>OX402576.1:12235071-13485071 GCA_948098905.1 Tiliacea aurago | reverse complement strand
TGGGGATTTGACGGTGCATCTAACCAAAGTAGATATAAGCAAAACATAGAGAGTGGTCAAGATGATTCCAGCATATTTATGACCTCTTTGGTTCCATTAAAGTTGACAGCTGACGGTGATACCGTATGGGTGAATCCAAAACCCTGCTCACCTAGGTATTGCCGTCCAGTCCAGTTTAGTTTTGTGAAAGAAACCAAAGACGTTGTCATAAATGAAAAAACTGCAATGGATAACGAAATTGAAGCTCTCGTTCCCTCAAAATGTCAAGGACATGAAATTAGTCACAAATTAATGATGACGATGATTGACGGCAAAATTTGTACATATCTGTCTGAAGCTAAGTCAAATGCGGCCTGCTACCTGTGTTTGGCTAAGCCTACAGAAATGAATAAGTTAGATGTCCTTGCGTCAAAAACCATTTCTTCTGGTGTGTATGAGTTCGGATTATCATCACTTCATACCCGCATTAATGTGATGGAATGTCTTCTACACATAGCGTATCGTCTCGACTTCAAAAAGTGGTCTGCAAGAGGAGAAGGTCATCAAGAGTTATTGCATTCACGAAAAAAACTCATTCAAGATCGATTCAAAGATGATCTCAACCTTTTGATTGACATCGTTAAGCAAGGATCAGGCACAACTAACGACGGGAACACAGCAAGGCGGTTTTTTGAATTTCCTGATAAAACTGCAGCGATCACTGGATTAGATGAAGACCTAATACGCAGATTTGCTGTGATTCTGCAAGCTATCACATCTGGAGAGATTGTAGACGTGCCGAAATTTAAAGAATACGCTAGAACAACCGCTGAAAAATACATGGAACTGTACGATTGGTACTACATGTCATCAACCGTCCACAAATTGTTGATTCACGGAGGGGACATAATTGCAGAAAATGCTATTGTACCAATTGGAAGTATTTCAGAAGAAGCTTCAGAGGAACGAAACAAAGACTTTAGGAGGTTCAGAGAACACCATTCGAGGAAGAAGAGTAGACAAGCATCAAACGAGGATATCCTCAATATGCTTATCGTCTCTTCTGATCCTCTAATTTCTTCCACAAGACCAAAATTAAATGCCCACAAGAGGCAGACATACTTTAAGGAAACAGTAGAACTACTGAAACTTCAGGATCAGGAAGCTCCGACAGAGTTCTTAGAAGTTATATCTATTGTAGAGCCTGATTCTGAAGTGGATTCTGATGGTGACGAAGTATAAAATAAGTTAACTTTTATTGTTTATGTTAGATTAGGTTAAGATAATATTTTTTTTTAATAATTTGCTTTTATTTTTAATCATACAATAGTTTACCATTTATTGTTATTGACTAATGATTACGTTTATCTAGTTACCCTCATTATGGTACGTATCCTTTTAACAGGTATATAGGTATTAAGTTTTATTAATCATTAGCTAATGTGGACTTGAGGCATTAGACAAGATTACATATTATGTAATTCATAATTACCATGTCATTACAAATAAGTAGGTAATACGACTTTGTGATTTCTTAGAATGTTTTGGTCTAAGCATAAAAAATATTGTAAGTTACACTTGGTATAGCCATATTTAAGCATTAAAATGTACATATCATAAACATTTTTAATTTTTTAATTTTGACGATTTTTTAAAAAAATATCGCAAGTGATGCCGCAATATTAAGTATGTCAAAAATTCACAAATAAATAGTACTATAACAGTGTGCAAGGATATAACGGCCAACTTTGCGATTCCAGAGATATCCTCATTTTTCATGTCAGCTCCATACATTTTTTTCTTATAAAAATTATAACTCTTCCATTTGTGCACACAATTACTTCGTAAGACATTTTATAGAACAGTAATGATCAGCAAAAGTCATTTCCAGCAAAAAAAATAACATTTAAGAAATCGAGATCCTATGTCTTCTACAGCCGATTTTCGATCCACCGTGCGGCGCGGCGTAGGCGGTGTCTCGGAACAAAGTTTGGGCGCCCCGACATTAAGGTAGCTACACTATGCGATTTACACAAGTTTCTTTTCTGTGAGTTGATAGGAGAAGCGGCCGAGGGCATCATTATACCCAGATCTTTAGCTTAGGGACCTACTTCCTCCGACAGTAAGAAGAATTCAAACTCCTAACAATGACCTGTACTTTCCGGCACCTTTGTTTAATTTTACCTTCAGCTCTTGCTGTTTTAAACAGTTCCATAGATTTAAGAGCTCATAAACTTTTTTAAGAGCATTTGAATAATTTGATTATCGTTTGAGCTCGTATCGGTACGGAGAATCTTAAATACCGATTCAGCTCGACTTACTTACAACTTATTTTAAAACTAAAAGTTTTTCAATTTAGCTGTTTATTGATGATTACTTCTCCTCTTTTTTTATTTACTTGTACATATTATTATTTTAATTCTGTTAGTTTTTAAATGATGTAAATATTTTAGAAATAAACTGATTAATTATTTACCTATTTTGAACCGACTTCAAAAAGGATAGTTTCCTCGTATGTAAACGAGGTGAGTCATTAGGATGGTTCAGTATGTAACTATTACAGGTACAAAACATGTTTTTAGGAACCACGTCGTTAATTTAAAAGTTAAGAAAAACTGAATTCTAAGATTTTCTAAACAATATTTTTTTATGTCAACGATGCTATCATGGCAACCTATCTGTATGAACTACACTATCATAAAACTATAAAAGGTACAGTAATAATACCACATAAAAAAAACAATCTCCAAAGATAATACCATGTTTGATACAATAACGCAATCAAATCGTACAAAGAACGTATCAACAACACAAAGTCTTTTATTTCACGAAAATTGAACGCAGACACGAGTAGTTTTATGAATCGTAGCGTAGTGCGTATAAAACGTTCATTGATCACCCTTCATATGCGTACGCCATGTCTTGGGCCCCACGACCATGGGGTGCGACTGTAGGGGTGATTCTATTGCAGGGGTCCTTTAATACCCCTCTATGATTCGACACGAATGAAACTAATCAATATTTTTCGACAGATTCACGCGTCCAAAATTCAAGGTTCGTGTTTATATTTTTATTGAATCGCCTATAAGTTTTGTAATTTTATCCGTAGGTCCTTAAGGCAATGATAACCGACTCTTAATGATTTATACTGAATATCACGTCGAAACGAGTAGTGTTAATAATTTGAAAAAAATATATGTTAAATAAGAGCATTTTCTCAATAACTAAATATGTGAATATTTTAGATTATGTTTATATTACATAATGAAATTAATTTGTAAAGCTAACGCGGATAAAAAACTGAGAAAGGCGCAAAATCTACCAAGCGTATTTTTCTGAAACCTTCATCAATTTAAAGATATTTTAATTATTGATCTTTTAATATACGCGTTTTATTAAAATTCCTTTTTTTTGTGTTTAATAAATTAATAATGCGTCAAATTGGGGACAGAGCTCCTTGATGGGCGAGCCCTATTACTGGCTGAACGTACGACGCGTTGCGTGAGCTCAGTACAGAACACGCAAGCTAACCACTCAAGGTCACTGGCATATATCTGCGTCTTAACTGCTAAGTTACCTAAAAGGTACAGTGTTTTCAGTACCTTTATGCGCTTTTATAAACATTTCTAGATCTATTAAAATATTGCTATTCAATCTTAGAAAATTTTGTGAAATTTGAAAATCTTTGAAACTCTCAAAGATTCTCTTTCACGTAAATCTTTCAAGTCGTCTAAGAGGGCCTTGATAGAAGGGTATTTCACTATAGTTGAAGTAGCAGGACTCACGACTTTCCGACACGCGCGGGGTTATCGTGGATGCAATAAGCTCTACAAGGACTTCACCTTTAATGTTAAATTTTTAAAGTGATAGATAAAATATTGACTGGTTGATATTGACTAGCATGTTTCGTTGCCGTTAGCTTATTTTATTACGAATACTTCGAGGCAAAGTATTCGTTGCATCGCTAGCCGCTTATAGGTAATACAAAATCGGCAAGTTGCGTGTGGGACCACGCACAATGAAGAGTTCCGTAGTTGGGATGAATTTATCCCAAAAATAAACTTAACATTGTAGTTGATAAACATGTTCTCCCATACATCGATATACGTCACGGTGAATTCTCCAACCGCAAATTTAAGTTAGTCGAAGAGAAAAGAGAACTATGGAAGAAAATAAACGGCCGAACATTTGGCCGATACTTCAGATAATCACTTCGGAGTGACCTAAATAACAACAACCAAAATCGAAGGTTGGACAATACGTCGTCAAATCGATTATTGGATTATTAAGATAAAAAAAATTGTTACACACCTACTTTTGCGAAGGGGCCAAAATAATAAATACCAAACAATACTCCAAATGAAAAGTAATTAGGGACTTTTATTTACTAGTTAATATTTACAAAGAAACGATATTAAAATGTTGATAAAAGTTGTTTATCCTTATCAGTTTTTTACTATAATAAATGAACGCTGTAGTGAAGTTTTAAGAACGGCAAAAAATTGTAAGTTAATAACCCTTTCAGTAATATAATAAATTTATTTAATAAAAACCGGCCAAGTGCGTGTCGGACCACGCACAATGAAGGGTTTCGTAGATAGGATGAATTTATCCCAAAAATAAACTTAACATTGTAGTTGATAAACATGTTCTCCCATACATCGATATACGTCACGGTGAATTCTCCAAACGCAAATTTAAGTTAGTCGACTATTACTCATTAACTTTTAAAGCCTACTTAGCTGTGATAGTTTTCCTTTTAATTTCGTTATCTACACTACTGCCATGATTTTTTTCACATATCCAAAAACAACCATTTAGCTGGTCAACACTCGACGACAAAAAATTGCAGTTTAAAGCTAATGATAGTTTATAGCTTTTACGCAAACGGATCCCTGAATCGAAAATGGTTTTCACAGACCCGCAATCCAACGATACTCCACACCATATGATAGCCGAGAAAAGAAAATATCATCTCCACTTTACGTGCAAGAGAGGTACCCTGTTTTCCAAGATTTTATTTTACCTTTTTGTTGGCGTAATTAATATTTATACCCATGCCAATAACAGATTTCTAGTAATAAGGGTATCTGAGCTAAGCCGGGGGACTGACAGACAGACTGACAGACCTTTGCCAGGCCATTTGTTTTTTGTGGGAAATTATCAAATAACTTCTCCCGCTCTGGGCGGAGCGGGAGTGTCAGACTTTTACTGACTAAAATCCACCCGTGTTCCTTCAGATGCCTGCGTGCCAGGGCCATCCCTTTCGGACAAAAACTATAAGGGTTCGTTGTTGACTACGGAGCCCTAAAAAGTACCTTTTAATTTAATAATTATTATTAGTTGGGTATGGGCCGTAATCAACCACGCGTGCCCAGTGCGTGTTGGTAGATGTCACATGTCTCCGAATTTTTGGTTCTAGTACATGCCGGTTTCCTCACGATGTTTACCTTCACCGTTTCGAGAGCAGTGGTGATGAAATAATTTACATAAATTAAAGCGCATGTCTGGGATCGAACCTACGACCTACAACTCGTAAGTTGCGGCCGTTACCACTGGGCATCACTGATCTTCTTATACTCGTAATAATATAATAATAAAGCCCTTTTATTTCCTTAACATACATACAAATTAACACTAGATACATTTACATTTAAAATGTTTTTTTTTGTTAAGGCCCCTTTCAGGTATAGGCCTCCTCCAACATTTTCCAGGTTGTCCTGGTCTTCGCTTTCTTTGTCCAGTCTTCTCCAGCAATTTTATTAATGTCCTCTAGCCATCGTTCCCTAGGGCGACCTCTGGCTCTCTTGCCTCTTGGACCTAACCAATTAGTGATCAATTCTGTCCACCTTCCATCTGTCGATCTTGCCACGTGACCTGCCCACTTCCACTTCAGTCGTTTCATGTGCTGAAGAGCATCTATTATTTTAGTTTTTTTGCGTATATTTTCTGATTTGTGTTTGTCCTTCAGCCTAATATTCAGGAAGCTCCGTTCCATAGCCCGCTGGGTCTTCTGTATTCTGTCTCTTGCATAGTTGTTGTATATCCAAGTTTGCGATCCGTATGACATACAAGGGACCAGACACCCATCCATGACTTTCTTTTTCAGTTTCATGGGCAGTTTTGACTTCATTATTTCTTTTAAGCTCCAGAACTTACTCCATGTCATGTTTATTCTCCTATCAATTTCCTCTTTGTTTCTGGAATGATTGAAAGATATGCATTTCCCTAAATATATATAACTCTCTACATACTCTAAATTCTGTGAATTGTAAGCTAGTATAGTCTAGTATATCTTCTTACTAGCTGCTTATAGGTGATAAAAAGTACCTTTTAATTGTTATCTCGCGCGGCGAGTCTCGCGACTCACTGACACACTCGCACACCCACAGCTCGTACGAGCTCACAGGCTACCGCAGCCTTGCCTCATTCGTGGTAGCACAGTGTGCTAGCACATTTTGTAAAAAGAGTGCCTCGCATGATCCTTATTTTAAAAGAGTGTGCTGTACCCTACTCTAGCAGCGACAAGACGCAGATGCAACGAAAACCCTGCGACTAGATGCTAGCTGTTTATAGGTGATAAAAAGTAATTGTTATTATTATTAGGTAGGTACTTTCATACTGAAAACAAAAACATAAACTTTCGAAATCAATTTATGTAATTAAAAATCTTAAATTCATACATTCACTGACATAACGCATAGTCTAGACGTCTGGGTCTACAAGATTGGAATTTTACACACGTGTTCGTTATAATATAGCGAAAGTGAGTAGGAGAACAAAGGAAAGACTTTTAGAAATTCTAGCCCTAAGTGTGTGAAATGAGGGGATTTCGTTTGTATGGAACATCTTATTACCCACTTGGGTTACTAAACTGGAAACCTGGTACGAATATGTACTTAAATAAGTAATAAGGTTTGGCATTATTAGTTTTTTAAAGGGGGAGTTATAGTTCGTATGGAAGAATTGAATCGCGCGGTCCGATTAATTTGAAGCTTGGTATATACACTTGATCTTGACGAAAACATCAGATTTACGTGTTTGAGAAATCAATAAGGATTGCTCGAAAATCAACCCATTACTACGGAAAGGAGTAATCAGCAGGTTTTTAGTTAAGTGTTTGACTGTTTGCTTCGATTGTCTAGAAAATTGGTAGAAATAATCTGGGGATGAAACTAAAGAAACATACCAAACTATTTTTCAAACATAAATTATTTTGAAAAGAGGAATAATACAGTTTTGTATGAAAAATCTTATTCCAACGGTTTAGAGATTTAAAACTTGGCACAAATTCTTCTCTAGGTAAATAATAAAGATAGTAGTTTCCCCAACTATGCTATAAAGGGGGTAGAGGGGTGTTCAAGTTCGATGAGAAAAGTAAGAAATTCACGCGGACGAAGTCGCGGGTGAAAAGTTAGTTTAATATACTTTCTTACTTGTAGCAAAATTGTTGGGCTCCAATCAATTGGATTCCGTGACGTTAATGTCAACTGTTAGTATACTTTATACAAGACATTTTTAACCGTTAATATAAAATTGCTCTCGAAATATTATTTTATATTCAAATGCAGATCGCTTTCTGCTCCTGGCCTGCCATAAAGGCAGACGCTTCACTTACTTAATGTTTACGATTGCATATAAATTCTTCTTTTAAGTACCTAATAAGATTACGAGAATTTGAGTTGTGGAGAATAATGACATGAAACCGTAAAGAAAGCCAGTGTTAATAATATACGGTAGAGTGGTAATAAAACAATAGTGATTATAACAAAACATCACGCCTCTAATCTTGGAAGGGTTAGGCAGACGTGTACCTATAAGTACATCCACATTTCGCCAGTTATGTTTAAGGGTCAGATAATCGCTGTTGAAAATTAATTTTTGTAACGAAAATATGAATATTTGAAAAAATCACAGATTTAATTATAGATAATAACAGTCTATTCATACAACAAAAAAATATCTGAAGTAGTTTGAAAGTAATATCGTTTTTTTATGCTTTGGGTAGACATTACTTCCTGAATTTATTTCATAAATTATTATACTACAATACTTGAATATTCACATATAGAATTGATGTGTATGCATTCTAGTTTAACATAAATTTTTTGCATAACTTACTTGCATTATACGAAGGTGTAATAACAGATTTAAAGTCACTAAAATCATATATCTGCGCCTTACGTCCCATGTAATTGGGGGCGAGCCTATTACCACCAACCGGGCATAAATCAAGACAAGTAAGTAGTTTATAAAAAAACAAAAAATTCAGGCAGTCTCACCCCTGAATTAGTGATCGGGTAACGTTCCACTTCGTATGCTGTCAACCCGATTGCAGAAACAGCTAAATGGATTACAAATTGCTGTTAAAAAATGCATGGTGTTCTATCCAGCCTGGGGGACTACTCCGAACATAAATCCGAAGTATCGGCCGAATGCTCGGCCGTTGCTTGTCTACGGCTAACTATGGCTGTCTACTGCGAAACAAAAAAAAACGACAGTCAAAGAAATAAGCCAAAGTCCAAAATGTGACTTTAAGTCGGGTAAGGATTCAAAGTCAAAAAAGGGAAACTATGGAAGTTATAAATTGGCCGAACATTCGGCCGATACTTCGTATTAACGCTTCGCAGTAGACCCCCTGGTCATCAATAACGCAACGCCGCCGTCAAATCCTAGTATGCAGATTGAAACTGAGTGTTAGGAGGAACGCCAAAATTTATGTATGAAGGTCGATTGGCAGTTACGGCCGGGGTGGTAAACTGTAGAGTGTCGAAACGATAAAGACAATTTAGAAAGGACGGAGGTAGAGCAGCCCAACGATAAGTGGTATCATAATGGTTGTGCAATTTGTGACAGCCGAGCTCGGAATAAAATTCGTAGTTTCGGCGTACAGTTTTAAAGTTTTCTTTTCAAACGTGACTTTTAATAAACGATTTATTTGGGGGTTCTATACAACATTCGTTTTTGTTTATACTAAACCCGAAAAGGGGTCATTGTGCTCATCATTTTGAAAAAAATATATATATGGGAACAACCGTAAAATCGCGAAAAAAAAAATCTGCTGTTCCCTACATGTGTATGGAACAGCTGATTTTTATATCGCGATTTCAAGGTTGGTCCCATAGAAAAAATTTATCAAAATGATGAGTACAATGACCCCTTTTCGGGTTTAGTATAAACAAAAACGAATGTTGTATGTTATGTGTTAGAGGGTTTGGTTTCCGCACTTAGTCCTTCATGTGGACTATTGTGCGTGGGCCATGGCGGCCGTCAGTTGCTTATTCCAACCAGCCCACCTACCACAAGCTGATTAGGTCTCCTGGTCAGCTTAGGATGTCTGTGAAGGATCTGGGTGACCGAGGGTTTCTGTTCTAATCTGGGTGATACCTGTGCATTTAAAGAACACATTCGCAACGGTTTCTTCAGCCTCCATGCAAGCCCTGCACAGAGGGCTGTCCGTTATACCTATTGTGTGGATTTGGGGGTAGTTTGACGTAAAATGTTGAGAATTACACTGAAAAATACTGCCCAAACTGAGGACGTAACGAAAAATGTTGTTTTTATTTCTGTTTTTGTTTTCATTGCGATTCAATAAAGCCAATTATCCAATGGCCGTATCGAATTCAATTTTTGAAAGCATCAAAATTATCAGGTTGATTCAATTTTTCGAGTGTGACTGGCAATACTGGAATACATCGAGTCATTCGTCGCCGTCGCTATTCGAGTTTCAATCTAACTGAAGTTGACCTATCGGCTATCACGTTACTGTTGCCAATATTTCATACTACAATAACGCAATCAACACTTGAATATTTAACCACCAGAAAGCTAGCGCCGCTCACGTGTATAGTTTCTATATTGCAATTCAATGAAAGAAAATTTAAAACTCATATTAAAAGTACACTTTGCAAAAAAGCTTATTACAAATTAGAGGATTATATCCAAGATAAAAATGCTTGGAAACATGCTGGTCCAGCTCCATAGGACAATCGAGAGTCTAGACAAAATCAAACTAGTTGCTATTTTAATTGTATAATTTATTATTTTTATGATATTTATTTTACATTCTGTGATTACGTTAACTCACTCACTGGTATTAATTTTCGTAGGAAAACGTTTTTTTTTTTTACAATGTTTGTAAATATGTGAACACAATGTATCTATCACATAAATAATTTATCTGTCATTGCTTCATTATTAAGTATTTTTACCTATTGTGGTTTAGTAATTTTATTCTAGGTGCATCGTCATCACATATAATTATATAATATAATTAATGTACCTATACAAAATATTGTAAAACATTTTGAAAGAGTAACGGTGGAGTTTCTTGCCCATTCTTCTACATACGAAGCTACCTTTTGGAAAGAGCGACTAGAATCAATTCTATTTTCTTTGTAAATTTTGACGTTCAAAAGTGCCATTTACGTATGTGCCTATTTGAAATAAATCATTTGACTTTGACTATATCTGAGCTTGTATCATCACTACTTAAATTATTAAAACTTCCATACATACCGGTACTACCTTTCCCTATCAAACCAAAATATTCCCTTTTCTGAGCCCAACTTTTAAAACTTCCCAGTTACCCAATTTTATGCAGAATGCATAAGGAATATTTTAAATTTTAATTCTTGAGGTGTTGGAACAACGTAGTCTTTTAACCGAAATGTAAGTAGATAAATTTATTTTTTATAATACTAGTTCTTTTAAAACCTTCCTGCGAATCATGCAGTTAGTGACATTTTGGTATTATGCTAATGTTATATTTTATTAGAATCAGCAATAAGCACCTCCGCAATGGAATCCCAAACATTATAACGAGTTGTATAATTCTTTTGTCCTTGTAATAAATTGTTTCAAAATTGTGTAAAATGCTGGTAAAACAAACTTTGTTGCGATAGAGATCCAGTAGCTAGAGATGGCGCGTCGTAAGACGTGTCTTTGTTATTTCTGTTGTATGTTAACATTGTTTGGCAGACTGGCAACATATTCAACAATGTAGTAATGCGTTTACGTGCTCCGACTGTCCGCCGGCACAGGCGAGGGCACTGGCAAACACCGTGGGAATATACTGGAACAATGTTTCACTCCTGTGTACCTGCACCCGAAACGCGCCGCCTCGCCGATGTGAACCATCACCCCGACTGTTCATTGCTGCATATTAAAATCCGTCCAGCTGCTTTTTGAACAGGATATTAAAAGTTAGACCATCGCTGAAATATTCGAATATTTTGTCAGTTTTCCTGTTCTCTATAGTAAAACAGCATGAATATTTATCACGTACTTACCAAATATTTGTTGCTTGTAATTCCCGAAGCAGTCGTGAAAATGAACATTAGCTGTTACAATATTTAAAATCGGAAATTCTATTTTCGATACGACGTCTTTTCTCATGGGTGTCGTAAGAAGCTAGGTAGCAAGAAACGAACCTAAAATAAAAAAATAGAGCCTTCACCACGACTTATAGATTTATTTATTACCAACTAGACAGGGCCGGATTAGCCACGTGCAAATGCTACAGGCCCCGCGCTTGGACGTACAAAAAAATAAGTCAAAGTACCCTATACCACCAGGAATGAAATATTAATTTGTAAGAAAGATCAAAACACTCTCCGAGGCTATTTCTCTTGATTCTTCAGCTTTTCAGCGACAAAACAACTCTGAGGTGAGCTGCTTACAATTTTCGTGCTCACTTTTACTCTACTCGCATCTTGCATCTAAGTTTATCTTCATTCATAAACATAATCCCCCTTATTACAAAACAAGTTTTATCTTCAGACCCAGGTTTAAAACATGGAGCCATTATTGAATTTCGAACTTTATTCCGACTATGGTAAAGTTCCTAAACACAAAACTGACAACTTAGTACCGAACTAAGTTTTCAGTTTCGTATAAAGAACGGTATTTCAATCACTGTTACGTTCTTATTACAAAAACTGGCTGCATGGTTTAAGCCATGTCAAAATATAAATCTTGTTTTGTAATAAGGCGGAATGAGTCGATAAATTTTAGGCAACTCATAGAAGTTGCCTATAATTTCAGTAAAAATAGTGTCAGTGTCATTGCAAAAAAAAATCATTAATTTTAATTCAATTCAAATTAGAAGAATCAATGTTAAATTAGTCAAAAAGCTAGTCATGTTGATTTTTACAAAAAAATTACAGTAATTTGGTAGGAGTACCTACTGGACGACTAAGAAACAGGATAAGAACGTATGTGTTAATTACAGTGATTTGACTAGTGTTATAATGACAAAAACTATTTTATAAAGTACTGTTTTATTTTATCTCCAAAACTTTAAAATCCAACCTAGTTCTACCATAAAATGCCCCTAGGTAAAATTTGATACAGGCCCCGCCCTGGCTTAATTCGGTACTGGTAACTAGATCGAGTGGTATAATGTACTATCATTCTTTTTTAAACATTATGTAAATTATAATTATAAAGCCAGAGATTTCATGACCGCCCGGCAGTTTGTGCACTTCCTTTACCCCTTTCCTTGCTGATGGTTATATTTGAGCTACCTGTGACGGACTGGACTCAGTCACACGATGACTGGATCATGATGATGCATGCCAACTGAGATCGGTCCTCTCTGTGGCTTCCCAGGTACCTCATTAACGGCAAAACTATGTAAATGTCTAATAGTAACTGCTTCCAAATTACGATGTTTTTTTTTTGCAAACTTCACTGTCATAATGTTTTTCTTGACATTATTATACCTACAATTTTAATTTCAACAAGGTTCTAACTTTTATTATTTTAATCATATTTTATATTGTTTTTTTTTGTTAATGTGAGGACGTTATAGGCTGTAGATCTGTAGACCATATTCTATTTTGTTATGTACCTGGTACTTTAAACGGGGCTACGCCGTCCTCTCATACCTATTACCACAGTAATTTGAAAATATTGTTAAAGGCAATTTTTTTTAAAAAGAGTTATTGTGGAGTTTCTTGCCGGCTCTTCTCCATAGGAACGACCAATTGGAACTGTGCACCTAGCTTCTGACGTTTCATAAGTGCCCATGTAGGCTTATGTGATATAAAAATATTGTTGATTTGATTTGATTCTCAAAGAAGTCCTGCATTTAAAGCTCTTAGGCTACCTGAGTGAACCTGTAAAGCCTTTAAACAGTCACACAATAAGTGACGCAAAGGGCGCATCCAAGCGGCTGGATGAAGGATCGTCGTTATAAACTCCTAGTAGACAATCCACGATCGTGAAGGATATTACCATAATCTCTTGTACTACCTTGACGGATAAGCTAAGCAAAAGAGGGCAGGTACCGGCTGCTAAAGCCCTTGAATTAATCGCTACAGGGTGATAGGCCTCCAATATTTAATTCCAATAAATTGGTAAGAGTACAGTCAGCCTCAAAAAGATGTTTGAGGCTGACTGACTACTACTTATAAGTATACGCTATACGTGGCTCGGTATGCTAAACGATTGCAATTGCTTACTGCCAACCGTAGTCCTTAAGATCGTAACCAAATTCAAAAAAGATATATATTTTTACATATTTCGACGACTAAACTACTCATATATTTTTTTATACCTACTGTATATTATTTTTTTTACTAAGTTTCTTGATTTTTTTATGTATACTAAATTAAACGTAATATGTGGTGTTATCTGTGTTTTAATATTATCTACCTTTTGGCGACGGGGTTCGATCCCCGGTCGCAGCCTCCGAATAAATTCAGTACAAATGGTCGCCAAGAATGAATTTGACAGTCAACAATTTGTGTTCCATATTAAGGCTTCTACATACCGGGGCGACTTGTCGCGCGACGCGACACGACACAAAGGCACCGCTCGTCCCGCGACACGCGGGGCCTTTGTGCCGTGTCGCGCTAGTATGTAGAAGCCTTTACTGCATCAATACAGTATCTAGTTACAATTATGTATCCAATATGCAATATGTTTTGTGGTTACACATTGATTCAATATTATGGAACAGAGATTTAAAATTAATTTAGAAAGAAAAGAAAGAAAAATTGTTTTTCTGCACAAACAAGGCAGACACACTTTACAAAAATAAAAATTGACAAAATACACACTAATACAAAGTAGCCAATAGTACAATCATATTTTAAGACTATGATGTAAAAATTATCCAGAAATAAAATTGCCAAAAGCCTAGTATACAAAACCTGCAAAGTTAAAAGTCCGTCAGTGTCAGGGCTTCTCAGGGCAGGCCAAAGACAATACACATTACGAGTTGCGATTTATGTGGATTTACACGTACATCTTTTTGAAGCTGACTGTACTATGGGTATTAACAGTATTAACCTATTTCTAGAGAGCAGTGGATGATTTCGAAAATTCAAATCCCTAAATTCCTGATTTTGGTAATACTTGCCACTTTTTGCACAAGTTTTAAGGAATATTCTCGTTATTTCTAATATCATAGCGGCCTCATTTCTTAGAATTATTGGATCCCCAATTTTCCCAATTCTTACACCCAGTAATGATTTGTATCATTTTATACCTATACTAGCTTCCTAAATTCGGATAAACTAGGATTTCCAAAAACCGTGAAGGAATAAACGGTTTTTGTATCAAATTCGGTGATAGATGAAATTCAGAAATCTAATAATACCAATATATAATACCTACAAAAATAAATACTCGTACCTGTGAGATACGGATGAACACGCAAGCGTACATGGCAAAACTTTATAGAACTCCTTGTTTTACGGATCCCAAAAATCCGCGAGACGCAAAAAGCTAACAAAATGATGTCTGCTTAACCAGAACATTAATAAGTTACCTTTTTTCACAAATCAATCATACATGTGTGATGGGTTTTGTGTGTACATCATCATATATTGAGTATAATCCTTTGTCGGCATGTAATAATCTGATAGAAAAAGGATTATATTGCTCTTTAATCCTAGCAATTAGCATACGGGCACGAATAGTAGATTAGTGCAACGAATGAAAAATATTTTATAAATAAAAGAGGAATTTAATACACAGAGGTAAGATTGATCTATATTATGTATTTGTTATGAATATTTTTTGTAACTTTTTAAACGTTTTTAAGGGAAAACTAGATATTAAAAAATAGCTTAATTTTTATCGCTTCTAGGGTAGCAGTCCAATCATTATCTAAACTCTAATTAATATTGCTGTGCAGTAGTTCGCCGATAATAAAAGACAATTAGAAACGATTACAGCCAATTAGTCCAACCTTTAAATAAGGGTAATAAACCTAAAAATCTAAGGAGATACTCATTAGTCTGTTACTGAGGCAACGTTCAAATTGAGGTACCTTCTCTTATCTAATCGTTGGCTTCCTGTCTGTCTATCTAGAAAAGAAGGGGTCTGAATATTTAACGTAACTATAAAATATTAATTAAGTGGGTAGGTAGTACTGGTACGTACGAGTTACCTACAGCTAAATTGGTTCAGTTTTTACTTAGGTACAGAAAAACCTAAGCTTTTCTCCCCTGTAATATCCAGATAGTCAGGAGAGCTCCTTAAGGCTTTTACAGACCGGCGTTACTCGTGACGCGACACAAAGGCACCGCTCGTCACGCAACACGCGGGGCCTTTGTGGAAGCCTTTATGGTAAGATGACTGAGGGCAATTGTAAAACAGCGCTCAACCCATTACCTAAAAATAATATTGGTTATTATGTAGGTAATATACATAGTCATCAAACTATAAAAATGAATTCCCCTTTTATTATGAACTTCGATAAACGTAGTAAAATTACCTCAACTAGTTCCTAGAAAACGAAATCCTCATCAAACTCTTCGAACGCACTTGTCAGGCTTTGATCTTCTTTTATTTAGACTTCCAAGGAACTCTCAAAACAGCTCTATAAGTACCGTGTCGATTTAAAAGTTCATTGTACTGAATTTCCTTGTAAGATGTTTTAAACGATCCCTCTTTAGCCTCATTATGTCCTTAAGTTCAGTTAAAACACGTTCAGTATATAAAATTTGAGCTGTATATATAATATATAATGGATTCTTACAAGCCGGATCAAAGCTGGAAATAAGGAGCAAGCAAGCAATAGCACCAGATGCCGTCAAGTGGTCCCCGGTGCAAAACCTCGCTGAACCCTAAAAAGTGCTGACTGGAAACAATCAGACGTAGCTTGTCTATTGAAAATGTTCAAGATTCGGCAAAGCAGAGAAGATTTAACAAAAGTGAGATTAACTCAGAACTGAAGAAAAAACGAAAAACAACGAATGCAACGTTACAATTTTCCCTTAATTACGAAACAATAAAGATATCTCATTTCATTAACATGTTTAGTTTGAAATAAAATGTTGAATCCGGAAGCTAAGTTCCTATTTGTTTGAATGCGTCCTTTCATTCATCAAAATTATACCATGTCATGAAACAAAGAAATACCTGGTTACGCTCCGTAAATGAAAATGTAGAGCATTACACATTATTCCCACAATCGGGAAAACTACGAGACGAATAGAGCTTCACAAAAAGGCTGTATAGGAGCCAATCAATCACTTTCAATCAGAAAATATGAAGCGACCGCCTTATTCATTCAATAAAAGTCCGATTACATACTTGATTAACGAATCATAACGGAGATATAAAAGTAGGTTCTATTTTTACCGAGTTTAAAAAAGTAGTTTATTGTTATTTATATTCTTTCTGTCTTTTGGAACATTTTTCCAACAATTACAGCGCAAACTATTCGATGGATATTTCAAACTAAAGCTGTAGTCAAGAGCTTAAGGAAACCGTTCCCAAATAATGTAGATCCTCGTGGATATCGCATCTACACCCGTTTAATACTGGAACTAGTCGCTATAAATTGCATATCTTCAAGACTTTCTGATATGATTGCAGCGTCTTGATAAATAGCTCATGGCCGGCGGCCAGCGTCTCCAGAAATGCTACCTAGTTCATCCAAGATATCTCGAGTTTCTTCTGAATAAATCCTTTTCAACTTTCTTCATGACTCAATTTTCCCATTTATTCCTCTCATGGATTTCCAAAATTTTGTTGAGCCATGTGGATTTTTATACAGAATAAGTACTCGTATGTGTTAATTCACACCCTTTGTTCTTGGGACCCAATCATTTCCATCAAATAAGTTAACAATTCAGAATTTAAACTACATTTATGTACGTCTTGTAATTAATTTCTCTTTGACATTTGGGTCTTTCATTGTTTGTGGTTTCAAAGTAATTATCATTTGTATCAAAACCGAATCATTTCCTGTTGCTGAGCAGCCGGAACACGCGAAAAAGTATGCAAAAATATAAAATAAGTAATGGTAATTCAAATATTCATAATAAATTATTTATTTATTACATCCGACGGATTCGAATTATTGGATTGTTCCTCGTCCAGGAAATTGATTTATTTTCCAATTACAGTTTGTTGTTCTTTGTTCTAAGTTAGCGCCCTTCAGCCGGAAACGATTGACAAAGATTTAGGAACATAAAAACAAATCTGCGGAAGAACGAAAATGTATTGCGACTTCAGCCCCTCATACCTACACCACCGCTATACATTATCCTGGCTTCGAAAACCATAATAAAAATAAGTGGAATAAAGCGTAAGCCGTAAAAAGTTTTGTTTTTACTATTACTAGCCCCTCCATTTATTTTATTCAGTTTCCTGAATCACTTTTGTCGTCTTTAACTTACTTCCCCAAAAGTTATGACATTGCCAATGGCGGTTGTACTTAACAATATTTTAATAGAAGAAATTCGCGAACAAATAATACGAAGATAAAGCAAATATTTTTACTATACCTATATAACGCACAGCCCAGGAAAATATATCGCCGGGCAATATCAATAAGAATTCGCAAATAGTAAATGTGCTATGTGCGAAGCCGGAACTAATACCGAATTATGGAAATTCAGGAGAAAATAAGATTTTCCTTAGTAAAAATGTACGTACCTCATAAAATGCCATCCTACTTTCCCGCTGGGCCAGCTTTGCTTCTTCATTTTGCACAGTTAATTTATTTGAGGTGAGAATAAACTTTGTCCGAACACATTGCAAGCGCGGTACGCAGTGGCGGAGGTGCGTTACAAGCGTGGCAATATCGCGGGCGCGCGTTCGTGACTGAATGCTATGAGCAGCTGGCAGCGGCCACTGGATAGGGTGGCTGCCGGCTCCCTCGTCCCTCGCCGCGGCGCGCCGCTCCGCGTTGTTCCGCCCTCGCCGCCTAGCCTCACCAAGTCACCCCTCGAAGGCATTATTCTACGCCGGACACTACATTTAAGCAAAAAACAAAAATCTACTTTGGCTTTTAAGTCCCCAAAATTGCTTGCAATTACATGAATCTACCCCACTTAAGGGGGAAAAGTTAAGTTTTTTTTTTCAAGCCCAGAGAGATGCTTGATTATAATAATTATAAGCGAAGTGTAGAAATATTTTTCATTCAGGTAACTAAGTATTTAACATTACCCTCCTTCGTTCCTCTCGATGCAAACTGCAAACAAATTGTGGCTCTGCAATTATTTTTAACTGGAATAAGATAAACACTTATATGTATTCATAATGATCATCAAAACGGAACTGGCTAAGTTATTTACGTCAGTCTTAATAACAATAACGGACGATGAACAAAAAAAATATTGTATAACTTAATGTTTTCTTCACGGCTGTGGAAATTAGGAAGAGCCATATTTCTCAGGTACCTATCAGCGGAAGTAGGTTATATAACCGGAAACAATTTTCGGAGTATCTATTTGTTGTTATATGTTTTCCTCATTCCATCAAAAGCTTCTCTCATAAGAAAAGCTGACCATAATATACGTAGCTGTGATATATTTTTTATTATCTCATTAGTTCTCGGCAACGTCTAATGTTGGTCTAATCTAGCGTTCAATCCATATGTAGGTAATAGCGGCTATACAGAAGAAAATTTAAAAGCAGTTCAAGTGGCTGTTTGTGTATGTGAGTTTAAATGTTTGTAAATGCACCGACAATATAGGAGTTATTCCTAGTATGAGCCAAAGTTTAAAAAAAAAAATGGCAGAATCTCAAATAATGGTTTTGCATCATTTGACATGCAAGTGGTCTAAAAATGTAAACAATAGCTAGTATAAATCACTTTGCCGAATTTGAAACATACAAGATACAACAAACTCGTGTTCTGCAGTAGGCAGGCGCCGCGGCCATAAACCATTTTTTTTTTAACAATAAAGTAGATAAATGATTTTTATTTCTGTAATTAGGTTTGTACAAACACTTTTACACGTCAATCATATTTTAAAAACTAGATGAGGTCGGCGTTTCGTATCTAACTACTCTGAGAAGAAAGGCCGAAACAAACTCAGAGGTCACAGTCTATTTTAAAGTCCAGACATAATCTTGGTCAGATCATGTGAAGGCCATGCAGATTGGTGTCTGAATTGGTCGTTTGAGGAAAGAACCAGACAGATTGAGTGGACCTGACCAGTCAGTGCACGCATTTGTCAGTAATTGTGCAGCTCTACTCAGAACTTAAGGAGCTCAACGATGCGACGATCAATACCAAAGAAAGGACATTTGGGTAGGCCGCTTATATGACTCAAACTGCCACACCATGATTAACACTAACTGAGAATAAAAGAAAAGGATAAATAAAAAGCTATAACCCACATAGTCTTCACATTCACAATAATTAAATTAATATAATACTTTACAAGTATTTCATGTCATTGTGTCAATCAACTTAGCCTATAGCAGTCCACTGCTGGACATAGGCCTCTCCCAGGCTGCGCCACAACACCCTGTCCTCCGCCTTCCGCATCCAATCTGTCCTAGCCACCTTTTTAAGGTCGTCGGTCCATCTAGCTGGGGGGCGTCCCACACTACGCTTGCCGATACGCGGTCTCCACTCCAGGACTTGTCTGCTCCACCAGCCATCGGTCCTTCGACAAACATGGCCAGCCCACTGCCACTTCAGCTTGCTTACTCTACAGGCTATGTCGGTAACTCCGGTTCTCTTCCGGATAACTTCATTTCTGATCTTATCCTTCAGAGAAACTCCGAGCATAGCCCGCTCCATAACACGCTGAGTGACCTTGAATTTGTGGACCAGCCCCACTGTCAGTGTCCACGTTTCGGCACCGTATGTCATAACGGGCAGGACGCACTGGTTGAAGACCTTAGTCTTCAAACACTGCGGGATTGGCGACGAGAAGACTTGACGAAGTTTTCCAAACGCTGCCCAACCCAACCGGATCTTTCTGTCGGCTTCTTTCTCAAAAGACATCATGACTGTCATTGTGTATGAAATAATAATTAAATGTCACTTTATATAAAATAATAAAAGTTAGCAAAAAAAAACATCAAGCAATAAAAATAAACCACCTCAAATTGTAAAAAAATTTAGGGTAAAAAGGGTTATTCTACATTCGTCACAAAGTAAATTCGTCACATTATTGTACACTCCATACATTGAAAGTGTATTCGCCACATGCATTAAAAATATGTGTAAATTCGTCACAACCACAAGTCTTAATTTTAGGATCACATCATTTTTGCATAAAATACTGTTAGCAAGCAAAGTTATTGGTTTCTAAATAAATAAATAAAGTTTTTATTCTACATAATGTTTGATTTTTCTGCTGTCTGGGCGGAAATAAAAAAATTGAGAATTTACAATAATCAAAATTAATATACCTACTGTGACTAATTTACTTCATGAAAATAGAACTGTGGCAAAACACATATTCTTTTCCGTGGCGAACTTACTTTGTGGCGAATGTACAATAACCCGGTAAAAGGTACTTCTTGTTTTACATTTTGTTATTGTTATGAATGCATCCAGGATGCACACTGCGAGCAGGATCTTAGTAATTCAACTTTACACACGGTAGTACCCACATCCACAACAACGGTCTCGGCGGAATTTTTAAGTAGCTGCAAACAATACCTACTTAAAAATTTATAATCCTTAATCCGTTATGTTTACGGGTACAGACCCGAACCCATCTTTGGATCCATTTCAACCCCTTAAACTCTACGTAGATGTATTTTATAGTGTTGCGACTTTACCACTCAGGATAATGGCCTAATACTACTTTGTTTACAGCCTATAATACAGTCCCAACTTATATTACATATTAGTCTTTAATTGGGACCCAGACTTTATTACAGATCTGCATCACAAATAGAGAATAGACCTTTGGCCTTTTTGAATGAACTGTGGTCTAACAAGCTTTTTGCAGTTTTGTATGTACGTAGATGTGAAAAAAAAAACACTAAAATAAGATCTAAAACAAAAGCGATAGATGCTCTTAACTATAGTCAAAAGCTAAAATGGAAATGGGCCGGTCAAAACAGTTACGTTATGGAAAGGCCCATCGGGTAAACGATATAGAGGAAGACCGTTCACTAGATGGGAAGACGATATTAAAAAAATTGCTGGTCCACAATGGCAACAAATAGCCCAAGACCGAAAGAAATGGAAAGCTTTGGAGGAGGTAAAGCCTGAGGGGGGTTCCATTGAAATAATAATTATAATAGTGCCTACCTATTTAAAATATGTTTTATTTATATTAATAATAATTTGTTATAGGATGTTAAGAAAAATTTAGGTTACATAGATATTAATTTCTCTATTTCTTTATTAATTAGTTTATAGGTAGATACAACATTTTATGTTATTCTGCAAAGTGGAAATAAAAGGCTTTTTATTAATATTTATTATTATTATGTGGATGTGAAATTACACGCGAGCTTCGGGTGCCACGCGACGAGACAGGAAATTCTGAGGCAAGACATTGATTTTATTTTACAGAAAGCTTACATACTAATAACACGATTAAAAATCATTAGTAGGTAAGTAATTTGCTAATTATAAGCTTCCACATGTATACATCTAATTACAAGTACTTGCGTTGACTAATATACGTTAACAGCGATTAGCAATCAAAGTGAAAAAAAAAAACATTTAAAAAGGAAAATTTAAAAAAGGATTTTATTAAAGCTCTGCCATCGATGTGACGGCAAAGCTTTAATTACATCCTTTTTCATAAGGCCTACATAATAACTTTCTAAACGATGTAGTTCCGGCTTATAAAAAAAACCTGTCAAGAGCGAGTCGGACTCGCGCACTGAGGGTTTCGTACGAATATATGATGTTTATGATTTCTGAAAAACTGTGCTATTTAGAGACATCGTTTTATTTTTCCTGTAATCTTTACTTAGGCTTCTATCATATAGAATAATTTCTGATTTTTATCTGTGCAAACTTCGGAAATAAGGGGGGGGATACGGTATTTTTTTTTTACATTTTTCATCACAAGTCGGAAACAATGATGCCTAAAAAAAATATATATTTGCGAATGTGCAAACAGCGTTCTTTCATATGATACCCCACATGCCCTAGTAGCTCCACTTCAAATTTTTCGGACCCCATTTCAGACCCTTTTGCAAAAAACATATATTTTTTTTAATTTCTTTCTTGCTTGCAAAATAGTTGGGCAAACGTCATCTAAAACTATTCTCAATTTCAAGTTGATAGCATTAGTAGTTCTTGAGATATCCAAGTGTGACAGAAAGACGGACAGACAGACTTAAGTCTCACCATAAGGGTTCCTTTTTACTATTTTGGTACGGAACCCTAAAAACCAGCACTTCGCCCGCGACTTTATCCGGGTGGATTGCGTATTTTCTCCATAAACGATTTAATCATGCAATCTTTATTTGTGCCGTGATTCAAGTTTCTAACATTAAATGTCATACAAACTATATTCCCGTTTTTCATTACGTTTTTTTTTTGTGTGGGAAATTATGGATAAACAATCTTATAAATTCAATGAAAAATCGTTGCCGACAAGTTTTAAATAACAGAGGCGGTCACACTTTGCGTTGGATTACCAAAAAAAAAAAAAAATCGTTATTTATGTTGTAAAACATATATCGCCTTATTACAAAACAAGATTTATATTTTGACATGGCCTAAACCATAGAGCCCGTTTTGTAATAAGAACGTAACAGTGAATGAAATACCGTTCTTTATACAAAACTAAAACTTAGTTCGGTACTAAGTTGTCAGTTTTGTGTTTAGGAACTTTATCGTAGTCGGAATAAAGTTCGAAATTCAATAATGGCTCCATTTTTTAAACCTGGGTCTGAAGATAAACCTTGTTTTTTAATAAGGGGGAAAAAGTTTAATTTCATTGTAACTTTATCTACGTATGTTACGGTATTGTACATATTGTTAATTATTGTGAATAAATGAACAATTGATTGAAAGATTTTGTTGCTTTAGTCATTAATGCATCAAAAAATGCTTTGTTATTATTATTTATAAAAGAAGTATAAATATATTACAATAGTAAAAATCGTTCAAAAGTTCAGAACCGTACATGTTGCTTAGACTTTTTTGATGTGTATATAAATATATACCTATTCTTATCTCTGCAAACCTTTACATAAAACAAAACCGACGAGGGTTATTATTTACTTACTACACCGCTGCGCTGTGTGTACATGCTAAGACGCTGAAGTATTTTTTATTTAATTTAATGTAATTCATTGAATTTTTAATTTCTATTGTAATTTAATTTAATTTTGATGCATGTAATTTAATTTAAATTTATAATGGATTGTAATTTTGTTTTATTTTTGTAATTTTACTATGGGTTTAATAGGTAGGTAGGTACCTGAATTAAAACTTTTTTTTTTATTTACATTGCCAGTTTTTAAATCAAATCAAATCAAATCAAAAATATTTTTATTTCACATAGCCTACATGGGCACTTATGAAATGTCAGAAGCTAGGTGCATGGTTCCAATTGGTCGTTTCTTATGGAGAAGAGCCGGCAAGAAACTCCACGGTTACACTTTAAAAAAAAAATTTTTTCTTTTACTATATTTTCAAAGTATGAGAGGACAGCGTAGGCCCGTCAAAATTACCAGGTACTTAACAAAATAGAAAATGGTCTACAGATCTACAGTATATTAAGCCTACAACGTCCTCACATTAACAAAAAAAAACTATATAAAATATGATTAAAATAATAAAAGTTAGAGCCTTGTTGAAATCAAAAAACATCGATTATGTCAAGGAAGTATGTAAAAAATAAATAACATAAACATCGCAACTTAGGAGCAGTTAATAGCCATTTACATATTTTTGCCGTTAATTAGGTACCAGGGAAGCCACATGTGCAGAAGGAATTAATGCCAAACTTCCTTGTCTTCAACGTAGTCTTTAATCTTATAATATGCTTTTTTGATAAGGACATGTTTGATGTGGGTTTTGAATTTTCCATCGCTAAGTTCTGTAACAGACTTTGGCAACTTGTTATAAAAGCGTTTACTATTAATAAGAAATGACTTGCTTGTTTTAGTTAATGTAAATTTGGGTATCACAATTTCATGTTTACTACGTGTATTTATATTATGGAAATCGCTTCTTATTTTAAAAAGGCCTAAGTTTTTGCGAACATATAAAATACTTTCTAAGATATAAAGAGAAGGCAGAGTTAGTACATCAATTTCTTTGAATTTGATTCTAAGGGACTCACGAGGACCCATTCTATAGACCGTGCGGATTGCCCTCTGCTGAAATCGTTGTCCTTACTACACACATATATAAACTCACGCCTTCTTCCGATGGGGGTAGGCAGAAACTACAGAACGCCATCTGCTACGATCCCTACATATTTATTTTGCTTTATTTACGTCCTTACTACTAAAATAAAAACTACAATATACGTGTATGTAATGCTCGCACTTCACTATTCATGTTCACACTTTTAACCGCTGCCCCAGAAGGAAAGAATTACTTTACTTCCACTGGTTCTAAAACATGAATAAAACGTGGAATAAATATGCTACCTAGTAGTACAAGAGCACCCAAAGGGCAATGGACACCATCCGCCACCTTATCTCTTCACCACCCTTGGTTGACTGGTAGAGAATGCCTAAGGCATTAAGTCAGCCTTTGTACCTCATTGTGTGGGAGAAGTTTAAATAAATAAATAAATGGAGAGGGCTATGCTTGGAGTTTCCCTACGTGATCGAATCAGAAATGAAGAGATCCGCAGGCGAACCAAGGTAACCGACATAGCCCGAAGAATTGCTAAGCTTAAGTGGCAGTGGGCAGGGCACATTGCTCGCAGAACTGATGGCCGATGGGGCCGAAATGTTCTGGAGTGGCGACCGCGTAGCGGAAAACGTAGCGTTAGAAGGCCTCCTACAAGGTGGACCGATGACCTTGTGAAGGCCGCAGGTATCCGCTGGATGCGGGAAGAAGTGGCGGTGCTTCGGGAAGGCTTATGTCCAGCAGTGGACGTCTTTCGGCTGAAATGATGATGATGAGTACAAGAGCATGCTACATTCGAGCAAATGCTACTTAGTAGAATGCTACTGAGTAGCATTTGCTCGAATGTAGCATACTCATGCTCTTTACAGGCACTAATAGCATGCTACTAATGAGCATGCTATCTATTAGCAAAAAGCAAGTTTATTAGTAGCATGTGTATTCTAGGCATAATATTTTTTTTTTTATCTATACATAATATAAAGCAAATGCGCTTTGTTGACGCAAAATAAGCGATATTTTAAAGATAGATTTTCGTAGTTGGTGTAGTAAAACAATGGATGAAGTCCAATAACTGTTTGGAGAAATTGGGCGATGAAAACGACAGTTTCTGAGGAGAGGGTGCACAATACCTTACATGATGCAATCCCTGGAGCGATGATAGATGTGCAATCTTCACGAATTTTGACTTGTTTCTTCAAGTATAACGTACGAGAGCGCGGGAGAACGTACGCGAGCGACGCTTTTCGAATACAGACCAACGACATACCTATTTCTTTTTTGAAAATGTTGCGATTAAATTGCGTGGCGTGGCGCCACTTGGTATACGCCTTTAGGGCCTTCTTGTTCACACGCCGTTGCATGTGCAGGAATGGGATAGGAGATAGGGAGATCAACTTTATCAATCAATTAATTTGCCAACATAAAAAAGAAAGGAAATAACAATAGGTACTACAATTCTAATCGAATCAGCGCAACCAGCGCTTTTCGTGTCAGCTGTGTAAGTTGTGTGACCAGTAAGATCTTCTAAACTACAGAATCACATAGATGTTGATACGGTTCTCATCATAATTTAGGGCATTTATTCCAGAAGGTTTATGAGTATATTACATTAATATTTAACTTACAGAGTACGCACAGAAATCTAGTTGTTTGACATCTCGCCACATTAGTTGATTGTACCTGTGCGTAACGTCCGGTTGCGAAACAAAAATAATTTTGTACAATGATCCCTCATTACTTATCTCTATCGCTCGCGCACAATTGTATTGCTGTCGCACTCGCACATTAAAAGGACCTTAAAATGCGCGAGCGCGATGGCAATACAATTGTGCTTGACCCCTCGTCAATGTACGAAATTCTTTCTGCTTCGCGACCGAGCTTTAGCATAGTCGCGTCAATTAGTACATTATTGCAAAGGCCGTGAAATAGGCAATTGCAGGTCGAGTATGAGTTTGAAGGCCGAGCCGTAGGCGAGACAGGCAATTGCCATTTCCGCCGAAGCACATACAGTATGTAACAAAAACCCTGTTGTTCCTTTTAGGGACGTATACATTTACCTACAAGCACAGCATTGGTGGAATTATAATTTAAAAAAATAAAGTATTGGCTAGTCGAGAAGTCAAAATCAAAGAATGAAAGAGGTTACAAATCTGTTAAACATTTAAATATTTATTTCAATTATTTTTGTTGATCAGTTTTTATAAATGACTTGCTTTATTACGTATTTATACCGATTCTTAAAACGTAGGTAGATGGCACAACAGGGGTTGTTACATATTGTATAGTGATTTTCTCAAAATAATGCAGGGAAAGTAAATTATTTATAAATTCCAGATTCAATGACGAACAACTTGCGAACAACGATAATTTTTCACGCGCCAATGTGTTCATTAGTGTTTTTTTTTTTCAATATACCGCTTTCTATTTGCAAGCCAGTTCGAAAATTAAATAAAAACCTTTGATAGGTTACTTCCTTGGTTGCCATGTTTCGGAGTAAAAGAGTATTTAATAACCCCAGCACGCCAGATTCAAAAAACGCTCCTGCAATGGATTTGATTTTCTTTAACCGTAAATTCGATACTTCGCGTGTGCTTTTTTAGAAAATAGTGACAATATTTCCATGCATGTTTGAGAAAAGTAATTTTATAATTAGCAATGCAATGTAATCAGCTCAAGTACCGATAGTCTTAGAAAGTTTCATAAGTCAAACAGTAGCAAAAGGAGAGGGGTACCGAGGACATAATATGATTTAAATAAAAAGATTTGATCTGCCTATTTTTTTTTATTCTTAAAAAAAACGTTGCCCCACACCAGGAGTTTCTCCTGTATTGTGGGTGCGTTTACAAGCATATAAACTCACATACACAACCCGGAACAACTACTTGTAGGTCATACAAATATTGGTTCAGTGCGGGAATCGAACCCGCGACACGCAGCGCAGCAGTCAATCGCTTAACCACTGCGCCAACCGTGTCGTCACATTCGTCGTATTGTTGGTCTACTGGTCGCAAGCCCAACTGAGGGGGGTAGGCATAGGTTTGTTTCCCAGACTTGATAAAGTGTTACTGAGTATTTCCAATCAATGAGCCCAAAGACTAGATTTTTGCCCCATAAATAGGCTCGACCCTTATTATATGGGATTTGAACATAACTGACACCTCTGCCTAACCCTTTTGAGAAGGGCGTGATAAAGTTAATATAAGTTAGAATTATGAAGTTATTTTATGCATAATATTATCATAGGTTGATTAACCATCGCTTAGTGGTGAGTTTCAAGCCATTCTGGCGCCATTCCAACGCGCTGAAAGGTTCACTTGCCGACTAAGTCTCTTCTACTTTGCCCATACTTGTGCATTTTCAGCAGATAGGCTCTCAAATCGGCTTCCACGAGTTCCGCTTAAGTAAGTACAGCTAATTACGCTGCTATCGTATCTCATAGCTGTTCTAGCAACTATCAAACACCTCGTAGACATCACAAGATAATTATTGTGTTACTGATGAATACAAAATAACTGAAAATCTCGTAAGAGGTCATTGTATTCATAGTTATATAAAACTTTTAATATGTGACCAGTACCGACCTGAAATCGCAAAAAAAACTCAGCTGTCCTACGTTTTGTGGAGTTAAATCTATGGAGCAGCAGATTTCTTTTTCCCAATCGTATATTTGGTCCCATACCTAGTAAATGGTGTTTATAATGATAAGTACAAAGACCTTTTTTTTTGGGTGGGAAATTATCAAATAACTTCTCCCGCTCTGGGCGGAGCTGAGGGCGTGTCAGACTTTTACTGACTAAAACCCACCCGTGTTCCTCCCGTTGCTTGTGTGCCAGAGCCACGATATCCCTTTCGGACAAACTCGTAACCCTGGCAGGCATTGGTCCTTCCCGAAACAACCGTGTCCGGTAAGGACCTGCGTTAGGCGGAAGGTGAGGACTCCGTGGTGCCTCTCTAGCCACTCCTCAAATCTGACCAGGACTTATCGCCACAATTGTACAATGCACAGCCTAAGCCGCTGGGTCTAGTAGCATGCTAGCACGAGAGTTCCCCAATGGAACTGAAGGGGTAAAATAGGGGATTAAAGTTTCATTAGAATTTCGTTATTTGTGCCAATGGGAATGCCATCGGGCACACAGCTTGTAATTTAATACTTAATAAAAAAATAAACTTCATAGCAGACCACAGGATTCATTAAAAATATATACATACACACACACACATATATATCCTACATTACAAAATATCACCAAAATGTACACTTAGTTTGCAAAAAATCTTTATATAATTTAACAGTATTCAATTCAGTTTCAGAACTAAACTAACACCTTAAATTAAATAAATCTGTAATTTACAAATGCAAAAAGCTTGACAATATTAATAACTTTACCTGTATTTAATAGAAAAATCCATCATCCGAAGCCTGTTGTTTCCACAATTGTATTTAAACTTCTAATTGCTTGATTTTACGACACCAAATTACCAAGGACCATTCATTGTTCTAATTATAGGAAGAGTTCAACAATAAATTATTTGTGAACTAGGACTAGCTGTTACCCGCGACTTCGGGTGTAAGTTTTTTTACAGATTACCGACTGTTTTTACACATTATTTTTTATGTATTTTATTTTTCAATGTATTCTGGCTTACCCTGCAAGCAATAAAGCTAAGCTAATTTATAAGTTATATTTAGGTATATTTAAAAGTCTTAAGAAAATTTTGTAAGTAACTTGTTAAGGAAATGATGAGGCTGACATGACTTGTTATAGGTTGCAAGTCCCTAATAAATAAAGAGAAAAAAAAAAAAGTTTTGTATTAAAGCCACGCTAGAAAACTTAGGTAAAAATCAGTAGGTAATAAAGTTTTCTTTCTTATACTTGATTTTTAACCCGTCAAAGGTTGATGTAAAAAACTCTTTGGACAAGATATATTTACTCCGAGATTCGAGTAAATCGGGCAATTTCTATCTGAGTATCTTTGTTAATAGCGAGGTGGCGTGTTTGAACATACATTATAAGCCCAACATG
The DNA here is from genome assembly GCA_948098905.1 of Tiliacea aurago. Lineage (NCBI taxonomy): Eukaryota > Metazoa > Arthropoda > Insecta > Lepidoptera > Noctuidae > Tiliacea > Tiliacea aurago. Next base: position 13,455,572 of record OX402576.1, on the reverse strand, counting down.
AAATACTAGACTACCTATCACGGTTTAGCAGATGGTCTGCAAAAAATGCCTTGAATGAAAAGCATAAAAAGCAGTAGGTTTTTATCCCCTCCGCCGTCGCACCTCTATAAGTAAGTAAAGCAGTTTATCTTTACAAAAGACAGGTAAAGCTCATTGGGGCTTGAACTATTCATTTAATGGCAGCTTTATTGCAGTTGACAGGATATTCCACGTTAAGGATCCTCGTTTATTAAACAGCTAGGCACTGACTTCCAGGGATTCAATAAAATTAAGGAAGGAAAAATATTTTCATGACACTAGGTCAATCACTCAAATATTTTGATTGATCAGGCACTTTCACGAAGATGTTTTATATGTATTGGGTCTCTACACTTTGTTTGGTGAAAAAGCTCACGTGAACTTTTTACAATTATGCCTATTTTTTGTTAGAAAAGGAATTGTTATGTTTGTGTCACATAATTTATTTACAGATTAAAGCAAATCGAGTAGACAGTTGACGTGGTAAAAGTGGAAAATTGCCAAAGTAGAGCGTCATTTATCAACGCCATTTGATGACGTTTCGCGCCTTCGGTGAATCTTAATGGAATAGACATCACAACTCTATGTGGCAGAACCATGGACCCGAAGGAAATCAATTTAATGTCGACAAATTTTTATTTAGACTAACGAAAAGTAGTACAAATTAACATAACCTAATTAAAAAACACTACGCGTCACTACGTGTAGTGTTCTTACGTAACGAACTTTTTATTTGAGTTCAAACTTGCTGTTAGTCCCTTTTTAAATCTGTACAGTGAGAAATTAATCCTAACGTCATCGCGGTGGCAGGTTAACGATTATTTTATGAATAAAGAATTAAATAATAAAGCTGTCTCGAATTCTCGATTCAAGAACTCATCCGTGTCAAACTCGATCCAATAAAAGTGCCGTGAAACTCTCAATGCGCCCATGCCCCAATGCACTAGAAATTCTTCATTCTCAACATGGTGAAATGTCATCAAAATTCTGAAAGCGGCTCTTTGAAAAGCAACGTCACAAAGCCAGTGGAAATAGGAGTAAATAAAAATCTTCAGTTAGCAGAAATTCGCAAAACGGCAAAGCTCTTGTTAATGTATAGTCACAGTAACATTATTCACTATTTGTATTATTTCCACCGGACGCTAGTCGAGGTTATTGAATATGATAATGAAAGTATTTGCATTTATTGATAGAATACATTTAGCGATGAAGTTGAGCGGAAATCGGCGACGGCATATGCATCGAGACCGACTTGCGCCGCGTCGGCTTGGCAATGTCCAAACGTGCCAATCTGTGATGTAGTGATGCTAATCATATGATAATGCGAATCCGAATGCCTTATGATAATGTCTTAAAAATGCCTTAGGTATATTGTTATATCGTGAAGATTAAAAATTACTTGTAGAGTAATTAGGGTTCCGTACCAAAATGGCGAAAAGCAACCCTTATGGTGTGACTAAGTCTGTCTGCCTTACCTGGATATCTCGAAAACTACTAATGCTATCAACTTGAAATTTAGAATAGTTTTAGATGACGTTTGCCCAACTATTTTTCAAACAAGAAAGAAATAAAAAAAAAATGATTTTTGCAAAAGGGACTGAAAGGGTCTTAAAATTTTTAAGTGGGGCTACTAGGGCATGTGGGGTATCATATGAAAGACGCTGTTTGAACATTCTCAAACATTTTTTTTTAGGCAGCATAGTTTCCGATTTTTGATGAAAAATATTTAAAAATACACGTTCCCCCCTTATCTTCGAAGTTTGCATATGAAACTATTCTATGTGATAGAAGTTTATGTAAAGATTACAAGAAAAATATAACGATGTCTCTAAATAGCACAGTTTTTCAGAAATCATCAGCGTCTATACGTACGGGACCCTCGGTGCGCGAGTCCGACTCGCTCTTGACCGGTTTTTTTCTGTTAGAGTTAGCTATTGCGCATTGCGATACGTTAGGCACCTAGCTGCCGATGTACAGAGTGTACAGACAGGGTAACGGAGGCTATGGCTATAAAGCAATTCCATGACTGATTGAATAACTTTCAAACAATACAGAACAATACAGTGCCTTAACGACTAAGGGGTTTTATTTATATATACATAAACTCACGCCTTCTTCCCATGGGGGTAGGCAGAAACTATAGAACGCCACCTGCTACGCTCCTTACATACTCTAACTCCTTTTACTTCGTTTACGTTCAACAAGCACGCCGGTTGCGAGTACTACGCACCTGACCTTTCTCAAGAACATCACCAATTAGGTAGTATTGTCTTATGTAAACGAAAAGCGTCGGCCAGGCTTATTTTTCGGGCCGTCCAAAAACGCGTTATGTTGATGATATCGTCCAAAGTCGCGGGAAACTCCTGGATGAAGGTCGCACGGAACCGGGAAGTATGTCATAAAACAGGGGAAGACGCAGACCCAGCAGTGGGTGAATCTAGACTGAAATGACGATGATAATGATGATGAAATGAAAAGCATGATTGTCATCGCTACGTCTTCGAAATATAATTCTTGATATGTCTGTCAAGGCCATTTATAGTTGTGAGTGATTTTATAACATTCTATTCACTGTCAATGTTTAATAAAGAAAATCATTGACTATCAAACGACTAAGCTTTGAACAAATCACAAAATTCCGCATCCAATCTGAAATACATAAAAACAATCTAATGATGAGATTTATCGACCAACCTAACCAAACCTTAACAATACAGCCTTTGCCAGCCTATCAGATCAAATTAGAAATAAGAACAAAAGAAGTCCATTTTTAGCGCCGGCTTGAACTCGACAATTACGTCTGTTTCAGTCATTCTCTATTAATACCTAAGTGTATCTTTACTACACTTAATAACAATTTATCTGCCGAAATTGATATTTTCACAGAATACAAAAGAAGGCGGAATTTCTGTCACGAAAAGGTGAGAGAGACAAACGGATCTCACGTACGCAACGTATGCAACGCCATAGAGGTACATAGGAAGGTTACAGGTCCACTCAACCTGTGTGGTTCTTTCCTCAAAAGACCATTTCAGACACCAATCTACATGGTCTTCACATGATCTGACCAAGATTATGTCTGGACTTTAAAAGAGACTATGACCTCTGAGTTTGTTTCGGCCTTTCTTCTCAGAGTAGTCAGATAGGAAACGCCGACCTCATCTAGTTTTTAAAATATGATTGACGTGTAAAAGTGTTTGTACAAACCTACTTACAGAAATAAAATCATTTATCATTTACGTGTAATACTTCTGTGAGTAAATGGCTGAAAACTCTGGATTATGAAGCAACTGAAAAATTATTGATTCCTATACCTTGACACTTCTTACATACACATTGTCTCACATAAAACTACAAACGCTACACCTACACAATTCAACTCACACTTACGCGCACAAGACACAGTCAAATCCACTCTCGAAACTTTGAATTATGTTTGTATTTATGTTGTTTTAATTGCGTTTGTTGTTTTTTCTTTTTTTTTTCTTTCTTATATTGTAAATTCTCTTGTTTCATAGAACCATCCAATGTAAGCTTGTACATTATGAAGCGTCGTGGGGTCCTGGTGACTTGTACCACAGGCGTTGCTTGCAATGCCTATTTCATGCACCAGTCTCTCAGAAATGTAAATAAGTTTACCTTAAGATAGTTTTAAGCAATTCTACCTGAGCCTCAAGTCTGCTATTACAATAGTGTCAGAATGGTCGATCATTGATTTCATAATTGTTGATTTTGACAAGTTTGGTAATCTACTATTATAATGGAGTCATTATGACTTTCCAATGGTTGGCCACTGACACTACTTTGAAAGAAATTGCATTTATTGGTAATCTCGTACATAATATAGGTATAAATAAGCATGGTCTTAAGTATAATGCTAAAAAGAGCCAAACAATGTGTTTTCGTTACGACAACAGCACATTACATATACCGGACATATTTCTATGCAACGCTAAGTTGGAATCTGTTAAATGTTTCACATATTTAGGCCATATTCTGACTGAGAAACTTAAAGATGACGAGGACATTGAAAGACAAAGACGTTCGCTCGCCGCCAAAAGTAATATGCTGGCACGAAGATTTGCGAAATGTTCAAATCAAGTGAAAATCACCCTGTTTAACGCATACTACCGGAATCTTTACACCTGTGCCCTTTGGTACAAATACACGCAGCGTGCTTACAACACGCTGCGTGTTCAATATAATAACGCATTCAGATGCATACGGGGTTTGCCGTGGCGGTATAGTGCTTATTAATGTTTGCCGAAAACAGGGTAGATGACTTTTACGCTGTCATGAGAAAGTCGCAGGCGTCTTTTATGTACCGAATACATAAATCTGACAATGGAATATTGAGGGCCATATACGAGGTAAACTATTTCTTCGTATATGGCAATTAATATTCCAGCTAAAATAATACTGCGTGTAATTTATTGTAATAGTGTTGATAATGATTGTTTGATTGTTTTGTATAATTTAATAATAATGAATAATGTGTTATTTGTAATAGGGTGTTTTTATATGGGAAATAAAAATTATTTGATTTTGATTTGATTTTGATAATGACAAATGAATGACATTTCTACTAATGGGTTTTATAATAATGGCAATACGAAAACGCCATTATAAGTAACACAATTTTATTACGAGAACATTGACCGACCAATGATCGACCATTATGAATTTAGCAGATTACGAACTTTCAGCAAAATCACAATGAGATCGTGTTAGAGTGACTGAATTTATAAAAATAGCAGACTTGGGGCCCTGTACATTTGTGAAGAGAAAATAAATATATCTACTTATACTTAATTAATTAATGCATAGTTTTTTGTATAAAATCAATGTCATATTGCACTGCGTTCGTTGCGTACCTGGGAACAGTTTGTCTCTACGCTTATTGGTTGAAACGGCGTATGCCCAGATTTGTCTTGCCAGCGACATCCAATTGTGTTTTCGATGTAACTACCAACACGTCATAATACCGCTACGATCCGTTATTGTCGCTGTATTCGAACTGTTATCCATTTAGGGCTGTCAGCTGCTGCACCTACGATCTACTCAAAGCACTGCATCAATTTGTTAATTTAATGATCGATCAATTAAATCATATTGATAGATACATACAAGACTGATCACTATTAGCGACTTTAATGAAGAATGTAGCGTTGTTTTCCAGTTTTATTCATCCGTCAATTATCGCGGCGAAAGTGTTGTTGAGTATAAGAAAAAGGGTAGACCAAAAATGTTTGATAGATTCTGTTCTCAAAGACGATATGGCAAGGAAGATAGTAAACAAAATTACGGCTGATAGAGACGTGTACCTACAGAAGAAAAAGAGGTACTTCGCCGATCTGAAATAAATTGGGATATACAGAAATACATGTCTTAACTTACGCAGTTCAGGATATAATTTTCTAAAAAGAGGAGATACGATTCAATAGTGATCCAAGCCATTTTCATTCCTGTGTGGTCGAATGGCAGCCCTACTCTAATCAGTTCCCAAATGGCCTGACACGTACAACAGGTACCTACGTAGATTGTTTAACGTGATTACCGACTGCTAACGCTTGTCTTTCATAAATATTCATCGCATTCTGGTTATTATTAAATACATAATGAAACCCGTTATCAAAAAGAGCATTTTTTGGCCTTAGCCTTTTCTTGCATAGCCATTTCCCATCTATGTTGGGGTCGGCTTCCTAAATGCAGCTGAATACCAGTATTTTACATGGAGCGACTGCCTATCTGACCTCCCAGTGACTGGGTAATACGATACCCTTTGGACAACCGGTTACAGAACTTAGTGATGGAAAATTCAAAACGCACATTAAACGTGCCCTTATCAAAAAGGCATATTATAAGATTAAGGACTACGTTGAAGACAAGGAAGTTTGGCATTAATTCCTTCTGTACATGTGGCTTCCCTGGTACCTCATTAACGGCAAAACTATGTAAATGTCTATTAACAGCTCCCAAATTACGAAGTTATTTTTTAATTTAATTGTATCTTTTTTTACAAATAATTTTTTTCTTATTTGACATTATTATACCTACAATTTAAATTTCAACAAGGTTCTAACTTTTATTATTTTAATCATATTTTAAATTGTTTTTTTTTTGTCAGTGTGAGGACGTTGTAGGCTTATTAGACTATAGATCTGTAGACCATTTTCTATTTTGTTAAGTACCTGGTACTTTTGCCGGGCCTACGCTGTCCTCTCATACTGTAATTTGAAAACATTGTAAAAGCCAATTTTTTTTTTTAAAGTGTAACCGTGGAGTTTCTGGCCGGCTCTTCTCCATAGGAAACGACCAATTGGAACCGTGCACCTAGCTTCTGACGTTTCATAAGTAGGCTTATGTGAACTAAAAATATTTTTGTTTTTGATTGATTTTTGACTGGTTGTCAGACTTTCGGTCTTCTGACGACCAGTAATAACTGTCATAGATGCACGGAGGAGTCTCGATATGTAAAGATGGTCACCCACCTACAGACCAACCCCGGCAAGAGCTTAACCTGATGGATCGATCCGTACAGCTGTTATTGACGTAAAACTTCTTTAGGCACGCTTGACTGGGGAGTAAAATGCGTGACGAGAGCGTTACGGAAAGAGGCTACGGAAGTTGTTTAAATTTTAAACATGGAACACACCGCGTCACCACCGCGAGCCGTCCCGCGTATACGGTATTTTTTTAAATTCATACTGGCTGTTTATACACTCACAAGACCGCAGCTTTTATGAAATTTAACTTCTTTTGCTAGCGAACGGTGATTTCTGTTTTACTTCAGACGTGTGGTCTATAGCACACTCGTTTTTAATTTACCTACGAGCTCCTCCCTTAGTTCAATCAAGTATCCTAACAAATTAATACTATCGACGTCAATCTATGCATTTCACAAAATAAACAAGTTTCCAACTTGTTTACGTAGGCATTGTGTTGAATAAAAACAAGGTTTGCTAGCCGGGCTCGCTCAGTTTGATTAAAAGCATTTTGAATATCAATAGATGTCAATCACAAACTAAACCGATCACTGCAGAGCCGCACATTTTATACAACGTAAACGAAAATTGAAAAAAAAACCCTTTCTCTGAAATATTATTTCACATAACATAAACTCACGCCTTCTTCCCGTGGGGGTAGGCAGAAAATATAGAACGCCATCTGCTACGATCCTTACATATTCATCCTCCTTATTTCACATAAATCTATACTCCTTTTGAAATAAGATTAGACATTTAAATAAACTTGTTTACAGTCCGTTCAACTGATTTTGACTTCTATTCCGTAGGCATAAGGATGGCATTAAAAGCAAAAACGTGGTTACAATACCAACTGTTTATTACAGCTGTCATTGGTCATGCCACGAACGTAATAGAAGTCAAAATCGATTGAACGGACTGTACAAAAGGTTTATTTAAATGTCTAATCTTATTTCAAACGGAGTATAGGTATATAATTATTTTTATTTACAACATGTCCCAGAATTAACGCACAACCTCTTAAGGGGTCACATTACCCATCATTATGAACAACTTTTACTATGCGACCAAACCTAAAATCGCGAAAAAAAAATCTGCTGTTCCCTACATTTATGTTCGAATAACTCGTCAAAATGTAGGGAACAGCTGATTTTTTTTTGCGATTTCAGGTTTGGTCCCATAGTAAAAGTTGTTCATAATGATGAGTACAATGAACTCTTAAGAGGTTGTGCGTTAATTCTGGGACATGTTGTATATCGCAGCCATCTGGTTAAATTACCCAGCTAATTGGACGCATAGGCCGTTCATTAAGCGCCTTGTTGGTAAATTCAGTTACCAAAACAAAACTCTTCATCAGTATCCAATTTAACTAAATGACTATACGATATTCAGCCATCTGGTTAAACGTTGCGCTCAATGACATGGCTAGTTGTCCTTCAGCTATTTAATTGGATTTAATTGCGTTTAATGAACGGCCAGGCGTCCAATTAGCGGGCTATTTTGACCAGATGGCTGCGACATCTACACATATTATTAATACAAGTCGCTTTGCATTGTCGGTGTGACAGCGATGTTCTTCTATTACGCAAAGGATTTTGATAACGTTTTGACCACGTTTTCACCATCGCTTGGAGAATTTATTCCGGCAAGTTTATGTGTATATTACATTATTATTAAACTTACTTAAACTTAAAAAAAAACTGGCCAAGTGCGAGTCGGACTCGCGCACAAAGAGTTCCGTACATGTCCATTGTATTTATAAAAGGCAAAAAAATCACGTTTTTTGTATGGGAGCCCCCTTTAAGTATTTGTTTTATTTTAATTTCATTATTTATTTTTACCTGTTGCCATATAGAGCAAAAACGAACAAAAAAATCTCGTTTGTTGTATGGGAGCCCCCTTAAATATTATATTTTATTCTTTTTTTAGTATGTTTTGCTATAGCGGCAACATAAATACATCATCTGTGAAAATTTCGACTGTCTAACTATCACGGTTCATGAGATACAGCCTGGTGACAGACGGACAGACAGACATACAGACAGTGGAGCCTTAGTAATAGGGTTCCCGTTTTACCCTTTGGGTACGGAACCCTAAAAATCTAGATATTTTGTCTAGTTATAAAAACCGTGCAACCGTGCGTGGGTTGCTAGTAAATTCATAAAACAGAAACCTTTTTACTTTTATGTTGAATTGAAAATTACGTTTTTAGGTTTTATTCACAACTTCCTTTATTAAAGCCTGTGAAACGTGTTACATATTTGACAGACAATAATAAAATTTACCCACCCACATACAATTTTAATATTCTATAATAAAAAAGTTTCAAACAAAAATAATTGGCAATAACCACTTTTTAGATCGCCATAAAACCCAATGCTTATAAAAAAGCCGACCCTCCACGTAAAAACACCATAATTATGTATATACTATACCTGTTCAGTTGGCATTACAATTTTATATTATTTTGTGTAATCGCAACCTCGAATCAAACAAAAACTACGGCAAGTTGGTCGCGAGGGAAATAAATGTCTCGTTTGTGAGCATAACTGCCCTAACTACCTAATTAGAGACACATTATGTAGCTAGGAAAGTTCTGAACGGTTAGATAGAAATTGTAAAGAGAAATGACGCTTAGTATCACGGCATGACTAACTTTTGCAAAGGGACCCATTATTCATTCGTGGCATTGCGACGTGGCTTCAGTGGTAAACAGGAAACTGTGCCGTGTAATGTAAGCTTCACTTTACTATGTCTTTTTAGGGTTCCGCAGCCAACAAGGAACTCTTATTGTTTTGCCATGTCCGTCTGTCTGTCCGCGGCTTAGCTCACAGATTCTTAGTACTAGAAAGCTGTAATTTAGCTTGCTGATACTGCCATCTTAATCACGCCGATAAAGAGGACAAAACAAAATATTTTGTGGGGTACCTCGGTTACACGTAAAGTGGTTATGATATTTCTTTTCTCGTCTATCCCATGGTATTGGGTATCGTTGGATAGGCCGTTCAAAATACGGGTCTCATCATTTCAGCCGAAAGACGTCCACTGCTGGACATAGGCCTCCCCTAAATAGGGGGGGATTTGTCATAATCGCCACGCTTTGCAGGTGGGTTGGCGATCGCAGTATGGTTTTAAAAATGCATAGAGAACGCTGCTGCTCATTCTCTAGTAAGTCCCTTATTCGCCTTTTACGACACCCACGGAAAGAAATGGGATGGAGCTATTCTTTACTATCAAATCATTTTTCAATTCAGGGAGCCGTTATCACAACATTAAGCTTTAAAGTGTACATTTTCGTTGCGCCAGCTAAATGGTTGTTATTGGATATGTGAAAAAATTCGCAGCAGTATTTATGTTGGCACCCAAGCTAAAAGGGTCCAGCATAGCTAGAAAAAATACCAGCATATTTAGAAAAAAAAACTATTCACAACCACTCGATACGTTTCCGTACCGAATCGGATATCAATCAATGGTATCGAAAAAGTTTCACAAATCGGAAACCCGAAAATTTTATCCCCCTTATTACAAAACAAGGTTTATCTTCAGACCCAGGTTTAAAACATGGAGCCATTATTGAATTTCGAACTTTATTCCGACTATGGTAAAGTTCCTAAATACAAAACTGACAACTTAATACCGAACTAAGTTTTCAGTTTTGTATAAAGAAAGGTATTTCAATCACTGTTACGTTCTTATTACAAAAACTGGCTCCATGGTTTATGCCATGTCAAAATATAAATCTTGTTTTGTAATAAGGCGGTATGAGTTTAAATCAAATAGATGACCGCTATTCTTTCGGCAGCTGTCTGCTGTCTGGATAGGCAAATCAGGTAATCGAAATGTGTCATTTTCGACACGATCGCCTGTCGAATAGTTGTGAATACTCGTAGCTATGCAGTTCTCGTCATTTAGTTTCCGAGATATACCTACGCAGTTTTGTAAAATTGGGTGAAAAAATTGCATTTCGCAATTTTGATTGATTACTTATTAATTAATGTTCAATTATCTACAAGTTTCAACAGAACAACAACAAAATAAAATCAATATATACGTCAGAATGGAATAGAGAGAAGCGTTTTGGGAGTAAGTAGAAGAGATAGAGTACAGCTAAAAAGGATAAAAGGAAAGACTAAATTCAAAAAAATTCCAACAGTATGCAGAAAATTGAAATGGCGCTGCACGGGACATATTATATGTTAAGAGAAAAGAAAGAGAAATGGACCAAAATAATAAGGGAATGGTACCCTAGAGAAAGCAGAAGAAGCAGAGGAAGGCAGACAAAGTGATGGGAAGATGATTTTAAGAAAGTAGCAGACCCAGAATGGTTACGTAAAGCAAAAGACAGAAACAAGTGGAAAGCCTTAGAGGAGGCCTTTGTCGAAAGACAAACTGTTATGAGGGGAGACCAACCGAATGCCAAGGATAGGATTTAGTTTAAGTAAATTAGTTTTCTTACCTCTATTTTAAACTTTTAAATATGTTTGTCAAATAAGTTAAAATCTAACAGTATTTATTATAGGCTTATTTTATAAATTTTTTATTTTATCTACAAGTTTATATAGTTTTTCTCAAATCAAGCTTTTGCAGAAATCCAGCTTTATTTGTCTGATAAAAAAAAATGCCAGTTTTTTTTTTTGTAATCTTTGTCAATTGACTATTCTAGATACCTTAACTCAATACCCCACTACTGGACCCTTTTTGCTTGGACGCCCACATAATAACGAAGTTAAAAGGAAGACTATCACAGCTAAGTAAGCTGTACAAGTTAACGAGTAATAGTCAACCAACTTACATTTGCAGTTGGAATGTATGGGCGAACATATTTTTCAACTACGATGGTAAGTTTGTTATTGGGATAAATTCGTCCCAACTACGGAACCCTTCAACGTGCGTGGTTGATCCGCCCTTGGCCGGTTTTTGTTTTGGCTAATTAATTATATAAAGATTAGATGGTTTGCCACGTGAGGGAAATCGTGAAAATAGAACTTTATTTATGATAAAGTTCTATTTGAATTTCGCGGGCAGTGGTCGCCTGCGAAATTCAAATTTTTTACGTTTTTGTAATTTGCAGGGCAATGACAGGTCTTTTTTTTTTTCTTGGGTGGGAAATTATCATCTAACTTCTTCCGCTCTGGGCGGAGCGGGAGGGCGTGTCAAACTTTTACTGACTAAAACCCACCCGTGTTCCTTCAGTTACCTGTGTGCCAGGGCCACGATATCCTCGCAACCCTTTTTGAATCTTGATTAAAATATGATTCGCGACCATAAAAAATATGTATTTACAGAATTATAATAATTAGAACCATTAATACATCTCTCTTAGTTGGAAGGAAAAGTTTTTAAGAAAAACGTAAGAAATTTCGAATTTTGCGGGCTACCACTGCCGATCAACAGATTATGTCTACACAAAAAACCCTATATTCTGTTCGCTGTAGTATAACATAAGTACAGGGGGGCATTTAATAAACACCTCTTTGTCATAGGAGTCACAGTCAGTCCGCTGTGCAGGGCGTGCATTGAGGACGACAAGACAGCAGGGCCATTCTGCCACACGGACAGTCTGCCATTTTTATAAATTCAGTCATTCCAACACGATCCCATTGTCATTTTGCTAAAATTCGTAATCTGCTAAATTCATAATGGTCGATCATTGGTTGGTCAATGTTCTCGTAATAGAATTGTGTTACTTATACTCGTAATGGCATTGTCGTATTGCCATTATTATAAAACCCATTAGTAGAAAATGTCATTCATTTGTCATTATGTACGAGATTACCAATAAATGCAATTTCTTTCAATTTAGTGTCAGTGGCCGACCATTGGAAAGTCGTAATGACGCCATTATAATAGTAGATTACCAAACTTGTCAAAATCAACAATTATGAAATCAATGATCGACCATTCTGACACTATTGTAATAGCAGACTTGAGGCCCTGCTCATGTGCTACTAAACTGCCCGGTGGTCGCCACATACAGGGCAAAGTACTTCGATAACCCAGGTACCCTCCGTGAGATTGTCAGTAACACCAAGGCTTTGCTGGCCTTCCTTGAGGAACTGAGGTGGATTGAATAATCGATTTTCCCACCCGTACGCCGATTACCTATTACCTATAACATAAGTACAGTACACCTACACCTACCTATCCCTGACCGGTTTACGGCATCCAAGTTTAAGTCCCAAGTCCCTAACAGGAAAGGAGCTATTTAACAATGTGACCCTCTTTTCTATGTACACCGTGGCATTTTAACCGTCTTACCACGGCAGACCACTTCATGTATCCAATTACTACCTACTAATCACGCGTCATAACGAATAATACTGTTTTTTTTAATTATTAATTTTATTAAAAAACTTTCATGAATGATCTATATCTCCTTTAATATCCCACTACCCATTAGACACACACTTCGCCCTCGCCAACGTTCTCTGTTCTCAAATCCTCAAACTAGTACCCTAACTCTTAAGACCAGTCCATTGTACCTAGCCCTCACCCATATTAACAACATTCTGCTATACGACGAATCCTCAGATGTTTTCGCGAGTACTGAACTGAGATTCCTAAACACTGCTATTCAATACCTGAAGTCCATTGCCACTCCCAGTACAATCTCCTTGGAGTAAATAAATTAAATTATATCTTGTTACCATTTTATTCCAATTGTATCTAATCTTATCTTATTTTGTCTAATTTTATCTTTGATTCTTTAATATTTTATCTTTGTTTCTCTAATTCTATCTGATTTCATATGATTTTATCTAATTTTATATGATTTTATCTAATTTTGTCAAATTGAGTGTAAACCTTATTTTATGTGTAATTACTAATATTGACCGTTACCTTATAAGTGTGGTGCAAACTGTTATTATAAGTTGGTTATTAATAAATAAATTAATTAATTAATAAATAAATGATGAGTAATCATTGGATACATGAATTGGGCTGCCGTTGTAAGACGGTTATAATGCCACGTACGGTGTATAAACTGCAGTCCACGAAATTCAAAAGTTTTATGTTTTTAGGGTCCCGTACCCAAAGGGTAAAACGGGAACTCTATTACTAAGGCTCCGCCGTCTGTCTGTCTGTCTGCCTGTCTGTCCGTCTGTCACCGTGCTGTATCTCATGAACCATGGTAGTTAGACAGTTGAAATTTTCATAGATGATGATTTCTCTTGCCGCTATATCAACAAATACTAAAAAACATAACAAATATTTAAGAGGCTTCCATACAACAAACGTGATTTTTTGCTCGTTTTTGTTTGATATTGATAACGGCAACAGGTAGACGCTTGAAATATTCACAGAATCTTTAGTTATATATTCACTTTAAAAATAAATAATTAAATCAAAATAAAACAAATATTTAAGGGGGGCTCCCATACAACAAACGTGATTTTTTTGCCGTTTTTATACATAATGGTACGGAACCGTTCGTACGTGAGTCCGACTCGCACTTGGCCGTTTTTTCGCTGTTTGCAGGTCAGTGTCAGTTTGTATCTTGATCAAAATATGATTCGCGACTACTTATAACAGATATTTATTTACAGAATTATATCACGAATTCATTTTTGTCACGATTTCATGAAAAACTCATTCATCAACTCAGCTTACAGTCCACTGTTGGACATAGGCCTCTCCCAGGCTGCGCCACAACACCCTGTCCTCCGCCTTCCGCATTCAGTCTATCCCAGCCACCTTTTTAAGGTCGTCGGTCCATCTAGCTGGGGGGCGTCCCACACTCGTTGCCGATACGCGGTCTCAACTCCAGGACTCGTCTGCTCCACCGGCCATCGGTCCTTCGACAAACATGGCCAGCCCACTGCCACTTCAGCTTGCTTACTCTGCAGGCTATGTCGGTAACTCCGGTTCTCTTCCGGATAACTTCATTTCTGATCTTATCCTTCAGAGAAACTCCGAGCATAGCCCGCTCCATAGCACGCTGAGTGACCTTGAATTTGTGGACCAGCCCGACTGTCAGTGTCCATGTTTCGGCACCATATGTCATAACGGGCAGGACGCACTGGTTGAAGACCTTAGTCTTCAAACACTGCGGGATCATCATGAAAAAGTCATTCAGTGGAACAAATCTAACTTAGCCCGGATTAATGATTATAATTCTGTTAATACATTTATCTGATAAAGTCGTGAATCATTATTTGATATAGATACCACTTGACACTGTCATGCAAATAGCAAAAAACTGAAGAAAATTAGAATTAATTACTTAAAAGCTCACTCATAAACAGCGATAACTTTGTCGAGAAGTCACAAACAGGAGTTTACTGACCTTATGACAGTTAAATACAGGAGATCAGGAAGTTATAAGAGGCTAAAGTAAAAGTTGTTCGTTAATTTCACCGAGACGTTATACTCCTTAGGTATATTTGTTCTAAACGGAGCGAAACAGCTCACTGGAAAGGTAAATAATATTCGGTCAGGGAGCGAAAGTATTCACACTTTCCCCTGCCTTATGCGAACGTAAGTCATGTTTTCGAACTGTCATTTTAAAGGCTTCTACAGACCGGCATGACATGCGATGCGACACAAAGTCCCCGCGTGTCGTGCGACGAGTGGTGCCTTTGTGTCGCGTTGCTTGTCGCGCCGGTCTGTAGAAACCTTAACTCAAAATGTTGACAATTATACGCTGTCGAAAAAATAAAAAGGTGTAAATAAAAATTAACCTTATGGTGTTCAACTTAACATTTTCATTCTTTAACTGTAGTTACATTACCGTCGCGAGTGAATGGGTCCCAATTACTACGTCATAATCACTACATGGTTCAATGTTTCATATTTACGTGTTACTGTGTTCCCCATTGCATATAAATTAATCTGTGGCCTTTGTTGTCAGCTGGGTCCCCGCGCCCTGAGCCGATTCAAATGCAAATTGAAAATCGACCTTCCACCTCTATCACTCCATTTTCAAAGCCTCCCTTCCTAATCAACAACTCCACCCTGATGAGGAAAGCTGGTCAACGTACTTTGATTTCTTAAATTCTTGTTTTGTTAAAACCCTATACAAAACAGAACCCATGCAGTGGCACTCTGGAGCCTAAACTACTAGAACACAGTCCACCTCAACTAGAGGTTTACATCGTTAATAATTAATTTTAATTCTCTTTGTTCTATAATTTTGTATCAATGTGTAGCCACGAAACATATCACATTGGGACCTACCCAATGTGTAGCTAACTCCTCCAGCTCCAGCTATACTCCATATCAAATAAGATTAGAAATTTAAATAAACCTTTTATAGAGTCCCTTCAACCGATTTTGAATTCTATTGCGTTGGTGGCATGACAAATAGCAGCTGTAATAAACAGTTGGTATTATTACCACGGTTTTGCTTTCAATGCCATCCTTATGCATACGGAATAGAAGTCAAAATAGGTGGAACGGACTGTAAACACTAAGTTTATTTAAATTTTTAATCTTATATCTAAATGGAGTATAAATGTATAGGTACACATTGATACAGTATTATGGAAAAAAAGTATTGTTATTCAAATGAGTTCTTGTCGATGTGAACATCTTTCTAGGACCTAGTGTATCTACATTACATCCATCTATGACTGAAAAATTAGGTTATAGGAAGGTGCCTGACTGGGGGCAATATACCTATTATGCCGTTCTACCAACTCATACCGTGTGGTGCCGGACGTAAAGAATAGCACCGCCCTTAACCCGTGGGTGTCGTAAAAGGCGACTAAGGGACTTACTAGAGAATGGGCAGCAGCGTTCTCTATGCATTTTAACACCATACTGCGATCACCAACCCGCCTGCCAAGGGTGGCGATTATGGCAAACCCCACTTTTGGGGGAGGCCTATGTCCAGCAGTGGACGTCTTTCGGCTGAAATGATGATGAAGGACCAACTCATAAGCCTAGTACTTACGCCACATAGGTATAAGCGTTGCAGGTATAAGCCCCGTTGGTATCGTAATCGCAACCGCAACTGCTCCGCGTGGGGTCCAGGGTTCGATTCCCGGGCCGGGCAAAGTGTTATTGGGTTTTTACATTAGGAATTTCTTAGTAACAGCCCGGAGTTTGGAAGTTGGCGGTGTGATACCCCTTGCCTCAGAAAGCACGTTAAGCCGTTGGCCCTGCGCCTGATCTCTCTCCGGTCGTGTCGGATTGCCGTCCCATCGGGCTATGAGCGTGGGGAAGAAAGAGAGAGTACACCTGTGTCTGCGTACACACTTGTGCGCTATACTTCAGGCGTCGATAACCGACTTTTAATGATTTTATACTGAAGATCACGTCTACGAGTAGTGTTCATGATTTGAAAAAAAATATATGTTAAACTAGAGCATTTTCCCAATAGCTTAATATGTTAGATTATGTTTATATTACATAGTGAACTTAATTTGTAAAGTTATGTCTAACGCAGATAAAAAACTGAGAATGGCGCAAAATCTACCAAGCGTATTTTTCTGAAACTTTCACCAATTTAAAGATAATTTAATTATTGATCTTTTAGTATACGCGTTTTATTAAAATGCTTTTTTTTGCGTATAATAAATTAATAATGTGTCAAATTGGGACAGCGCTCCTTGATGGGCGAGTCCTATTACTGGCTGAACGTACGACGCGTTGCGTGAGCTCAGTACAGAACACGCAAGCTAACCACTCAAGGTCACTGGCATATACTCGTATCTGAGTCTTAATATCTCCCGCGCCGAAGGCTAGTCTCCGTTGAGATTGGTCGCCATGGCCGAAATTTGGTCTGGAAGACTATCGTTACATATTATAAAAGTCGTTCACCACGTATGTCTGTCTGTCTGAAGGCGATTTTCGAACGGTTTTCACGAATAGACGGAGCGATTCAGGTTTAAGTGTTTAATTAATTAAGGTTTTGTGTAAATTGGCTGAAATTAGATGATTATTGTTGAAGATGTCGGAAAAAATCTTGCCGACTGGGAGCTTTATTGGCGTAAGCCGCGTAAATAGTACGAGATACATAACATTAATGTAGGTACTACAGGAATGTACATCTAAAAAAGTCCGCAATAGCATAATATTGTCTATCTTCTAAGTATGACCACAGTAACCGTTTTTTGTCTTTCAGAATTTGATAAAAAATAATTGTTATTTCCGAAGCTATTTTAACCGGTATTAGGTTAATCCTTATCCAATAAAAATATGTTATTTAAATTAGGCATTCAATTTAGATTAAAATTTAGTACCTATGCTTTTACATCATACTATTTAAGTGAACACTTTAAGGCTCCGTACACGAAAAAAACCCGTTTTCGTCAATTTCTTATCTAATTGTGAGAAAGCGCGTAACAATTAAAACATTATGTCTGTGTAACTATAAAAGTACAGTTTTCGTGGTGCTAAACCATTCGTGTCAGTCACCGCACTCGATAATAGTTTTATCACTTTGTCACTGTTTATTTCGCCTTTGATTTACTTAATGAAGGTATAGTATAATCATAAAATAAAAGTTTGATTTTATCTCAAGGATAGCTGAAGCCTAGAGTGTGATTTATAAATTTCTTGATATGGTTTGCTGAATAATAAGCAAAAATACGGTATTTTTAAAAAATATAGGTTTTCTCTGTATTTTTCTGCTATGTTTTGTATCGAAGTTGAAAAAAGTGCTTCCGCCACATGCAAGCAGACCAATAAAGTAATGTTGATTATATTTTTTAATGTTCAAAATCAAAAGTAGTTTCTCGTAAAAAGATGATCGAACGTCAGTCTAGCATAATTTTTTGGAATACCTGTCGCGACTTTTTGTAATCTTCTAAGAATTCTTATTAGATTTGAAAAATTATTTCCGCCACATGCAAAACAAAGGACTCGATTTTACAAATCACAAATAATTTTGTTTAAATTGTTTTTCCCTTTCTCGCTAACAATTAACAAAATTGATCAAAATCAATCGATTTCGTGCACGGCCCCTTAAAAGATATCACAGAATCAAAATTACTCGTAACAAAATAATTATGATTGATGGTGGAGCGGCAGTCAATGGCCTTTTCCTCTGCTATTACTACGACAGAAAAACGGCTGAACGGATTTGGAAATTTGGCACCAGATAGTTCATAGCCAGGGCTATAGCTGCTATATAACACAGGATAAATTTATCTTATTATGTTTTAGATTTCCAAACTCCACGCGGGCGAAGCCGCGGGCAAAGGCTAGTTATATATAAGCGTTATGTGAAAAGTTTTGTTTATTCAAAATTAAAATATTGATTTACATAATGATAAATATTTATGAAGCTTGGTAAGCGACATCATAATTATATGAGTATAGCTACCATTTAATTAGCAGACGTGAGTTATTATAATATATTTCGACATTTTGCAGATTTATTTACGATTTTTGTGTAAGCTGCAAACAGAGCTTAAATTACAAATAAATAGTGCACTCCTTAATTCGAAACAAGCAATAGTTAATTAAATCGCAGGTAATATAATTTAGCAAGAACTTCCATAATACTGTACCAATCGTGTAGCTAACTATACTACATTTGAAACAAGATTAGAAATTTACATAAACCTTTTTTTACGTTCCGTTCTATTTTGACTTCTTCAAAATATGCAAATGTAAAGGCTTCTACATACTGGCGCGACACACGACGCGACACAAAGGCCCCGCGTGTCGCGCGACGAGCGGTGCCTTTGTGTCGCGTCGCGTGTCGCGCCAGTATGTAGAAGCCTTTAATTTGAATTTGATTATTAATAAAGAATACACATAAACCATTTTCAGGGTTCCGTACCTCAAAAGGAAAAAAGGAACCCTTATAGGATCACACGTGTGTCTATCTGTCTGTCAGTCACAGCTGATTTGCTCCGAATCTACTGGGCCGATTAATTTGGTACACATATGAACTTCTGTGACCCAAACACGAACGTGTTTCGTAAATATTTTTTTTTTTAATATGGAGGTCGCTTTTGGGGGCAAATTAGAAAATTAAAAAAAAAAGTTTTAGTGACTGTACCATGTGACATATCAAATGAAAGGGCTTGTTTTAAGGATTTCATACTTATATATTTTTTTATAATTTCAAAATATATACTTTTGAAATTATTTTAGAAAATAGATGAAAAGTGACCATTGACCATTACAGGAAAACCTATAAGAAGTCTGTTATCTTAAAATAACATGGTAAATCACTCAATATTGTGCGTACAAACCTACATTTGCAGTTGAAATGTATCGGGGATCATGTTTTTCAACTACAATGTTAAGTTTGTTCTAGGGATAAATTCATCCCAACTACGGAACCCTTCATTGTGCGTGGTCCGACACGCACTTGGCCGGTTTTTGATTATTTTAGGGCTCCGTAAAATATTTCGTTTTCGAAAAGGGTCCCGTCGTCAATAAAGTTTAAGAACCACTGCTCTAAATGATATTAAGCACACCCCATTTAACTTAAATGAACAAAATATTCAAGACACAAATAATGACACTGCCCCACAGAACCACAACATTTTAAGCTGGAATAAGAAAGTCTTTCACGGTAGACACCCTCGTGATTTAGAGCAATCCCATATTAACATAGTAGCCATCATCATCAGCCGAAAGACGTCCACTGCTGGACATAGGCCTCCCCCAAAAGGATGAAAGGAGAAAAAGGTTGCCATAATCACCACGCTTGGCAGGCGGGTTGGCGATCGCAGTATGGTGTTAAAATCAGGGACCATTTTAGTTACCCATTGAAAGGGTTTATGATAGGGTTTTTCTAAGCGGTTAAACAAAAACTCATACGATATGGGTATCCCTTATGAACGGCTTAAATTCAATTTTGGTAACCCGGTGAAAGGGTTTTCGACAAAAACCCATACGGTGTGGGTAACCCTTTTGAACGGCTTAGTTTAAGCCATTCAAAATTACCCACACCGTATGGGTTTTTGATTAACTGCTTAGATAAACCCTATTCGAAAACCCTTTCCTTTGAAAGGGTTTTCGATAGGGTTTATCTAAAATGGTAACCAAAATGGTCCCTGGGTAGAATAGAGATAGAATTGGTCATGCTACGTGTGCTGGGCGGATATCGAAATAACATAATATTACGATTTTTTCATGTCACTGGGTTTCAAGTAGGTATAGAACCCATTGAATGGGTTATCAAGTAACCCTTTCACTGGGTTTCAAGTATAAAACCCATTCAATGGGTTATCATGTAACCCTTTCACTGCGTTTCTAGTATAAAATCCATCCAATGGGTTACATCATAATAAAGGTAACCCATTGAATGGGTTACCTCTTCGAAAGGGTTAACTCTTAACCGGGGTTGTACGGTCCCTGGTTAAAATGCATAGAGAACGCTGATGCCCATTCTCTAGTAAGTCACCTAGTCGCCTTTTAAGACACCCACGTCCGGCACCACATGGAATCGCCGCGTCTCATAAGTGGCTTAAAAAATAAAATCTGTCCCCTGAAACAGAAGGCTTCATCATAACTACACAAGATCAAACCAACAACACCAAAAAGTATAAGTTTGTCATTGAAGACCCTACCATCAACTCATAAACGATAAATGCGATGTAAAAAAACAATCAGAAACAATTACAATACTTTGGAACAGAACTTACAACCACTAAAATAGCCATGATTGACTGCTTAGCTCCATATAGGTATTGCGCCTAGATTACATGATGATCAATGATATTATAAAATATTAATATTATATAATATCATTGATGATGATCATAACTTTATTCAAGAAGATATTTTGATTATATTCCATCCTATTTATGGACAATCCTACTAGTTTCTGGATCACTTCTCAAAATGAGCCAGTCAGTGAAAAAGCAAGACAATTCTTCAATGAAGTGTAAAAATATCTGAGACGCTCCCTATACAAAGCAAAGAATTTCAATTTCATTCAGCCTCAACTGAAAGTAGAGAATTTAATATAAGAATATAATGGAATTTAGGAGAAATTATTAAATTGCACAGAATAATCAGCTGTTAATGTGAAAGAAAAGTGTACCTAAGTTTCAGGACCGGACATTTATCGGAAAAAGGCTGCTAATTATGATTTGGGTCGTAAAAGATCACGCGGTTAGTACAAATAGCAAAAGTCGGGTGGGATACTCAACTTCAAAAACCAAAACATCAACAATCAAAATATCAACACCATATAATCAACAGTTTATTTTTTTAATGAATCAGAATTTTGATTCTGCCAAAGCGTCAATTTTAGGCCCCCTGATAATACAAATGTGCGTCGCGCTCACGCCGCACCACAGCCGCACCGCGACGCCGCCGCGCCGCGCCGCCGCGCCACACACCTTTTGGTTTCATGGGGAATTTATATATTTATAGTAACGAAAATTAAAAAAAAATCACAGATTGAAATATAGACAATAAAATAGTCTGTTCATACAAAAAAAAAACAACATGAAAATATCTGAAGTATTTTGAAAGTAACTACCTATATTCATTGAAAAATTAAACTGTTGATTATATTATGGTGTTGATATTTTGATTGTTGATGTTTTGGTTTTTGAAGTTGAGTATCCCACCCGCAAAAGTCTACATAAAAACTAGATTTTTGGCTTTGCAGGTTCAAAGACAATTCTACTTGTTGTCAAGTATCAACTATAAAAGCCCACTGAAAATTATGCAAAACGCAGTTTTACAGTGGTCCATATAATAAACAAGAGGCATAAATTTCACTACATCCGTTTAGCGCGTGAAAATGGACAACACTTCCATGAGACATCGCATGCGGCGCGGAAAAAGAACGAGGTGCGAACGATAACGAACAAAATCCCTAATGAATGACCGAAAAATGAATGTACATTTCGTATTCCATCGCCTAAAAAGAACGTCAATGTTTTCTATCGGTCAGAAAGAAAATCGCCTAGATATAAAAATTACATACCAAATTATAACATGTAGGATTATAGGTAAACGCATTTTGCAGACGTATACAAATAAAATATTCTTATTATTTTTATTCTAATCTCTCGTTGCTCGTCACGTTGCAATCATGGAACTCATTTCGACAGCTCGTGATTATACTTTTTTCTTTTAGAATATTATTTTTAGGGTTCCGTACCTCAAAAGGAAAAAACGGAACCCTTATAGGATCACTTCGTTGTCTGTCTGTCTGTTTGTCTGTCGATACCGTTTTTCTCAGGAACGCGTGAAGGCATCAAGTTGAAATTTATATCAGTCCCTTTGAGCTCTAAAAAAGTCAATACAAAAAAACGGCGATTTATACGACATATTTTGATACTCGCAAATAAATCAAAACCTATATAGGGTACTTCCCGTTGACCTAGAATCATGAAATTTGGCAAGAAGCAAGGTCTCACAGCACAAGTACTTTAAGGAAAAAGTTCGAAAATCGTTTTGTAGTGTTATCACGTATTTTTTTTGAGATTCACTGTAAATGTAAAGATTGTTTTTACATTTGCAGTTGGAACACTGACAGGGAGAACATGTTATTCAACTACAAAGTTAACTTTGTTTTTGGGATAAATTCATCCCAACTACGGAACCCTTCATTATTGTGCGTGGTCCGACACGTACTTGGCCGGTTTGTTGTGACGTGCTGTTGCGACGTAGGAGTAATTACACGATTCCAGCTAAACCCTCATGAACCTCTATCAAAAGGATTCATTTAGTTTTAAAAGCCAATAACACTTTATCCGAAAATATTAAATTCCTCATAATTATATTTAGTTCATACACGTTTAAGTGAATTCTCCAACATCATATCCACATTTATGCAAAAGCTTTCGAAATTAAAGCGAATATTTTTCCGTTTATTGTTCAAACATGATTCGAACAGTTCAATTTGAAAACGGCTTCATTAATTTTCAGTATTTACCAAATAAAAGAAGTTACGTATTGTGCAAATCTGGCGTCCTTTGGAGAACTTCCTAGGATCGTGTAGGTATGCGAACTTTGTTAAACAAACAAAAAAATTACAAAGTTAAGTAAATAATTATTATATACTTATTACCTTTTCCTCCAACTACTCAAACACCAGGTTGTGGTTTAAATAGCGTCGTATCGATACAGATCGGGCTTTATTGTCTACCAAAGGGGATTTAGATGAATGTGAGATACCTACTAGTCCTACGACGTCCCATCAAAAACATTCATGTTAGAAATCACGACAAGTCTCTCGACTCTTTTATCTTATAAAAGTTCTGTGATCTAATTTAGAGACACGTTTCGCATATTCCAAACCTTAGATTCGAGGGTTCTTAGTTTACATTACTGAATTTATTCGCTACTACGAGTAGCTTTTGCCTGCGGCTTCGCCAGCGTGGAGGTCTAAAATTATCCCATGGGTACGTACTACCAGGATAAAAACTATCCTCTGTCGAAGGTTGTGTACCAAATGTTATCCAAATCCGTTGAGTCGTTTCTGCGTGATTGAGTAACAAACATCCAAACTTTCACACCTTTAATATTAGTAGGATTTATAATATTAGTAGGATTTATAATATTAGTATGATTTATATTATTAGTAGAATTTATAATATTAGTACGATTTATAATATGAATAGGATTTATAATGTTAGTAGGATTTAGAGACGACAGACTTTTATTATACGAGAACCAAATCTAAAAAGTAAGTACCCACGTAGAAAACCAAAAAGACAAAGTAGCAATTTTTTTTTAATGAATGTACTTGGTAGACTATAATTTGGGAGGCTGTCGGTTAATTAGACAAAACGGTTTGTTTTCAATTAGCGTTATACATTAAAGCCAGTCTTTACCTAAATTCAAACTTGTTAAATCAACACTTTCTAGCCTCAATTCCGTATGGAGTTAGATAATGATGGATACCAACACCGTTAGGGCCGACGGCGACGCCTGCCAGGTTTGCGGGTTTGTCCGAAAGGTATACCTTGGCCCTGGCACACAGGCAACTGAAGGTGGGTTTTAGTCAGTAAAAGTCTGACACGCCCTCCCGCTCCGCCCAGAACGGGAGAAGTTATTTGATAGCTTCTCAACCAAAAAAATGCCCGATGAAATTGGTTTCCAGCAGATTTTTGTCCGCTTTGACTAGTAGCTTGTTTTATTGCGAGAGTGCACCATCACTGTATTTATAGAGGGAAATACATTGAGTTATAATGTACTACGTGCGTAGTAGCACATTATAACTCAATGGTGAAGTACCAGAAAATTTTATTGTTAAGCAAATTGACACTCTACGTCAATTTGGTCATTTCATACAACTGTCAAAGAATGACATCTTTTTTAAGCCGATCCCGCATACTGTATTTTGGCACGTCAGATAGTTTTGGTGTTCCTTTGATGTACCTAACATATTTGTGCTGCCACATAATATGCCTTCCACAAATGATCACATATATTTGCCGTCATTTTGACGACAGATAGGTATTAATGGATGAATCATGAAATCAGATATTATTGCCGAGCTGTCAATAGTAATATAATATAATATATTACTATTCAAAATACAGTATGCGGGATCGGCTTAATAATATGTATGCTAGTGACTATACCTATACAATTAATTTCTTTGACTTTACTTATAGAACATGGTCATGATCATGGTCTGTACACACTAGTCAGCATGGCTCTACCAGGTCAAATTAAATCAGCAAACGAAACTTCGCAGAAATTATGGGTTTATTATATTTGTTTATTACCTATATCTAAACTTATTAAAACGAAAAATAAATTAATTTTATGGCTTTTTGTGGGGTCATCGACCGCAGTTAGTGATGAAATATCGGTTTAAAAATCTATTTTGATCACATCTATTCAAAAAGAGTTAGTTTATTCTTCGTATACAGGGGGACTAGAAGTGATTTGAATTTGGAATGTGGATATTGTTAGTAAAAATTCAAATCACCAATGAGAGAATTCTCGAACATTGTATGAACAAGTAACAGGCTTTATGAGAAATTAAACCACACGCGAGCCAAATTAAAAATGTAACAGATAGTAGTAATACAATTTTTACGATGCACTTTAATTATTGTTCAAATATAAACATTAGCCTGTAATTATTTCTATGTTATGTCTTATTGTTCCTAATTATAATGTGAATAAATAAACGCAATATTCCTATTAATTAGTTGCACTTACTTATTTTCTTACAGAGAGTGATAAAAAAACTTTTTTACAAAAAAAACAACCGACTTCCAACAAAAACACTAAAAAGTGCAAAATAACTTTAATTTCGGAAGCACATAACATAATCACACCTTGTTTCCTCGAAGGGTTGGGCAGAGGTGTACCTGTAGTATACCCACATTTAATATTATATTTAATTTAATTTCGGAAGTCAGTGTCTTTGGTTTTGTATTTTCGTTTATATGGCCACCGACTTCCGAAATTACACACGACTTGAGAACCTCCTGCTTTTTGTGAAGTCGGTTAAAAAGTAGTGTCCACTTCGGGATCAACACTATTTTAATTTAAGCTTGACTGACGTACTTACTTTGAATTCCTTGCTGCTCTCAGGATTCTACTCTAGAATCCTTCGCTCTACTCTGGATTCAAAGAAACACTGTCGCCTTTAAATTAATTGTTGCTCCCTGGGCAAACAATCTACTATTTTTTTTTGTAAACTTCACAGACGTTGGGTTTCGATATCGGAACACGATAACATTAGAAAACAGATTTTCTCAACCCAAACTTCAAGTAACAAATCTACCAGGGGTCGTTGACCCCCAAAAAAGGAACATCAAACCTTTTTTTTATCTTGTCGTGTTTAGATATATCCCATCATGTCTGCAGAGTTTTGCTAGATAATTTAATTTGACCCTGTACTTATAAATATTAATATTGTGCATTACCCATTTACTTACTTCGATTTCAATGAAGTGCAGCAAGAAAATATACCCGACATATAATACTGCCGCAATATTGAACAGTTTCTGTATTCAGCCCTAGCAATGCGCCTCCAGCAAAATATTTCCAGCTCCCCTTTTTTACTGCCTAAAAAGCATATAATATAGGTACCTAGTTGGTTTGTGTTTCATATCTTTATCTGTTACCGCATAATTCCCGCATTTCAAACCGAGTTAAATTTTATTTTTGTATCTATCTAGTCTAACGCGTATCCGGTCATATACCTACCCAATATTTATTTTTTTTTTCATGAGCATGCAAGAATAGCTATGATTACAGGAAATCTATGTTATACAATGATGGCAATACCAAGAACAAAAATCACTGGCGAGTACTCTGGGCCTGGGTGCTCGCCTAAAGCCTACATAGAGAAATTAAACTGAACCCATCAGCTAGAGATCCTTGCACGAACGCGCGAAGTAGGAAAAGGTAACGTAAATTCAAAAAAAAAATTTTTGATATGTATGCGGCAAACACAATTATTAACCAAAGATAAATGTATTTGTCTTAAAACTAAGAGCAAATTTCACCAATGAAACTGAACGCGATCAGCGCATAAACTACGTTTAAGATCTGTCAGTGGAATTTTGACACTGACAGCTCTTGAACGCGGTTTAGACGTGCTGATTCATTGGTAAAAGACACACCAAATAAATATTATGTGCGAAATGAGTACTTTCTTAGAAAGGTAGTCTTGCGTTGTACTCGCAACCGGCAGGCGCGTGTATGACCAGATGTATGAACGTAAACGAAATAATGAAGTATGAAAGGAACGTAGCAGGTGGCATTCTATAGTTTCTACCTACCCCCGGCCACATGGGAAGAAGGCGTGAGTTTATGTATGTATGTATGAGTATTTTCAAATTTAAAAACATTCGTTACCCACAGTTTGCCATGATGCACATCCACACAACAATAATTCATCTTATTACAATGCTAACCAACTCTTTTACCCAACAATCTCTATTATAATAAATTATCAGTATCTTGATGAGCTACGCTACGTTCAAAAATTTTTTTTCATTTTACAACAGCTTTCTTAAAATTCATAATATCTAAAAGGAGCCCACGCTCTGAATAACAATAAGAGACTGCTTTACTTAGTTTTATTACGAGTAGAATATCGACAGTCTTGATTCTAGGTCCGTTCTTGATAAGGAGGAATCTAAGGAATTTCAAATAGTTAATCCCTTGAGTTGTTAATAAAGTAATAGTTTCGTGGTTCCTGGCAGCCCTGGCTGAAATGAGTGCCAGCTGAGGTGCAGAAACTGGTGCCAGTTCGTCGAGTGAATATAAATCAGAGTTTAGGTTCGAACTTCGCTCTCGTTGCGACGATAAGCACGCGTTCATTCGACTGTACTTTGTTACTACCAGAGTTTGTGTTCTGTACTATCTACCTAAACCTACCTACTTTAATATATAATAGTTTAAATAACCGCAACGAAATCGCCGCTGAGAATGTTATCATATTCCTGTATTTCAAGGAATCCACTAAGTTTATTATCTGCCTTTATGCTCCATAGACAACAAAGAACCCTAGTTTCGCCATGTCCGTCTGTCTCCCGTCCGCGGCTTAGCTCAAAGACGCTTACTACTAGAAAGCTATAATTTGGCATGGGCAGTATACATAGGTACATGTTAATCACGCCGACAAAGTGATAATCCGAAGACCGATTTTTTTTTAGGGGGACCGCTTCTACGCGTAAATGGTGATGATTTTTTATCCTCGTCTTTTGCGTTGTGTGGGTTGTCGTTAGAAAGGGCATTCAAAAATATTGCGTGTGATAACCATTTTTCGATTCAAGGATCCGTCTACGAAAGCATAAGCTTTAAAATGCAAATTTTGGAGTCAAATGTCCTGTGCCAGCTATATGGATATTTTTTCAAATGTGAAAATACGGCAATAGCATATTATATAATACAACATGTCATGGGTACTATGACCCCTTAAGAGGTTGTGCGTTAATTCTAGGACATGTTGTATAACGAAGTTAAGAGGAAAACGTAGGCTTTAAAAGTTGACGAGTAATAGTCATCTTACACTTGCGGTTGGGATGTATGGGAGAACATGATTTTCAATTACACTGTTAAGTTTGTTATTGGGATAAATTCATCCCAACTACGGTTTTTTTTTTGTATCAATAAGTATTTTTGTAGTGTTTGATTAATTTTTTGTTATGTCTTTTGTGGTGTACAATAAAGTATATAATTATGTATAATAAATAAAACATGTTAGTGAAGACCGTTTATAATTGCAGTTTGTAATTTAAAAAAAACTGGCCAAGTGTTTGTCGGACTACGCACAATGAAGGGTTCCGTAGTTGAAACGAATTTATCCCAAAAACAAACTTAATATTGTAGATGAAAAACATGTTCTTCCATGCATCGATATAAGCCACAGCCAATTTTGCAACTGAAAATGCAAGTTTGTAATCGCAGTTTTTATGTGATATAACTACAAATTAACAATTTTCGGACTTTTTCATTTAGTTGTGCTATAAGACCTTGCTTCATGCCAAATTTCATAATTCTAGGTCAACGGGAAGTACCCTATAGGTTTTGAATTATTTGCGAGTATCAAAATATGTCGTATAAATCGCCGTATTTTTTATTGCGCTGACTTAGAAACTTGATTTTTTTAGAGCTCCAAGGGACCGTTGACCTACGTATTTGATATTAATTTCAATTTGATACGAACACGCGTTCCTGAGAAAAAGGGTCTTGACAGACTGACAGACAGACAGACAAATTTACAATTTTAGGACTTTTTCCTATACTTGTGCTGTGAGACCATGCTTCTTGCCAAATTTCATGATTCTAGGTCAACGGGAAGTACCCTATAGGTTTTGATTTATTTGCGAGTATCGAAATATGTCGCAATAATGTCGAATAAATCACCGTATTTTTTTATTGCGTTGACTTAGAAGCTTGATTTTTTTAGAGCTCCAAGGGACCGTGGACCTACGTATTTGATATTAATTTCAACTTGATTCCTGCACGCGTTCCTGAGAAAAGGGGTCTTGACAGACTGACAGACAGACAGACGGACAACGAAGTGATACTATAAGGGTCCCGTTTTTTCCTTTTGAGGTACGGAACCCTAAAAACGGTCAAGTGCAAGTCCGACTCGCACACGTACTTGGACACGTACGTTTCATGTATGCGGACCCCCTTTATTAATAAACTTTATTTCATTTCTATTATTTCTTGCTATGGCGGCAATAGAAATACATAATCTGTGAAAATTTAAACTGTCTACCTATTACGGTTCATGAGATACAGCCCGCTGACAGACAGACGGACGAACTTGAGGCTGTAACCCTGTAATAGGGTTCCGTTTGGCACCCTTCGGATACGAAACCCTAGAAAGTAAATAAGTAATACAATAAAATCATATTGGTATTGTTTTGTTTCTTTTGTTATACAAGTTATTTTCTATATTTTCGTGAATTTCAGATGTTCTTTTTTCACCCACCTTATTGATACAATAAAATAAATCAAGAGCCCAATTAACATTAAATCCGAAATTACTTCAGGAACACGATAAAACAAAATCTTTAATTAACACATAAATCGGCTTTTATGGGGACGAGAATCAGGTGATTAGCAAAAGACATTGTAATTGCAATCTGAACACCTTAATGAGGAGGGGGGCGGTTAGAATTGTAGATTTGGTACATTCAATACAAATTATACAGACGTTTTTCAAATACGAACCCCCATTGGGTTCGTATTTGAAAATCGTTTGATAAAATCGTATGCTCTGCTTGTTCATTCGCTCTCAGTTCCCATACGGCTATACCTATTGCTCACCGAACTGTTGCAACAAAGAACTGAAAGGATTTTATCCTCTTTGTAAAATACTTTAACGCCATGACAAAAGTGTATTACACGTGTTACCTGGTGCAGCAGGGCAACTTCAAAGGAACGTTCCACACAGGGCTTTGATATGCTGAAAGTGAATACACAACACGTTAAGGCTACTGCTATAGATAGGTACCTACATGCAGACAGGGAGAGATCAATTTGGACAAAGGAATCTCAACCGGTTGGTCTGACGGAATGCATGCACATAAACTGTTCAGTTTGGTCAATTTGCTTCCAATAATATTCAGAAATTGATCCGGCCGCCATATCTTGAGCCCGTAACAGCCACTCAACTTCGACGGCGCGATTGGCGCAGTGGTTAAGCTGTTGACTGCCGCGCTGCGTGTCGCGGGTTCGATTCCCGCACGGAACATGTATTTGTATGAACTACAAGTGGTTGTTCCGGGTCTGGCTGTTTGTGTAAGTGTCTTTAAATGTTATTAAACGCACCCACAATACAGGAAAAAATCCTAGTGTTGGGCAATGTTTTTTAAAAACAAACAAACAAACTCAGGAGGTCTTCTCCCTAAGCACGAAAACGGTAATCTCGGATGAAGTTACGGGAGATTCTTACTCCGTAACACCTACGGACATAAGATTAGTTTGGGGCCCGACCTAAGAATGAATGACACCACGATTTGATAGTTGTCCCTACTCCTGATGTGTTTTTTACCGTCCAAAAAAGTTAATTATTCGGGTATAGCTAAGATTCACTCCGAAACTAACTAGGTACTTTCAGACGGGCCCGTATCTTCGTTGACAGACTTAGAGGTAGGTATTAGGCCGCCAGGGATGGATTTTGGTCGGATCAGCAGACATATTTGGGATGGTAGGCCCATAAGCAACTACAACAGGGTAAAATTAAATTGGTGAAACATCATTATCATCATCATTTCAGCCGAAAGACGTCCACTGCTGGACATGAGCTAAGC
Organism: Tiliacea aurago; assembly: GCA_948098905.1. Lineage (NCBI taxonomy): Eukaryota > Metazoa > Arthropoda > Insecta > Lepidoptera > Noctuidae > Tiliacea > Tiliacea aurago. Next base: position 13,424,455 of record OX402576.1, on the reverse strand, counting down.
ATTGCCACTACGACCGGTTTTGTGGTTCTTGCAACCAGCGGATTCTAGCGGCTTTCACATGGTCATCCGTCCGCCTTGTAGGAGACCTTCGAACGTTACGTCTTCCGATACGCGATCGCCACTCGGCCATCAGTTTTACGAGCAATATGCGAAACACAACGATAAAACAAAAAAAAATTGATTTGCCTAACTCTTAGATTTACCCATCACATCTGTGAAGTAACGCCATATTATAATTTGACCCCATTTACAAGGTATCTCAAACAGCATTAAATCGGTTCTGCATACCTACCCACATAGGCATCATAATCTGACAACCTACATTGATTACCTACCCACGGATTAAACTTAACCTTTTTGTGCTAACTAAGGCTGCTGCACTACCTACCTACTCAAGGGCACCTAACATAATTACCTACAGATTACAAGACTTACTAATTTAATATCAACGCGGTGTTGTCATTACTTTACAGTGCTTGAAATACATTGCAAGCTATAGTTTTGTATAATTTAGAAGCAATTTTTTTTTCATTTTTGGTAATGTGAGTACCATGGAGCCGTTTATTATGATATGATGTATGTTGACTTAAAAAAGCGTGGCAGTTGAGAGTATGTCATGCTCACATAAATCAAATGGCTCGCTGATGGTGGCGCGTGTGTTGGATCATTCGATTCCCTACAAAATGGTTGAGTTGGATGGTGCTGCTCCACGCGTCATGTTCGTGAACGGGTGCCGTCAGTTGAGACTGGTCTTCTCTTAACTGCCAGGGCTTATTTGTAATCTTTTAATCTTATATTTTGAATTGTTTTTTAAATAAATATTTTTTTTTTTACATTGTTCTCACATATAGAAGCAACAAGAATAATGCACCCAGGATTTTGTAATATCTTGCTTTAAAAGAGTGTCCTTGGAGTTTCTTGCCTATTCTTCTCCATAGAGATCTACGTTTTGGAATGGGCAAATAGCTTCAACTTTCTGACTAACTGACCGACTCTTTGACAATTCAAAAGTGCCTGTAATAGGTTTAATTGAAATAAATGTTTTGAGTTTGAGTTTAATATTATTTAATACTACGCTAACGTGATTAGCGTCTAAGACGAAAGTAGGCACTGGGAGGCGAAACATTAGGATTAGGTATATTACGATGTAATTAGTAAACTAAGTGCCATTTCGGTTTATTCCCATCGTGTCATACCTAATAATATTAATAATTTTTTATAAAACATAAACTTTGACAATAACACAGAAGGGTAAACAGACTTGAGTAACATTACACAATTAATGGATACAAAAGGTGGTTAGTGACTGCAATGAAGTCAAAAGTCCAGTAAGAATAGGTAGGTACCCTGTCTCCCAAACTAGGAAAATCCTGTATCTTGGGAGGCAGTACCTACTTACTCTGTGAAAATGCTAGCACTCTCAAAGTGTACCATCATTTCAGCCGAAAGACGTCCACTGCTGCACATAGGCCTCCCCCAAGCACCACCACTTCGACCGGAGCGGAAACCTGCAGCCTTCACAAGGTCATCGGTCCACCTTGTAGGAGGCCTTCCAACACTACGTCTTCCAGTACGCGGTCGCCACTCCAGAACCTTTCGGCCCCATCGGCCATCAGTTCTGCGAGCAATGTGCCCAGCCCACTGCCACTTAAGCTTAGCAATTCTTCGGGCTATGTCGGTTACCTTGGTTCGCCTACGGATCCCTTCATTTCTGATTCGATCACGTAGGGAAACTCCAAGCATAGCCCTCTTCATTGCCCTTTGGTCAAAGTGTATAATAGTCAAGTAGAAAAGGCTATTCATGGCCGAATGTACTTATTCCCTAAAATTCGAAACTGTAGCACACTTTTCATCAATAAAACTATTACAACGTGCTTCAGTTCATCCCGTATCAATGAAAAACCATGTATAAAATGTGCTAGTATCCGAAAGTGTTTGTTTAAACTAGTGTCCGATCGAAGGTTCGGTTTCAGTTTCGGCCAGTTTCAGCCAAAAAAACAGGTTTCGGCCGTAGTTTCGGTTTCGGCCAAAAAGTGGCTGAGTCTTCTGTCCGACCGAAACTGGCTTATGGCGTTCGTGAACTGTCTTTTTTTAATAGAATACGAGCGACTAGCATATTATTATCTGCTAAGGCCCTTTTCAATTTAGAGCTCATTGTTCAATAGTCATTTTGAAAATTTTACAGATTTTCACACAAAATCTGGCAAAAGATTTTTTTTTTCTCTGGACAAAATAAATGTAATAGTTACAAAATCAGCCCATAATCAAATTCTTTATAACAAATCTACGAAAATCGACGGGTCTCAGAAAATTATGTCATACGAGTATTATAATGGACTAACTGGCCTGAACCAGGGCCGGACGCGAGAGATTGCCACCGCCCGCCGATCGCCTCCGCGAGGACACACACGATATATATCATGATGATATTTGATTGATTAAAAGCGACAATAAAGACTTCGACCGCCCTGACAGTGGACTCGCGGCCAGTTTGAACTTAAACATCCAGTAGGCTAATTGCGTAACACACTATCAGTAGGAATCGGTTTCAATTTGACAGTTCAAGAACATTCATTGCGTTAGTTACGTTGTTGAGCAGACAAAGTTTTCTAACAATTATGAAGCAATGTATTACTCGTACCAATATACTTCAAAATCATTCCGATTCCGATTCAAACTGTGTTACGCAATTAGGGTGCCGGTCACGTTCCGAATAGAACACAAGTGCCCGCGATGCGTAGACAACATATTATTATTATTTGTTTTTTTAATATACATTGGAATGTCACGAAAGGCCCATGAATGGACTATGTCATGAGCGCAACTATTCATTTATCCCTAAATATCTACGTTATGTACCTACGTACGTTTAGCTACGTTTTCTAGATAAATTGAACCTAATATGTACCTACCTACAGGCTAGATAGAATACGTGACTTAATTTACATAATTATGTAACTGTCTGGCGGTTTTGAGTACTTTTTATGTGGCCGCACAGCGCCGGCTCTAGTCCACATAGCGCTCGGGTGCAAATAATACATTGGCCCCCTCTCTCTAGTAGGCGCGCCATCAAAATGGAATACCTACTAACAGTTATATTTTCGCCAGTGATTGGAAATTTGGGTGGAAATGGTGCAATTATAAATGATGTTGGTATGATGATAGGCCCTTTACTTCGTGGACCCGCGGGGTAGACTCGAGATAAAAAGTATCGTTAATCCAAAAATATTTAATTGAAAAACTAAATGTAAGTCACAGGGCAAAGTATGTATAACCTATGGTTAAATTTCGCGGACACACACACCACACAACAGAGTTCGCATTAGTAATTTTAGTTTAGGTGAAATATGTATGTACCTACATTGAAACCTTGGCCAAATTACATGTAGCCTACTTAACTATGTAGATTCAATCAGGTATTCTCCTAAAAAGACGCAAAATATATATATTCCCTTTTTACATAGCTTTGCGATTTCTATAAATTACAGGAACTTATTGAAAACTAAAACTATAAACCATCTCCGAAACACTTTAAGGCTTCTACATACCAGCGCGACTTGTCGCGCGACGCGACACGGCACAAAGGCCCCGCGAGTCGCGGGACGAGCGGTGCCTTTGTGTCGCGTCGCGTCGCGCGACAAGTCGCCCCGGTATGTAGGACCTTTAGAAACACTATTTCATAGTCTAATCTTTATTTCCTTGGGTAACTTAATCATACACACACCTATACTAAACCATTTTAGATATATGTAAGTAGTATCTAAGCCTCTCGGGGGCCCGGGGCAGCTAAGCTAAATGAGACCCCCTCGCAGCCTGGTATGCAGAAAAGTTTTAGAAGTAGGGTGTGGAGGAATGTAGGATGTAAGACCAAGCACAACGAGCTCGACATTTTTTGCACGCTGCATCAAAAATGTTAGGTTTTCTTTTGTCCATTCATTAAACCGAAGAGTTAGAGCGGAATGAGCTCGAAAGTTTTTGCACCCCGGATAAGATTTACTTTGTCGATCTATACAGATGAAGTTGTGAATTCAGGATGAGTGAGCGGATAGAGCTCGAACATTTTCACACCCCGCCCCGGAAATGTAAGGTTTTCTTTTGTATATTCATACATAAATAGGAGTTACTTTTTTGACATATGCAGAAAACTCTGAGACAATAAAAAAAAAACGCAAGAGCGAGCGGAGCGAACTCAAATTTGCACCATATGTTTATATTTAACATTCGTAGAGGGCCAAAAAAACTGCCTTTTACTTTCTGATAATATTTTAGCCTTGTTTTGGATTTGATAAAAAATATTTCTCGAGATTATGGGCCCGCCATTTCCTGGGGCCCAGGGTGGACCCCTCGCCCCTTGGTCTCTGGTAGCGTCGTGTGACGGGTCGGTGAGCTCCCAGAAATAGGGTTGTCGGGACAGGACAACTAAAGCTGCAAGGGCTTTTTCTTCAAAAGGCCTTTCCAAACATGGCCCTGCATTGTAAATTCATTTTAAATCCCCTAAAAAAGACATGCATGACCTCTGAGTTTGTTGCGACATATCTTATCAGGGATAAGCCAGCTAGGAAATGCCATCTAGTTTTAAAGTACTGAACCAAAAAGTGGACCTGTAAAAGTGTCTTAGAAAATCTACGTAAATACAGAAATAAATCATATTAGATCTCTGCTATTTTTGCCGTAACCTCAAATACAAATTATTGTTTGAAGTAAGCTGTTACGGTTTTCATCTTTCATATAATGGGATAATGGCTACCTACTCTTAATGTACCTATATAGAAAAGGATTTAGCATCCTAAACTGTGAGAATGCTCGATATTAGGTACATACTAACATCCCGGAGGACACGGTGGAGCATACGGTGGCGGTATGCCCGGCTTGGGCGGAGCACCGCCGTGTCCTCACGGAGGCGATCGGCGGCAGCAATCACTCGCGTCCGGCCCTGGTTCAGGCCATGGTTCGGAGCGAGAGTGCATGGGAGGCCGTCACCTCCTTCTGCGAAGCAGTAATGTCGCGAAGGAGGTGGCGGAATGCGTGAGGGTGAGGCAGGGTTCGCGCCCTCACGCCCTTAGCCGCCGCAGGAGACGCCCCGGGCGTCGGGAGTCGCAAGCTGATTTCCGGCCACCGTAGGCGCGGGCCTGCCGACGGTGAGCGATGGGTAGCTCGCCGTCCGATAAGGACCAGGCCCGGGTCGACGGCGCGTTGTGTTTCACGCGCGCCTCAAAGAGATGTCAGCACCAACTGACGGGGTCCGTTAGGGCCAATGCCTGCCAGGGTTGCGAGTTTGTCCGAAAAGGATATCGTGGCCCTGGCACACAGGCAAATGAAGGAATACGGGTGGGTTTTAATCAGTAAAAGTCTGACACGCCCTCCCGCTCAGCCCAGAGCGGGAGAAGTTATTTGATCATTTCCTACCCAAAAAAAAGGTACATACTAACATGACATCACGCCCAAATATCCTGAAGGGGTTAGCAAATTTGTTTACTACCTCGGCCAGGACCACGACTAGTCGCACAACTAGCCGCAAAATATCCTAAACAGCTAAAAGTCCCGTGTAAATCCAGCCTATTTGTTGGCATTAGTTATCGGTTAGGACGTTTCGCCTATTGATCAGTAATTCAAATTATTTTATTAACTTACACATTCAAACATACAACATACTAAGTATTAACTTTACTTAGGTATAAACCTAGTCCTGTAAATACTTTTATCTTAATTTCTAAAACTTACTCTTTTCTGTTTATTTTCATTATGTCTTTCTAAGAATGACACCAAACCAAAGCCAAAGCATTAACCGCCCCACACCTTACCCCACCGTATTCATAGCCAAATAAATGCGATTACTTCCTTTTCTTACCACTTACCACAATACCACCGGAAACAATAGAAACCGAATTTGGCGCCCTTTTAACAACTAGTTAATAGACAATATGACATCCGTGATCAACAGTGTAATCCTATTGTTTATGGTTCCAACTCAAATCGATATCATCCGTTTTCAATGTTGCAAGGATAAAAAAAAACGTTTTCGTTTAGTCGATTCTTGTTGTAGCCTTTTTTGTTTTTGTCAGTATTTTTTTTTTTTAATATCCTAGATCCATCATGATTTATTAGAAAATTTTATCTGTTTTATCATTACATTATGAATAACTAATAAAGAGCTTCAGAATTATTTAGAAACGTTAAATTATTAGTGTAACGATGATAAATTATTTCTTGAACGCAGCCAATTTAATGTCAATTCAATATTTTTAATCTGTGATTTAAAATTTGCCAGCTGGGCGGTTCCGATATTTATTTTCATATTTTTTAAATCAAAATATATCCATAGAAACAATATTGTAGCTACTGATAGTTCTTGCCAAAAGGAATATTAGCTGTGACATGTAAGTACTATATTATCATTAATTTAATATTAATTACCTGCTTGTCGTTCAAAATCAATACCATTGTACCTGAGCTCCTCAAATTCTTGCGAAAGTAACAAAATGTATAAGTGCAATAACCTTTCAAATTATAGCTATATTCATTTTGCTGTTTGCTCGTAAAGTTGGTTACAATTTGTGGAATATCGGAATGCAAAACTTATACAGTAATGAGGCTTAAAAAAAAAACAATATTAATTATTTCAAATTCTAGTTTTAATTCTATTGTCATTAAATTTATTAGGCTGTAAAACATAAGAAAACGTGGTTGTTGTTTCTGGAAAACACTAACCTACTGCTGAATACTCAAACAACTCAGGTGCAGTCACTGCTGAGTTTCTGATGCTGTCTCTGTCACTAAAGGCTTACTGTGTGTCGTTTGAGTAATCAGTTGACATTTTTTTTTTTTACTAATGGCTGCATTGGAAGCATAGTGGTATCAATCCATGCAAGCAAAAGTAGGTCCCAATGTATTTCCTGAGTTTACTTAAAGTTTAATGGGTTTATAACTTTACTCAAAACACTTTCTGCTGGACTGCACAAAGGCTAAAACCTGTTGTGTGGGAACAGTGTGTAACTGGGCAGTAATACAATTACTAATCTTTTTTTATATCCACAAAAATACACATCAAATATAAACGGGGACCCAACATGCAAGGAAAACAAGAAATACTCATTTTTTCCCTGACATTGTCCAGTATCTCCATTGTTTTTATAGTTAAATACATAATATTCCAAGAACAGCTAATGTTTGTCGAAGCTACACTGGTAAACAGATGAAATGCTTCAAAAATATTAACATTGTTCATTCCATACAGCCTCTTGGATTACAGTGATAGTGCTTTTGAGCAAGAAAACAATGAAAATCTAATTTAAAAACTAAAAATCATTTATCATAAAGTTACAATAAAAAGAAACACTCTCATGAGTAATTTGATTTTAACAGTTACTGATCATTTTATGACTTTTTAGACCACTTTGTCGAAAATCAATGCAAGTTTTCTATATTTAGTTTCTATTGCAGGAACTTACTAACAGTGCTGTATTTTTTTTTTTTTTTGTTTTACCTATCATTATACAATAATAATAATTTATTTAATAAAAACGTTTACAAAAAGTGTACATTTAGACAATAGTAGTATCCTATACAATTTTCAACAATGTTACTTTGGCCTTGAAAAGTAATAGTTAAATCATTATGGATTGAGTTTTAACTTATTTCCTATATTTTCTTTGAAATAAAATTAAAAATCTAGTTGAAATACTTTTAAATAATATGTGCCTTATAATTTTTTTTCATACTGAAAAAACTTCTGCACGTTGAGCGTTTTTTTTTCCAATTACCGTTTGTGGAATAAATTAAATCCATAACTAGAAATAGCCTCTTCTGCTGCTACAAAGTAATAAACCATCAGATAACTACTTCTTTTTATTCTTTCCTAAATTGTATTCATTTTTTGACCTCAATTATTTTCAAGTAAAATGAAAATAAAGCACTTCACAATATTAATTCTTTGTAACTTTCACCACATATACAAGTGAAAATATACAAAGTATATGTATTGAATAATTATGAATCAAAAAACTCTGCAGTAGCTACGCCAACAGTCAAATATTAGGAATCACAGAATTACCATTACTGCAGTAAGTGCACTATTTTGTATTAACCAAATCTACTACTACTACGGAATAAAATAAAATTATGTAGTTTGTAAAAAAATGCACTGCATAGCACAGCGAATGTGTTGATTACTGTTATGAGTTTTTAGCTTGTGCTGGGCTGGATATTCCGACATTATTCTCATTTATAATTAGCATTAAGTATTTAAATTTAGAATCATCCAATAGTGTACCTTTCCTTTTTTTAGAGTGCTTAGCTTTTGTTTAACACTTTTTTTTTTACAATTTGTTTTACATCATAGGACTTTTTTGAAAGAATTTATGTTACATATTAATGACATTCACTAACATTTATTTATGTGTTTCCTGCACTTATTGTAAGACAGATCTAAGTGAAATATTGACTACACCTAATACAATTTATTATAGACTATACCAAAACTTCAAGCTTTTTTTTAATTATATTAGAAAGATTCTGGTTCCATGCAAGACAGATCTTCGGTTTAAGCTCAAAGAGAATTTGGGACTCACAAATAGTTCCCGTGACCTGCGCCATTTTATATAATTATACCCCGTTTAATTTTGTGCAAACAAAATTAATAAACTAGTGTTTAAAAAATATTGTTTGTCTTCATGCTTTAATATGAGTTAATATCATTTGCGACAGCTGTATAATACGCTTTGCGCTGTAGAGTTGCAACATTGATGTATTGTGACGTGGTGTCATGCCGTGCGCCCGCTTCGCCTCTTCATTTTGCACTGTGTACAGTAAGTAACCTGTGGTTGCGTGAGTACAAATAACAGTAGCAACTTGCAATACATGCCGTCAGAGAAACACTCTGAGGATTGTCGGTACAGATGCACTAAGCAATTAAATTGGATTAAGTGTGTCGAGTGAGCCGCTCAGCGAAACGGGATGAGGGGAGTTAACACTCACTCGAGTCTAGTCTAGTTTATTATTCCAGTACCGCAATCGTGACATAAACTATCACGTATCGAATGTCCTTATCCAATACTATCACTACAATGTTATTGCGTTCATATACGTGCGTTATGTGACACGATAACAGCATTTTTCCATTTGAAAGTACTTCTAAAATGATCTACACGCGACTTATGCAAACGTTTTAAATCAAGAACGACAACGTGTACATAAAAATTTGCTACATATACACTATAGAAGGTGTTCAGTAACCCATAACGGGTATATTGCCATCAGCGATTGCCGTCGCTTTAAATTGACAAGCGTGCCACAGTGCCACAGCTATGCTATGAGTCACGGTTGCCTACCCACGTGGCGTGGTCGCCCTCGCCTATTCGCGACTATAGTTACGTTTTTTGTTTGTGTTTAAAACTAGCAAATATGCACAGTTTGGCCGTTCTATTCATTAAAGGTTTTGTGTGGCCTGAATATAAGTATTTGGGCTGATTCATAAAACAACAACAGTAAAGCACTTTTTAGGGATGTAACATACCTGAGCCCTTCAATTAAGCTGAACGATATTATCGGTGGTCTGTCACTCCTGACCTAAGTTAATTCATGGGAGCATTAAATCTAGGATTACCACATTTCATTAGCCACTGAATTGTGTACTACGGTTGTCTAATTTGAAAATTACTAATTAAAAAATAAGGACGCCTATTCATCATTATTAACAGCCTCTGTTCGACCCAGTGCTGAGTATACCCTATTATTGTACTTTAATTAAGTTCTTACAGATGCATAACAGTGCCTTTGGCGTAGCTCAAAACACTCTAAACACCTAGCGACAGTTAATTAAATCAGACACTTAATTGCTAATCGGAGTTTCCTCTAGAACTTAAGCTCCAAGTGAATGACTACTATAGTACGAGAAGTATAGCCAATAAAAAGAGCGTTTATCTAATTCTGTAATTGACGAAAACTAACTTAAGATATTTTTCGTATTTTTTTCTGCTAATGCGAATTACAGTTCTTAGAAAATTATAATGCTATGTTTGCTTGCTGCTTTACTGAATAATACCTACATATTATATTTTGACGAACGTACATTTTTTTTTAATTTGTCAATTGTCATTTGATGCACTTTTAAATGGTCGGTAATTTGAGATGTGGCACAGGCTACCTTAGCCGTTGGTACCTACAGGAACACTTAATTAAAACTCAACGTCAATCTTCTCTAATTTTCGAGATACATACTTTAACTTCATTCAATTCACTGATTAGAAAATTTGTGCAAATAGCTAGAAAATCTTCAATTCTACGTTTTATTTCAAGGTGCCAATCGATCCTCAAGTTGCCACCCTATATCAGGGTAACCACGTCATAGCGTCCACACTCCACAGGCTAATTTCAAATCGATGTGATTGTGTAGTTTTGCCTGAACTAAAAATATTCACATACAATGGATTACTGATATCATCTAATTTCTCTAACAAATGGTTACAACGTCAGAACCTTAAATAAACCTTTTATATACAAACTATTTTTATTTGTAATTTGTAACAAAGATTCTATTTTTTTTTTTTTTTTTTCAGTTAATGTTCGAGCCAGTTGGAGCCGAGACGTGTTCTTCCCACATATTTAGACATACTACAGGTACATAAATAACCATTAATTAATAAGGTAGTTTTCACAAATATCTTGAAACTTACATTTCATTCTTTTGCAAGAAAATACAGTTTGTTTTTTAAAGTATAAGTTTCTACTTATTGTTGAAACGTCAACTTTATATCATGTAAGTAAAAATGTATGCTTTAAAGAACAAAGTGAAGTAATAAGATTTAATTTGCTGATTTTTTAATACGATCACTGCACGTATCTAAATGCGTTAAGATAGTTTCCTCTAACGCAAATGGATAATTCAATCCATAGATAAAGCGCTACACGTCTTTTAAAATGCTTCCTGAAGCACGCAGTCTTTAACATTTTAGTTCTAATTATAAATACTTGACAAGTAAACCAAAACTTTAAAATTCTACCATTCACAAAAAACACCACGACTGCCAGAAAACAATCAAAGTACCTAGGTAAGTAATAAAAAAAAAACTATCGACAATAAAGCCTTCAGAAGTATTATTATAATATTTCCTTCCTAGTTACCATTTTACCAATACTGATATATCGAAGCACAATACCGTTTGTAAATAGGTTAGTATATTTTTTTACAAGAATACAAAAAATACAGGTTCAATAACTGGTAGGTAACCAAAAAAAAACTGACTAATAATAAAACAGGTTATTCTTCAACCCTGCCTTAAACCGAGATTACTCAACTTAAGGTCAAATATGTCGCGGCGCTAAAGTCATTAAATCATTCGCGCTTAGTCATACTAACTAGCGATGACGGTTAGCTCTCATACCTAGCTCTATTAATACTATAGAACACTGAAACCTGATTTGTTTGTTTATCGACAAAGCAAACAACCACGAGACAGCATTAGGCTGCCTCCCTGAGTGCTTCTTCACTTCTAAATAGAGGAGTATCAAATTGTATTCAGCTATCGAACATAATAGGCATAGTATTATAGAATAAAACACAACAGCTTCAAAAGCTCAACCAAACATCAACATATATAATTCTCTGACTGGCGATGTCGGTAGTAGGGGCTGCAAGGTTGGAGGCTCAAAATATCGCAGCACAAATCGGTCGTGCCTGTGAATAATTTAACCAGCTGAGTGGATGCATCTAAGTCATGTATATTCAGATCGTGAAACACCTGAAAATATTTTCATAAGGTGGCTAGACATAAAAGTATAATTCTAGTATGTTTGTAGTTTTGTACCTACTACAAGTAAATTGTTCGATTTAGGAATGTAGAGCTAAATTGCTTATAGCCACTATTCCATAAATGGATACTTATCGAATTCGACACGCATAAATATACATTTACTATTAATGTAACCACTCAATCTTCATCATTACAAGTTACAACGGAAGTTATTAAGTTATTTTATACACACACGTACACTTCAGCTGGTGTGAGGTAAAAAAGCATGTATACTTGTCTATCATTGAGCATACGTATTGTATCATAACTTCATAAGTATTAAAGGGATTCATTGTTTAATAATAGAAGCAGTAAAAATGTATCTACAATAACTACTCTTCTAGTCATACTTGCTATTCACTCACTGTCACGGAAACGGGTAGAACGAAGCTAGAATACTATTCCTATTTCTGTACTGCGATTTCGATTTTGAGTCTAAATGGATAATGCCGCTACCGTACTTGACGGCAGCATACGATACCCTAAGATTATTTTATGTGCTATGGAAGGTTACCAACTTGACAGAGTTCTCCTGAATACTTCAAGAACTGCTCAATAATGGACGATTTCAATTCAATCTTCCTGAAGATTTGAGATAGTATTCTAGGTCACTAAAAAAAGGTAAATTTTATACATACCAATGGCCAAAATACACTTAAATGGCGAGTATATAATTCGGTTATAAGAAAAACACTTTTCATAAATTCAAAGATTTATTTTAACATTTTAATTCATTTGCCAGGGATTATTTCATTTTCGTGTCTGAAGATAGTCATGCTTACAATAATCCTCCTTTGAGGGTCAGTCTCTGGTTATTTCTTGTTTATTGAAGTACAGTCCCATATTTGGCTACAAGTAAACCACAGCAAAGGAACTAATTTTACTCTTTGGAGTTACTCTCGTATGACTTCTGGAAAATTGTGTCACTGCTAGAGTGTTGTGAAATCATTGTCATCTTGGATGGCCTAATTCGTTATTTAATTAATTACCTACAGATAGCTAATAGTTTTTATTGTATCTCTGATTCGCGCTATCGCTTTTTCTTTGACAGTGAGGATATTAAGAGCGTTTACACTTTACGGTCTTTACGTCTGTGTGGTGCAGGACGAAAAGAATAGCACTCCCCTATTTCTGCCCGTGGGTGTCGTAAAAGGCAACTAAGGGACTTAGTAGAGAATGGGCAGCAGCGTTCTCTATGCATTTTAACACCATACTGCTATCGCCAACCAATCGCCTGCCAAGCGTGGCGATTATGGCGGACCCCCCTTTGGAGGAGGCCTATGTCCAGCAGTGGACGTCTTTCGGCTCAAATGATGATGACACTTTACGGTATTTCATACAAACTTTCAAGCCCTTGTTTTTCGAAATGACTGAACCGATTTTAATGAAACGCATAAGCAGGATACAAAGGTCTAAAAAGTTACTTACGACATTTTCGAAATGTCTTATTTAAAAATAGATAACTGGAAATCTCTGTTTTTATGGAAAATTTAAAATCGGTCTACTCGTATTTGGCTATAACAGTATTTTTCGAAAATGTTCTAACTTTTTAGAACTTTGTATCCTGCTTATAAATGCGTATGAAGTTTAATTAAAATGGGTTCAGTCATTACGTAAAACAAGGGCTTGAAAGTATGTATGAAATGCCGTAAAGTGTAAACGCTCTTAAATATTCAGTGGATATCTAACCGATAGGATTGTGTGTAAGCAAAATCAAAACATTTATTTTTCTTCTGCCATGAATTTCCCTAGCGGCTACTTGTGTTGTATGTATTTCGCAAAGTTTTCTCGTAAAAGTATCGTGTCACGCGTGCTGTACCGTTTGCTTGGACGTAGATGGTAGTCCGTCTATTAAACCGTTTCGTCTCGATCCAGTTCCAGCGCAGGCTAGCGTATAATATCACCGAGTGCGTAACGTGAATTTGAGCTCACTCGGTATTCTGATTTCAGTTTTTACGTATATTCGATGTGTGATTAAATGGTGACGCCTACCTTTTTATGTTCTATGTAATTGTAATACTCAACAATAGTAGATAAGGTGAGTGACTCTGAGCAGTGTGAACTTGTGCATTTTACGATTTATTTTCCATGCCATAACATCGGAACATGTATAAGGGCCTAATTAGAAGTAAGTTACTCTAAGAAACAAGTCAATGAGGTACAGCATGAAAAATAGTACCTAGACTTGCCTAATTTGCCGTATACCGACGTAGATGGTAGTCCGTGTATGGCAGTAATTCTGCGTGAGTCCATTTAGCGCGCATCTAGCTCGCGGCTCCGGCATGTTATTCTATTATGATGTGAAGAACGCGAGCGGCCTTCATGCTTAGTGGGCGGATGACCGCGGAGTGCGCGGATCACCGCAACTTTCACCTAGCTGCTGCTGGTTTCATCAAAACAAAACTTTAAAACATTACGACTCCGCCGGTCATTCGTACGTTATTATTTATTTTAACGCGTTGTAGTCATTTGTGGAAGGCGAATAGTTACTAGTGCATCTTGCGTGACGCAGTGTTGTGAACGCAGTTAGATTAGAATTTTCTTTTAATCATATTTCATCCATTAACAGTTTGTGCATGTGTGGTGGAGCTGCGGCTGGCTTTTGTACAAACGTTTTGTAAAAGGGTTGCTTACATATTTTATACTAAGCTCTTTAGCCCTGTTTAGTGTTTTATCATAAAAAAACATCCTATCATACAGGTTGACATTTGAATGATTAAAAATACATACTTAGACCATCATGGTTTTAAATAAAAAGATTAGTCATTTATGATGTGATTGCCTACACATCAGATAAAAATGCGGTGATTGCTATTCAACATTTATGTATTAGCTTAGCACGAACGGAATGATTGGTTTCCGTCTATAAGAATAAAATCTTAAACAATAACTTTGCATCAAATCGTACCGGGTACGTTGTCTTGTTCGTGCCTCATGATTATGAGGGCGAGTGGTCCTTGGATTGAGTGTGTGGAGCTGATGGCGTGACCGCGCGTGTCTGGTGCAGAGAGGAGCGCGCAGTGAGCAGGGGCGAGGGGAGGGCTCTATATGGCAAAGAGTCACCATGAAGGTGGATGCCGACGCCAGAGAAGCGCCCGCCGCACCGCCCGCTGCTCCCGGAACGCCGATCGCTAGTAATACAGAATCACCTGTATCATCTCTGGACGGTTTGTTGGTTTAACACTAACATTAACATTCACTATGAGCACTGTAAATATTGAGCTTGCATTCTATCACAGACACCGACGTCATCTTGAAATCATTTCTTTTGTCACAACACTAACATGGCTGACGCTGCTTGAGTTCTAATTTATTAACACCGAACACCACCGCTTTATTTTAAATATTAATTTTGTAGTAATAGATGTAGTTCAATGAGTACAAATAGAGACGGACTTGGACTCGAGAACCAAAACAATACCTCCATAAGGCCCGGTTTCCACTAAAGCGGAGGGGAGAGGAGATGTTTGTAATAGGATATCGTTATTTCGATGCGATGGTACAGGTTCTTCTCTCTTCTCTTTTCTCTACTTTTGGAGAAGAGCGGAAAGGAGAGCAGATGTTTTGTAAAAAGATAGCTATGCGGAGAGATGTGGAAATAACTATAATATCTTATGTGTAGTTTACAAAACATCTCCTCTCCTCTCCGCTCTTCTCCGCTTTGTTGGAAACCGGGCCTTGGTATTTTCTTTTACAAAATACGATAGATATTAAAAGTGTAAAAGTATTCGTCCAAGGTAAACTGCGAACGGTTCAACTATATTTTTTGTTACATTACATATTGGTTAACAATCATACGTAGGCATACAAAAAGTGGTTCTGTTAAAGGCTTTTACATACCAGCGCGACTTGTCGCGCGACGCGACACGGCACAAAGGCCCCGCGTGTCGCGGGATGAGCGGTGCCTTTGTGTCGTGTCGCGTCGCGCGACAAGTCGCCCCGGTATGTAGAAGCCTTAACTTATAATAGCTATTTAGGTACCTACAACAAACTGCAGATCTGATTGTTACAAACTTTTGGCATGGGTCGTTCCTCTAGATATCTTAGCAGACAATAACCTGCTTAGTGGTCTGGACTTTAAGAGAGACCTTGACCTCTTTTTTATTTCTTACTTTATTCCGACTAACATAGAGTCCTTAATACAAAAATCATAAGCCTCCTTTGGCTGTGCCGTAGTCGGGTAGAAATTGACAAATTCGACTCGGGTATAAAATCAGTTTTGAATTTAGAACTTCATTTATGTTGGAATAAAGTTCGAAATTCAATAATGGCTCGATGGTTTAACCTAGTTCTACAACAAAATTTTATTTTGTTAAAAGGCTATTTTTTCAGTGTTTCTTATTTTACTGTGAAGATACACCGACCTTATAAATAATTTATTTTTATACAAAAAAATACAGTGACCCTGAAATTGATTTTAAGTAGGGGTCCATTAGCTTGGGCACCGCATAAAAACTTGTATGTTAATTTTACCATTTATGCGATGTAGTTGAATTAAAAAATATCGTAATAAATGGAATTGGAATTCTAACTCACAACCTCTGACTTGCCAACCTGACTCACGATGCCGTTACTTGTTATTAAATTCTTTGACATAGGGATGGCGGTTGTAGCTCGATTAATCGAAAAATCGATTTCGAATCGTAGTTTATAATCGATAATTATCTACTACTTAATCTGGATCGATTAAGAACTAGATATCGATTTAAAAATCAATTGATATTTCACCCTGGAAAATCAAGATTTGATTTTTCTGTTTTGATAAGAAAAGAACCCGTAAATTATTTACAATTAGTTGAATGTACTACCCAAACTTGTTAAGAAATTACAATTTTTCACTTAATAAGGCTGCCTGCCCATTGAAGCGGAGCGAGGCTGCGGAGCGGAGAATTTGAGAAATATTAACCAATAAGATTGCATAAATCTCCGCTCCGACGGGGATTTACAAGCCTATTCGTTAATATTTCTCCGTTTCTCCGCTCCGCAGCCTCGCTCCGCTTCAGTGGACAGGCAGCCTTACTCAAAAACTCGCTCTAGATCAAGAGTAATTAAGTGAAAAATTGTCATTTCTATGGTACTTATTTACTTATAATATACAACATTATTTTAAGTATATGCGAAACCCAAAACACGTGTCTAGTATTTTTATGTAAAGAATCTATGTACAAAAAAAACTGTATCATGAAAAATCACAAAGTTTTATGGTTGTTATGTAATAATAATTTGACAGTAGGTACCTAACCGTACGGCGATTGTATTGTAAGTAATTAAATGGTGATAACATTTTCCATCACACTTAAATATTTTTGGGACAAAATATAACATGGTGTAAAAATGATTGAAATCGATTCAGTTCCTTATTCTGAACAAACTATATCCAGGTTTCGCATATACTTACTAAAAATAATGTTTTATATATTTTTTTATATTTCTTCTATGGATAGTAAAGTATCCACAATGACTTATTCAAACTCTCAAATCCAAACTCAAAGCATTTCTTTCAATTAAACCATTTTTTCGGCACTTCTGAATTTCCAAGAGCTAGTTACCCATTCCAGAACGTAGATCTATATCTACATATAGGGAATACCGGGCATGAAACTCCAAGAACACTCTTTTAGCGAGCCTTACAGTAGTCGCTGTCTGAAATCTCACCTTGGTAATAAGCAACTGAGCAGCGAGAGAAATGAACCTCAAAATTTAAAAATCTAAATACTGTAATATTATTTTTTAAGGTTCCGTACCAAAATGGTAAAAAGGAACCCTTATGGTGAGACTAAGTCTGTCTGTCTGTCACACCTGGATATCTCAAGAACTACTAATGCTATCAACTTGAAATTTATAATAGTTTTAGATGACGTTTACCCAACTATTTTGCAAACAGGAAAGAAATTAAAAAATATATATCTTTTTTGCAAAAGGGACTGAAAGGGGGTCTTAAAAATTTGAAGTGGGGTATCATATGAAAGAACACTGTTTGCACATTCTTTCTCTTAGGCAGCATAGTTTTCGACTACTGATGATAAATGTAAAAAAAAATACCGTTCTCCCCCTTGTCTCTGAATTTTGAATAGATGAAAATCTGAAATTATTCTATGTGATAGAAGTTTATGTAAAGATTACAGGAAAAATAAAACGATGTCTCTAAATAGCACAGTTTTTCAGAAAATCAAAAGTCATGTATTCAAACTAGGCTGAGAATCAGCACTTTTCGAACGTCAAAAATTACTTGAGACAGTCCCCCAAAAACACCCAACCGTCATCACTTCCTAGTGCTTTAGCTGGGAAGAAGAAGTGGCGCAACAAACTCCCCAGCAGCACTGCTGTCTGTTTACATATTAAAACTTGAATTTATACAATAAAACGTAAAATGCAACACAAAATATTAAATTAAATTATTTGCCTTATGCTAGCTAGCACACACCACTATAAAAAAAAATATATATATATAATAATCGTCAAAAACTATACTCAAGCAGAAATAACTTAAAAAAAACGTATCTAAATAAAAGCCTCCGGGCATAATAGGCGCGCCCGCTTAAATAAAGCTTTAAGAAATTATCAACATCATATATACGTACGGAACCCTCGGTGCGCGAGTCCGACTCGCTCTTGACCGGTTTTTTATTTATTTGAATTCATTACTAGTGGTCGCCCACTGGTCGAAATGCGACCCCTCTACTTACAATATATACACCGTGGCATTTTAATCGTCTTACAACGGCAGCCCACTTCATGTATCCAATGACTACTCATCATTTATGACCACCACCACCACTACTACACCAGGAATACGGATAGTATAGAACTGCGTTCAGTTAGGACATTGTACGGAAGAACTATTCAGTTTGAGGGAGCGCAGCTTTATAATAATTTACCAAGAGAAATAAGAGATTCTTCATCAGTGAACATTTATAAGAATAGATTAAAGTTGTATTTGGCTAATCAACAATAATAAATCATTACTTTAAGTACTCGATAGTTTGAACGAAAATTATGTTTATTACTTAAGATATTTTTTGTTTAGTTTCTCATATTTAAGTGAACTATGTATGTTCTTTTTGAGAAATAAAGGCTTCTACATACTGGTGGGACACGCGACGCGACACAAAGGCCCCGCGTGTCGCGCGACGAGCGGTGCCTTTGTGTCGCGTCGCGAGTCGCGCTGGTCTGTAGAAGCCTTGAATTTCTTTAAACCGAAGTACTTACCTATAATATTTCATAAATAACTTACTTATTATAATTATTAATTAATTTTCTTATTCTGGTTGTTACACACCAGTCATTTCTCGAGGAGTAATGTTCTAAGTTCTTTATACCAAAATTTTGTCCGGAAGCTCTATAACTTATTACCTGTACGTCGATTCCCGTTACGTCGAACTTTGAGTTTTGATGGCTTCATTACTCCTCGAGCACAAGATGAATTGACCTATATTTATATTCTTGTTATTTGGTCATCTAGATCTAATAGTCGTATTAAGTTTAATCGATAATCACCGAACATCATTCGTGAATCTGCCCGATACAAAAGGATAACAAACGCAGTTCTTTCCGAAAAATAAATAGATAACTAAAATCTTTTTAAATTATGTTACTTTAAAAGCCCGAACTTAGGTAAATCCTAAAAGTTTCCAGTAAACCTTAAGA
This sequence comes from Tiliacea aurago, assembly GCA_948098905.1. NCBI lineage: Eukaryota > Metazoa > Arthropoda > Insecta > Lepidoptera > Noctuidae > Tiliacea > Tiliacea aurago. Next base: position 13,405,022 of record OX402576.1, on the reverse strand, counting down.
TTTACTAACTTACTTATTTTCTGGTCCTTTAGTGTTCTGTGGTTATCGTTAATTTCGACCTTTTTTTTTACCCGGTATATCTTAGGTTTTACCTCAAAGACACGGTTAATGTTGAAAAATAGACATTTCTAGAAGTGTTCGGCGCATCGTGTCGTACTTCTGGGCAATCTTCAGTCCCCTGCTACCCGTATAACCTCGGTCCGCCGCCTCCGCTAGTTCGCTCGCCTCAGTCGATCGTTTGAATTTGTTTGTTTTTGATATCCGAAATGAATTTATGGTTGAAAGTGGGGTTTATTCGATTTTCCGTCTGGAAATAACGTAAAAATAAAAAAAAATGAAACAGCATTTTTAATTAGTTATGCCTGTGACCCAGCAGTAAGAAAATTATAGGCTGATTATTATCAATAGCCAGAAACATATACAACTTATCTGTATACGGTGTGGCGAAAATTATGGGTGTGGTGGTACAGACCATCAAACTGAACACCTTTCTTCTGGGGACCAACATCCTAATCATGGAAATCACAAAACTACTTTGGCATGTGGAGAATTTCCTTTAACCCCTTAAAGGTAACATTTCAAATAAGATACGATCAAACGCGAGTCATTTAAAGTATCGAATTAGATGAAAAAAGAGATAAAAACGAAACTTTTAAAGGCGAAACTTCACAGACGTGATGGTACCGATATCGAATTGACATCATTCGATATCGGTACTCATCACGTTTGTGACGTTTTGCCGAAACACAAAACAACAACTTTTTATTCCAAAGAAATCCTATATTTACCAGCAGTCATTGGTAAAACCTAGCATGTACCAAACTATAATGGTAAAAGCCTGATTTTATTTATGTTTTAAATAAAATCCTTACATTTACCAACTCATGTTGATAAATCCTAAGATTTATTTGTAAAACCGTAGGACTTACCAATATTCGGGCTTTTGCAGCAACCTATACAATATCAGGCAATTAAGCTGAAACAGAACCAAAATAATTTTCCTCCACATAGTTCGTCCTGAATTGTCCACATTGCTTACAAAGGCAATTTGGACAATTCAGGTCGAACCTTACCTGTACAAACTATGTAATTATTTCTGTGTTGTTTCCAACTTCGCACTGTAGGGCAAAAGCTTCGCTCTCCCTTTTCCACACACTTCTGTTCTCAGCTAATGTGGGTCCTTTCGATAGGAGTCAAGCTCGTCCATCCACCTTCGGCTTGCCGCGATGTCGGTATCTCAATAGTTCTTTTAGTCAGCTGCTAATAAGGAGAAAAACTCGATGCCATCAGCGGCAGAGCACAGCTGTGATAATCTCTTTTCACTGATAAAGAATTCTTTGTCTGCCGTTTTTGCCAAGGATTGTAATACTTCCTTTTATAAGGGTGCCAGAAGTGTTTTTGGAGACAACGGGTCTCCCTGTTTGACTCCTCTGTTAGTTGGAAAGTGAATCATGGTTAATGCTGTCGAAGTGATGAAGTAATGAACGTATACTATAGATATCTATAAGTTTTGGAGTCTGTGCACTTTTCAATACGTTAATTAACGGAGATAACGCGGCTGGTGGTTGGCACTGGTTGGTGGTGGACTGGTGGGGGTGGGTTGGGACCAAATATAGTACCTATACCTTGTCGAAGTGGGTGGGCTATAATTAATAGTATTTTTGGGTTCAGTTTCACTCACTATAAAAAATAAATTAATTTGATGTTTTTCTTGTTGTTAATAGAAGTATGAGTTAGAAAGTATGTTTTCTTTTTTGTATCATGTTTAGGTATCGCTACCCATCCCGTCTGTGAAGTATTCACAAAAACGGGTTTTATAAGTGTCTGCACTAACTGTGGTTGATGACCCCATAAAAAAAATCATCAAATTTTTTTGTTTTTTTAATCATGTTCAGATATCGATACCCATCACGTCTGCTGAGTTTCGCTAGCTAATTTAATTTGATCCTGTATAACAAAAATGTTGTATAGACTTTACCTTGAGACCATAACGCCCCGGCCATATTAAGTCGACTTTAGGGTTCAAGGTTCCCTAATAATTTCTTACTTTTTAGGGTTCCCTAATAATTTCTTACTTTTTAGGGTTCCCTAATAATTTCTTACTGTTTAGGGTTTCGTACCCGAAGGGTGCCTTGGTGGTTATTAATTTTGACTAATACATACTAAATACATTACAAATAAAACGTCAAACAAGCTAAAACGGGAACAGACAAGAAATTCTGCGAACCTAACACTAGCACATCGCATAAAATTAGCGTAGTACGTTTTCCGAGTGAAGCCCTTGAGCACGAGATGTTGCGTGCGGCAGGCTCGTTACAGGTAAACGCAAATACGATGAGTTCCACACTCGCATTCTGAACTCGCACTTGAAACAAGCAGAAGTGGCGGGGACATAGTACATTCCTACAGTAGTTACAAAGACAAATACGGTGAAAATAATGTTTTTAATAAATAGTTAGCCTTGTTTGTGTGCTATGTTACTTTCTTATTGTTGATTCATCGCTTGATGGCGGTAACGCAGTTGGGGTTTTCATGATCATAGTTTGGAGATAGATATGTACTTCGTATAGTAAGGGTACTAAGAATAAATTGTTTTCCTAATGTGTGCAGATTACCGGATACTTGAGCCTACTACTGACACAATTCCGACGCCCGATCGGGCGTTGCTAGCCAAACTGGAGGAAGAAAATAGACGGATCGAGGCGGACGCGAAGTGCCCCTCGTTGACCACCGTGCATAGCCGCAAGAGTTCCGATACATCACAAGTATCTTTAGCCTCGGGTAAGTTTTATTTACTACTTACTACAAAGAACTGACCATAATCTTCTCAAATGGTACCGTCGTAGGTACTCCCGTAACCAAAACATTTATTGATCCCATAATAAGTAATTATACAACATGTCCCAGGATTAACGCACAACCTCTTAAGGGGTCATTGTACTCATCATTATGAACAAGTTATACTATGGGAGCAAACCTGAAACCGCGAAAAAAAATGAGCTGTTCCCTACATTTATGTTCGAATAATTCGTCAAAATGTAAGGAACAGCTGATTTTTAGGGTTCCGTACCCAAAGGATAAAACGGGAACCCTATTACTAAGGTTCCGCCATCTGTCTGTCTGTCTGTCCGTCTGTCACCAGGCTGTATCTCATGAACCGTGATAGTTAGACAGTTGAAATTTTCACAGATGATGTATTTATGTTGCCACTATAACAACAAATACTAAAAAGCAGAATTAAATAAATATTTAAGGGGGCTCCCATACAACAAACGTGATTTTTTTGCTCTATATTGATAACGGTAACAGGTAGACGCTTTAAATATTCACAGAATATTTCGTTATATAGGTATTCACTTTAAACATAAATAACTAAATTAAAATAAAACAAATATTTAAGGATGACTCCCATACAACAATCATGATTTTTTGCCATTTTTATAGATAATCGTACGGAACCCTTCGTGCGCGAGTCCGACTCGCACTTGGTCGGTTTTTTTTTTACTTGCTACTTCAAGAAACAACTACCAGCAGCTGTCGTTAAACCCTAAAAAAAAAACAAATATTTCGTATTTATGAACCTTACTAGCACAAGTTTAAGCTCTAAATTGCAATAAACACAAAGTTTTCCATTAAACTATTTGCAAAATTATGGACTTTAGGTACATTGTAATGAATGGACTCATTTTTGTGACCTACTTATTTCCATAGACAAATAATAAAAACTGATTTACTCTCACGACTTTGTAATCCGCCAGTTGTGCAAGTAACGGTAAAATAACTCTTAGCTGTACCCGTAAATAATTGAATGTCTTTGGAGGTTCACCTATCTTGCTTAGTTTACTGACATTATCTGTGACACCCGTTCTGAAACTAGATTCGTTCAAATGAAGATAGGTTTACTAAAACTTATTTTTAAACATTGGACAATCAAGGTTTTTCTTTTGGCTGTTGACGTTTAATTTAAGTTTAATTAAATATTAAAGCTTTATTTTATTCAATCCTAAACTGGTTCGCTGACTACATTGCCCAACTGTCAGATTGTTATCTCTTATCAGTAAGTAACTAGCGATGATAGCACAGATATGTACTATAACTTATACATCTTGTAAATACAGTGTTTTATAAAAATGAACGATCCAAACAATTTGTATGATGAAACCAAAACTGTGCTCGAATTTTACATAAGTTGTGTCCTGGAAAACTTATCGTTAGGTGGGTTATTATTTTAACGTGAGTGTAATGCAATAGGCTAATTAAGTGACGCATTGACTAAATAAAGACATTTGCTTGAAGTACGAACGATTTACATAAATAAACTTTTTCTTGTGTAATAAGGCTCTAATTTCGCTGCGTTTATCACTTGCAGAAAGAATCGGAAACAATAAAATCTACAATAAGGCAGCAATTTTTCACTGTCTCAATAATAAGTTTCAGTTTTCCTTTGATTGTTAAAAGTCATGTGAACAACATACATCGTACAGTCACACATCGTAGTAATAGCTAGTTATGTAGATCTTTGACAGTTCTTATGGGTCGTCAGAAGACCGAAAGTCTTGCCAAGTGGTATCGTGATACCTAATAACTGGGTTGTGAAGGTCAAATGGCAGGCAGTCCATGTAAAATACTTGTATTCAGCTGGAAAAGCAGGCAGATGATGAGCTACAGTTTTGCATCTGATCCTAACATAAACACTAGGAAACGATGAGAAGCTGGCTTGTATTTAACATTCATGAAGAGTTAACTCGTTGTAACCTTTTGGTTTTTTCCCAATTTGAGGTCAGTGCAGTACAAAAATAAACAAAAATGTATTATTTTAATTTCATTGTTCCACAAACTGATGGCAACACTCAGACAACACAAGAATAGTGTTCTACGGTTAACTCAATTAAATTTTAAGTCCGGGTAAGTCAGTCCGTGTCTTTAAACACAATGAAGGGCTCCTTAGTTGGGATGAATTTATCCAAAGAACAAACATAACATTGTACTGAAAAAACATGGTCCCTCATACATTCCAACTGTAAATGTAAGGTTGTACGCACAATATTGAGAGATTTACCATGTTTGCATTTTGCATGTTTGAATCTATAAGTATAGAACTATTATATCTATTAAAAAAAAAATAGGTTCAGTAGTTTCGGAGTTAGGGATGGTCAATTTTCTTCTATTTTCTTAAATAACTTTAAAAGTATTTATTATAAAACTATTAAAAAAAAGATATCTCAAGCCCTTTCATTTGATATGTCACACGGTACAGTTTGCCAAACCTTTTTTTTATATTTTCTTATTTCTCCCCCAAACGTGACCCCTTGAAAATTAATTTATTTACGTTACACATTCGTGTTTGTTTCACGGAAATTCATATGTATACACCAAATTTCAACTTAATCGGTCCAGTAGATTCTGAGAAAATTGGCTGTGACGGACAGACAAACAGACACACGAGTGATCTTATAAGGGATCTGTTTTTTTTCTTTTAAGGTACGGAACCCTAAAAGAGTCTTTTAAAGTTAAATAAAGTATTTGAGACTAAGTCTAATATTTGTCTACAGCGACAAGCTCGAGCCATGACGCGGAGGCGCGAGTTAGTACCAGCGGCAACGGCGAGGAAGACTTGTGGAGTCTATGGGGACGCATCGTCAGCAACTGGGAGACCGAGTGGAAACGACGGAACCAGTTCGTACGGGATCTGGTGCGTCAAGGAGTGCCGCATCATTTCAGAGGCATCGTGTGGCAACTCTTGGCTGGGGTCGACACATCGCCTGAGAAGAAGCTCTACGCTTCGTATATAAAAGTTAGTAACATAGCACTAACATCACGTCTGTATTCTTCAAAAGGTTTAGGCAGGCAGAGGTGTACCTATATATCGCTAGTAAGCTTCATATCGCTGGTTATGTTTAAATCCTATGTAATAGGGGACGTACCTATTGCCTTTAACCGAGCACTAATCCAGACTCCGTCGTGCTTGTAATTTTTAATGGAAACCGCCAATATCAGTTTGCTCGACCTGGGAATCGAATCCAGCACAGTTCAGCAGTAGCGGTTCCGACCATTAGAGCAACGAGCCAGGCTCCTGAAAGTTAGTATTGTTACATAATAGAATATTTAAATGTCCTTTAAAACACGATTCTTATTGCCCCAAATAGTTTTCTAATTGATCTATTGGCATTGCCATCATTGGAATCGGGAAAAAAAAAAAAAAAAAAGTAAAGTAAAATTGTGATGAAAATGTCAGTCGGATGATCATATTTCTTACAGTAGGTATGTTTTGTTGCTGATAGCATAACATTTTGAGACAATCTATAAAAGTCATCCAAACCTCTGTTTACTGTAATCTCCAATGACACTTGTAGAAAATAAATACATCATAAACATGAAATTTAATTAAAAACATAATAAATTGGAAGCACCATGCCCTCCTTATGATTGTTATAATATTCATAAGTTTATCAGGAAAGTACAAATATTTTAAATATGAATGAATACAGTTGCTCACTATCATCAACAGTCCTATATGCTTAGCCACTGGACATTTAGATCAACACAAACAGCAGACTCAAACCATGCCGACTGAATTGATTACCCTTTCAAAAACTGGATTTCAATGCAGCGCAAACAGTTAAAATCTAATCAAATCAAAAATATTTTTATTTCACATAAGCCTACATGGGCACTTATGAAACGTCAGAAGCTAGGTGCACAGTTCCAAATGGTCGTTTCCTATGGAGGAGTACCGCAAAGAAACTCCACGGTTACTCTTTTAAAAAAATTTGGCTTTTACAATGTTTTCAAATTACAGTGTTAATAGGTATGAGAGGACAGCGTAGGCCCGTCAAAAGTACCAGGAATTTAACAAAATAGAAAATGGTCCGTAGACCATTTTCTAGGCTTAAGGCGACGATAACAGACTTTTAATGATTTTTTACTGAAGATCACGTGTAAACGAGTAGTGTTAATGATTTGAAACAAATATTATATATGTTAAATTAGAGCATTTTCTCAATAAATTAATATGTGAAAATTTTACATTATGTTTATAATACATAGTGAAATTAATTTGTAAAGTTATGTCTAACGCGGATAAAAAACTGAGAATGGCAAAAAATCTACCAAGCGTATTTTTCTGAAACCTTCACCAACTTAAAGATAATTTAAGTATTGATCTTTTAGTATACGCGTTTTATTAAAATACTTTTTGGTTTGTGTATAATAAATTAATGATGCGTCAAATTGGGGACAGCGCTCCTTGATGGGCGAGTCCTATTACTGGCTGAACGTACGACGCGTTGCGTGAGCTCAGTACAGAACTCGCAAGCTAACCACTCAAGGTCACTGGCATATATCTGCGTCTTAATATGAAAGTCAGTTATAAATTGTGATTCATGACTTGACATAGTTCATACGTGCATAAGAAGTTGAATAATGACTGCAAAGCTGCAGCAAAGATATCATAATCAGATATCTCCGTCTTAATAGACTGTAGATCTACAGTCTATTAAGCCTACAACGTCCTCACATTAACAACAAAAAAACTTTTGTCGATTCTTTCCACCTTTCATGCTAATGTTTGTTCCAGGCGAAATCAGCATGTGAGAAGGTGATCCGTCGTGACATAGCACGGACATACCCTGAACATGACTTCTTCAAAGAAAAGGATGGTCTTGGACAAGAGTCTTTGTTTAATGTGATGAAAGCATACTCTTTACATGATCGTGAAGTCGGTTATTGCCAAGGCTCTGGGTTCATCGTTGGCTTGTTACTTATGCAGGTCAGTTTTATTCTACACTTTTCATAATCTTATAAATAAAATTCTCGTGTCACAATGTTAGTTACCATACTCCTCCGAAACGCCTTGACCCATTTTGATGAAATTTAATATTTATATTTAGTAGGTCTGAGAATCGGCTACTATCTATTTTTAAGGGTGGCTTTCCCACGGGATCTAGACGTACTCGGGTGAAACCGCGGGGCGCATCTAGTCTTATACAACGTGTTTTTTTTGATATCCCATAACTCTAGGGTATGGTTGAGGCCATATAAAAGAATCAACTGGCATATGAGTTATGTTCCAATCCTTCGTTATTTTATTTTTTTCATTTTTCATACAAAATAATTCGACAGTCACGATTATTAATGTAAAACACCCTTACGTGAAATATGACAACGTCGACAAGGTAGCTTTCCCTTCACTAGCTGCCGCCGGGAAGCCCCGATACCAACATACCTACATATTTTATTTTACTACACTACTGCGAAGTTTGGCAACCTCGCAAAAGTAAAGATTCGTCATACTGGTGACAATTTTTGACCTAATTTAATTATGATTGATGATATCTCCGAAACGATGCATTTTGGACCACCTATTCTAGGAGTTTTAGTATTATTTTTACCTACAGAATATAACCCTAGAGTTATGGGATATAAAAAAAACAGGTTGTATATAAAATTGTCGTGTCACAATGTTAGTTACCATACTCCTCCGAAACGGCTTGACCGATTTTTATTAAATTTTATATGCATATTCAGTAGGTCTGAGAATCGGCTAATATCAATTTTTTTATACTCGAGATAGAGACTTACGCGGGTGAAACCGCGGGGCGCAGCTAGTCTTATATATAAAATTGTCGTGTCACAATGTTAGTTACCATACTCCTCCGAAACGGCTTGACCGATTTTTATGAAATTTTATATGTATATTCAGTAGGTATGAGAATCGGCTACTATCTATTTTTAAGGGTGGCTTTCCCACGGGATCGAGACTTACGCGGGTGAAACCGCGGGGCGCAGCTAGTTTTATATATAAAACTCTCGTGTCACAATGTTAGTTACCATACTCCTCCGAAACGGCTTGACTGATTTTGATGAAATTTTATATGCATATTCAGTAGGTCTAAGAATCGGCTACTATCTATTTTTTATACCCCTAAGTGTTAAGGGTGGCTTTCCCACGGGATCGAGACATACGCGGGAGAAACCGCGGGGCGCAGCTAGTAATAAATAATAATAATAAAATGTTTATTTGTACACTTTGAAAACATGCATAAGTACACAAGGATTAAATAAATGTTGTACAATATAGTCCCATTAAAGGGCGAACTGATGCCTCCTAAACTAGGCTAAAAGGCTGTGTTTTAGGAGTCAATGCTCCTGCAGATATAACAGCATACAACTGGAACTGGGTGTCATGCAAGTACTTAAAGAAAAAACAACATAAAAACAAAAAGTCGCCTAATCTAAATACAGTATTAATTCTATTTTTATTAAGAGACAATTGTAATAAGATTCTCGGTTTCGTCATACGTTAACTTCTGCAACCAGTTTGTTAGTTTGATTTTAACTTCGTGTTTAGTCAGGGAGTATATGGGTATCTTATATATAAAATTCTCGTGTCACAATGTTAGTTACCATACTCCTCCGAAACGGCTTGACCGTTTTTTATAAAATTTTATATGTATATTCAGTAGATCTGAGAATCGGCTACTATCTATTTTTAAGGGTGGCTTTCCCACGGGATCGGGACTTACGCGGGTGGAACCGCGGGGCGCAGCTAGTAAGTTTATACAAGCTGACTTTGAAAACATGCGGGATGGGTAAAACACTCCCTTAAATTTTGTCGCATGTTTTCAAAGTCAGCCTGTATAATACACAGTGCCCAAGCGTTCATATGACATATTGACACGTTGAGAGGACAACTTTAGTCACGGACCGCTTTCAAAGCCATCAGTTTCTAGTTAACGTAATTTGTGTGGTGTTGGGATAGTTAGTAGCTAGTTATAGATATAGATGCGCGACCTGCGTGTCGTGCGCGTACGCCTCTAGTTCAGTGCGAATAAACTACTTGTTACCGAAGGCCGTGTCTTATTTAACAGTGGCGACGAGTTACGGTTACCCACCCACGCTCAGAAAAAACGATGTCAAATTTTATCGGATCCGTTCCTACTTTCGAGCTCGGCCAGGACTGGAACATCTTTAAAGAAAGGCTTTCGCAATGGTTAACGGCAAATACGTTGTTAATAAAAGCAGAAGGAAAGGAAGATGATCAGCGAAAGGCGGTACTTCTAAGCGCACTCAACAATGATGCGTATAAGTTGGTACGCGAGTTAATTGCGCCAAAAACAGTTGGAGATATATCTTACAAAGAGTTAACTGCAGAGTTAGATAAGCACTTCGTGCCAAAGAAGTCAGTGTTAGCTGAAAGATATATATTTCATACGGCGGCGCAAGACGCAGGCGAAGATTTGACGCAGTGGGCGGCCCGGGTGCGCCGCCAGGCAGTGGACTGCAAGTTCGGAACAGCCATGGACGAAATGCTGCGGGATCGTTTCATCATTGGGATGCTGCCGGGACCGGAACGGGACAAATTGTTCATGGATGAAAAAGCATCGATTACATTGTCCAAGGCGTTGGAAATTGCAGTGGCTGTAAATAGCGCAAAACGGGCAGCACGACAGTCAGCAGCATCGACAGCGACCAGCACGGACGTATTCAAGATAGCGGCAGGACCGTCAAAATCGTCAACAAAGTGTAGTGTGTGCGGCTATAACAATCATACAGCGGACAAGTGTCGGTTTTCTACATATAAGTGTAAAAAATGTGGAGTGAAAGGTCATTTAAAAAAAATGTGTAACAAAAAAAGTGAACAAGTTAATTGCCTACAAGCGTCGAATGATGAAAGTGATGAGGACGGTAAGAATATTCTAGTTTGCAACATACGTAGTTTCCGAGGCGAGCCCATGACGCTGTCTGTTAACGTAAACGGCCAATTGCTATCTTTCGAAGTAGACAGTGGGTCCTGTGCTACTGCCATTCCACTGAATACTTACCAGAAATATTTTAGTAACGTGATATTAGAACATCCTAAGTCGGTGTTAAAAGCATACTCGGGTGAGAAGTTAGACGTAGTAGGAGTGATGAAGGTTCCGATTTCGTATGTGGGTGAAACAAAAAATATAGAAATATACGTCATAAAAGGGCCTGGGCCTGCATTGTTAGGTAGAAATTTTTTATCATTATATAAATTACAGTTATCTAAAGTTAATCATTGTCTAGAGTTAACGGAACTTGACTACTATCAAAACAAATACCCTACGCTGTTTTCCAATACTTTAGGTAAATTTAACAAACACAAAATAAGACTTACCTTAAAACCGGATAGTAAACCAAGTTTTTTTCGGGCTAGAACGGTACCTTTTTCGTTAAAGAGCAAGGTGGAGAAGGAATTGAATAGACTAGTGGAAATCGGTGTATTAATTCCTGTCGAATATTCTGAATTTGCGAGCCCAATAGTTCCAGTGCTTAAAAAAGACGGTGAGATTCGGTTATGTGCTGATTTTTCCGTGTCACTAAATAAATGTTTACACATCGATAAGTATCCACTACCTAGAACAGAAGAATTATTTTCAAAATTACACGGGGGTATACAATTCTCGCAGTTAGATTTAAGTAGTGCGTATTTACAACTTACGTTAGATGAGGGTTCACAAATGTACACCACAATAAATACACATAAGGGTTTATTTAAGTATACACGTTTGGTTTTCGGACTTGCCAATGCTCCGGCTATTTTTCAAAAAACCATGGAAAATTTGCTGAACGGTATTGAAGGGGTACTTTGTCTATTGGATGACGTCCTTATAACGGGAAACACAAAAACGGTACATACGGAACGGTTACAACAAGTTTTCCACCGTTTGCAAGAAGCAGGGTTGGTACTCAATAAAAATAAATGTCGGTTGTTCCAAGATTCGGTGACTTATTTAGGATTTGTTATTGATAAAAAAGGGATTCACACATCCCCAGACAAAGTAACAGCAATGACTAACACCAAAGCCCCTAGTAATGTACAGGAATTAAAATCATTTTTAGGGTTCGTTAATTATTACAGAATGTTCATTCCGAATGCATCATCTATACTGAGTCCTTTAAACGATTTACTAAAAAAGGATGTTGACTGGTCTTGGGCAGAGATTCATAAGGCTGCTTTCAATCAAGTTAAGAAGGAACTGACATCGGCGCGAACGCTGGCACATTTTGATCCCTCTTACAAGTTGGTTTTGACAGTAGATGCATCTCCAACAGGGTTAGGTGCAGTTTTAGCTCAAATTGAAAGGAATGAGGTAGAACGTCCCATCGCTTATGCATCGCGGTCCCTCAGTAGTGCTGAAAAAAATTATAGCCAAATCCAAAGGGAGGCAACAGCAATCGTTTTTGGCATCCGTCGATTTCATCAATATTTATACGGTGTAGCAAATCCGTTTATATTGCGCACCGATCATAAACCGCTAATGTTTATATTTCATCCCGACAAAGGCATACCAGAAGTGTCCGCAAACCGGTTACAGCGATACGCAATATTTTTATCTAGCTATAATTATGAGATACAGTACATTCCGAGCGCTAGTAATTGTGCCGACTATTTCAGTAGGGCCGTTACAACAGGAGCGTGCAGCAGTGTTCGGCCGATCACTGATAACAGCGACAACGGATTATTCTCGGAAGTAGGTGTTGTGACGGATGACTCACTTGTTTACAATAATAAGTTAGTCGACAAGGCGACGTACATAAATTTTGTTGCAGATGGGCATTTACCTGTATCTTTGGAAGAAGTTCGTGTGGAGACTAGTAAAGATAGTATTTTAGAGCAAGTTTTACAATATGTACAACACGGTTGGCCTAAAATAAAAATTGAGAATAATAAGTTATTTCCTTTCTATAAATGTCGTTTTGATATAACAAGGGAAGGTGATTGCCTGCTTAGGGGACATAAATTAATAATACCCAAGTCCTTGCGGAACAAGATTTTAGACGAACTACATAGACCACATTTAGGTATATTAAAAACAAAGATTGAGGCAAGATCTAGATTCTGGTGGCCTCGTATAGATAAGGAAATAGAAAACAAGATAGCCAACTGCGAAGTATGTTTAAGTTTACGGCCCACACCTCCACGGGCTCCGTTAACACCTTGGCCTTTTCCAGAGCGTCCTTGGCACCGAGTACATTTAGATTTTTTTGGACCTTGGCAAGGAGAAATGTATCTTATCATTATCGATGCATTTACTAAATGGGTAGAATGTTTTTCTCTTAGCAGTGATTACTCGACGGCAGCGGTAATAGCGAAACTACAAGAAACGATGGCTAGATTTGGAACAATACATACGATTGTCACCGATAATGGAACCTCGTTCACGAGTAAAACATTTAAAGATTTCTGCCGTCTAAATGGTACTAATCACATTACTTCGCCAACTTATTCGCCATCTAGTAATGGTCAAGCGGAAATATATGTGAAAATAATTAAAAAGTTTTTAAAAGGGTTAGTAGCACAGGGCATCCCCAAAAACAAAATTAAGGCACACCTTTCAGAATTTTTGTTCAGATATAGGAACTCTAAACACACGACGACAGACAGCTCACCGGCCGAACTAATGCTCGGACGAAAATTGCGTTGCAGGTTTGATTTATTAGACACCACGGCGGCGGTGCCCGCCGGGCTTGAGGAGACAGCGTCGTCCTCATTATCGTCACAAGACTTACAAACTAAAGTGCGCGAGAAGCAATTCGTACAAGGCAAATATTATAAAGGTAGTAGAAAAATTAACTTAGAAATAAATGATGCAGTACTGGTAAAAGGAAATAACAATAACAAATGGATACGGGGTACAGTTCGAAATAAAATTGGCAAAAGTTTATACGACGTGCACATACCAGAGAAAAATATAACAATTAAAAAACATAAAAACCAATTGTATAAATTAAAATCGCATGAGGCACAGCTGGACAATGACATGGATTGGTCTCTCGTGGACTCCGGGACTGGCGGAGAACAAGATTTGCCACAAGGCCACCACCAAGACTCACCTTGGGAAGAGGAAGAGTGGAGCGAGGCAAGCGTAGAGCTCCGAGAAGTAATCAGGGAGCCAGCAGCTGAGCCAGCAGCCGAGCCAGCAGTTGAGCTAGTACCTGTGGCAGCTGATCCTAAGCCTGATCTCCGAACGAATACGGAAGTTCGTCCAAAATTAAGGAATATTGCTCGAGCCAATTATCGGAAATTCTTCTAGTTATGTAACAGTTTAGTTTAGAATATATGGTGGAGGGATGTTGGGATAGTTAGTAGCTAGTTATAGATATAGATGCGCGACCTGCGTGTCGTGCGCGTACGCCTCTAGTTCAGTGCGAATAACGAGTAAATGGTGACACGCCTGGTTTGTATGGCAAGTGTTAGGCCCGGTTTCCACCAAAGTGGAGAGGAGAGGAGATGTTTGTAAACGACCAATAAGATACCGATACCGTACCATCGCATCGAAATAACGATATCTTATTGGTCGTTTACAAACATCTCTCCTCTCCGGTTTGGTGGAAACCGGGCCTTAGACTATGCCGCCTTTATCATCACCCGCCGAGCTGTCTCCGTGCCCTATCCATAATATGTATGAATGAGACTTCTTCTGAAGAGTCCCGTGAAGTGACGGTTCTAGAGTGTCGACCACGTACCGGAAGACGAAGTAGTACGTAGTTGGAAGGCCTTCTACAAGGTGGATCGATGACCTTGTTAAGGTCGCAGCAATCCGCTGGATGAGGGTAGCACAGAATCGGTCGAAGTGGCGGTGCTTGGGGGAGACCTATGTCCAGCAGTGGACATCTTTCGGCTGAAATGATGATAAAATAGAATACTCTTTATTATGATGATAATGAATGATGGCACTTCTTCTAGAACCCGACGTGCCATATTTCCGGTGCGATTTGTGCTTATGTGATGATGAGAAAACCCCGTCTTTCGTTTACCTCAGAGCAGGACAAAGGCATTTCTCTTTAAGTGGGACAGTAGGAATAGGAACCTATGAGCACTTATTTACATCTAAAGTTTTTTATACATGTAAATTTCCCAAAACAATTATTAAAAATATTGATATTATCTATGCAATAATATTACAGATACTCAACGCAGCTGTACGCTAGAACCAAATTGTATTTTTTCTGCTAATCCCAATTTATTTAAGGTCGTTTTTTCCTTCCATAAATCTCTACTAGCCGCCATAACAGTGTTAACTTCCTTCCTATATTCCGTTGGTTTAGGTAGTTAAATAGAGGTAAACAAAAAAACCACGTGACGAGACAGCTGTGAAGTAACCGACTAAACGTAATACCTGTCACTTCAGTTGTCATGCTACTTCAGTTACGCTCTTCAATTTAGCAACGTTATAATTCGTCAACATTTTGAGAACCTGTATTTTTGGGCTCTTTACAATAGACAGATTACAAAATTAGAGTATTAATAATAATAAATTAAAAAATTGTGCTCAAGCAGTTACATCAACGAAGAGTAGTAAAAGAATAAAAGATAAAGTTTAACATACATTAAAAAAGAGGAAATTAACGTAAAAATCAAAAATCCATTTAATTTGGTTATAAGTTACAACGTGTTTTTAAACAAGAAAGTGTCATCTATAAAAACCCTTTTTACGATTTGTTTACCTTTATTTAACTACCTAAACCAACGGAATATAGCCATATCGTGTTTCACACAATCAATCCATCTTTGGTCAGCCTGTTTTCTTATGCTAGCTACACAGGCAGTGATTTTGATCGCGATGTCAAAATGTCACATCCACACAAACATTTTCAAAATAGGCTGTCATATTGTCTGTGTGGAGGTAAGATTTTGAAATCGCCAGCGTGTCGCCGGCGATCAAAGTCGCTGCAATGTGTAGCTAGCATTAGATCCATCCTTACTTTCTTACTTAAATCTATAGTTTTATCACGTGCTTCTAATTTTAATACGAATATGAGAACGAATTATTTAAAAACAAATATTTATATGTTTTCCAAACAGATGCCGGAAGAGGAAGCCTTTGCAGTATTAGTAAAGATAATGCAACAGCATCGAATGCGTGACATGTTCAAACCAAGCATGGCAGAGCTGGGCCTCTGCATGTTTCAGTTGGAGAACCTTGTCCAAGAACTGCTACCCGACTTGCACGTACACTTCCAATCACAGGTGCGTTTACCACACAATAGCTAATGCTCGCGCTTCACTTGGCGTAATTTGCTAATACAAAATCAACTCTATCACAATGAGTATAGAGTATATTTTGTACTACCCAGGTAATGCGAATATTAAACCAAATACGCCAACTAAACTGAATATCGCGACCTAGTGGGTCCCGTTTATTGGGAAACGACATCGCAGCATGCCCAGACGGAGATGGCGGGATGAGCTGGACTCCTTCAACAAAGATTGATCAATGGCTGCTTTGGATAGAGAGAGGTGGAAGGAGATTAGATAGGCAATTGCCCAGCAGTGGGACAACAACGACTATTAAAAAATAAAGTGAATATACAGTACGTAACAACAAATAAACATATAGATAGATTGAATGGAATACAATCGTACATCGGTTTGTCACTATACACGCTATCGACTTATTGTAACCGCGTGTCACTGCGGCCAGATTTCAAGCTACCCATAATGACAAAAATTGTGGTCAGATGTTGGACAAAACAAACCACAAACCGATAGATCATGGACGGGTAATATTTCTGTGACAGGAACTAGTGCCTTACTGTGGCTGTCAATGGCGGTCACAGTTCAGTCAAGCTCAGTGTTCCCTTGTCAGGACTCATTTGAAGTCCATAGG
Source organism: Tiliacea aurago (assembly GCA_948098905.1). Taxonomy (NCBI): domain Eukaryota; kingdom Metazoa; phylum Arthropoda; class Insecta; order Lepidoptera; family Noctuidae; genus Tiliacea; species Tiliacea aurago. The sequence goes on along the minus strand of OX402576.1, from coordinate 13,388,385 downwards.
ATTACTTAGTCATAGTAGATAGATTATAGTGCGTTCACTATAACTTGATGCGTGACGCGATTGGTAGCAAGATTAGTAAGAGGACTTCTTGGCGGGAAAGTGAAGCGTCATGTTTAACAATTTTCCAAAGAAATCTTACCGTGACAGCCGTTCTGTCGGGCCCCAGTTGTTGGCTGACTATTGATGTTTGACAAAAAATTTGCATACGCGAAACCGATAAAGAAAATTATGTTTCTGTTTCGTTTACTCTTACTACTGGATGTAATAAGTGTGCCCTTGTCACATTACGATTTGTCTATTGCTATATGTATTCTGTCTGTGATTGATGAAATTGATAATGAATGATTATTTACAGAGTTTCAACACATCCCTGTATGCTAGTAGTTGGTTCCTCACCCTGTTCACTACAACACTAACGTTGCCGCTTGCTTGCCGAATCATGGACGTATTCCTATCTGAAGGAATTGAAATAGTATTCAAGGTAGCCCTCGCCTTGCTGACAGTGGGCAAGAATGATCTGCTTTCGCTGGACATGGAAAGTATATTAAAGGTGAGTGAACTCAAACTCAAAGCATTTATTTCAATTAATCCATTTACAGGCACTTTTGAATTGTCAAGATGTCGGTCAGTTACATATATGAAGCTAGTTGCCCATTCCAAATAGTAGGTTCCTATGGAGAAGAATGGGCAAGAAACTCCATGGACACTCTTTTAAATTAAAATATTGATACAAAGTATTGGTTACATCATTCTTATTAAAATTATACATGTGAGAACGATGCAAAACGTCAGAAGCGTCCGTGTTAAAAATAATAGGTTGGGGAAAAAGTTTCTTCGCATTTTTTAAGAAAATTCAAAACATTTTTTAATATAGTATATTTACATTTAACTAAAGTATGTAGGTACCATTTTGTTCGATAACTTTTTGCCATCTTGTATGTAGGGACATGATCCCATTGCTATAGAAATTTTGGGACTTCTGATCAAAATACCGCGACAAGTGGTTTTGGCAGTCCTCTCGTGATGTTAACCTGACACTGCCTAAAGAATTCTGAAGAGACCGAAACAGGTGGAAATCTGAAGGTGCAAGGTCAGGACTATACGGCGGATGCATTAACACCTCCCAGCCAAACTATCTTAATTTTTGCTGAGTGGCTAAAGATGTGTGAGGTCTAGCGTTATCATGATGAAAAACCACACCCCTTCTGTTGATTAATTCCGGCCGCTTTCTCTCAACTTCTTGCTTTAATCTCATCAGTTATTCGCAGTAGAGTTCAGAATCGATGGTCCTGCCTGGTGGTAACAGCTCATAATGAATAATGCCCTTCCAATCCCACCACACACACATCACCTTGTTGAGAGTTAACCCGGGTTTCGCCACAGTCTGTGAAGCCTGGACGGCCTTTGACCACGACCTTTTTCGCACGTTCTTGTCGTACGTGATCCACTTTCCATCACCAGTTATCAGCTTCTTCAAAAATGGTTGGGTTTCATTACGTCGTAATAAAGAATCACAAATGAGTACACGTTTCATTAGGTTTCATTCAGTGAGCTCGTGAGGTACCCAAATATCGAGCTTTTTTGTGTACCCAGTTTGTTTCAAATGTGCCAAAACTGTTTTGTGGTCAATTCCCAGTTCTTCAGCTACGTCGTAACTACTGATATGCCGATCTTGCTCCACTTTTTCAAAAATAGCATCCATTTTATCCGTAATAGGGCTACCAGAGCGACGTGCATCTTTAACATCAAAATTTCCGGATTGAAAACACTTAAACCAAATTTGCTACTCTCACAGACACTGCACTAGGTCCATAAACATCGCAATTTTTTTTCGCGGCTTACGTTCCATTTTTACCTTTTTTGTAGTAAAATTTTAAAAAGTATCGAATTTCTTCATTAGATTCACTCATCTTGACAGTACGAAAAACAAATGAAAATCACACATTTTCCCAATTTGAATTTATGTTCTTTAAAATTTAAACTTTCAATGGTACCAAAACCAGCCAGATACAAATAGTATAGCCAAAGAGATTTTATTACAAGTTCATACATACTATAATGCGAAAAGACTTTTTCCGGGCACATTCAAGTCAATGAAAGACATACTCGTATTACCCGGTAAATGGTAGCTCTATTGTAGATAGTACTCACACCTGTGATATGCAATTATATAATACAAAGGAGATTGAGTTTATACAATGAAAAGAAAGTCTTACAATCTCCTCTAAAATGTTAATCAATTAGTTGTGGTTGTGGAACTGGAACAGCATTTGACATTGTTTGAAATAACATATTTGTGCAGTAAAGCCAGTAAATATGGCACATCGAGTTGTAAAACGAGCGATCCATACAGTAGTCGCATATGATGTGTAGTATTTGACATCTTACCTTGGTAATAGGCAACTAAGCAGCGATAGAAGTTATCCTCAAAAGTTTTAAAAGCTAAATATTGAAACGTGGTCGCCCGTTAGTCGAAATTTGATCCCCGCTACTTACAAGCTATATAGTACTTACTAATTCCATGCTATTATAAAGTACTTACTAATTCCATGAGTACACTTATTCCATGCTATTATAAAGTATGTACTAATTTCATGACTACACTAATTCCATGCTATCATGAAGTACTTACTAATTATATGCTATTAAATAGTACTTACTTATTCCATACGCAAGCTGTTACTTCCTGTTACACACTTCCGTCCCTTTTCACGAAATCACTCCCACATGAAGCGAGATGAAAGATGTTATACATCAAAAAGTTTGGCTTTGTAGAGCCTCCTCCCAGTCGATCATTCCTGTGAAGTGTGAAATAATCTGTCTGTAAAGCTTGATGTAACATAATATTACCGGTACCCTGGGTACTCTAAAAAAGGGTGTGTGCTTATGACTACACGATATACGTGATAACTTACGACCGGAGCCGAGTATACCCGATTCAGCTTCACTCACCCGAGCGTGACAGTTCAGTTTCGACCACTGTTCAGAAAGAGTCCAATATGCACTTAAAAAAAAATTCACATCAATATTGTGGGTATTACCTTGATGTAATAAAATTAGAGTACTAAAGTTGTCAAAAAATAATAAGCCCGTTTTGACATTTAACTTGAATCGATTACTAGTTACGTCCAGATGGTCAATCGATGGAATTAGTAACCATACGACTCGATACTCACGATAAATCGATTCAAGTTAAATGTCAAAGTGGGCCTATTATTTTTTGACAACTACAATACGCATAGCTATGTGATCAAGACCCCTTAAGTTGGTAAGTCACCCTATAAGTCTAGCTTCCGCCGATTAAATAAATAAAATAAATAAACTTTCCGTTACTCAATCAAAAAACGGTATCCGATTGATCAACAGTGATCCTTCAATATTAAACGATGTCAATCCACTTCATATGTGCAATCAATCAAACAGCTGTCAGCTGACTGCATTGATTGCTTCTTTGTTCCGGTGCGGTGAACATAATGTGCACATCAGCGCCCTATTGTTCTTCCTTTTAGTGATGAAAACCACCTTCATTTCCCATATTTACAGTACATACAAAAAGAACTGCCGTCGAAAGCAGAGGCTGATCAAGACATTTTTATGAACCTCGCGTATTCTATCAAAGTCAACCCAAAGAAGATGAAAAAGCTTGAGAAAGAGTACACGGTTATCAAAACTAAGGAGCAAAGTGATATAGCGGTGCTGAGGGTAAGAAAATATTAAATAGTGGTTTGTGGTTTGTCCTTCTGCGTGGCCTTCTTTAGGCGTGAGATTATGGACTAACGAAACTAATCAAACATTTTATCACCGTCATCCGAGCCGTAGTGCGAATATTCATGAATTCTGAAAACGGAGCAATAAGGATCGGTAATCAAATGTGAGAAAATGCACGTGATTATTAATTTTTATTAACAACTGAATCTCTATATTCTTGGAAACATGGTATTTATTGTAGTGCCTACGTCAGGAAAATCGTCTGTTGAAGCAACGAGTAGAACTGCTCGAAAAGGAGAGTTCGGGATTGGCTGAAAGGCTTGTGAGGGGCCAAGTGGACTTAGCGGAGGGAGAGGAGGAAACTTTCGCGCTGGCTCGGGAGGTGCAGGCTCTGAGGAGAGCTCACGTGGACGCGCAACAACGGATGGCTGTCGCTCAGGACGAGATACGTTCCCTCGAGATGACCATCGCTGAGGTGAGGGGTATTGAACAATGGGCAAATTATGGGCGAAGAACAGTGTATAATACATTAGTATTAAACTTACATATTATACTAAAGAAATCTCGATGTTTTGTCAAGTCGTAAAAACCAAGCAACATGAAACGAAATTAATATTGATCGCCCTTTATCACTTCCTTAGAAGAAGAAAATAATGGCGCATTAACTCCGCAACGTCAAATCAAATTACTCTTAGCTCAGGAAATCTGACTTTGAAGACAATGTATCACAACATTACACATACAATTTTGTTATTTTTAACCGACTTCCATAAAGGAGGAAGTTATAATGTTCGTCTGTATGTTTTTTTTTTAATGTATTATCACCGATTTTTCCGTCAATTGTGGACCGATTTTGAAATAGTTTCTTCTGTTCTTTTAATTGATTTTGAGCTGACTACAGTTAACATTTGCCATAAGTTTGGCTATAATCTGTGGAAAATGTAGTGGGTAGTATATTGTTAAGTTAAATTATTTCCGTTTATTTTTAATATACTACTGTTGGTTTTCCTTAATGAAATAAATAAACATTCGCTGACTACTCCTGTTCAAAACTACAATACTATTAACAAAGCCACTTGTCTATGTACCCCATTTTTAGAACAACTCCCGACAGTCATCCCTTGAAGGCATAGAAGGCGGTAGTACACAGAAAGGCGAAGAATTGGCCCGCTGTCTTCAAAGGGAGTTGGTTCGCGCAAGACTTCATGCGGCCGAACGAGAGGCCGCTGAGAGGGAACTGACAGCCCGCATCGCTGAACTGGAGAACGAAAACAAGAGTTTAAGGAGGCAGCGAGTTGATAATAATGTGGCGCATTTGCAGGTAATGTTAATCTATTACGTATCGAGAGCCCTCTATGGCTCGTAGATCTTTGTCAGTCATTAGTCTGAACCAGTCTTACTTAGGTGTAAGGTGTTACCAAATAGTTAACTGGGTTGTGGAGGTCAGACAGGCAGTCGCTTCGTGTAACTAAGCTAAATCCGGTTTGACTGGTAGCCGTCCCCAACATAGTTGGGAAAAGGCGGGCAGATTGAGTGATTTAAAAAAAAAAACTTTATTCAGTTAAAAAACACGGTACATCATTAAAAGAATAGTAATAGGTTACATAAGAGCTATAAGTGCTAGATTTCACAAATTCACTGAACCCCACACTAGGATTCCCTGTGTTGTGGGGTCCAGTCCCTTCCCAAGTAATGGAAACATTTGCAAGTAATTTTACATTTACGGAATATAGAGAAGTAAGGAAACCTAGAAGAAAAAAAAAAGAAGGAAAAATTGTTTATTCTGCACAAACAAAACGCACATTACAACAAATTAACATAATTAAAATACACACATACAAAGTAGCCAGAAGCCTCGTATCCAATATACTAAATATTTTGACAATCTTTTGACGAACCAGAAGATTAGAAAGTCAGTAGTTCGAACCTATTACAGTCCGCGAGGCCTAAGCTGAGCTTTGCATTTGTGTGAGTGATTACAGTACAAGAGGTGATGTGTGGAAGGTGCGCGGTGGAGTTGCGTTGCATACTATACCACGTTACGTTGTTCTCATACGTCACACCTACACTATCTATGTGCACTCACACAAATGCAAAGCTCAGCTTAGGCCTCGCGGACTGTAATGTAATACTGCATACTCGTACATCATCTATACTATAATATTATAAAAGAAGAATTCGTTTTTTATTTTTGTTGTTTATTTGAACGCGCTAGTCTCTGGAACTGCCAGTCGAATTTGATTTTTTTTTGTATTTGATAGCCCATATCTTAAGGAAGGATCTATGCTATTTAAAATCACGCTAGGACTCATATGAGCCGAGCAAAAAGAAAAAAGTAAGAGAGAACAATAGCGCGTGCAGGTGATGCGACGGGGTCGGGGTACAAGAAATTCATGCGGAAATCGCAGTTATAAGCTAGTCTGTTGAGTAATCGACAAATACCTCATTACACCCTTTTTTGCAATTCCAAAAAATTGAATTTAGTTTTTCCAGTGTGGAGTAAAGTCGGAACTGGTTTTTGCAACATTTGACCTTCAATAAATTTCTTTGCACACGGTCATACACGCACTATATAGTTTACCATCTATTAGAGTTTCTGTAAATACTGCTTGCTCTTGTATGTACGTAATACAATTGAAAATGTTTTCAGGACGAGTTAATTGCTGTGAAGCTACGCGAGGCTGAAGCTAATTTATCATTGAAAGATCTGCGGCAACGCGTGACGGAGATATCTGAAGCGTGGCAGCGACATCTACAAGTAAAAACACATTTATTATTACATTCATTGCTTATGTTCGAACTTATAAACGGAAAGAAACGTGATATATTATGTACAGGTGCGTTCATAAGTCCAGATGATCTGTGATTTTCTTCGCTCAGATAAAACACTAAGGCCCGGCGTCCATTAGCGGCACGGCATGGCAAGGTATTTTTAGGCGCCGAATAAAAATATTACTTAATAGTATGGAAATAAAGTTGAAATTTCAATGTTAACGGTCGTAAGCATACCGCGGTATTGTTTTTGTACTTACGACCGTTAACATTGAAATTTGTACTAGTGCTCTTCCCTACATATTTAAGTTCGAATAACTCGTCAAAAGGAACAGCTGATTTTTTTTTGCGATTACAGGTCCCATAGTAAAAGTTGTCCGTAATGATGAGTAATAATAATATAATATATACTTTATTGATACAGGTCCATACAATATGCTCAAATCTAGCTAAAGTTTACAATAATTAAAGGCGCACAAAAGTTGAAACCCTGACTCCTAAACTAGGAACCCTTAAGAGGTTGTGCGTTAATTCTAGGAAATGTTGTATATAGTACTTACTAATTCCGTGAATACACTAATTCGATGCTATTAAAAAGTACTTACTTATTCCATTCTCAAGCTGTCACTTCATGTTACACACTTCCGTCCCTTTTCATGGAATCACTCCGCACAGAAAACGAGACGAAAGATGTACACATGAAAAATATTATTTATGCTACATGTATGTGTTCAGGAGCACAGACAAGACGCCCCAGCCGCGCCAGTACAGTCCAACGTGGTGTCCGATATAATGGCGACGCCTAAGAAGTTGTTGCGCGCCTGGGAAGGCCGGTCCGCAGACATGCAGAAATTGGAGGAGGAACTTATGACTACCAGGATAAGGGAAGTCGAGGCGCTGACCGAGCTTAAGGAGTTAAGACTGAAGGTAATGGCGTAATGAGGTGTTTTATTTTTTATAGGTACAGCCAATTATTGAACAATCCGTATTTTACTCCAATTTTTTTTTTATTGGTTTGTTGATTCGAAAAGGATTATTTCAGTAAATAAACCAGGGTCGATATTTTTTTAAACCAAAGAAAATAATAGTAGGATGAAACCCATTGGAAAAGGAAGAGAATATAACAAAAATGAAAGGAAAATAATTTATGAGCGATCTGAGGTCGGGAAGTGAATGGGGGTGAGTTTTTAAGGGTAAAAGAAGAAAGAAAGAAAAAAACGATTAATCACTATTTCCAGCAAAAATACAAGTTCTATGGAAAAAAGTTAAATGGGCAAAGTTGTACGTAATAAAAACATCTACAACTTTTGTATTTACACTTTTTTCACATAACCTCAAAATGTATTTGAAAATTCAAATAACCAAGTTTTGGTTGTTTAATTTTACCTTTAAAAAAAATTACGAATTTTGGTGAAAACTTGCCTTTTTATGTCCCAAACACACTGTTTTTTTTTTATTTAAAATATTTATTTTTCACCTTATTTTGACTTAATATCGAAAAAACACCGTAATTTTCAATCGAAAATTCTCCTGTCAAAATATTTGCTTTTTTTAAAAAGTCGGTGTTCGTTGTGTTCGTTGAAATCTCTACTTTGTGATGGTATAACAAAAAATATACATTACTATGGTAAATGTTCTGTTAAGACCTACAACTTTTGTAAATACAAAAGTTGTAGGTCTTTTTATCATCTACAACTTTGCCATTTAACTTTTTTCCACAAGACTTGTAGTTTTGCCGGAAATCGAGATAAACTGTTTTTTACCCTTAAAAACTCACCCCCATCCACTTCCCGACCTCAGATCGGCCGTAAATTATGTTTCCTTTCATTGTTGTTATATTCTCTTCCTTTTCCAATGGGTTTCATCCTACTATTATTTTTTCACTTTTTACCATGTTCAAAGGCTCATCAGCCCTGGTCTAAAAGGCAACACAGCGAGTTTGGAAGGCTATGAGAAAAGTATTTTACCTGCCGTAGTACATATTCAACGATGGCATAAAGACGGGCCGAAAGACGTCTCCTGCTAGATGCAGGCCTGCCCCAAGCATCTGCAACGACCGGCCTTGCTCTTCTCGTATCAAGCGGATACCCGCGTCATTCACCAGAGCCTCAAGTCTGCTATTACAATAGTGTCAGAATGGTCGATCATTGATTTCATAATTGTTGTTTTTGACAAGTTTGGTAATCTACTATTATAATGGCGTCGATATGACTTTCCAATGGTCGGCCACTAGTAAAGAAATTGCATTTATTGGTAATCTCTTACATAATGACAAATGAATGACATTTCTACTAATGGGTTTTATAATAATGGCAATACGACAATGCCATTATAATAACACAATTCTATTACGAGAATATTGACCGACCAATGATCGACCATTATGAATTTAGCAGATTACGAACTTTTTGCAAAATGACAATAACATGACAATGGGATCGTGTTGCAATGACTGAATTTATAAAAATAGCAGACTTCGGCGCTTGGTCGTTGGTCCACCATATGGGAGAGCCAAGCTACGTCTACCCTTACGCAGTTGCTACTCCAGATTTTTTTCAATTTGATCAAGGTACAACCTGACACTGACCCTCAAATAGCAAAAACCTTGAGAAAATAAGGTTTTGGGGTTTAAAGCTGCGGATCGACCGTAAATTTGGCAATTCTTTTAATACAAACACTATTTCCAGGTAATGGAGCTAGAAACCCAGGTGCAAGTATCGACGAACCAGCTGCGTCGTCAGGACGAGGAAGCTCGTCTTCTTCGCGAAAACCTCGACGCCGCCCTTCAACGTGAGAGGGCGCTGCAGACGCGCCAGAGAGAGTTCCAGCACAAGTACACGGACCTGGAGAGCAAGGTGAGCATAAATGTTGGTAGATACAATTTTTTTTTACTTTTCTTCATAACATGGTGTTCATGGTACGACTTTTTGGTCATAACATTTGTTTTGTTTTTTTTTTAATGCTTATTAATTGTTATAGCTTGAATATTTTTTAAACGACTTCTTCAGAAATTATGAAGTTCTCAATGCGTCTGTATATAATATATTTTTTGTTCATGTATATTCGGGCATACCGTCTTTTAAATATTTATAAATATAAATTTAGTTTGAATGTTTTCAAACTGCCTGAAAAACTTGAGATTAGGGCCTAAAAAGAAATCTTTCGATTTTTGTAAATTGTTTTGTGCTACTTTGATACGCTCGTTTTTACACGTTATGACGTCACAAGCCACTTTGACAATCTCATAGCCGATAGCGTATGGGAATATTATTGGGATTTTCCATCAGCTCTAGGCTCGCCCCCTATTACATGGGACTTAAATATAACTGGCAAAATGTGGGTTTACCTACTATAGGTACACCTCTGCCTAACCCTTACAGGAGTGACGTAGTGTTACGCGCGTATCATACAAGTTATAACCCTAACCTGGTGTCGGCCTATTTCACCAAGAATTCCAGCAGAAATGCCAAAAACTCATATTATTGTCTTGTGTTGCGTTCAATTCGTTATGTCGTTATCATTACCTACATTAATGACATCACATTTTTTTTTTTTGCCAAAGCCTCTCTATTCAATCCATTTTAATGACCGTTTTACCTCAACAGGCTAAATATGACTCCATGCAGGCGAACATTCGAAACATGGAGGACGCTCAGAGAATAGCCGAGCTGGAAACAGAAGTGTCTGAATGTAAATTAAAGGTAAGTTATCTTACTAACATTGCTTTGAAACATAAAGAAGGAAGAATAAGAGTAGTCCCTCTATTGCCAAATCGCTTGCCAAAAGGATTGATTATGGCAGTATGTTTTGATTAGCACACAGAATGATGCTGCCTGTTGCCAAATCAAAATAAACGCTGTCTCTGTCTCTCTTCAATTTACTAGTTTATTATTTATTTGTTTGCTTATTTAAAAGTTGTTCATAATGATGTGTACAATGACCCCTTAAGAGGTTGTGCGTTAATTCTGGGACGTTGTATAGATATATAATTATTTATATAGATATAATAGGGGCTCGTGGTTAAATACCAACAGCCGCACGGGTGTATTAAAAGTTAAACTAGGCTTACCGAGGTCCAGTGACCTATCGCTGCCGGCCGTGGTCGAATCGATGGTCGGCAGTGAGGAGTCCTGGGACGCGGTGGTGTCCTTCTGTGAAACAGTCGTGTCGCAGAAGGAGGCTGCGGAAAGGAAGCGGGAGATCTCGTCCGCTCACCCGGTCCGCAGCAGAGACGCACTGGGCGTCGGCGGAGGGCCGATAACGCCCTCTTCCAGCCCCCCTACATGGGTCCAGGGACGGCGGACTTGGGGACGTCCGCCGCCCCCTATCACACTGGACCCGAGGTGGCGGCGCGTAGTGTTCCACGCGCGCCCCTTTCAGACGTCGCAGGGGGGGGGGGGCAATTTGATCTCCTGCGTTGAGTCCAATAATTAATTTGTGTAATTACACAATTGCGCCATTCCAGAATGAAGTGATGGCAACTGAAGGTGAACTCCGCAATAACATGGACGGCGACTCGGATAGAGTCCGTGAGTTACAGGAGCAAGTCGCTGAACTGAAGGCTGAGGTACGTATTCTTACTTGTTCCATACCACTGTGTCATACACACACACACACTAGTAACACAAAGGTCGCACTATAATGACCCACGATTTACGCAAAGAAAAATTAGAAAACAGATTTAAAGGTGCCAGGATGTCTCGCGAAATTCGATTTTTTTTACGTTTTTTGCAATTTGCTGGTCAGTATCTGGTTGTATGCCGATAAAAATATGATTCGCGACCGTAATAAATAAGTATTTACAGAATTATATATTTTTTTAATACATTTAAATCATCAATACAACTCTCTCCGCCTTATTACAAAACAAGATTTATATTTTGACATGGCTTAAACCATGCAGCTAGTTTTTGTAATAAGAACGTAACAGTGATTGAAATACCGTTCTGTATACAAAACTGAAAACTTAGTTCGGTACTAAGTTGTCAGTTTTGTGTTTAGGAACTTTATTATAGTCGGAATAAAGTTCGAAATGCAATAATGGCTCCATGTTTTAAACCTGGGTCTGAAGATAAACCTTGTTTTGTAATAAGGGGGTCTAAGTTCAAATCAACCTATTGAATGCCGCTTCATGAAACCATGACGTTCAAGGTCAATTCTAACTTGAGATTGAAGATTCTAATGATTATAAACATCGAATCATATCTTGATCAACATACAACCGGGGTTTGAAACGCTAGGGCCTTGAGGTCCGAGTGCTCATGAGGCTCAGTGACATCGCCTAGTGGTTGGTCGAGAGGGCTGGCCTATTTTTAGCCCAAAGAATCAGCCTTGCCATCCAACGTCAGCGGCCAGCCTTTTGGGCACTTTTCTCATTGACAGCGTTGCGGACGAATTTTTTGATGCCCAATGAGGTCTCCCCCCCCCCCCCTTTTTTTTCTTTTTTTTAACTACATACTATATTATATATTCTAGTGTTACCATGTATATTTTAATTAAGGTTCCAATTATAATTTATATTAATGAACAGTGTCTAATACAGAAAACACAATAAACATACAACCTGACCTGCAAATTGCAAATAAACCTAAGAAAATATTACCTTAGCGTATCCACCTTAAAGGAACATAACGCACGTTTCTCAGTAACAACTCGGAGTCTAAATTTATGCCCGGTTGATGGCAATAGGCTCGCCCCTTATTACAAGGGTCTTAAACATAACTGGCGAAATATGGGAGTACTATAGGTACCCGTCTGCCTAACCCTTCGGGGAAAACAAGCGAGATGTTATAACGCGTCTTGACGCTTTGCTTCTCTAACAAATTTAAAAATTAAGAATGATGAAACTGTTTTTTTTATTTAACTTTAACACGCTTGTACACAGAAATTAATATTAATTTTCCAAAAAGCACTTCTTATGAGATGTCCCAACAAGAGCGCCTGCCGCCATTTTGTTAATACGAGTTGTACGGTGATTTTTTTTGACAGTTGTCACGTGCAGACCACGTGATGAATATGGAGAAGTATTCAAACCAACAATGCTTAATTATTATAAAAACACATTACAAAAATGGTGAAAGTCTTGCGAAAACAGTTCGCCAATCAGTTTTCGGTCGCAATAATGCGCCAAATGAATGGACAGTAAGCCGTTTCATTACAAAATTTGAGACCAAATTTACGCTAATAAATCAGAAGATCATTGTTCGTCGTCGTCCTTGTCGGTCACTCGAAAATATAGCCACACGGAATCTGTGGCCGAGAAACCAGGAACTTCCATTCGGCATCGTGGTCAAGAATTAAACATGTCCAGGAGCACTATGCAACGAATTTTGGTAAAAGATATGCATTTGCACGCGTACAAGGTTCAATTGGTGCAAGAAATCAAGCCAAGAGACCATGCGCAGCGTCGTGAAATTAAATCCGGCGGTCTTGTTGGGACACCCTTTACTAACATGATGATCATGATTATATTAATATATCGTTTCATGTTTGAGGAGCGCACAGTGTGGTCGATCACTCGCAATAACAACGCTTCAGTCATTGTATCGGCGACGCCGCTTTGTCTGTGGGAGTCACTTTGTACATTATTGTAAAAATGCAATGGGAATACACCACTGGTATAAAAGGTTTTTAAAAATTAACCCGAAAAACATTAAGAGCCTATACTACCTTAAATGGCTTCGCATAATCCTCCGTTATGTCGAAAATACTGCAGCATTCATTTTGAAATAAAATATATGGTAAAGTTGTGGATTAATGTTAAGTAAAACAGGATTCCATAAAATTTCTTGATAGAAAAAAAATCCAAAGTTACCTCCAAACCGAACAATAAACCGCTGGTATTCAAAAAATACTTCAAATTAGATAATGAATCTTTGCATATTAACTGAACTAACTATAAAGCAGGTGTTATTTTATTTTATTTTTTATAATTTCCATTATTTTCACCGTAAAAAGAAATAAACTAAAACATCGGTGCCTTGGAGTCTTCTCCCTGCCACCCTGTCGCGCTTGCTCGTGTGACCGCTAGCTACTTGTGCGAGCGAGATAAAGAGTGAAGTGGCGCTGAGGTAGTATAGACCCTTAAGGAGTGCTTTAGACCATCGAACTGAATAACTTTTATTATAGCACTAACAGAGAAATCGCAAATAAAAAAACAACTGTGCCATACAGTGAAGAACAGTAGCTATAAACTTTAGTATAGAACAGCAGATTATTTTATCGTGATTTCAAATGTGGTCCCATAGAAAAAGTTATTATTCAGCTCGATTGTTTAAAGCACTCCTTAAAGTCTGTCGGGTTAATTTTTAAACAACTGCTATATTGTTCACTGAGTCACTGACATTCAATCCGTACAAGCAGTTATACAATACGCAAAACATATGTTTGATTTGCTTTACTTTTCTGAACTACTATCTACTATCTATCGATTCACGATGTTTTTAAACGTAATTTGTGGAAGGTTAGTCCTAGACAAGAACAATTTCTTACCTAAGACTACTCTTGAATATTATACACACATCTTACTATCTCAATTTTTGATGAACCATAATTATAGTCTGCGCGCTAGGGCTAGTCACCACCTGCAGTATGCGAGCGGCGAAATTGACAAGACTCATATATGATGAGAATATACATGCTTTTGTGAGTTAGTACAAAGTATGAGATTAGATTTAAAAACCAGTAAATTGTAATAGCTAAAATAACATAATATAAATAATATATTATAATAAATAACACTGTTTTTGGGGTAAATGAAAACAAACATTTAATAATAATTTATTTAAGTTCATATCTATTTTATGTTTGATACTTTATTCGCCTTTCGCTTGAGAAGAAACTTGTTTTATTGGCAGCCCCATCTTAAAATTGAGATATCGTGTGCGTTTTCAATGGACCGTCCGTAACAATAAACACAAATAGCCGCCGCAGCAGTCGACGATATGCTTGTAGAAAAGTATCGATTATCGATTTATGTATAGTATTATCGACGATTTATCTATATTTTTTGTTCGATATATCGATATAAAATATCCAGTATCGAAAATTTATAAAATACGATATATTTACAATAGCAACACCGTTGTCCCCAATGATTAAAACCGCTAGAATTCAGAGCCGTAAAAAATTTAACTTATTAAATCAATGTTTTCATAATCAATGTTGTGTTCAATTAGTTTAAGATTTTGTATCACAAAATATTTTTCTAGTTTGGTATTTCTATGAATAAAAAACAAACAATACAATTTCATAAATTACGTAAATAATTTTTGGAAAATTTCACCGATATAAATATTGTTTTTTTTTGCGACATGTTGAAATCGACAACATTTTTTTTTTTAATTGATTCTATACAACCTGTTTTTTTTATATCCCATAACTCTAGGGTTATATTACTAAAACTCCTAGAATAGGTGGTCCAAAAATGCATCGTTTCGGAGATATCATCAATCATAATTAAATTAGGTCAAAAATTGTCACCAGTATGACGAATCTTTACTTTTGCGAGGTTGCCAAACTTCGCAGTAGTGTAGTAAAATAAAATATGTAGGTATGTTGGTATCGGGGCTTCCCGGCGGCAGCTAGTGAAGGGAAAGCTACCTTGTCGACATGTAATATTTCACGTAAGGGTGTTTTACATTAATAATCGTGACTGCCGAATTATTTTGTATGAAAAATGAAAAAAAAAATAACGAAGGATTGGAACATAACTCATATGCCAGTTGATTCTTTGATATGGCCTCAATCATACCCTAGAGTTATGGGATATAAAAAAAAACACGTTGTATAATTATATCGATACGATATACGAGTAATATACGATAGATACTTTTTGGCACTTCTTGCATCCCTAGTCGACGGCAGACTGGTGGAGCGCGCCGCTTGACCCCTCCCCCCCCCCCCTCTCGCCGCTCGCATACCGCAGGCGGACACTAACCCTCGCGCGCGGATTTATAATACAAACCTGCAATGATTCTGTGATTGTAGCTTTGTGCACTATAATCGGAATATGGTTAACCAATTGGAAAGGAATAATTCAATATGTAAATTATTAAGAAAATATTCGACACCATTAATTGTTGGTATTTGAAGCGTACCGCCGCAGCCGACCAAAGTTAAGGTATATATTTATGTATTAGAGTTTGTATGTACAATGATGACGCGCTTTTATCAAAATGTCTGATACATTTTGTTTGGCACTGCACAGTTTCCGACACCCATCACCACTCCGGACACTGAGCCCTGGAAATGGCTCGAGTAAGTTCAACTATCAAACATCTTACCGGCTAGTGTGTTAACAGGCTTACTCCATTCTAACAATCTAAACTATTCGCAATGTGTAGGTAGACTAAAAATTAAAACAGTGGAACACTTGTCTTGTAAAAACCCCTTTTTCCGTTCAACTGCATAAAGATAATCATATCTAATATATCAGTCGTTGCACAGTTCCATTGTGTCACACAACCTCCGCCCCCCCCCCCCCCTTTTTAATACCAGAATTAAATGCGTAAAATGTTGTTAAAGCACGTTAACACGCACAGATTATCTTATAGCTCTGCCTACATAAAATGAAGACATTATGTAGATACACGTATTTTACCTCTAGTTTATTAATAGTAGTTAGTATGGTAGATATGTAAATAATGCATAATTCTAAGACCCATTTAACAAACTATCGAAACGCTGATTTACGAAAACTATAAATTAAACTTGTAATAATAAAATGGATTTGGCAGGTGAACACACTAGACCCCTATACCAATTTGTTTGTCTTATTAGTATACAGGGGCGTAGCTACCGCCGTATCAATCATATGGGGCCCCCTAGCTACAGGGGCCCCCACGTGTGTGTATATTATCCAAAACATCAAATTCTTATTGATAATTCTTAGTAAAATTACAATGAAATCAAACCAATCCCTTTGAGCTTTGCCGCAGTCCGGTAAAATCGTCCTCCTTCCCAACATTATTTTGATACAGAGAGCCCTCCCCCCCCCCCCCCCCCTCTTAGGACTAGCTACGCCACTGTTAGTATATGTACGAAACAGGCGAAGACAGCCATCTAATAAGCTTTCTCGGTGTCTCTATCTGCAGGCTAATTGCGTAACACACTATCAGTAGGAATCGGTTTCAATTTGACAGTTCAACAAAATTCATTGCGTTATTTAAGTTGTTGAGCAGACAGAATTTTCTAACTTAAGAAGCAATGGATTAGCAATAAACTTCAAAATCATTCCGATACCGATTCAAACTGTGTTACGCAATTAGGGTACAGGTTTATAAGTTGAAGCTAAAAGAACTTGTTTTACCGTGTGGCTGGTCATGGCATTGTCAACTTGCTTGGATTATGTTATGCGCTACTGCATGCATGTGTTTTGTGTTGTTCATGCTGTGTTTGTTCCTGTTTTTCCTACCCACTTACATAATGTGTTCACCGTAACATTGACGATGTGTCATAGTTTAAACTTGTAGATAAATAAAAGTTAAATGACTCCTAAAATGATAGAAGTAAGGACGTCGGAAATGTGGTGGTTGACAATATTATTTTTCAGATTTTGAATACTGAGAATGGTAACTAAAATAATAAAACCTACAAAGATTTACACACAATAAACTTATGCACCTATTGGTAATAATAGTGATGGGTAAAAAAAACAATGTTTTTACTTCAGCATGTTTTTTGGACGACAAAGTTACGCGCTGGTACAATAAATAACATCAACATACCGTGTTCTCAGGTCATGAGGCTAGAGGCTTGGAAGTCGCGGGCTCTGGGGCACACGGAGATCAGCCGCGCCGTGTCCTTCGAAGACGACTTGGAGGAGGACGAGAAACTTAAACTAATTCTACGACGCGAATCTTCCACATCCCTCGATCTCTCAGCGATGTCACGAAAACCTACGTAACGAATACTAACGTTATTGTAATCGTTGCCCCTGCTTGCAGTTCTGTACTCATTATTTATCACCACAACCTTGGGGTCTACTCCGAAGTGTTTATAACTTCCATAGTTACATTTTTTGACTTTGAATCCTTAAACGACTCATATTTTTGCCTTGACTTTTTTTTTGCTTTTTTTGGCTCTTTGACTGTCGTTTTTTTTTTTCTCGCCTTAGTCAGCCATAGTTAGCCGTCGTCAAGCAACGGCCGAACATTCGGCCGATACTTCGGATTTATGTTCGAAGTAGACCCCCTTGTTTGTGATTTTTCTTTTTTGTTATTTTATTACTATTCTGTAGAACGTGTAAAACAGTTCAGATGTCGTTCTTCCTAAATAGTCGCTTGAAGTAACAGGGTTTGTTGTTTCTCGTATCCCCAACAACTTGTAATGGCTACCATTGACCGCGGAATTCTCAATATTTTTATGTTATAATGTTTTACAGTAGTTGTGCTAGACATCTCTTTGAGCGATTGTAATAGACTAAAAATAGTGAATTTAGCTATAGCTCTATAGATCAAAATACAATCAATAATCTAGATTGCTTAGAGTTCCATAGAATCCACTTGGCTAGTCTCGTGATGCCAACTACATTAAAACACGGTGGACATCAAGATAGCGGATGTACTTTTTAGAAGACGTTTATATTCTACGTGTTCCTAAAAAGGATATCCATAATTTTGATATGCACTCAACATAGATGCACATTATTAGTAATAATAAGAATAATTTATAATACAGTTGTAGTTGAGACATACAGGTAGGTAGTTTTAATATAATACACTAGTTATATTTTATAGTCTATTGATTATTTATTGGGTAGAAAATGAATTCATAAAGGAACACGTGTTAAATATCAGTTAAAATTTAAACATATTTGAATCCACGTAACGATAACTTTTTCACTCAAATTGGTAGCTTTGATCTCAAAAACCTTAACCAAGCAACTGAAGTATTACTAATTGACCAACCAAAAAAACTAATAATTGCAACGAGGTCCTTATTGTGTTGCACACTGAATATACTGCAGATCGATCTTGATCTTTCACTCGCAGAGAAACAAAAAAGAGAAGACATAAATTTAATAAGTTCTCTGTCTATTTTAGTGTAATCTAAGAGTCACAGAATCAGCACTCAAATCAACACAATGACGTATCCACTCAATTCACAGTTGCTAGGGTAAGGCGCCATCTCCATGGACAAGAGAATCGCGGCCAAAGTCACGCTGTGCCTTCAAATTATCATCGCGACGATAACGCCGTGTGGAGATTGATTCATACCTAGAATCGTCGCGACGATATCGCCGTGTGGAGATTGATTCATAGCCAGAATCGTCGCGACGACATCGCCGTGTGGAGATTGGTTCATACCTAGAATCGTCGCGACGATATCGCCGTGTGGAGATTGATTCATACCCAGAATCGTCGCGACGATATCGCCGTGTGGAGATTGATTCATACCCAGAATCGTCGCGACGATATCGCCGTGTGGAGATTGATTCATACCTAGAATCGTCGCGACGATATCGCCGTGTGGAGATTGATTCATACCCAGAATCGTCGCGACGATATCGCCGTGTGGAGATTGATTCATACCCAGAATCGTCGCGACGATATCGCCGTGTGGAGATTGATTCATACCTAGACTTTCTATTAAATTTGATGGCATGGAGACTACTATCGCCGCGATTTTCTCGCCCGTGAAGATGCGCTTTAGAATTAAAGGTTTTCTTGTATGTGATACAAGAAAACCTGTAACTCAATGGAGATAAAGGTTTTCTACGCATAATGATGCGTTACAATTTCGTGGCCGCGTGCTATCACATCTCTCTCCCATATAATTATTTGTCGATTGAATAATATTTTATTAGTTTTGAAATACTAGCATTTTTAACAAACATTCCAACTTGTTATTACTTATTAAAAATAAAAGGTATTTTAATTTGGATAAAGAGACCTGCTGCCGCGGGACAAAATTTTCTTAATTATTCAATATTTATAAACTTAGTTACGTCGTTAAGGCAAGTTCGATGATTTTATTTTTAGATGACCAAGACAGGGACGCCTGTCTAGTATTGATGGCAATATTACGCGTACTTATTTTATTAATGCTTACATATTTTTATTAGGTTTTAAGATGAAGTATTTTAATAAATCCATATGTATTAATTTATTATTGTAAAATACTCAACATTGTGTTAGACATTATGTTATTTTATTGACACAATGCCTTTGAAGGGTACTTTTGAGGCTCCCACATAATTATTAGTTTGTTCCATGATCAATGATACAGTACATTCATCTATTGTACTTTTAATATGACTGGAAGTATGACAACATTTTATACACAGGCTGAGTACACAGATTGCTTGAATAAAATTGTTATGAGCCTAGTTATTACCAGTCAATTAAAATGTACTGCAGTTTGCTGGCAGCGATTTTAGGTATAAGATTTTATCTTACAACTAATATAGTACATAGGTAACAAGGGGTCCCTAAGATTAATATGTAACCACATCAATCTATATGGTATGGTATTTAGGGAAACAATAACCGTAAACTAATCATCTGCCCCTATACGTGCTGCATTGCCAATGAGCACAAGACCGTACATACAGCTGAATGTTCTGTTACAAATGCCCCTAAATATTTTTTATATTTTTGTTTTTCAAACAGATTTATACGAGAAATATATTTTAATATAATATCCAGTTTTATAATTGACTGCAATACTATGGGTCCCTAAGATTAATGTGTAACCACATCAATCTATATGGTATGGTATTTAGGGAAACAATACCCGCAAACTAATCAGCTGCCCCTATACGTGCTGCATTGCCAATGAGTACAAGACCGTACATACAGCTGAATGTTTTGTTACAAATGCCCCTAAATATGTTTAATTTTTTTTCTATCAGATTTATACGAGAAATATATTTTAATCTATTATCGAGTTTTATAATTGACTGCAATACTATGCATATTGTTCCAAAATATAATTCCTTAGTTCTATCTTAGTTATTTGTTGTGATTAATATATTTTATGTGTTGTGTAACTATATTATTTATTAATCAATATATCGGCAGCTACCTATGACAATTTATATGTTCTGTATTATGTACAACAACCACTAGAAAATTAATTTTACACCAGTAGATACTAACACAATCGAGGATTTACGACATAAGAATAAAATCAAACATAATTCAGTTTCATCATTAGTAAAAAGTTTACATACTGGTCTATGTAATCATTAATATATATCCCGTAGTATAAGATCAAGTTATACAGCTGTGACACAAACACCTTGAAGAAAGCAATAATTGTAACGGCTAATATCACAGTATGTCTAGGAAAAAAAACACCTACATTTTTTACTTTTATATCATTATATACTTAAAAAAATATTTGTCTAGTGAATATAATATAAACGCAGCTTTATGAGATTGTGTTTGCTCAATGTTTTTCCTGCTTATAATTTTGATAAAAATAGGGTTGACAGTGTAGGTATAATAGTAATTTGCCTATTGAAGTGAAATAGTTAGTATTCCTCTGATTTGTTCAATGTGTGGACGCAGCAGTTATTTTTGTCAATTATAGAAATGTTTTATGAAATTGTATTGATCCCCCTTCACGAATAGTTAATTAAATACCTGGGGCTATTCTTGCACCATGATAACTTACTGACAAATAACATGGAGTGAAATTCACAGCATGCCGTGAATGCTCTAAGATCACATTTTTTTACATTTTACTAGTGACTTTGTGTATTGGAAAATAAATTGATAATCTTGTATTCAATTTTTTATTACAAATAAAAACTTGTAACTCAATTTAAAGCAGTTTTCTTTTGCGGACGTTTTGAGGTTATTCCTTTTTATCGGCATCCTAGAGGGGGGCTGCTACAAGTTAATTTAATGCTAATTTAGGAGGCACATTTTCAGATTGTTGAAGAAGACTGATGAGGAAATCTAAATGAAAAAGTATATGGTTGTTAGTAAATTAATTTATTTCTCTATACTTAGTTACGATAAAGCACCGTCATACATTACTAGCATGTCATTAAACATTATATATTAATACAATTATTAGGATATTGATCAGGCACAAACATGGTCTTGTTAATAAATTTTATATTAGTTTTAAAGACTGTTCTCAGGCTATACTCTTGTACTTGGTGAACAGATTATACAAAACCCGCAGTGTTGATTTGAGGTCGAGATTCACAATATCTGAAAAAGGAAACAACATGTAAATGTGAAAGTATCAAATAGATGTAAATTACTGTGTGATACAAGTAACATTATTTACCTTCAGGTCTTGCTTTTGGTTTGGCAAGTCCAACATCTTGCATGAGTTCAAAAGCAAACGATACATTATGAACCTTCTGGTCAAAATCTTCTGGGATCAGATGGAAATCATATAAAGGCACAAAGAAGCCCTCAAGCAGTCCCATCAAAAGGCACAAGTATACACCATCATGGAATTGGGTGTCCAAGTCCATCACTTCAAGATTCACTTTGCTCAAGTGTTTGTTAACAAAAGTAATGAGTGACTTTTTGACCACTTGCAACTTATCTGGAGCATGATCAAACAAAGCATCAAACGCATCCCTTTCACATTTCATTCCCAGATCATCATAGGTAGTTGTTATGGTTTCAACAAATGTCCTGAAATAATGTTAGAAGGAATTAGTATGCTATACACATTGCTTTAAAATAACAAATACCTACATTCTATGGCAGCAAAAAAATTACCTGTGAGATAGTTGGTTAGGAGTGTCTTTCTTCACTACCACAACATTGACGCTTACGTTTTCGGGTAGGCGGACGGGGGCGCGGAAGTGGCGCGCCAAGGCAACCAGTAAATGCAATATAGATACAACATTTTTTGAGTGGATGGAATCCACACTCCATTTAGGCACAGGTTTGGTTGTTCCGTAAAGAACCTGCAAAATTACTCACATGTTAATACCTAGACACAAATAAATATGTATACAGCTGTAGCATTTTGATATAATAGAGACTTTGCGTGTATACATACTCGATTCACTGCTCTAAGTACTATATCAAGTTTCTGTCGTTGCCCTTCTTCAGACTGGGTAACTTCTGGCACATCTAGTTTGGTCTTAGTCAACATTTCAAGGAGCTTTTGAAGTACTTGACCATCATATAAATCTTCACTGATGTCTTTGACAATAATTCTTTGAGTGGCAAGCTCATCATTGATCCAATCAATAAGTACTTGGACCAGGTCTTTTACTCTAGGATCTTCAAGTGACCTCGGCTCAATTATGGCTCGTTCTTCATTGTCATCTACAAATATTTTTAAAGAAGTCAGCATACATGATAAAAAACATTAGGTATATGAATTATCCTGTTTATTACAATGCTTGGCAGGATAACTGCATCAGGGACACACCTATGTGAGTCATAGGTTCCAACGAGACAAAAAACCACCAATTGATACAAGGAAATTGGTATAAAACACTTATAATAGTAACATTCACTTTATGATTGAAAATAACAAAATATAGGATAAAAATAATGCTAATTATAAAATTTACTCATAACGCATGAGTCACAGAGCACATAGTGTATTTACAGTGAGAACATTGCTTGAAAGCCAATTATTTTATTGAAACTGAGCATTAACTTACGTAAACTGTACTCTTCAGGTGGTATTTCTGGGGCAGTCGGGCTCCCCGGAGAATCGATGGCGAATTTGCCTTCAGCTTGCACATCTTGCACTGCGAGATCAAACCAAATGGAAACATACAGACAACTCCGCCCCTAAGACGACCCACTGACCCAAGTTACTGATAACTAATTACTTAATACAGTTTTATAGGATTTTGCCATATAAAGGATAACCATTATGAGATGCTATCATTGAAGCTGAGCCCACTGTGAAAGCTATTGTTGGAAACAAATACTCAAGAAATAATATCTTTGACCCATTACTCATTCCATAAAAGGCGTATTGTTAAATTACCTTGATTAAACCCACACAGTCATTCAAAAATAAAGGAGACTCCTTTACAAAGACATCATACCACATATTTACCTTCTTTTATGCGCTTCTTGTTGCGACCTATGGTGCCAATTTTGTCCCAGAATGATTCTTCTTTATCCTCCCTTTTAGGCAATACGGGAGTTCGAGGAGATTTCGGGCGTGGTGACGACATCTCGCTCTACCTACATAATAAAAATAAGGTCACAATCAATCAACACACCTGAACCAACTCTAAGCAAATTCGTAATCAATTCACTTATTTACACAGAAACAACAAGTGAGGGATTATTGAAGAGCATTAAACAAAAGAATACTAAAGTTGTAAGGCTGCTTCGGCTGCTTGTAGTACCTTTTATTTTTAACTCTGATGGCAGGAAAACAAGACTCAAAAGCAAAACCACAGATTAGTGTAAAATAAATGACAGCAAAACTTGCGGAACGAAGCTATTCTGCAAATATTTTGGGGATAAAAACTGCCACTTGCTAACTTCAGATGTCGCTACTATCACTAGTCCATGAATTTGACAGCTAGTTGTCACTACCCATACATTTTTTGTAAGCAACTTTTTACACGCATTTGTAAATAATATGCATCGTTGCACAGTTGTTGACTGGAATAATACGGGGACCCATTTATTTCCCAAAAACGAAAGCTGTGGCAAAAAAATCTCCGAAAAAACAATTGGAAACCTGAAAATAGTTCGAGACTGTGTGCTCTTCATTTCAAACTTGAAGACATATGGGAGAAATTCACATACAGACGATGAGAACATCCACGAGAACTAAGTCCGTTTCCATTACATTATGTATATGTGGTGCAGTATGTAAATACCTTAGGCCTGAAACTGCGTTAAGCGGGCATCCGCGCGGTTTCATACAAAAGTGCTCCATCGCGGGAACCCGCGCGGGCGTCCGTCACGGGGAGGCGCGCCCCGCACCCACGCAACAGGGCCCGCCTCCGTGTGACGGAACCCGTCGCGGGGGCACGCGCGGTGCCCGCCAGCGGACCGGTAACATGATTCATGGAAAAGAGGCATTCTGAAAATACATTTTTATCGTAGGTGATTATGTACTTAGATTGAGAGTTCAATATGGAAAAACCGGCTAAATGCGTGTCGTACTCGCGCACGAAGGGTTCCGTACCATTATCTATAAAAATGGCAAAAAAAAAATCACGTTTGTGGTATGGGTGCCCCCTTAATGATATGTTTTATTTTAATTTAATTATTTATTTTTAAAGTGAATATTATATAACTAAATATCCTGTGAATATTTCAAGCGTCTACCTGTTGCCGTTTTCAATATTATATGTAGAGCAAAAACGAGCAAAAAATCACGTTTGTTGTATGGGAGCCTTCCCTTAAATATTTATTTTATTCTGTTTTTTAGTATTTGTTGCTATAGCGGCAACTGAAATACATCATGTGTGAAAATTTCAACAGTCTAACTATCACGGTTCATGAGATACAGCCTGGTGACAGGCGGACCGACAGACTGAAGGTAAATTGAACTAGCGACACAGCGTAAATAAAATAATCTGGTCTCCGCGACGGGTACCCGTGACGGGGACCGTTGCGTTCCCACGGAGCCCACCCGCGTGTCCACGCGCGTAGACACGTGACGGTTGCCCGTCGCGGGCGCCCGCTTAACGCAGTTTCAGGCCTTATATTAAGGATGTGTGTGTGTTTATATTATTATTTATTAGTTAGATAAACTCACGCCTTCTTCCCATGGGGGTAGGCAGAAACTAGAACGCCACCTGCTACGCTTCGTAGATACTTCTTTTTGCTTCGCTTAGATTCATACATCTGGTCATACACGCACGCTGCTTGCGAGTACTACGCACCTGACCTTCTGAAGAACATTACCTATAAGTTCACTGTAATGTTCTTCTAGGGTGTCCCCTCTCGGCGTTTCCACTCACTTCTGCCTTGTATATAATACCTTTTGTAAGTCGCCTTTCATTCATCCTCTCAACATTACATGACCAAACCTTAGAACCATACTCTTTTCAATTTTTGTCACTACATCTTTTAAACCACACCGTTGCCATACCACATCATTTTTCAGCCTATCATAGTCACATCACACATGCTTCGCAAGGAACGCATTTCCAAAGCATTTATTCTACTTTTATGCTACTTTTGCCACTCCCAATACCAACATTCACTTCCATACATTCATAATTATTATATCCCGATAAAGCTCTGGTTTTTTTTAAATCTATCTTCTAAATTACTAATAATTACCCCGCAATAAATGGCATCTAAATGTTATCTTTATATATAAGGCATTTCTCCGGCCACCCTGTATTACGAAACGCACACTGTTTTCAGAAGCAAACCGTAAACGTTCACTCTGATACTCTGCGTGGTTATCAGTCAGAGAACCAAAAAAAGATTTGGTTCTCTGACTGATAACCACGCAGAGTCTCAGGCTACTTATTTAGATACCAATAAAGCTGCCAGGCTACCAAGTTACAGATATAATGTCCAAACGGAAAGTATTCCTTTGTTATGGTGAACCTTGAGTGCTTTCCACTTGCTCGTTTAATACTACCATGCGTCCCCAAGTCAAAATGGTCCTTCTTCGATCAGTGAAATAAATCTAGGACAACGCTAGGACTAAAATATGGACGATAAGGCGCAAATCGAGCTATTCACAACATGCGTTTTTTTTTTGTAAACAAAACGCGTTCAAATCTACCAATATTTTTCGTGTAACTTATTGCAGAATGGAAAATTATCTTTGGATGGAATGGAACACATTGTGTCACTTTGCTGAATAGTGACACGAATTGTTGTTATAATGTATAACTAATACTAGGAATTAAAAAAGTTATCCCTCCATTTTTATTCGATCACTAGTGCAAGTATTGATTTTACTTCTAGGTCCGCCGAGGTTGGTTACTACTAAAATTCTTTTGTAAAACGTCGAGGTATTCGGGAGAAGTTCACGGTACTTGTGCGATATATAGGTTGGTGGAGTCATACCTAAAAATAGCTTCAAGATTGTATTGCATCACGGTGACCGATTGTGAGGAGCATTTAATACCAGTTACCTTAGTGTTTACTGAACATTTCGCAGAAGGCACAATGGAGAAAGGCTGGAATCCTCCTCCATATGGCTGGGGTAACGCGCATACTACGCAGCCGCCACCAGCTGCACCACCCAGCTACTCCCAAGCTGTTGGGGGTGTTGGGCCTTCCAGCCCTTACACACCACAGTACCCACCATGTAAGTAGCCATGATACTAATATTATGTTTAATCTGATAATCCAATAATAACAGAGTGATGTGTTTGAATCTAGCGTTGAGTTCAGGCTGCCCTTATTTATCATAACTGACCTTATATTCTCCAAACATAACTTTTAATACTTTCTCTGGAAATCTATCTATTCAACAACCATAAAGCATTAATAGTCAGTATTGAATGGGTGGCGGTGCTTTGATAAGCTTAAGATAAAATTTATAAACTAAATTAGAGTACCTTTTCTGTACACAAAATAATGTAAAAAATAATAAAATTACTTGCAATTGTTATGCAGGTTGACAAAAGACTTAGGTATATTATTTTTGATTGGAACAGGGAACCTACACTTAGGGAACATAGGTCACCATTTATATTTATGTCACTAATATGACTAATATTAATCTAAGGCTGAGTAAGCAAATGATTTATGAATCTTTTAGCATTGCTAGCTTGAGATATTATGCCTAAATACAGAGGAAGCGCAGATAAAAAAATATAAATAAAAAAAATCAGTATAATGTATAACCTTGATGTATCTTTGCCTTCTAGATATTTAATCAGAAATTTAAGTCAAATGTTAAAGTTAATACTGATAATGTTGATATTATTAACAAGTGTAATAATTTATGCTAATAGGTACAAACTTGTTATAGATACAACCTTGTAGCTATAAACATCACAACTTCCTACTAATTAACATTGAGCCATGATTATTAGTGTGTGTGTTGTTGTAATATAATTAGTATGGGTCAGTTGCTCACACCAACATATTTGTAGTTTTGGTGGAGTTCGATTAGTCCATGATTTCTCCACCCATAAAAGCAATACATTTATACATCGCCTTGATTTAGTATTCTAATAGTGATCAAATACTAATGTTCCTCTTGTATTCTTTACCCAACAATGATACATTCCATAGATTTATTTTTGATTATGTAGAAAGGAAGGCTTGTGACCTACAGTGGTACAACACAGGCTGATTTATTTATTTAAATAAGTAGAATATTTGGTTAATACATAATTATGTGTTAACCAAATATTCTACTTTTTCTCACCAGATTTCCCGATGAGTTAGGCAGAGGTGTACAAGTTCACACACATTTGCCCAGTTATGCTGAACATGTAACAGGGGAAGAGAACTATTTTGTTGAAGTGTTTTTTATAGGGGAATGAAAGGTTAGGCTGTATTTTGATTTCTTATCATAACTGTGATCAAGGATTTTACTATTCTCTCTTGAATACAAATACTCATACATCCTAAGACTCTAAATCTAAACAATACAAATATTACATATTAATAAGCCAAATACACCTCTGCCTAACCCTTCGGGGATTATTGGCATGATGTTATGATAAGTTTTGTAAGCCAAATAGTTTTATTGTATTCTCTCTTTTTCATAATAACCTTATGCTTAAACTAAAAATAAATAAGGATACAATATGGCTGCACATATTCTGCAGCCTTGACCCAGTAGTCAATGTCACATGAGACTTAAGAAAACAGACATTGTTTTTTGGCGAAACAAATTATTAGTTAAGTACCTCATTTGCTTCGCCTTTATTTGAATTTAATAAAACACAAAGAAACTAGGTATACGGGAGAAATAGTATTTTTTCGTAGACCGAATGAGTAGGCTCATTGATTAAAAAATGACAACTCATACATAATCTATACTGCATTAGGTTTTTTTTTAAATATTAATGAACTACCAGTTGGATTTAAAAAAATATTTTTGCATTTGATTGCCTAATTCTTATGGAAAGTTAAGACTATTAACATCAGATTACGACCGCGAGCCGAACAAAAAGAAAAACAGTCAGAAAAAATGCTAAGCGAAAACCAAAGAGTATAATGATTACTATAGAGAAAACGAAGTAAGAGCGCGGGCGGGCGATGCAATACGTCGCCGGGCAGAAGCTAGCGTTGTATATTATAATATAATATAATATAATTATGTCGCCGTATAATGATGAACTTCGTTCGTTTATAATGTAATGGTATTAGGTATTTCCGTTAGATTATAAACTGTAAAATTTGTGAACTGCAACAAACCATTTACAATTTAAGGCGCTGACAAGAGGCAAATCATAACAGTAGGTTTGTCTTAAACAAAAAAATTGGCAAATTTTATTAGTTTGTGGTACCGAAAAAAATATATGTTAGTCTTGAACATATTTCTCAGAACTTGGTTGTTACCAAAATACGAAAAAAAAAAACGATACAAATTAACGGTAAACAAACCCTTTACTTTGAGGTTCAATCCAAAATATCTGTATTAAATATCAACATACGTTTGGTATTTAATTAATAACAAGAACGTCTTATTTGTATGCAGAACTTGGTTGTTTTTTTATTTTCGATTACTCAACTCATTTTTGAGTATATTATAAATAATTGCTTCATATTTTGTAATAAATTACAAGCGTTGTATTATCGCGCTTCTCTTTCTTTTGTATGCAGTCTGACAGTGACAGCGGTTTACCTGTTGTCAGCGTCTTAACGCATTATTTTTCGATAGTTTATCACCTAACAATGGGAAACCGACAAATTGTGAAGGTATCAAACTTGCTTGCGACGCGGCGACGTAACGCACCTTGCGCTATTATGTACTTAAAATGTTAAACAGCCTGCATATCTGCGAGAAACTTGGAAGTAGCGCCCGCCACAGTTTTAACATAACTCATTTCACCCAGTTCACAATTTTTTGACAGTTTTTTTTCTAACGGAAATAATACCTATAGATTAAAACTAACGGTTCTCACAATCGAATCTTAAGAGCCTTTATGTCGAAAATACTGCAGCATTAATTTATAAATAAATATATGGTAAAGTTGAGGATTAATGTTAAGTACTATGTTTGACGAAAACACGATTCAATGAAATTTTCTTCATAGAAAAAAATCCAAATATACCTCCAAACCGAACAATAAACTGCTAGTATTAAAAAAATACTTACTTCAAATTAGATTATGAAACTTTGCATATTAACTGTAGTAACTATAAAGCAGGTCTTATGTTATTTTTTTTTAAATTACCTTTATTTTCACTTGGAGTCTTCTCCCGGTCACCCTGTCTCGCTTGCTCGCGTGACCGCCAGCTACTTGTGCGAGCGAGATAAACAGTGCGGTGGCGCTGAGGTGTTATAGACCTCAGATTATAGAAAGAAGGTATAGACCCTTAAACGGTGACATAAATAATACATTTATAATGTTGTTTTTGTTGCTTTGCGCCGCGCTGAGCTTCAAGCTGTGCGATTACCATGGCCATAATTATTATTATTATAATGAGACAAAAAACATTAATAGAAGAATATTAAGTTATAATAGATGACTTTGTGAAGGCCATATGCTAACTTGCCTTCAGTTAGTTAAGTCGCAACTGCCACGCGAAATATTATGTGGTTTGGCATTGAACAAGATGATTCAACATTTGATACATTGACCAACGAATATTGTTATTATAAAATAATCCTGAAATCCCTTGTTCCAACAATATTGTGACTAACTTGACCTTATTACTTTAGAGCAAACAGCCTTTATAGATGAGTTATATTATTAGCTCCTTACGTAAGGGATTTTGTGACCATACTCGTATGTCTGTTTTCAGTAACACAATGTGACACCGTCGACTATTAAAAATGCCTAACAAAAGCACACTGTTACCGTCTTATTACAAAACAAGATTTATATTTTGATGGAGCCAGTTTTTGTAATAAGAACGTAACTGTGATCGAAATACCGTTCTTTATACAAAACTGAAAACTTAGTTCGGTACTAAGTTGTCAGTTTTGTATTAAGAACTTTACCAAAGCCGGAATATAGTTCGAAATTCAATAGGTTTAGTCCATGTTCAACCACCTCAATCTTTACCCCTGACCATGTTGAACCCCTAAATGTTTCCATGTTCAACCCCTGGGGGGTTAAACATGGACTTTTATTTTTTAAGGTCTTTAATCCACGTTCAACCCTCAATGGACAGTAAAACACAAAAGTTCTTCTCATCTACCCTACATTTATTGCTATTAGCTACAGATTATTTTTGGAATGTAAAGTGCTGCTGGTACATGAGAGGGTAGTGTTGTCAGCAGCCTTGCATTAGTATTGTAGTGAAAAATTTAAAAAGAATATTATTCGTACAAGATCTCAAAGGAGCAATAACATGCGTAGATTTGTAGTGCCCACTTGCAATAACTATTATGGTCGAAGTTTTTTTTAGTTCCGATTATTTTTAATAACCTTCCAGTCGATGTAAACAATAGTTTCCAAAAACGTCTTTTAAAAATAAAATACATAAGTACCTCTTCAATATGTTTTGCAAAAAAGAGCAAATTTAAAAAAAAATATGTCTGTTTTTAAATCTGCTGGATAAATATATAGTTTAGAGTATGTTGCAAAGGTGTAAATTATAAATTATTAAAAAAAAGAAAACCGTCTGCCAACAGCAGTTTGGCAGAACAAATATTTGCTGGTAAAAAAATATTTCTACGAATAAACACTTTTTATTTTATTTTTTTCATTTTACATTTTGTAAAACTGCACAATAAGAGGATATTGTGCAGAGATTGAAAATTTAAAATGAAATAATTAAATAAAAAGTGTTTATTCGCAGAAATGTTTGCCTTATATTTCTGCAGTTACTTTGAAATACAAATGAGTTAAACGTTGACATTGAAGCAATTTACGTCGTACCTCCCCTATAGTGGCCCTATCGAACCAGACATGTACACTGAAGCCCATACAACCCTGGAAGTAGCCCCATAAATAGTTTTAGAGTTAAAAAACTTTTTTACAAAAAAAAAACAACTGACTTCCAAAAAAAATATTACAAAGTGAAAAACAATTTTAATTTCGGAAGTCGGGGGCAAAGTACTAAAACACAGATCCAAAGATACCGACTTCCGAAATTAAAATTGTTTGTTACTTTGTGCTGTTTTTTTTGGAGTCGGTTGTTTTTTTTGTAAAAAAGTTTTTATTTTTCACTTTTTAGTGGGTCAGATTGTGAATTATCTAAGTTGCAATAGCCTAATGTCAACTGCTCATCACCTTTTACAAAATATTGCTCAGGGACGTTAAACGTTAACGAGTTCTCTTAGTAAGAACCAGGAGAACTGGAGCTGATGGTGAAGTCACCATCAGCTCTGGTTGCTATGTATGGTTGCTAAGCATAAATTGCTTAGCAACCATATTAAAGTAATCGAATCGCAACTCGTGAAATACTTATCATGAAGAAGTTCTGATGGCCATCTCTGGCCTTTCTCATCAGAACCACTTCACCAAATGATATTTTCTGAATGCCAAGACCTGATTTCTTACAGAAAATACCAAAATCGCCATATGTATGTCTTTAATATTTAAGGAGTTCCTTCAGTTCCTCATGAATTCCATCATCAAAACAAGGTTTTGATAAAATAGGTCCTATCTTGGGAACAAAGTTAATGTAATACCGTTTGAATCATCTCAATCGGTTGTAAAAATGATAATTCCCTAGTAGCTCATCATTTATCAATGTTTACCAAAATGCCATGTTTTTCTTTTACCCAACAGCTACAAATACCTGTAAAAGATTTATTGTCAAGAAAATAAATACACTTCTGCTCTCAGTATTACTTTAATGTCATTATTAGTTACCTAACAACAATGGGTTGAATATGGACAAAGAAAAGATGATAAATATATTGAAATCCATGTTCAACCCCCCGGGGGTTGAACGTGGAAACATTTAGGGGTTCAACATGGTCAGGGGTAAAGATTGAGGTGGTTGAACATGGACTAAACCATTCAATAATGGCTCCATGGTTTAAACCTGGGTCTGAAGATAAACCTTGTTTTGTATTAAGCAACAACTTAGTACCTAACTAAGTTTTCAGTTTTGTATAAAGAACGGTATACTGCTCATTTACTTGCGACGGACAAAAACATAATACCGCCTTATTACAAAACAAGATTTATATTTTGACATGGTTTAAACCATGGAGCCAGTTTTTGTAATAAGAACGTAAACGTGATTGAAATACCGTTCTTTATACAAAACTGAAAACCTAGTTCGGTACTAAGTTGTCAGTTTTGTGTTTAAGAACTGTACTAAAGTCGGAATAAAGTTCGAAATTCAATAATGGCTACATGTTCTAAACCTGTGTCTGAAGATAAAACTTGTTTTGTAATAAGGGGGTTAGAGTTTCAAAGGAGATTAGGTAGGCTTATCTGCCCTAACGTCAAATAACATTAAGATATATAATAAGACAAATGAAATATATCTTTTTCAAAGGCAATAACTTCGTGTTATGACAACTTCTCTCAATTGATTGTCCGTTTGGTGATATAAAGCCTTAAATGTGAGTAATTAAGTATCATTAATATTCTGGCATTTCAATGGAGTAATTAAATTTCATGAATACTGTGCCTTTCAAACATCAATCCACCTCTTATAAACATCCACTTTAAAACATGGCATCCTATATGCCGTTTTAGGTACAGACAGCTACACATCAAGCTATACATTTCCAGTATAAGCTGGTCTCGCATTGTATATGATTTCCGTACAGTGCGAGATCAGCGTAAACTGGATTTGTATAGCTTGATGTGTAGCAGTGTGTACAAAGTTTGTTAACAGTCGGTCGAGCAAAACGTTAAACCTGCCGAACCTCCCAATACCGTTAAGATATATTTGATTGAAAACATCTCGTTTAGATATAAGAACACTAGCAGCGCCCTGCGGTTTCACCCGCATAAGTTTCGATCCCGTGGGAATATCAGGATAAAAACTATCCTATCTCTTAATCCTGGTTATAAACTATATCTGTGTGCCAAATTTTATCTAAATCCGTTCAGTAGTTTTTGCGTAAAAGCGTAACAAACATCCATCCATCCTCACAATCTTTCGCATTTATAATATTATTATTTTAAAACTATGATATCTCCTAAGGCTAAGATATTTATTGAAATCAAATGAAGTCAAGGGAAATTTTGTTCAAAATTAAATATTTATTTGGATAAGGATTACTATCATGTTTATAAAAACACCTTCGCAAATAATGCATGTTCCGTTTGGTGCCGGACGTAAAGAATAGCACCATCCCATTTTTCCCGTGGGTGTCGTAAAAGGCGGCTAAGGGACTTACTAGAGAATGGGCAGCAGCGTTCTCTATGCATTTTTAAAATCATACTGCGATCGTCAACCCGCCTGCCAAGCGTGGTGATTATGGCAAATCCCCCCCTTTTTGGGGAGGCTTTTGTCCAGCAGTGGACGTCGTTCGGCTGAAATGATGAATGATGATGACATAAGCATTATTTTAGAACAAATTTTATTACCATAAAAAGGTTATAAAGTGGTCAAAACGCTCCTCACGGAGGCGATCGGCGGTGGCGATCTCTCGCGTCCGGCCCTGGTTTAGGCCCTAGTTCGGAGTGAGAGTGCATAAAGGCTGTCACCTCCTGCGAAGCAGTAATGCTCGCAGAGGAGGAGGCGGAACTCGTGAGGGATAGACAAAATTCGCGCCCTTACGCCCCTAGTTGCCGCATGAGACGCTCCGGGCGTCGGGAGTCGCAGGCCGATTCCCGGCCAACGTAGGCGCGGGCTTGCGGACGGTGAGCGATGGGTAGCTCGCCGTCCGATAAGGACCAGGCCCGGGTCGACGGCGCGTTGTGTTCCATGCGCGCCTCAAAGAGATGTCAGCACCAACTGACGGGGTCCGTTAGGGCCAATGCCTGCCAGGGTTGCGAGTTTGTCCGAAAAAGATATCGTGACCCTGGCAGACAGGCAAATGAAAGTCTGTCACGCCCAGAAATTATTTCATAATCTCCAACCCGAAAAAAAGAGATGTAATGTAGTTCGTCACTTTACGGGCAATACAATTCCGAAGTCTAAACGGACTTACAATTGCCACAAGTCCTCATAGTAACGTATTTTGCTCCATAATAAGCATTATGCATTGATATATCAGTTATGGCGCGGAGATAATTCCTAAACTTCGGTGCGCAAGTAGTCAGCTATTTAGGTCCTCGTTGAAAAGCTCTTTCCATTGGTCCCATTCTCCTCCCACATATGTATTCCATTGTGGGTCTGATACTTATGGGAGTTACACTTAATATGGAAAACGACTTAAAAGCCTTTGTAAAGTAGGAAATTATAGACGATCCGAAATTAAGAACCTGGACGACACTGACTTTGTATTTTGAATAAGTACCCTGAAAACTTGTTTAAACATTCCTAATATTTCTAGTGGAATGATGCATATTCTTTACCGTTCCTTAAATTATAGCAAGTTATTTGTTTGTTGCAGCATCTGGACCTTCCATAGTGACGACGGTGGTGCCAGTAGGTCCTCATCCGACTCACATGATCTGCCCCAGCTGCCACGCTGAGATAGATACGGCCACTCGGACAAAACCTGGACTTATTGCTTACATTTCTGGAGCCATCATATTTCTTCTGGGGTGAGTTACGAATAAGAATAAATTTATTTCGCTAAGTTTACATTCAAGTGGATTGAGTTCCTAGACCTCACACTAGGATTCCCAGTGTTGTGAGATCCAGGCTCCTTCGTTCATGGAGGTCTGCCCGGCATGGGCGGAGCACCGCCGTGTCCTAACGGAAGCGATCGGCGGCCGCGATCTCTCGAGTCCGGCCCTGGTTCAGGCCATGGTTCGGAGCGAGAGTGCATGGGAGGCCGCCACCTCCTTCTGCGAAGCAAAGAGGAGGCGGAACGCGTGAGGGAGAGGCAGGGTTTGCGCCCTCACGCCCCTTGTCGCCGCAGGAGATGCCCCGGGCGTCGGTAGTCGCAAGCCGATTTCCGGCCACCGTAAGCGCGGACCTGCGGTCGGTGAGCGATGGGTAACTCGCCGACCGCAGGGCTCCGATAAGGACCAGGCCCGGGTCGACGGCGCGTTGTGTTCCACGGGCGCGGGTGAACACAACGCGCCGTCAAAGAGATGTCAGCACGAATTGACGGGGTCCATTAGGGCCAATGCCTGCCAGGGTTGCGAGTTTGTCCGCAAGGGATATCGTGGCCCTGGCACACAGGCAAATGAAGGAACACGGGTGAGTTTTAGTCAGTAAAAGTATTACACGCTCCCGCTCCGCCCAGCGCGGGGAAGTTATTTGATAATTTCCTACCCAAAAAAAGAGGCTCCTTCGTTCTGTTAACAATATTATTTGAAATTAAAAATTAAGGTACATTTTAAAACTTAATTAAAATATGTATAACAAGAGTGTATGCATGGTGGTGTGTACTTTCTGTCATATCGTAGTCCAATGTAAGAAGCTAGATTGTTATCGTCTCTCTGCACTTTTTTGTGTAAACCGTTCAGTTTCGTGTATATGTGTGGTCCCATAAAACCGAAAGACCTTCTGCCGATTGTTTTACGGCATCGGATTTTATCCCAAAGTAGTACTCTTCGACTTTTCAAAATATATATTTGGGAACATAGATATTCTGTAATCCAATCAAAATAAATACACACTACCCTAAGAATATGTTCGATTTACAAATTATTTTGGTATTACGTTTGTATGAACTACGCATGCTACGCCGGGCCCCTTAAATAGCAGATGAAATGTCATTGGGTATAATCAAACAGCCGTGAGCCTATCTTACCTAAACCTATATTAATATAATATAATTAATAGAGGATGGGACTGTGATTACAAGATGTGACTAATTGTTTCCAGGTGTGTCCTGGGATGCTGCCTCATCCCCTGCTGCATAGACAGCTGCATGGACGTGCATCACAAGTGCCCCAACTGCGGCGCTTACCTAGGCAGGTACCGACGATAATCATCCCAGCAGACATTGACGAAATCGCTACGTGATTGAAAAATGGAACTTTCAAAGATCTGCATTGGAATCCTCCATTTATACCCTGCCTATTTTTATTAAGCTTTTATTATACTTATTAATAATTTTTAGATTATGTTCCCACATGAAAGAAAACTCATAGAATTCCTGCTTTATTTAGTTAGTTGCATTATTTAATGTCAGTAATCTATTGTCCCTAGTCAAAGAGTTCGCAACTACGTAGGAACCATAGTCAGTGTCAATTATTAGATGGATGGCCAGTCTTTATACAAGCTGACCACGAGTCCAGGGTCTCAAGTCTGCTAATAAAATCGTGTCAGAATGGTCGATCATTGATTTCATAATTGTTGATTTTGACAAGTTTGGTAATCTACTATTTTAATGGCGTCATTATGACTTTCCAATGGTCGGCAACTGACACTACATTGAAACAAATTGCATTTATTTGTAATCTCGTACATAATGACAAATTAATGACATTTCTACTAATTGGTTTTGTATTAATGGCAATACGACAATGCCATTATAACACAATTCTGTTACGAGAACATTGACCGACCAATGATCGACCATTAGTTAAGAATTTTGCAGATTACGAAATTTTAGCAAAATGACAATGGGATTGTATTGGAATGACTGAATTTATAAAAATAGACTTGGGGCCCTGAATGTTGCGCGATTTTTTTTTTTTTAGTATGAACGAAAGTCATGATGAAGCTTCAACGTATGCCCCAACTGGGGGGGATAGTAATAACCTAATTTACCCTTAAGTTAGGTTATTACTATCCAAAAATTGGGTTGCAAAAAGATAGTAGTATGATTACCTAGGTCTGGTTAGATTGCGGGGCCGGATTTAGATAGAGGAGAGTTTCGTTATACACTATAATGCTGTTGTGTTATACCTATTTCATAATCATTTTCTAGCATACGGGAATAAAATCTTAACTTGTTGACTTAGTTAATGAAATTAATCATTTATGAGTTGAGTTGTTTTTTTTTTACGTAATTTTTAATACATATAAGAGAAAGCCATATTATTGTATTATACAGATTTTTTATTCAGTGCCAAAGTGGTCTTCCTCATGGCACGATAAAACAACGCTCGTAACACATACACGATTTTAATGAATATTCTAAATGTTTAGCGAGTAGTACCACAAATGTACGTATAATTATTATATGTATGGTATGGTGCATTTTATATGTAGAATAATAATGAATAATGTTATACATAATGTTTTTATTGACAACACTTAATAACATCAGAATTTGGAATTACTGAAAAACTAAAAACAGGCTTTTTATATTAATTATGGGAAAACTCGATAGTTGCAGTAGATATTAGTCAATATTTGTCACTGTTAGAATATTTAAGTGTACTCGAATGTATCGATCTTATTTCTCAGTATTAAAAATGTGTTCTGTCTTCTTTCTCAAAGCCCGGTTTATGTCACGAAAATTATTGACGCGTCAAAATTAAACGCAAGTCGATTGGTGGTTGAACCAATCACAGCAGTTCACGGGCGCTTGACAATTTATTAGATAATTATTGTGTTGATTTTCGTTCCAGAAACTGGGCTTGAATGGCACTTATTGGTTAGTCTGATTAACTGGTTAGGTTTACAAAAATGGTTTATTATTATTTTGTACTTTCCAGCTAATTCAGCAATATTGTGTTTATATTTATATTAGTTCTTCTCAATGTGGTGTACTATATTTTAAATAGATCTAATACTTTAATTGATATTAGTAACTTATAATTTTGAAGTAAATGAAAATGTGTGTGTATCATAAGCTAGAAACAAACTTTCGAACGCGACTTATAATAGTTGTTTCGAACCGACAGAACTGACTGATGCTGTTTGAATCTGCACCCTAATTGCGTAACGCAGTTTGAGTCGGAATCGGAATGATTTTGAAGTATATTGCTAATCCATTGCTTCATATGTTAGAAAAATTTGTCTGCTCAACAACGTAAATAACGCAATGAATATTGTTGAACTGTCAAATTGAAACCGATTCTTACTGATAGTGTGTTACGCAATTAGCCCGCAGGTCTCCTGCCAGGGTTACGAGTCTGTCCGAAAGGGATATCGTGGCCCTGGCACACAGGCATTTGAAGGAACATGGTGAGTTTTAGTCAGTAAAAGTCTGACACGCCAGCCCGCTCCGCCCACAGCGGGAGAAGTTATTTGATAATTACAAGCACAAAAAAAAAAAGGTCAGTGCACACATGAGCGCTCATTCAGAAGTCTGACGCTGAACGACGACGAAAATCGGATACGACAGTGCGTGTATAAGTCGTGACAGCCTGGGACTTTAGCGACTTATGTCGCGCGTCCGATAGTTTGTTTCGGGTTGTATGGTTAGAGAAAACATTGTTACCAACTTTTTTAAAGTAATTCTTAGGTTATTAAGTAGTGACACATAATATTTTTTATTAAGATGAACATTTACATCTTTTTGTGCAGCTTATAACTTTTTTTTTTGTGCTGCATGATAAAAAGTTTTATACGATGTGGCGCAGCACTATTTTGGTAAGTTATAAGTACAAATAAGTACATGATACAATTGAGCTTGTCCATAACAAATCGTCATTAGAATAGCAACGTATTTACAAGATCCAACTGCCGGCAGCATTTAGCCGTAATGGCATCATATTAGAAAATGTATCAGTCAGTATCAACTTCCATTTTATTTACGTACTCCATTATTTATGTATTATAAGTAAATATACAAGAAAATCGCTAATAAAATAACAATATCAAAATTTGAAGATTCTTTTTACAAGTATTTTCAATATTAGGTACCTATTTCTACAACATGAATGTATTTTAATAAAAATAATTTCTTTATACCTACAAGCATTTTACATTTTTATAAATTTATAAAATAATGCCTATACCTATCATATGATTTAAAAACGATTTTCTTATACAATCATAAATATTATATTTATAGTTTGACCGAAACTGCTGCATCGCGCCTTAGGTTGGTGCGCGGCGAGACGGGGGTGGGCAGTGCAGGCCGCTCATTCGTCAACGCTGCCCCCCGCCTCGCCGCGCATTCCTAAGGCGCGGTACAGCGGTCTCGGTCAAACTATGTATACATAATAAAATATTTTTTTCTACGTATCATTTTATTAATTATTAAGCAATATGGGCTGTCTTAACAGAAAATAAATGTTTTATTAATGTCTAAAGTGTAGTATTATTGTTAGTACCTTAAGTAATTTTTCACTAAATTTTGATTGCGTTGATCACGAAAGCTTACCCTTAAAACTTGAGCTTTACGGACTTGCGGTCAGTTTAGTAAAACCTTATTTAAATAGACAACAGCCAGTTCAAATCTCGGCTTAAAAGTAAAACCGGCCAAGTGCGTGTCGGACCGCGCACAATGAAGGATTCCGAAGTTGGGATGAATGTATCCCAAAAACAAACAACGTTGTAGTTGAAAAACATGTTCTCCCTTAAATCGATATACGTCACGGGTCACGGTCAATTCTCCAACTTCAAATACAAGTCGGTCGACTATTACTCGTTAACTTGTGAATCCTACTGTGATAGTTTTCCTTTTAATTTCGTTTTACATTCTACTGCCATGAATCTTTTCCCATAACCAAAAACATCCATTTAACTGGCAGGGGGCGGGGGTGACACTTGACTGTAACAAGCACTTAAAAGCTTAATATTACGCAAACGGATCCCTGAATTGTAAAATGATCTTGACAGACCCTCAACAAGTTACTAACGGCCTATCCAACGATACCCCACATCATGGGATAGGCGAGAAAATAAAATATCATCCCCAATAAGGCGGGTAACCAAAAAAAAGAGTTGTCAATTTTATTTTACTAGGTACTGTTGGCGTGATTAATATGTATACCCTTGCCAAATTACAGCTTTCTATAATAAAAAGTCTCTGAGCTAAGCCGGGGAAAGACAGACGGGTATGGTGAAACTATAAGGGTTCCTTGTTGACTACAGAACCCTAAAAATGGGTGTACCACAGGGCTCCTTACCTCTTTTTAGTATACATTAATGATCTACCCCAAGTACCCCATTTGTTAAAAACCCAACCACAAATGGTGTTATTTGCTGACGATACTTCTTTTATTTTTTAAATTAATAGACGCATCATCAATCTGGACGACGCCAATAAAATTGGTTCACTGCTAATAATTTAGTAATAAATGGGAAAAACTAAAATAATCAAGTTTTCTTTATTTTAGGTCAAAAGTAATAATTTTAAGATAGTATGGAATCAAGAGAAACTAGAATTCGTCGATAAAACTGTTTTCCTGGGGACCACGCTCGCTCGACTCAAGACTTCAATGGGGTCCTCATTTAACATCCCTTGCAGGACGGCTAAATTCATACTATGCTATGAGAAAAATCCGTCAATTTACAGACATCGAGTCTATTTTTATTCTGCAGAAAAGGGCCATCTGAGCCATAAATGGCCTCCGCAAGCGCGGCTCTCTAAGGGAACTGTATAAAGATACTAACATCATGACAACACATGCCAACTTACGAGCCGGGGACTGTATCCCCGACACGTAAGTTGGCAAGAGTAGTTAGATGCGCAGAAGTCATTTTTTAGGACTCTGGTGGTCAAGCGGGACGCGGGGAATGAGGGAGCACCGTTCCGAGCACGCGATTGGTGCATTGGTCGACACTCGCCTCCCGCACCTCGACCCGCGTTCCGTTCGCTCCCGATTACACTTGCGTGCACTAAAATTATGCCCTTTGTTTTTGTCGAGTTTTTGTTAAGTTTTTGATACCAATGGCTCTACATGAGATCTGATATCTTTTTCACAGGGCAAACCTCATGTGGTCGTCTTGGCAACATTTTACATGAAATGTTTTTGGTGGAATTACGTTTGTTTTACGAGTGTATTTTTGCGGCAGCTACTAATGAAGCTTGTTGACCTTTAGTTCTCGTTAACATTGTTTTTTGAAAGGCCACAATAACTAAAAATATGTTATTATATATTTTATTTATAACACCTAATAAACTTCACGAATTCCTCTCCTTTCTTTAACTTTCTTCTAAACAGACATGTTTAAAATAAATGATGGCAATAACCATAGAATACTGACAAACAATAAAAGAGCCCTTTTTTTGTTGCACAAGTGTACTATGCGCGAACTTACCCCCACTACCCCAAAACCTTGCCAAGTTACGTGCGATTGTACCTTTTCAATATACCTATCTGTGGAAACATCATGTACAGACGCCAGCAGGTCAAGCTACCCGAAACTGTCAAATTTTCCCAATCAATCTTGAACCTTAAGCTAAAGCGATAAAGTTGAAATCTATTAAAGAAACCTACAGTATACTGCTTTGGTTCTCACCTACGACTAGGTATATCAGTAGGTATGGTTTATCCAGGACCTTTGCCTTGACTAGTTAGTATAATATACCTATATGTAGGTATGTAGCTAGGTAACTGCCTCTTTATTCTCGTGATCGCAAGCGCGACTGCTGAGCATGGGTTCGATTACCGGGTCGGGCAGTGTTATTAGGTTTTTCATTAGGAATTTCTTAGTAACAGCCCGGAGTTTGGAAGTTGGCGGTGTGATACTCTCGTGCCTCAGAAAGCACGTTAAGCCGTTGGCCCTGCGCCTGATCTCTCTCCGGTCGTGGCAGATTGCCGTCCCATCGGATTATGAGAGTAAGGGAAGAGAGAGGGCACCAGCTGTGTCTGCGCACACACTTATACACTATAACATTTCCCGCGCCGGAGGGTGGTCTCCCCGGAGATTGGTCGCCATGGCCGTAATTCGGTCTTGGAGGAGTATTATTTTTTATTACGAGCTAGGTCCAACTTTGATTAAGAGATCAATGATTCAATCGTCGAATCCAATTCTGCTAGGCAGCATTCAAGAAGCTACGTACGTGACGCTCGTGTATAATAGGTACGCGTTCCAAATCGGTATCGCAGTGTCTCAAGACCAAAGTCTTCGACCAGTGCGTATTGCCAGTGATGACTTTCGCCACTGAAACGCAGGGAAGCTTCAGAGCAAAGCCTTGCCCATTGGGTAATTGAGCATTCTAATCAAATCCATTCATGTTCCTAACGTGGGGCGCTCGCAATGGGCCTGTTCCTATAAAAGGCTCAAAACTCCAAGTCAACCAATATGGGCAATGGAGAGGGCTTTAAGTACTCGGAGTTTCCCTGCGGTCTGCGTGATCGAATCAGAAATGAAATCTGCTGGAGAACCATCGTTCGATGAATGTCCAAGCCCAATAAGAGGGGCACAGATTGGATGGCCGCTGCTTCCAAAAACTTGTGGAGTGGTGACTCGTCAGCGTAGGGAAGCCCCACTAGAAGGACCGATGACGTAAGGTCAGAGCGTTGTCTCGTCTTGGGTGGAATAGGTAGGTGTACCACCCTACTTGACATAACCGGTCGAATATGGGTCGCATCACAACCAGCATTTTGGACCGTAATGTCGGTGTTTTTACTTTTATTTATATCGTTCAGCGGTCGTTGGCTGACTTCTATGTAAGTAACTACTAAACGATAATATTGTCATGAATTTGGGCCTAATTCGCGTGTTAGACACTCCTGAGTATATGTGTTCTGTGGTTAGACAACTCGCGAACGAAGTCGCGAGGGCAAGCAAATAATATTATAATGTGAATGTTTGTTACTAAATAATGCAAAAAAAATATTTGGATGAAATTTGGCCTTTGGCACATAGGATAGGATAGGATACTTTTTATCCCGGTAATATGTTGCAAGCTTGACGGTATTCTGTTTACGACACGTTGTTCACAATTTCTGAGCAGTAAGTAATAGACAAACAGTAAGTAAGTGATTGTCTATAATAAGCTGTCAAAAACCAGAGACAGTCTGCAAAACGAACTATCGAAAGTGACATGACATTTATCTTCGCTCGGTGATCGGCCGTTCGCAGTTCGCTCGTTGTCGAAGATAGAATTATTTCTAAAAAGAAAATTGTATTTTTAATTAATATTTGTTGTATTAGAACAGGTTTCTAAGGCAAAAATGTCTTGGTTATTTGGGTATAGTTCGACACCTCCGACACCACCTTCTGATGTTCCGCCTGCAGATTCTGGGGGCGCTGCCGCACCCCCTAACCTATCCAAATCTGAAAAGAAGGCAATGGAGGCCTACCGCTTTGATTCTAGTGCTCTCGAAAGAGCTGCACAAGCGGCTAGAGAACTAGAAAAATCAAGTAAGTAGTTAAAGTATGATAAATAGCAATCACATTGCGCGCTATTGCATAAGCGACCGCATAACCTAACAGCCCGCGGCAAGACCAATTATAATTTAGATAAAAACAGAATGTTGGCTGTTTATATCTTATAATTGAATATCAAAAGTATTGTCTAGCCATGTTATGTTCAGTGTTCTTGTTGTGGGAAACAAAATGCGAACATGAGTATAATAACTATAGGTTAGAATAGTTCTATTGTTCTTTATATGAAATTAATTTACATTTAGTACCTTT
Organism: Tiliacea aurago; assembly: GCA_948098905.1. NCBI lineage: Eukaryota > Metazoa > Arthropoda > Insecta > Lepidoptera > Noctuidae > Tiliacea > Tiliacea aurago. The sequence goes on along the minus strand of OX402576.1, from coordinate 13,344,421 downwards.
AATTAGGTACCCAACTGTATTTTTACTTCTATATGTGTTTGATAATCACTTAAGCGGGCAGAAACTACTCTAGCTAAGTAACTATACATTCAAAAGCGCAGGGATCTTTAAATCTTTAGGAATCTGCAATCGTTTAGGCACCCGAACCCACTAACATAGAACAACATAGATAGTTTATGCACCTACATAATGTATTTGGCCTTTATGGGTCTGCATACAAGTAATTTAATTCATAATTTTAGTGCAAATGGCATTCTATTACTACAATAAAAAAATAATTGAACCCGCATGGTTCAATAGCTGGGCTATGTTCTAGATAGAGATTTAGACTTAGAAAAAATATAATAAAGCCTTCATCATGCATATACCACAATATACTAAGATGAATGGTTGAAGTAGTTTTACAGAGATAAATAATTAAAAAAATTTCGTCATGCTAAAACATTTGAATACTAATATTTTTATGTAGGTAGTTAAGTACACTGATTACTACTACTTATTGATATTATAAAGAATAAGGGAAAAAAGTGTAGAAAAGACTGGAAACAAAATCATCCCGGATTCATCAGCATCAGGCAGTTTAAACATTTAACAATTTACCGCTTGACTTAAAATAAAAAGCATACTGTATACAGGCTCATTCAAGGCAAGGCTCAAGGCATTTCTGTTGGAAAGATGTCTTTACTCAAGATAAACACTGATTAAAGTTAAGAGATGTTTAAACATCAAAAATGTGGTTAAACAGTTGCTAATCATTACTTAACTTTAAGTAGCATTTATAAATAAAGGGGTAGATGATTTGTAATAGTCTTAGTGCTCTTAAAACGGTGATATGTCATTATTTGTCTATGGTGTTGTATTGTGTTCTTTGACTTTAACGTTTGAATGGTATTCTACAATTGTAGGTTTTTTTTACCTTACAAATATTTTCTAACTTAAGACGCAGATATATGCCAGCTACCTTGAGTGCTTAGCTTGCGTGTTCTGTACTGAGCTCACGCAACGCGTAGTACGTTCAGCCAGTAAGGAGCGCTGTCCCCAATTTGAGGCATTATTAATTTATTATACACAAAACAAAAGGTAATTTAATAAAACGCGTTTAAAAATTTCCGAAAAATACGCTTGCTATATATTGCGCCATTCTCAGTTTTTTATTCGCGTTGAACATAACTTAACAAAGTAATTTCACTATGTAATATAAACAATCTAAAATATTCACATATTAAGTTATTAAGAAAATGCTCTAATTTATCATAATTTTTTTTCAATACATTAACACAACTCGTTTAGACCAGGGACCGTACAACCCCGGTTAAGGGTTAAGCCTTTCGAAGGGGTAACCCATTCAATGGGTTACCTTTATCATGATGTAACCCATTGAATGGGTTTTATACTAGAAACCCAGTGAAAGGGTTACATGATAACCCATTCAATGGGATTTATACCTGAAACCCAGTGAAAGGGTTACATGATAACTCATTCAATGGGTTCTATATTAGAAACCTTATACTTGAAACCCAGTAACATGAAAAAATAATAATATTATGTTATTTCGATATCCGCCCAGCACACCAATTCTATCTCTATTCTACCCAGGGACCATTTTGGTTACCATTTTAGAAAAACCCTATCGAAAACCTTTTCAATGGAAAGGGTTTTCGATAGGGTTAAGCAGTTAATCAAATGAATGGCTTAAAGTAAGCCATTCAAAAGAGTTACCCACACCGTATGGGTTTTTATCGAAAACCCTGTCAACCAGTTACCAAAATTTAATTTAAACCATTCATAATGGTTACCCATATCGTATGGGTTTTTGTTTAACCGCTTAGAAAAACCCTATCGAAAACCCTTTCAATGGGTAACCAAAATGGTCCCTGGTTTAGACGTGATCTTCAGTATAAAATCATTAAAAGTCCGTTATTGTCCCCTTAAATTGGGTTACATGTATTTTTATATTTGTACATTTATTACTTATGTTTCATGCTGGATTATATTAGAATGCAATGTGAATTGTTACTGAATAAATAAATTGAAACTGAATTTAATTGACTTATTATCCAGAACATTCAAAGGATGCATTGGAGCTTAGTAAGCTACAAGAAACCACCAAACAGTCAGAACAAATGGCAAGGATCAAAGAGTATGAAGCAGCTATAGAACAAGCCAAAGTTGAACAGAAGAGAATTGATTTTGAAGAGCGCAGAAAAACACTACAGGTGCTTATTTATTATAATCTTATTAATATTAGAATTGGATTATTATACATTAGCTCATGCACCATAGGATGCATTAAAATGATATCATTTTTAATCTATAGGAAGAAACAAAACAACATCAGATGAGAGCCCAGTACCAAGATCAGTTGGCTAAAAAGAGATATGAAGAGCAACTGGCACAACAACAAAGATCTCAGGATGAAATTCTGAGAAAGTAAGCTATATCAAATGCCTTTAAATGTTCTTCCTAATTTATTTAGAGTTGGTGCAGCATGCCCCATCTCTACTAGCAGTCATCTCCGTACTCACACAGTTGTATCTGTCCATTGTTCTTCCACTACTTTAATGTAGCCCTTAGCTACATTTATATACAGTGTATATTGCAATTGTACTACCTATATTTTTAGACAAGAAGAGAGTGTTGCTAAGCAAGAAGCTTTACGGCGCGCCACTATTGAGCATGAAATGGAGCTACGAGAGAAGAATAAGCTAAAGGCAATTGAGGCTGAAGCCAAGGCCAGAGCAAAAGCTGATCGTGAAAACCGGGACATAACATTAGAACAAATAAGACTGAAGGCAGCTGAAAACAGAACCACGATTCTTGAAAGCATTAAGTAAGTAACTGAATAAAAGCTAGTAGTTAGTATGTTATAGTTTTCTATAATCATATACCTACGTTTTTAATGTTGGTACGAGTATAAACAGATATCATCAGCTACATCTTAATTTTTCTTAATATTAAAGCATTTGTTTTTTAATATTATGTTTTCAAATATTATATGTTTAAACATTATAACAGTATTTTGCACTCTAAAGACTACAACTCTAAAGAATAATATTTAATTGATTAACAGGACAGCAGGGAGTGTAGTTGGTACTGGTCTCAATGCTTTGGTCACCGATTGGGATAAAACCTTAGCCGCAGCTGGTGGGCTATCACTCCTGGCTCTTGGTGTATACTCTGCTAAAGGAGCAACATCAGTGGCTGCAAGGTTCATTGAAGCTCGCATTGGTATGTACCAATATTTCATGTCAATGTATTGTAGAACCAAACCAGGATAGCACAAAGTAGTTTTTATAAAGAATGACTTCTCGTTCACTCACACTTTCAATTTCCAGGCAAACCTACCCTTGTCAATGAAACATCAAGATTCTCGATATTGGAAGCTGTTAAACATCCAATACTCACAGTTTCAAAAGCAATAGCGAGTTTCAAAAAGCCTTCTGATGCATTAGCTGGTGTGGTCTTAGCTCCAACTCTTGAGCGGCGACTACGAGATATCGCTATTGCTACTAAAAATACACGTTTAAATAAGGGATTCTACAGAAACTTGCTCATGTATGGACCACCTGGAACTGGTAAAACATTATTCTCTAAGGTGAGTGAATAGATTATTGTTTATTGTATTGTGTTAAAATAAAATAAGGAGCTTGTGGCTAAGTAATAATAGCCGCACGAGTTGATGCATCAGGTTAAGCTACGCAGGTTGGTCCGTGGATGGGTGACCATCTTTACAAACCGAGACTCCTCCGTACTTCAATCAAATCAATCAAAAATATTTTTATTTCACATAAGCCTACATGGGCACTTATGAAACGTCAGAAGCTAGGTGCACGGTTCCAATTGGTCGTTTCCTATGGAGAAGAGCCGGCAAGAATCTCCACGGTCACTCTTATAAAAAAATAAAATTGGCTTTTACAATGTTTTCAAATTACAGTGTTAATAGGTATGAGAGGACAGCGTAGGCCCGTCAAAAGTACCAGTTACTTAACAAAATAGAAAATGGTCTACAGATCTACAGTCTAAGCCAGTCTTAGCTAATAAGCCTACAACGTCCTCACATTGACAAAAAAAAAACAATTTTAAATATGATTAAAATTATAAAACTTAGAACCTTGTTGAAATTTAAATTGTAGGTATAATAATGTCAAGTAAGAAAAACATTATGTCAGTGAAGTTTGTAAAAAAAGAAAACTGAATAAAAAAAATAACTTCGTAATTTGGGAGCTGTTAATAGACATTTACATAGTTTTGCCGTTAATGAGGTACCAGGGAAGCCACATGTACAGAAGGAATTAATGCCAAACTTCCTTGTCTTCAACGTAGTCCTTAATCTTATAATATGTTTTTTTGATATTTTTCCATCACTAAGTTCTGTAACCGATTGTGGCAACTTGTTATAAAAGCGGATACTGTTTACAAGAAATGACTTGCTTGTTTTAGTTAATATATCTTCGGAAAGCACAAGCATTCGTGGACCTTACAAAATGGTTGAGTTAGATGGTGCTGATCCACGCGTCATGTTCGTGAACGGGAGTCAGTTGAGACTGGTCTTCTCTTAACTGCCAGGGCTTATTTGTAATCTTTTATTCTTATATTTTGTATTGTTTTTTTAAATAAGTAATTTAATTTTTTACATTGTTCTCACATAAAGAAGCAACAAGAATAATGTACCCAGGATTTTGTAATATCTTGATTTAAAAGAGTGTCCTTGGAGTTTCTTGCCTGTTATTATCCACAGACATCTACGTTTTGGAATGGGCAAATAGCTTTAACTTTCTGACTAACTGACCGACTCTTTGACAACTCAAAAGTGCCTGTAATAAATAGGTTTAATTGAAATAAATGTGATGAGTTTTTTTTTTTAGTTTTGATCTTTGACAGTCGTTGCGGGTCATCAGAAGTCCCGAGTCTGACAATCAGTCTTACCAAGGGGTATTACCCAGTTACTGGGTTGTGGAATTCAGATAGGCAGTCGCTCCATGTAAAATACTGGTATTCAGCTGCATCCGGTTAGCCCGGAAGCCGACTCCAACATAGGATAGATGAATTGTGTCAAAATCATTTTGTCAAATAATTTACTTGCATTTTCAGAAACTGGCAAAACATTCTGGCATGGAATATGCTATCCTCACTGGTGGTGATGTTGCACCTATGGGTAAAGATGCTGTGGCAGCAATTCATAAAGTATTTGATTGGGCCAGTACCAGTAAAAAAGGTTAGTCTGAAGCTTGTTTACATAAAGCATGCAGCATGTTTATTTAGTGAAATGTCCATTTATTTACAATATATTTCAAATTGACAGGTGTACTTCTCTTCATTGATGAAGCTGATGCATTCTTGAGGAAGCGCTCCTCAGAAAGGATTAGTGAAGATTTGAGAGCTGCCCTCAATGCATTCCTGTACCGAACCTCTGACCAGAGCAACCGGATAATGTTGGTGCTCGCATCCAACACGCCGCAGCAATTCGATTCTGCAATCAACGATCGTCTTGACAAAATGATAGAATTCGGATTGCCTGGCGTTGAGGAGCGCGAACGTTTGATTCGTCTCTACTTTGATACCTTTGTTCTGAAACCAGCATCAGAAGGAAAAAGGTAAATCAATATTTACAGGACTTGAAAATATGTAGCTTATGACTATATTGAGTAAATAATTGTTTTACAGACGGTTGAGCGTGGATCAGTTCGACTACAGTGAGCTGTGCACGACGCTGGCTGCCCGCACGGCCGGCATGTCAGGCCGAGCGCTGTCCAAGCTGGGGGTTGCATGGCAAGCGGCTGCCTATGCCTCGGACGACGGACGCCTCACTGAGAAAATGTGCATTGATATTTGTGATGACGCTGTGAGGGATCATCGTCAGAAGGTTTGTATACTGCTCATTTACTTGCGACGGACAAAAAAATAATACCGCCTTATTACAAATCAAATTAATTTATATTTTGACATGGCTTAAACCATGGAGCCAGTTTTTGTAATAAGAACGTAACAGTGATTGAAATACCGTTCTTTATTTATACAAAACTGAAAACTTAGTTGGGTACTAAGTTGTCAGTTTTGTGTTTAGGAACTTTACCATAGTCGGAATAAAGTTCGAAATTTACTTGGCTCCACGTTTTAAACCTGGGTCTGAAGATAAACCTTGTTTTGTAATAAGGGGGTTAAGGTTCCGCTATGTCCTCTAAATCATTGGTTTGACGACGGAATTTACGTTTATATCTACTACATATTAATTTGTATTTTTATCGTAGATGGAGTGGTTATCGAATGAAGAGAAATCTCGAAGCATGATGCCTTATCTCTTAGATTTACCGCCCTTGGATACCGAAAACGAAAAGGCTGTAGAGAAAGAAACAGTGAAGCCTAAACCCAAAAATGCATTAAAAATGAAGAACCAAGATGTTGAGTTAGAGAAGTGACACAGTGTTAACCCTGGCGACATTGTAGATCTAGCTGAAAACAACATAAGTTCCAGTTCCACAAGAAACAGAACAAACTGTGATACGACTCAAAAGTTCAAATATGATTGTAAAAAGTCAGACTTCAAAAAATTTATTGATATAAGTGAAAGAGACATGGAAGTCTTGCGGATATTATCGCAGAAGAAAAAGCTAGCACAAGTCAGGAGCAAGTCGCAATAAATTAGTAGAAGATAAGATAATGTAGTTGATTCATATTTATGGGTTACACATTATGAGTATGTAAGAAATAAGAATGATGAATGCTCCCATTATTTTGAATAATGGTTAGTCAACATTAAGCCTGAGGACTCCTATGCGGTGTTTAGGTTTGTCTGAAATGCACATTTTACACTATGCTTAGAAAATACGTACCAAGAAATATAAAATAAAATATCTCTGTACCTACTATTTTGTTTGTTTTGTATTGTTTCATTGAAACTATGATTAAACATAAATGAACAAAGATATGAAAAATATTGGTACAAAGGCAAATTCATAAAAATAGTGAAATAAAGGTTTCCTGTCGAAGGCACTTACCTCATAAGTTAGCTATAAAATTTGCATTTGATGGAGAATTAAATATTGGCGTTAACATAAATGTAATGGTTATGCTTACGAGTGTGTGTTAACTTTGTCTGTGATTATTTTTATTTGTGCTCCATTTTAATATTAGTGGGGAGGTTCACAATTGAATTTATTTTCTGATGGTATATTAAAACACTTATCTGTAAATCAAAGAAATCTTTATTGCAGTGAATATAATACACACAGTATGTATTGTTCCTTCATTACTTAAAACGGTGAACAATGTTTATTTTCAGCAAAAAAACTTGGAACAATGATGATATAATTGTTTAGCTCATGCTCTAAAGATCATGTTTGTTGTTGTCGTTTTAGTCAGTTACACTAGTAGTTCATATTAGAATATTGTTAACAAAAAAAAATTGTTTCATTTAACAATTTACCTTACTCACCATAATAACGTACAACTGTATGTTGATGTTAGGTGCATTATTACCCTATGTCAGTGCATTACCCTGCCTCATAATCTTTACAGTATACCTGGTCTGGCTATATTGTTGTTTCCATTTAAAATGATGTCATCCAAAACTACTTCCATCACATTAATAACAGATATCAACACATCCTCTTTTGAGAATTAGAAAAGATAAATAGGTTGAACAAGAGGTGTTTGACATGCTCATCTATGATGAGAGCAAAAATGCGATTTTAATTTAGCATTGAGACTTCTATGTTAATAAAGCTTCTTGGCCTGACCTGCCAGACTAAGTATACTCTACAGTGGAACTTCTCAAGTTACCTGGCACAATAAAATATCACTCCATGCCTCTATAATTATGAAGACATCGCCTTATCATACATTTAATTACTAGATACAATAACATTAGTATCCACAAACAGGGCTCGGAAACCGGTTAATTTTCGATGTAACCTTAACTGTGATTATAAAGGTTTTCGAACATATTTCGTTAGTTATTTAATATTTTGTTACAAAAACAATGCTGAAATGTGATAAAGCAATATTTGATGCTAATATCAATTGTATTAAAAATAATTTGTATCATCGGAAATACAAATTAGCCGGTTTCAAGCCTGGTCCACAAATATAAATTAACTCATCTAAACAAAGATTTAAAGCATTATATAGTTGTTCACTTAGCAAAAACTTAAATCAATCGCAATTCCTCATGTTGTATGTGGAATAAATATGTGAACTAGTAGAAATATTCATTTTGAATTTGACCTGACCTAACTACAATAGCAATTAGACTTTAAAATACATTTAAAAACAGATTATATTTTAATGAATAGATAATGAGACTTAGGGTGCCCGCCCGCGATCGATTTTTTCGGCGTTTTTGGTCAGAAAAAAATACATTTACACAAAAATCGCTTGTGGGCCAGCACCCTTAATTTAACATAGAATGTGGCTGTTCTCCACATAATCAAGCACTTTTAGCATTGTTATCAAATGTGCATTAATTTGCTAGCTTACATAAATTCTGACATGTTACAGCTTAGGCAAAATATTTTACGTTTATATTTTTGGTATGCACCATACTAAATATTACATACATTAAGTCCACATTCATGATTTAAGAGACATCAAAATATAGTAGCTACCATTTAAAACAAGTTTTTGTTTAATTAATCATTTGTATGCATATAGTATATTACATTTTTACAAGTATTTAGCAAACAAATTACATACATTTATCTGGCCATAGACATGTATAATGTCTATGACTCAACTACACTACACGGAATAGATAATTATTTTATTAAATGCACTTAGTTACTCCTGTTTCCTGAGCAACATGAGGTTTGGGCTGGTGCTGCTTCATCATCAACCACCACAACTTGTGATGGTCTGTTCACATCTGCTTGAGAGTTTTGCTCATACCTCTCTATCATTGTTCTTGTAAGATCGAGGAAGAGGTCCTCCACTCCTTGGTTTAATTTGGCCGATGTATAAAAATGTTGAGCACCAACCATATTGGCATAGCTGAAATATAACAATGTATGTTTCAATTATTATTCCCTTACCCTTATTATTGTGTTTAATCAACACTGAATGCAAATGTAGTGAATCAGATTATGAGGTGAAATATACGGTTTATTCCAAAAATCCCCACCCACAAATCCCCACTGGTGGGGATTGTTACTTTTTTTTCCAAAAATCCCCACTGGTTAAATAAACTCAGCCTAGTGGGGATTTTTGGAAAAATAAGTAACTATCCCCACCAGGTGTTGTTGTTTCTAAATAATTAAAACAAAAAATGCGTTAATCAATACCTACGATAAGTAACTAATTATGTCAATATTATAATAACCAACTTCCATTATAAATTGTTTGCATTGAAACGAAACTCAATTGACTAGATTCAAACAAAAATTATTTAAACATTATAGGATCACGTAAATCGTGGTTGAGAATTTATCTCATTCTTTCTAAAAAAAATGGCACTGTAATGCTGCCACGCATTAACTCTAGTTGAGCATCTAAGATGAACTGGTCTTTTTCTTTGCTTCTTTGTGATCGCGGTTTCCGACGGTGACTTTCGTTAGCACTTCTTTCATAAAACAAAGCGTCTTCATGCAAAAAATGTAGGAGTTTCAGTAAACTTGGTCTTTTTTTCGATATAGCTGCATTACGTTTATTATGCCACCCTTCCAAAATGTTTGTCGTTCTGTGCCTCTCTCCGTAAACACATAATACTTTTATGAAATCTTCTTTTATCCATTGGCTTAACATATACTGGCGAAAACTGTCACTGTTTTGATTGTCTGGGCTTTGGCTGGCAACATAGAACCAGCCTTCAATTCGACAGCATATAATTCGGCAGCAGCATCGTACAATGATTCAGGTTTTCAGTTGAGTGAGTCACAATTTCCTCTTTTTTTGTTTATCCACCGAAATAAAACGGCACCAGTTAAAAAAAATTGAAGTCAGGAACCTCGCAGAAGTTACAGTTCCTCTAAAATTTAAATCATTGCTCATAGCAGATTTTAATGATTATAAAACTCGCATATTATTATTAGCTACCAAAAACGCTCGTAGTCGCATGAAAACGATAAACGTTTTTTTTGGAAATAGGACGTTCAAAAGGAATTGAATTAAAATCGACATTCAAATCCATTTTATCAACTTTATACAGTACATGGTAATCTCGGTAGCAGTTTACTGAAACTCCTACATTTTTTGCATGAAGACGCTTTGTTTTATGAAAGAAGTGCTAACGAAAGTCACCGTCGGAACCCGCGATCACAAAGAAGCAAAGAAAAAGATCAGTTCATCTTAGATGCTCAACTAGAGTTAATGCGTGGCAGCATTACAGAGCCATTTTTTTTGGAAAGAATGAGATAAATTCTCAACCACGATTTACGTGATCCTATAATGTTTAAATAATTTTTGTTTGAATCTAGTCAATTGAGTTTCGTTTCAATGCAAACAATTTATAATGGAAGTTGGTTATTATAATATTGACATAATTAGTTACTTATCGTAGGTATTGATTAACGCATTTTTTGTTTTAATTATTTACATACAACAACACCTGGTGGGGATAGTTACTCATTTTTCCAAAAATCCCCACTAGGCTAAGTTTATTTAACCAGTGGGGATTTTTGGAAAAAAAAGTAACAATCCCCACCAGTGGGGATTTGTAGGTGGGGATTTCTGGAATAAATCAAATATACCTCTCTGCTTCTTCTAGAGGAACAGTCCTTTCATGTTCTAAATCAATTTTATTTCCAGCTATTGTCAGAACTATATCAGAGCCCAACATCTTTTTCAGCTCCTTCACCCAGTTTTTCACCTGCAATAAAATCCCTATCATTGTCATATCAAAGTGGAAAACAAATTCTGGACAGATAAGTAGTAGCAACATTTTAATTTACAAGGAATGAGATGACTGATATTTATTTTCAGTCATCCACTTTACTTATCAATGTAAAACATGACATTATCAATTTAAAGTATTGCATTGTTTTCTTGAATAAGACAGTGTTGAATATATTTTATGTGATAAGATATATCAGACCTTTCCAAAAGAATCTTCATCAGTGATGTCATAGACAAGAATAGCTCCATTGGAATTCCGATAGTATATAGGACCCAAAGCATGGAATTTTTCTTGACCTGCTGTGTCCCAAATGGAAAGGTTAACACGCTTGCCGTTGATGTTTAATCTCTTGTTCAAAAAGGTGGCCTGAAACAAAAATATAAGTATATACTGTCTATCATCACAACTTAGAGACTACATGAGGTAACGACTTTAAAGAGAATACGGTCTTGATAAATCCTAAAGCCTGCAATCACTATTGCTGACGGAGTTGATTTGAGAGAGGATAGCCTTTCTTTGTACAGTCAGTGGAATGGAATCTGACTTACTTTTGAACTTGTGTAAATAATCCCTAAATGTGAATGAATATCTTGAAAGTGAAGTTATGTATAACTATAACTACAACACTACGGTATCAGAGGCATACACAGGTTGTAGCCTTATGTATGAGCTATGAAATTTATTATTTATTTGATGATCATTTTTATTATTATGAGATTTTGAGTCGTGGGTACATACCTGCAGCGTAGTTAGATGTTTGTCGTTGAACTTATCTTCAATGTAACGCAGTAATAAAGATGTCTTTCCAACACATCCCTCCCCCAGTAAAACAACTTTGAAGTTGTGAGTCCCGCTCGGAGCGGTAGCCATTATAATAATATAGTAGATCCTGGGCTTGGAACCTTGAAAAGTTGAACTTACGCAAATTAAATTATCAGCAGTCGCGAGAAATACGTACTAAACTGTACACAAGCAGCACATAGATATTTTACAACGCAAACAAACACAAAAGCATTTCTTAGGTATTCATCACAAATTATTCAATGGATTAATGTACAACGTCGTATTTAACGATAAGATTCAGGGAACTTTCCAGTTTACAGAAAATGTATATTTTTCAACAAGTCTAATGTCACAAAAGTGAAGTGGATTAGTGTCACAAACAAATCAAACATGACAGCAGCAGGCTGATCTTAAGCATAGACAAGGACAAAAAAAAGTACGCGACCATTTATTTGGATTGTGCCCTTTGAGTATTGATGATTATATTATACTCAAAGATTGTGCCATACAGACAGTACTATCTTGCACCTAAATTGCTCCAATTCTTCGCGAGCTATAACTTAAAAGAGGGACAGAAAACAGTATGTAGAGTACTGTGGATTCCGGTCGCAGCCTTATTTCACTAGGCCGGGAGTGAGTCAAGGTAGCAATTTAGGGCCGTTAGAATTCATAGTAATGATCAATGATTTGCCTGAAGAAATAAGAGATGCCAGTGTCTGTTATTTGCAGACGACCTCAAGTTGCTGCTGGCTATCGAAAATGAGGACGACTGTCACCGCCTTCAGCAAGACATTGATCGAAATAACAAACTGCAATTTTAATGTTACAAAATGTTCAGTTCTAACATTCAGTCGTGCAAGAGTACCACTCCACCACAGCTACAAAGTGGATGACGTGCCTACTGCCTATGAAAAGGGAGGAGGCAGTGCGAGACCTTGGTGTTCGTATGGATAGGTAGATACTCAATTGAGATTCCGGGAGCATATTATAAAAAAAGCATACAAGCGACTGGGATTTATGCTTCGCAGAGCATCTTTTACAAATATTAAAGCCATTTCGGCATTGTATGACGCTCTAATAAGAAGTCAATTGGAGGGTAATGCGGCAATATGGGCTCCACATGAGACCAAATATAGTCTCATGTTGGAGCGTATATCTACAGAATAAATTTACAACATATATATACCTAAGGCGGTATGGAGTAATCCCTTTTACCCCTTGATTTATCCAACCTTGTTTGTATTAGGCATGGTGGGATACAACAAGTTGGGAACAAGGAGGGATCTAGCACTGGCGTCGTATATCCTTGGAGTGTTCCGGGGTAACATAAATAATCCGGGTGTGCTACAGCGGATAGGCTTGTGTGTGCCAGATGAGTAACTAAAAAAATGGTAAAACTGTTGGACAACGTCCCCTGATGCGAACAATGCGCATACTAAAGGTTGCCGACAGAATAGATCTTTTCTCATGTTCACTGAGCGAGTTCGCAAGGGTAACGTTACATGAGTTATGTTTTTAATTTATATATATCGTGTATGGCATGGATATTAATATGTGGTAAATTATTTAATGAACTGTTAAATAACTACACTACCGAATTGGGACACTGTAATGGTAGCGTATCTATATATTTAAATAATCTTAGGCCCGTATTACAGAACGTCACTTAATACTCAAGCATTACGTGAGCATTACTAACTAACTAGATTCAAGCCATTTGATTGGTTGAAATTAGTTTTAAGTAATGCTTGAGTATGGAGTGACTTTCTGTAATACGGGACTAAGCTTACTATGGATTCCATTCCACTCTTTTCAATGCTCTGAGATTTCAGACGTGAGATTTTGAAATCGCCAGTGATTCGAGATCGACTTCCTACTAACCCTTTTCCGTCAATAGATATTAGCCTGAGCGGTGAAATAAACGTGGTGTCTGTAAAGTTGAATGTTGCTTTTTTCTTTTTTGGAACCTGCTTATCAATGCACAACCATTTGACAAGTTGTCGTATCGAAAATTACACATTTTCAGATGATTTACCTTGCCCCCGACAGCAAATAACTGTCGGAAGAATGACGGTCGTCTATGACGAAATTTTCATGTTTTGGATTTGTGAACAGCCTTTAGAGAAGTCCTGTGATAACATTGATTGATGCTCGATTCGGCACGGAAGCGATGGTAGAAGCACCTTGTTCAAGTTACTGCGGTCTCAGGACCGTAGCTACCGTCATATCAGCCGTATCAACGATACCTAAGTACAGGGCCCCCAAGCCACTGACACAATGTGTAAGCAAAAATTCGAGAAAAACCTATTATCCAAACCTCAAATTCTTGTAGATGATGAATGTATGAATACCTAAGATACCAACCTAATGAAAATATGAGTTACTTATAGCTCTGGCATTAATTAGTTCTAGCTTATCAGAGTCAGGATGCTACAACTTTGAAGCTCGTTTCGCTCGCTCTTGTATTCTCTTAGTAAAATGACAGTGACAGCTTAACTTATCCGAGTCAGAATGCTCCAATTTTCTAACTCGCTCCGCTCGCTCATGCACATTCTCCTAGTAAATAATAATTAGTAAACCGGTAATAATTGGTTAAGTTCCAATCTCAATCAACAATCTTACAATCCCAATCCAGAATGATCCAATTTTTGCAGACTTAACGTAGGTACCTATCCAAGTCAGGATGCTCCAATTTTCTATCTCGCTCCGCACGCTTTTGTATTCTCTTTGTAAGGTCGAAATGACAGCTTCACCTCCCGACTCAGGACGCTATAGGTACAGGGTGGTGATTTAGTCACCTGCATCCGTCAAGGGGGTGATTCAAACAACGATTTATGTGACTTGGGGAAAAAATAACAAATTCCTTTAAAACCGAGTACCTAGACGGCGGCCGGCGGAAATGGAAATAAATACTTCAATATTTTTTTTATTTTTTTTTGTTCACGCTGTGGAAAATCCTCATGGATGTCCTCCGCCGAAAGGGGCGCGCGTGGAACACTACCTACGCGCCGTTACACCTCGGGTCCAGTGTGATAGCGGGCGGCGGACGTCCCCAAGTCCGCCGTCCCTGGACTCATTTAGGGGGGCTGGAAGAGGCCATTGTTTGCCCTCCGCCGACGCCCAGTACGCATGCTCGTCATTCATAGCGAAAGTAGTGTTTAAGTATTCTGAAAACTTTCTGTACCTACGTGTACGAACGAACTCTGTTACCACGATGCATTTTAGACAGAGTTCCTCACAATAATTTATTTTTTAACCGACTTCCAAAAAGGAGGAGGTTATTATGTTCGGCTGTATGTTTTTATTTTTTTATTAATGTTTTTTCACCGATTGCTCCGTGAGTCGTGGACCGATTTTGATAATTCTTTTGTTGTTTGAAAGAGTATGCTCTCGAGGTGGTCCCATTGCCACCAAATCAGAATCTGATGAAAATACAAAATAGGATTTCCCTCGATTTCTATGGGATCCCCCAATAGAAATCGAGGGAAATCCTCAAATTTTATAGGCACACATATAGCGATTTGGGTATTTTGTATAGCAACTCGTGCATTTGTTCTCGAAAAGCACCATTTGGTGAAGTGGAACCTAGGAACTGATGATGGAGACCACAGATAGCCAACGGAACAATATAATAATAAGTATTTAACGGGTTGCGATTCGATTAGGTACTTTAATGTGGTTGCTAAGCAATTTATGCTCGTCACTATGCATATAGTGAGTGGCAGTTCTCCTGGTTCTTACCAGGAGAACCGCTCCTCAACAGTCAACGTCTCAGCATCGGGAAAAGCTATATTTTGTAAAAGGTGATGAGCAATTAACATTAGGCTATTGTAACTTAGATAAATTAAAAACAAACCCATTAAAAAGTGAAAAATGTTTTTTTGGAAGTCGGTTATTTATTTTTAGATATCATCGTCATAAATTTAAATTATGGCGATTACGCTCTTGTGCATTAACAATATTCTTCTCACTGCACTAACAGTCAGGCAAAATTTGCTTTCCTCTGTCAGTTTGTTTGTCCTCCTCTACACATCGTATTTTACAATCGATCTGGACGAAACTTGGTATTACAGATTTTACAACTTTAAAGACTGTTTTGTCGTCGGGGATTTTTGATTGGAGGTACTTCCTCCAAAATTGACAAAGGGGTATAAGCTACTGGAGATCCGATCCGATTTCGGTGGTCCTTTTAAATTTGAATGTTTACTACATTCAAATTTAAAAGGACGAAGGATATAAGTTGGTCTCATAGAAATTTGGTGAAGATCTGATTAGGATCTTCGTCATGATGAGCAGAATATCTCCTCAAAATGCAGTAAATTGCTCACTTTTAGATTTCTACCAATGGAATCGACTACTAGGTAGGGATTTATGGAGCACCTGGGATCACTTTCCTTCTCACATCACAAAACTAGGCTAAAGCATTACCTCTGCCAATTAAAACTTATTTGTTTAACCCCTGGAATTCATAAAATAGGTGGTACTGCTCCAACCGACTCCGTCACACCCACCAGCATTAACCTTTCTTAGACAGTTAGACTAGTACTATACTCATTTAACTTTCTTTCTTACCTGAGCTTATTTTATGTTTTTTTTGCCATCGAGATATAAGTACTAACGTACTAGAGAAGACACCGTAAATTCCTACTTTGTCTCGTTCAACTGCGGCGATCGCGCCGCACCGTCGTCGTCGTTGTTGCACTTTGTCGAAGAAAACGCGTAAGTGCCGTGATTTACATGGCGCTTAAGACCTTTTTGCCGAGAATAAATACACTTCCGCAGCAAATCTAGCGCTGTGGTAAATTAGTTACGGTTTAGACGAATTGTTATTATTTTAGCGCTGCATCTTCATCATCAGGACAATTCAGTTATTTGACGTAGCTTCTGTAGTACGTTAGTACTTATATCTCGATGTTTCTTGCCATAGTCGGTTTTTTTAAGTTGGTTAGGTATATTAATTGTACGATTATAAACTTAAATGGTTATTCTTTTTACTATATTAATTGTTGCAAAACAGTTTGTGCTCGTGAGGGTTAAACCGTATAGTTATAAGGGTATCTATTCATTAGTAATACATAACCCCCCGTGCCTACACACAAAAGTAGCTCCACAGGAGGCTATTTTTTTTGTAGTTTTGTTATACTACCTACATCTTAGACAACAAAATACTGAAATCAATTTCGGATTGATTCTGAAATTCTGAACTACTTTGAGGACTTGAGACTTTAAAAGCTTTGTTCCATTATTGCTGTTGTTTATATATTATATTCATAAATCAAAAATAATTTGTTTTTTAGGGTTCCGTACCTCAAAAGAAAAAAACGGAACCCATAGAGGATCACTCGTGTCTGTCTGTCTGTCCGTCTGTCACAGTGATTTGCTCCGAAACTACTTGACCGATTAAATTGAAATTTGGTACACATATAGATTTCTGTGACCCGAACACGGAATTATAACGTAAATAAATGAATTTGGAATATGGGGGTCACTTTTGGGGGGCAAATCAGAAAATTAAAAAAAAAAAGTTTTTTAAACTGTACCGTGCGACACATCAAATGAAAGGGCTTGTTATAAGAATTTCAGATATATTTTCTTTATAATTTTAAAATTAATACTTATAAAATTATTAACGAAAATAGATGAAAATTGACCATTCCCTTCTTATGTCCGAAACTACTGAGCCTAATTTTTTTTTTAAATACAGAAAATAGTTCTTTACTTATAGATTACAGGTAAACCTATAAGACGTCTAAGATATTAAAATAACATTTGCAGTTGGAATGTATGAGGGAACAAGTTTTTCAACTGCAATGTTAAGTTTCTTCGTAGGATAATTAATCCCTACTACGGAACCCTTCATTGTGCGTGGTTCGACACGCTCTTGGCCGGTTTTTCATGATATTGCGTACAATATCATAAAAAAAAACAAATTATTTTTGATTTGATTAAAAATACTGCAACGTTATTGGAAGTTTACGACATCTACGGGTATGTGTATGTACAAAAAGTCAAAAATCATAAAACTAGAAATGTTCAACACATGAAAGTAAGGTTTACGTAAGATCTACGAAATTAAGAGGTCGGTGAGAGATAGGGTATGCTTCAGTCGTTGTAGTACTAACCATGTAGAACACAGATGTCTTATTCTTCAGTTTATGTTTAACCATTACATTGAACCAATCCATAACGTTGGTTGTCTTATTATTTTCTAGAACTTTGATGAAAGGAATTGTAACTGTACTACGTTTTGTAGTAATATTTGCGGTCTTCCTTGGCGCATAAGACTTCAATAATGTCGTGGCTCTTGTTCTGCTTGAAGTAACCAATGGTACAAATGTTATGGCGATTATGCGTTTTTTGGTTTTTGTAGTCTTAACCTTTCGTGTTCTCATGATTGGTGCAACTTTGAACATACTGACGTTAGTTGGAACCCGCAGCACTGGACTGACATCTTGTATTATAAAATCATTATTTTCATTAGCAATATTAAATTTATTCATTGACTTATGAGCGTTACGAAAGTAGTCTATTGCTTTTTTTTTGTATTCTTGTTGTTTTCTTTTTTTTATATCTTTAGGAGTTAGACGAAGAATTTTCGAAGGATGAAAATTAAGATCTGAACGATAAGAATCCCTTGGTATGGTTTCAGTAACATAAGAATGATTAGAAATAGGACGCCATGGATCTGTTCGAGTACGATGTGAATGATAAAAAGTCTGACGTCCTGGAGGAATTACAATAGAATAAGGTTCAGAAGGAGTAGGAATCGTTAAAGGAGCAATAATAAGGTTAGGATCAAAAGTAGGACGAGGAAGAAACGTCGGTGTAACAATAAAGTTAGGATCAAAAGTAGGACGAGAAGGAAACGTCGGTGTAACAATAAGGTTAGGACCAAGAGTAGGACGAGGAGGAAACGTCGGTGTAACAATAAGGTTAGGATCAAAAGTAGATAGAGGAGGAAACGTCGGTGTAACAATAAGGTTATGATCAAAAGTAGATAAACGAGGAAACGTCGGTGTAACAATAAGGCCAGGATCAAAAGTAGGACGAAGAGAAAACGTCGGAGGAGTAACAATAAGGTTAGGATCAAAAGTAGATAGAGGAGGAAACGTCGGAGGAGTAATAATAAGGTTAGGATCAACAGTAGATAGAGGCGGAAACGTCGGAGGAGTAACAATAAGGTTAGGATCAAAAGTAGGTAGAGAAGGAAACGCCGGGGGAGTAACGATAAGGTATGGATCAAAAGTGGGACGAGGAGGAAACGTCGGTGTAACAATAAGGTTAGGATCAAAACTAGGACAAGGAGGGAACACTGGAGGAGTAGCAATAAGATTAGTATAACTATCAGCACGAAGAAGAAACGCACTAGGAGTAACATCAGGGTAAGGATCAGAAGCATGACGAAGAGTTCCAGTGGGATGAGGATTAAAAAGATTAGGACGTGAAGTTTGAGTAGGATACGTTGCCGAAGCAGGTAAAGTAGTTTTAGAAGGGCGTTCATATGGAGTGCTGGTCATATCGTGCAATGTGGTAATTACAGCATTGTCGTAACCGAGGTTTCTAACAGTTTCACTTATCCAATAAAGTGCTGGACTTAGTGCAATAAAACTCCGTTGAGGAAGTCTGCAACTGTCCTTATCGGTGATGCCCATTATGCCAAATATTCTGTCTTCTATTAGTAATGGCACACCTTGTTCTTGTCTCTTTCGACAAACTTGTATAGTCTGTTTTGTGACTTTATTGGAGGCGCAAACGTAATATCCAAATGGTTGTTCTATGTAACAACGTTCAACGGAAGTTATTGCTAATCTCGGCTTATTTGCGTCCATTATGGGAATCAGCGCTTTCAGACCGATGGTAGACAGATTATCTAGAGCACTCAATTTAATAAGTTTTCTTTTTCGCCTATCTTGGCGAGTAATAACTAAAGCAATGTCATTTCGTGCAATAAAATTGTTTCCATGAACATAGTTCTTGTAATGTGAGTGAATAAAAGATTGCACAATAGACAAGTTTCCTACGGAGTTACATTTTGCAGCACAATATGAGGTAGTCAGCACAACATTAGGTAATATAAATGTGCCTAAACAACCCTGGATCGGTTTATATGTGTCACTTTCGCACATGAGCCGCTCTATACTAGTTACAGAAATGCTTTGAATGCACGCAACACTATACACAAATATTATATAAAATTGTAGAGGTTCATGCAACATTATATTAAATTGCTTATACTATAAATATTCTGTTATTACCTCTATCGGAAACATTATTATTGTAATTTTATGACTAAAGTTTTTACCTAGCTATGAATTGATTTATTTTTATGTTGATGCTAGTTCTGATTGTATTTTAGAAATATTGTGAAATACGTACATCAAAATACTTCAATATATATTAAACCCGCCTTAACCTATAAATGTACCTACATAATAAGAACAAAGCTTTAGACTTGGCGTTTCAGTGAAATTAAAAGGAGCAACTGAAAAATAATCTCTTTTTGTCATGCTGCCTGCTCTGTCATTATGGTTTCGTTTCGTTATCCAATCACAACGTGTAAGCATCATCTAAGCATACTTTCGTAGTCGATCTGTCCGTGTCAATGGGTACCGGGTCTCATGCCGCGGCCGCCGCACAGAATTCAAAATATTAGAATTGCGTGTCATGCATGAACTTTATTTTGCCATGCAATTTTTTAACAATATAAGTTCAGTTTGAAAATATATTATCACATTTATACATTTCTCTCTTTTGTACTCATAGAATGTGTGTATCTTAGAGAAACCCCCGCCGCATCACGGTGAGAACTGCGATTTTAGGCGCTGCAGCCTGGTAAAGTCGAGTATGGCCGGCCCTACACTATTTATTTTAAAATGGTGTGGTCTGTTGCCGAAGCATAAATAAATATAATAGTTGTAAATGTATGAATGATTTATTTCACAAGACGGTAATCTGAGACGCAGCTATTACATTTTATTTGGAAACGTTTATAGATACAACGAGACGTGGTTGGTTCGGCGCCTGAAGTGTTGAGTGTGGAGCGTTCCGTATGGATGAGCGCGGGAATTAATGTGGCGCCGGCGCCGGGGGCTGCGCGCACGGCATTCCTCGCGAGCTCCAGGAAAGTGCATCCGTGAATAACCACTCAATCAACCAAGTCTCGTAATGCTCGATATTAAGCTATCACGCGCCGCTGCCCCGAAATAGAACCATTCCATTCATAAACAATGCACATCATGAATTAAATACTATCGGCACATAACGCATTTACTAACTAAATTAACCACTCTATGTACGCCATGTTCTGGACTGGTTCGCACAAATGAAAGTACGTATTGCCATAAATCAAGATAACGTGATGGAGTTATGCGGATGAGCCCGCTATTAAAATGCCAATAATGTGCCAACTTCAATTGCAATGTGCTAGTTCCGATACTAAATATTATAAATAATAATCAGCTGGCGTTTCTTGTGCGTAGGAATTCCTACAATATCGCTCGGTAAATTAGCTGCGATAAAACTGAATGCTCTGAACAAATGATACACTGTGGACGTTTGAGGGATTTTATCGGTTTTGCGTACATGTAGGTACGACTAGGAATTCAATACTTAAATACAATTGACGTATTGGTATGCTTAGTGTTATTCTAATTTGGTATACCTACCTACTGTAACAATGTCTTGTTTTTCTGTTTTATCTATTTTTGGGATGTCAGAACACATGATGAATACTACGCAATAAATAGTCTTTTTCCTGCCTTGTTCTTATTATTTGGCAACTCTACTTGATTGTTGATTATTAAAGAGGGCTCCGTTTAATCAATTTTAGCAGAAGGAGATCTCTTTGTGAAGGACTACATCCGGGGAAGTACTTGAATAATACCTATTAGGTACTGCCGTCAAATAGCGTTTCTAGGCTCCTACAGACTGGTGCGATATCGCGGGCACGACGGGCAGCGCGACCCTTGTCATGCCCGCGACATCGCACCAGTCGGTACGAGCCTTCTGGTTGGAGCGTTTTGGTTGTGGTAATCAGATGTGAGGTTTCCAGCAAAATAAAACAAAATACGGTACCTAGCTAGATAATAATCCTGCTTCCCTAAGATAGGATTGCGGAGATCTGCAAGATAAAATTTTCGGTAGATACGTAAGATAGAAGCTCCGGAGACGCAATGGATTCGTTTCATGTTGACATCGGGTTCTGATGTTGACCGTACCATCATTTATCAAAGATTTCTAATGTGTTAACTTTTTGAGATACCTATTCACCATGATTTACTTTTGAAATAATTATGTGCAATCTCTAGAGCGAGGTTCATGGTGAATTTTACAGAATCGAAAATCTGCACGTTTCGACAGTATTTAAACAACTATAAGTCAATTGAGCGGCTGGTATAGTAGAGTTTAAAGGTAGAAAATGGTAGGTATATACCTAATATGATATCTGATCTGCCTAATTAAGGAAAAGAAGGTCGATGGTGGTAGTAACACATTTATTAATCCATTACATACATAACATAATCTAACACACGTAATTTAATTAAGTCGTAGCTATTATTTAGTTGTTTACCCTGAATTTAGGAGGTCCGTAGGTTTCGTGGGGGACACCCTGACTAGTAGAGATAGCACCACCTTCAAAACTCGCGCTGGAGGCCGTGCTGCTGATCGTGAGCGGGGATGCAATGCTGCTGGCGATGTTGGAAGAGTCCAGGCTACCACCGGAGTTAGCAGACGCCGTGTTCAGACCGAAGGACTGGGTGTATGACCCCTGCGGAACTGGCGCCTGGTACTGTCCGCTGCTGAGACCCGACGAGAAAGAAGAGGAACCCTCTGCAGCTCCTGAGTTCACTGACACAGACTGGCCTCCCTTGTGGTAGTCCTGAACGATGTTGTTGATCACAGCCTGGGAGTCATCCCTGTTCTTGTATTTGATGAAGTATACTTCGGGTTTGGATGGAGGTTTCTGTTCAATCTTAGGAAGGACAACGTCGGGTTGTTCGTCGGGTTTCTTAACAAGAACGTAGACAATTGTCTTCTCCTCGGACTGTGGTACGATAGGAGCAATTACTTGAGGTTGTCTAGGTTCACTGGGTGCCTTAACGAAGATAATCTTGTAATGTTTCTGGGGAGGAGGCAATACTATGGGTGCGCGGTGCCTGACCTCTTCTTGTTCTTCGGGGGCGTCGTGCACGTAGAAGTGTTTGAACACTTGAGCGGGCTGGTGCTGCACTTGATAGTAGTTCTGGTTCTGGTGTTTATTAAGAGCAGCTTGGTACTGGCTTGAGGCTTCGTATTGAGTTTGGAATCCGGTTTGTTGGAGATTGTTGGAGCCGGAAGATTGGTAATATCCAGAGCCGCTACCTGAAGTTTGGTAGCCAGTGTTTTGTTGACCTTGGTTGCCAGCGAAGGCAGTGCTGTACTGGCCAGAGCTTTCCCCAGTTTGATAGGAAGGAACTCCGTACGAGGTATGTGGCACTTTGTAGTGGTAGCCGAGGTGACTAACGTCGGCTGCGACTACTCCGAGAGCCAGCAATAATACCTGAAACAAGGAAAAGGTTTATGAGCTTTACAGTAATAACAAATGGGTTGACTAATATCTAATTTAAAATCTATAAAGTAATTGTTTCTGTTCAGTCAATGAAATATTGTAAAAAGACCCAAGAAAATAAAGAAATGTTTTTTTGTTATACATATATTATATAAATAGACACAATTAAAATTGTGCTCTATCAAAGCAACAGGCTTGTTGGATGTGGTGTGGTTAATTTGTTGGGAGGCTGTAGCGGTGACGCGAGCGTGGACGTGGGACCGTCGACCGACCGGTCGCATCGTGAGTCGTGAACACTCAGTACCACTCGATGTTGCAATACAGAACGCGTTCCAGCGGAATTAGATCTAGTTATATATTATTGATGGCACTGTGGAATGCGGTAAACAAATGGGGCTCAAGCGATTGATTGGTTCTGGTTTGTCTACAAAAATAACGTCAAGCATTTTTATGCGGATTAAATACAGCCTTAGCAGCCTTTGCTGAAGAATTATCTTTTATGGTTCTATTTGTTTTGTTGAAGCTATTTAGTTGTTTTACTGAATTAGCTGAAAATTAAGTATTTATTACAGATAAGCTTTATCAATAAAAAAAGATTTTAATAGAAAACAGGAGTATGAAAAAGGTTGAACTTTCTCCAAATAGCTGATGCTTCAATCCTTTCTTATCTCTCAAAGTATATTCGACGGCTTACTAATTGTTACTAAACAATGGTTTAATGTTATTATCAAAGATTTGATCTTCTTTGGGTTTAACGACAAATGAATTTATTAATTGAATCCCAATAACATTACACCGGCACACTGATATTAGATAACAAATATGGTACTTAGAATAGAAAGTATGAGCAAGGTCACGACTCGAATGTAGGATAGCTAGAGATGGTACAATGGTTGGCGTGGTCGCGTCGGTTGCGCAACCACCACGCCCAGACTGGGGTCAGCGATGCGGGGCGATGAACTTGACCATGGTTGCCGCTTCCACATGCTAGGTGCAACAAGTAAGTGTTACAACATCCAATGGATAAAAGTCGTTCAATTAACTGGGCACAGATTACTGTAATTTTCGCTTAAGGTTGTTTTTGAGTACCGCTACAATTATTACTTTTCTTGTAATGGCTTATGTTGTTATTAATTTAATCAATGCAAAGATATTTTAAGTCATGGAAATTAAAATGAAAAAGCGTGGTTTTCTATGTGAAAAAGTGTATTGCAAGATCATGATGTCTTTTGAAGAGGTGCTACGCGCAACTACTACATTACTACGCGGAATTGTTTTGCCAATTTGTCACAGATCACTGTTTTTTCAAACGGAGTACAAATCCACAGGGTAAATTTAAATCCTTTTTATTTAAGTAGTATGATTTGTGTGCATTTTTGTAACATTAGGTAATTAGCTAGAATCTTATGAATAGTTACGTGGTAGTTCGAACGTGTTACGGACAGTGGAGGACCAAATGAATATTAAATTACATTCAAACTATATACTCCATTTGAAATAAGATTAGAAATTTAAATAAACCTGTTTGGTCACATGACATATGGCAGCTGTAATAAACAGTTGGTATTGTAACCACGTTTTTGCTTTTAATGTCATACTTATGTCTACGGAAAAGAAGTCAAAATCGGTTAAACGGACTGTAAAAAAGGTTTACAATTTCTAATCTTATTTCAAATGGAGTATAGGTATCGCGTAGTAAACAAGCTGTCATCATCTATCTAGGCTTCTCCTGGATGCAGCTGAATACCAGTATTTTAAATGGACCAACTGCCTACCTGACCTTCACAACCCAGTTACTGGGTAATACCCCTTGATAAGACTGGTTGTCAGACTTTTGGGCTTCTGACGAACCCTAACGACTGTCAAAGATCCACGAATGACAGCTGGGACCAACGGCTTAACGTGCTTTCCGAGGCACGGACGCATGTAGATTATTTATTAAAAAAAAAATTAAGACGTGTAAAAGTGATTCCGTTACCATATTTACAGAATAAAAAGTTTCATTTATTGGTATGTAAAGATGCTCACCCATCCACGGACCAATCAAACCAAACCAAAATATTTATTTGATAGAATATGGTACATTAGGGTGTTACAGAAAATTTGTTTCAGCATAATATCCTGCCATAACATGGCGTGCAAATGTATTCACAATCAGCGATGTCAATTAATAAAACTTACAAATTACAGATTCTAATGATTCTAAATAGTCCTTATTGGTATAATATCTTTTAAATAGTAATAGTTTAAAAAGCATTTTTTTAAACCTTGTCAGCGGTTGTCTTGAAAAGTATTTGGTAAATGATTGTAATTATTAATCGACATGAAGTAAGTACATATACATCTTTCTTAAATAATTTTAATTTTTTTATAGGTGGCAGCCGAAGTTTGTATTTCGCGGGCTACCATAGCGCATCCTCCTTAACCTGGGCCTCAAGTCTGCTATTATAATAGTGTCAGAATGGTCGATAATTTTTTTCATAATTGTTGATTTTGACAAGTTTGGTAATCTACTATTATAATGGCGTCATTATGACTTTCCAATGGTCGGCCACTGACACTACATTGAAAGAAATTGCATTTATTGGTAATCTCGTACTATTTCTACTAATGGGTTTTATAATAATGGCAATACGACAATGCCATTATAAAAAGAAAAAAAACAAAAATAAATGAGAAAAAAAAAAAACAAAAAAACTATTACGAGAACATTGACCGACCAATGATCGACCATTATGAATTTAGCAGATTACGAACTTTTAGCAAAATGACAATGGGATCGTGTTGGAATGACTGAATTTATAAAAATAGCAGACTTGGGCCCCTGGTCGATCGACACGTGCGGCAGCTATTACTTAGCCATAATATCCTACTAAGCAAGCCGTTCAACATTAGACAAGACAAAATAGATCAACCATTTTTCAGGTAATCTAAAGTACATACATCTTATACGGGGTACTGTGTTAAATGTTACAACAAAATACCTTGTGATATATTGCAACTAAATGAAAGAAAATTTAAAACTCATATTAAAAGAACACTTTGTAAGCAAGCATATTACAAATTAGAGGATTATATACAAGATTATAAGAATGCTTGGAAACATGCTGGTCCTGCTCCATAGGACAATCTAGAGTCTAGACAAAATCAAACAGGTTGCTATTTTAATTGTATAATTTATTATTTTTATGACATTTATATTAAATTCTGTGATTACCTTAACTCGCACTGATATTGTTATTTTATAGGAAATCGTATATATTTTTTACAATTTTTGTAAATATGTGAGCACCATGTATCTATCACATAATTAATTTATCTGTCATTGCTTCATTCTTAACTCTTTTTATTACCTATTGTGGTATAGTAACTTTATTCTAGGTGCATCGTCTTCACATATAATTATATAATTAATGTACCTATAAAAATATTGTACAAGATTTTAAAAGAGTACCGGTGGAGTTTCTTGCCCATTCTTCTCCATACGAAACTACCTTTTGGAAGGGGCGACTAGAATCAATTCTATTTTTTTGTTAATATTGACGTTCAAAAGTGCCATAGATGTGCCTATTTGAAATAAACGATTTGACTTTGACTTTGATTATTGCATAATTTAAATTAATTTTCACATAAAATAGTGTGACATCATACATGTAGGTAGGTAATTACGAAAACTTTTCGACTAACTGTTAAGAAATGGAAAACATGTTTATATTAATTTAATTTGATTCTGATTTTGAAGTACTTAGTAAGTCGATACTTGTCTGCATAGATATTATTATCTATATATTATTACGTTATTAGATTATGTAGATATGTCAATTCTAGTGTTATGTGTATTACATGTCGGTAGGTACAAGTAAAATTCTTAAAAAGATTATAATATTTGCTTATATTATATTTATAGTAAGCTTTATTAGGCCCGTATTACAGTAGGTACGTCACTCAACACTCAAGCATTACTTAAAACTAGATTCAAGCCATTTGATTGGTTGAAACTAGTTTGAAGTAATGCTTGAGTATTGAGTAACGTTCTGTAATACGGGCCTTAGAGTCTACAGAGCGGTTATTAGTTTATAGTGAACTGTAATTTTACATTTCAGCTTCCCGGAAAGTCCGCATATGAGCAAATCGTTGCCAACCAATAAAATTTACCTTGTAAGTAAATTTTTGTATTTGTTTTTTTTTGAACTTTTATCAGCTACATTTTAATCACATTCTAGGAACCAATAAAGACAAAGTCAAATAGTTTTAAAAGGCACTTTTGAAGTTTTGAATGACAAACTTTACTAGAAAAAAGAGGATTTGGATCTAGATTTTTATTAATTAATTAGGTATAAGTTGCGATTTATGTAAATTTCATTCATATCTATACATATTATAATAAAATAGTTTCATTTTTAAAATAAGTATTTGCTATCAGGTGCCAGGTGTCAGTAATTGGTACCAGGAGTCTGATAACAATAATACAGTTTTTGTTTTTTTGTCCGTTTGTCTGTTGGTCTGGATGTATGTTCCGGATTGACGCAAAAACGGCTGGACGGATTTGGATGAAATTTGGCACACAGATAGTTTATAATCTGGATTAACACATAGGATACCTTTAATTGTAGTAGTACCGCGGACAAAAACTAGTTTTGCATAAACCTCTATGAAATATCTGCCCCTTCTATAAGATAGTTTCGTATGGAGAAGAATGGCCGAGGAACACAATCAAAAAATGGGTTTTACGATATATTTAATTGCAGTTTAAGGCAAATTAATCAGATTCTCAGGTTGGTGTTTCCAGAAAAATATAAAGATAAGGATAGAAAAAATATTTTTTCTTTCGAAAAGATAATTTTGCAGTATTGTGTTATAAACGCTTGTAATTCGCAACTTGAAAAATGTATTTGCTAAGAAATTATAAGCGCGCTTTCAAAAGCAGAGCGGCCATCTGCTGTATGTAGATAGGTACCTAAGACAAATAAAAATATATACAAAATATTCACATCCGCTTTGCTACAACTTTTGCATAACTAATGACAAAGATCTTAAATTCAAAATAGTCAGTCACACTTTGACCTAGACTATTATTAGCCAAGGCTGTGTCTAGTTTTACTGCCATTTAACATCGAATTTCTTACGGTAGATTCAAATAATTATGTTTATACATCTGTTAATACTAATACAATATGCATCTATTAAAACCAATGATTTATAAAGATATTTCCTTGAATAATTTCCCCATATTTTATATGAAACTTAAGGTATAACGTCATAGCATGAATAAATAATTTATTTTATCATATATTGCTTTTTGGTCCGATGAACTTCTATTTAGATGTTAACAGTACCTAATGGTAATTTGATTAATATACCTATTCAAATAATGTCGTAAATTCTATAAGTTCAACACCGACGCAATTTTTGGAGAGAATATTACTCGAAAACTTTGACGGACATGGCTTTTGCCATCGGAAAATTACAACTAGGTATTTTGTTACAAAATATACTAAAAAGACAATTTTATGGCTTATTCCAAAACCAATTACTGCGATAGCTGAGATGCTACAGCTGATTTGTAATCGTAAAGAAATGTACCAACCAACCGGAACTTTGTTATAAACTATGTAAGAATTTAATCGAAGTGGAAGAAGCAGAACATTCCAACTGAACTTGTCGTAATTATCTGGTTTGACGCATTGATGAGCCGCCTGACAGTGGTAGTGAATATCAAGATATTGAACTCATTTACAATATCCACGCCATATATTATATATACTGATTATATTTTGAGATATAGTTACCACTTTATATTAATTGTTTCTGCATTGACCCTACATCGAATGTTGAAGCGTGAGCGAATAAATCAACGAACAAATTGTGCATTAAAGATATTATATAGGTAATATGAGTTCACCGCTTTGACTAGCATGAAATATTCGAACTTACTTATGTTGCACGATTCCAAGATCGGTCCACGAAATATAAATATCCATATTAAAACGCAATCATGATGTTAATATTATTATAACATCTCAAAATGTGGTCATTCACGCATTCAGGGTCTATTAAAACTTGGAATTTTGTGAATTATAATAGTGTGAAGGTCATTGAAGCTTATGATTGATGGTCAGCATAAGATAAACAATGTATGAGCTACATTTTGTACGGAAAGGAAAGATGAAGAATTCATCATTTCATTTCATAAAAGATCATACAATTATTAATATTGAATGAATTTTGGATAAATGAGGAAAATGGAAAAAATGCTCTAGATCTACACGCAACAAACTTTTAGAAACTTGTGTACATTTACATTATTTTTTAAATCGAAGTTAATAAAGTCATATCAACTTCGATTGAAGAAAGGAAAGGGTTTTGTACTGAGAGAGAGAGTGCTGATAGAAGCTTTATGGAGAAGTCATGCGGGTGACGGATAACGATAAACCGTTATTTTCAGACTTTCGACAAATTGCACTCACATTAATAGACTAAGTAGTAAGTGATGTTTACATATACGATGTACTTGAAAGAATTAGACAGACGATGAAGTTAGAAAAGCAAATATCTATTTGGTGTTAACAATGGCACATATTGAGTAATTTTCGAGGTATATTGCTAGATTCTTGGCTACTTTTGATTGACGTTTAGTCACATATGGCAATGAACCTTGAAATGTGGTTGCCGATAAGAACTTAAATATTATACTGGATTATAGACATCATCTAAATGAATAATTATGACTGTACTATGTCACAACTTTTTTGTCGTGAGGAAATTTTTGAGTGGGGCAAACTATAAAAGTACGAAATACGAAATAAACGATGGATGGATTGTGGGTAAGATGATATGCCTAGAAAAGGCGTGAATACTGAGATGATAGTTGATAGAGATTTGATTTTTTTAAATAAGACATGTATTATGCCGAACCTAATAAAGTCGGGGAAGAGAGAGAGCTGATGATGATTATTAGGTATTACACACACATCAATTAGCACTATCGTTGATTAGTAGATGAATATTATGTATTGTTATGACATTAACTATAATTAAAAATATTATTGACTGGTAAAAATAAAATAACTTTAATTTAAAAAATAATATTTTAACAGTTAAAGAGTTTTTATCGAAAATATACCAAAGAAAATCTTCTCCAAATGGAAACAGTTTTTTTACGTAGTAATACCTACGTATAGGTAGAAGCTAAAAATATTTTCAAAAGAATTTAGTGAAATTGTAACACTAGATAATTTCTCCCATTTTTTTGTAAGTATTAACTTTCGGTAAAATTATCTTTACATTGGTTGGAACAACTTAATCGATCTTTACATTCAGTAAATATTTTTTTTTTTATGAAAGAAGTAACAATTAATAAGGACACATCTGCTGAAATTAATGTTATTTGTCACACGAATACTTATTAGCACTAATTAATGAAAAATATAACATAGGGGCACACTTCGCAAAGCTCATAAAGTTTCAGTCGCGTTTTAAACCAATTTTTCACTGAGTTATAAATTTAAAATAAAACTGTATCTTTCCAAACGTTCATTTTTAAAACTCTACGCTTTTATTTAGAACAAACACTTGAAACACTTTTTTATTGATTATAATGGAATATCTTCCTAAAAATAATAAAATAAAAAATGTTTTAAGGTACATACCCAAGTAACCTTCATGTTGGCGGTGCGATCGCTTGTCTTACCGACTGTTGAACAGGTGATGCGGTAAGTGTCGCCTCTCTCAGCGATTCGACTCTTAAATACCTGCGCGAGAAGACCCGCCTCTGTTAAACGAACCTACAAGGTTATGTCAACGGGTTCACGCAAAACAATGAACTGTCATTTATGTTTTACACGTAAAAGCACGTTTTTTTATACGGCGCAAGCTTTTCGGCTTTCTTATTGTTATTGTAATGTTATAGTTTCAGTTATGACGGATTTTACTAGTAAGTTAGTCATTGTAGTGTAGTAGAGA
Organism: Tiliacea aurago; assembly: GCA_948098905.1. NCBI lineage: Eukaryota > Metazoa > Arthropoda > Insecta > Lepidoptera > Noctuidae > Tiliacea > Tiliacea aurago. The sequence goes on along the minus strand of OX402576.1, from coordinate 13,313,303 downwards.
ATATGGAATTACATTGAGATTATGTTCATACTTATTAATACGAAAATTAATCTGAAAAAGATTTTTAAGTTTTTTAGAGTTTGGCGTTTTAAAAAAAAACCTAAATACAATTCAATTAATCAATCAAATAGGAAGCCTCGTAACCAACACCATTGTAAGTAAATAATCATTTGTGGGTTTCCAAGCTAAAAGGGTCTAGTTCGTGGCATTTATTTTCCGAGATATACGTAGTTTGGTAAGTTGGGTGAAAAAAATGCATTTCGCAATTTTAATATTTTTATTTGTTTGTACCGATTGTAATTGATAGTTAATTAATGCTCAATTGAGCTAATAATCGACAAGTTCATATAGTAAATGACTTTATATGTTTCTAAGTACCAGAAATTTTAAGACAAAAGTTTAGTAAAAAGGTACCAGTGGTAGGTATGTCAAATTTGAAAATGGTTTTTGTCAAATCAAGGTTTTTCAGAGATACTACGTCAAACGTCTGATAAAAAAAAATGTTGTAGTTTATGAATATTTTTTTTTTCCTTATTATCAATTAGATACCGAATCTAGTCAATCAATCAATCAATAATCTTTATTTGTAAACATAAAGTTTGTCTATGTTTTTCCATTTGGCGTACAAACATACAATTATTAAGCTTGGGCCACTATGTAAATTAATTTATAATAATTCAGGAGTGAAACGATGTCAATTTAAAAATAATAATAATAATAGTTTTAACTCAATACCCCACTACTGGACCCTTTTTGCTTGGACATTTATTTACCAAAAACTTAACCTAGTTAAAATAGAATACCTATCATATATTAATCCTGAATTTTATTGTAATTTGCCGATTACAATAAGGTTCAGGATAAAACAAAATATTTCGTTTCATGCCTTGTGTCCGATGGGTTTTTCTTTGGCCAAAAATTATGAACTTTCATAGGTACACTCATACTCTATGCAGGGTGTTAAAGTAACTGCGTGCCATAGCTTAGGGGTTCAGAGTCGATAAAGGAACCCAGGAAAAAACAAAAAAATAATCATAAAAAATTAATAAAAATGAGTCTCTTCGTACTTTAACGGCTTAGCCGTCAAATACAATAATTTTAATTCTAAACGATTGCTATTTTAAGTTAGTAGGTAAGTACTACATTAGGTTGATCTTGCAATTTTTTTTTGTGTTTTAATTTATATATTTTTTTTCCTGGGTTCTTTTATCGATACTGAACCTACCCTTAAGCTATGGCACGCAGTTACTTTAACACCCTGTATTGAACCCCATAGGGGACAATTTTTTGTAATATATAACTTCTGTGCATTCAAATTTCACCCATAGGTTTCTTTGGTAAACCAGTTTCCGTGATCCTTGGAATTTATTAGGGTTCCGTACCTTAAAAGAAAAAACGGAACCCTTTAAATAGGATCACTTCGTTGTCTGCCCGTGTGTCTGTCAAGACCCTTTTTCTCAAGAACGCGTGGAGGTAACAAGTTTAAATTAATATCAAATACGTGAAAAACAATAAAAAAATACGGCGATTTATGTGACATATTTTCATACTCGCTAATAAATTAAAACCTATAGGGTACTTCCCGTTGACCTATAATAATGAAATTTGGCAAGAAGCAAGGTCTCTCAAAGCACAAGTAAAGGAAAAGTCCAAACTCGTTAATTTGTAGTTTTATCGTAAAAAAATATTTATTTGCGATTACAAACGTACATTTGCAGTTAGAAAATTGACCGTGGCTTATATCGATGTATGGGAGAACATTTATAATTATGTTTTACAACTACAATATTAAGTTTGTTTTTGGGATAAATTCATGCCAACAACGGAACCCTTAATTGTGCGTGGTCGGACATGCACTTGGGCGGTTTTTAATTATCTGGATTTAGCCACGTAGATACTAGATGGAATAAGTAATCTTATATATAAAATTCTCGTGTCACAATGTTAGTTACCATACTCCTCCGAAATGGCTTCACCGATTTTTATGAAATTTTATATGCATATTCAGTAGGTCTGAGAATCGGCTACTATCTATTTTTTATACCCCTAAGCGTTAAGGGTGGCTTTCCCACGGGATCGAGACTTACGCGGGTGAAACCGCGGGGCGCAGCTAATATCTATCTATGTAGTTTAAAACAATTTTGTACCTTTCCTTACCTAGTTTTTGGAACATTGTGGTCATTAGTGAGTACTTGTATGCAATCTGCATCTTATCTGCACCTTAAATGCAAAACTTATTGTGATGAATTGATTCAACTTTGTTAAAACGGATTCGACATTGAGTTGCTAATAATGATGTCATTCCATGAACTTCCGATACGTTTTTAACTTTGTATGGCAGATAACTATGTAAACCTAACTTAGAACTATCTTCGGGCCCAGGAAGTTAATTGTAGGTGTCACGTGTATACCATTTTTGACTGACTGCTCTGGTACAGCTTAACGAAGATACGGTCAGCAACGAAAGTAAGTTATAAACACTGTTATTACAGAACATGGTCAGTTATGAGTAAGTTATCACTTTACAGAACACAAAGAAGATCGATACACTTGCTTTTCTGCACTTCTTGTGATATTATTATCTCTGTCAATAGTTTCTGTTAATTTGATTTCTTTAGAGTATTTGTTTCAAATATAAGTACAAATATATTATACATAATATCACGCCTGTTTTTCCCGAAGTGTTAGGCAGATGTGTACCTATAGTACACCCATAGGTACACATCTGCCTAACCCTTCGGGAAAAACAGGCGTGATATTATGTATAATATATTTACACCCACATTTCGCCAGTTATGTATAAGTCTAATGTTAAAGGATAAGTAGTTATTTTGTAATATAGTAGTAATGATTTATGAAACTGGCATTTTAACCGACTTTCGTTGCTAACTGTACCTGCCTTCGGTACCTACGTTACTGTTGACTACAGCTTTTGTTGCAGCTTAAATTGAAACGATCTAAACAATAATTGCCTTGTGGTGCTGGTCGTAAAGAATAGCACCATCCTATTTCTTGGGTGTCGTAAAAGACGACTAAGAGACTTACTTGCGAATGGGCAGCAGCGTTCTCTATGCATTTTAAATTTTTAACACTTTTGGCAATCCCATTTGGGGGACGCCTATGTCCAGCAGTGGACGTCTTTCGGCTGAAATGATGATAATGAATGAAACAATAATTATATAAACATTTAAGAAGTAAAGGTCAAGTGCATCTCTTAAGCGTTTGTAACAACTAACAAAACAGAGTTTTGAATATTTACTTTGGCCGACCGTTAAACAATTGTAGGATGGAACCTTCGCCTTTGCAATGAGCACCCAGAAATATTTTTTTGCTCACACTAACAATATACCTATTGGTATGAATTATGACCTATTATTATATTAATTCCGGTGGGGAGAAACCATAAGTGTACATAGAATTCAATAGTAGTTAATTTAAAACATCAACAATACTTATAATTGAAAGCAAAAAAACAATGGTATTTTCAATTATATTGGAAACCGCACTTAAGGCGATGATAACTAACTTTTAATGATTTTATACTGAAGATCACGTCTAAACGAGTAGTGTTAAAAATTTGAAAAAATAAATATGTCAAATTAGACCATTTTTTCAATAATTTAATATGTGAATATTTTAGATTATGCTTATATTACATAGTGAAATTAATTTGTAAAGTTATGTCTAACGCGGATAAAAAACTGAGAATGGCACACAATCTAACAAGCGTATTTTTCTGAAACCTTCACCAATTTAAAGATAATGTAATTATTGAACTTTTAGTTTACGCGTTTTATTAAAATACCTTTAGTTTTGTGTATAATAAATTAATAATGCGTCAAATTGGGGACAGCGCTCCTTGATGGGCTAGTCCTATTACTGGCTGAACGTACGACGCGTTGCGTGAGCTCAGTACAGAACACGCACGCTAACCACTCAAGGTCACTGGCATATATCTGCATCTTAACAACTTGTGCAAAATTAGCTTGTGATTTGGATCCCAGTAGTAACTACGGTCAGCAACACTGAAGTTCACTGAACAAAAAGTTCATTAACACTGTCACTTTTACATTATCATTAAAACTGACACAAAATGATAAACTGCTTTTAGCTTTTCATATACCTAAGTAATAGCTAAGAGTTAATATGCTTAAAACTTTACTTCCTTTTTGATTTTAAATAAATATTGGGTTCAATAATTAAAATTTAAAGAACTAAAGTGGCTGGCTGACGCAAAAGCAACGCAATGCAACGCAAAAAATCTTCTTCTTTCCACACTTCCGTACATTTTCTATGAAATAACGCACAATACACCTTACTTTTTTCTACGATTGCATGAAAATGCTTTGCGCTGCTGCCCCAATCAACTCAGCCTATCGCAGTCCACTGCTGGACATAGGCCTCTCCCAGGCTGCGCCACAACACCCTGTCCTCCGCCTTCCGCATCCAGTCTGACCCAGCCATCTTCTTAAGGTCGTCGGTCCATCTAGCTGGGGGGCGTCCCACACTACGCTTGCCGATACGCGGTCTCCACTCCAGGACTCGTCTGCTCCATCGGCCATCGGTCCTTCGACAAACATGGCCACCCCACTGCCACTTCAGTTTGCTTACTCTGCAAGCTATGTCGGTAACTCCGGTTCTTTTCCGGATAATTTCATCCCAGGCAGCACACAAGTCATATAACTGGCCAACAATTTAACCTTTTGCAGGGTTAAGCTTTATTATATATGTATAGAAGCTGTGTGTATTACGAAGTTCTGTATTAAAAATATTTTTTGCTATAATAATGCTATTAGCTGAGTTAGTTTTGTAATTTGCCGATTTTATTTCTTAAAACTGAATAATCATCATAAAAAGACCTGTTACTCAAGAGTTTGTGTAACCTTTTGTATAACATTGGTATAAAATTCCACTATCAAGCATGATACTGAATAATTTATATTCTGTTCTCTTTTAGTTGTATTAAACACCACATCTTGACAGTTATTCAGCTGCTGTATAAAATAGGCGTTGATTCTGTTATGCAGCATATAGTAACTTATCAGAAATTAAGATAGCTGTTATAACTGCTTTATGCCGGTTTAAGTACGAAATTACCGTCATGTGCAGCTAACTGTGGTAAAAGCAATAGTAACAGATTCTTATGCAGAAGTTTGCTGGGTACTGGGACTATACCTAATTGTAAAGGTATTTATAAAGCAGAGGTGAGTGGAAACGCCGGGAGGGGACGCCCTAGAAGGACATATAGTGACCAAATTGGTGATGTTCTTCAGAAAGGTCAGGTGCGTAGTACTCGCAACCAGCGTGCGTGTATGACTAGATGTATGAACGTAGGCAAAGCAAAAGGAGTATGTAAGGAGCGTAGCAAGTGGCGTTCTATAGTTTCTGCCTACCCTCATGGGAAGAAGGCGTTTATGTATGTGAAACCTAATTGTTTGATTTACAGTACGAATGTGTGTGATTATAGAACATTTATCGAAAATATGTTGAGTGCAGACCACTTTTAACCAGAGAACAACTTAATAAGTGGACACATCTCTTCTGTTAAGCAGACATAAGATGATAAGCCGCGGTGCAATCAGATTTTATTCAGAATGAGCGTCGTCATATCGAATAACATAACCTTATATAATGATGTGGAATTTACTCAAATACTCAATTTTAATAACGAAATCGGTATAATATTCTTATAAAAGTATTACAAGGTTATTTTTGAACCCTTAAATTGCATAAAACATAAAAAAATATTTCATACGTAACGAAACGAAAAATGAAAATGAAAATGTATATATAAATACACAGTAAAGTTGCATGCGCACCTAGAATTTCCTTAATTAAGCATAAATATTTAATTACGATAAATTTGGACATATTATATTTCAATGTCGCAGTTCACCATGATGATACAGCGCGTACCGCGGGGGTTGGATTTGTCAATTTCAATTTAATTTGATTAACTTCTTGAAAAAATATACTTGAAATAAGCTAAACGCTGTGTATCATCTGAATATCTGAGCTTTGAAGGACTTAACTATAGTTCACTCGATCATCATTCATTCATCATCTGGCTAACAGAGCTGTAATACTTGTATAAAAGAACAAAATGCTTTTATGCAGAAAATACTCAGCTTGTCATACAATTATTCAAAACTTATTCATCTGTTACGTTACTATTACACAGCTATTAGCAGATTAATTTTGTGCCCAAATTGCTTGAATAACGTCTGAGTAAGCGCCAAATCAGCTAATAACGGTTGTCTTATTCAGTAATTAGTTTCTATGACTGCTGTTAAACAAAACTTACTCAGAAGGTTTGTGCTGCCTGGGATTCCTGATTTTATCCTTCAAAGAGACTCCAAGCAAGCCCGCTCCATAGCGCGCTGGGCGTTGCAGCCCGTTACGGCTATAATGTGCGCTAGTCATAATAGGCTTTTGTTGCTGACTGTACCTAGGTCTCATAGTCATGTCAAACTCATAATATAATATAGTAAACGCGTAGTAGTATAATAAATCAAGTTTTTGAACTCTGTAAGCTGTTTCTTCCGTGGTTTTAAACGTCAAAAATTATACTCATTGATTTATTAATGACCGCGTAGTTTACAAAATTATCATGTTATGCTGCATTCCTGCCAGGGTTGCGGGTTTGTCCGAAAGGGATACCGTGGTCCTGGCACACAGGCAACTGAAGGAACACGGGTGGGTTTTAGTCAGTAAAAGTCTGACACGCCCACCCGCTCCGCCCAGAGCGGGAGAAGATATTTGATAGTTTCCCACCAAAAAAATAAATCTGCAGTAAACAAAAGGTAGCAGGACTACCAGTACATAAACAGTGATTTGGCAATTAGGCATTACATTATCAGCAAATGCAACTGATTGCTTGTCCTTTCAGTGAGGTTTTTGAGGGTTCCGTACCACAAAAGGAAAAACGGAACCCTTATAGGATCACTCGTGTGTTGTCAGTCTGTCCGTCTGTCACAGCCGATTTACACAGGCACATGAATTTCTGTGACCTAAACACGGGCGTGTAAATAAATGAATTTTGAGTATGAATATATATAAATGAATTTCACTTTTGGGGCCAAATACTAAAATAAAAAATGCAAACTGCACCGTGTGACATATCAAATTTTCATTTGATATGTCACACGGTGCAGGCACGGTGCAGGGGTGTAGGTAGGTACTGAAAAGTACTAAAGAGTGTTAATTTAAGAAAATAAACGAAAATTGTAAAACTGTGAAAACGTATATTACTCATACAAAGTATGTAATTATACAAAGTAATATTTTATAAGTGTACATTGTAAAACTTTTAGGTAAATAAACATTATTTAATTTCAATAGGGTATTAAAATAATATGAAAATGATATAAGAACTAATAGTACTAGAACTACTATTTATATTAATATATATTTTATACATACATAGATGCGTCGTCCCACATACCGAAGTGTCTCAAGACGAAAGTCTTTGACCAGTGCGTGTTGCCAGTGATGACCTATGGTACTGAAACGTGGTCACTCACAATGGGCCTCATCAGAAGGCTAAAAGTCACCCAAAGGGCAATGGAGAGGGCTATGCTTGGAGTTTCCCTACGTGATCGAATTAGAAATGAAGAGATCCGCAGGTAACCGATATAGCCCGAAGAATTGCTAAGCTTAAGTGGCAGTGGGCAGGGCACATTGCTCGCAGAACTGATGGCCGATGGGGCCGAAACGTTCTGGAGTGGCGACCGCGTAGCGGAAGACGTAGCGTTGGAAGGCCTCCTACAGGTGGACCGATGACCTTGTGAAGGCCGCAGGTATCCGCTGGATGCGGGAAGCACAGAACCGGTCGAAGTGGCGGTGCTTGGGGGAGGCCTATGTCCAGCAGTGGACGTCTTTCGGCTGAAATTATGATGATGACATACATAGATTAGCTGTAACTGAATATTGAGTTGAGAAGAAGAAGAAGCGAAAAGTTACTAAGCCAATTATTGTGAATTAGCACTAGCGACCCCGCTGCCCCTGCACGGTCACACAGTTTTACGAAATGGCAAAACATGAAGATTTATTTTTTATAAGTATTTCAATAATGCGAATGATACATAAGACTTGGAGCGCTGAAATTCGACTTCGTGGTAAAAATAAAATAGATACTAAAAACCGTTTTGCATGGAAATAATCTGAATTCTGAATTACAAATCCGTCTAGATACTTATCTCAAAATGACGTTCAAAGAAAAAGACAACAAATAAATACATTATACAATATGTAACAAAAACCCTGTTGTTCCTTTTAGGGATGTATACATTTACCTACAAGCACAACATTGGTGGAATTATAATTTAAAAAAAATAATTATAACCTAGTCGAGAAGTCAAAATCAAAGAATGAAAGAGGTTAGAAATCAGTTAAACATTACAAATATTAATAATTAAATATTTATTTTAAATATTTTTGTTGAACTGTTTTTATTAATGACTTGCTTTATTATGTATGTATACCGATTCTTAAATCGTGGTCTTTATGTAACAAAAACCCTGTTGTTCCTTCTAAGGAACAACAGGGTTTTTGTTACATATTGTATAATATTACGGAAAATTATACATAGCTTAGCATAGCTTTTGCTTTCGTCCGCATACAGACGACAGGAAAACGTAGCTTTTTCTATTTGTTTCCGAATCTTTAAAACCGTTGATGTAAATAATTGTTGACTCCTTCGAAGACCTCAAAAAAAACCCCCACAAGAGCTTTATTTTCAGTACCTACCAGGAAGTTTGACAGATTAGCATAATATGGTAAGGTGCTAAGCATGCTGAGGATAACCACAAGGTAAACTAAAATCGAGGGGCAATTGAATTAAATGCGTATCATAATATAAAATACTACAAGGCTGCATCGTAGACATATTCTAATATCGAGGTAAACTACTCCTCTTGCACATTTATTAAAGTTTTGAATAAAAATATTAAAATTATAGGTATATGGGACACAAACCGGTGACTGAAAAGTGGTCCGGAAATCGGTTGTATTTGATGCGGAGGAATGAGAAAAATGTCGTGAGGAAAGTTTTGTGTATGAATGTTGATGGCTATAAGAGTAGGGGAAGACCGAAGAAACCGATGGATGGACTGTGTGAAAGATGATATGACTAAAAAGGGAGTGAATACCGAGAATAGAGAAGTATGGACGTAAAGGACACGTTGCGCCAACCCCAAATAAAATGGGATAAGGGCAGGAGAATGGTGATATATGGGACACAAATATTGCGAAATATGATGTATATTTTTCCTTATAATGGCTTGTAAAATTTATAATCATCATCTGCCTAGCCTTTTCAAAGATGAGTTCCCACATATTATTGATGTTGTCAGATTCCTGTTTGACCGCATCCGGTTACACTGGATGCCGCCAACCTGAATACCAGTATTTTACATGGAGCTACTGCATCTCAGGCCTAAACAACCTAGTTGCTGGACAATACGATATAGTGGTACCCAATTGATAAGGCGCGTCGTGAATCTTCGTTCGCACAAAAAAGAAAGTATGGCCCCGAAGATTAACGAAAGAATGCTTAAAACTTACAATCAACCTTAGGGCACTATTATAAGGTTCATAATACACTGGAGCTGCTAGCGTGCACTCGATCAGAAGTATGGCGGCTGACAAACATGCCACGCGGCGCGCGCTAACATGGCGGCAGCTGCCGACCAATAGCGGTACAGGAAAAAGAACCGCGGTGCGTGGAGCATGCCGATTGGTCAATAGCATTTCCCGCACTTTTAAAATTCACCTTCTGCGCAGGTACATCAAAATCAAAATCGAAATCAAAAATATTTTTATTTCACATAAGCCTAGGTACATGGGCACTTATGAAACGTCAGAAGCTAGGTGCACGGTTCCAATTGGTCGTTTCCTATGGAGAAGAGCCGGCAAGAAACTCCACGGTCACTCTTTTAAAAAAATAAAATTGGCTTTTACAATGTTTTCAAATTACAGTGTTATTAGGTATGAGAGGACAGCGTAGTCCCATCAAAAGTACCAGGAACTTAACAAAATAGAAAATGGTTTAAAGATCTACAGTCTAATAAGCCTACAACGTCCTCACATTGACAAAAAAAAAACAATATAAAATATGATTAAAATAATAAAAGTTAGAATCTTGTTGAAATTTAAATTGTAGGTATAATAATGTCAAGTAAGAAAAACATTATGTCAGTGAAGTTTGTAAAAAACAGATAAAATTAAATTAAAAAATAACTTCGTAATTTGGGAGCTGTTAATAGACATTTACATAGTTTTGCCGTTAATGAGGTACCAGGGAGGCCACATGTACAGAAGGAATTAATGCCAAACTTCCTTGTCTTCAACGTAGTCCTTAATCTTATAATATGCTTTTTTGATAAGGGCACGTTTAATGTGCGTTTTGAATTTTCCATCACTAAGTTCTGTAACCGATTGTGGCAACTTGTTATAAAAGCGTATACTGTTTACAAGAAATGACTTGCTTGTTTTAGTTAATCTAAATTTGGGTAACACAATTTCATGTTTACTACGTGTATTTATATTATGGAAATCACTTCTTATTTTGAATAGTCCTAAGTTTTTGCGAACATATAAAATACTTTCTAAGATATAAAGAGAGGGCAGAGTTAGTACATCAATTTCTTTGAATTTGTTTCTAAGGGACTCACGAGGACCCATTCCATAAATCGCGCGGATTGCCCTCTTTTGTAAAATGAAAATTGAATCTACGTCGGCTGCCGATGCCCACAGCAGAACGCCATAAGACATAATACTGTGGAAGTAAGCAAAGTACACTAACTGTGGCTATATCTGCTATATCGGTAAGCCATATCAATTGGGTACTAATGTACCCCTTGGTAAGACTGGAATTGCTTAGGAAAGGAACTCCCCACTCATATATAATAGAGTACCTAATATTATAAAAAATATGACTACATTCAAATTTAAAAGGGAGCTAAAATAAATTTTAATTATGAAAACTTATTACATGGTTGACGATTTTCTTAATGATGATTCACTATCTACTATTTCTCTGACTGACATATTATTGTGATCCTGGTTTCATTTACTTTTTGTTTCTGTTTGACATTATATAGTCTTATTTTATTTTATTTTTCTAATGCTTGCATTTTTCTTTTGACATTTTTGATTTATATTTTTAATTTTTCTTTTTTAATTTCGATTTTTTATTAGGAATTATAAACATTTGCATGCCCATGCGAGGGATTAGATGTGAAAAAAAAAAAAAAAAAAACTATGTAGATTTTTTTTATTAAAAAACACCTATGTACTTTACCCATGTTTGCAAAGAAATAAATTATTTGATTTGATTTGGAAGAGACTAAGATTATTGTAAGATAAACTATAATATAAAAAACTTTTTACAAAAAAAATAACAGACTTTCTAAAAAACACTACAAAGTGAAAAATAACATTAATTTCGGAAGTCGGTGTTTTTGAATCTGTTCTGTCTGTATTAGTTTTTGCCACCGACTTCCGAAATTAAAGTTATTTTTCACTTTGTAGTGTTTTTTTGAAAGACGGTTATTTTTTTTTGTAAAAAGTTTTTTATTTTTCATTTTTAGTGGGTCTGTTTTTAATTTATCTAAATTGCAATAGCCTATTGTCAACAGTTCACCACCTTTTACAAAATATTGCTTTATCCGATGCTGGGACGTTAATTGTTGAGGAGTTCTCGTGGTAAGAACCAAGAGAACTGCCACTCACCATATAAATTGTGACGAGCATAAATTGCTTAGCAACCATATTAAAGTACTAATCGAATCGCCCGTTCCGTTGAGGAGTTCCCTGAACTGTCCTTCGTCTTCATCATCAGACCCCTTATGACAGTCACAACCCATCTAGGTGTAAAGTTCTTATCAATACAAATTAATCAAGCTCAAACACAAGGTAGCTGCTGTGAATCGTTGAGGGGTTCCCTTGACTGTCTCTCGGCTCCATCATCAGATCTACTCCAGACCTTTATTAATTGTAGTGGTTTAAAATACTTAATGAAAAAACTTACAAACGCACTATTCGCCCCTGCGATTTTTGAAAGTTCCCCTTGATTTCTCTGGTCTGCCATCATCAAACCCTGACTTTCATATCATGGGACCACCTTTGAAATATCTTCTTTCCAACAAAAAAAGAACCATCTAAATCGGTTCATAAACGACGAAGTTAGGCGCGAACAAACATAAAAAAAAGCATATATACGGTCGAATTGAGTAACCTCCTTTTTTAGAAGTCGGTTAAAAATAATAAATCATTGAGAAAACCGGAACAGGCTCTCATCTCTGACTGACGCATATCATTGACCTTACATCTAGACCTTAACCTTACTTTAAAAGAAATTCATCTCAAACTAGTCTTTGGCTTTTTGTATTTTTATAGTTTTGTTTTTTTTTTTGTTTTTTGGTACTTATTATAAACTGAAGTCGCTTTTCATGTTTGTCGGTATGACTGCGTTGTTGTTCTAAACTACGCAACTGATTTTGATGCGATTTCAACGTTATTTAGATAAATTATTCCGAAAAGTAATTATGTGTATTAAACATACATATAAAAATAAATCTGCATGGTTTGCCATTTCGTAAAACCGTATGACCGTGCGGGGCCAGCGGGGTCGCTAGTGCTAATTCACAATAGTTGGTTTAGTAACTTTTCGCTTCTTTAGAAACTCAATATTCAGTTACAGCTAATTTTATTTATTAAAACTTTATGCACAAGTAAAAAATACGCTGTACAAAGGCGGACTTAATGCCTGAGGCGTTTTCTACCAGTCAACCTTAGGGTGATGCAGAGACAAAACATCGCAAGTGCAACGTACGGGATAGATAGCTCGGAAATAACTATAAAATACAAGCATAAGTTCAAATACATAGATACATAGATAGATACATATATAATATACCAAAATAAACTTAATCTATCTTAATATTTATAATCAAAATCAAAATCAAAAGTCATTTATTCAAACTAGGCTGAGAATCAGCACTTTTCGAACGTCAAAATTACATGAGACAGTCCCCCAAAAACGCCCACCGTTCACCACTTCCTAGTGCTTTTGCTGGGAAGAAGAAGTGGCGCAACAAACTCCCCAGCAGCACAGCTGTCTGACGTAATTCTTCTGTACGTGTGTTTGTCACCTAACTCCTCCTAAACGGCTGGACCGATTTAGTTAAAATTGTGTAATTATATTGCAACAGGTTCCTGGATCGTTTGAAAACACAATCGGACCCTTTAGGTGGCGCTGCTGTTGGTATAAGGCGGTACGAAGTTCGCTGGGTCAGCTAGTGTATGTATAAAATATAAGTAGGATAGACCGAAGAAAATTTCAGCTTTGTTTGTCTCTAGGATGCAACAACGTACCTACTGACCTATTCTGTAAAAATCTCACCGTGAAATCATAGAAGTGAGCTGTCATTTTACCAGCCGGTCTATTCTGCATAAAGGCTCTTACAGATTCACGCGATATCGCGGCCGCGACAAGCAGCGACATAGAAATTGTGCTACTAGTCTCGCGCCACGCCCGCGATATCGCACCAGTATGTACGAGCGTTAAATCTCACCATGAAACTTTAGGTGATGGGAGCTCTATTTTCACCTTGTGTTAAGCCGGTCTATTCTGTAAGAATCTCACCGTGTAATCTTAGGTGACGTGAGATTTAAGTGAGTTGCCATTCCACCTGATGCTACGGATCGCTAGGGATTGACCATAATTATGTACAAGCAATATATTATGTCAATGTATTATGTCTTCCGGCTGAAATGATGATGATGATGTACCTACAAGCAAAAAGGGTCCAGTTCTCGGCATTTAGTTTCCGAGATATACGCAGTTGAGACCGCGTATCGGCAAACGCCCCTCACCCTAGTTATTTTTGAGACACAGGATTTTATTTAGAAAGATTTCGTGGGCGAATAATAATGTAGGTATTCAAATAATATCTAACAGATGAGATAACCGCACAGCTAATAAAATGTCTAATGATTATATTATAAGTTTATAACTCTAACCGGTTTATGTTGTACAAATATTTCTTAAACTTATCTTGCTTAAAAATATATTATGTCGCCTATCATCATATGAGTTTGAAATGTTGGCCCAACTTGAATTGAACCGTGCATGGTTGATTCACGTGATCAAGGTTCATTGGATTTACCCTAGAGTTTATTATTGAATTAATCACTGTGTAAGACGCGAAGAATTTGAAAAATGCCTATCTATCTACTTAGTAGGTACCTATTACAAAAATAGACGGAAAGTAATGCGTGCGGTTGCCATATTCGTTTGAAACAATGTGTTATGGATAGGACATATTTTTTTTTCCTTTTGCGATTAAAGGCATTGTAATATGTAATGCCTTCATAATCATCATCTGAGAGAGTTTCACTATTTCATAGTGCAATTGGTTCGTTATCTGGACAGTTTGACACTCATTAGTCATTAGTTCACACAAGGTGTACCTAGTTGATATAACTGATGTATTTAAAAGAAAAAATCTAATCGTTATGTTTATTGGCACCAAAAAACACGCGAAAATAAAATGAGATGTTTTCTACATTTTGTCCAGTTGGGAAGAGAACATGAATGTAGGAGCAGCTGATTTTTATTGCGTTTTCAGGGTTGGTCACATCACATTGCAAAAGTTTTTCATAATGATGAGTACAATGACCCCTTTTCAGGTTTCAGTTATTTCAATTACATCTTTATACAGAACTTCGCTAAAATTGATATCTAATCTTGTGAAATCAATAGCTATTTTTTGATAGTTTATCTGAGATGCTCAGCAAACGGGCACTATTCAGATGTTATGGCACATTAGGTAGCTAATATCCAGAAATGTTAACGTGATTACGTCTTTTTCAAATTTAAACTAGTTTGACAACTTGCATCTATTTCTATTTCGCAGCAAAATCGAAATATAAATCCGTGGACTAAATAGAGAATGCTACATTTTTATTAATGGCTACATCCGATTTAAACAACTTTTTTCATCGACAGTTTTTTTCTATTTTGATTCTTCATAAATATATTCATTTGTCGAATTTGGAAAGATCTTAAGTGGCAAAAAACTAAATAGGGGAAAATTTACATAAGCAGCTGGTGCGGTGTTTCCATGGAAAACTAATTGTTTAAAAAATTTCCGCATGCGAAAATGATTGCTGATCATCACGAAGAAAGAAAAATGCGTTTATTGGCATTACAGCAAAAAATACGCCTTTTATCTATAAAAACAGAAAACATTTATTATTATAGGTACCTAATGCCAAAAGGGCCTCAGCTCAGCATAATGTAGAAGATATTACATACAAACATAAACTCACGCCTTCTTACCATGGGGGTAGGCAGAAACTATAGAACGGCACTTGCTACGCTCCTTACATACTACTTTTGATTCCACGCACGCCGGTTATACGAGTACTACGTACCTGACCTTTCTGAAGAACATCACCAATAAGGTTACTAAGTATAATATGTCCTTCTAGGGCGTCGCCTCCCGTCGTTTCCACTCATTTCTGCCTTCGTGTATTAACCAATCTAATCTCTAAATTTTTAACAGTTAGTACTAAATTTCAGTAATGACGATTGGTAACTGAAACCGTACTGAAACTTCTGAAAATTTTCAGAGTCGCATCCCATTATGATGGATCCGCAGCTGCAGCCCGCGAAGTAAAAATTTTCTTTCGTTTTTTGCAATTTGCAGGTCAGTGTCAGGTTGTATTGTTGTTTGCACTCTAGAAGAGAAACTAAACTACAATGGGGACCACATATAACATCTCTTGCGGGGCGGTTAAGCTCAGCCGCTTGTGCTGTTAGGAAGATAAGACAGTTAACAGATGTAGAAACCGCGCGTTTGGTCTATTTTAGCTACTTCCACAGCATTATGTCGTACGGTATTTTCCTGTGGGGTCGGGCTGCTGATATTGAATCTATCTTTATTTTGCAAAAGAGAGCTGTCAGAGCCATTTATAATCTACGTCGCCGAGAATCTCTGAGGGAACTCTTTAAAAGGATTAATATTATGACGGTACCTTGCCAATTCATTTATGAAAATATTATGAATGTAAGAAAAAATCTACATCTTTTCAATAAAATAAGTGATAGACATAATTTAAATACTAGAACTAAAGATAAAATAGATCAGCCATGTTTTAGATTATCTAAAGTACATACATCTTTTATGGGGTACTGTGTTAAATGTTACAACAAAATACCTTGTGATATTTTGCAATTAAATGCAAGAAAATTTAAATCTCATAGTAAAAGTACACTTTGTAAACAAGCTTATTACAAATTAGAGGATCATTTACAAGATAAGAATGCTTGGAAACATGCTGGTCCAGCTCCATAGGACAATCTACTACAATCTAGAGTCTAGACAAAATCAAACTGGTTGCTATTTTAATTGTATAATTTATTATTTTTATGACATTTATTTTACATTCTGTGATTACCTTAACTCACACACTGATATTATTTTTTTAGGAAAACATTTTTTTTATTTTTTTATATTACAATGTTTGTAAATATGTGAGCACCATGTATCTATCACATAGTTAATTTATCTGTCATTGCTTCATTATTAATTATTTTTACCTATTGTGGTATAGTCATTTTATTCTAGGTGCATCATCTTCGCATAATAATTATATAATTGATGTACCTATACAAAATATTGTAAAACATTTTAAAAGAGTAACGGTAGAGTTTCTTGCCCATACTTCTCCATACGAAGCTACCTTTTGGAAGGGGCGACTAGAATCAATTCTACTTTCTTTGTAAATGTTGACGTTAAAAAGTGCCATTTATGTGCCTATTTGAAATAAATAATTTGACTTTGACTTTGAGTTTGTATCTTAATCAAAATATGACTCTCTAAGTTAGATTTGTTCTCAAAATTGCTGATTTCAGGAAAAACTCATTCAATAGAGCAAATGTAACTTGGAGACATGTTTATAATGATTCTAATGATTATAATTCTGTAAATACATTTTTGTTTTGGTCGCGAGTCAAATTTTGATAACGATACAATCTGACACTGACCTGCAAATTACAAAAAAACCTAAGAAAATTTGAATTTCGCGGGTTACCTGTGCGGATCCATCTTAAGTAGATTATAAAAAATAATACCAGCCTATTAGTGTCAGGCCAATGGTTATGTAGATTATTATGAATTATGTTTTAGAATTTCTGTCAACCTATAAGTAAGTTTAGTGTTAAACATGCTTTAGTTTTTGAAGTAAAAAGCCGTCAAACCAGATACGACAAAAATATAATAATTAGGTACCTGCGAGTTCACTGACTTGTTACCAAATTAATAAGGTTCACTGGATGGGTAGGTGGCCACAAAAATGATTATTTACATAATGTGTTATGTTTTCAACTCATTTTTAGCATGTTAATACATTTATTTAAATGATTTTTTGCACTGATGCTGCTTTTTTAAAACTTCGCAAAAAAGCCAATGTGTAAGCTTTTAAAATACTTATCAATTTTCAGTCTATTATTTAAAAGGTTTTTTTTCAACAGTGACAAAGATTTTATAATTTGTAAAAGCTAAAACTATGAACGTAATAATTTCAATAATTGCATTTAATCTATTTATTTTGGAACAACTAAATACTTAAAATATTAAAATTAATTTTAATGAATAATTAATAGTATGTACTTAAATACCTAATGCTAATGCTTATGTATGACATGTAGTCACTATGGGTGAAATGTATTGTATGTACAATGCCTAAAATAAAATGTTTTTTTTTGTAATTTATTATTTTATTAAAAACTAAAGACATTGAAGTCTGCAGAAACACAAAACTGATTATTCTTTTTCAACCGGAATTTGCATTTGCATTGCTCCATGTAGTGCCGGACGTAAAGAATAGCATTACCCCATTTCTTCCCGTGGGTGTCGACAAAGGCGACTGAGGGACTTACTAGAGAATGGGCAGCAGCGTTCTCTATGCATTTTAACACCATACTGCGATCGCCAACCCACCTGCCAAGCGTGGCCATTATGGCAAATCCCTCTTTTTGGGTGAGGCCTGTGTCCAGCAGTGGACGTCTTTCGGCTGAAATGATGAACCGGAATTGATTTTAAAATACAATGAAGGAATCGTTACATCAATATAAACTCGAAAATCTTTTTAATTCTCCCTATGTTGTGTGCGCAAACAGAGTGTTTTTATTTTTGATGTGTAACATCTGTCCTCTCGCTTAGGTACTGTGGGAGTGATTGCGTAAAAAGGGACGGAAGTGTTTAACAGGAAGTCACAGCTTAAGCATAGATAGAAAAAGTAAGTACTTTATAATAATGAGTTTTAACAACATTTTTTATTTCATAATCAACAGGTTTTAACAAATAAGTCGTAGAGGCTTGCTTTTAAGTATAGAGATACCTGTAACAGAAGACCTCCCTCTTTTCCATAATTATGGTACAACAAACAAAGGCTGTTAATAACAGAATGTATCTAACTAGGTAAAATAACAAAAATAGAACTAGAGAAATAACAAAAAAAAAATACAATTATTTATAATACTTATGTCATACTTAAAGTTTCTGGATATTGATAAATATGACCAGATATCAGACTTATGATACATTTATTGATTTTCAAAGTATATGCCCTCACAATTTATAGATTTTTGAATTCGCTGGAACCATTGTAAAAAGCAGTTGGGCCAGTCTTCTTTAGGGACCTCTACAATGACACCACACCACTGACTATCTGCAGTATTGTCTCTCCTGCTCCCTTTAATACATCCAAAGGTTGTCTGTAAAAGATCGCTTTTAGCGATAAGACCGCTCGTTCTGTCACCCTATGTAAAATTTAAACATTTATATCTGTAACTTTTATGGTGTACATAATAAAGAGTATTCTATTCTATTCTATTCTACAATGGCTTCGTGAAACACATTTACCGCCGATTTAGTGCTCGTAAAACGTGTGCCTCTAAGTTTGTCTTTAATTTTATGAAACAAAAAGAAGTCGTAAGGAGCGAGGACTGGGCTGTATGGCAGATAGGTCATCAGTTCTACATTTGAAGCCTTCAATACACTTTCGTTTCCTTTGCGGGATGTGAGGACGCGTTATCGTTTTAAAGGAGGACATTGCTTCGAGGACGCTTTTCGCGAACTTTTTCTAAGACTCTGGGGAAGCAAGTGTTGACAGACCAATCAACGCTTCAACGCCTGAAGACCAAAGGACAGTGACCGTAGTCACTGTACTTTGGTCTTCAAGCGCCACTGTTGTGTAATATCATGATTTACCGAAAAAAGAAGCAACCATTTCCTTACCAATGCTTCGACTTTTCTTAACTTTCGTCGGCTAATCCTGAAAAGCAAAGACCTATTCTGCCGACGGGCTTTTTCTTTCCGGTTCAAAGCACTACACCCAGGTTTCGTCACCTCTCACGATATTACCTATAGACAGCCAATGACTGTCCTCCATTAAATTTTTTTATCATTTTACGGCACTACGACACGCAGTCGTTTCTAATCATCCGTTAAATCATGCGGTATCCATCGAGTGCAAAGCTTCCGAACCTTCAGACGTACATGCAAAATGTTTTGCACTTGGCTCATTCCAATGCCTGATACAGTACAAGTAATTCTTTTGTCAGTTTCAATCAGTTGTCGTACGGTATCAATATTGGATTTTGTAACCGCCGTCGCCAGCCGCGGCACCTTCACGTGCATCTTCATGGAGATGATCACGTCCACGTCTAAATTATCTGAACCACGAATACACAGAGCTGCGACATGGGGCTTCATCACCAAATGCCAATTGAAGTCTCTGGCAACTCTCTTGTTGACAGTTGCAGCAAAAATCGTAAAATATCATTAAGCGAAAATTTTCACAAGTTAATTTCATTGTAATAGCGACACACAATTTTATTTTATAAAGGACGCCACAATGAAAAAACAAATGACAGTCACGCAAATTAATAAGTAACATGTTCCCAGAGAGTTCCATTTTAGAATTCCGTAATAGCTTCTTTTTTTTTTATTGTAAGTGGCCAATTCCAGAAACTTTCAGTTAATTAGGTACCTACTTGAATTCGTAATTTCAGATACCTAATTAATTATTGTGTGTGTGTGGGTGTGTGGGGCTGTGTGGGGGTGCGTGTGTGAGTGTGGTGTGTGTGTATGTATTTGTGTGCGTGTGTGAGTGACTAAGCGAGAAAGGGAAACCAAAAGCATATTACGCAGAGTGAAGTAAGTGGTAAACGATTGTACCAGGTACCTATATTAATTAGTCCACGTTATCATTCATATTATAATACTATGGAATTAGTGTACTCATGGAATTAGTAAGCACTATATTAGATTAAGGTAAGGGTCGAATTTCGACCAGTGGGCGACTACTATAATATTGAATAATTATTTGATTTTTGAGTTTTTAACTTTTTATAATTTTGAGGTTAATTTCTGTCGAAGGTGAGATGTCAGATGTTACGCATCCTATGCGACATTCACTCTTGCTTGTTAATAATAGCCAGTGTGGCTAAAAGTGCGGTTGGTATTTTAGTTAATGTTCCTAGGCTAAACAAGGATCTCTAAAAATATCCGCATTCATACGACATGATTATAAACTAGTTTGCTCATCGTAGTTTTGAATCCATTTCGTAAAGCTACTCAAATCCGTGAATTCACGGCCGTGATATTGATTTACATAATAACATTGCACGAAACGAGTTGTAGGATTTTTTTTCATTTGTTATAAATATTTTCTAAGGGAGAATTTTGTAACACGTTCATTGACATCTAAGTCAGCGCTTCACCCGCGGCTTCGTCCGCGCGGATTTCGGACTTTCCCTTTGGAACTTCAACTGCCCTCCATTCGCTTCAAAGGGTAGTTTTGTAAAACAAATGTATAAGTATGATCTTTATTATTTACCTACTTAGATAAATATTTGTGACAAGTTTGAAGGAATTAGTTCGTCATTCAAACTTCCTCCTTTTCACCCCAACAGTGCTTTTTAGGGTTCCGTACCTCAACAGGAAAAAACGAACAATCATAGGATCACTTCGTTGTTTTTCACTTTGTAGTGGTTTTTAGGAAGTCGGTTGTTGTTTTTTGTAATAAGTTTTTTTAGTTAAATTAATCGTTTTAGTTTATGAGCGCAGCAAAGTCTACTTCAACACGCGTTTTGGTCAAATAACTCATTTTCACACTATCATGAGGTTGATAAGAGACGCGTTTTATTTTTGGTATCCACAGTAGGCTTATTCTACATGTAATGCAATATTTAGCGCATTCTCCTCCACTTCGCTGTCCTTGATAGGATAGGATAAGATAAGATCATAGGTATTTTGTGATTTTATGGACCAGGTTTTGCGAATTCATCGTCTCCAGTACCGAACGAAACGTCACAGAAATTTCTTCGACGTCATCCGCCAGGAGGTTACCTGGAAAGTCACAGAAATTTTGATTTGGTGGCAATGGGACCACCACGGGAGCAAACCCTATCAAACAAACATTTTTTTCAAAATCCGTCCGCTATTGACGGAGAAATTGGTGAATACACACAAAAAAGAAACAAACATACAGCCGAACATAATAACCTCCTCCTTTTTGGAAATCGCCTAAAAATAGAATCAGTCATAAATTATATGAAGTTTTCTCTAATTTAATTTATTTCGTAACTATTTTCATCGTAAAATGAGTCGGACAGGTAAGGTAAATGAAGTCAAAAACCCTCTAAGCAAAAACGTATTTTTTTTATCCAGGGGTTTTCAACTTGTTCAATACCTAAGTACTTGAGTTTTAGAAAATGTTAATTTCAATTAGGAATTGTAGAATAATTTTCATTCGGCTTTAGCTAATTCCAGACATATTTTTAATTTACAGTTGTTTGTCATATGGACTTATATTTTAGAATTTTAGATTTATACATATTTAAATCGTTGATATTCTGCAATATTTTTTTTATCGTCACTATACATAATTAATTATGATGGTCACCTGTGACCCGAAGGTGAAATATTATAAATGCTGAGCGGTCAGCTGGTAGCCAATCATCAATCTTGTACTCAAGGAGGTTGACTCACTTCCGGTTAACGGAAATAAAAAGTCTGCCCTTTGGCATTCTGAGCATTGTTTTTGTCTGGGAATGTTTGAGCTTACATCGTGAGCGTCGTATGCAGTTAATAAATCAATACGAGCCAGATAACTTACCTAAACAAAGTACGTACGTACGTTACATATTACGGGTAAAGGCTTTTACAGACTCACGCGATATCGCGGGCGCGACGCGAGACTAGTAGGACAATTTCTTTGTCGGTGTATGCCGCGCCCGCGATATCGCACCAGCAGGCTTAGCATGGCGTTTTCGATCTCTACTCTACTGTAGAATAGACATCGCTTGTCTACACTTCTCGTAATCTCTTCTTCGCGAGCACGAGGACACACCAAGACTCGGGTTTCTTCGTAGACAGTGACTTGTCCATAGCAACGGGGTATTCGCTAGTGGTGTGTATTACTACCCAATTTTACCGTACTTTTGCGTTTCGTTCTCAAACAAATCTATGAAGCAAAGTGTTTTTAACGAATATTTCTTCAATTACAAAACGCAAATGGTCAAGGGGGATGCGCTGAGTAGCCCGCGAAATTCAAATTTTCGAACGTTTTTTGAATTCTAAGGATTTTTTGAAGAGAGTTAGTTGTTTTGCCGATTCTAATGATTATAATTCTGTAAAGCAATATTTTTTACGGCCGCGAATCATATTTAAATCAACTTATAACGTGTTACTGACCTGCAAATTGCAAAAAACGTTAGCGGGCTACCTTAGCGCATCTCCCTTTTAAACATATTGTTAAATGGCTGTAGCCAATGACGTATTATAGGTAATACATCATTGGCTGTGGCGCCACTAAGTTTTAAAACTCATTTGTATTGCATACACAGAGCACTATATAATATTGGTAATTGCATATAATGTACTTATTTAAATAGAGAGCCATAATTATACTATTTTGATGGCGTCACGCAGGAAGTATCCTTTAAGGGTACCGCAGACTGGCGGGTCGCGCTATCACGTCGCGCCTGTCTGCGGGAGCCCTTGTTTTTACTAGGTACTTACATTGTTATTGTATTGTCGTTTATCGATATTTTATTTATTAGTAGGTTAATGCTCCATTTTAAACTGTGTGTAAGATTTAGTCAATGAAAATAATAATCACTACATAGTAAAGGCTTCTAAAGATCAGCGCGACTCGCGACGGGACACCACAAAGGCACCGCTCGTCGCGCGATACGCGGGGCCTTTGTGTCGCGTCGCGTGTCGCGCCAGTATGTAGAAGCCTTAATGCAACGCGGTCGAGGCCGCGGGCGGCAGCTAGTACTTAATACATAAATAATTTAGTGTTCAATGAGGAGATTTCGGCTCATAATCAGATGTTTTATATTCCCTGTGAATGTAGGTATCTAATAAATCAAAGTTAAGGGACAACATAGTGTAAAAACTGTAGGATACTTATATTGTTGTTCTTATTTTATTGTTAATTCCAAAAATCTATTATTTATTTTGGGCGACAGGTCCTAGCCGAGTTTTTCGCATAAACATTGATTGCACTATCTCCTAGCTTATTTTATAATTCTACAGAACTCACTTCCCGTGAGATCAAAGGCTCCCAAACAAGCAAAGCAAGCTCTCTAATAGTATTTCTTTCCCATCTTCGCTGAAGTTTTTCTATAAAAAAACTTAAATAAAAAGCGCAATTTGAACCCAACATGTTAATTTCAGCTTAATATATGATAAAAACACCGCCTAAAATTACTCGAATTAACAAAAAAACAACTAACGAATCGTTGTCTAAGTCATTTTATATGTAGACTATTTCGGAAGAATGGTTTCTATCCCAAGCTGTCAACATCGGAGAAAGATTGTACGTCGTGCTCGACGTTGTAGACAGTTGTCTAGGGTAGAGAAGACAAGTCTCTTCACATTTGATTTTGTAATCGCCGTGCTACAGACAGTAGAAAACTTTCTGTTGTCTACACTGAAACGTCATTTTTGTCTATTCTTCTGTCGACAAAACGCGTAGAGAGGGTTCTCGTGCTAAGCCTGCAAGAATATTTTTTTTTTATTATCTAAAGTAATACACTACGGACTTTCTCAATTAATATGAGCGTTCAATTCACTGTCGTTTAATTATTATCCATAAAAAACTAATATACGACTGTGTATTTTTTTGTATGTCTATCTATTTATTATTAGTAGTATTTTTTTTCTTCACCTTATAATTATGGCGCTACTAAACCATAGCAGAGTTTTCTGTTTTAATTTAATAAAAATAATAACTGAGGCAATGAATGTCAACATACCTGTAGTAGCAATTTTTCTAGACATGAGTAAAGCCTTTGATTTCGTTGATCATAACCTATTACTAAACAAATTAGATAAATATGGCATAAGGGGCCAAGCAAATGACTGGTTTAAATCGTACCTAAGTGATAGACGTCAATGTGTGCAAATATCAAAAGTCATTGATGGCAACAAAATAGAATATAAATCTAATTTGAAAACTAATGCAGTAGGAGTTCCCCAAGGCAGCGTGGTGGGATCGTTTTTATTTCTGCTATATATTAATGACCATCCCAAAGCAACGCGCCACGAAACAATCTTATTTGCTGACGATAAGACATTAATAGTAAAATGTAATGACATAAGTAAATTGGAACAGGAAATTAATGAAGCAATCAAAGACATAATAATTTGGCTTAATGAAAACAATTTATAGATTAATATAAATAAAACAAAAATAATCAATTTCAAACTTATAAATCAAACTTTCAGAGTCTTAGTATAAAATATGAAGACAGTATCCTAGAACAAGTAGTACACACAAAATTCTTGGGCATAACAGTGGACCAAAACTGTAACTGGAAATCACACATCAATTACGTATGCGATAAGCTAGATAAATTCGTATACGCGATAAAACGTCTACGATCAACAGTGTCCGTAGACGCAGCAGTTACTGCATATCACGGATAAGTATCGTCTGTGCTGTCGTATGGTCTGATACTGTGGGGCAATACGGTTGAAATTTTGATGGCATTTCGGGTACAAAAATAGTGTGTTAGGGCAATATCTGGCGTCTGGTTTTTGGAAAGTTGTAAACCTTTATTTAAAAAACTTCATATTTTACCTTTACCCTGCATGTACATCAAAGAACTATGTATGCTAGTAAAACAATATCCGCACTATTTTCGCATGCAATCAGAAGTGAGCCACAAAAAGGCTTCTGCTAGAAATAAGTATAAATATGAATTAAATGTACCTCAATGTAGACTGCAAATATTTAGGAGGAATGTATATGTTAATGCCATTCAAGTGTATAACAAGCTACCAAACTCATTTAAGGAACTTCCCATCCTCATGTTCAAGAAAAAGCTGACAAGTTGGTTATTGGATAACTGTTTTTATGACATTGGCGAATATACGGAATATTGTAAAAATCCAAGATGACTTGTACTTAATTTTAAATTAACAATTACCTAAATATTTTTTTTTTTTTTTATTGGACTTATTGTAAATCAAAATCGTTAATTAATTGTTCATAGAAAATACTGACATTTGAACATTTGTACACCTGTTGTGGTAGAATGTATAGGACTTAAAAAAATCTGAACACCATAACATGTAAAACTCCATTCTTACAAATAAATAAATTCTAATTCTAATTCTGTTTTTTTTTTATAATTGTTTTTGGTATTTTTTTATTATTATTTATAATTGTTTATTATTTTATTTCATTTGATTAATTATCTTATTGTTAGCAGTAATAAGAAAAAAACGACGTGAACGTTATGAGGCGTGCACTTTTGGATATTCCAATTTTGTTTTTATTTATAATTTTGCGTTTTTTACTGTGTGCTAATTCTGCAGTCTATGGCGGCGATGAATTTTTATAAAGCGTTTGGTTTTCTAATGCCTTTTTTTTTTTTAATTTTTTTTTTGGGTGGGAAATTATCAAATAACTTCTCCCGCTCTGGGCGGAGCGGGAGGGCGTGACAGACTTTTACTGACTAAAACCCACCCGTATTCCTTCATTTGCCTGTGTGCCAGGGCCACGATATCCCTTTCGGACAAACTCGCAACCCTGGCAGGCATTGGCCCTAGCGGACCCCGTCAGTTGGTGCTGACAACTCTTTGAGGCGCGCGTGGAATACGACGCGCCGTCGACCCGGGCCTGGTCGTTATCGGATGGTGAGCTACCCATCGCTCACCGTCCGCAGGCCCACGCCTACGGCGGCGGCCGGAAATCGGCTTGCGACTCCCGACGCCCGGGGCGTCTCCTGCGGCGACTAGAGGCGCGAGGGCGCGAACCTTGCCTCTCCCTCACGCGTTCCGCCTCCTCCTTCGCAAGCATTACTAATTCGCAGAAGGAGGTGATGGCCTCCCATGCACTCTCGCTCCGAACCATGGCCTGCACCAGGGCCGGACGCGAGAGATCGCCGCCGCCGATCGCCTCCGTGAGGACACGGCGGTGCTCCGCCCAAGCTGGGCAGACCTCCACCGTATGCTCCACCATGTCCTCCGGGCGATCCACACAGTGGTGACACCCGGGCGTTTCCTCCCGCTTTATCCTGAACAGGAACCTCCCGAAACAACCATGTCCGGTGAGGACCTGCGTCAGGCGGAAGGTGAGGACGCCGTGGCTGGTTTTCTAATGCCTGTGGGCATGAAGAGCGAATTATGTCTTATTACTAGGCTTTTAACTCTTTAAGGTGGAGCGTTGGACGATGTTCATTTTTTTATTTTTCTTTTTGATTTTATTGTGCTGGCTAGCTCCTCAAAATTACTCTGTGTTTTACAAGAAAGCTTTCCAAAACTTACCAATGCATAAAATATCTATTTTTAGTTTATTTTAAGACTATTTTTTGTCCATCTATTCCAATGTACCAAAAGGGAGTAAATAATGCCAGGTAATAATAGGCACATACATACATAAACTCACGCCTTTTTCCCATGGGGGTAGGCAGAAACTATAGAATGCCACCTGCTACGCGCCTTACATACCTACTCCTTTTGCTTCGCCTACGTTCATACATCTGGTCAAACACGCACGCCAGTTGCGAGTACGACGCACCTGACCTTTCTGACGAACATCACCAATTAGGTCACTATATGTCCTCCCAGGGCGTCTCCTCCCTAATAATAGGCACCATCACTTTTAAATCATTAGGCACCGAATCGGATACGTTACTTTTAATATATCCTCGTTAATAATTGGCGAAAAATAACATTATTGTATAATGTAAATTAAAGTAATAATTAACTACCAATAAGTTTTTTTTAAGCTTGTGTATGTCCCACAGCTGGGCAAAGTCCTCACTACTCAAAAATCAAAATCAATATTTTATTTCACATTAACCTACATGGGCCCTGTGAAACGTCAGAAGCTATTAGGTTCACGGTTCCAATTGGTTGTTTCCTAAGGAGAAGAGCCGGCAAGAATCTCCACGGTTACTCACGGTTTATGTTTTCAAATTAGTGTTCCTAGTCCTCCCACATCTTTATGTCCTGAGCTAACATGGATCAATCTTTATTAAAGGAGTCCAGCGCACCCCGCTATCTCCGCTAGGACTACCATCGATGTCGCTTGCCATTAATAGGGACCCATCGGGTCGTGAATTTGGCCCATTAATCGTCTGTAATGCTGCAGATATTGTGTCCAGCCCATTTCCATGCTTTCCGAGAGGCATCAGTTATAAAAACTGATTTATTGTTAAAAAAAAGTTCTTGTGATTAGACTCTGTTAAAAATACGATTTTATAAAACTATTTTTAAAATACTGGTTTTTTACATTTGGGTACACTGCAACATATATATATGGCTACTTGTGTATCACAAGCTATTTGCTGTTTGCTGTTTTAAGGTTCCGTACGCCCGAATGAAAAAATTGAACCCGGATCACTTGTGAGTAATCTAATGGACCAAATAAGTTGAAATTGGTACACATAATTATGAATTTCTGAGCATTTAGGTATTTACGCTATACGGACGAGCGTAAATGTTTTTTTTTTTATATTTGGGTGACTTTTGTTGATAAGCAAAAAAAGAAATAAAAAAAGTTTTGCGAACTGTACCGTATGACATATCAAATGAAACATACTATTTGCGTAATTTTTTTTTAAAGTTATTGATTAAAATTGATGAAAATTTACCATTCCTTATCACCAAAACTACCGAGCTTAAACTTTAAAATAAATACAGAAAATAGTTCTATAAATAGATTAAAGGAAAACCTATAGGTACGAAGTCTATGGTCAATAACATATCTCTATATTGTGAGTACAAACTAACATTTGCAATTGGAATGTATCGGTTGGAATGTATAGATTAGAGGAAAACCTATACGAAGTCTATGGTCTTAAATTAACATATCTCTATATTGTGAGTACAAACTAACATTTGCAGTTGGAATGTATCGGAGAACATGTTTTTCAACTACTAGTATCAATTCATCTCAACTACGGAACCCTTCATTGCGCGTGGTCCGACACGCGCTTGGACTGTTTTTACGGTTCCAAACCACAAAAAGAAAAAACGGGACCCTAATAGGATCACTCTGCTGTCCGTCTGTCTGTCTGTCAGTCTATCAAAACTTTGTTTCTCAGGAATGCGTGGAAGTATCATGTTGAAATTTATATCAAATGCTAGGTCTACGGTCCCTTAGAAGTGTGAGTTCTAAGTGAACGCAATAAAAAATACGGCCATATAAACGACATATTTGATACTCACAAATAAATCAAAACCATATACCTAAATAGAGTGGAGACCGCGTCTCGGCAAGCGTAGTGTGGGACGCCCCCCAGCTAGAAGAACCGACGACCTTAAGAAGGTGGCTGGGTTGGGTCAGACTAGTTGCGGAAGGCGGTAACCAGCAGTGGATTGCGATAGGCTGAGTTGATTGTAAAGGGTACTTCCTGTTGACCTAGAATAATGAAATTTGGCAAGAAGCAAGGTCTCACAGGACATGTTAAGGAAAAATTCTGAAAATAGTTAATTTGTTGTTGGAGAATTGACCGCGGCGTATATCGGCGGAGAACATATTTTTCAACTACAATGTTAAGTTAGTATTGGGATACATTTTCATCCCAACTACGGAACCCTTCATTGTGCGTGGTGCGACACGCACTTGGCCGTTTTTTTATTCTAATATTGTTTATAATGTGAAACTTGTGAAAGGTCAATCAGTGGCCTTTATTTACGCAGCAGATTTAAATTAGTATATTTTACGTAAGCCGTACAGATCATTTAGAGATGAAAATAACAGACTTTTCCGGTAATGCGTTGTTCGATTTAAGACGCAGATATATGCCAGTGATCTTGAGTGGTTATTTTAACAAAACGCGTATATTAAAAGATCAATAATTAAATTATCTTTAAATTGGTGGAGGCTTAAAAAAATACGCTAGTTAGATTTTGCGCCATTCTCAGTTCTTTATCCGCGTTAGAGATAACTTTACAAATTAATTTAATTATGTAATATAAACATAATCTAAAATATTCGTATATTTAGTTATTAAGAAAATGCTCTAATTTAACATATATTTTTTCAAATCATTAGTTGTACTCGTTTAGACGTGATCTTCAGTATAAAATCATTAAAAGTCGGTCGTCTTAAAGAAAATTGAAAATATAGACGTCCTATGTGTGGGTAAGTTGTGACTTGTGTCTGCCGGATAAAAAAGTCCGATGAATACCATATTTAGAAGACTATTAAATAATTAGTGATATCTGTCACGTATCGTAGTGTAGAAATGACGAATGAGTATCATATTTTTCCTGATACGAGAATTCTTCGTAAGCGTCTAAATGGGCAATAAATAAGATGTGTTATGGCTATTTTTGCAGCCTAGCTTATAAATAAAAACTGTATATCACAAAAAAAAAAAACATACGCCGAAAGGTATGTTGACCCTATTATTCGTAATTTTATTACCTAATCGTTGAACTGGTTTTAGAATACTTACATTTTATTAAGTTCGAAAGTGGCATTAGTATTGGACTGAACAATAAATAGTTGATATTTCTAAGTTTAGGTATTATTCCCGCATGACTACCAAACTAAATCTCAAACCGCCTTAGTACAAAACAAGATTTATATTTTGACATGGCTTGAACCATGGAGCCAGTTTTTGTAATAAGAACGTAACAGTGATTGAAATACCGTTCTATAAACAAAACTGAAAACTTAGTTTAGTACTAAGTAGTCAGTTTTGTGTTTAGGAACTGTACCACAGTCGGAATAAAGTTCGAAATTCAATAATGGCTCCATGTTTTAAACCTGGGTCTGAAGATAAACCTTGTTTTGTAATAAGGGGGAAACCCTTTATTTTAAATAAACCAATTACAGGCACTTTTGAATTATAAAGGGATCGGTCAGGCGCAAAGATGAAGCTAGTTGCCCATTCCAAAGCGTAGTTGTTTCCTTTGGAGCAGAACGGGCAAGAAACTCCACTTTAATTAATTTAAAATATTGTTACAAAGTATTGGTTACATCATTCGTGTTCAAATTATACATGTGAGAACAATGTAGAAAAACGTGCACGTTAACAGCGTCCGTAATAAATCGATAAAAATTTGAAAAACCCCCGACACAACCAAAAACCTCTAAAAAGAATAAAATATATATGTATTCGCCCTTTAAGTTTAATATAAGTTGTAGGTATTAATGATTCGTCGCGGCGGGGGACGGTTAATATATTACTAGTAGACAACCGAAAATGCGGCCAAATTATATCGATTGTTGAACTTCGATTTTAATTTAGAAAATATATTTAGAGTAACCGGTAGATTATTATGACCCTAACCGCTTAACTTGAATTAGCATGTGCTCGTCAAAACGCATCGTATGAGCCCAAACACAAGGAAGATGCAATAGTACCGTCGAGGAGTTCTTCTGGCCGGTTGGA
This sequence comes from Tiliacea aurago, assembly GCA_948098905.1. Taxonomy (NCBI): domain Eukaryota; kingdom Metazoa; phylum Arthropoda; class Insecta; order Lepidoptera; family Noctuidae; genus Tiliacea; species Tiliacea aurago. The sequence goes on along the minus strand of OX402576.1, from coordinate 13,282,357 downwards.
TATCCTGCGCATCAGGTCAAGGTATACTTTTGTTATATCATTGACAACCTGTCCCATTGACAGGATTTCAAATTTACAATCGATCCAGCCTGTGGAAGTTGTTTATTTCTTTTCATCAACTAGAAAAGAGGTTATGATCTTCCAACGGCTGAGCAGTTTTTTTTTAAACATAGCTTAAAAAAGAACATTCTTAATTAAGACACCTTTCAATAAAAAAAAACAAAATCGGTTCATCCGTTCATAGCTATGATGCCACAGACAGACACACAGATACACACTAGAAACTTATAACACCTCTCTTTTACGTCGGAGGTTAAAAACAAAAAAAAACCCATTAAAAAATATTAAATAAGTTAAAATAAGCCGTCACAGCTAAGAAAGCACCAGGCCCTACTGACGGTGCCCGTTCACGATCAGGACGCATGGATCAGCACCATTCAGCTAAACCATTTTGAAGGGAACCAAAGGGATCCAACACACGCCACCATCGGCGAGACATTTGAACCATCACTGCTGAAAATAGGATCCTCTCTGAAAGAGAAGATCCTATTATCAGCAGTGACTTACCTATATTGGGAATGCTTAGAGTTGTAAAAAAACGTTTTTTTCCGAGATAAAAACTAACGTTGAAAAATATATGAAAACAAACAGTTTTTCTCTGGATTAGGTTTTTTCAAAATTACCAAAATAAAAATATAGTTAGATCCTCAGATTATAGAAAAGAAGCAGATAGACCGCGCGGAACAATAAAGTGAGGCCCGTTTGTAGACATGTGTGCGTTACAGTCACGTGACAGCACTATAAGAACAGGTGCCTCTATGTGTGTGTACGGTTGCCAGGAGAATGAAAAAGTTAGCCACAATATTTCATTACATGAAAAAAAAAGTATTTTTTTTCTTAAATCAGTTGTTTTTATTAACAGTATAGGTACGTCAAATTAACAATACCCATATAAACGATACATTTGCGATATATTTTTATTTTGAGACACCAACATTTTATTGTTTTTGGTAGCAATACTAACTTTATGGTGACGTCATATAACCCATGATATAGCAAATCGACTAATGTAATAAGTATTATAAAATCCATTAACTAGTTACACTTACGAAGACACATACATACTTATTTATTTATAAACATACTAACCAGAAAAGGCGATAATTATAACACTATTATCGACATAAATATTTTTGTAAATCGATACTCCTGTATCCTATACTTATTTCCTAACTTAGGGGTAAATGTTTCAATATAAACTAGCAACACCGAATGATTTTTGTTAAGGTTTTGTGTTTCAAGATGTCACTAACAATAAACACGTAAAATAAATCCAAATAGACAAATAATCAATATTTTACTTATGAAAGATACTCCATCTTATTTCTTTTGTTTTTGGGAACAGTTTTTACAATGTTTAAAAATACAAGACGGCATCATTCTGAAATTATCTGTTAGAGCCCGTGACGTACTAACGATGCGACGCTTCGTGCTGTACTGAATCGAGAGTGTATTCGCTTTTGAATTTGTATTTGCTTTGTTGGCCGCACTCTCGGTGTTCCGCGCGGTCCATCTGCTTCTTTTCTATAATCTGAGGTTAGATCCATATATAATGTTAATCCACGAATGACAGCCGGGACCAACGGCTTAACAAGCTGTCCGAGGACCGGAGTAGTCTCGGTCACCCTAGGATGGGTGACCGAGACGAACGAGACGTTACGTATAAATATTGATAACTAGGTGCGCCGTGTGGTTTCATCCGCGTAAGTCTCGATCCCGTAGGAATATTCGGATAAAAAGTAGCCTATATGATAATCCAGGATGTCAGCTACGTCCATACAAAATTTTATTAAAGTTGTTCCAGCCGTTTGAGCGTGAAGAAGTAACAAACACACACACGCACTCACAAACTTTTGCCATTATAATATTAGTGTGATAATTTAATTTCAATTGGTCTGGTTTTAGAAAATATTCCGCTAATTAAGATTTCATATTATTAGTTATTATTTAATAAGCCATATCTTCATAACGTATTTTTTTTGACAAGACATGATTCTTAGAGGTATTCTCGCATTTATAAAGCCGTCGAATCAACGGAACGGGTAAGAATACAGGCAAGAAATCGGCCGTCTTGAAACTCGGTTGTCTGAAAAGTTGACGAATGTTCTGTAGTTTGTTTTTATGACGAAACGGCTATCACTGATACCTAGACATTACCTAGCCATTTTCCATTCCGAAGACCTAGGTCAGGTACAGTAAACTGCACATCAGTGATAAGTGAGATAAACTGATAACACTAGCACTATGACAATCACTCTTACTGCTACGATCTTAGAGCATAAAGCGCTGTCAATGTCATTTTTTTACGACTAACGTGCGGTTGAATGTACCCGTACCGATAATTATTATTTATGGTTATGACAGAACGTCACAACTCTAAGGGCATGGTTCAAAATACATAGAAAGATAGAACCAAAAAAATTGGCTTGCTAAAGTGGGAGAATTAAAAGCATATGATGTTTTTAATTCTCCCACTTTAGCAATCCAATTTCTTCCCATAGAAATATAAAATCTTATATCTATGATCATACCATATCGTAGTTTATCGGTAAAATAGGTTTCTAATTCGTAAACCAGGGTTTAATTTAGAATTATTGTAAAAAAAAATACCTATTACCTGAACTCCTGAACATTGTAAATCCTGTGCTTCTAAATGTTTGCCTTATGTATGATACATAGCTTTTAGTTTGGTAGGTATTTGTTTTTTTTTTAATATTACCTACAAAATTCCATATGGAATTTCTCAGTAGCAGCCCGGAGTCTGGATTTATGCCAGGTTGGTGGCAATAAGCTCGCCCCCTATTACATGGGACTTCAACATACCTAAACGTCGAAATTTGGGTGTTCTATAAGTACACATCTGCCTAACCCTTCGGATTATAAACGCGTGATGTTATGTTTAAAAATGCTGTTGTCAAAAGTACCAACAAGATTCTCTGTTATCAGAAAGCCATTAGAAAAACCCATCTTATCTTATCATCCTAATTCATACTCCTTAAATAAACAATGTATCGACAACATTTGACAAAACACTTTATCATTATTCATTATCAGTTCCATAATTATCTCATACGTGGTTCCTTGTAATTTATGCGAAACTTGGACATTCTTGGTATTTCCGAAAAACAAGTTTAGTATCCGTGATGAGCAGTGAACTATGCTCGGTCGTTAGTTTGTGAACGTTGACAATACCAGTTTAGCGAAGACACCTATGTACAATAGACGTTTTGAAGAATTCCTTTGGGTTAATCAGGAGTCAGCAGAAACAGTTAGAAAAAAAGTTCAAAGTAAGTGGAATAGGTATTAAACAAGATGGTATCGGCAGCCTATTAGATTCCTATTTAACAGCGTCAACACTGGTGCATCCTATAAGTACTAATTAGAACTGCGGATTAAGTTGAGCATAATTTTTCCCTATTCGTCCCTATGATGTTAAAACAAGGGTTGAAAAAAAAACATTTTTTTTAAGCAAACAGTTCAAGTTGTTTTAAAAAAATAAATCTTTTTAGTTTAGGCCTTTAATTTCATATCCGGAATTGAAAGAATGTTTAAGACTTTTGGATTTATTAATTCTGACGTACGAAATAAACTGGGTAGGTACCGAGAAAGCTGCAAAACTTGTCACAGTTTTTAAATACCAACATAAATAAGAAAAAGTAATTGTTGTCTTGTCATATTGTCTGTCTGACACACAATTTTGATTTTATAATTAAATTATTATCATTTTAACTTTGATTGATTTGAATATTATAATGCACGTTTTAAAAATATGTGTTATTTTGACCTATATAAATGCACCAAATATTTTTTTGTTAATTAATGGTACTTTGATCTTTGATTGAATAAATTACTTGTCATTAAAATAATATGTTTTAATTGAATGTCCGATAAAATGCCAAATATTTTCCTTATATTACCTAATTCAAAAGTACAAAAATATAACACAGCATAGACTCAGCTGGTTGTATGTCAAGTTATTCAGAGTCCTAAATCCTAAATATTCATTTATTTTCATTTATATCCACTCATTCGCAATGAAAAGTAGTATTTAAGCTTGTTTTTTTCTTAATGTTTTATACATTTTTTTAAACTTGTTTAAATCTGTGTTTTTAAACAAATAATAAAAAACAGTGTTTTAATTCAAACTGTTTTACACACTGTTTTAAACACGTGTTTTAAAACAACTTGTTGTGATCATGCCAACCCTGGTTGAAAGGGGTCCAAGAGTCTTACAAATAGACCGTACAAGGTACAAACGAGTTACGCGCTAATATTATTAAAAAAAAGAAAACTATTTTCTTTATAACACGGATGCAAAGAGTTCCCCAAAACCTTAGGCTAGGCTGACATAACCTCCCGCAGAGGCGGGCCGGGGATTGCGGAAGTAATAATAGATCCCAAGATCCCCGGTGCAAGTGTAGAAGGGGAACACTGGGGTGGTTTTTAGTCAGTAAGAGTCTGACAGACCCAGACTCTTACTGACTAAAAACCACCCCAGTGAGGACATCCATGAGGATTTTGCCTCAACCCATGAAAAAAAAAAAAAGGTTGATATAACCTCCGAGGATCGCGGAAATCGCACTTGGTGCAAGTATGGGAAGGGAACACCGGGGTGGATTTTAGTCAGTAACCCCCTTATTACAATACAAAGTTTATCTTCAGACCCAGGTTTAAAACATGGAGCCATTATTGAATTTCGAACTTTATTCCGACTGTGGTAAGTTCCTAAACACAAAACTGACAACTTAGTACCGAACTAAGTTTTGAGTTTTGTATTTCAATCACTGTTACGTTCTTATTACGAAAACTGGCTCCACGGTTTACGCCATGTCACAATATAAAACTTGTTATGTAATAAGGCGGAAAGAGTCTGACAGACCCCTGCCCAGGGCGAAGGACATCCATGAGGATTTTCCACCCAGGGAACAAAAAAAGGCTGACATAACATGTTATGTATTAATAAATAAATTATGGGAAATAAAGGGGCAAACATTTTTTTTTTTTAATTCATTTATTATTTGTTATTGGGGAAATTATGGGTTTAATTATGGGTTATTAGGAGATTTACCCGTAATTTATTTATTAATAATAACACCAATGTAGGTAAACTCGTGTCGCAGACGAAAGTGTGTTATTTAATTGTAGAATCTGTAAATAGCCTTCTGTCGTTGCTAAGCTTACCTCTTATTACCTAATTACTAATTTTATGCGAATTGCTATTGAATGCTACATAGCTTAATTAGTTCAGAAAAACGTTGGGCTCGAAGAACTAGAGGCAGCAGTGACCGTGGATTTTCCACAATGGCGATATTATAATCACCATCACCAAGTCACCAGTAAAGGAGATCGAACGTTTCATACTGCAGCGGATGAAATCACCAGGTACATTTTTTTAATAAGTATATGAAAATAACACGTATCTTTCGTATTAATAAAACTTGCTGAATTTTTCAGTAACCTGAAATCATTAAGTAAATGCTCGTTTATTTTATTAATTAATTATTGACACAACATATTGAGTAAAGGCTCGTGCAGACTGGAGCGATATCGCGGGCGCAACAAGGGACGCGCTTTCTGTCACGTCCGCGGTATCGCGCCAGTCTACACGAGCCTTTAAGTGTTGTGTGGGATGTATCAAAGAGGGACCAGTGTGAGTACAATCATAGAAGCAGGCAAAAGCTATAGTCATAATATAATTATGTATTATGTAATAGTAATATTATATTATGACTATAGATTCTGCCCACGGCTTCGCGCGATGTCGGAAATTATCCCACGGGAATGTGTAAAGGCTTCTATATACCGGGGCGCTTTGTCGCGAGACGCGACGCGACACAAAGGTACCGCTCGTCCCGCGACAAGGCGTCTACATACCGGGGCGACTTGTCGCGTCGCGCGACAAGTCGCGGGGTATGTAGAAGCCTTTACCGGGATAAAAAGTATCCTATGTCCTAAATCAGGTCATGGCCTATCCGTATACTTATCATCCAAATCCATTCAGCGGTTAAAGCCTGTAAAGGTAACAGACAGACAGATAATAAATGCAAATAATCTTTTATTGAGGTTTCGTACCTCAAAAGGAAAAAACGGATCCCTCATAGGATCACTGTCTGTTCGTCGGTCTGTCTGTCCGTCGGTCACTGCCGGTTTTCTCTGAATCTGCTGGACCGATTAAGTTGTTTTATGAACTTCTGTGACCCAAACACGGACGTGTATCTAACATAAATAAATGATTTTTGAATATGGCGGTCATTTTTGGGGGGCAAATAGAAAATTGAAAAAAAAAAAAGTTTTGTGAACTGTTCATTTAATGATTATACTGATTTAACAAATAAAAGAGCTTGTTTATGGATTTCAGATTTACATTTTTTATATATTGTTGTTTTTTATTTTTTATGAAAATATATATTTACCACCCGTTATCTCTGAAACTACTGAACCTAACATTTTGAAAAAAAAAGACAGATGATAGTTCTTTACTTATAAATTACAGAAAATCTATAACATGTCTTATCTTATGATAACATGTATCTTAAAATAACATGGTAAATCTGTCACTATTTTGCTTACAAACTTAAATTTGCAGTTGGAATGTATAAAAGAACATGTTTTTCAACTACAATGATAAGTTTGTTAGTCTTAGGATAAATTAATCCCCACTTCGGAACCCTACATTGTGAACCTTCGGAACCCTACAAGATACGGACTCTCGCTATATTTTCAATTGCATAATCTCTTGAAAAGAGGTACTCGTACAATTTCAATAATCATGTGAATTTTAAAATAATCCCCTTTATGTCAAAAACGGCTACTTTACAGGAGAGTGAAAAAACTGTATGAAAAGAATGTAACTTACGCTTAAGGCCATATTGTGTTTAATCTATACTGTATATAATAAAATAGTAGCGAAGTTAAAATTGTACATTGAATATTTTTGAAAAAAAATCATTTTCGCACCCAGCCCTCATACAGAGCTATCTCCCTTTGCATCCCGAGACCATACGCAAACAGAGTCTTCTCCGTTTAGTCTTCAGATAGGGTTAGCTCACTCTATCAGCCAAACGTACGTTCGTATTGCTATCGGCAACGTATCGATCTGTCCGTACATTCTTATAATTGTGTATAGGTATTCATAGAATCTAGGCTGCAAGCCCGGAGCCTGTGCCGAAGCGCAACGGAAGCTATATCAATCCTTATATTGACGCCATCACATGATGGCTAATTGGGTGGGCCTTGGTTGCTAGGAAACGAACTCGATCGTTACATAGTTATATAGCTTATGCATAGCAAATTTGCAGCCTATAAACGTTTTACTGATTTCTGTCATATATATTTTGTGTAACCAGCTTTTTCTACCAAATGAAAACAGAATTTCCAAAATCGGTCAACATTAATATACATTTTGATACAAGTGGAGAATGTTTGTTATTGCATTTGAGGCGGAATTAACACCCGAGCCGTAGGCGAGGTTGTTTTTGAGCCGAGAACTGCAATAACAAATGTCCACGTGTATCAAACGACGTTTTTCAATACACTTTTGAAGAAATGAAATAAAATAACGAAAAATATTTTTGGCATGAATTATTAGGAAACTATGATTTAATTTTCTTTTTCTTTCCGCGCTTTGCTTTCGCCAGGTTGAAGGAGAAGCAAAGGTATAAAGCCGATAAACAGCCTAATATAAAAATAGAAAATTCAAATATTTTTGAGTTTAGAACACAAATAAATGTTAATTTGTTCTTAACTTCTTATACGTTTTTTTTATTGTAACATGGTATTCTATTTATAAACATTATTTAATAAATATCCCAAAAATATTAACGCCGTAAAGACGCATCTTTGCCAAGAAAAAAAAAAAAAAATACCTCCGAATACAGAGGACCGTCCCTGGCGCGAGACGGTGTGCATTGAACCAATTTGGAGTAAGTATAGGTATAAATTATCTGTGGCAATTTTTATTCCCGCACACGTGTTGGAAAATAAAAAATCGCACGCGTGTGAAATACATTGCATTGTGAACCTGAACCAATTGTAGTGCGATATGAACCAGTTTTCGAGGAAATGTATTGAAAAAAACGTATTGATTAACTCATAAACTCTTTTTACACATACAAGGCAAGCCTTCACACTAAGTTACTTGCATATTTATTTGTTGGTGAATGCGACTGCGGCGAAAGCTTGATGGCTCCCGCAGACAAGAGCGACGCGACAGTGCGACGCGACACTAGTAGCACAATTTCTATGAAAACTTCATGGAAAGTGGCTGGTCGACATACCCCATACCCGTCTGGTCGGACGCTGGTCCTGCGCCACAGGGGCGCAAAAACTAATTGATTAGCATTTGGAAATACTGTTGGAGCTGCTGAAGATTTCAAAAACTATCTTTGCATTGTATAGATCCAATCTCTTAGTATTATATAATTGCATAGCACATGACGTGAGTACTATGTACTTACTATAAAGCTACAATTTACTGGATACGTCTTTCTTCGTTCTTGACTTGAATGTGCCCTGGCGGCTGAGAGTAGACATACTCTCTGTAATGACAATTGCTCACTGTAATGTCTCGCTGATGGCGGCGGGTGTGTTGGATCATTTCTAGCTCGTTAATTTAACGTTAATCGTTGAGCTGAAAGTGCACCTCCCACGCGTGGAACTTCTGAAATCCTACGCAAAATTTTTTTAGTCGCCTTTCATTCATCCCATCAACATGACCAGACCATCTAAGCATACTTTTCAGTTTTTGTCACTACATCTTCTTTTAAGCCGCACCTTTGCCTTATAAAAAAATTCCACACCAGTTATACATTTTATTTACAATATACAAGGGGGGTCATGAAATAACGGCGAATCTTAACACCGCGATTCAGCACAATAATAAAAATATACAACACCATCTATCGAGGCTGAAGAAACTAAAAATTCAAAATATGTTAGTTTGACATTCGACACTTAACATTCCGCCCACCATGGACAGTGTCCATAAACTATTATACAGAATTAAAAACAGATTTAGAAAAAAAAAGTAAAGTTTTATGTCACATAACAACTGAAGGCATTGATATATTTCAAAGGTTTTCTAGTTTAACCTTCCTCTACTGTAATGGACTGTAGATTTTCTTGTAGCCACGTATGACCGTTTTTCCATAATTCAATTTCAGAACTATTGCTTGAGTGTATGCCGTGTATGCTCTGGGAAATGCAATCCGCTTTCTTCTTATCGAACTTGAAACGCGACCACTGACTATCGAACTTGAAATGCGACCACTGACTATCGAATCGATCGATCCCTTTGGCGATCGATGAATTGAATAATCTTGCAATATCCGAAATCACTCTACTCGCAGGTGTTTTAAGCATAGGAAGTTGGACAGTGTACTGTAATTCGTTACTGTCTTTGTCAATTTCTCGCAATAAAACATTATTATTACAAGACCACTTCTGATGCTTAAAACTCCCACGACTGAGAAGCTTGTTCATCTGATGATCTATCTGTATACCTTCTTTGATGGTTTGCAAGCGTGTCATCAGGCATGTTAAATCTTTACTAACAGTTTCAGTAAAGAAGCCTTCACAGGACTGCTCTTCCTCTGATAAACGCTTTTTGTTGCCAGAAGAAGATTCCTCTTTCTCATTGAACTTCGTTAATAGATCATCAAATTCAGTAGATATCAGAGTGTGCATATTATGTTAACGATTTTATTTTGATGCAGAGAACCTTGATTAGGCGGTGAGTGTATGTAACCAGAGAGGATCCATCCGAGCTTAGTATTTTGAGCTAGAGGACCGCCAGGTAGACCTTTGATTACACCTTCCATTAAAACCTGGCAATACACTTCTGCTCCAAGCAAAATATCAATTTTGTGTGACGGGTCGGCCAATTTTAGATCCGACATTTGAGGTGACAACGCTGTAAAACAATCTTCTTTTCAGGAAGAAGTGACGTAATGTTGTCAAGAACATGACCTTTTACAACAACTGTAAAGTTGGGATCGTGGCGTGACTGAACCTGTACGGTTACAAACCATTTAGAGCGCAACGTTGCGCTCTGGTCAATGCCAAGTCCTCAAATAAAGCTCTTGTTTGGAATCTTCTTCAGACCAAGCACCTGTACCGACGACTCGGTAATAAACGATGCTTGATATCCTTGGTCTAAAAGAGATCTTAAAACAAAAGTATTTGTTCTGCCTTCTACCTTTACCAAGGCAGTGGCCAATAACACTTGGCTGTTTATATTTGAGAAACAAGATACAATGTTGTTTGGTGTCTCGCTCTGTAAAGTTGATGGCGGAGATTGATCCGTACCATCTTCCTCTTGATCACTCGAGCTGTGATCACTTGTAGGGAATGATTTTGGATGGAGAAGAGAGTGGTGTCTCTTTCTACAAACACGACAATTGGTTGAATTACGACATGAAATTACCGAATGATTTGGACCAAGACAGTTAGAGCACAACTTATTGGTTTGGACAAAGTTACGACGTGCTTCAACATCTTCCTTTGCAAACTTTTTGCAATGAATCAGTTTATGGCTTTCAGAACAAAACTCACATGATGAGTTTGAAGTGACATGCATAACCTTAGTGGTGGAAGTACTATTATTTGACTTCTTAATGACTTTATTATCTAAAAACTCAAGAGACCTGAATCGCTGTTCTAAGAAATCTTTGAAATCACTCACGGTAGGTAGATCACCATTGGGTATACAGATTTGAACTTTCCACAGTTTTCTAGATTCAATATCAAATTTAAAACTAACAATGTAAATTACAATAACATCCCAAGAAGAAATACCGATATTTAAATTTTTGAGGGCGTTTAAACATTCATTTGTTGTATCAAGTAATTCTTTAATAGCACTGGAAGTTTCGGACTGAATGTTCTTTTGATTTATGAAACGTTTTAAAATACAATTAGCAAGATGTAACTTATTATTGTAACGATGTTCTAACTGATCCCAACAGACTTTGTAATTAATGGCCGTGATAGGAATATGCCGCAAAAGTTGCTCGGCTCACCTGTTAAATAGCCCTTGAGATAGTGTAGCCGTTGAACGTCGTCCAATGCTTTGTTGCTATGTATTGACGATAGGAATAAATCGCGAAAACTTGTCCATTCGGTGTATTTACCACTAAAAATGGGAATCGAAATCTCAGGTAACCTTACACTAAAGGATAGACCGACGTTTGGCTCATTAACCTTGGAACTAGACAACGCTACAGTATTAGAATCGATGTTGAACTTAAGTAAGCAATCCTTTAAATCCGTTTTGTAATCCGTGTATAGTTCCTCAGTAACGCCGTGTGCATTAGTTATGCAATAGCTTGACTTTAATAATTCCTTGTGATCAAATTCCGAAATTATGACTCTGTGTGTATCACGATACAAAGTCCAATAATTTTCCAGTGTTTCAAGCCGAGTTTCCAAATAGGATTGTGTTATTCTTTCCTTTGGAGATTTTTGAAAATTAACTCGCGCTTTTTGAATTTTTAATTTGGTATCTTCTTGCATATTAAAATATGTTTCCACTTTAACTAGCTTCTTATTTATGAATGAATAGTTTAAAATATCTTTAGTTTCAATAATTAGTTAGAATTTCCAACTAACTTGCCCATTGTCAGAAAAATTACAAGTCGATGAACTTATTTCTGAAATTTTTTGAAGTGTTTCGCACTTCTGTAGGAAAACCGGCATGGATTCCCCGTCTATACACTTTTTGCGAAACTACTTCACTGATTTTGGATCCAACAAATTCGTATTCGAACCACAGTCCGATCCACTCCGTCCAATACCGCTGCTTATGTACTGCTTTGAATTGGATATGTCGCTGTGTGGCTCAGGCAATTTATTATCCGGCTCGAAGGACCATGTACAAATTCCCAAAAAGTTCTGAGGAGCCTGCAAGGTATGTATGGCTTGGCCAAAGAAAACACCAAGCTCAGAACGAGATAACATTTTATTTACAACTAGCTTCTGCCCGCGACTTCGTTCGCGTGGAAGCGTAAAACACCACAATGTACTAATAACAGCTACATTTTTATAAAAAACTTCCTCGCTGGTCAATTGGTCGCAAGCGCTTCTTAAGGGTATGAGGTCCTCGGTTCGATTTTCAGGTCAGGCAAAGTGTTATTGGGTTTACCATCTGGAATTTCTCAGGTACAGTCCGAAGTCTGAATTTGTGCCCGGTTAGTGGCAATTGGCTCGCTATAATATTACACGAAACCTAAACATAACTGGCGAAATTTAATGTGGGTTTACTATTAGGTAGGTACACCTCTGCCTAACTCTTCGGGGAATTTAGACGTGAAGCTATGTTAGTTTTATAAAACATTAATACATATAAAAACTCACGCTTCCCATGATGGTAGGCAGAAACTATAGAACGCCACCCGCTACGCTACTTACATACTCTTTTTGCTTCGTTTACGTTCATACATCTGGTCATATACTCGTACGCACGCATGTTCAGAGTACTTCGCACTTGACGTTTCTGAAGAACATCCAAGCGACGTACAGTTTTCCCAGTGAGAAGCAGTTAGTCCTGCGGTCGACTCCGCAAGTCCGCAGTATTCAGTAGCAATTTTCCATTGACTGCGAGGTTTTTCGTTTTTACTGAATTAAATGAACGCCTGCGTTCCTGTATATACTACCTAATGTCACAAAACTGATACACTGACTGATACATTGTTACAGATTATTTCTGACGAACGGCTATTAATAAAATAATATAACAGTAGATTATGTAGGACAGATGGCCGATGAAGCCGAAAGGTTCTGGAGTGGCGACCGCGTACCGGAAGACGTAGCGTTGGACGGGCTCCCATAAGGTGGGGCGTATTTTTCCGTTCCGACCAGACTTATAGGGAATATCTATGCAAATTTTGAACATAATCTAATAATAGAATTTGCGTGAGTGATGCTGGCACATCGTAGAGGAATGCAATCATAATCCACTATTGCTCATCCCCCACAGCAAATAACGTGATAGCCTACCAATTGACTAGACTTATAGGGTATATCTATGCAACATTTGAACAGATTCTGGCCCATACACTCAGACAAACAGACAAAAATTCTAAAAACTATATTTTCGGCATTAGAATCGATCCCAGACCTCGTATCAATTACTTTTTCCAAAAGTAATTGAAAATGTACAACTTTGACTTCGTTACGATTTTATTATAGGTATCTATAGATTTCCGAATAATATGGTAATACACAAGAATGGCCTCTTTGGCTAATCTGTCTGCCTCCTCATTACTCGAAAGTCCATCATGTGACGGCACCCACTGGATAACATCATGTTTACCTGTCTGGTTTCAATACTGTGTTTGTATGCTACAGCTAAACCTTTTGCACCGTTAACACATTTAGAAATATGCTGTAAAGCACCCTAAGCGCCTGTAAAGCGCCTGTACTTATCACAACTTTTCATCAGTACTTTTATCACATTATTTATTTAAACTTCGCGAATATTAGTGTGGGTTACACGTATATAAACCTAGTTTTTAATACAATCTGTCACACTTAAATTGTAATGCGTAACTATTTTATGTCCCAATAAAGTGAAATAAAATAAATACTTCTAACACACATTTCAAGGCAAGTGGCAAATATGTATAGTTCAGATGTCATAATGGCTCCTTCTGCGAAGCAGTAATGCTCGCGACGGATGAGGCGGAACGCGTGACGGGAGGCAAGGTTTGTGCCCTCGCGCCCCTGGTCGCCGCAGGAGACGCTCCGGGCGTCGGGAGTCGCAGGCCGATTTCCGGCCACCGTAGGCGCGGGCTTGCGGATGGTGAGCGATGGGTAGCTCGCCATCCGATAAGGACCAGGCCCGGGTCGACTGCGCGTTGTGTCTACGCGCGCCTCAAAGAGATGTTAGCACCAACTGACGGGGTCCAATAGGGCCAATGCCTGCCAGGGTTGCAAGTTTTTCCGAAAGGGATATCGTGGCCCTGGCACACAGGCAATGGAAGGAACACGGTTGGGTTTTAGTCAGTAAAAGTCTGACACGCTCTCCCGCTCCGCCCAGAGCGGGAGAAGTTATTTGATAATTTCCCACCCAAAAAAAAAATACATTTTAATGGAGTGGTTAAGCAATTGACTGCTGCGCTGCGTGTCGCGGGTTTGATTCCCACACGGAACAAATATTTGTATGACCTACAAGTAGTTGTTCCGAGTCTGGCTGTTTGTGTATGTGAGTTTAAATTTTTGTAAACGCACCCACAATACAGGAGAAATTCCTAGTGTAAGGCAACGTATACAGGGTGTTAAAGTAACTGCGTGCCATAGCTTAGGGGTAGGTTCAGTATCGATAAAGGACCCAGGAAAAATAAAAATAAACAAAAAAAATAAGTCTCTTCGTACTACGAGTATAACGGGCTTAGGACCGTCAAATAAAATAATTTGAATTCTAAACGATTGCTATTTTAAGTTAGAAGGTACTAAATTAGGTTGATCTTGCAATTTTTTTGTGTATTCTTTATTTTTTTGAATTTTATTTTTATTTTTCCTGGGTTCCTTTATCGATACTGAACGTAACCCTTAAACTATGGCACGCAGTTACTTTAACATCCTGTATATTATAATTATTTTTGTTTAAGTTTTGTGACACTTATTTGCTAAATCATCTAAGTAGAGAATGGGCAGCAGCGTTCTCTATGAATTTTAACACCATACTGACATGGCCAACCCGCCTGCCAAGCGTGGCGATTATGGCAAAATCCCCCTTCGGGGGAGGCCTATATCTCTCTATTCTCTGTAACAGAAGGGGCCTTTGCTCTGCAGTGCAACAGTAATAGGCTGGTATTATATTTATTATTTAAGTGAATATAATAATATCTTACCTGCCCGCCCTATAATTATCCTGCTCCCACTCCATCTGATTTTTTGGACCCATCTGCGTTTATGATGTGCCAGCTAGTGTATTTTTCCCGTAGTTGGCTCAAAAATGACTAGATAAGCTTAAAACTGTTGAGAGGTTTGCAAAACCGCTATTTACACGCACTTTTGTTGCGCACGCGGCGAGCTGTACGCAAACGCCAACCGCGGCTAAAGAGCGGTACTCCCTGACCTTAGTTTGAGTCTTCTGATAGTTTTATTCTGATCAGATTCGTTCAAGACCAGGGTGCACCATTGCTAAGCGTTAGGTAAGATACTGGTCAAACACGAGCACAGCATATTCGTTAATAAACTAAGTTGTCCAGCTTTTCACTGAGTACAGGGAAAAGCTAGACTAGTTCCACGCGTGGGAGGTGCACCTTAGGCAGTTAATCCCGCTAACAGCTTAAAGATTATTGAATAATATTTGGATCACGACATGAAGCATGGCAGCATTAATAACAGCCGTAGGTCTGTCGTAGGTACATAAAGTGCAGTGTCCGTGATGTTTCAAATTGCGTTTCTTGTACTGGGATTACTTCAGCTACATAAACAGTATCAGTAGTTTTGATTAGTTACTGTTACTGATTTACAGGAAATTAAACCGTGTATGAAATAGATAAACACCGTATTTACATGGATTTTACACAGTTTTGAACCCGGTCGGATCCGCGTGTATGCTGCGGTAGCCGGTTGCCGGATCTTCGCGTACGCTCAGCTCATGACTGCCGTCGCGTGCACACCCATCCGCTACGACGCGAGCGAGACTCGATTTCTCTTGAGGAAAACAATGATAAAAAACAAAATTGTTGTATTATTTCTCTTCAAAATATTCTAGAGCAATGTACTGCTGTCCCTGTTCATAAATATTCTCATCAATGAGGAAATAATTAGTATATAGCGCATTACGTATATCATCTATGTATTAGGAAATAATTAGTATTTAGTAGGTATGTACTGTTATGTATGTATTATGTACTTTTGTCCTATCCATTTAGTGCCGTTATGGGCTTCGGACTCATCTCGGAAAAAAATTGTGGAAAATATATCCTTTACTATTATTTTAACTCACAAGTGTATAGGGTACAGGTTTTTCTCATTAAAAAGTAAATAATAGATGAAAGTATTGTACCTAATTGGTTATTTAAAATATCTGAGATAAGTACGAGTAAGTTCATCTTTATCTCTGTAAACTTGGCCTATTGATAAGGTACAAGTAGTTCTTGTACACAGTAGGGATCTTAGATCCTGTCTGAGGAACATATTGACCGAATTATGAGTGTCATAATTAAAATATGTTATCACAATATTACGAGTGGCGTTAATGGTGGTTATCACTAAATAAATTAAAAATTGAAGCTGACTCTCGAATCATCTTATAATATTATACCTAACGTGGTCAAACAGATACAAAATTACTAAGTACAGAAAAAAGCATAACCTAGTGCTCAACCTATTTAGGTATTCAATGCAAAAAACCATGTTGAAGAACTCAATTGAAATCTATTTGGTCTGTGTCGGCTAAAATCGGTTCTAATAATTTATAAAATTAAATGATATGCTGCGCAGGACTATCAAGGATGAACTGAGTGGGACATGGTAATACACTGATGGTGCAGAGTGCAGACGATTTGATGATGCGCTTGCGCGGGGTGGGCCGGGCGCTCGCGTCGCACAGATTCCGAGCGGCTGTGGGGAGTCGAGCCAGTAGCGCGAAAAGCCCCGACCGGCACACACGATGATCGCGCACAAGCACGCGCTCGCCGCGGCGCTGCTGTGCGCCCTGGCCGGCCAGCTCGGCGCGGGAGCCAGCCTGCACTGTGCCATGAGGAGAGAGATCTCGCCTTGCACCTGCCGCCGCGAGGACGCCGGAACTGGTGCCATCCTAGTAGTCTGTCAGCGTATCAGTGCTTATGAAGAAATCGCACGGGCCTTAACAAACAAGTTCAGCCCCGAAACAAAAATCGGCTTGGATATCTCCTACTCCCAGCTTCCGGATTTTTCTGACCACAGCATCAAAGAACTCGGACTTTCTATCACAAGACTCAAACTTAACTTCGACAATTTAAGGCAAGTCGATTACGAAGTATTCTAACATCATCATTGGATCTAAGTTCGGTTCTCTGTGCAGTTTTTGTATTGTGTGCGGTTGTGAATCTACGCAACGTCTACGTTCTATGTGTAAGCTCTTTGTTGTGTAAAATAGCATTAAAATTGTGTGTATCACGATACAAACAATGTGTAAGTTGAATGAGAGAACAACAGGTCTATGATAAGAAGAGCGCACACCGATGAGGATCGGCTGTTATCGAGAGAGTGGGCGGCACCCTTGCCAGGGCTGGCAGCACTCGGCTGCCATATCATGCGACGCGTACGCATCGATTGTGGAAAGAATCAAAACTGGCATTCATTCCATATCTCGTTTCTTTATGCCCTGGAGAAACTAGGATCTAACCGCCGCGCGCCGCTCGGTAAATTTCCCTTCGAAGTGGGTTTATTATTGTAATGTTTCTTATCAGCTACATATTACTTACTACAACTAATGTACCTAAAAGCAAACATGAGAAGTGTGGATATGAGTTAGGTAACGGGCATTCAGCGAGTTACAACAGTATCGAAGAGCACGAAGTCCGCCAGTTCATGTTTTCACATTACCGAACTTACGCACATCGTGCAATATTTCGAGCCCATTTCGACCCCGTTTACCAAGGCAAGTTACTTTATGACAATATTCAGGAGTTTAAGAGTATCAAAAAGAAGCAGTTTTCCAATTTTAAATAGATCCAGGAGGAATATTTTCCAAAAGACGAGTATTCATAATCAATTTTTGGGCGTTATCTGACTGGTAAATCATCATTCATCAAATCATGTATACTTGGGTACTTTCAAGCGTAGATTGGGGCGATGATAACTAGGTAAATCTGAAATCTTAGAAAGCCAAGTTTTGTTCGGAGACTTTCCTCAAAAAAGTGTGCTTGTGCCGATTTAAACTATCGATAAATGATAAAGTAAGATGATGATGATCATGTCATCATTTTCAATGATAATTATATTATTCAATAAGTAAATTGGAAGATATACATATGAACGCTCAAGCACTTCAATAGTTGCTAGAGAATAATGAAAAAGCGAATCGACATAGCAAATTATACTTGATTTGAATTCCGTTTATAAATACATCAATACTGCATATTTTGCTGAATGCATACAGAAACAGACATAGGTAATATATATATAATATATATATATAATATATTTACGCACCTACACTCTAAATATTAGCACCTTTTGGCTAAAACATAGAAGACTTGTATTTTGGATAACGTTAAGAACCCTACATCGCAAAAACATAAGCACATGTAAAATAGAAAACAGGGAGAGAAGTTGGTCTACTTTTTACATTATGTTTTGATGGGATGTGATATTTTCTGCGGTTTATTCCTTACAAAACAACAATTAAGTCGCCCGTGACCCATGAGCTCGGCTCTTATTGACCACTCAATTGATCTTCACAGATTTTTCGGGTCATCTTAATTATTTATTTTTTCCTGTCTTTTATTGAAAACTCTTTTTGCAAGTTGGAATCTTTCAAGGCATGTTTTAGTTTTATCCAGGTTATAAATATTTATTTTATTATTAATTGGAAAGTAGTTTTATCTAATGGATTATTTATTAATTCCATTTGTAACCTTTTGTTAGTGAACTCCATATGTGTGAGGATGGCATCTAGGAGACGTTGCCCGGGGTTATCTAAGGTCGCTTCTAAAGCAGTAAAATTGAATGATATCATATTGGTCGTGTCGTATTCACTGTATTTACTCATTAATGGTGAACTAACAAATTACTGTAGTCGTTGTTTATGTATTTCTACTTATGCTACTTTAATTAACGCATGTTTGAATATAATATTGGTCACTAAAATTTGTTATTAGCTGCACCGACATTCGGTCTATCGTAATATAACTAATTCATTCATGTATAAAGGCACGAAATAAACCGAGAACAATTAAGCAATCCTTCAATTCGTGTTTGGTTTCTATCGTAGGTACTCGATTGAATCATTCACAACAACAGTGATACAAATAATATCAATGGCTATGTTTATTGAAGTGACGATTCCGTATCAGTCTGAAAGTCTTTTGCAAGTGATTTTACACTTTGCTCATTATTGTGTAAATAAACCGATAATAAGCTTATTCATCTTCCTCATATGTTGACTGCTGAATAACTCTAATCACCTCAAGCATGGAATTTAAAATCCCTGTTTCCATGGATCTTTTATAATTATGATACTTTCCGTACTGTCTTATACGTAACCTCTAATATTATTATCATCACCGACACATATACCACCAAGAAATCCAGGTTGTGATCATGGCTGGTTGAGCTAACAACTAGACAGCCTGGATTTTGTATCAAAAATATATACAATTATGACATTATAGTGGCCATACTGGTACTTAAAGCGTATTTTTAAATTACAACGGGCTAACTTGCTTTTTCTACCCGCCCTTGTCCCATATTACCTAGAGTCAGCACAAAATGTTTTCTTATTCCTATTTTTTAGGTTTATCATGTTTTTTTCTTCCAATTTGTTAGGTTTAACATGTTTTCTTCTTCCAATTTGTTAGGTTTAACATGTTTTCTTCTTCCAATTTGTTAGGTTTATCATGTTTTCTTCTTCCAATTTGTTAGGTTTATCACCCTTTACTCCCTTTTCACTCATAACATCTTTCACTCATTGCATATTTTCGTTGTTCGTTCTCTTTCCCTCCATCCGTCAACATTATATGCATCATCCTCGTCTCATCTTCATCGCTTGCTTTTCATTCCTCCTCATTACATGTCCATACCTAGACAAATGATTTTGTTCTGGCACTAACACTACTGACACCACTTTCAGACTTCTTGAATTCGTTCCTTACTTAGGTTACAAATCATCAACTCCGCTAACTATTACGATATCTTTACAAAAGTCTCCCGTTTTAAAAGATCTTATTGCAATCCTTTTGATATGAAACTCTATTAAAAATAATTTATCCTTCTTATCCCAGCAGTGACAGCCGAAATATCGGCATCCTTAAAAGCATATATGTATTGCTACCTAGCTAAGCGAATTAAAAGAAGCCCCTAGCACTCATAAAAAAACTCGAATTATCGGTGGAATTTATGAGCAACAAGTTCGACCTAATGAAAAGTGATCTAGATAACTGCAGGGACACGACCATAAAAATAAAAAAGGAAAGCGACCTACTCAAAAAGTAGATGTCAGATCTGTCTACAAGAGTTAATTTGATTGAACAAAACTCACGCCAGCAAAATGTAGAAGTCAATAGAGTGCTGGAGAATAAATCTGAGAACCTACTTAAAACTGTCATTCAACTTGGAAAGGCGGTCTCAAGCACCATACAAGAGTTGGATATTGTATCGGCTGTACGTGTCCAAAAATTGGATCCTCAAAACAACATTCTTCGAACCGTGATCGTAAAGCTATATAGTGTATCTGCACGAGATGAATTGTTAACATCTGTGTTGAATTTTAATAGAGAGCACACTGAAGAAAAACTGAACTCTAGTCTGCGAGGTTATGGTGGCCCCAAGAAGCCAATATTCGTATCCGAGCACCTTACCTTAACAAGGAAATTCACGCAGCAACCAGAAAAGCAGCACGAGACTAAGGTTAGAAGTATGTATGGGTGCACGACGGACGTATCCTCATTCGGAAAGCAGATGGGATATTAGCGAAGCAAATACGGAGCCATGAGGCAGTTGCACTGTTCTAATCAGAACGATTAAAAAGTATACCTACACAAAACCCTGTACTTAACTCTCGCATTCAATATTTACTATCAACATTTTAGAGAAATGAAAACCAAATTAAACAGTATTATGCGTAACACGCAAAACCACACCTATGACATCGTTCTAGGGACAGCAATATGGTTAGACGACAGCGTCAACTATGGAGAAATATTTGACTGTAGGTACAATATCTACCGCAGATTTTTTTTTTTTTTTTATGAATGGCATCTCGTAGCAGACCTAGAGAGGTCGTTGCTACTTAACCGGATATTCCTGTGGCTGCCCTAAGGTTTTTAATCTTAAAGCCTCCAGCCAGGGCGCAAATTATATATATTAAAACTAAACGACAGCGCACTAAGGGCACCCCCTGTGGGGTACGGACCTCGGCTTAGGGCGTCGTTGGGGGATCACAAAATTAGTAACAATTTGGGGACGGGCTGTCTACCGCAGAGACAGAGCCTCGACAAATGTACGGAAAAAAGGGTGGGGGTGTACTAATAGCTGTCCTGAAGTTTATCGAGTCCGTTCGCATGTCACATTTCGAGACGGACTCTGAAAACTTATGGGTAAGCCTAAAGATCACGATTGGTAAAAAGATCCAACGCCTGAACATCTTTGCTGTTTATCTACCAATACAGTACAGCAATCAACACTTGACTCGTTCCTAGACAAAGTTACTTCGGTTATCGACACCACCGGAGATCAAACTTTAATAGCTGGTGACTTCAATCTTGGATCCATTAAATGGAATCTGGATGAAACCGGAACTCAAAGTACATCCACGTCACCAAGTAACTACAATACCGCACTAGGTTACTCATTAATAGACTGCTTGTCTCTAAATAATATTGAACAGTTGAACCCGGTACAAAATCAACTTGGCAACTTTCCTGGCGGATTTATTCTAGAATGTACAACTCCTCTGTCGCCTGTAGGCTCTCATCATCCACCATTGGAAATTATTATAAAAAAATATGTCGCTTACTTCTAATGTAAACGCTCCGTAAAATACAAGAACCAAACTGTTAACTATACATTGCTGAATTGTCGAATTAAACGAGTTAATTGGACTACATGCTTGTCCAAGTGCTCAGATGTCAATGCAATGGCAGAAGTGCAAGCATCTCCATAATATAACCGACGAGCTCGTGCCAAAAACGAAATTATCACAGAATAGGTTCCCGCTTGGTTTCCAAAAGCTCTTACGAGTACTCGGACTCGCGCACCGAGGGTTCCGTACGAATATATGATGTTGATGATTTCTGAAAAACTGTGCTATTTAGAGACATCGTTTTATTCGTCCTGTAATCTTTACATAAGATTCTATCATATAGAATAATTTCAGATTTTTATCTCTGCAAACTTCGGACGGGGGGGGCGGTATTTTTTTTTACATTTTTCATCACAAGTCGAAAACTATACTGCCTAAAAAAAAAAAAGATGTTTGCAAATGTGCAAACAGCGTTCTTTCATATGATACCCCGCATGCCTTAGTAGCTCCACTTAAATTTTTTCAGACTCCCTTTCAGTCCCTTTTGCAAAAAATATATATTTTTTTAAATTTCAGTCTTGCTTGCAAAATAGTTGGGCAAACGTCATCTAAAACTATTCTAAATTTCAAGTTGATAGCATTAGTAGTTCTTGAGATATCCAGGTGTGACAGACAGACAGACAGACTTGGTCTCACCATAAGGGTTCCTTTTTACCATTTTGGTACGGAACCCTAAAAAGAGAGAAGAAACGCTGAAACAAACTCAGAGGTCACAGTCTCTTTTAAACTCCTTATCTTTGTCGGATCATGTGATCCATCCATCTCTTCTTTGGTTTGCCTCTTTCCTAAAGCCTTCCTTCAGGCTATGAATTGATTGTTCCCTAACCAATATTAGTTAAAGCGAATTATAAGCGAACACGTGTCTAGTATTTTTATGTAATGAATCTATGTACAAAACTTCAAAACTGTATCATGAAAACCACACAAAGTTTTATGGTTGTTAAGTTACCGGGTTGTCCGTACAAAAACATGCTAACAGCGCCCCCGCGCCTCCAGGGTCCTCTTGCGCTCATTGATAATAATTTGGTAGTAGTTACCTAACCGTACGGCGATTGTATTGTAAGTAATTAAATGGTGATAACATTTTCCATCACACTTACGGTTAAAGATATTTATTTCTCAAAATAATTACAAATTCAATTAGAGAGAAAACATAAATAGGTTCAAACAATAGTACTTATGTGCCATCAAGCGTAGGTTAAAATAATATTTTGCTACACATACGTACTACGAATCTTAAAATTAACAATATAACAGTTTTGTCGTAGCTAAAATAAAACAGAAATAGGTAGTGCTCTCTTCCCACTTAAATATTTTTGGGACAAAATATAACATGGTGTAAAAATTATCGAAATCGATTCAGTTCCTTATTCTGAACAAATTCAGGTTGGCACATACTAGAGAATGGGCAGCAGCGTTCCCTATGCATTTTTAACAACATACGATCGCCAACCCGCCTGTCAAGCGTGGCGATTATGGCAAACCCCCTTTGGGGGAGGCTTATGTCCAGCAGTGGACGTCTTTCGGCTGATTATCTGATATTCAGGTTTCGCATATACTAAAAATAATGTTGTATAATCGTAGACCATGTCCAAATAAACAATGCTTTGCAGTGTCCTAAACATACATTATACATAGGTACTTAAAATCACGTCTTCTTCCCATGGTGGTAGGAAGAAGCTACAGAATGCCATCTTCTATGATCCTTCCATACTCCTTTTGCTTCGTTTACGTTCATATAATCAGTCACGCCGCTTGCGAGTACTACGTACCTGACCTTTTTGAAGAACATCACATTTAGGACGTCCCCTCCCGACGTTTCCAATCACATCTGCCTTGTAAATATTTTTTTTTAATCGCCTCGCATTGACCAAACCTCTTTGACATTTTTAACCGACTTCCAAAAAGGAGCGTTTGTTACGCGACTACTCCGGCAAATATGAACCGATTTTGAAAATTATTTATTTGTTTTATATGCAAACCTATAGCGATTTGGGTATTTTTCATAGTAACTCGTGCATTTGCTCTCCGAAAGCACCATTTGGTGAAGTGGAACTGATGATGGAGACCACAGATGGCCACCGGAACAATATAATAATGAGTACCTATTTAACGCGTTGCGATTAAGCAATTTATGCTCGTCACTATGCATATGGTGACTGGCAGTTCTCCTGGTTCTTACCAAGAGAACTCCTCAACAATCAACGTCCCAGCATCGGGAAAAGCAATATTTTGTAAAAGGTGATGAGCAGTTAACATTAAGCTATTGTAACTTAGATAAATTCAAAACTGACCCACTAAAAAGTGAAAAATAAAATACAAAAATATAATAACCGACTACCAAAAATAACACTACAAAGTGAAAAATAACTTTAATTTCGGAAGTCGGTGGCAAAAAACTCAAATACGGTTCCAAAGACACCGACTTCCGAAATTAAAGTTATTTTTCACTTAGTAGTGTTATTTTTGGTAGTCGGTTATTATTTTTTTGTTAAAAGTTTTTTGTCTTTTTGTATCATAAAGTCTGCTAATAACGAAACACTCTGCTCCAATCCACCAAGTGAGTTAATTGTAGCATGATGATTGGTGATTGTCTCCGTCAATGGGAGGCCCTTGTTTAAAAGTGCATATTAACGGAACAATTAATTTCCCTGACTTTACAAACAACTCATTTTAATAGACCATTAGGCTATTTAACTCCTGTTACTAAGAGAGTTCGTTTTTAATGCCTTAGGTCCATTATAATTGTCCATCTCGCTACTATGTTGTTGTCCGGTTAATATTTTTTACCAGCAGGACAAGATACATTCTCAGATATTTAGTGCCCAAACGAGAGAACGAGGCAAATTAATGTTCTTTTTCTGTCTATGTTTAGGTACACCAAAAAGGGCGGAGACCTTTAGGAGATGACGAGACGATGCAAGGTAGGTACTGACCTACCTTGCATCATCAAAATAGGGACTTTGGTACCTATTTTCCTGTAGTTACCTACATAATGGGTGTAAATCGACGGTTTTAATGAAGCCGAGAAACACTTGTTCTTCCAGTCATTGTAATATTTTTTATGAACTGGACCATATTTAGGAAACTTCTGTTAACGGAGATATTGATGGTCAAAATTCGAAAATTTATTTACGTTTTAGCACGTAAAAAAAAAGTCGCTTCGCAACAATTATTATTGCGCAATGTTACTTAGTTTTATACATGTGCAGAATGCAGACTCCTATTGATGGGTCTCTTTACACCTTGTACGAGTATCTTAGGGCCTGCGCACACCACGTTTTTTAAACGCGCCGTCGACGCGCGTTTGTAGCGATACGGACGCGATTCAGACGCAGCCGGTAGACCTTCTGTAGGATAAAAGCGCGCCGTCGACGTACGTTCCTAAAACGCGAGTCAACACTGTCAACGGTGCGTAGCCCTTAATAAGAATTACCACAGTTAACAATTAACATTTTCGAAATGTCTTATTTAAAAAAAATATCTGGAAATCACTGTTTCTATGGAAATTTTAAAATCGGTCTAATTTGGCTGTAAGTAACAATATTTTACGAAAAGGTTCTTAACTAACTTTTTAGACCTTTGTATCCTGCTTATACGTATGAAATTTCATTAAAATCTATTCAGTCATTTCGAAAAACAAGGGCTTGAAAGTTTGTATGAAATGCCGTAAGTCATAAACGCTCTTAAGAGGAAATGCGGGCGGAGAGACTTTTAGAGTAAAAAGTCATAAATCGAGGTTCGGCTCTCGCTTATTTCCTCCTCCAATATTGGACCAATTTAAAAGATATTTCTTATACTTAGGACACAGTATATATCCTTCTTATTCAGTATAAGAAATATCTTTTAAATTGGTCCAATATTGGAGGAGGAAGTAGGCGAGAGCCGAACCTCGATTTATGACTTTTTACTCTAAAAGTCTCTCCGCCCGCATTTCCTCTTAAGAGGTTGCGACGACTTCCATGAGATAACTTAGTGGACACAACATTGAATAGTGTTAGATAATGGTCATTACCATTCATTGCATGTACGTAGGAGCTAGTGGCTAAGTAATAACAGCCACACGAGTCGATCGACCAGGTTAAGCTACGCTTGCCGCGGTTGTTCCGTGGATGGGTGACCATCTTTTCATACCAAGATTCCTCCGTGCCTCGGAAAGCACGTTAAGCCATTGGTCCCGGCTGTCATTTGTAGATATTTGACAGTTGTTACGGGTCGTCAGAAGGCCAAAAGTCTGACATGTATCTAAGTAGGTAGGTACTTTAAGAATCAATGAGTCAGTTTGACTCAAGATATGTTCTTGGGATCATAATGACTCAAAAGCCAGCGTTATATCACACCATTCGTGTAGCATTGAGTTTGGGAAGCTGAATGACATTAGGTAGAAGGTAGCAGCTTAATTTTCCTTAGCACTTTATAACTCACACGTTTATGTTATTTTTCTCAAACATGCTTGAAAATTCGAGCATTATTTTAACAACCTTCTTCGAGATTATTAAAATTGCTGTACTGGCCATATACATGCGAGCAGCGGCCAACAAAAGTTGTATGAAAATCCATATCTGTCGTGGTTTAGCGGCCAAATAAATTACATAGTAAACTCATATCTATGGTGTAATTTAAAAATGGAACGATCTTTTACTCCGAAACATGGCAACCAAGGAGGTATATAACTTTTTTTTTTTTTCTTTTTTCCTTCTGGCTTCGCACGGTTTGTGCATTTAGCCAATGTCACGTTTTAGTTCTTGTATAGTAATGGTATAGTATTGATGAAATTAATTATAAATGCATGATGATGATCGCCCACTCCCCTTGAGTTTCAGTAAAGATGTGGCACTTTACTGAGACGTCACGCGGACTTCTTGAGAGAACTTGAAGCGAAGTTGCACTGTTTTGTTTCATTTGCCTACACTAATGCACGTTCACAAACACTTAATGGTTAATAATCCACCATTATTACACATTAATATTCGGCTAAACACAAATTTTGGAAAATTAAACAAACTGCTGAACATGACGCTTCACTTTCCCGCCAAGAAGTCAGGTATATAACTTATCAAAGGTTTTATTTAAATTTCGAACTAGCTTGCAAATAGAAAGCTGTGAAAACAAATGAACACATTGGCGCGTGAAAAATTTTTCGTTGTTCGTCATTGAATCTGGAATTTGAAATAATTTACTTATTTTGAATTTCCGCGCATTATTTGAGAAAAGCACTATAGGTACAAGCCTTGGCCGCAACTAGGCATTGATGGACTCACGTATTCGTTCTTCCATCAATGCCTATTTTGCTGGCCGCTGCAGTAATGTACTATTTTGTTAAATAATAAATAAAATAAAAATTATAGGTTTGAAGAAAATTACACGAATACAATATTAAAGAAAACAGGACTCACGCTTTACCAAAACTGCTACGGAACTCAATTATTTCATAGACGTAGCTCCGTAGCTACACTCGTAGACTTCGTAGACGTCTTCTAGAACACAATATAAAAAAAACACAGGGATATTCTATACGTCTAAAAATAAAGGTACGATTCGTCGTTCTCAACGTGTTTATATAACGGCCTCGTTGATCTAGCGGTTGCAAGCGCTAATGCTGACCATGAGGTCCTGGGTTCAATTCTAGGATCGGGTAAAGTGTTATTGGGTTTTTCCGTCCGGAATTTTTCAGTAGCAGCCCGGAGTCTGGATTTGTGCCCGGTTGATAGCAATAGGCTAGACGTAACGGGCTAAATGTGTGTAGTACACCTCTGCCTAACCCTTCGGGAATACAGCCGTGATGTTATGTGATTTCTATAAACGTGCATTCAAGAAGCTCACATTTCGGTCACCGTTTTGCTTAAATTTTTCTTACCTCTTACCGTCTCTCTTCTGGGAAATAATGGTCTCATGAACCGTTTTCCTCGGATAGGTCAAAAAAGTCTCATAGATTAACGAGGATTTCCCCTGCCCAGTCTGCACAATACTTAGTCGTTCTAAGTTCGAATAAATCTTTGTCTCAAAACGGTGAAGGAACACATCGTGAAGGAACCTGGATCCAAAAATTCTAAAACATTTGACATTCCTCAACCGGCACTAGTCCCCCTTACAGGGAGGAGGCCTGTAGCCCAGCAGTGGGGACATTATAGGCTGATTAAAATATGAAGCTTCTTCCAAAGATAAACAAAAAATAAAGAATCCACCACACGATAGAAGAGAAAACATTCGATTGGAGCCGAGTATACTTAATTCAGCATCACCGACGGACTGGAGACAAGGATAACCCGATTCACCGTCACCGACTCGAACGTGACGGTTCAGTTACGTTCACTGCTCAGAAAGGGCACAAAATGCGCCAAAAAAATTTTCATTTCAAAAAGTATATATTTTTTCGTTCGATGATATGTGCAATCGCGCTTTGTTCGTCAGCCGAGCCTAGCGCTTCGTTTAATTGTATATATGCTGGTCTCGTTTTGTAATTTAATTACCCTTTGGCCTAAGCGAGAACGTCAATTATACATCGTTCGACTCAACAAGTAGCGGACTCGTGGTCACGTCCATAAGATGGGTACTTAATCCTTTATCTTTTAAATGATGTTCCTTGGAAATGCGAAGGTCATGGACATTCTATTCATCATTTGCTGTTACATTTTGGGTTTGGTGTGAACAAAAACTAATGTTGTATAGAAGAGTAAACAGCTCATCTGTTTACTCTTCTATACAACATTAATTTTTGTTTATACTAAACCCGAAAAGGGGTCATTGTACTCATCATTTTGAAAAAAAAATTCTATGGGACCAACCTTGAAATTGCGAAATAAAATCAGCTGTTCCATACATTTTGTCGATTTAAGTGAACACAAATGTAAGGAAATGCAGATTTTTTTTTCGTGATTTCAAGGTTGGTCCCATAGAAAAAAATGTTCAAAATGATGAGTACAATGACCGCTTTTCGGGTTTAGTATAAACAAAAACTAATGTTGTTTATCTATTATTGTCTCTTTTCGTGTCTGTCTATGTGACCGCGTTGCTCTTTTAAACTACACGACGGACTTTGATACGGTCTTCATCATCATTTAGAGAATTTATTCCGGAAGGTTTATATTTATTTAATAAGTAAATATTAAACTTCCAAATAATAATGAAATATTAGTATTATTATTATTATATTATATATATGTTTCGTTTAGTCGTAAAAACTGTGGGAAGCAGGGATCACTGATATATGATATTTTATGAAATTGATTCGATTTAGCACGTTTATGCTATTAGGACCTACGTTGTTACTATCCGTAGCAGTAATAATAAATTTCTAGTTTTTTATTTTATGATGCCTGTTCTCTGAATACTTCATTCAATAAAGTCAGTCTACGGCAGGTCAAAGTCCTCTGTCAAATTGTCAACATTTTTAAAAACTCAACCCCTAACACAAAACGCAAATAGTAATTAAAAAAGCTCAAACAGACATCATACATAGTCGTTTAGATACTTATAGCTAAATATTATAATAATATAATTATGATTTAATATCTTAATTGTCCAAAATAGTTTTTATTTAAAAAAAATATTTTCTTTTCTTTAGGTGCCCTCCCTACCTACATATGATCTGTTAACGTTATGGAACGCAAGTAAAAATATGAATTTGAAATTGATTTTAAGATTTGCGATTCCTTATAAGTAGGTACCGTCTTCATTTGTAGGTACTTGTTCGTATTGCGTCAATTGTAACTTCATCGGCCCCACTTTTTCTTCTTCTGACTTCACTTTCCACTTTCTTGAATGACGCTTTAGAACATCTGGTTCCGTCGAAAGCATTGCTAACGTATTCATTACCAAATACAATAGCACTGATGTCCGTTCAATTAGAAAGTTTAGAGATAAATGCAATTAAATGACGAATTTTGGGAAATTTTCAGAGACAAATATTGGATTTTCTCGATTCCCATGGATTTTCACCTAGGCTATACGGGATGCTTAAATGTTGCTAAGGGATTACACTCATCAAGTCCTGGAAATAATATTTGAATTAATGCAAGTCAACCTGTATATTCTTTTGTCAGATATATCCTATTGAAGCAATAAAAACAACCGACTTCCAAAACATAACACTGAAAAGTGAAAAAAAAACTTTAATTTTCGGAAACACATAACATAACATCACGCCTTGTTTCTCCGAAGGGTTGAGCAGAGGTGTACCTGTAGTACACCCACATTTAATATTATAGGGTTGAGCAGAGGTACACCTCTCTTCGGAGAAACAAGCCGTGATGTTATGTTATGTGTTTCCGAAAATTAAAGTTATTTTTCACATTTTAGTGTTATTTTTTGGAAGACGGTTGTTTTTTTTTTTTTGTAAAATAGTTTTATTTTTAGTTTTTAGTAGTGGTACCTACCCCACCACACAAATTGTAATCATATATTTTTTTTAATGACAATTCCAATAAGACCAAACACGGGTAGGATACATTGTTTTATGACGGAGTTCTAGTGCCTACCTTCCGGCTTCATCATCAGATCAGTTGAGAACCTCCTCCTTTTTTGAAGTCGGTTAAAAATCATTTATAGCCAGAGTGCATCTCATGAAAATTCTAATAAGACCAAACACGGGTAGGATACATTGTTTTATAACGGAGTTCCAGTGCCTACCTTCCGGCTTCATCTTCAGATCAGTTTGATGGTACCATTTTCTTCGAACTATTTATTTAAATTTGCTTCGCTTAGATATCTCATCGCCACCCGTGAAATACGTATCATTGAGAAGTTCCGGTGGCCATCTGTGGCCTTCTTCATCAGTTCCACTTCATCAAATTATACTTTCTGAATGCCAATGATTGACTTGTTGATGAAAATATAAAAATCGCTGTATGTATGCCTATAATATTTGAGGAGTTCCCTCAATTACCTACGCATGGATCCCAACATCAGAACTGGACTTGAGAACCTCCTCCTTTTTGTGAAGTCGGTTAAAAACAGGGTGGTTATTTATCGTCCATTACATTAGTTGTATCACAAACATTGGGGACTTTCCTTCTTTGTCCTCTGTTCTAAGTCTTGTAGTTTCGGGTTTGGTCCAGAGATTACATAGAAATGCTAATCCTGATGTATTTAAAGTATTAAGGCGCTGACAAGAGGCTGATAATATAAGTAGGCTTGCCTTAAACAAAAAAATTGCCAAATCTATAATTTTGTGGTAGCAATATATGTTATTCTAGAACATATTTCTCAGAACTTGGTTGTTACCAAAACACGTTTAGAAAAAAAATCTCGATACAAATTAACGGTAAACTAACCCTTTATTTTGAGTTTCAATCCAAAATATCTGTAGTAAATATCAACGTACGGTTGGTATTTAATAACACGAACTTCATAATTGTATGCAGAACTTGGTTGTTTTTTGATTTTCATTTACTTAACTCATTTTTGAGTAAACAGATAATTACTTCATATTTTGCAATAAATTACAAGCGTTGTGTCATCGCGCTTCTCTTTATTTTGTATGCAGTCTGACAGTGACCACGGTTTAGCTGTAGTCAGCGTCTTAAATATCCATCTACTGCAAAGAAGTAAAGTAACCATAACTCACACACTGATATTTTTTTTTAGGAAAACATATTTTTTTTTACAATGTTTGGAAATATGTGAGCACCATGTATCTATCACATAATTAATTTATCGGTCATTGCTTTATTATTAATTCTTTTTACCTATTGTGGTATAGTAATTTTATTCTAGGTGCATCGTCTTCACATAATGATATATTAATGTACCATTTCGTACCGTAACTCACACACTGATATTATTTTTTTTAGGAAAACGTATTTTTTTTTTCCAATGTTTGTACATAATGTGAGCACCATGTATCTATCACATAATTACTTACACCTGTCATTGCTTCATTATTAATTATTTTCACCTATTGTGGTACTTATAGTAATTTTATTTTAGGTGCATCGTCTTCACATATAATTATATAATTAATGTACGTACACAAAATATTGTAAAACATTATAAAAGAGTAACGGTGGAGCTTCTTGCCCATTCTTCTCCATATGCAGCTACCTTTTGGAAGGGGCGACTAGAATCAATTCTATTTACTTTGTAAATTTTGACGTTCAAAAGTGTAATTTATGTGCCTATTTGAAATAAATAATTTGAGTTTGACTTAGAAGATAATTATAAGCGGTCACACAGACGGAAACAAAAGTGACTTTGTTTTATAATACATAATGTTCGGTATAGAAAATAATTATGTAGATCGGGAAAACTGTGAGTTCTGTTTTATTAAGCTACATACTTTGCCTTAGAATTCTAAAGAGTTCTACTAGAACATAAGGGAAGCCCATCGTTGCGGAAATTAGTTAGGCCCAAAAAGGCGCCACGCGACAGCGCGACACGACTCTAGTAGAACTATTTCTACGAAAATTTCATGGAAATGGTTCTACCAGAATCGCGTCACCGTAGCATCGCGCCTATCTGCTTTCAGACTATTGTGGAACGGATTTGTCCCAGACGATAGAAACAGGAACAAGATAGAATCACAGTAACCACGAAAATGTCAACAATAAACATTCGGGAAAATTTTAGTTTAATGTGTTAAGGAAAATGACAGGTCAAGCGGCAGTCGGACCTTTAGTTGTAATCTAACAACGTTACGTCATCCTCATCATAAGTGGGAAGTGGGAAATCACAGAGGGTTTGCAGATACCACTGCGATGTAGGTAGACAGGCTAACGTAATATGAGAAATGTGTGTACATTACATAGTCATATTTTATAATTGAACCAACCGCTGAGATAAGTAATGTGATTGACTGATTGCCATTCATTTGTGTCGAAAAGTGTGATGATGCGTTGGTGCATCGTGCGTGGTAGGCGCAGGGAGTGCGCGGCGCCGGCGCCGTCGGCTAGTCGGGCGCCTATGCGACCGTTTGGCGCCGCCCCTGATAACCCTGGAACGTTGACCTCACATTAGTGTTTACTAAACTCGCGTTATTCGCATCCACTAATAAACTACGGTTTCCTACAATAGCGGTGGCCGCCATATAAAGCCTGCAATGACGGCTATCATGAAAATTAAGGCAGCAGCTTGACTTTACGATGTCAAAAAACACCAACTAACTTTCCTTTATAACGTTTTAGTGACGTCGTTCGCCGGTAAATTGTGAACGCTATGTGGCGGCCACCGCTCTTCTATAAAACCTTAGCTTAAGTCCACTGTGCATCCACAGCGCCACCATGTCTTTCAAACTTAAAATAGGTACACAACTTCTTAAATTATTCGCATTGTTTCATAATTGATAACAGTCAGTTAAGTATTGTTATTTATTAAATAACGCATATAAGAATAACAATCTAAGTGTAATAAATTAACAATAATTATAGTTATTTTGCTGAACGTTATTTCTACTTACTACCTATCTTATATGTCCCAGTTTCCGTATCCATAACAGATCATTTTTAACCGACTTCCAAAACGGAGGAGGTTATATGTTCGGCTGTATGTTTGTTCACCGATTGCTCCGTCAATTGGGGGCCGATTTTTTAAATTATTCAGACTGTTGCGATTCCATTAGACATTTTAATATGGTTGCTAAGAAATGTATGCTCATCACAATACATATGGTGAAGTCACCATCAGTTCTCCTTGTTATTACCAGGAGAACTCCTCAACTACTACCGCCTCTGCATCGACAAAAGCAATATTTTGTAAAAGGTGGTGAGCAGATGACATTAGGCTATTGTAACTTAGATAAATTACAAACTGACTCAGTAAAAAGTGAGAAATAAAAAACTTTTTACATAAAAAAAACAAAAATAACACTACAAAGTGAAAAATAACCTTCATTTCGGAAGTCGGTGGCATCAAAATAAATTAATTAGATCCAAAGACACCGACTTCCGAAATGAAGGTTATTTTACACTTTGTAGTGTTATTTTTTGGAAGTCCGTTGTTTTTTTTTTGTAAAAAGTTTTTTCTTAGCGTGCTCTGCAGACAATATTTTCGAAGCTTGAATATGGTTTGGGTTTTTCTTTATCTTACCATTAATTACTGAAAAGTTGTGTGGAAATCGATTGTATGGGTATGTGATGCGGAGAAATGAGGGAAATGTCGTTAGAAAAGTTTTAAGTATATAAGTGAATGGCTAACCAAGTAGGGAACGACCAAAGAAGAGACTGCGTGAAAGATGATATGGCTAATGATGAAAGTATAAAAATCGCTATATGTGCCTATAATATTTCCCCTGAATTACTCATGGATCCAAACATGAGAACTGGATTTTGATAAAAGTGGGACCAATCTGAAAGTATATCCTTGCAAATAAAAAAAGAATTTTCCAAATCGGTTCATAAACGATGGAGTTCCGAGGTAAACAACATTAAAAAAGAAAAAAAATACAGCCGAGTTCAGAACCTCTTCCTTTTTGTGAAGTCGGTTAAAAGGGAAGCCTACCGAGATGAAGACTAATAGAGATGTGTGGAATAAACAGTAATGTTGCGCCGACCCCAAATAAATTGGATTAAGACGCAGATATATGCCAGTGACCTTGAGTGGTTAGCTTGCGTGTTCTGTACTGAGCTCACGCAACGCGTCGTACGTTCAGCCAGTAATAGGACTCGCCCATCAAGGAGCGCTGTCCCCAATTTGACGCATTATTAATTTATTATACACAAAACAAAAGGTATTTTAATAAAACGCGTATACTAAACTATCAATAATTAAATTATCATTAAATTGGTGAAGGTTTCAGAAAAATACGTTTGGTAGATTTTGCGCCATTCTCAATTTTTTATCCGCGTTAGACATAACTTTACAAATTAATTTCACTATGTATTATAAACATAATCTAAAATATTCACATATTAAATTATTAAAAAAAAGCTCTAATTTAACATATATTTTTTTCAAATCATTACCGGCGTTGTCAGTCAGGGGTAATATGATAGCGCGTAGGTTTGCGCGTTGTTCAAGGGAGGTAAAAATAACGCTCTTTAGAGCTTATTGTACATCCCTCTATACGTGCAGCCTGTGGGCAAAGTAAACTCGTGCGGCATACAGCGCCCTCCGCGTCCAGTTCAATAACACGTTCAGGGCGGTGTTGGGGCTGCCCCGCCACCGGTGATGATCGCCAACAGACTGGATTGCCTTTATATCCGGCAATGTTGTAGCAGACATATTGTTACCTTGCGAGCGTTTTTGTCTGTGCTTGTTATTTTGTCTGTGCTTGTTATCTTGTCTGTGCTTGTTATCCTGTCTGTATCCTTTTAATGTAGCTAATTTTTTTTTTTTTATGTATACTTATGAGTCTTGTTACTTGAAATAAAGAAATTTTATTTATTATTTATTTATTTATTAAGACTACTCGTTTAGACGTGATCTTCAGTATAAAATCATTAAAAGTCTGTTATTGTCGCCTTAAGGGTAGGAAACGATGATTATTGTTTTAACGATGAAATAAATTAGTACGTATACACTATAATAAGATTATGAAAAAGCAATAAAAACGGAGATGGTTCCAAAAGTCGATCACATTTTGGTATCAAACATTTGTCATATACCCATTAAGATAAGAGAAAAAACTCAATCCACGCTCATCTCAAGACTGACGCACTTTTATATTCAAATATACCTAGTCCTTGTATGATTAAAAACAATTGACCCACATTATCATAACAATAGATATGACAATTTTTTTTTGGTTTGTCTGGATTGGGTAATCCTCGTGGATGCCCATACTGCCTCACTGGAGAGTCAGTGTGGGCAGTGCTGGACTCTTACCGGCTAAACCCGACTCCTGCTTGTCTAAGGCCCGTATTACAGAACATCACTCAATACTCAAGCATTACTTAAAACTAGATTCAAGCCTTTTGATTGGTTGAAACTAGTTTTAAGAAATGCTTGTGTATTGAGTGACGTTCTGTTATACGGGACTAAGAGACCTTATAATTTAAGTTTTTAATATTTGTATGGATTAAATCTATGTTTTATTTTTATTTTCTTGAATCAATATTTAGTTTTCTTTTTATAGTGTCTATTTATTTGTTCAATGCTTTGTCTGACTACAAGCATAGCGTTACGTTTCCTTGTTCCTTTTTATGACTCTTAAACAACATGTCTCAGAATTAACGAACAACCTCTTAAGGGGTCATTGTACTCATAATTATGAACAATTTTTACTATGGGACCAAACCTGAAATCGAGAAAGAACAGCTGTTCCCTACATTTATGTTCGAATAACTTGTCAAAATGTAGGGAACCGTTGATTTTTTTTCACGATTTCTGGTTTGGTCCCCTAATAAAAGTTGTTCATAATGATGATTACTATGACCCCTTAAGAGGTTGTGCTTTAATTCTAGGACATGTTGTATAACAATATTTAATTATTGGTTTAGTGGTCGCAAGCGCTACTGCTGAGTATGAGGTTCGATTCCCGGGTCGGGTAAACTGTCATTGGGTTTACCATCTGGATTTTTTCAGTAGCAGCCTAAATTCTGGATCTGTGCCCAGTTGATGGCAATAGTCTGGCCCCCTATTACATGGGACTTAGCACGTTCAGGGTCACTAAACGCCCATATGCGTCACTCATAACAATAAACTTCTGTGTCTCATTCAGTGTCTTTGAAAGCGTTTAATATAACTGGCTAAATGTGGGAGTTCTTTACGTATTCTATAGTTCTATATCTCCCTTCGGGATCACAAGCGTGACTTATGAGAATATTTGAAGAATTAATCCCGGTTCTTGTAATTTAACGACCGCTACGAACGAAAGTTTAGTTTTCAAAGCTTGCCAAATGCTTGAAAAGGATGAACCTAAAGTCCTGTGTGACCTCTTGTCCTACTACATATAAAAATATATAAAGTCATGCTTTTTCCCATGGGGGTAGGTCAAAAATATAGAACGCCAACTGCAGCTGCTCTGAAGAACATCACCAATAAGGTCACTAGGTATAAGTCCTTCTAGAGCGTCCCTCCTCTTCCTCCAGACCTCCCAGCGTTATCACTCACATCTGACTTGTAAATACATTTTGTTAGTCGCCTTTCATTCACACTTTCAACATGATATTACCATCCAAGCCTATTTTTTTTTAAATTTTGTCACTACATCTTCTATTAAACCGCAACGTTGCCTTATCACATCATTCCACAGTATCTCATAGAACAGTTACACCACACATGCTTCACAAGGAATGCATTCCCACTGCACTTATTAACCCTGATCTCTTCAAAGTTAGAGTAAACAGGCATCTTCTGGGTAAGCTCACTCCATCGTCGACTTTGTCTCTGTCACCTCTGCCCTAGACTAAGGTCAAGAACATAACCATCCTGAAAAAACTACTACTGCCTATTTTGCAACAACACCCAACATTCACTTCTATACATAAGCGTAGGCACCAGCACACCATTGTGCACCATTCACTTTATTCCCCGCATTCACTCTCCTTTCCACATCTTCATCAATATTTCCATCTCTAGTAAAAAGACTTCCCAGTTATAAAAACTCATTCACTTGCTCCACACTCATCATTTATTTCACAAAACACACCGACATATCCTCGTCCCTTTCAAACACCATTACCTTTGTCTTCTTCATATTTATATTCATCCCTATCATCTGATATGCTTCATCCATCACAGTCACTATGTCTTGGAACTGTTCTGCAGAAGGCATTTGACAGGTAACTAATTGATCCTCAATTCGCACTTATCCTCTTTCAAATCAGTCAGACAACTGATCAGCCACAGTGATTCTACACAGCTCTATGAGATGCAGAACCAGTCCGTGTATGCTCCATTTACTACTGTAGTTCACAAATTGAATTGTTGTAAGCATAAATAACATAACATCACGCCTGTAATCCCCCAAGGGGTAAGGCAGAGTTATACAGTACATCCTCGCGTCGCCAATTTTGTTTACTTCACATGTAATAGGGGGCGATTCTATTGCCGTCAACCAGGTACAATTTCAAATTCCGGGCTGCTACTGATAACTTTCTGATGGCAAAATCTAATAACACTTTGCCCGACTTGGTAATTGAACCCAAGATCTCATGCTTAGCAGTACCGCTTGCGAACACCAGACCAACGAGGCAGTTATAGAACTACGTAGAGAACGATGAATCGCACCTTTATTTTTAGACGTATAGAATAATATCCCTGGTTTTTTTTTATATTGTGTTATAGACTAACCAGGCTGGAAGTTAGAATCGTAGCACTTGGAGACGTTCTCTAGTATCTGATACTTAAATATAAAAAAAAAAACATAAAACAACAATTTATTAACAGACACAAGTTAGGAAACATTTGTAAGCAGGAACAATGTTAATTGAAGGAGTGCATAAGTAGAAATAGCCGTGGGTCGCAAACTAGGCACAGCCTATATCTTGGTGGCCCCATATAGATAGAAAAGGCAGATTGATTTAATGACAAGACATGACTGACTGTCATGGATGACTGGACTGATATGTAGGTATACGGCGAATTTTTTTTGATAGTTTTTGATTAAAATATGCAAACTCTAAGGAATAAAAGATGATCTCTAATTATAATTTACTACTGCTGCGAAAATGTTCTAATATTGCTATCCTAAGATAGTGATGTTAGGAACCAGCGTGCCGAGATAATGGATTATGTTCATAAATTGATAGAAGTATATTATGTTTGATACAATAGACTCTGTGCTCGTCAAGTAAGATAAAAAGTTATATTTGTATCGAGAATTATTTTTACCCTTCGGTTGACTGCGCTCGCGTGAGCCGATATGTCTCTACAGGGGTTAGCTTTATCATTTTTATTCTTAAGTAATAGCTTTAATAAAAATACTGTATTATGTAATGAAATACAATTACCTGCAAATTAAGAAACACATTATAAATACAATAATGAATAACAAAGGCATAGGCTTTTGTCGAAGAAGAGTCCCGGTATCACTGACACGTTAAAACAAAATATATGTTCTATATGCCATACACGATTTGTCTGTCTATTGCGTTTTATATAACTTACAAGAAAAAAGAAATAATGCTATAATGTGTGACGTCAGTAATGTTTTCTTACTAATAAATACTACGAGTATATCATGCGTAAAGCCTGGCATTTTAAATAAGACGGTTATTTATCAAATAAACTTGCCTACAGTAAAATGTATTGTAGTCAGACATTATGTAGGTATCATGTGCAGTTACCGTGCCGGGTTATCCAAAGCAATGCAGATGTACAGGGCCAGACACTGCGTATGCTCGCGGTGTATGGTGACTTCAATAAATATTTACAGCAAGTTTATTACATACTTTT
Organism: Tiliacea aurago; assembly: GCA_948098905.1. Classification (NCBI taxonomy): domain Eukaryota; kingdom Metazoa; phylum Arthropoda; class Insecta; order Lepidoptera; family Noctuidae; genus Tiliacea; species Tiliacea aurago. The sequence continues at coordinate 13,243,290 of OX402576.1, read as the reverse complement.
TAGCATCTGAATTTCAGAAATCATCGTCCGTATTTTTGAATGACTTGATATTTTATATATACGAGTACTTACCTGTTATTATACAAATGGTGATTGTTTTATTTTCCTTATTTCAGTGAGCTGAAAGAGAGTGTTTTCACCAAATTGGATTTGGTGGACTTCTTCAGCCTGGCTGACAACTCGTTGACTGAGATGCCAAGGCATGTTCTTCAGCATCTTCCGCACGTGAAGACCCTGGATCTCTGCCGAAATAAAATCACGAAGCTCACCGAAGATGACTTCAGGGTGAGGAAATCAAACTGTAACTATATAAAAAAGAACTCTCACCACTAGAATAATAATAGTTGCAGTCATTCATATTTTTTATCTGTGTTCTATAAATAGAAACATAATGTGTTGGCGATAGCCCCAAATGCAACAGCGTGTATTTGAAATTAATATGATTAGTGTGTTTTTTGTTTACTGTAACTACTGTCGAGCACGGCGTTTTCTTGACCCTTTGCCAGGCTTTTGAATGTGTAGTGTTTTTATTGTCAAATATATTTATTTAGGTACATTTATCGAACCTTGTATACATTGATCCATGGTAATTATGGCAATAATAACATGAAACAGAGTATTTTCATCTCCTCTATATAAGATACTATACTATCAATATCTATACTACCAATGTTTTGGTATTTTCTTTATTAGGGTTCCGTACCAAAATGATAAAAAGGAACCTTTATGGTGAGACTAAGTCTGTCTGTCTGTCACACCTGGATATCTCAAGAACTACTAATGCTATCAACTTGAAATTTAGAATAGTTTTAGATGACGTTTGGCAACTATTTTGCAAACAAGAAAGAAATTAAAAAAAAATATATATTTTTTGCAAAAGGGACTGAAAGGGGGCCTTAAAAATGTGAAGTCGAGCTACTAGGGCATATAGGGTACCATATGAAAGAACGCTGTTTGCACATACTCAAACTTTTTTTTTTATTGGCAGCAGAGTTTCCGACTTTTGATGAAAAATGTAAAAAAAAGTACCGCCCCCCCGCCCCCTTATCTCCGAAGTTTGGGTAGATAAAAATCTGAAATTATTCTATGTGATGGAAGTTTATGTGAAGATTACAAGAAAAATAAAACGAAGTCTCTAAATAGCACAGTTTTTTAGAAATCATCACCATCAACCTCATACTACAGAACCCTCGGTGTGCAAGTCCTACTCGCTCTTGACCGGTTTTTCTTCTTTTAAATGCCTCAATAGTCATTGGGAACATGTATTCGATTGATAGTAGGTACTAATAAATAAACATCTTAAATTTCTTTTCAAAGGACATTCAGGAAGTGGAACACTTACTGTTAGCAGATAACCAAATATCTAAAATCGAGAGGGATGCCGTACCCAAAGCATTGAAGCACGTTCATCTTGGGATCAACAAGCTTAGTTCACTGAATGGAGCTCTAAGAGATTTGGATGACTTGGAATGGATATTCATAAATGCCAATAATTTAAAGTCTATAGAAAACGAATTGCCAGTCGTAAGTCTACCTACATAAACAATTTAATGTTAATTCAACAGAGGATAACAATTTAATGATTCCCCAATCATTAATGTTTTTGTTTCAGAAAGCGAAAAGAATCGTCCTCATCCATGCTGCCCACAATGAATTACAAAACTTACCGAAAGATTTAAAACAAATGCCATCACTAGAGTCACTCTACTTCTACGGAAATAATATCAAGTTGCTGGATGGAGCACTGCAGAAATCCAGAAGATTAATGAGGATAGGACTATCATTCAACAAAATAGAAAGCGTTAGTAATTTTATGTAAAAGGTGTAAAACTCGATAGTTGTAGTGTTGTTGACGATTGTGTTTACCCTGGATAAACTGTCCAGTTAGGGAGGTAGGTCCAACTTCGAGAAAGAGATCAACCGTGTCGAATCCTACTTTGGTAGGCAGAGTTCAGATGGCTTCGCAATATCTTTTCGTCAAGATTGAAGTTTTTAATCAGTGCGTACTGCCAATGTTTGCTCTCGGTACTGAAACGTCACTCACGGTATAGAGGGAGTGAGAAGGGTTGAGGATAAACAAGTTTGTGGAAGAAATTAAATGTCAGTTAACACCACCTGAAAAATTACCAAACTTAAGTGGCAGTAGGCTGGGTACGGAACCAAAAAGCTCCGTAGTAACGACATGGAGGCGGAAGCCCCAGAGTGGTAGGTGCAAGGGGGATCGAAGACGATCTGATGGAAAGCGCTGAATAAAATTCACTAGATGCGGGAAGCACTGATCTGGTCGTTGAGGCTATCCTTGGGAAAGGCCTGTGTGCAGCAGTAGACGTGACGACGTTTTGTTGAATGACATTGATGGTGATGGTGTAAAATTATACTGTCTCATGATACTGTTTCATTCGTAAGTAATAACGTCTTTTGTTATTTTAGCTAGCGGAGGATGAATTTATTGAAGCCGAGAAATTGGCAGAATTGGATATTGCCTACAATCAGCTCAAGTCATTAAATGGTTCTTTAAGGAGTTTGAAGTCGTTGCGATATTTAAATTTAACTCACAATTATATGTCACAATTTTCTCTGCAAGAAATCAAAGGCTTGAAAAGATTATCTGTAATTGATCTTTCCCACAATAGAATAAGTCTTATCACAGGAAACATGGAGGTAAATAATTTACAAAATAATTATACTGAATACACCTTTTTCATAAATACTTACATAATTCCCTCGGTGGGGTAGTGGTTTCAAGCGCTATTGCTGAGCATGCATCCTGGGTTCGATTCCTAGGTCAGGCAAAGTGTTATTGGGTTTTTACAACCAGGTTTTCCCGGTAGCAGCGCGGTGTCTGGATTTATGCCCGGTTGATGGCATTAGGCTCGTCCCCTATTACATGGGACTTAAACATAACTGGCGAAATGTGGGTGCACTATAAGTACACCTCTGCTTAACCATTAATAATTAATTAAAGAAAATAGGCGTGATGTTATGTTACTTACATAATTTATTATAATTAACCTATTAAATTAATTAATTTACAGAATTTAGTGGACGTTGAAACCCGTGTACTGGAGCTAAGATTGGATCATAATCGCATCCTTAGCTTGGGCGGCGCACTAATGGGGTTGCACGGTCTCTTGAGACTCAACCTAAGCAATAATTTACTGCAACAAATTTCACCAGATGACCTTATAGGCCTTGAAGATCTAAGATTGCTCGACGTGTCCCATAACCATATAACAACACTGGAAGAAACATCAAAGGTTTGTTTAAATACTGGAGCAATAACAGTGTTCTTGTAGCGCTTAGCGAGCTTTTGCGAGTTCAATCATTGGTTGACGTTTACTAGAATGTTAAAACAGCTGTTGCGATGTACTTCACTTACATTTAATAATTAATCTATTTCGTCTTTGTTTCCAGACATTTTTGCCATCACTTGAGGAATTGATAGCCCACCATAACAATATCACTCTGCTTGATAAAGATTTCCATGGGTTGCCGTCGCTATGTATAGCTGATTTGTCGTTTAATCGAATTAAGACAGTTAATTACGACGTTGTATCGAAATCTCGATGTACTATTAATGGAGTTCCTAGCGTTTTAAAGATTTACCTTCAAGGTATGTATGGATTTTCGTAGAATATGAACTATACCATTAACAATAACAGAAAAATATGACATAGAATAATATTGATTACGATAACTACAATATGTTCTAACTTCAATTCAATTCCGTGGGCGGGTAAAAATCAAAAAGCAAAGCGAATTTAAGTTTACTGATAATTAGCAACTGTTAATTATAGTTTAATTAGCAACCTGAAGTTGTAACTGTACTACTGTGTATAATAACTGCTCTAACGAATTATTTAGCTTATGCGATTTATTTCCATTATTGTTCCATAAGGAAATAAGAAACATGTGCATGTGCTCGTGGCTCGACGCGTCATTTATGCCTTAGATTAGAAGCTAGCGAAAGATATTTTGTCCCGTTGCCACTACAAGTATAGGACATTAAATTACAGATAACCCCGTCCTATGCGACGATCGCCTGTACGAGCTGATCACGGTGCTAGAGAGCTTGAACGCGCGCATCAACGGAGCGTCGACGTGTGTGGCACCGCAGACCAGTGCGCCCATCCCAATGAGGGCGCTGAACGACGTGGTGCCGCCGCAGGACACGCCGCCGGTCATCGTGGTGGCGCAGCTGCACGTGGTGCCCGAGGGCACCGACCGCGACGCCGCCTCGCCACAGGTGCCCCAGCTCATGTACCGGCGCGTGGGGGCTCTGTTCGGGCACATGCTGCCCGAGCGCGAGGGTGGCCTGCCTGTCGTGGTGGAGCCGCCCGTCACGCTGCCGCCCGCCAACACCAACGTGGTGGTGAAGTGGCCCGATGAGCGGAGAGTGGACGAAGCACACCCATTGGTGGACCACCTGCGACTCCGCGACCTGAACGCTTCGCCGCAGTGAGGGCACGACCCGGGCGCTGCGCACGCCGATGACAACGAATTGATTGCTTCGCCTTAAAAATATACTGCCAATAATCTAGGCTAGGGCAGAGTGTCTTCTGATTCGGTCGGGCGCATGTAAATTTTGAATTAGATAGATACCATCCCATTCTGTTAGGTCTGCGATGTAAATAGGACGATTCGTTAGGTACACCGACGCCGACAGTGTCTCCTAAAAATGATCCTATTCTGAAAACGTCGAGTAAATGTGTAATTTGAGTTTAGTATGTAGCAAGTATTATCCGGATGGTTAAATTACTACGTAGCAAAAATTAAGGGGCGTGTATACAAATTGGTTGAAAAGTGTTATTGCTTATGATGTTTTTTTTTTCTAATTATATTGTAGAACATTGCTTGTGACCAAAATTGTAGTGAACATCACCCCTATTCACAGTTGCTAAAATATAATCCTACATGAATATGATAAGTATGTATAGGTACGTGTACAAAATAACACTGGTTTTGCAAAAGGTTTTAGATATTTTAATATTTATGTTACTAACATAAAATACTGTGTATTTTTCGAAATTTCTACCTAAGTGTCTACCAAAGATAAAATAGTAGAAGTATGTAACTTCATGAACATAACTAGTAGTTAAGTTATTGTACCTATTTATGTGTAGGGAATGTCACTGAAGTATGATCAGTTTATGATCAGTGATCGTTAAGGCTACTACATACCGGGGCGACTTGTCGCGCGACGCGACGCGACACAAAGGCACCGCTCGTCCCGCGTCACGCGGGGCCTTTGTGCCGTGTCGCGTCGCGCGACAAGTCGCGCTGGTATGTAGAAGCCTTTATACACTGAAGTCTGACTGATGACGTCGTGTCATTATCAGCGTACAGTTAGATTGTGTTCACTGATACGGCACAGTCCACAAACTCACTTATCCTTGCGAAAATTCTCCTAGGGCAAGATGCAGAGACGAAACTTGGCATAACGCTTCGATCTGTCAAAATAGCGGCAAAATGCACTGATTTAGACCTATCGAGGTGTAAGTTAATGCTATGGTTCGGTTGTGTTTCTTACCGTTAGCTTATTATGGCAAGACGAACACTTGTACGGATTGTGATGTTTTGCTATTAGTATATTTGTAGGAACTTTCCACGAGCTGAACTTCTACCCAAAAATTAAAACAAAAATCATATTATAGTATTCTCACACTGCGAGACAAAGTTTAGGAATTTGTAAAAATCAACGTATGACATGAATCGTTTCCTTACTCCAAAGAACTTTGATTTATTTTTATTTTTTCCATTATTAAATAAAGATAGAGAGAAAAAATAATATGTTTTAAAAATAATGTATATAGGTACCTTATATTTTTTTTTAATGTGCCATATGTTACTTTGATATATAAAATACATTTATTTATTACTGTGAGGGAGATCCAATGCAGAAGACGCCTCATGGAATTTGTGTTTTGTATTTTATAACGTTTCAAAAAATCTAGAACCTAAGGAAGCAGACTAATTACTATATGAGGTACTTGTCATTAGCCATAGAGGATTCCGTGTTATTCGATAGTTTTCAACAAAAACCTGATAAACCAGTGTAATTATTGTAGCTGTCGGTATGTCTGGATGCGTGATATTCTGTATGTGTCGATGTCTGATCCAAACTTCGTTGTAAGTGTGTAAAATATAAAATAAACAAAATAATATTTTGTATGTACTCTGTAAAGTTCATCACACTCACAAATAAGATTTGTTCGAACTTATTAAGTTAAATTAGTTGACAATTATAAAAATAACAAATAAAACTAAAGCCTGTCAGCCAAAGTACATAGATTACAGTTCCTTCGAGATTTTCGATTGAAACCGTACCTAAGATAACTTATGTAATTAACTACTATAATTTGTTAAGAATTAGATATTTTGTTAGTGTAATTTAAAATGTCGATTAACAATTACTAATAAAAGATAAGGTGCTAACCATTTTCATTTATTTATTTAATGCCTAAAAAGTCCCCAAAAGTAAGTATACTTAGTATCTTCTTACCAACCGTAATCTGCAAAAAAAAAAAAAAACGAGCGGGCCTTCAGTAGTCGCCTATGCTGTGTAACATCTGACATCTCACTTTGGTAATGAGCAACTGAGAAGTGACAGAAATTAACCTCGACATTAAAAAAAAATTGTCTGTGTGGTGCCGGACGTAAAGAATAGCACCACCCTATTTCTTCCCATGGGTGTCGTAAAAGATGACTAAGAGACTTACTAGAGAATGGGCAGCAGCGTTCTCTATGCATTTTAACACCATACTGCGAACGCCAACCCGCTTGCCTAGCGTGGCGATTATGGCAAACCCCCATTTAGGGGAGGCCTATATCCAGCAGTGGACGTCTTTCGGTTTCAATGATGATTTCAAAAAGCTAAACACTGAAATATTTATTCGAATAATTATTCATTAATAGTTGTCGTCCACTGGTCGAAATTAAACCCCCTCTATACTTATAATCTATCTGTATAGTACTTAATTAATACTTACAATCTATCTGTATAGTACTTACTAATTCCATGATATTATAAAGTATTTAGGTACTAATTCCATGGCTATTAAAAAGTACTTACTTATTCCATGGTCAAACTGTCATTCCTGTCACTTCCTGTTACACACTTCCGTCTCTTTTCACGATATCACTCCCACATAAAGCGAGAGGAAAGATAAACACAGCAAAAATATATTAATTATATTATAATATAATCTATACAAAGAGACAGAGAGAGGGAGAGACGCAGGACGTACCAGACGAGCTGCCGTCTGTCCATCAGCCCGTGCTTGTTCGTCTATCAGACCACACCCCCGAGTTGCCCATTCAGCGCCACGTGGATACTTGACTGGAACATTTTCAAGGAAAGGATGGAGACCACCACACCCACTCAGCCTGTCACCAACGTCACAGACGTGAACGAGTTGGCTGAGGGACTCACCGCTTGCATGCATAGCAGTAGCACCTTGGTAGCGGTGGCATGCACCTCATCCGCGCCACAGGGTTGCTACCACAAGCTACCCGCACACATCACAAAAACACCCAAGATGTCCCACCATGAAAAACCAGCTCAATCGGCAACGGACAAGGTGAAAACCGACCGGTAAATCAAACCGGTTTTCACCACACACACCACCGAGGGCTGGGAGTACTATATTGACTCCGTAGACCTAGCGACCAGATGTCGGTACATGGGGTCTGCCGACGTCTAAACAACACCCCAGCCCCGGTGCGCCCGTTGCTAAACAGCGACATAGTGTAAGTACTGAGAGCAATTAGACGAACCAAGGCAAAGAAAGCACCCGGCACTAGCTCGCCTCTAAAAGGAAGGGAAGGTCATCTTGTTGCCCAAGCCCGGGAAGAAAATCTTGAAACCAGAGAGTTACCGGCCAATCATGCTCAACCACCTCCAAGGTGTTTGAGTCCTGTTGCACCACATCTGGTCTGACACCACATCTGACGCCGCGCCCGGAACAGTTTGGGTTTCGGGCCGAGTACAACACGACGATCCAGCTGTCGAGGGTACTGCACATCCTCACAGCAGCCGTGAACACGAGGGAATACGCCGCAGCAGTATTCCTCGCCATGCAAGGGGTATTCGACCGGGTCTGGCACTAAGTAAGCACCCGGCCGAGTCTATAAGCTCACCCTCACTCACCGCAGCGCCCCGTCCCTTCAAACAAGTGATCTCCTCCTTCCGACAGGATAGGTATATCAAGGTCTCGATGGAGAACGAGCTCTCCAACGTACACCCCATCACCACAGGGGTATCATAGGGGAGCTGCGTCTCGCCTGCGTTGTACTCTGTGTACACCGACGCCTGCCACGCTTACGGCGAAACTCGCGTTGTATGCCGATGACACAAAGAATATCGCCACTTCATTGCCGGCTGACCACGCGGCAATAAAGTTGCAGCGCGCCCTGGACGACCTTCCTGACTGGCTCAGTAAATGGAAACTGTCGGTAAACGTAGGTAAAACGCAGGCGATCATCGTTATGGCACGAAAAAGGGGTTAAAACTGAAAGCTCGTCATAGGTGGCAGCACAGTAGTTGAACCGCCAACCAAACCGCCATTGTTTTGTGTACCCTACTTTTGTGTCGATCACAAATTAAACGAAAACTAGATAAATATGTATGCAACTTGGAGTGTAGGTACCACTATTAGGCCCGGTTTCCACCAAAGCGGAGAGGAGATGTTTGTAAACGACCAATAAGATACGGTTACCGTACCATCGCATCGAAATAACGATATCTTATTGGTCGTTTACAAACATCTCCTCTCCTCTACGCTTTGGTGGAAACCAGGCCCTAAGCCACTAAAAGACGAGCTAAGGGCAGGGGAAGCGCCTACCACTCGTAAATAGCAACTGTAGTCCAAAAGTAAATAAATTATGAATGATTTATAATTTAGTTAAAGGTTATTTTGTGTTTGTTGACTTTAAGTTCTTTTTAGGGTTCCGTACCTCAAAAGGAAAAAAGGAACGCTTATAGGATCACTCGTGTGTCTGTCTGTCTGTCCGTCTGTCACAGCTGATTTGCTCCGAATCTACTAAACCGATTAAGTTGAAATTTGGTACACATGAACTTCTGTGACCCAAACACGGCCGTGTTACTTAAATAAATTAATTTTGATTAAGGTGTTTTGTTTGTGTTTTTAAGTCGGGAGTTTCAGGAGCAAATTAGAAAATTTTAAAAAAAAGTTTTGCTGACTGTACCGTGTGACATATCAAATAAAAGGGCTTGTTTTAAGGATTTTACATATATTTTTTTTATAATTTTAAAATACATACCTTTGAAATTATTTAAGAAAATAGATGAAAAATGACCATTCCCTTATCTCCGAAACTACTGAGCCTAAAATTTTGATACATATACAGAAAATAGTTCTTTACTTATAAATTACAGGAAAACCTATAAGAAGTCTGTGATCTTAAAATAACATGGTAAATCACTCAATATTGTGCGTACAAACTTACATTTGCAGTTGGAATGTATGGGGATCATGTTTTTCAACTACAATGTGTTTGTTGTGTTGCAATGTTAGGGTGGATGATTATATCGTATAAAAATGCTTGGCTTAATGCTGGTCCTGCTCCACAACCACTTGGGCTCACTTGTTAAAAATAATAATATTTGGAAGAGATGCTTCCCCCTTTTTTAATGTTCTGACATTAAAATCATATTTATTATTTAATGTAATCAAGTTTTAGTTTTTTAATGCTTCAATAGGTAATTAACTTGTTTAGGTAATTTTTCCTTTTGCTAGTAACATTTTATTAATCTTTGAACGGGCGCCGTCAGTTGTGACTCCTCTCTGCCAGGGCTTATTTGTAATCTTTTATATTTTGTATTGTTTTTAAATAATTTATTTTTTTACATTGTTTTCACATATAGAAGCGACAAGAATAATGTACCCAGGATTTTGTAATATCTTGATTTAAAAGAGTGTCCTTGGAGTTTCTTGCCTATTCTTCTCCATAGAGATCTACGTTTTGGAATGGGCAAATACCTTCAACTTTCTGACTAAAAGTGCCTGTAATAGGTTTAATTAAAATAAATGCTTTGAAAGAAAAGAAAGAAAAAGAAAAATATTTTATTCGGGACACGCGCAAGAAATACAAATATAGCACTTAAAACTAACTTACAATAAAAACAACCAAAACTTGTGCGATGCCAAAAAGGTCCCTATCACAGCACCAGCAGCGTCTTTGAGTTTGAGTTCTTGGGATAAATTCATCCCAACTACGGAACCCTTCATTGTGCGTGTTCCGACACGCACTTAACCGGTTTTTTTTTGTTGAATACTGGAGGCGTACGACAGAAATAACCATCAGAATTGAAAACCAACTCGAGGGATCATCCTCGAATTGGTTCCTGACTGAAAAATTTCAGAGATGTTAATTCTAGCACTGATCTAATGTGATAACACAAAACAGACATACATGCATACACCTTTACTTTTCTATAATTTACATAATATCACATCAAAAGTGCCTGTAGGTAAACAAAACCGACTTAGCTCTCTTGGCAGCATCACCTGTTTATGACTCATAGTCGAAATTCTTCAACATACAGGCCGGAGTACCCCAGGGCTCCGCATTGGATCCAACCACTCTAACTTATATACCAGCGGCCTTACCAAAGTTAAAAGAAGTTCCCTCTGCCACCTTCGCTGACGATACGGCTGCTTTGTGCAGTAACAAAAACACCAATATAGCATTACTTATGTTACAAAATCACCTCGACAGAGTCTCATGTGGATGAAAAGAAAAGAAAGAAAGAAGGAAAAAGCTTTTATTGGGACTCGCACATATCACAAATTAAAATAAAACACACGAGAGATGAAAACGCATGAGCGAATGGATAATAAAAGCAAGTGCCAACAAATTAATGCATGTGATTTTACTCTTAGAAAAGATGACACGCTTCTACACGGGTACCTTGGCGTACAGTAGCCCATACAGCAGTAGCAACACCGGTTTATGAAAATAATTCACCGGCCTATAGTTCAGTTTATGAGAAACCCAATAGTAGCAATAAATGAACTATACGGTATAACTACAGTACTACAATCACGCTTTTCTTCCACCAGTTCGTCTAATTCAAGAAGGGCTGAAAAAGGGTGCAAACGTACCAAATATCCTTCCCAATAGAAACTAAATAAAATTAAACGTTTGTGTTATACGGAAAAATCATAATTATGTTTACATGTCGAAGATTCAGAAGAATGTTCCAGAAGAACCTTGCACGGAAAAATGCAGGCTTAAACGAACTACAAAGGTTAATTACAGATAGCAGATACCAACATTTTGAGACATTTTGGTATTTGGGAGATATGGCAAATCAAAGAGCGTACATTAGTATCGAGAGCATACATGGTTGGTGTTACGCCCAAATACCAGTACACGAATGCTCATCCTTAGATTGAATCTCACTACGTACTTACGAGGTTCTACAACGAAGAAATATACAGAAGGCAGCAAAACTATTATTTAAACATCGATTTTAAATAAAAGCAACAACAGAACAATAAAGACGCAAGCACATCTAAATCATATAACATAATTATTTACAAGAAGGATAAATGTATGCAAATCCTATTATAATTCTAATGCTAATCAAAAGAAAGACCTAGAAGAAAATATCAAACACATTTAGAAGAGAAGAATTGTAGTAGGGTTGAGACAATCAATGATCGCAAAAAAGTTACCAAAAAAATCAGAGTAGCTGTGTGTGATTTAGAGGCAGTATAGCAGTGCCCAAAAGGTGACACTTCCTCCTTTTACTATAAGTCTAAACTTAATTGCTATAATTTTACCAACACCGAATTAACATCATAGGAATGTAAAGTAGAAAATGTGCATTGCTATTTCTGGTCAGAGTGTGATGCTAAACGTGGAGCAATAGAGATCAATTCATGTGTTTGTTAAAGGTGATGATGTAAAGGAAGTTATATTTTATTCCGTCATTTGCTGCGGGCTGAACAAGAATATATATACATCACTTCTCTATGTGCTGTGCAAACATTGGACCTATAGACATCAAAAATGTATGCGTAATGCACGCATACTTTTTTGATATCTGACACACGCAGAACGAGGTTGATAGCGTCTATAATAAAGCCTTATCGAGAAGGAGGTGAAGAAAAACTTAAAATCTGATACTATATACTAATACATCCAAAACAGTATATTATATGTCTAATTAAGAATGCCAAAAAGTCTAAACCTCCATTCATGAGATGAATTTTGAACCGTTTTACGATTTGAAAATATTACAAGAAGAATGGGGTTATAATTTTACGTGCGATACAGATGGACAGAAGATAAATTGGAATGAAATAAAAGTTTTTAAAATAACAAAAGAAAACGCTACCTTTTTTTCCGCAACACATCATACAGGGATGAAAACTACAAGGAAGTTAATGTCAGAAACAAAAGAAAGAAGATGAAACCAACGACAGAAATAACAGTTCAAGCAGCAAATTTCAGTAAACAAGAAATAAATGCAAACAAGAAGAAGGATAAAAGAGCTTATTAAATATCAAAACCATTGATCCCTTCCATAAACTCGTATGCAGGGTTTTATAATTCAATATTTGAAGTTTATTTAATATGTACCTACTTGATTTTTTTAATCAGATCTAATTTTGTAGTTGATTTTATTGTGTGATTTTTGTGATAATAAACCAAAATGTTGTGTTGTGTAACCAAATGGTCTGTTTAGGGCTAGTCTCAATTTTTTTTCTTAATTACATAATCAGCCTATAATGTTCCCACTGCTGGGGCACAGGCCTCCACTTTCTGTGAGAGGGCGTGGGCCGTAATCCACCACGCGGGCCCAGTGCGGGTTGGTAGATGTCACATGTCTTCGAATTTTTAGTTCTAGCACATGCTGGTTTCCTCACGATGTTTTCCTTCAACGTTTTGAAAGCAGTGGTGATGAAATAATTTACACGTAGTAAAGCGCCTGTCTGAGTTCAAACCCACGACCTACTACCTACTCGTAAGTCGAGGCCGTTGCCACTGGTCCACCACTGCTCATTTTCTTAGTTGTTAATAAATATTTTATATTTTGTTAATTTCACAAAACACTTTAGAAGAAGAAGATTTTAAAAAGATTTTTGTTTTGTTTTGATTTATAATTGCCTTTGATAATACACAATCATAGAATATAGTTAGTTGTGTTTTTGTGACATTCCAATTGAACCATTTTTGATAATAAATACGGATAAAACGTAGTAATACGTCCTTTTTTATGAAAAAAGTACGTTTGTAATTATTTGTGAATTAAAATTAACACAGAAACAATTAGGAATATTACTGTGACAGTTTATGCTTCTTAGGTTAACAATGCAAAAAATCTAAATATTTCGTCTACTTCCAAGATGATTTTATTAAAAAACTGCAACATTTACAATTACTCTTTCCGAATCAAAATTATTTGTTTACATGTTTTATTGAAAAGTGAAATAACTACGAACTTTTTTTTAAATTATTTATAGCGGCTTGCTGATAAAAAATATGATATTTTTTACAATAATCTACTACCTAGTTTATTAATAATGCTACCTATCCCTACTTTTAGAGTTGACCTAAACGATTTATTTATTTTTTTGTGATAAATTGAAGCCCTTTATGTAAGCATGTCAAACTTTGAATGCATTTTCCCACAAAATATAAATTTTGATTTATTTCTTTTTTTGAATAAAAGTGCGCCATGGTGTGGTGTATCGTTGGACAGGCGGGTCTGTGAAAACCATTTTTCTATTCAAGGATCCGTTAGCGTAGGTAATAGGTAAGTATTAAGCTTTAAAGTGATATTTTTTGTTAGAGTCAAGTGTGCCTCCTGCCAGCTAAGTATTTAAATGGTTGTTTTTGGATATGTGAAGACAATCATGCAAGTAGTTTAAGTAACGAAATTATAAGGAAAACTTTTTTTTCGTAGATCCCATGGTGTGGGGTATCGTTGGACAGGCGGGTCTGTGAAAACCATTTTTCTATTCAAGGATCCGTTAGCGTAGGTAATAGGTAAGTATTAAGCTTTAAAGTGATATTTTTTGTTAGAGTCAAGTGTGCCTCCTGCCAGCTAAGTACTTAAATGGTTCGTTTTGGATATGTGAATACAATCATGCAAGTAGTTTAAGTAACGAAATTATAAGGAAAACTTTTTTTTCGTAGATCCCATGGTGTGGGGTATCGTTGGACAGGCGGGTCTGTGAAAACCATTTTTCTATTCAAGGATCCGTTAGCGTAGGTAATAGGTAAGTATTAAGCTTTAAAGTGATATTTTTTGTTAGAGTCAAGTGTGCCTCCTGCCAGCTAAGTACTTAAATGGTTCGTTTTGGATATGTGAATACAATCATGCAAGTAGTTTAAGTAACGAAATTATAAGGAAAACTATAATCATAATCATAAATCTTTATTTATCTCAACATCATATTACAGGCACTGGTTAATAAAATGTACAATCTTAGATAGAGAAAGGTGTCTGAGGTAGGAGGGTCCTGAGTTACAGATCACCCGGCTCTCATAGATAGGACATGTTAATTTACAAAAACAGTTATACTCAAGATATAATAAAAGTCTGAAATTGCAATGAAGTATTTGCAGAATCTACAAAATTAAAGATAATTATAGTCAGTTAAAAATGTACATAATGTTTTTGATTAGCATGAAATTGGGGAAAATTGCATAATATATTGTCTGATATCTAATTTGACTTATACATAATTACTAGCTGCGCCCCGCGGTTTCACCCGCGTAAGTCTGGATCCCGTGGGAAAGCCACCCTTAACACTTAGGGGTATAAAAAATAGATAGTAGCCGATTCTCAGACCTACTGAATATACATATAAATTTTCGTCAAAATCGGTCAAGCCATTTCGGAGGAGTATGGTAACTATCACGTTAAAGTCATCCATTTTTCAAAACATAATATTTTAGGGTGCAATTTAAATTACCAATGTGTTTTACCAACCATCGAGTGACACTACCTCTCACGCATAAAATCATTACCTACAAAAATTATTAAAACATTTAACCCAGCAAGATAAGTCTGTGTTTGTGTCTAATGAGTGTGTGTTTGTGTGTGATAATGAGTATAATGAGGTGTTATTTATATCCAATTTTTCGAAAATTGTGAAGTGAACATAATGTAAGGTGTTTTGACTGAGTACTAACATATTTTTTTAAATTATTAATATGAACATAATTAAAGTATTGACTAGTCATAAAAATATTTTTAAAGTTATTAACAAAATATTAAGAATTAACATAAACAAAGGTATATAAAATTGAATAAAATAGTGCAGCAAAGAAAAAGTGGCTAGTCAGAGTTCACACTCTGATTTAAGCTTATCTAAATCAGCGTCCGACCTAATATGAATACGATTATCTCCTTCATTTTTCCGAATAAATTTGTTGCCGTGGGCGGCCCAACAATATGCAAAATTATAGGTCTTAGCAAAGTCACGCGCTAAGAAAAACAGCATTTTACCTTTGCTCGTTAGATTTTCAGCTATGAAAATTGGTTTACTGGAGCCATGAATATGCAGATGTGAAGTATTCAATTTATAGTCTTTATGTTGGTTGTTGAAGATGTTTGTGTGTTCTATAAACTCTTTAAGCAAAACTGAGTTGAAGTCCAAGATAATAGGTTGGTTTCCTTCAGTTTTTGTGTCAAGTAGCTGTTATTAGTATATTGTGGTGTTTGACGAATTCCACGCGAGCGAAGTCGCGGGCAGAAGCTAGTCCATAAATATACGCGTGAACATGTTTTTCAACTACAATTTTAAGTTTGTTTTTGGGATATTTCATCCCAACTACGAAACCCTTCATTGTGCGTGGTCCGACACGCACTTGGACGGTTTTTAAAAATAGGATTAAATAGATTAATTTGATGTAACTACTTAAACTACATTTTTATTTCGTAGCGATTTTTTGGGCCATATCCGACTAAAATTCGGCTACATCAGTTTACTAAATATGCAGTGAAAAAAAGCCTTGATTGAAAATGACTTTTTCATGAAATCAGGACATTGGGGAATAAATCTAACTTAGAGAGATGTATTAATGATTCTAATGATAATAGTTCTTTAGATACATTTATGTTAAAGTCGCAAATCATTTATTTTGATCAAGATAAACCTGACACTGACCACTGACCTGCAAATTGCAAAAAAACGTAAGAAAATTTGAATTTCGCGGGCTACAGCTGCGGATTCACCATAGAGTCTTCAGAGGTTGACTTGCCAAATTGACATTAGCGTACACCACTGACGTCTAATTATGTCAGTGGCGTACCTACACAAGCAGCGCCACCAACTGTCAAAATCACGTCATTTTATCGATCCAAACTCTGTAGCGCTCTCTCACTTCATCAACAAGAAAATGACAAGGAAAGGTAGTGTATAACCATAAACTTAAAGTTAAAGATTCAGGTTTTTCAATTACCAAACTACCAAGTAGCAAGTACTAAGATAATCAGATAAAAATATTATTTTCATTGGTTTGCTGGGTTTTCTTGCTGCCCGAAGAATTTATTGCATACGAATGCCCACTGTTACTAAATAAGATATTTTGGGTGATCTTTACTTGTCTATGCCAATTGCCAGTGAAAAAAAAAACGACAATTGACTTTCTTGTTGCGTTGTGACTTGTGCGAAAACTGCGAATTACTGCTAGCCCGTCCGTTGCCCAATAAGCAAGTGTGTTGGGTCCCAGTTCGTCGGGAGACCTAACATCAACTCTGAACAGTCATCACAACAGACTGAGGTAATTTTCATCACCTAGAATCAGTGTGTGTTACATTTGCGACATGGTGCCATCGCGGGCCTACCTTTATTACCCAATGCAGTGACAAAGCCAGTTTGGTTCAGCAAAATGACGAACGAACATAAAATAACTTTGTACGATGCGGCCTATGATTCCTATCCTGACAGTCTTTTTGATCTTTGTATGGACTATATAGTGGTGAACCTGAATACTATTACCAACTTCGACCCTGAGACCCGATGGCGACGACTGAAGGATGATGTTATATTACCAGCTGAGATATGCGAGAAATTCATCCGCGCATATCAAAAAAAATACCGCATCAACGATAATATTGCGAATATGTTTCGCGATAAGTTTCGCACCAGGCTGAATACTTTAAAATTACGAAACTCCCGGATAACTGACGAAGGATTGCGCTGCATGATGGAGCACCAACCTTTTGAAGTCGAATTAAACCAATGCGAGTATCTGTCACATACATCCCTGGAAATTATAAGTACAAACAGTCAGAACCTGCTCTCATTAAAATTTGGTCCATTGACTTATTGCTTCCCTCAGGATGAGGGCATCTATAGGCAGCGGGGCTATATCATCTATGCCCCAAACTTAAAGAGACTGACAATCCAACGTCGAGGTCTGGCAATATTTCCATTGCTCTTATTAAAGCCACTACAGCACTTGACACACTTGGACCTCTCTGAGTGCACATCGGCCGGCTCTATCTGGGCGCTGAATGAGATGAACAATCTGCGATTCCTTGTGCTGCATGCTGTCCCTTGGACTCAAGATTTAATTGATTGGATATCAGGAATGCGCCACTTGAGGCATTTGGACATATCACAGTCCAATGAGAGGCATGGAAAATATTTCACCCCTAACGAAGTATTGACCCAACTAGTTGAGAGCTTACACCTATTGGAGTCATTAGATATATCTGGTACAAATTTGGCGGGGACTGGAGCTGCAGCAGTTCAAATGAACCAAGGATCTTCTTCAGACAGTATTGAGGAGGTCCGCTGTGACATACCTGGACTTGTGAGCCGTGTAAACCATCCGCTGGAATTCCTCGGTTTATATGGCACTCATCATGGAGCCTGCAAGAGGCATGATATACCTGCTAAAGTGGTAAGTGTCTTCTTTTCTTGTTAGGTTTTTTTCAATCATAGGTATTCTTTGACATTTTACTGTACAAAAACAATGCAACAGCCCACAGCATGGTAAGTTGTCTGCATAATCAAAGGCATTTCCGTTACTTTGCCATTCCAGAGACTGCTGAAAAATCTCACATGTACTTTGGCTAAAATCTCACAAGTACTCTTTTAACTATCACCCACAACCTTAAGACCTTCCTTGTGGAGTAAAGTTGTGGTTTGACCGATTGAATTTATTTCGTACACATACATAAGAAATACGATGTGCTTGTGATTACTTTGGCACCCATACACTTCAACACTGCTGGACAACTGTAAGGCGGCAGAAATAAGTATTGTGATAGTATTTCCTTGAATGAGCTCCGTCACAAAGAGTACCACTAGTACTACCACTTCTGTAGTTGATGGTATAAAACCATACCGTTATGTTTCAACAAACAGCTATAAACATTGCAGAACATCACCAATTAAGGGACGCCCTAGAAGGACATAATACATGTTCTTTTTCATCAAAAAAAATTTTTTTTTCCATGACCTCATTTATATTATAACAGTTTATTTCCTATACTTGCTCGCATTATATAAAAACGAAATTTAAACTGATGGAGTATACTAGTAGAGAATACTCCACAAAGTAACACCTAATTCAATTATTTATCTAAAAGTAATTACATATTACGTCAGATTTAGTTAAATAAAAAGCAGTCTAGTTTAATAATAGCTAACCATGTTCTACCTTCCTGTATTTTAACTACAAACAAAGACTTAAAAATAAAAGGTTCTCAGTTTGTCGGAATCCTCTTTTAAGCATATTCCTCCATTACTCGAAACCGGCTGGACCGTTTTTCAAAAATTCTTTAGAAAGGGATTCTTCCTAGGGCCCTAGGTGGTCCCATTGTCATCAGGTCTGGATCTGATGATGGGATCCTGGAGGAATCGGGGAAACTCTTCAAATATTATAGGCGCACCTACTTATAGTGATTTGGGTATTTTTTATAGACACTTGTGCATTTGCTATTTTCAACACAATGTTTCCATATTGTTATGAAATAAATGACTTATGACTTATGCTCTCAAACATTTGGTGAAGTGGAACTGATGCTGAATACCACAGATGGCCACCGGAACTACTCAATAATAAGTATTTCACTGGTTGCAATTCAATTACTTTAATATTGTTGCTAAGAAATTTATATTCGTCACAAAGCATATGGTGAAGTGGAGCAGATGTTGAAGCACCAGGAGGTCTACTCAACAATTAACGTCCCTGCATCGAGAAAAGCAATATTTTGTTAAAGGTGATGAGTAGTTGACATTAGGCTATTCTAACTTAGATAAATTACAAACCGACCCACTAAATACGTATCCTTCCCACTTAGTCTATGTGGATGATGTTATAATCAGGGACCATTTTGGTTACCCATTGAAAGGGTTTTCGATAGGGTTTTTCTAAACGGTTAAACAAAAACCCATACAATATGGGTAACCATTATGAATGGCTTAAATTAAATATTGGTAACCCATTGAAAGGGTTTTCGATAAAACCCATATGGTGTGGGTAACCCTTTTGAACAGCTTAATTAAAGCCATTCAAAATTACCCACACTGTATGGGTTTTTGATTAACTGCTTAGAAAAACCCTTCCCATTGAAAGGGTTTTCGATAGGGTTTTTCTAAAAAGGTAACCAAAGTGGTCCCTGGGTAGAATAGAGATAGAATTGGTTGTGCTGGGCGGATATCGAAATAACATAATATTATGATTTTTTCATGTTACTGGGTTTTAAGTAGGTATAGAACCCATTGAATTGGTTATCATGTAACCCTTTCACTGGGATTCAAGTATAAAACCCATTCAATGGGTTATCATGTAACCCTTTCAATGGGTTTCTAGTAGGTATTGCAATGGGTTACATCATGATAAAGGTAACCCATTGAATGGATTACCCCTTCGAAAGGCTTAACTCTTAACCGGGGTTGTACGGTCCCTGCTTAAAATAACTTCCTGTCACTGTTATTTACATATCAGGTAGTGGTCTAGGTCTAATCAAATTTATTTGGGGTAGGTACCACAACAAGTTTTTAAGTAAGTAACTAGTACTACAAGGCTTTGAGTAACTTGACGATATGATTCATCAAGTTATTTAAAGCCCTGCATAAAATAAGTATTGGTACCTTTTTCTAGCACATCCATTCAAACTATGTAGTACCTAATGTTGTTGATTGGTGATGGTACCTAGCATCAATCTGATACCAGTTTGTAGGGTTTTTTTGGAATCTGGTTTTTTTGTTTTTGTATAAACGTTGTGTAACACAACAAAGACATGAGTTATGACATGGAACTATAAATTGACATAAAACAACATTAATCTAAGATATTCTAGGATATCTTATCCTACTAATATTATAAACGCGAAAGTTGGTTAGTATGGATGGATGGATGGATGTTTGTTTGTTTGTTTGTTACTCTTTCACGTGAAAACGGCTGGACCGATATTGATAAAATTTTGTATCGAGGTAGCTAACACCCTAGGCTACTTTTTATCCCTATATTCCCACGGGATCGAGACCAACGCGGGTGAAACCGCGGGGCGCAGCTAGTATTGAATAGTTATGTTTTATTGATTTGATTGAATGATTAATTTTTTCATATATCTATGTTTTACATAACCTTAAACATTTCAGCAGTTTATTTTTGAATAATAAATGTAGCAAAGTAGTGATAGATCAATGTCACCTCTCAATTAGATACCTATATGGGGTGCTTTGAAATTTTTTCAGCAGCATTTAGTGATGATTATCAAATTGAATTAGTACTATGAGAATTTTACTGTTATCTGACGCCAAAACATATCACCAAAACAATTCTGTCTATAAAAAACAAATCAGATAGGTACCTAGGTCACATACGGCATACCACAGGGTAGTATTCTTAGTCCCAGTCTCTTCTGATCTGTGTCAGCTAGCTCTTGCAAATGGTTAGATTTTTACATATGCCACAGCACTCTTATTTCATGGAGAGGCCTGGGTTCTACAAAAAGCCAAGTCAGGCTTGCTTAACGTGAGCTACTGGCTAAGAGCTAACCTACTAACCCTAAACCTTGCAAAATCGACCCTAATCCAATTCAGTTTTTCTAAACTTAAGCCTGCCAATGAGTTAAGTTTCACGCATGTGATGCCCCCCAGAACTACAAGCCTATTCCTCAATCAAATATAATTCAATATTTAGGAATACCACTCTGCCAGCACACAGACGTAACCACTGCGCGAATTAGAAAACTCATTTGGGTAAAAGGTTTAAATGCTGGGAGCAACCTTCTAAAACTTGCAAAATTTATTTTTGTAAATACTCCTTAAATCAGATCCACTGGTATTTATCTAGGTGGATTAATATGGCACCTGCATAGTATAGCCAACAGGCCAATTGCATCCTCCTCCCTACAAAACTCTTCAGACTTCACAAAAAGTGACGAATGTAATTCATCTTAACTGCCTAGAAGTTTTATTTTAATTGTAAATGCTGACTTTCATTGTTAAGAGTATTTGACAAGTTTATATAATACAAAAATGTATAATAGACTACAATAATACTTATGATTTTTAACCGACTTCACAAAAAGGAGGAGGTTCTCAAGTCGTCTGTATTTTTTTTTTTGTTTTTTTTTATGTTTGTTACCTCAGAACTCCGTCGTTTATGAACCGATTTGGAAAATTATTTTTTTAATTGAAAGGATACTACTTCCAGATAGGTCCAGTCAAAATCAGTCTGTCAAAATCCAGTTCTGATGTTGGGATCCATGAGTAACTCCTCAAATATTATAGGCATACCTATAGCAATTTTTATATTTTCATCAACAAGTCAATCATTTGCATTCAGAAAGTATAATTTGGTTAAGTGGAACAGATGAAGAAGGCCACAGATGGCCACCGGAACTTCTCAGTGATACGTAATTCACGGGTGGCGATGAGATATGTGGATTAAGATAGTTAAGCGAAGCAAATTTAAATAAATAGTTCTAATCTAAATGGTACTATCAAACTGATCTGATGATGAAGCCGGATGGTAGGCGCTGGAACTCCGTTAAAAAACAATGTATCCTACCCGTGTTTGGTCTTATTGGAATTGTCATGAGATGCACTCTGGCTATAGATGATTTTTAACCGACTACAAAAAAGGAGGAGGTTCTCAATATATATATATCTAGCCATATGTACATATAAAAGGAAACCGTGACTGATTGGTCTATCAACACAGCTCAAACCACTGAACAGATTGGCCTGAAATTTGGCTCGTAGACATCCGCTAAGAAGGAGTTTTTGGAAATTTTACCTTTAAGGGTGGAAAACGGGGGGTTTTGTTTGCATGAAAAATCTTATTCCTAGGGTTAATAAACTTGAAACTTGGAAGTCGGTTGTTTTAAAAAAGTTTTTTTATTAAATTCTTATCATTTTAAGCATCATATTTTCCTAATAAGGAAGTGTTTGTACATAACTGCCACTTCCAACACAATTTTGATGTTAGTACATATTAATTTGATCTTTAAACATAGTATTGTTGTGGAATAATTAAGTCATCAGCCTCCTACCCTTATCCCAGTCTGTGGTCGGCGCAATATCATTTCCTTTGATACATCTTTGACACACTCCATCCATAATTTCTTTGGTATTTCCCTACTCATATAGACAACTACATTAATATTACTTTCCTCACTTCCCCGCATTACATGCCCATACAATGACAACCGATTTCCACACAACCTTTCGGCGGTGCCACATTCAGACTTCCTCGTCTATAGTAATTTATTTTTTATCTATTCGCGTAAAATCACATCTCTCTTACCCCTGTGAAATAACTATGTATAATAATAGAATTGTTGAGCCAGTTGAATTGTAGTATTAATACACGTGAAAGCTATAATGCCAAGAAATATAATTGTAATAAACAGTATGAATAGATATTAAAATAACAAAATAAAAAACAATTGATGTTCTTAGATGACTTACACAATACGTGTTTGAAATATTTGTAAATATTATTAATTTACGGTTGCAAGCGGAAATAAAAAATAAATATTATTAATTTACGGATGTTTCTTGAAAACTGTCAGAATTTTGATTTAAATTGTTTAGCCTCAGTATTTCTGTTGCTACCATAAACCTTAGGCTAGGGACAAATCTGAGAAGAAAAACCGGCCAAGTGCGAGTCGGACTCGCGCACGAAGGTTTCCGTACTATTATCTATAAAAACCGGCCAAGTGCGAGTCAGATTCGTGCACGAAGGGTTCCGTACCATTATCTAAAAAAATCACGTTTGTTGTATGGGAGCCCCTCTTAAATATTTGTTTTATTTTAATTTAATTATTTATTTTTAAAGTAAATATATAACTAAAGATTCTGTGAATATTTCAAGCGTCTACCTGTTGCCGTTATCAATATCGAGCAAAAACGAGCAAAAAAACCGGCCAAATGCGAGTTGGACTCGCGCACGAAGGGTTCCGTACCATTATCTATAAAAATGGCAAAAAAACACGTTTGTTGTATGGGAGCCCCCCTTAAATATTTGTTTTATTTTAATTTAGTTATTTATTTTTTATAATCAATATATATCTACATATTCTGTGAATATTACAAGCGTCTACCTGTTGCCGTTATCAATAGAGAGCAAAAACGAGCAAAAATATCACGCTTGTTGTATGGGAGCCCGCTTAAATATTTATTTTATTCTATTTTTTAGTATTTGTTGTTATAGCGGCAACAGAAATATATCATCTGTGAAAATTTCAACTGTCTAGCTATCACGGTTCATGAGATACAGCCTGGTGACAAACGGACAGACAGACGGCGGAGCCTTAGTAATAGGGTTCCCGTTTTACCCTTTGGGTACGGAACCCTAAAAACGGCAAAAAAATCACGTTTCTTGTATGGGAGCCCCTCTTAAATATTTGTTTTATTTTAATTTTATTATTTATTTTTAAAGTGAAAACTTCCTTACTAAGACTAACGTTGAGTCGTAAACAGACTTCAATTGACACACAGATAAAGCACTTTGGGACTTCGGAACTCTTTAACTTGCTACGAAGTAACTGATCGTGGCAATCGCGTAGACATCACTCGTAAC
Source organism: Tiliacea aurago (assembly GCA_948098905.1). NCBI lineage: Eukaryota > Metazoa > Arthropoda > Insecta > Lepidoptera > Noctuidae > Tiliacea > Tiliacea aurago. The sequence goes on along the minus strand of OX402576.1, from coordinate 13,219,254 downwards.
ACACATGTTGCACTTTCGGGCTTCGGAACTCTTAAACTTCCTATGATGTAACTGGATATGGCAACCTCGTAGACGAACATACCTAAAGTCATGACACACAGGTATTGCACTTTGGGACTGCGGCACTCTTTAACTTGCTAGGAAGTAACTGATTGTGGCAACCTTGTAGACAGCACTCATGACACACAGATAACTTGCTACGATGTGATCGAGGCATCGTCGTAGACCGCACTCATGACACACAGTACATATCTACCCTACAAACCCACACCCACCCAACCACCATACACCCTACAAATGAACCTAGTTAGAATTTTGACAAACATTGATCAAACTGACTGCTACAAACCCTATTTTCTAAAAGATAATATTCTTACCCTCCCCAGTATTTACATTTTAGAAACCTGTAAAATTGCCCATAAGCTTCAAGAGTTCTACACAAAACGTGAAGACATCCAATCACAGTTAACTAACTTAGGCACCGATCTAGTTTAAACATACCAACATCCAAGCTAAAAATGCATTCCACTGGTTCCTACGTAATGTCTTAAATATATAATAAACTACTTGACATAATAAACAAGAAGAAAAGTTAAATATATTTATAAAAAAACTTAAAAAAATACTGATAAACAAATGTTACTACTCATTAGATGAATATTTAAATGATAAACATACATAATAATTTAATTTAAATACTATACGTTAAGGAAATTGCTAATATAATAATAAATAAGATAATAATAGAAATTGATAACAATAATTAATGATAATCACACAATGTTTAGAATATATGTTTAAAATATATTTATGATACGGTAATTATTATTAAATAATACAATAATAATAAAAATATAACAATCATCATAATTAAATTAAATAGCAATAATAATAAATAAATAATATAGCAATAATAATTATTCAAAGAAAAACAATTTATTTAAATGAATAAGCAGAATCATAATACACAAGTACAGGTATATAAAAACAATCTAAAATATTAAAGTACTTTTGCAGATAAAATAATACATATTATAGAATAGTGCGAAATGTTAGTAAGTATCTATTTCGCGATCTCCTGACTATGGTATCTATTTTTGCCGCCAAGCAGTGTTGCTTTGCTACGTCGTGAAGGTTATGAGTGGTGTAATTACAGGGAATTGGGACAACATTGTCTTTGGGATGGCAATGATGACGGTATTGCAGATGTTCATAGGAAGCGAAGGTTCACTTATCATCAGCAGGCTTAGCACGAGAACCCTCTCTACGCGTTTTGTCGACGGAAGAATAGACAAAAATGACGTTTCAGTGTAGACAACAGAAAGTTTTCTACTGTCTGTAGCACGGCGATTACAAAATCAAATGTGAAGAGACTTGTCTTCTCTACCCTAGACAACTGTCTACAACGTCGAGCACGACGTACAATCTTTCTCCGATGTTGACAGCTTGGGATAGAAACCTTTCTTCCGAAATAGTCTACATATAAAATGACCTAGACAACGATTCGTTAGTTGTTTTTTCGTTAATTCGAGTAATTTTAGGCGGTGCTTTTTTACTTTTATCATATATTAAGCTGAAATTAACATGTTGGGTTCAAATTGCGCTTTTTATTTAAGTTTTTTTATAGAAAAACTTCAGCGAAGATGGGAAAGAAATACTATTAGAGCTTGTTTGGGAGCCTTTGATCTCACGGGAAGTGAGTTCTGTAGAATTATAAAATAAGCTAGGAGATAGTGCAATCAATGTTTATGCGAAAAACTCGGCTAGGACCTGTCGCCCAAAATAAATAATAGATTTTTGGAATTAACAATAAAATAAGAACAACAATATAAGTATCCTACAGTTTTTACACTATGTTGTCCCTTAACTTTGATTTATTAGATACCTACATTCACAGGGAATATAAAACATCTGATTATGAGCCGAAATCTCCTCATTGAACACTAAATTATTTATGTATTAAGTACTAGCTGCCGCCCGCGGCCTCGCCCGCGTTGCATTAAGGCTTCTACATACTGGCGCGACACGCGACGCGACACAAAGGCCCCGCGTATCGCGCGACGAGCGGTGCCTTTGTGGTGTCCCGTCGCGAGTCGCGCTGGTCTTTAGAAGCCTTTACTATGTAGTGATTATTATTTTCATTGACTAAATCTTACACACAGTTTAAAATGGAGCATTAACCTACTAATAAATAAAATATCGATAAACGACAATACAATAACAATGTAAGTACCTAGTAAAAACAAGGGCTCCCGCAGACAGGCGCGACGTGATAGCGCGACCCGCCAGTCTGCGGTACCCTTAAAGGATACTTCCTGCGTGACGCCATCAAAATAGTATAATTATGGCTCTCTATTTAAATAAGTACATTATATGCAATTACCAATATTATATAGTGCTCTGTGTATGCAATACAAATGAGTTTTAAAACTCAGTGGCGCCACAGCCAATGATGTATTACCTATAATACGTCATTGGCTACAGCCATTTAACAATATGTTTAAAAGGGAGATGCGCTAAGGTAGCCCGCTAACGTTTTTTGCAATTTGCAGGTCAGTAACACGTTATAAGTTGATTTAAATATGATTCGCGGCCGTAAAAAATATTGCTTTACAGAATTATAATCATTAGAATCGGCAAAACAACTAACTCTCTTCAAAAAATCCTTAGAATTCAAAAAACGTTCGAAACTTTGAATTTCGCGGGCTACTCAGCGCATCCCCCTTGACCATTTGCATTTTGTAATTGAAGAAATATTCGTTAAAAACACTTTGCTTCATAGATTTGTTTGAGAACGAAACGCAAAAGTACGGTAAAATTGGGTAGTAATACACACCACTAGCGAATACCCCGTTGCTATGGACAAGTCACTGTCTACGAAGAAACCCGAGTCTAGGTGTGTCCTCGTGCTCGCGAAGAAGAGATTACGAGAAGTGTAGACAAGCGATGTCTATTCTATAGTAGAGTAGAGATCGAAAACGCCATGCTAAGCCTGCTGGTGGACCGTAGCTTTGTTGGCCATCCATAACATAAAAAAAAGACTTGACCTTTCGACCGACTGTTACTTTTTATGAGTTTACTTAAATTCTGTTTCCTTTTCGTTAGATCACTGGCGATGCCAATGAAGAGCAAATCCTTACTGCAGCTCGCGCTTACATGGAGAGGCCAGCCATGTTGACTCGGGTCCTCAACGATCTGTATTATCTGTTCCGCTATGAGAACAATGCATACGTGGGCCGCGCACTGTGCGTCGTCCTCGATGCTATGGACCAGCACGTTATGGAGAAACACATTCAGATATCGGGAAGGTACGTGACTTTTTACTTGTCATAATATAATTTGAGAATATTTTGTAACACCGGGCAAATTTTTGTAATCAACAAGGATGGCTTATTTCAATGTGTGGCGTATTATGATTGAAAAGAACTCACCCATTTTTCTTTGGTTGAAAGGCTGAACAAATTAGGTAACCAACCACTCATTATTATAAACCACATTCGCAATTATTCACCAACACGTCGTTATGAAAATGGTTGGATAAAATTTTATGCAAATTGCACCAAAGCAGTTGGTTCGATCAATACGTTAACCCTGGAATAGCTGGGTCATCGAAGGGCCGGAAATAAACCGTTTTCCAATAAGACCTAGGAAATCTAGAAAACTTATGGTCTTCTAATGTTGGTTACTGAAAAATTATAGAATTGTATAATAGCACTAATAAAAATGAATTAGTAGTATTTTAGTAATTAATTGGGTCTTATTAGTATTAAGCGTGATAATATGAATGTAATAGTTTTTAAGGCCTGCGAGCACTATGCGTTAGCGCTAACAGCCTCCTTTATGTTCACAAAAGGCGAACTAATAAAAGCTTAGAGTAGGAATTCAATTTTGGCACTTTATCAAAACATCTGCAATAACATACGAGAAGATATATTTACGTGCTCAGGCCCGACCGCCGCCTTGCGGCGGCGGCGTTGCCCATACCGTCAGGCCCCACCGCCGCCCTGCGGCGTCGGCGAGTACACGCTATTAAAAGTTCAAATTTTTCTAAAGAATAACGTTTAGTATTGTTTGTGGCGATTTTAGTCGATTGTCTTGTAGATATTCTCAAAAACTGAAGGTATCCGAACGTAAAATATGGTATGACAACATTTTAAAAAAGTATTGAATGTCAGTTTACTTTTCTGTGGTCGTGTTTGTATTGTGAAAATAAAGTGAGTGAAAAGTGCTTTTAAAAGTGTATTTTATATGGGTAAGTGGATACATTTTCATTTATCTGTTGTTAATACATCATTGTAGATAATAATTGCACGAAATTGCATCATAAAATTCGAAATTTTTGAACAAAGAAAAGTTTCGACAAAAATCCGTTCTATCGTCGGAGTTTGGACTTATTTTGTGTTTTATCGACTGCAAATAATCAATAATAATCATAAATAAGTGCTTGAAACATCGTTTTAGATAATATTTGCACTAAATACTTGTGAAAAGTTTCAAAATATCATATTTCAAAAATTGCATCAAAATTGTTAAACTTTGAGGTTAAATTAAATTAAATTATCTTAATTTCTTTCCACAAGAATGACTAAGTGTTAAACTAATATGACAGTATAGTTCCCACTTGTGCATTTATCACAAATATTCAAAAAAAAAAAAAGGTAATTTATTTTTTAATTAATTAATAAATAAATCAATTAACCCCCCCCTTTTCTTCAAGAAAATCTTTTATTAATTAATTATGGTGGTATATTTTTACAAGATATAGGTAGCTATCAGTCAATACAGGTTTATGTAGTATTTTAGTAACATTTTTGTATAAGAAACTACTCGGTGTTACTCCGATGTGAATTTTCAAAGTTTCAAAGATATCATGAGGCCGGCCTCAAGTGCCATGTACTTTGTGATTTATTATTACAACAATGTTACATAGAACTCTCAAAGAAACGCTGTTGTTAGATTTCTTATCTATTCATAATGTAACTTGCAAAATTTTGTGTAAATTGATACAATAGTTTTATCAGAAATAGCCATAACATAAGACCAAAACAATTACAGCTGTTATCTGTAATTAGGGGTAATTATTAAATACAAATACAGTTCCCACAACCATTTTTTTTATTGTTAATTACAGTGACTCTATTCAAAAACCCATACAGCTTAAATAAAGGATGTTTATGTTCTCACAAATCACTTAAGATGTTTTTTGTTTACATTGGGAACAAAGGGCAATAAATCTGGCGGCCATTAAGATAAGGATTGGTACTTGAGCATTTTGACGTTTGTTATGTCACAGGGTCTGGAAGGTGACTACGATAACCTACTTTTAATGATTTTATACTGAAGATCACGTCTAAAGATATAGTGTTAATGATTTGAAAATAATATATGTTAAATTAGAGCATTCTCTCAATAACGTATTATGTGAATATTTTAGATAATGTTTATATTACATAGTAAAATTAATTTGTAAAGTTATGTCTAACGCGGATAAAAAACTGAGAATGGCGCAAAATCTACCAAGCGTATTTTTCTGAAACCTTTACCAATTTAAAGATAATTTAATTATTGATCTTTTGTATACGCGTTTTTTTTAAATACATTTTGTTTTGTGTATAATAAATTAATAAAGCGTCAAATTGGGGATAGCGCTCCTTGATGGGCGAGTCCTATTATTGGGTGAACGTACGACGCGTTGCGTGAGCTCAGTACAGAACACGCAAGCTAACCACTCAAGGTCACTGGCATATATCTGAGTCTTAAGATTTTCTCACACCCACCTCTATACCTATTTGTCAAAGAGTTAAAAAGTTTTGTGCACTTTTTAGTGCCACCCTGTTCTACATCGTAAAGGGGAAAGAAAAAGATCGCATTGGCATCAAGTTGAAGAAGCGGATCATCACCGCGCTGCTTGATGGCATGGAGGCACATCTCGGAGATGATACCATGATGAGGAATGGATGCCTCACTCTGTGCCAGTTTAAGATCCCGTCTGACGTGGTAAGTTTAGTAAAGTTACGTTTTTGTGTTTATTTGCGTCACCTCTAAGGGCGAGAGAATTGTGGTGATCGTCACGCCATCAAATTATCACCTCGATATTATCGCCGTGTGGAGATTGATTTATGGAGTTTTTGAATATAAATGTTGATGAATGGAGAGGGACTGAGGGAGAGGAAGACGGATGGATTGTGTGAGGGTTGATATGAAAGCAGTGAATGATACGAGTGCTGACAGGGGGGCATCTGACAAAAGCAGGAAGATGATATTCTCTCGCCGGTGAAGATAGCTCCTTATTATGCTGCCGTGGGTATATAGCACATCGACTTGTAGAACAAGTTCGGCTTTGTAGTGTCAGTGGCATTCATACTATTTGTGAGCAGATTTAAACTCGATGCGCCATATAATCGCCTGGGTACTGTTTCTATTCTTTAGGTATTATTTATTAATTATTGCTGAGAAATAAAATATGTGTGGACTTTTTCCATCTTCGTTTCCTCGTCGTAAAATCAATCGTTTCAAGTTAATTCAATGAAGTGAAATGTGCAATGTAGGCCACCGCTTTTCTTAAACAATATAGTGGAATATCTCGATAGGTATTCTATTGTTTTGTATAAACGTAAACGATCGTTTCTAAGATTTTTCTGGACACGCTAAGTATGGTTTAAATTCGGTTTTAAAGTCCATTAGATCGATTCTGCGTCAATTTAGCGAGGTTAATATTGAATTAAACTTTGTATCCCAATAAACAACCAGGTTTTCCAATGGCATCAATATCCGGGGATACGTTTTCGAAATTTCCAATTTGGTATCGCTATCCTGAATGCAGCCTTTGCTCACGAAAGGCTGCAATGATAGCGATACTAAATTTATCCGTATGTTGAAGCTATTGGAACATCTGTTGGTTTATTGGGATGTTTCAGGCTGATATTATCAACGCTACAGATTCTTGCACATAATACTTAGATGCAATTTGCACGTTATAATTGCCATCGAATCATTTCGGAGAACTCCCAGGCTCCGCCCGAGCTCTCCGGCCCCGCATTCCCCGCACCGGCCCCTCCCGCCCTGTTGCACCGGCGGGTGTAACTAACTACCCACTCCGTACAGCGCTTAACCAGCATTGATTTATTGCTATCTTTGATAATTTCATCACAGTTAAAGGTCAAATGAAATGTCGAACGAATAATTGTATTTTAATTGTATGTTATTATGCTCAGCCTGCCCAAGGGCCATTTTGCTTATGCATTTTAATATAATTATATACTTTTTCCAAAGTGGAACTGGACTGACATTAAGACAGTCTCGAATTTTCCCCAGTCCCTGGCTTTTCAACCTTGCATGGATCGAATGTGTCTTATGCCCTCTGTAAATGAATTGAAGGATTTCAATTATCTTAATCAAACATCATAATTTTGATCAGAAAAACAAACTTAACATTGTATTTGAAACACATGTTCTCTCATACATTCCAACCGCAAATGTAAGTTGATCGACTATTACTCGTTAACTTATAAAGCCTCATCATCATCATTTCAGCCGAAAGACGTCCACTGCTGGACATAAGCCTGTCCCAAAGGGGGGTGTGCTATAATCGCCAAGCTTGGCAGGCGGGTTGGCGATCGCAGTATGGTGTTAAAATGCATAGAGAACGCTGCTGCCCATTTTCTAGTAAGTCCCTTAGTCGCCTTTTACGACACCCACGGGAAGAAATAGGATGGTGCTATTCTTTACGTCCGGCACTACACGGAACGCCTACAACGGCTACAAAGACTATAAAGTCTACTTAGCTGTAATGGTTTTCCTTTTAACTTCGTTATACTCCTACACCTACATATCACGATATACACCTACTACTGCTGTGATTTTTTTTACATGTCATAATTGTTACAAAAATTTGCACTATAAAGCTTAATATTACACAAACGGATCCCTGAATCGAAACAAATGATTCCACAGACCCGCAATATTTTTGAACGGTCTATCCAACGCGCAACGATACCCCACGCCATGGAATAGATGAGAAAAAAAAAATATTCATCCCCACTTTACGTGGAAGGTAGCCTATATATTTTTTTTACAAGATTTCATTTTTCCACTTTGTCGGCGTGATTAATATGTACACCCATGCCAAATTACAGCTTTCTAGTATTAAGAGCCTCAGAGCTAAGCAGCGGACAGACAGACAGACGGACATGGCGAAGCTATAACCGTCTTATTACAAAACAAGGTTTATCTTCAGACCCAAGTTTAAACCATGGAGCTATTATTGAGTTTCGAACTTCATTCCGTCTATGGTAAAGTTCCTAATACAAAACGGACAACTTAGTACCGAACTGAGTTTTCAGTTTTGAATAAAGAACGGTATTTCAATCACAGTTACGTTCTTATTACAAAAACTGACTCCATGGTATAAGCCATGTCAAAATATAAATCTTGTTTAATAAGACGGAAAGGGTTCGTTGTTGACAACGGAACCCTAAAAAAGACCATCTTAATGTCCGTCTTGTAGCATAGTGCATTGAGTAGTGCACTTGGACTTGGCAAGACATTTTAAATTTGATTTAGTCCTACTTTTCTCAGTAACATTTTTATTTTCAGTTGTTCGAGTACGAACGTGTGGTACAGATTCTTTTAAACGGGGTAGCCGATGTAAATCAAGAGGGTTTCGTTCAGCGTATCGCCATCTACTTATTAAACTCGCTGGCTTGTCAGGTTGATGGCAAGCAAAAGACTTTCCTCGGCAACCAAGGAGCCATTGGCGTAAGTACCTTTGTTATTTATTTTCTCTTTTACAGCCCTTATGTTACAAAAAAAGTGAAAAGTTTTGTGACCTTCTTCATAAAAATGTTGGGTGCAAAACTGACAAATGTGACCTTATCACGTGATAAAAAGCCTGTTTTGTACGTACAAAACAGGCTTTTTTGTTTGCTTTACAGATTTAGGATGTACCAAGCTGTAATTAAAATAACTCAAAATCTGACATGACTTCTGAATTGTTTTTTTTTTTCTTTTTTCATAATTTGGTCAAAGAAAAATTAAATATTACGTGGTTTAATATGTCCCGATAATAAATAGTAAAACAACGTTTTTTGATAAAATTATTTTTAATTCATCAACGCTTTGCTAACTTTTCTATTCCATGTGTGTAGAACGATTTATCTTTGACTTCAATATAAGCCTCCGTTGCTGTGATTACTTCACCATTCGAGTCATATTTCTTGCCCTGGAGCATTTTAGGTCTGCAAACAGCCAGCAATCACTGGAAGCCAGATCTGGAGAATAAGGTGGATGGGGAAGTAATTCGAAGCCCAATTCCTTTAGTTTGACCATCGTTGTCATGGACTTGTGACGGCGCATTGTCCTGGTGAAACATCACTGTTTTTTTCTTAATTTGAGGGTGTTTTTCCGCAATTTCGTACTTTAATCGCTCGAATAATCCCATGTTATATTCGCCATTTATATTTTGCCCCTTATCAAGGTAGTCGATGATGAGTATACCATGCGCATCCCAAAATATGTCTTAGGTCGCTACGGGCGGGTTTCACCGGCGGCTCTACACTCTGCTGACTGCCGATAAGATTCCGGAGTGAAATGGTGAATCCATGTTCCATTGTCACATACCGACGTAAAAATCCTTTTTATTTCTATTAGACAGTGTCAAACAGCGCTCAGAGCAGTGGTGGCCCATTAGTAACGATCGCGACTTCTAATATAGGTTCGAACCCTCACTAGCGCTTTACTTTGTGTAAATTATTTCATCACCACTGCTCTTAAAACGGTGAAGGAAAACATCGTGAGGAAACCGGCATGTCCCAGAACCAACAATTCGAAGACACGTGACATCAACCGACCCCCACTGGACCCGCGTGGTGAATTACGGCCCACTCCCTCTCACAGAGAGGAGGCCTGTGTCCCAGCAGCGGGAACATTATTGGCTGATTATGCTATACAGCGCTCAGAATTATTGATACGTTGATGCTTTTGATCAATTGTTAGCAAACGCGGGACCCATTCGGAAGAAAGCTTTTTCATGGCCAAATTTTGATGTAAAATAGTGAAAATACTACCAATTGAAATCTTCACTATTTATTTATTAAACATTTTGTAGACATAACAGGTCACCCCAAGGCGTCTACAATTAAGTTACATTTTCGTAATATATGCGTACAGTTACAGTTACAATTTTTAACATATTAACATTATTGCTTAACTACTAACTTGTGCTGAATACAGATTAGCCTATAAAAATATACGTCAATGTCATGATTTAACTTCGATGACAGTGCGTGAGGTAAACATTTGCCGCAGATATAATTTCTCAGCTATTTCGCGCACTTTAATCTTCCGATCTTCCTTCACGATTTTCAGGACTTGGTTGATGTTTTGTTGGGTCACTGCTTCATTTGGACGATCAGAGCGTTCAGCATCATGTGTCCGTACGACCGCGTTTGAAATCGGCTTACCACCGAGGAATGGCTGGGCCTAACCCAGCCATTTGTCGGTGGTATGCCGATTTAGCAAATTCCGGATAACAATTTATTAAATGCCACTATGTGTTTGAACGGTGTTTTTTCCTATTAAAAAACAATGTTTTATCAACACTCGAAACTCTTTTTTTAATTGTTTTTGGAGTTACAAAAGTATCGTCACATAATGTCTGTAACTCAATATTTTATTGAGTTTTTAAAATATGCTCCATCTCCAAGTTAAATCCAATTTACACGGTGCCAGTTTATTGCCTGTGGCATACCCTAAAATTTAAGCAGCAATTAAGTGTCACCGTCTAAACATCACGTGCAATCGTTGCACGATACGGGCAAGTTACTTGCCGTTCAAAACTGATATAGTGTAAACAGCACGTACAATAAAATCGCATTCAATTCTGGCATGAACATTTTCTGTCTTTCAAACATGGTGGCGGTGAGTGAGGGTGTGTTAATCGTTGCTGTTTGCTGTTAGATGCTGCTTTCTGTTGAGAAGACGTTAACTAAAATTTTAATAAATATTTGGCAGCGCAAATACGGGCAATACTTGAAACAATTGTACATACAAGGACGTGTAACTCCTGTGTTCAGAAGAGGCAGAACTTGCATGCAATAGTTGCCTTGGTGTAAGTCTGTCTCTGTTAATATTACTTCCTGAGTTCCACAGGGCTCTATTCTTCCGCTTTTATTAATTATTTAACTAACCTTATTTGCAGGATGAACTTAGTTGTTACTTGCATTTACCTAAAAAAATGCATTTCTTTAATATGTAAAAAAAAATTGACTAAATTACGTTCTAAATATTGTATAGTGTATTTTTGTAAGATGTTCTAATTGGGGTGTATGAGATTTTAAGTAGTTTAAATTACCCCTTGTATATCTAATTTAACTTTGTTAAAATATCAATTTGCGACTGTTAGATTGCTTGCGGTTTCGAGATCATCATGACCTATTTGTATTCTAGTATGATAATAAAGGATCTGCAGTGTGAGTGATGCATTCCGTACCACAGTACAGGGCGGCCGCTGAGAGAATGCGTTTCTGACGTCTGTCAGTTGGTCATGACTAGTGATGGGCAATAAGTAACACTATTATTACGTTTTTCAACCGACTCAAAACAATAATAACAAGTTATCATATTTTTTTGTCTGACTTCTAATTTCTGAATGTAATTATCGTAGTGAAAGTAAAATGCAATAGTAATATCTTTATGTTGACCAGCTTGTCGAGCGGCTCAGTAGCACACATGTCGGCTGCCACATTGATGACACTTGTTTTAACAATATTATCTATGCAGACGATATGGTGCAACCCTCTTGGCGGAGGCCTATGTCCAGCTGTGGACGTCTTTCGGCTGAAATGATGATGAGACGGTAGGGTGCTGCTGTGCCTCTCCATAAGCAGAATATGGAACCTTTTGTCTATTTGTGAGGAGTACGCGGAGGCGCATGGGTTACAATATAACTAATAAGAGTGAAATTTTAGTATTAAATCAGGCAAACAACAGCCTATCCATGTGCCTCCTGTATTTATCAATGGAATAGCCCTAGAGCAGGTTCAAGCTTTTAAATATTTGGGTTACATTGTGACAGGTGACCCCAGGGACGATGAGGATATTGAGCGGGAGCGCAGGGCTTTGGCGGTGAGAGCTAATATACTCACACGCAGGTTAGCACGATGCACGCGAGAAGGGAAGGTTACGCCAGTTTAAGCCATCATTTCCAGTCCTTCTACTGGAGCGGCCTTTGGGTGAGATAAAGGCAGCGAGCCTACAGAGCCCTGCGCACTCAGTACAATAATGCGTTCAGGATGTTGTAGGGTCTGCCGTGGCGGTGCAGCGCATCTGGGATGTTTGCTGAAGCGCGCACTGATAGTTTCCAGGCCATCACGCGTAAAAAAGCAGCATCCCTGCTGGCCCGTATGCGGGGTAGCAACAACGGCATTCCTAACGCAATAGCTGAACATTTTGACTGTCCCTTTCCGTAACAGTGGGTCATATATTGTGTAGGTGTGGCGAGTCATGGCCAATAAAAATGTACTAGGATAAGGTTTCTATGGGTCTATGCCACCCGAAATAAAGTTTTTATTTATTATTATTATTTATAATATTCGGAAATATTTAGTATAAAATTAAACTATAATATTTTGAGAAATATGTAGTTGCGACTGTTTTCAAATGTAACAAATTTATTTAGACTCCGATTCGCTTGAGGAGGGGCTGTCTTCATCATCTGCGCCTACGTTTTATGCATTATGGTATGATTATTATCAATCAAAGTATCAATTCTGATAACTCGGTGAAAGTTTTCGAAAATTTGATTTGGTTTCTTTTTTCGGCGACCTTTACCCAGTCATCGTTTGTGACTTTCCAGCAGCTTTCTTTTAATAGGGTCGTCATCTTCGTGCCGAATGTCGGAGAAGTATTACTATAAACTCTTCGCCACTTCAAAATTACATCGTCCTTTCGATGACGACCTGTTAGGAATGCATTAACTCAGCGGCCAAACTGTAGTTACTCTCAATTGCAGGAAACGACACTACAGCTATTCTATGGACGGCTAGTTAACACTTTATTACATGACATGTGTCTAGCAGTTTAGTACTCATCGGCTACTGATACATAGATATGTATGCTCTTTGTGAAAGGCTAATAAGCCTCATAAAAAAAGATTCCTCATTTATTGCAATAGCTAAGAATTTGCACTTATACAACTAACATTAGATTGTAACTTTGTAAATGAACTAAAAAACTAACTCTGCTGTGCGCAAAACTTCGCTTTTGCTATTTCCTCATTTCTTTGTGTGCATTCCAAATGAGCATATTTGACCTTTTAACTATTGCCTGCCTGTGTGCAAATGAATTCCTATATCCTAATATTGAAGAAATAACAGTCTACCTAGTATATCCTCGATAACGTAATAACCGCATACAAAATAGCGTGGAGATACATCTGTAGCACTAGCACGATATAGGTATGTCGATTGTCGGCGTGGCAGGATACCTAGGGAGTTGCGCCGCTGTTATTGATTTATGCATTTCATCGGCCCCGCACCCCTTTCCGCCCAGTGTGGCTTGCGAACCATGTGGAAACTTGACCCGCCCAACGCTAACTGCGCCCGGAAAAAATTGCAATCGCGACATGCATTTATACACGTTGCATAAGTAAGCTACAGGGTCGATGCAGCTCGTCTGGGCTCAAATAAACACTTTTTATGCATACCTATGACTCGTTTCAGATTTGAATTGGATGAAGGATTGCAGTTTGCTAAAGCCTATGCAGTTATGATCGTGATTGCTTGCTGGGCGCTTGATGCTAAATAGGCTTTGCAAGGATTAGAATTTGGAGGACGATTCTTAAATAGACATTTATTTAGGGTTTCGAAGAAGGAGAGGTTCAGGTTAAATTATGTTACTACGGTATTTCGCATTTACAGGGAAAGGGGGGGGGGGGGGGTCGACCCCTGCACCCGTAATAAATATTACTTTGTTTATCACTTAGGTACCTATGTAAGTAATAACTTGCTGTGCTCCTTTCAATTTGCACTAATGGCGTAAAATAATTGTTCTTTGTACCTAATACGACTAAGTGCTTTGTTAAATTAGGGCGTGTCAGCGCAGATCATTTACACACCTGGCTGAATTTATTTCATCATAGCGTTCCTGTCTTAACGAGCTTTGTCTATGTCAGACCACTACAACGTTATCGAATTACATGCAATGGGACCAGAATAATAGGCTGAGCGTGACAGTTGATATCTGATGCTAAATTCTATTAATCCAATCAATTATAAATAGTCAATGCATTTGATTGGGATGATACATTTCTTGGCCAGAGACGCGGCTCTGATTAACATTATAAATATTGGGATCCTTGAGGCTAATGCGAGTTAAGATAACTGCATAACAATAAAATATGATCCTTGAATCGATTATATTTAAGGTGATAATGACAGTGATTTGGCTCAACATTAACTCTGCGAATGGCTATTTTAAAAGCTATTAGCGATTTATTTATGAAAAAAATGAGTGAATCAAGTATAAACGATAGTACATTGTTCTAAGAAAATGTTTTTAAAGAAATATAAAAATAAACAAGCCATTAGGTACTCATCGGCAAAAATAACGAACTTTCATCCCATGTTTAACCCCTTTAGGATGTGCTTTTTTCAAAAATTCTTAGTTCTCATCTCCTTTATATATGTCACCGTAAGACTGTGAGCACCGTTACTTTATAATCACAATTTTCTCAATTTTTTACTAAATTTTTCACATTTTTCGATTGTTTATAATCTCGCCAGACAGATTATATATAGACTAACGATGTTCATAATCATACGGTGACATATATGGAACTGTTGTGCAAAATTTCTAGACTTAGCAGCTTAGCGCTAAGGCTGTGCGTTGTCTGGCAGTGAATTTAACTTTTATTATTAAAAATAAATTGTATTTTTTTTTGGGAAATAATTTTATGGATATTATTTTTTTTTTTTGGGAGTTTTATATGTACCTACTTTAGGTTAAGTTGTCTTTTAAGTAAGTAAAGTAAAGTAAACATTTATTTGCCTTGATTGTAGGTACAGTAAATAAGATGTTAAAATATGGGTGATCCTTGTACAATCTACCTTATAGTAGGCATGCAACATTATTGTAAATTATGTGAATGGATATAAACTTAAAAGCAATGGTGACAGATCAACAATATTCGTTATGGCACACATGGTAATTTTAATTATTAGTAAAACATTAATTTAATTATGCACAATATATTAGGAAATTGAAAAAATAGAAATTAAATAAATTGAAACAACAATGTCATCATTAGGTTTGTCAAAAATAAATTACAGTCTAATATTCAGTACATATGTCAGTGTCATTTAAAAAGTCATTCACAGAATAATAGCATTTTAGCATTTTTTTTTCTTTTTTTTTTATGGTTAAGGTACCCAATTTAACTCTCAATTAGAAATTACAAGGATTTCACTTACTTTAGAACATTTTTAGAACTGAAAATAGAGCATTACTTAAAAAAGCTTTGACATACAAAATAAGTAGTTATTCTGTTGTTTTGTTTGTTTACATCTTTAGGTACTTTACTACATTGTTGCACTCCCGCAAAAACAATTGTTCTCTTGGTCTTTGTCTTAGTTATTCCTTGAAAAGAAACTTTGATGCCCTTCAAAATCAAAAGTCATTTAGAACGGTAAAATTACATAACACAGACCCCCAAAACACCCGGTCTTCACCACTTCTTAGTGCTTAGCTGGGATGAAGAAGTGGGGACAAACCTACCAGCACAGCTGTCTGTTTATTTAGAAAAACGTGACTCTATACAAAATAATTAACATTACGCAACACTAATCATTCAATTAAATTATTTGCCAAATGTCAACTAGCACACGCAACTATACCAAGAAAACCAATATTACTTCTTACTTACCCCTTGGAAGGAAACCTCTCCGACTTTGTAATACTTTGCGAACTTTATCAGAACAATACAATCTTTGTTAAATACTTTTACCTGTTAAGTTATTTGTTTCTGTTCTTGTAAATGTAAGAAACCATAGATATGGAACGAAAAATAATTTAGGATATGAAAGATTGTGAATAAAAAATAACGGATATTAACAATCCCTATTAGCTTCCATTTCAGGACAAATTTTCATAGTAATATACACGTATTTCACAACGAAATTTTGAAGTACCTACATTATACATGCATACATAATTATATTTATATAGTTTAGATGATGCAAACATAAACTCATTGAAGTTTTACCGTGCACATATAAAACATTACAAAGTAAAATGATTAAAATTACAAATGTGTTTTCGTTTTAGTTTTGCTTTATATATATCTGTAAATATTTTCGTGCGCAACGGATCTTGTTTCAGTTTCACCATCATTTAGAGAATTTACTCCGGGATCTTACATGCATTATAGAAATTTTGATGTTTTGACAACTCGTAAAAACTGTGTGAAGCAGGAGTCGTCCTATTCTTCTATATATCTATGTGCATAACGCACCTTCTTGAGTTTTGTCTATGTTTTTGATATTATTTTGTCTATTGATTTTTATGATTTTTGCATTATCTTTTGTTTTACCAGTTAAGAGAGGAAGTAAAAATTACTACCATTTTAAAAAGCGCCTTTCTTTTTTTCGAGTTATTTATTACTTAATTAACTAGCTTTTCCCGGCCCGGCTACGTACGGGTAGCGGTAAGTATCTACCCTACTTACCCAACCTACCTACCCTACCTGCCTACCCTACCTACCTACCTACCCTATCTACCTACCCTATCTACCTACCTACCTAAAAAAAAAAAAAACTTCACATAAACCATCTACTAAATAGTCCGAACAAAGCCTAAACCTTTTTTTTTGATAGATGAGCCCGTTCTTGAGTTATAAAATTACAACGAAAAGTGGCATTGATTTTTATAGATATAGATGAATGCAAGAGCTTAAGAATTAGACCGCGCCTGTAGCTTGAACCCTTTGGAAGCCATAAACAAATGACGTTATTTTTAATATTTTCAGTAGGTATTAATTAATTCCGGGCCTTTAATTAATAAGAATTTGAGGTTGCGGATGGCATTTTACGAATTTTCGTATGGTGGCCCCCGTATTATTGATAAGGCGGTAGCTAAGTCCCTGTTTATCGTGGACCTTAGAAACCAGCCATCAGTCAGTATCTGTTGAGAATTTATCTGAAGTCCTGAGAAACGAAGCAAGTGGCACGTTCTAAATCAGGACGAAGTTCCACGATACCAATTGTTCTAATAGAAAGCGATCATCGCTTGTTTGTGCTGGCTTTAAAGTACTTGAAGACCATCGTACGAGTTTCAGGACACTTATTCAATATATCAGTATGCATATACGGCTGATCCGTTAGTCGCAGCGAAGGTCACGTGTTCGCATTTTATTAACATTTTGTCATATATACTTAAAAGACAAAATGTTAAGTGGTTAATTAAGAAGTTAGTCTGGAAAGGACATGTCCAGTTTCTGTCCTCTGGTTACGGGTAGTGTTCAGTTCAATAAAAAAAAAACACTTTTCTATATTTTGACGTTCCATTTACTTCCGTAATTACTTATATAGTGTGTGAACAATAACTATAAGTCGTTTATTATAAATCAAAGGAGTATATTAACCTAATTACGTGCAAAATACGCCAAGATTAGACACTAAAACATTTGTGTGTTTTTTAATACATTATTTCTGTTAAATAATTAAATAATTCCTGAAATTAATGACGTAATTATGTTTTATGTTTCATATATTGGCATTGACAACCAGCTACTTTATGTTTTGCTTAGGTGCAATAATTACTTACTTCAATCCTAATTCTGTAGGAATAATTACACACATCAGAAAAGTATAGGTAAGCACCACGCATCATTTACAGAAGCTGCATGTTTTATTAATTGATACTTATTTTTTATAAAGTAGATTGGTATACAATCTTTTTGTTCTCGGAAATGTAATTATTTTAGCCGATTTAAAAAAATATAAACTTTTCGATTGTGTTTTAATGAAAACATTCATTAAAATAAAAGCTAATATTTTTTTCCCGATTTCATGTGTTTTTGTTGCTTGATAAATTTGGTATTTATTTCACTTTTATCATTTTAAAATACTTATACAGTATTTGAAAAAAATGAGTGGTGGGTCATTTTTTTTGTCATGGAGCGACGCTATTTGACTGCTGATGAAATGCAGAGAGCTGTAAGAAATCAGTCCCAAGTATCTCGGCATCCTGGCAGGGTTGCGAGTTTGTCCGAAAGGGATATCGTGATGGGTTTTAGTCAGTAAAAGTCTGACACGCCCTCCCGCTCCGCCCAGAGCGGGAGAAGTTATTTTATAACTTCCCACCCAAAAAAAAAAGTAAGTATCTCGGCATTTTGGTGTCAATAGAAGTGTGATTTGTCGTCTTTGGCAACGTTACGTTAATACAGGGATCCTGCTGAGCAGCGCCCAGGACGTGGAAGGCGTACAACTGCTCGATAGGACCGATACGTACAACTGACTGCAAGACATCAGCCGATGTTAACCGCCCGGGAGATAGGTTTAAAGCTACAATTCTCAAGCGGTGTTGTTGTTAGCCATCAAACCGTGAGAAATAGGCTGCATGAATAGGGCCTACGAGCATGACGCCCAATTAGGTGCCCACCTATATGCCATGGGAATCGCGCCCGTCGAAACGAATGGTGTATCGAACACTTGACATGGACTCAGAAGCAATGGGATAAAATGTTATTTTGCGATGAGTGCCGTTTTGGATTTAGGCCTGAAACGAGAAGGGTAAGAGTGTATCGTCGTCCCGGAATTGCTGAACGGCTCATTGTTGTAGATGGCATATCAACGCTGAAAGTTACGTTGAAGAGGTCCTCGGGCCTTATGTTCACTCATTTGCACAAAGTCTTGGCTTAGATTTCACGCTGATGCATGACAATGCGCGTTCGCACACAGTTCGGAGGACCAGAGATTACTCGGCAATGGAAAACATCCGGGTATTGCCGTGGCCTGCACTATCACCAGACCTCAATCCCATCGAGCACGCATGGGACGTGCTCCAGAGACGTGTTCTAGAGAAACTGGACGGAGTGTCGACAAACCAACAACTGAAAGATTTGTTAAAATTCCATTGGGAGCGATTGCCGCAGGATCAGATAAACAATCTTATAAATTCAATGAAAAATCCTTGCCGACAAGTTTTAAACAACAGAGGCGGTCACACTATGTATTGAATTACGAATTAATTAAACTAAATGTCGTTATTTTGTGAAACATGAACCGTCTTATTACAAATCAAGATTTATATTTTGACATGGCTTAAACCATGGAGCTAGTTACTGTAATGAGAACGTAACTCTGATTGAAATACCGTTCTTTATACAAAACTGAATACTAAGTTGTCAGTTTTGTATTAGGAACTTTACCGTTGACGGAATAAAGTTCGAAATTCAATCATGGCTCCATGGTATAAAAATGGGTCTCAAGATAAACGCTGAGCTTACCTAATTCATTAGGTACTGCGTGATACAAAAGACGAACCAAAAACGACTATCGACTTGACAAAAATAAATTAAATTCCAGAACAGTCATTTGGTGTTTCCTTTTTGAACACTAAATACACAAAAATATCATGCAGTAACGAATTAGGTAAGCTCAGTGTTTGTCTGCATAGATACACTTGACGTTGTAACTGTTCAGATATTTTTGGTTAGTTGTGTGTATAGAAATTATTGACAAGCATCTGCTCAGATATTAATGAAGTAATGAATGTTCAAATATTAATGGTAACTTGTAGTGTATGGAACTTATTGACATTTTAAATTGTTCAGAAGTATTTGGTCACCTTGTCTGCTACAATATATCTGACGGCGACTGTACCACCAGTTAGTACCTGTGTTCACTCACATAAGGTGATATAGTAAAACAAACTCTACAATCCTAGGAGTATAAATCATAATTTGTTTAGTTTTCGTAAGTTCCTGACTCCTAAAGCTTATTAATTGACTAACTAGAAAATATTACAATCTTTACTGATCATTCATTTTTGACTACCTAGGCAATCGTTCATTGACCAACTGGACATATCCTTTTATTTATTTACAATTCAACTATGCAACAATGTTGTTGCAACATTTTGGCGAATAGTTAGTTCATTCCTCATGACCAGCATTTGATTTTCGAACAGAGTCAATTTTGAATGTTGTCTAAATGGGGTGTAGTTCTAGAGACAGACCATCAGGAAACTTAGCAGTCCGACTTCGCCCCTCAGGCGCGTACCTGAAACCGGATTTTTGGGAAAGACTGTAATGCGAATTACAGTTTTTTTTGTTCAAATGGTCATTTCAATGACAGTGAATGAACAACTATTCGCTGCGCTTAGAGCGCTTTCTTTATCAGTAGGTGTACCAAGCGTTCATAAAAAATCAGTCATTCAGTTCTAGTGCTGATATTTGATGAAAGTTCTAATTTCCAACTCAATTTCTTCGCCACTCAGACCTTTGTTATTTGCTTATTGTGATTTTTCATACATTTTTGTCATGATTTGTTTAATTATTGTCGTTTTTCTTCTAACTTTTGCTAAAGTGCTTCAAAATAAGGAATGTATTGATTCTTCGATATTGCCGGTCTTTCTGTTTGTTTGAAATCAATTATATTCACCGTTCGTCTTTGCGCGAGCGACAACGTAAAACGTAGGTAGTTAATGCTGCCAGATAATTACGCTGATCTAGAATAATGCATACTTCAGCTTAATAACCTAGAACTGAATTCTTTATACAACATAATGGTAAGAAATGGCTTTTAACGTTGTCGAAGTGGCTCGAAACTTCATACAATATGCAGCGCAGTAGCAATCGATGCGGCTCATGGAAATACTCGCTTAACGTTAAATTTTTAATGAACTTCGCCGTTTCAATGCAACATGGCAAAGTAGACTCATGTAGTGTTATGTTCACTGACACCAGACGTTTCTTAAGGGGGAGATTTCTGAAAATGGTCACAAATGTGGTTTTTTAAAGCAGTGTATCTGTTAAACCGTAAATATTTTTTTCCAAAACAAAAACAGTATGATATTTTCAAGTCTTTTGTGCATACGGTGATGGAACTCAAAACATAATTAAACATAATTTAAAGACAACTCCTTATTATTTCTAAAAGCAGTTAATCCCTTCGTTGACAGTTATAATTATAATTAAAAGTATAACTGTGATGGATAAATTTTTATTAATTAGTTAATATCTAATTATATACGATTTTATTTGCATTTTTACGCCATACATTGTGTTATCGCGCATCTCTTTCTTTTGTATGCATTCTGACAGTGACAGCGGATTACCTGTTGTCGGCGCCTTTATAGATTTATAATTGCTGGGCTTCAAACATAACATTACGCCTGTAGGTATACTCCGAAAGTAGGCATAGGTGTAGTCCCACCTTGGGCATAAAAGATAGTTTGTGACATGTGACATGTCCGTATATAAACTTACGGTATCCTAAAAGTCGCATTGAGCAGTTCAGATTCCAAGTCAAAGTCAAATTTTTTATTTCAAATAGGCAATAAAGGCACTTTTAAACATCAATATTTACAAAAAAAAATAGAATTGATTCTAGTCGCCCCTTCCAAAAGGTAGTTTCGTATGGAGAAGAATAGGCAAGAAACTCCACCGGTACTCTTTTAAAATCTTGTACAATATTTTTATAGGTACATTAATTATACAACGTGTTTTTTTTTATATCCCATAACTCTGATTGAGGCCATATCAAAGAATCAACTGGCATATGAGTTATGTTCCAATCCTTCGTTCTTTTTTTTTTCATTTTTCATATAAAATAATTCGGCAAAGTCACGATTATTAATGTAAAACACCCTTACGTGAAATATGACAACGTCGACAAGGTAGCTTTCCCTTCACTAGCTGCCGCCGGGAAGCCCCGATACCAACATACCTACATATTTTATTTTACTATTTATTTTACTACACTACTGCGAAGTTTGGCAACCTCGCAAAAGTAAAGATTCGTCATACTGGTGACAATTTTTGACCTAATTTAATTATGATTGATGATATCTCCGAAACGATGCATTTTTGGACCACCTATTCTAGGAGTTTTAGTATTATTTTTACCTACAGAATATAACCCTAGAGTTATGGGATATAAAAAAAACAGGTTGTATAATTATATGTGAAGACGATGCACCTAGAATAAAATTACCATACCACAATAGGTAATAAAAAGAGTTAGAATGAAGCATTGACAGATAAATTAATTATGTGATAGATACATGGTGCTCACATATTTACAAAAAAAAACAAAAATATATACGATTTCCTAAAAAATAACAATATTAGTGTGAGTTAAGGTAATCACAGAATTTAAAATAAATGTCATAAAAATAATAAATTATACAATTAAAATAGCAACCTGTTTGATTTTGTCAAGACTCTAGATTGTCCTATGGAGCAGGACCAGCATGTTTCCAAGCATTCTTATCTTGTATATAATCCTCTAATTTGTAATATGCTTGTTTACAAAGTGTTCTTTTAATATGAGTTTTAAATTTTCTTTCATTTAGTTGCAATATATCACAAGGTATTTTGTTGTAACATTTCCAAGATCAATACACACATCCGACGGTTCCTATCCCTACACATAAGGTGGAAAAGTATATTTTTTCTGGACTCAAGACACGCGTAAAAATACAATAATATAAATTAGGTACGTGGGGTAGGTAATTTCTTAATAGTATTCTATTGAGGACTGATAACTGAAGGTTTACGAGTTTAATGATGACATTTCGAGATTGAATACATGCCACGTGCGGCGTGCCTAACACTGATTTTTTAAACAGTGCGATGAGTCTCAGTTGATGGTTTGAAAAACTCCACGAGTCGCGATAGGTTACTTTAATGACATCCGCTGTATCCTGTAGGCAGTCAGCCGCGCTGCCACCTTGATAACTGGCTAAAATGTGAGGGCACTGGCTAAAACCTCAGCCAAGACGAGCCAAAAACAAAAAGCACTACCTGGTTTTAGTGCGAGTCCGACTCGCACTTGGCCGGTTTTTTATACTATGTTGCGTAATTTTGAATGTAGTGTGGTTTGTTTATAATGAATTGTTATTTTCTGATAATGATGAAGAAATCATTGAATATATTAGTTAAACTTCTATGATAGAAGGGGGTTGCAGAAAGATCTGATTATTATAATTCAAGAGACAAAAAAAATCATAGAAGATTCCGACTCGAAAATTAAAGTGTACTCTTTTTATTAAATAAAATTAAACACATAAGTCCGGTGTTAATAAAAATGATAATAAATGGTACAAATACAATACGATTAAAATGAAATGTCATGTTATAACATTTAAAGACCAGAAAGTATTACGTATCGTAATTTAGTGTAAAAGAAATGGATAAACAAGTTTCGTTCATTGCTCGTTCATTCCTTAGGGTTCCGTAACAAAATGGTAAAATGGAACTCTTATGGTAAGACTAACGGCCGAACCCAATAACTTATATATCACCAGTTTCGGCCTACTGGAGATATAAAAATATATCTATCGATGGTTTTAACGTCCCAATAATCTATGAATCATACCGGCCCACGCTAACTACTGATGGGAGGGTGTATCGCCTACAACAGATATCTCTTTGTATGAAAATGCCAAAAGTATGCGTCCCAATATACGATTTGTTTGACAGGAAAGTACTACAGATGGCAGATTTGGCTATTCCCCGAATTGCAGGGATAAACGTAAAGTAGCCAAGCTAAAATGAACTCTTTAGTACTTGCAATAATGATCATAGATGTTTTTTTTTATTTAAAGTAATAAAAAAAAATTGAAATTCGAATATCTCGAAAACGGTGCACCCTAGGCAAAAAATAACAGAAATGTACCCCCCCCCCCCTTACTAACCCCCGTGCAAGCACCATTCCAACATGAATTTAAGTTATATATTTTATTTATATATTTTATTTTATAGTTATAGAATTTATGTTATATATATAACATTAATGCGCTAAGGTAGCCTGCGAAATTCAAATTTTATGACGTTTTTTGCAATTTGCAGGTCAGTAATATGTTGTATAACAAATATGGCTCTACAGAATTATATCTTAATCCAGTAACTTATTTAGAAGTAAAAAACAAAGAAGTTTTATTATAACCCTAATTACACATGTTGTTTTTTAAAGTGATGTTGGTTGCAATGGAACGCACGGGAGGGCGAAGTAGAGAAACCTACTTATTGTTTTCGTTAGATAGATAGCCTTTATCAATGATTGTGAGACGCCATCCGAGCATAGATATAATTATACTGTCTATCATCAATAGCGATCTGTCTTTAACTGAAAATAAGTTATTGGGTTCGGCCGTAAGTCTGTCTGTCTGTCTGTCTGTCACACCTGGATATCTCAAGAACTACTAATGCTATCAACTTGAAATTAAGAATAGTGTTAGATGACGTTTGCTCAACTATTTTGCAAACAAGAAATAAATATAAAAAAATATATCTTTTTGCAAAAGGGACTGAAAGGGGGTCTTAATAATTTGAAGTGGGGCTACTAGGGCATGTGAGGTATCATATGAAAGTCTTTGAAATTTTATCACTTGATGAAGGACCCATTATCACTTGTAGAACGAACCACCTGCGAGGTTCATTAAAGATTTGTAATGAATGGCCTGTCTGGTTGGCACTCGATGCATGATCCTATACCACTCCAAATCAGCTGACGGGTTTTTCATTATTAAAAAAATAAACTTATAACAAGCTAAACGTTCTAAGTTGTTTGAGAATGTTACAAAAAACACAAGCGACCAACTATCTAGATCAGGGGTCTTCAACCTTTTTTAAGTCAAAGGCTGAAAATAGTTTGATTTTGGTTCGGTGGGCTGCAACACAAAGGAAATTGATTATATTTTATTTTCTACGTATAAGTAGGTTAGTAATTAAAAAACAACAATCAATTTTACAAGGCTAGAAACAGGAAATGACACGAATAAAATTCAATCAATGAGATGTTTGATATTGTTTACTTTTAACTAATTTATCAATATCTGCGCCAATAGTGGTTGTTGCAATTCTCAAACTGTTTTCGCGGGTTAGTGTAAGTACCTGTTTTATGAATAATAATTAAAAATAAATGCCAAGCTATTGCTGGGCCGCCAAGGAAGCTACCGCGGGTCGCAGGTGGCCCGGGGGCCGCGGGTTGAAGACGTTTGATCTAGATTATGTTATCAAAGCAAATTTATGAATCTATGAGTTCGTTCGAATTTTGAAGTAATTTTTTAATTTAATTTTCGGTCTATCTTCGTTGTAGCGTATCATAAAAAGTAAGGGTAGCTCTAGAAAAAGCGTTTGAGCTTCTTATATCTATGGGCAGACTCCTGTATTAACCTACATTTTACGTAAAAAAAAGCTGCGTCCGTTTACAACATAACGATTCAACATTTATTTCTATTAAATGAACAAGTCTCCGAAAGACTGAACAAAAAAAATGCCGGGAAATTACTAGTACCGCTCAGAGATTGCAATTGTACAGTAGAAATGCCAGTTGTATGACAGTTAAAATATATAATAAATTACCACCTTTTTTTTTGAATAATATTTATTCATGACCATAGATTCAAGTCTTTCAGTCGAATACATAAATATGCTTAGATTTAAAACAATAGTAAGAGATACTTAAAATAATGTTCTTACATCCATTTTTGTTCATATTATCCACACCCTTTCGGGTTCAGTGAATACATCTCAGTGATAATTGTTATCATCTTCATACTAATTTAAATTACAACTACCTACCTAAATAATTTAGATACATTACAAAATGAATTAAATTTTTTCTACCGTATTACAAATATATTTATACAACACATTAAAATATTGCCCTGAGAATGTTACCAATTAATAGTTTAAATGTAAAATGTTTTACTGGCTCTTAGACATAGGTTTTTATTCCGTCAATAAATTTTTTAATTGATACTGTAATTAAGATTATTAAATGACATTAGTATTTTAACATTATTATGAATTCATGGACATTTTTAATTTTTATTTTGACGTTATGATTTATATTTTGACATTATGATTTATATTTTCGACGTTATGATTTTTATTTTTGATTTTACTATTCATATTTTGACATTATAAATAATGCATTTTAGATTAATCTTAGCCTGGCTATTAATTTGTCATTAAAATTGTTTTAAAAACTTAATACAAAATTTCATAGCTTTATATAATATTCTTATAATGTGTAGTTCTGACTTGCATGTGCCTAGCGTATTATTTAATATTTCATCACCAGCAATGGTAGTATGTGTGAAACAATGTTTAATGTAAGATCTAAATGTACCATATACTGAGAAATAAATAAATCTAATCTAATCTAACGAATAAGCCGTACTGGCTACCTAATATTACGGCGTGAGCTATTCTCATACTGTTCCTGCCGATACCAACGAAGAAGAAGACGTATCATAGTTGATAATCGATTGTTTCAGAAAATGCTGAACTTGATCTCTGACCGCCTGGAGCGCCGCATATGCGATGACGTGCTGGAAGTGGCCTGGTCCACAATGTGGAACGTAACTGATGAGACTCCACAGAACTGCCAGCGCTTCCTGGAGAACCGCGGCATGGAATACTTCCTGGCCTGTCTCAAGGTAGTCTTTTACTTTTGATGTATTTAATTTTAGATGTCACAGACTGGCAAACAACATACATAATCAGCTTATAATGTTCCCAGAGCACACAGGCCTCCTCTTTCTGTGAGAGGGAGTGGGCCGTCCACCACGCGGGCCCAGTGCGGGTTGGTAGATGTCACATGTCTTCGAATTGTTGGTTCTAGGACATGCCGGTTTCCTCACGATGTTTTCTTGACCGTTTTGAGAGCAGTGGTGATGAAAATATTTATACGATTTAAAGCGCCTATCTGGGTTCGAACCCATGACCTACTCGTAAGTCGAGGCCGTTACCACTGGGCCACTACTGTTTTCAACTGGCAAACAAACAAAAACATTACTTTCACTTAACTACGTAAACTCATCGAAAACGAAATATTTTTCAGGTATTCCCTGACAAGGAGGAGCTGCTGCGTAACATGATGGGCCTCCTGGGCAACGTGGCCGAGGTAGCACTACTGCGCCCACAACTGATGAACAAGCTATTCCTGACAGTCTTCTTCGAGCTGCTTGACTCGTGCAGCGACGGCATTGAGGTCAGGATCATGACTTATATTTTTCCTACACAGCGTTTTAACATTACAGCCCGCAGAGCGAGACCCGTGCGTAAAGTTGTATTTCAGCTCAAGTCTTGGCCTGCGGACTGTAACAGCTCTGTTCAGAGCAGCGTTCAATAAAATAGACAACACTGGTTACCGCGGTGGACATATTTGATGTTTCGTCGGCGAGAGTCTACAAAATAACGTAGGTACCGTCCGCTGCGTTGTCCGCGTACTGGAATATTAGGGTCTCATAGGTGGCTTCTAAGTGCTTCTTTTTCCCAGCAGAGCCAAACCTATAACACATTTTACTATTTTACATGTTTTAACACATCTTCGACAGATTTTAAATTACAAAATTAAAATAACAGGAGCGCGATTATTCGATGGATTTTTTAATGATATTATAGGTTTAATAAAACATTTATTATATTTTTTTGAAATTACCGAATTAATTATGAATTCTACTTTAATTAAAATAGGAGACGTAAATAGAAAACATAATATACGCACGGGATCGAGAGAAGGTAACTTGGGAATTTAGGGAACCTCGATTAGGCGAGTTTTAGTAGGAACCTACGCCTAGGAATGGCTTGAGCGCGCGAAGCGAGCCAATAAAAGAGTAGGTAGGTATGTGTTCAATTGTTTCGCCGAGACGAGACGCTATTTTTTGTTAATTTTCTTTTGAAAATATGCAAAAAAATAATAGAACCGAAACCTATAACCGGTTGTAAATATGCTGGCTATGTGAATAAGTCCAAATTTATCATTTATAAGATAACATTATGCAATTGTATTAGATTTTTGTTTCCATCTACCACCATTAGGCTAATTGGCTACATTAGACGATAAACCCAATTTGTAGTATGACTGGTTAAACAAAGAAAATATATTGAGGACGTGATTAAATCGCAAACTATTGTGAAAAAATTCGCAAAATTTGAACGTACTCGCGCAAGTACTGCAGTGGGCTAAATAACCTTTGAATAAGGCAGAGAAGTATGACCCAGTTTCCCTTCATACTTCAAACTGGGCTTCGGATAGGTTATACCGCCAGTATCCCAATCGATGTATCTATTTTATTGGACAATTAGGACAATTAAATTAACATCCGGTCCAAACTATTAAGGTTTTGTGATGTTTCTGCTTACATATTGTTTTGTTTCTTACTTAATAATTAATTATAATTTAAAACAATTATAAGGTAATTTATGTATTTAGTAAAGAGAGAAATACTATTATACTAATAATCATCAATCATTCTCATTTTACCAGTCAGCTTCGTTTGGTCTAGTTACAAATACGCATATGTGCATTTACGATATGGGGGGCTAAAAGGGACGTGCTAAACTCTGAAATATCTTCTACTATTGTTTTGGCTAGCATTGCTAGCATATCAAAGACATTGCAGCACGGAGCTGTTCCAGAAGGAAAGGTGACGACTGGATGTTGAGTCCTGAGAAGTACGTGCTTTGCTAACAACACTCAAGGTAAGCCCTAGAACAGAGATCTTGAACCATTCAGATCTCATGGCCGAAAATATAATTATGCTTTTGGTATATTCGCGGGCCGATAATCATAATCAAATTATACTAATTAATGATAAGTTTGATTTGGGCTTAGGCTAGGGGCTTCTGGCTAAGTAACAGCCGCACGGGTTGATCGATCAGGTTAAGCTGCTCTTGCCGCGGTTGGTCCGCGGATGGGTGACCATCTTTACATACCAAGACACCTCGGTGTCAAGGAAAGCACGTTAAGCCGTTTTGGTCCCGGCTGTCACTGGTGAATCTTTGACAGTCGTTACGGGTCGCCAGAAAGACCGAAAGTCTGACAACCAGTCTTACCAAAACGAATCGTATTTACCACTGTGTGGATCGCCCGGAGGACACGGTGGAGGTTTGCCCGGCTTAGGCGGAGCATCGCCGTGTCCTCGCTGAGGCAATCGGTGGCGGCGATCTCGCGTCCGGCCCTGGTCCAGGGCATGATACGGAGCGAGAATGCATGGGTGGCAGTCACCTCCTTCTGCTAAGCAGTAATGCTCGCGAAGGAGGAGGCGGATCGCGTGAGGCAAAAATTCGCGCCCTCATGCCCCTAGTCGCCGTAGGAGACGCCCTGGGCCTCGGGCTTTCGCGCCTGGCCACTGATGGCAAAACTGATGGGGTGCGATAGGGCCGATGCTTGCTAGGGTTGCGGAGTTTTCCGAAAGGGATACTGTGGCCCTGGCACACAGGCAACTGAAGGAACACGGGTAGGTTTTAGTCAGTAAAAGTCTGACACGCCCTCTCGCTCCGCCCAGAGCGGGAGAAATTATGTCATAATTTCCTACCCAAAAAGAAAAAAGGGGTATCGCATTACCCAGTAACTGGGTTGTGGAGGTCAGACAGGTAATCTTCCATTTAAAATACTGGTATTCAGCTGCATCTGGTTAGACTGGAAGCCGACCCCATCATAGTTGGGAAAAGGCTGGGCAAATGTTGAATTAATGATAAGTTTGACAATGTTTAGTGTCAGCAATTTATCAATATCCGCTTGGGAGTCGGCGGCGTTTTCGAAATTATCGGCGCATGCGCCATCACGTTTTTACGTCGCGCCGCGGTTTTTGCCGCGTCTGAGATCATCGCCGATATCTCGAAAGATACTTATGGGATCTGGCTAAATGATGTGTTGTTAGAATCTTTATGAAATATGATATTATTATATATAGGTTAGTCCTGTCGTGCCTTGTAAAAAAAAGCAATAATAGTGTTTGTACCTTTCAAATTTTCTATATTCTCTTAAATTTTCTATAATTCAATCAATTAATGTTTTTGTTTTATATTCATCATGCCGCTTTAAAGCTCAACACACAGGCAGCGGATGCGGGTCGAGCGCAGGCTGGGACGGCAGTACGGTGGGCTGAATTCTCTGTATTTATATAAATGACACCACACGAAACGCGTGCGTGGGTCCCGCCGCCGAGCCGCTACGCGCCCGATCCGCGTACGTGTTTCGTGTGGTGTCATTCATATAAATACAGAGAATTTAGCCCGCCGTACTGCCATTCCGACCCGCGCCCGACCCGCGCCCGACCCGCACCCGCTGCCTGTGTGTGTTGAGCTTAACGGCGTCATTAATTTAATACACCTATACGATTTCCCGTTTTCTTATTATGAAGATAATTTATTTTATTTAAAGACGTTATTATTTATTAATAATTTTCTAAAAATAATATTTTTGAGCAACCTATACTTAAAGAAATGTAGCGCAGAGGATCCGTGCCGGGGTCACGGATCATAAGATCGCATCAATGAAATTAAAACGAATAACGTGCATATAGTAGGCGAATTGAAGGAAAGAGAGCTTTATTATTTAGTTTGTTTGAAAATTTAAATTTTTCTACTTACGAATTATTTTATTTTATTGTATTTTTTATGATTACTGGCCACTAGCCCTACCCGTGTGTTAAATTAATGTCGCCATTATAGCGGCACGTTGTATACGAAATTATAGGTAGGTAATAAAACAATTAAAAGCCAAGCTACCGCATTCCCGCATAGTTTCCGCGGATCGCGTGTTGAAGACCTCTGCTCTAGAACATTCTACCAGACATTTTTCGAACTGATTTTACCGCGTCACTGCACCATCTAATCGAAACGTATAGAAGGTAACCAGCAGGTATGGGAGCAGTCAGCATGTATTCCGAGCAGTCAGCACTGTAACCAGCTGTCGAGATGGCACCATCCAAGCAAACGATGATGAGCCCATTTTCAGGTATGTATAAAACAATTGTCAAAAAGACGATTAATGTCGTGAACCCACTCGGAAACATTGATGTGCAAAAAGAGGCGCTTCAAATTTTGCGTAGACTGTGGCAAAACCGTATATAAGATAGATTTTTGCTCTGTGAAAACAATAATGTTGCGCAAATTCGTTTCAAAATTATCTCATAGTCTAAGTTGACAAAATGTACTGAAAGTCTAGCTTTGTTCCAAGACAAAGCTAACATGTTTAGCAACATGGCACATCGTTGCTTCTTGATGGGAAAGTGTACAGTCGCGGTCTGAAAATGCTTTAAGACTTATAATTTCATGCACACATCTATGTCACAAGATCGATGATTCTGATTTGATTAGGTATAGAGCATTTATTTTTACTCGTCGTCTAGGGTAGATATAAAAAAAAAACCTATAAAACAGTAATTGGCATAGCATAATCAGTCTATAATGTTCCCACTGCTGGGACACAGGCCTCCTCTCTTCGAGAGGGAGTGGGCTGTAATCCACCACGCGGGCCCAGTGCGGGTTGGTAGATGTCACATGTCTTTGAATTGTTGGTTCTAGGACATGCCGGTTTCCTCACGATGTTTTCCTTCACCGTTTTGAGAGCAGTGGTGATGAAATTATTTACACAAAGTAAAGCGCCTGCCAGGGTTCGAACCCACGACCTATGACTCGTAAGTCGGGGCCGTTACCACTGGGCCACCACTGCTCTCTACTAATTGGCATACACGGACATTAACCATGCGCGGTCGAACTTATTACTGAAAATGCAATAATAGGAAGAAATAAACAAATTAAATGTTTATTTTTTTTTAAGGATATTTAATAAGTATTTAAAATCTATCAACAAATTATTGTTTTAATAACTAGTATAGCGTCTATCAGCAGCTATGACGGACGTAGTCTATTTCGCATAGATGCGACCAGGCGCGCGCATATGTCAGTCCCTCTGATATGATCCCATACCCGTGCACAACGTGATCTAAGAGCTTCAGGGTTTCGTTCGTTCTGACAATCCCAGCGTTGAACCATTATGCCCCACAGATTTTCAATCGGGTTCATATCTGCAGACCGAACAAGCCATTGAATGAGACGAATGGTTCACGTTGATCCACGCCATTGTAGACCGGGCCGTGTGTATCAGTGCATTATCCTGAACGTAATCAATTTGTGGGAATTCTGCTGTTGGATACACAACGTGCACAGTAGGCAGCATCACCTCTTCCAAAAGCGACACATAGTTATTATTCGCAGTCATTGATGTAAAATAAGGGAAGATATGGTACGCGCTCCTCGACGTGGACCGCATAAATTAGGTGCAAGAACACAATCGACCTTAGTCAAAAGCGAACTGGCTTTTGTGTAGCACGTTAAAAAAAAATAGTGAATTTCAACCAAGAATAAATAACAACGATTAAAAGTTATATGAAAGATCTAAAAAAAATATTTGTAGGAGTTTGATATATGTTCTTTATTTTCATCTACAAGAATTTAAAAAAAATGAGTAGTTAACGAGAATATTAAAATCTTGTAAAGGTCTATTCTTGATATAAATCTCGTTATAAATAAGTGAATTTTATAACTGGCGTAACAATTTTTTATTGTATAACAGATAATCATAATATTCTTTATTTTCATTTAGCCGTTTTTTATTTTATTGTATATTACGTGAAAAAGTTAAAACAATGTATATTTGTACGCGAACGCAAGCAGCGGGTCCGTGCGCGGGCGACGGGTGGCAGTCGGCTCATAGCCTTCACACGGGGAACCTGTGTCCTGTGTTTCTTGTCGGCTTGCGATTTTCAATTGTGCGATGAACATCAATACTTGTGCGATATCGTAAATGTATTTTTTTTAATAAACAATATAATGGGAAAAGTGTGACTTGTACATATTTTAAGTGATAGGTCACATTCATTAGTTAAACTTTTCAATTTAGCAAAAGGACGCATTTTTTTTGTTTTGATTATTATTATTGTAAAGATAAAAAAATACTAGTGACAGGACAGGTTTTTATATAATCAGTGTAATAATTGTTTTCCTCTACTCAAATCAAAATATATTTTATACAAATACTTAGTACCTAAAATAGCGTTTAGTTATAAAAAAATGTGACAAAAGTAAAATATAATATGCGTGTATCAAAAGTAAAACGCTATCGGCAACAAAGGTTGGAGAAAATTAAAAACGATCTGTAAGTAAGACCTACATTACCTACCTTTTTCTTATTTCTTTAAAATGTATTAGAAAGTAATTATTAGAATTTAATTTAAGTATAGGATCTCGATAACCCTTTGAATTTTCTTATACGCTAGATTGATTACATAGAAAAACATCTGGCGTCAAACAAAATCAAAATCTCGATGAAAACATTTTGGAGCGGGAATCGGAATTATTGCAATATGACGATACACGTATGCCTGTGACGAAGTAATTAGCATAGACCGGGTGGCCATCGAGTTGTTTTTTATTATGTATAAGTACTAATCTAAAGTATTTGCTATTCTTTTATCTATTAGAAAGTATGTTTTTATAAATATTACTTACAAATGTCAAGAAAGCATGAAAAACATTCAAAACGTTAGAGATAAACTTGATGACTCAAACATACAAAATTAATACCCTGATCAAAATATTAGTCCAATTCATTCATTTCATTCATTCATTCATGATCAAAATATTAGTCCAAGAGCTGTACTGAACCCTCCCGGTAGCGGTTGTCCTGTAAGGCTGGAAATTCGTTAACTGATGAGTTGTTATAGCATTCTAAGTATAGTAACCATGACCTGGCAGGTCTCCGCCCTGCACATCAGCAACCCTGACCATTACAAACTTATAATTGTAGTTAATTTCATACAAAATGTATGAAATGAACTACAAATACAAGTTGGTCATCTTTACAACAAAAAAGGTTGCCATTCAACCCTTAAGGTAATCAAATCAACCCTGTAGGTAACCAAATATTATAAATACATCATAGTTTTAAGAGTCACTAATTTTGTATCCCATGCAGAAAAACACAAATTATTAAAAATATATACCTTTAAACAACGTGTAAATAAAAAAAAAATACAATTAAATAATAAATTGTTACTACTATATGTGGGCATAATAGTACCCGAGCTCCCGGACTACAGTTGTCCTAGTAAAAGCTGAATCCGCTCGATGGCATTTCGATTCAATAGTGAGGTCGGTCGTAGTAAGCTTGTATTCCGGAAGATGGCGCTAAATGATTTTAGTATTGGCAAGGACCGGTAGATGGCAAATTTTACGTAAATACAGAGAGGGACCGGAGAGGTCGGTGGGGTAAGAAACTGTTCGACGCTCGAGGTCACTGAGACTATGAACGACCTTAAGTAAAATTACAGTAATCGTCTACATCATCATTTCAGCCGAAAGACTTCCACTACTGGACATAGGCCTCCCCCAAAGGGTTTGCCGTAATCGCCACGCTTGGCAGGCGAGTTGGCGATCGTAGTATGGTGTTAAAATGCATAGAGAACACTGCTGCCCATTCTCTAGTAAGTCCCTTAGTCGCCTTTTACGACACCCACGGGAAGAAACGGGCATCGTCTACATATGCAGCAACAATGCCCTTCTGTGTTTATAAAATGTGCACAAATAGTGCAAAAACCAAAAACAAGTCCCACGGGATTAGTTTTCAGTCGTAAGTACAGCCAAAAATGTTAATTTGTTGAAAATTATAATAATATTTAATGTTTGCTCCGTCATAAGTCGTTCATAATCGTAAAAACTCGGCCAACATTCGGCTGCTAACGCGTTTTCGCTTGCACAACAGTTATGGGTACGTAACAGTGGTAATTATTGCTAGCTCGTTCCCGCCATAGCCCGCGTAATATGTCTCTCTATTTCGCTCAGATTATAGAAAAGAAGCAGATAGACCGCGCGGAACACCGAGAGTGCGGCCAACAAAGCAAATACAAATTCAAAAGCGAATACACTCTCGATTCAGTACAGCACGAAGCGTCGCATCGTTAGTACGTCACGGGCTCTAACAGATAATTTCAGAATGATGCCGACTTGTATTTTTAAACATTGTAAAAACTGTTCCCAAAAACTAAAGAAATAAGATGTAGTATCTTTCATAAGTAAAATATTGATTATTTGTCTATTTGGATTTATTTTACGTGTTTATTGTTAGTGACATCTTGAAACACAAAACCTTAACAAAAATCGACTGATTTTTGTTAAGGTTTCGCCTTTTCTGGTTAGGTATGTTTATAAATAAATAAGTATGTATGTGTCTTCGTAAGTATAACTAGTTAATGGATTTTATAATACTTATTACATCAGTCGATTTGCTATATCATGGGTTATATGACGTCACCATAAAGTTAATATAGCTACCAAAAACAATAAAATGTTGGTGTCTCAAAATATAAATATATCACAAATGTATCGTTTATATGGGTTGTGTGTTAATTTGACGTATACTGTTAATAAAAACAACTGATTTAAGAAAAAAAAAACTTTGTTATTTCATGTAATGAAATATTATAGCAAATTTTTTCATTCTCCTGGCAACCGTACACACACATAGATGCACCTGTTCTTATAGTGCTGTCACGTGGCTGTAACGCACACATGTCTACAAACGGGCCTCACTTTATTGTTCCGCGCGGTCTATCTGCTACTTTTCTATAATCTGAGCTATTTCGGTTGTCGAGCAAATGACTTCTCACGGTAAATCGAGATATATTGAGTTATCCTGTTATAGCACTAATGTTCAAGCCATCTTCATGGAGAAATAATATGTCAGTCCTTTGTTGAAGGGTTAAACTTACCATTTTATTTCAATCAAACAATTTGTGTTTCACACCTAATATTTTTCATAAATGCCATTTGTTACAAAAATGCAATTATGTCAGTGTTTCAACTTTTAAATTAAGAAATCAAGTTTCATCATGAAAAAGTCATTAATACTCTTTTTACCCGACTGCGTGACGCAAAGGAGGGTAATGTGTTTATCAGCCTATGTATGTATGTTTGTTCCTTTGTGATACTTTATAGACCAAACGCGTGGGCCGATTTAGATGATTCTTACGTCTATCGATTTTTGTAAGAATAGCTGCTTCACAACCATTAAAAAGTAATAAGTAACTAGCATTTTAGCCTTTAGTGCACACGGTGTGCTATAGAATCTAATTTGAAAACTGATACACATTTTTAGACCGCAACTGTACCGTGGCCTCAAGGCGTTCACCTTATTAAAACTAGCTGTCTGTCAGCAGTCAACTGGAAAAGTAGATGAGTGTTCAATTCAATTCACAATTCTTTATTGTGTTCCATAATGTTGGTAAAACAGGTGTCCATGATTAGTCACTAATGGTCAATGGAAAAAGTCAATAATAATACAATAAAGTTATTAGTTAAAATCTCTTACTTTTATTACATTTACTCTTAAGATAATATACTCTAAAATATAGTTTTTTTTTTTAATAAGCTTAACTGTTATGTTTTGTACGGCACGTTGCTGGAAATATCAAAGCTCTGTTAGCAGATTTCAACTATAAATGTCATTCACGACTGATATGTGGTCAGAGCCAAGTGCGAATGTATCGCTTCTCAGCCTAACCTGTCACGGCATAACGGCACACTTCAATCACTTAAATGTTGTTTTAAAGTGCGAGAAATTCGAAGGCAGACACTGGCGAAGCTATTTCAAACAAACGACATACCGATAAAGCAATACAGCCCCTTAGAAATCGCCTCATGGGCGAATTGGTGGCAAAATACTTTTTCTGAAATATAATAAGCCTATTTTGAACTTTGACTATTAGATATGAAACTAATTAATACTACTAATTAATTATTGTGTAAGTATAACATTGCTTTACTGCTTTACTGTTCTAATATTTTTTTCATATTACTATTGTAAGTAATAAAAAAGATGACTTAAGTTGATTGAAGTTTTTGTTTAATGTTATTCCTAAACAGTCGCATTCGCACATTAGCATTCCGAAAATTCGCATTCGCGAATGTGAAAAATATGACATTCGTAACATCCCTGTTACCCACCACCAGGGTTTTTTGCGAAGTTATTAACTTGACTTTCATAGTGGGTAGGTATTGTACACCTATATGAGTTAGTTGAAAGACATCTTTCATTTTTATAAAAATTATGGCGAGTGCAGCGTCGGCGATCGCTTCGAATTCGTCGATGGCTGCAGATCCGTGACGCACTCATCGACGGCAGGTGGCTCGGCGTGAAAAACGAGGTGGGCATCAATAAGTGTTTTACCGTAATCTCCTGTCAGCCATAATTGTTTTTTTTTTTGCTTGTTTTTGTGGAAAAATGTTCAATTCTATTATTTTCAAAAGTAATTGTGAAAAATTAAAAAAACAAGAAATGGTAATTACTATGTCTAATGTGTACCAAGCAGGTGTGCCAAAACAGCAAAACACTGCTTTATTTCGACGACTACATTTGAGTTAAAACAGCACCCTAATTGCGTAACACAGTTTGAATCACAATCTGAATGATTTTAAAGTACTTGTATTGCTAATCCATTGTTATTAAAAAATAAAAAAAAATATTCAAGTATAAAGTAAGGTAAAATTATTATACAGGGTGTTTGGTGCATCGTGTGCCAAATTGAAATGGTCGACTGAAGGAGTCATCCGCTAGCCTTTTAGACCCTTTAACACCCCTCATACTGTGGATTTTTTTTATCGACTTTTTATTGTTTTCCAAAAAAAAGACCCAAATTTTACATTCAAATACAGATTTAAAAAAAAATATAAGGCGTAGACTCTGAATTTTATTTTTATTTCGATGTGTATTGTTTAAGAATACTTTTAAATACAAAATTAGTGATATTAATCACCTAGTTCTTTTTTAATTCACTCGCAAAGGTAAAACTTAAATTAAAGCTGTACATATTACAGCTGTTTATAAAGCTACAAAAAAAAAACAAAAGCGACCGGGATCTTCCAACTCCCTCATTAATTCTCCGGTCTATCCTCTTTCTAATGATGTGCCACATGCCATAAAACTATTTTAACCACTTTGTGAATTCGCTAGAATTGTGAATCAAGTCACCTAAGGCTAATTAATATTCAAAATTATGATTTAAAAAAAAATCTCTTAAATGATACCTGTCAAACCTATAAATCTGCTATCTCATTCTTATGGTTAGGTAAATTCGTGTCTCATATCTGTATCTTTCGTGGGATTTACTTGAAATAAAAAAAACAAAATTGCATTTTTAACATTTATTTAATCATTGTTACAAATCTTGCTCAAATTGTTGGCCTCTGTTGCGAATGCAGGCCCGACACCTGTTTCGTATTTCAACAGTTGTTGTACGAAGTCGTATTTCCTCCTTAATAGTATTGAATGCCGCTTCTATGCGTTGGACTAATACCTCCCTAGTTGGAACCTCCGTGGCATATACCAACTCTTTGGCACGTCCCCAGACATAAAAGTCTAACGGAGTTAGATCTGGGGAACGTGGCGGCCATGGAATAGGGCCATCGCGTCCAATCCATGCATTGGGGAACACATTGTCGAGATATTCCCTCACAGTCAATCGCCAATGCGCGGGACAGCCGTCATTTTGAAATACAATGGGCACACGTTCATTAAATACGGGCACATCGGTCACTAATTCGGGCAGGTCATTTTGTAGGAATTCCAGGTAGTCTTCGCCATTGAGATTATCGGGCAGGTAATGCGATCCAATTACCTGATTCCCAATCACTCCTGCCCAAACGTTTACACTAAACCTTCTTTGAGAAGATTTCTGTCTTTTAACACGTGGGTTTTGCGTTTTCGTTGTCCAGTGGTGCAAATTGTGTAAATTGAGGATCCCATCCTTGGTAAATTTGGATTCATCCGTCCACAGTATTCTTTTTAAAAAATCAGGATCATCCACATCCGTGTGTAAAAGAAACCGACAAAAAGCCACTCGTCTCTCAAAGTCGCCACCCTCAAGACCTGCAACAAACAAAAAACTCTTTTAAATTTCTCTCGGGCAATAAGTAATTGCACAAGAAAGGACCAGCTGTTCGTGCTAATAGATTCACTACCTGGAAGTGACGCCATACCATACCCATTACCTGCTAAACAAAGGCAAGGTCCACCGGAGTGTAGTGGAATGGATGCTTTTTGTTTTGACGAAGTACTTTCCACACTTTCCATATTGAAATATCAAGATGTGATGCCACATTTCTAATGCTTCTTGTAGGGTCTTCCTCAAAAAGTGCCAGTATTCTCTCGTCTACTTCAACATTATGTCGCACAATATGGCCCCTTGGTTCATTAAAAGTAACACTGCCAGTCTCGCGTATGCGTCGGTATGTGTCTTGGAAGACTCTGCGGCCAGGTAATCGTCTACCAGGAAAGCGTTCCTGGTAAAGTCGTTGCGCTGCACGAGCGACGCCATTAGCGGCTCCGTAAGCCATCATGATGTCCGCATATTCTTCGTTAGAGAATGTCGCCATTGCAATAACAAAAAACTCAAAGTTTAACAATAACAACAAAAATTAAACAAATGTAACAAGAACCAGCAAAACTTAACGATAACAAAGTAATAAAAGAATCGCGGAGTTTGGTGAACTAGCACACACGTTAGGTAGCAGAGGCAGTCATGTCTCGACTAAAAAAATGGCGGGTCGGGCGGCGCGATTTGTTCAAACCGATTTAAGGTATGCAAGAAAGAGATAGAAGATAGATTTTACTGTGAAAGAGTGAGAAAACAAATTTTACCTCTTTCTCAAGTAACAGTTCCGCAATAAATATTTTTTCATTAGAATTTGGAATGTAGTTTTATGTGACTTGATTCACAATTCTAGCGAATTCACAAAGTGGTTAAAATACTTTTATGGCATGTGGCACATCATTAGAAAGAGGATAGACCGGAGAATTAATGAGGGAGTTGGAAGATCCCGGTCGCTTTTGGTTTTTTTTTGTAGCCTTATAAATAGCTGTAACATGTACAGCTTTAATTTAAGTTTTACCTTTGCGAGTGAATTAAAAAAAAAACTAGGTGACTAATACCACTAATTTTGTATTTAAAAGTATTCTTAAACAATACACATCGAAATAAAATTAAAATTCAGAGTCTACGCCTTATATTTTTTTTAAAATCTGTATTTGAATGTAAAATTTGGGTCTTTTTTTTGGAAAACAATAAAAAGTCGATAAAAAAAAATCCACAGAGCATGAGGGGTGTTAAGGGGTCTGAAAGGCTAGCGGATGACCCCTTCATTCGACCATTTTAATTTGACACACGATGCACCAAACACCCTGTATAGATTAATTACAATCGGGAAAAAATGTAATTCAAACTGTAATGCAGACCTGCCTGAACTAGGTTTATGAAAAACCTGTGTATCAGGCCAGCACCCATCCATATGTTCGAAAAATTTGTCTGCTCAGCAACGTAAATAACTAAATCAATTGCTACTGATAGTGATTTACGCAATTACCCCACTGGTACCTAATTCTAATGAAATTGGTGAAAAATAATTGTAATATTCTCTAATATGCAGTTTAGTTTAAATTCATACCAAAGTAGGTACCTGTTAATTCACATCGTATAGCTATCGCAGGCAAATTGTATGATTCGTCATTATACATACGGCGTCGTCCGTTTAAAAACGCCCGCAGTTATGAAATATGCCGATGGCAAATTGGCAACTCGTTCAATTTTTATAATTTTGATATTAGGGCACCCCGACCAAATAGGCTAGGTTAGGTTAGAACTGTGACAAATCGCCTTAAGAAATAGATTTACATTTTGCCTTCGGCATGTTTCATATCTGCGAGCGTTTTTTAAACGGACGACGCCGTTTGTAAAAAGCGGATTCATACAAATTGCCTGCGACATAGCCAAAGCAAAGCAGCAGCAGTG
This sequence comes from Tiliacea aurago, assembly GCA_948098905.1. NCBI lineage: Eukaryota > Metazoa > Arthropoda > Insecta > Lepidoptera > Noctuidae > Tiliacea > Tiliacea aurago. The sequence goes on along the minus strand of OX402576.1, from coordinate 13,178,394 downwards.
CATTTTCTTCATCATAACATTTTTAGCACACTTTAAATGTATGCTATGTTTTTGTGATGTATGCTATGTTTTTGAGGTCCTTATATAAACTCAAAAGCTATTGATTCGACGATAAATGTTGTGTATCGAAGAAATAAACTCTCAGAAACCCTATCTATACAAGTCGGCTTAGGCTCAGCGCAGACAGAACGGAGCGCAGCGGAGAGGATTGTATTAATGCACTTGAAAATAAACTTTAAAATTATTACAATAAAGTGCGTAAATGCTTGAACCTGACAAAAAATGCTCGCGCTTCCTCGAAGATACGCGGGAATCATACGCGATCCGTAAAGAAAATGCCCGAGACCGCGCGGGGATTATTCCTCTCTGTGTGCGCTGAGCCTTAGAATGTCAAAATTAAATTATTGTTTGTTTTTGCGGCTGTGTGTTTGAATATGAACAACTGGAATGATTCTTACTTTATTTGTATTTTCTATTTTAATTTAGCTTGTTACAGTGAAACGTTGACGTGTTTGGAAAGGTCCGCCTGCACTTCAATATTTTGGCCGAGATGTTTTTAATTGTCGTTTCTATCAATATTATTGTGGTAACAATGTGTTTATAAGACGTTCACCTTGTTGCATTTGTGTTATTTATTTATTATCGCTTTTCACCATGTGCATCAATAAATATTTCGCCAACACAACCCTTCCTTAGGTTAACGTGTTTTTCTTTTACTACCTGTTTAAGACCCATTTAGCCGTATCTTGAAGCCGATTGCATTATCATTATTTGCATAGTGTTATTTTATTAAAAAAATAAGGTGGATCCGCAACGGCAGCCCGCGTCATTCAAATTTTCTTACGTTTTTTGCAATTTGTAGTTCGGTGTCAGGTTGTGTCTTGATCAAAATATGATTCGCGATCATAACAAATAATGTATTTCTCTGTTTTCTCTCTGTGGGGTCAATGTATACGCTTTTACAACAAACTTCCTACTGACATTAGGAACCATAGGAATATTAAAAACAGGAGAAGTGGCAAGGGGGGGTGTCTGTGTCCACGCGACAAGATCGCAACGCTCATGTACCAGGCAAATGGTCATATCTGCCAACTAGTGCGCTTTCGACCGCGGTCGTGACAACATATATGAATGCCGTGTTGTTCAGTGGTTTCTTGTAAAAACCGAAGTCAAACTAAAAACTTTATAAATCATGGAATCACATAAAATATTTATGTAAAAGTATTTAACTTTATTTGTCTGTAAAATCATGAAAAACATCAAATCGTAAAATAGTTATTGGTTTTACACGTCACTTTTGTTTTCAAATATCACAGCGACTGTACTATCTTTGTATGAAATACATTGCTTCTTAACCACTACCTAAATATGACGCTTACTGACTGGACAATCAGTGTAAACATCACAAAATGATACTTTGTTTATGCCGATGCATCGCGTAGTACGCTGCTGTATCTTGGGACGAGTTAGTGATGTCCTTGTGCAGATCCACTAACGTAGGCTATCGACAAAAATGTCGATTGCCTAATGAATATATTGCTATTATAGTTTGACCCATGAGGAAATAATGTTTTTTACTCATTTTGAATTGCTCATATTGTTTATTTTTTTTTATTTACTTAATAATATTTTTTTTTAGGTACATTATTGTTTATTTATATTATATTTGTATCAGTATATCATTTATTATTTATTTAATTTTTAGTACCTCACAAAATTTTTAATACGACGATAAATAAAAGGATCAATAACTTTCCAATTTAGTCAATAACTAGAGTATATGTAAAATAAATGGCTTTTGCACAGCACAACGATAGCTTTGGTGTTTTCGTGTGAGTAAGTTGTACGGTGAATAGTAATTGTACGCAGCGTTTCATGCGATAAGGTTTATAATTGATTGTGTAGTACGTTCTGATTTATTTCTTGCGAGTGTGTGCGCGACTTCGTATGGATTGCTTTTACTGAACTGCATGTGTAGTTGTGGCGAGTGGAAGGAACAAACTGGAGAGACCAGGTTCCGATACATTTTCAAATATCGGGGCATATCTCCTTCTTTCTTATATCTATGTTAGGAACTTACCCATTAAACGATTTAAAATCTGTATTAAAACCAAACTTTAAAAAAAGGGTACTATAAAATTCCTGATTATTAAGAAGACGAAAAAGCTTGGGATTGAGCTGCTCCCTCTGTTAGCCTTGTGATAAAACTGGAAAACCTGACATTTTAATTATTATGCATGATTTTGTATACATATTGACATTGCAGGATATTATATACAATTTTACATGAGTGTTTACTTTGAAAAGTATTATATTTACTGCTTTCATTTATTGTAAATTTGAGCACTATGTGGGTAATTTTTTTGTCTCTTTAAATATTTTCTTTTTCTCAGTTTTAATGATGGTCTGGCATTTTGAGCGCTTTATGCGGCCTACCCAAATGTCCTTTCTTTGGTATTGTTCGTCGAGTCGTTGAGCTCCTTAAGTCTTGAGTTGAGCTGCACGATTACTGACAAATGCTTACTCTGATTGGACAGATCCACTCAAATTTGTGTGGTTCTTTCCTCAAAAGACCATTTCAGACCCGGATCTACATGGTCCTCACATGATCTGACCAAGATTATGTCTGGACTTTAAAAGAGACTGACCCGTGAGTTTGTTTCGCCATTTCTTCTCAGGGGTAGTCAGATAGGAAATGTCGGCTACATGTAGATTATTTTTTTATATGACGTGTAAAAGTGATTCTAATGTCCGATTTTTACAGAATAAAACAATTTCATTTCATTTCTCAGTTAGATTTATGACTTTTCATGAAATTGTGACATTTGAGACCAATTCTGAACTTAGAGAGATGTATTAATGATTCTAATCATTATAGTTCTTTAAATACTTATTTGTTATGATCCCGAATCATATTTTGATCAAGATGCAACCTGACACTGACCTGAAAATTGCATTTATACAACATGTCCCAGAATTTACGCACAACCTCTTAAGGGGTCATTGTACTCATGATTATGAACAACTTTTACTAAGGGACCAAACCTGAAATCGCGAAAAAAAAAAACAGCTGTTCTCTACATTTATGTTTGAATAACTCGTCAAAATGTAGGGAACAGATGTTTTTTTTTTTCGTAATTTCTCGTTTGGTCTCATAGTACGAGGGCGGCACTGAAAATTTCGGGAATTAAGGAAGTGACACAACATTACATTATTTAAAAATGTATTTATTGATTTTCGAAGTATTCTCCGCGAAATTTGACACATTTTTCCATACGATGGAACCAATCATTGAAGCAACCATTCCATTCGGAAGTTGGGGTCTCCAAAATGGCCGTTTTGTAGGCGTCCACAGCTTCTTCAGGTGATGAAAATCTCTGTCCACGCAATTTATTCTTTATTTTAGGGAAAGTATAGAAATCATTAGGGCTTAGGTCGGGGCTGTACGGCGGATGGTCTAATAATTCTATGTTTTCTTGCTCTAAAAACTCTTTTCTTCTGTGCGCGGTGTGAGAACTCGCATTGTCGTGATGGAGGATGATGCGGCGGTTGCAGTTCTATTTACGGAGTTCAGAAACGACCTGTGGCAAACAAATGCTAGCATACCATTCTGCATTAACCGTTCCTTGTCCCTCAAGAGGAATAGTCGTAACATGGCCGGTTTTGGGGACAAACGTGGCCACCATTTTTTTTGCAACACTCCGTGAACGAACAATTTTTGTTGGCTTTAACTCATTTTCGAACACCCAAACTCGTGACTGGTTTTTTGTTTCGGGTTCGTACGCGTATATCCAGGATTCGTCACCTGATACAATGTTGTATACAGCATTTGAGGATCCTGCGTGGAATCTTTCGAGAGTTCTGACGCACCAAGTAACGCGAGCCGCTTTTTGCTCTTCACAGAGCGAATGCGGTATCCATCGGGAAAACAACTTTTTTACACCTAATTGTTCATGCAAGATTATTTGTATTTGACTCATGCCAATGTCTAAAGTTGCCTGAATTTCGCGGTATGTCACATGTCGATCTTCCTCAATCAGCTTACGCACAGCATCAACGTTTTCTTGGGTGACTGCAGTTTTTGGACGACCTTGACGGGGATCATCACTGACCTTGACACGTCCACGTTGAAATTCAGCAAACCAGCGATAAATTGTCGATCGGCGGCGGCGATCTCTCGCGTCCGGCCCTGGTACGGGCCATGGTTCGGAACGAGAGTGCATGAGAGGCCGTCACCTCCTTCTGCGAAGCAGTAATGCTTGCGAAGGAGGAGGCGGAACGCGTGAGGGAGAGGCAAGGTTCGCACCCTCGCGCCCCTAGTCGCCGCAGGAGACGCCCCGGGCGTCGGGAGTCGCAAGCCGATTTCCGGCCACCGTAGGCGCGGGCTTGCGGACGGTGAGCGATGGGTAGTTCACCGTCCGATAAGGACCAGGCCCGGGTCGACGGCGCGTTGTATTCCACGCGCGCCTCAATGAGTTGTCAGCAGCAACTGACGAGGTCCGTTAGGGCCAATGCCTGCCAGGGTTGCGAGTTTGTCCGAAAGGGATATCGTGGGTTTTAGTCAGTAAAAGTCTGACACGCCCTCCCGCTCCGCCCAGAGCGGGAGAAGTTATTTGATAATTTCCCACCCAAAACGATAAATTGTGGTTTTGGATGGGGCTTCATCACCAAATGCAGAAATCATCCGGTCAACACACTGTTTTTGTGTTAAACCACTTCGAAAGTCATAATAAATCATCGCTCTTGAATTTTCTCGAGTCAATTCCATTTTCTCAACGACTAAACAAGTTTGACAAAACCTTGTGACAAGACCGAGAATCTTTTTTTAAATAAATAAATGGTATTCGATTTTTAAAACGATTACGAACGATCGACGACGATCAATTAAAAAGATTTTATGCAATTTTTTCTACAATTTACAAATTTTGTATCATTGTAGACTTTTGAAGTTTGTGGTATAGGGCCCAGAACGAGCCTGGATACGAATAACAAAGGATCAAGGAGTACTTATGTCCTTCGTCTTCTCGACTTCGACTTCGTCGATGGATTATAAGGTCAACAACGGAAATGGGCACTCCCGAAGAAGCCGATTCACTCTGAGTTGGATGGGTTACTGATTTCTGCGGCATCTAATTGACTTTAACAAGACAAAACTAAAATTTTACATAATAAAAACAACATTTTAACTTGTATTTGATAAGTAAATCGACACGCTTCCTCGTAGGATTAATCGTACATTACACAGATACTGATCCTTACAGCGGTTTTTATGGAACTAATGCCATTCTCTGTGAGTGGTTCTGAACTGTCTAGGCAAAGCCGTCTAGAAAAGTTACATAAAAATACTTTTAATTCTTATCTGTGACTGTAAAAAAATATGTCTTACATGATAAGGGGCCATCCATAAAGTACGTAACACGTTAAGGGGGAGGGAGGGCTCAACAAAGTGTGACAAGGGGGGATATATATGATTTTAAGTATTAAATCTCTTAACGAAAAACTTAAATATAATCACTAACTTTATCAAATTATTATGAGATTTTATTTAAAGTGGCATATTTGACGTTACACCAGGGGAGGGGTGATCATACAAATTTGACCACGTGTGACAAAGACGAGGCGGCGCTCTAAACATCATGAAACTCGTGTGACGTAATTTGTGGATGAAATAAACAATTAGCACACAAGGTTGGCCATAAACAGCAGTAGATAATTATGTGGAGATAAGTGGAATTAGGGAAGGGAGACCTTTGCCTTGCAGTGAGTCAAAAACGGCTGAATAATAATAATAAAAGTAAATTAAAAAAAAGTGTGTGTTTATGTGTCAGCTCCTATCGACTGGAGTTTACTCCTTAAATACGATTTCTTAAATATGGAATAGGCAAAGAGGCTAAATAAACGCATCTCTTATAATACTCAAAACATGTAGATATGTATTTTTATTCTATTCTCATTTTTCATATTGATTCGATAAAATTTGCAAATTTCCGGTGGCGCCATCATGAATTTTAAATTTGACCACATAACCGTTGTCAGCGCCCTCAAAAACCATGAAAACGACACCCACGTCGAATAATTAGCAAATTTTCGGTAGCGCCATCGTGAATTTTGATTTTGACCTCATTATCGTTGTCAGCGCCCCCGAAAACATTGAAAACGACACCCATGTCAAAAAAAAAAATATAAGAAAAAACGAGCGAGCCTTACAGTAGTCGCATAATGACGTGTAACAACTGACATCTCAACTTGGTAATAAGCAACTGAGCAGCGACAGAAATAAACCTCAAAATTTTAAAAAGCTAAACACTGAAATATATATTCGAATAAAATTAAGTACTTATTCATTACTAGTGGTCGCCCACTGGTCGAAATTTGACCGAGGGGGTCAAATTTCGACCAGTGGGCGATATTTATACTTACAATCTTTATGCTACTTACTAATTCCATGAGTATATACTAACTCCATGCTATTAAAAAGTTCTTACATATTCCATGCTCAAGCTGTCACTTCCTGTTACACATAACACTTGATCCTTTTTCACGAAATTTCACTGATCCTCATAAAATTAATTTCCATACCAGATTTATCAAAATCGATTCTCATGGAGTAAACAAAAAACAAAAGTAAAGTTAAATTATTATTATTTTTTGTATTAGATATTCTGTTTTCATATTAAATTATTTCAAAATAAAATTAATCAAAATCTCTTCTGTATTAAAAATAATATTTTTTTTAGAATATTTTTTCTTCTTTATATCCTTAATAGGAATAATTTTCAGAACTTTCTTTTTTTATTAAGGTTTTAAGTTAAGTTACATTAAAATTGGTATCAATTATAAATACTTTGAGAAAATCGATGAAAAATAACGAGAGTTGTATGTAATGTTCTAAAAGTAAAGTTCGACATAACGTGAACGTAATGCGTCACGATAAAGTATTAATGTAACAGAATAAAAGGTTATGGTATAATACATGATTCATGGTGCAAACTTAACGCAAGCATTGACTCCACAGGTGAGCTATAACGCTGCTGGAGTACTGGCCCACATGGCGTCTGATGGCCCAGAAGCCTGGACCGTGTCTGATCCAGGCCGCGACCAGGTTCTGCATCGTGTGGCATCTGCCGTGGAACGGTGGGACTTGCGCGCCGAACGCAACATTAACTATCGCTCCTTCGAGCCGATACTGAGCCTGCTGAATGCTCACCACACTCCGCAGTGCCAGCACTGGGCAGTGTGGGCTCTAGCCAACTTGACTTCTGTCTACCGTAAGTATTTTTGTGCTTAATTATTATTTTGTGTTTTCTATCTAGGTCAAGGAAACTGATACGTGATACTAGTAACATTTAAAATAATCTAGTCATATTTATTGTATTTTTGACTTTACACCTTATTTACTCGTAAAACACGTTAATCCCGGCTACCATTTGTAGATATTTTGTCGTTATGGGTAGTCAGAAGATCGAAAGTTGGACAACCAGTCTTACCAAGAGGTATCGTGTTACCCAGTAACTGGGTTCTGGAGATCAGATAGGCAGTTGATCCATGTAATATATTGATATCCAACTGCATCCGCTTAACTGGAAGCCGTTTCCAACATAGTTGGGAAAAGAAAAATATTGTAAAGATCCAGGAGTTCAAGGAAGTAATAATAGGAAATCAGAGTAAATTATTTTTATATAAAAGCGAATGGTTGCTATTTCCAGCAGACAAGTACTGCACACTGGTGGAGGCCGAGGGAGGCCTGCGTCTGTTGAACGACTTGCTAATCCACCCACGCCCCTATGAGCAAATCAAGAAGCTGGCTAACATCGTGATCGCCAACTGCGCCCGCTTCTCAGCCCGCGACTCCAACAGCCCGCCGGCTTCCCCCTCTCCGGACAATTAACTAATAGAGTTCTTCGAGGAGATCAATCCTCGACTGCGTGATTAGCGCCTATGCTGCGTCATCCTGATGTGCTGCACGCTCGCGGTCATCATCATCGGAGGCGTCTGGTTCTGGGTGAGCGTCTACAACGCTCATACTAATCGGTGAAGTGTAATATATATATGTATATAGCCAATAGTTCTGAAACCGTTACACGCGTGGACTTTGACAAGCCAAAAAACTATGAAAATCTTTGTAGATATTACTAAAGAATCACTGTGTTAGTACAATAAGCAAATTATCGTATCCCCTAACTATAAGCGAATTTTTTTCCGTATTAGTTTCCATCTAATACCAAGTATAATCATCTAATACTACTATCAAGATGTGTATCGAGCTTAAAACGTCTCGTTGTCCAAGTGTCGGATACATTGTAAAAACACGAACAGTGGCTATACCATTGTTCGTGACCCTTGATGCCCTTTAGATTTTTACGTCTAAGCTATTTAACTATTATTAGAATTTAAAGTTATTATATAATTAAGGAAATACCTTTATTGAAGAAATTTTTGTTTCGTGCTTTGTAAAAATATGATCTGTATTGTATATAATTAATTCTAACTTGTAGAATCATAAATTATATATTCATTTATTAATATTCATTAGCCTGTTTCTTGAGTTAATACCTAATGTATTAATTATTCTTCTTGTATAATATATTGTCATTGAAAATATTATAATGCATGTTAAGCTCCTTAAGAATCTATTCGACATAGAATTTAATTAGTGATAGCATAGTCACGTTGAGCTCTATAATATTTAATCAGTGATGACTTGTTCTTGTTAAGCAGCTCCTTAACATCGGCGTCTATTCAACATAGGATTTAATAAGTTTATGACTATAATAGCATATGACTGAACAGCTCGTTCTAAAACTTTTGTATTGGAGTTGCAATGTTAAAAATTTAGTCTGATACAAAAATTAGGGATGTTACACATTCGATGCGTATTTTCAAATGAAACTATTTTTGTTTGTGACGTAGGGCGATATATTTATTTTAATTGAAAACAAAATGTATTAAAAAATTCTATCTCTTGTAAATAAATAAGCCAGAAGGCTAATTCCCATGTTGGAAAATGTTCAGAGGCAATAGCATATTTGACTTCTGACGCGAAATGACACCCATGTGGCATAGCAGGCATGGAGCAGTTGGAAAATACATCAGGATGATGCACAGCATCCAACAAATAATATATCAACGTATGTGATCGCCAAGACCATATTTTGTACATGCGCTTCACGGTGAGCATAGTGGCAGCTCTTCAACTCGTTAAAAATATTAAAATGGTGGGTAAAACACCCAGAAGCCAGCCCTGCACCAGTCAGACTTTTCAATCTTTATTTCGCTATAAATAGTACAGATATGGATCATCTTCAATGGCAGATATTGGTTTACAATTACTATAACTTGAGACTTAAAACACATCATAGCTTTTACAAATTGTGGGCACGTTACCCCTTTTGTTTTTTCTGAATAATAATCAAATACTTGTATGTTATATTAACATATACAACATGTCCCGTGTCTACATTTTGACCATGGTCCCATAGTAAAAGTTGTTCATAATGATTAGTACAATGAATCCCTTTTTTTTTTTTTTTTGGTTGGAAATCATCAAGTAACTTATCCCGCTCTGGGCGGAGCGGAAGGGCGTGTCAGACTTTTACCGACTAAAACCCACCGTGTTCCTTCAAATGCCTGTGTGCCAGGGCCATGATATCCCTTTCGGACAGAAACCCTGGCAGGTGCGTTATTTCTGGGACATGTTGTATAATATTATTTTATCTGTTGTATAAATAATCATTACATTAATTTTGCAACAGATAAAATAATATTATCCAACATGTCCCAGAAATAACGCACAAACTCTTTAAGAAGAATTTTGGATGGAGAAACAGAGTTTTGCAATTATTGCAAAACTTTGTTTCTACATCCAAAATTCTTAAACTGATGGCATGGCTCTTCAAAGTTAAAATGCTCACTAAAAGGCTGACTACTGGGTGTTTTACCATAATCATAATACTATTTAACACAAACCTGTGTTGTTTTTGCTAGTTAATGTAGCTATTATTTTCGTCTTTCAGAGCACGTGAGTTGAACTGAATATAAAATATCAACGCGGTAAAACACATAAATGTTATGCTTTAATAAAATGATAAGTGTTCATAGATACACGCTGTGCTGTTGTTTCAAATTGTTTAAATTTAATATTCTCTGTAAATAATTAATCCATAAAATTCTTAAATCATAAGCATTCAATTGGCTGTCCAGTGCTTTCGAATCGATTATATTTGATAACTTTCACTGAGACTTTGTTCACATAATACAGACTGATATAAATTCGTTATAACATTACTAAAATCATGATGTAGGTACTTATGTCCGTCCTATTCCGTTGCCAGAATAAATAATACATGACTACTATAAATTTCTAATACTAGTCATATCTTCTTACTTATGAATATGCGCATTATACTACTACAAACCATAAATAAAATCTATGCTCATCGGAACACACAGGTCTTAACACTGATAAAAGCAAAAATGTATGCCCGCAAAATGTATTTAGATAAATATATTTGGATACAGTTTTATTTATATCGGTTAAGTATAAAGTTGTTATAATTAACATTAAGTAGTGATGCTGCTGTTGTTTGGCTTACTAAAAGCTTTACTGTTATCTATTTATTGTTGTGTGCTGTCTAACGCAGATAACACTATTAAATCATTTAACTCGACAAATATCATGTGCATGGTTGGAAATAATAACGTTTGAACATAAAACGGTGTTGCAACTAAGGAGCTACTTGAATACTTTTTAAATTCATAATATAATGTTATTTCCCGGTGTACATTTATCCTGAATTATTATAGAGAATATAGGTAATAGATTCCATTACATTACATTGTATTTCATAACTACAGTAATTATAATAATTGTCTATTTAAATACAATGGCAGGTTTTGTGAAGCACAGCACTTGCAGCCTCACGACACAACCTAAATAAATTAATATGAGTTTAGTTCTCAAGGAAAAACAGTCATTGACCCAAAAGTAGAATTAAGACACTAAGTACATAAAACAAAAATAATAAAAAAATCAATCCCAGAATCAGTGCACGCCGCTGGAAAAAAAAATAATATCTATTATGTATAATGACGATAAAAATTATGAAATAATAATGTTAAAAATGGAACTCGAATCAGTACGAAAATCGTTGATGGCTTGTGTAAATAAATTCGAATATTAGGAGAGATTGTCTGAGGAAAATCCACAAACAGAGGTTAGGGTAGCCAAAAAGCTGTCGAGACAAAAGATTCACAGTTAGAGCTGTTTGAAATTGATATACATCTTATTATAACCGCTGACCTAATGCGTTATTTTTGTGTGCTAATTGTTTAGAATATACTGAGTTAACTCTCTGTATATGTAGCTTTAGAATTAACACTTTTCTATAGTACATTACTCATCCAAATTTTATAGGTGTCTATATTATATGGATTGTCAGTAAAGTGCATCAGGAACACACACGCGCGCTTGGTTAAGACGCAAACACAGTTCTCAATAAGAGTTAAAGCATCGCGTGTGTGCTTCTAATAGATCTGCCTCGTTGTGCTGGGTAGTTCGAGAGGTTTTGCTAAGTTAGCTCTGACTGACATTTATTGTCTTTTGCTGTATTGACTCTGGATTCGAGGAATCACGACAGTGTGTGTGTAAGGCCAAGTTATAATAGATGTTTAATATTCAATCTCATGACTAGAATCGTTATGATAATATTGTCACGAGACACCTTAGGGTCTCATTGCACTATGCTGTTTGTAGGTATGGAATATTTACAGGAACAGTATACGTGACTTGCAAATATAAAATGGAATTGTATTGGGAATCTAGTCGGCCTGTATATTATGCAAAGAGCACTATTGATAAATCTAAACAGCATTGAATATGTAGTAGATTTAAACTTACACATTTTTTCAAATCAATAGTTTCAATAGTATTAAATGTAAATCTATGTTGTGTACATATCGGTATTATATCTAAACCGATCAATAGGTGTTATATGTGTAAAGGTCGTTGCACACTCGGCTCGGCAGCGGATCAGTACCGTTTCTACTTATCGACTCCTCACCCAGCCCGTTCCCCGAACGCAGTCAGGTAACCGAAGCGGCTCAGCACATCCGCGGCGACGGTTGAGTGACAGCTCGTTAAGAGCGTGCGAGACACCGATACTTCCACACATCCGCGGCGACGGCTGGGTGACAGCTCGTTAAGAGCGTGCGAGACACCGATACTTCCAGACATCAACCGGTACTTCGATGATGGCGACGATTAAAGGTCATCATCACTCACTATAACCGCACAGCTCCAACGCAGTAACGGTCCGGCACCGCATCGAAAATATCCACCTGGTGCTCTGCATAACATGACCCCTTTTCCCCCCCTCTTCTTCTTTGTAAGAGAGGTCAGGTAATGCAGAGCACTGACCGTACTAGCGGTCACCGCACGGATGGCGAGGCGCCGGGCATGCATACTGCTTGCAGGCGTTTCTTCGCTGTGGAGCGCGCAGGACACTGCCCGCAAGCTGTCCACTATTCTGTATAGCCATCGTAAAATAGACTTTAATAGCATCTGATTTCAAATCAAAACTTGAATGACAAGTTATTTGCTGTGTCGGAGCTGTGCGGTTATAATGAATGAGGGCCATAAGGGCGGTGAGGTTCCGAAGTGACGTAAGCGTAGTAACTGCGGGTTGCCCACAAACCACATGCGCTATGCCATTAAAGTAACGGCAACGGAACGGAACGGTAGCCCTGCAAACTGCAACGCCCAGCTATAAGCATAGGCTGATATACTGATATCAGGGCGTTGCAGTTAGCAGTTGACTTACAAATAAAGAATGCTGGTCGTAACGAGTTGAAGCTATGCCGATCCGGAGTCGAGCTGATGCGGCGAGCTTATTTATAAATTATCTTTGTGATGTTCACACATGACTGTCTCCTAGTATTTTTATGATTTGGGTTCCTAGTGATCTGACTTGATTCATTGAGACTACCGTTTTGTTGTTCATCATGTTCATTAAGTCTAGCTACACATCTGCCAAATTTACTGGTGAGTTGCAATAGTTTTGTATTACCTACTCGGTCTTCGCCCGCGACTACGTCCGCGAGGATTTGGTACTTTCTCTTTGAAACTTCAACAGTCGACCACATCAACACACGAAAATTAATGATTATGAAACCAAACTCTCCCTTTTCACCCCCTTATGGGTACAATTACCAAAAAATCCTTTCTAAGAAATACATTCACACAAAAATCACCGAGAAAATCGCCGAAAAAATCGGTCGTGGGCGAGCACCCTTACAGGGCTAATTGCGTAACACACTATCAGTAGCAATCGGTTTCAATTTGACAGTTCAAAAAAATTTCTGCTCAACAACGTAAACACCGCTGTTTACGTTGTTGAGCAGAAATTTTTTTCTACCATAAGAAGCAATGGATTCGCAATATACTTCTAAATCATTCCGATTCGGATTCAAACTGTGTTACGCAATTAGGGTACAGGTTTAAACTTGTCGGTGCCGACTGCCTGGACTGAGCCATACGGGTTTATGATTGGTGGTTTGACCGGTACCTATCAGTACCGACCCGTACTGACATCCGGACCGAAAAACCTGTATCCTTTATGTTTGCACCCTTGGGAAGAAAAATACATGTTTTACCGACCCCGATTAAATTGTGATAAGGATAGGAAAGCAGGCGGAATCTTCGGCAGATGTGTAGTTACGCTAAGGGCTTTGTTCTGCCAACTGTAACAGAAAATTAAAAAAAAAAAAACATTTTCCAAAGTAGGTAGGTAAGTAATGATTTTTGAAATTGTAATTCTATTCGAAGCATTTTTCTCAACCACGTTCTAAAAAATTAACTGTTTTGGCTGGTTTGATATAAAAACAACTTTGGCATGTTGGATTAGTTGACGTAATTAACAGAATTATTAAGATTGTGTGTTGGATCTTTTTGGCAGAACTATAGATTATGTTGATCATGCATCTATGCATAAGTCTATTAATTTTATTCTAGAAATCTTACCTGTTTTTTTATTTGTCGTTTTAGAGTTTTTTTTATGTTATCAAATAAATAAATATCTGAATGTCATTGCGCGATGATTATTTGTGTTGTACCTTACGTATTGGCGGCCTGTGGAATTCTAGAATGGAGAAAGGGCCGGTCATTTTACATTAAGGAGGTTTATACCTCTCAATAGGTTGAGAAGAGTTCTCAAGGCGTGTGTAACCGTGTGTACCTACGGTCGGCCAAAAAAGTGGTTTATCAGAATTGACAACATTTCCTTGCAAAAGGAAAAATAGTTAAAACTAAGAGCTCCTGAAACTAGTCTTTATCTACACCATTAGGTATGTATAAAATAAATTACCTACCCCCTTTTTTCCATTTTAATAATAAACTACATGCAGGCTTAGCATGACGATTTCTACTCTACTGTACCCTACCCTTCTCGGTAGAAAACTATAAATAATAATAATAATAAAATCTTTATTTCCAGTTTTACAATTTTACATTTACCACTTAGTCTCACTCAGTAAAGACTTAGTAAATCATTAAAAAAAAAAATCGTTTAATTCAGGTATTAAACCCATAGTAAAATTACAAAAATAAAACAAAATTACAATCCATTATAAATTAAATTACGTGCATCAAAATTAAATTAAATTACAATAGACAAAAAATCGTAAAAAAAATCCTTGTAGGTTAATACAGAGTAATAAACCTCTGACACCCCCGTATCTAAGAATAAACTTGTGATAGGAGTGTCAGGGCTCTCAGGTTAACACCAAATATACAAGTAACAGTTCGGACAGAAAATAAAGTAAAGTAAAGATTTTACACACAGACTAAAACAAAAACTAATTTACAAAAAACCAGAAAACCACCAACCCAACCATTTGTATAGTGTATGCTATGTGTGTAAGTTTGGGTTTTTTTTTTACATGTGTTATGTTGTGTTGTGCTGGAAGGAGTGTGTATTCCAGGATGTGTCGGACAAGGCACTGTTTGGGTGAAAGGGTTTATGTCATGAGAATTTTTTCAACCTCGTCATAGCTAAGGGTCATTAACCATTTACAGACCTTAGGTTTGCAATCTTTGTTGAGAGTGTAGATGTTACATTGTTTTTTCACAAAGTTGTTTATACGACTACCAAGGATTCTGAAATGACGTTCTGCAAGTTTCGTTCTGTGCCTCTCTATGGGACAAACGTTCGTAGTCCTGCGTTTTATCAATAGATTGAGATCCAACTGCAAAGAAGTATGTCTACGCAACGTACAGTTTAGCGCAAAGAGCTGCCTTACGGTTAAGACCTGACATTCTTTGTATAATTGAGCCGTACTATGCTGATAATGTTTAAAAGTCATGACCTTGAGAACAGCTCTTTGCGCCCTTTCCAGTTGTATCATACTTGTCTTCGAAGCACCACCCCAAACCAATATGCCGATTGTTAATATTGACTGGCAAAGGGAGAAATACACCATGCGCAAGGTATCTGCGTCAGCACTATAGCGCAGGCCCTTAAATACGGTAATTAGTTTTCTAACTCGACCAGACAGCGCCCGAATCTGAGCATTCCATGATATGAGATTGTCTATTAGTACGCCAAGGTATTTCACACTGGTTTTTCTTGCCAGGGGAAGGCAGGAGCATTGGTTTGGGTAAGCATTACAATTACTATGAGCTTTAACTGAAATTGTGTTGTCAGGCTGTGAGGTAGATTTGAGGGAGAAAGTGATAAAGTTGGTTTTATCCACATTTAGAGTAAGACTATTCGCTGATAGCCAAGACATAACAATGCCAAGAACAGATTCTGCCCTCTCTTGGGTTTCGGTCCAATTTTCAGCATGTACTAGAAGGGCCTTATCATCCGCATAAGTGTAAATGGAACAATTTGGGACACAGACTGTTTACATATACACAAAAAAAAAGTGTAGGACCCAAGATGGAACCTTGAGGCACTCAAAAGGACAATCCACACTCATCACTCACGCGGTGACTTTAACACACTGCGTTAGCTCTGATAGAAAGCTTGCAAATATAGCAAGTGAATAATACTTTCCAATTTTTTGAGTAGGATGGGGACAGAGACGGTGTCAAATGCATTGGATAAGTCTAGGAATAAACTTATGCACCTAGACTTTTTATCAAGAGTCTTAACAACTTCACTGATCGGGCCGAGAAAGCGTCCTCACATGACTTCCCTCTACGGAAACCGAATTGATTGCTGGAGAGAATATTATGATTTTCCAGGAAAGACAGACGATTGTTCAGGACCCTTTCAAGAACCTTCGATAATGCCGGAAGAACTGAAATTGGTCTGTATACTGCCTCTGTCTCCTCCCTTGTGAATAGGGTGAACGACCGCTCTCTTTAAAACTCTCAGAGATACAAAGACCGCATAAGTGAGAGGCACAAGAGTCTGTCTGCTCATTTTGAGAAGCCGTGAACTGATTCCATCCCATCCCGAGGCAGAATCGGCATGAAGACCCATTATAATATTTTCAACTTCAGCGTGATCCGGAGGGAGAAGAACAATTGAGTTCACCTAAAGCGTCGTCCCTGACATATGACTCATGTACCAGAATTTGTATGCTTATATTTGCAAGTTTCTTGCCAATATTCGCAAAATAATTGTTGACTAAGTTTATTGAAGACTTGCAGTCTAGGTTGGACATAGACAATACCTCCATAGGAGGAGGTCTAGAGATTTGTTTATTCATCATCATCATCATCATCATTACAGCCGAAAAGACGTCCACTGCTGGACATAGGCGTCCCACAAAGCGGATTGGCGATCGCAGTATGGTGTTAAAATGCATAGATAATGCTGCTGCCCACTCTCTAGTAAGTCCCTTAGTCGCCTTATACGACACCCACGGGAAGAAATAGGGGGGTGCTATTCTTTACGTGGCACTACACAGACAATTGTCAATTCATTCAAACATTGACAATTTGTTTATTAATTATGGTATTCATGGTGTTCCAGGTCTTTTTAGGATAATTTTTTACTGTCTACACGGAAACGTAATTTTTGTCTACTCTTCCGTCGACAAAACTCTGCTGCTCTACGGTTCTCGTGCTAAGCCTGCTGGCATAGTTGACAATTTTATTTAGATAATGCTTACCAAAATTTTCAATAAATAGATTTTCGACTAAAAAAAGACCATCTTTATTAGACGAGGGTTTATTATTGCAAAATAAAATAATAATTCAGGATTCAGTTACAGTTAGCAATAGCAACCACATAACACTAAATTTGTTGCTAGTTGATGCGTGGCGCAAGAGTGACCTGAAGCATGGGTTTAGCCAGAGGGGGGGGGGGAGCATTCAAAATATATTGAAATAAGGAGAGGCGGGAGTAGGTATAAATTATTACATTTATTTATGTCCGTGACTACCGCCGCCCCACCAACGCCAATCGCTTCCATATTTGGTAAATAATTAGTGCTCAATTGGTGCTAATTAGTGCTCGAACAACAGAATTGGTGCCTTAGTAGTTTTCGAGATAATCGACTTTGAAGGTGGTCCTGCGGTAGTCACGCTCCCTTCAGCAGGACCACCATGAGCGCAGAAAAAGGGGGCATGCTACAGCTATTCTAAGCATACAAATAATTAGTGCTCTTAAATGTGATTCATTTCGTAACAAAAAAAGAACTGAAACATTTGTATATACCGAGAAATCAACGATGATAACTTTCGCGCGCTCGTTCAGCAGGACCCCGACTTTGAGTGTTGATTCCAAGTTTCAGGAGCTAGTCGCTTTCCTCAAACCTACATAGAAAATTAGTGCTCGGCGGGATAAAATTGATACCCAAAATTCAAAATTACTGCTCCAGTAGTTTACGAGATATACCATACCATTGGTGGGGTAGCGGTAGTCACGGTGTTAAATTTTCATTTGAAGATTTCTCTATTAAAAACTCTGTGATTTCTTCCCAAATTTATACAAAAATTAGTGCTCCTAAAGAAGCTATAGTGACCAAAAATTCAGATTCCCAAGTGTTGTATTTTACGAGAAATTAGCTTTCATTCAAACTCAAACTCAAAGCATTTATTTCAAATAAACCAATTACAGGCACTTTTGAATTGTCAAGGGGGTCGGTCAGTCATCAAGATGAAGTTAGTTGCCCATTCCTTTTCTATACTAAATGTCCGCATATAATCCGACCAAATTAAGTTGTCAATGGTATTGAGCTGTTTATGAGATGTACACTCGTGCACATAAATTGATGGATGTCGGAATAGTAATAAAAACAGTTCAATATCTATAATTTTTATACAAACTGTTTACCTTTACTCAAATTGAAATAAGATTAGACATTTAAATAAACATTTTTTACAGTCCGTTCAGCCGATGTTGACTTCTATTGCTTTGGTGGCATGACAACTGGCAGCTGTAATAAACAGTTGGTATTGTAACCACGTTTTTGCTTTTAATGCCATCCTTATGCCTACGGAATAGAAGTCAAAATTGGTTGAACGGACTGTAAAAAAGTTTATTTAAATTTCTAATCTTATATCAAATGGAGTAAGGTAAGTATATATTAAGAAAACAAATAACGTGTAATGTGATACGTTTGTTAATGACGTGGGTAGGTAGGTACTCCAATAATGATTTTTCTGTATTGTAAGTACCTACCTTTTGTCAGCGACAGCGATAGGTATTTCTTATTTATCTCTTTCCTACTAATTTACCGTTGCTGCAAGCAGTACCTAAGTATTAAAAACCAAATTTATTGCATTAAAAAATCTGTAATTTTGAAGTAGTTTTAATAATGATTAATTTAATGGTATATAATTTAGTAATGATTAATTGAATAGTATATAATTTAATAATGATTACTTTAATGGTATATAATTTAATAATAAATAACTTACTACCAATAGATAATAATTTGATGTAAATGAAATGATGTTTGTTTGTTTTTTGTAATGTTCACTTACTCGAGTTTATGTTTTCGTAAGCACGTGTTTCTGTGACAAATAAAATTATTTTTCTTTCTTTCTAAATATTTGCATGCCGAATGGCAAAATATGGCTGATCTTTGTACAGTACTAACACCTATTGATGTGTATCATCTACCCATATTTGTGAAAATAAAGTAATTCTTATTCTTCTTATTCTTAAAAGTAATTTTCATTCTATACATAATTGTTGTAACTATGCATGAATATCCAAGCTTTTTCTATTCTGTTCTATCGAACCTTTTTGTTTAACATATTTCTACTTTTGTTTATGGTTCTACCTAGTTACCTACTAGTCGGCCTATCTTAATAGTCTAATCGAGTTGATTGATTTGTGTTAATAAATTTAAGTGCAAATTTTATATTGTTGATTTTTAAGTACCTACCTACTTAAAATTCTACTGATTTTACAAACTGTGATCTATAATCAATGAAACTTATTCGATTTATAAATGTATTTTCCGTTAAAAATACACATACTAATTTATAAATCTTAACCTAGCTTTAATAAATAATAAAGTAGGTATTGAATTGGTAACTAAAAATACACCCAAGGTCCATACACAAATTTCCACTGACATACATATGTCAGTGGAAATTTGATAAAATCGACTTCAGGTACTGACAAATACATAACTATTACTTATGCAATACATTTATACTAACGTTATTGGCAACATATTATTAATGCAATAAATTAGGTTTTTAATACTTAGGTACCTACTGCTTGCAGCAACGTTAAATTAGTAGGAAAGAAATAAATAAGAAGTACCTATAGCTCTTATATCCATATAACAACACAAAAGGTAGGTACTTACAATACAGAAAAATAATTATTCGAGTACCTACCTACCCATGTCATTAACAAAGGTATCTCAGGCCATGGGTAACGTGGTTCGGAGCGAGAGTGCATGGGAGGCCGTCACCTCCTTCTGCGAAGCAGTAATGCTTGCGAAGGAGGAGGCGGAACGCGTGAGGGAGAGGCAAGGTTCGCGCCCTCGCGCCCTTAGTCGCCGCAGGAGACGCCTCGGGTGTCGGGAGTCGCAAGCCGATTTCGGCCACCGTAGGCGCGGGCTTGCGGACGGTGAGCGATGGGTAGCTCACCGTCCGATAAGGACCAGGCCCGGATCGACGGCGCGTTGTATTCCACGTGCGCCCTAAAGAGTTGTCAGCAGCAACTGACGGGGTCCGTTAGGGCCAATGCCTGCGGGTGGGTTTTAGTCAGTAAAAGTCTGACACCCAGAGCGGGAGAAGTTATTTGATAATTTCCCACCCAAAAAAAAAGGCCATGCATGAGTAACGATAGGTTATTTTTTTTTTATAAATATGTACCCAAGTACACAGTTTGTATAAAAATTATAGAAGTTCTATTCTATTCTATTTTTGAATATGGCAAGCAAAGCCGATGTCGACTATTCTGCCAATGTCTAAAGTGAATTGGAAAAGCAAGTGTGCATTGTTGGAGTAAAAAAATAAATAAATCTTTGATACAACTGTTGAACTTAATGTAGATCTTGTGGGGTTAGTACTGGACTGAAACAAACAAATTATAGATATTGAACTGTTGTTAATACTTTTCCGACATCCATCAATTTATGTGCACGAGTGTACATCTCATAAACAGCTCAATACCATTGACAACTTAATTTAGTCGGGTTATATGCGGACATTTAGTATGGAAAAGTAATGAAAGCTAATTTCTCTTAAAATACAACACTTGGGAATCTGAATTTTTGGTCACTATAACTTCTTTAGGAGCACTAATTTTTGTATAAATTTGGGAAGAAATCACAGAGGTTTTAATAGGGAAATCATCAAATAAAAATTTAACACCGTGACTACCGCCACCCCACCAATGGTATGGTATATCTCGTAAACTACTGGAGCAGTAATTTCGAATTTTGGGTATCAATTTTATCTCGCCGAGCACTAATTTTCTATGTAGGTTTGAGGAAAGCGACTAGCTCCTGAAACTTGGAATCAACACTCAAAGTCGGGGTCCTGCTGAACGAGCGCGCGAAAGTTATCATCGTTGATTTCTCGGTATATACAAATGTTTCAGTTCTTTTTTTGTTACGAAATGAATCACATTTAAGAGCACTAATTATTTGTATACTTAGAATAGCTGTAGCATGCCCCCTTTTTCTGCGCTCATGGTGGTCCTGCTGAAGGGAGCGTGACTACCGCAGGACCACCTTCAAAGTCGATTATCTCGAAAACTAGTAAGGCACCAATTCTGTTGTTCGAGCACTAATTAGAACCAATTGAGCACTAATTATTTACCAAATATGGAAGCGATTGGCGTTGTGGTCCTGCGGTAGTCACGGACATCATTTATTTTGAATTTGTCGCGCGTGGAGCTTGGAGCAAGTCTCGCTGTGCTTGCAATAATTATTTTGATTCAAAAGATGTTAAACACCATAAAACTTAGATGTTCCTCGAGATATCGAGTACATTCCTATCTTATAATTACAGCCCTGAAAAAGCATGGACTTGAATGTTCGCACATGGTTGGTCAAAGTTACGACGGGGCTGCAGCTATTAGTGGGTATTTGCACGGTGCCCATCGCGTATGTTCGTCAAGAGAAATATTATTTTTTCATGAATATTATGTCATTTCATGCACATTATTGTTGCTTTATTTTCTTTGACCCCACTCCCCCCCCCCCCGCCCCCGTTGACTACGCCCGTGAGCGGGTTACTGTACTTACTTGAATACAGTACCTAAGTAACCTGAAGGGTTTACTGTACTTTTGAATAGGTAAAGTAACCCTGGATTAATAACTTACGTTTTTGCCACGTATTAACAACTCCAGCGTCATGTCTAAATTGATTTAGATTTTTGTGTGACTATTATTTTTGTTGCAATAGAATTTGAACTCTGTCATGTATGACTTAAATACAAGTTTTTTGTTTTAAAACTTAATTATTACCTATCTGTGATTCTGAATTTAGTGTATAATTCAGTATTCGTTGAGTATGCACGTACGCATCAGAGCGTCTATTGCCTGGTATGGGTCACAGTTGGAGGCTGGTCGACGGTCCTCTACGTATCCTTTCTTATTTTCGGCGACTACTCGCGGTATCCTGATGCTGCAGAAACGTCCCGCTATACCTATCAACAATTTTTTACATTTATGTACATAAAATCACGCCCTCTTCCCATGGAGGTAGGCAGAAACTACCACCTGCTACGGTTCTTACATCCTCTTTTTGCTTCGTTTACGTTCATACATCAGGGAGAACAAATTCGAAGTAGCGGCCGAATGTTCGGCCGTTTCCTAACTACGACTGAGGATGGCAGACAAAGGCGAAAGAAAAAAAAAACTCGGCAGTCAAAGAGATAGGTACCTACCTAAGTCAAAGTCAGAAATGTGACTTGAAGTCGGGTAAGGGCTCAAAGTCAAAAAAGGCAAATATGGAACAAGAAACGGCCGATACTTCGGATTATCGCTATGGAGTAGTCCTGGCCATACACACACAACGGTAGTGAGTAGGTAGGTAGGTACTACCACGGAGTAAAAACAAAGGGTACTACGCACCTAATCTTTCTGAAAATGTCCTAGGGAGTCCTCGGCCGGCGTTTCCACTTACATCTGCCTTCTGAATTACCTTTTGTAAGGCTTAGCGCAGACAGAACGGAGCGCAGCGGAGAAGATTTTATTAACGCACTTGAAAATAAAATTAAAAATGATTACAATAAGGTGCATAAATGCTTGAACCTGACAAAAATTGCTCGCGCGTCCTCGAAGATACGCGGGAGCATACATACGCGATCCGTAAAGAAAATGCCCGAGACCGCGCGGGGATTATTCCTCTCTGTCTGCGCTGAGCCTTAGTCGCCTTTTAGTCATCCTCTGATTATGAAAAAAAATATTGTCCGACACTCCCACTGCTGGGAAAAAGCCTTCCCCAAATTCTTTCACGTTTTTTTTTTCAGAGCCACCTCGAACCAGCCTTTGCGGTTCGCGTCCAAGTCCTCTTGCCAAATTTTGATGGGCCGTTTGACGACGCCGCGCCGTCCAGCTTGATGTAATTTTTTTATTGATTTTTGGTAAGCAGGCTGCCAGCCATTTTAAACTACTTACTAGCGCAGAGATTTGGACCCATAGTAAAAGTTTTTCATATTTATGATAAGGCAGGTCCTCCTGGAAAGATGCTAATTAAGTAATTTAAAGTTGACCGCTTAAGTAGACTTTCCAGGCAGGGGCGAGCCTTTTCTACATTCCAAAATTCCATACCTACCTACTCGTTTTTTGCTCAGACATAAATCCTAGAATCAGGAGAGGTCATAAATATTAGACGTAAGTATAGTCACTTACCAGCACTAAACTTTGAAATACATTCTGTTTCGTGAGAACCAGTCAAACGTCTCGCGTTATCTTTTCCTTCATGCGCATCGTAAACCTTGATGTGTTTTATATGAACCCTTTCCAGTTTGTGAATTGCCTTCTCGATTTCCCTGCAATTATTTAGGTAGGTAGGTACTTACTAAAAATCATCATCATCATTTCAGCCGAAAGACGTCCACTGCTGGACATAGGCCTTCCCCAAAAAGGGGGAGGGGATTTGCCATAATCGCCACGCTTGGCAGGTGGGTTGGCGATCGTAGTATGGTTTTAAAAATGCATAGAGAATGCTGCTGCCCATTCTCTAGTAAGTACCTTAGTCGCCTTTTACGACACCTACGGGAAGAAATGGGATGGTGCTATTCTTTACGTCCGGCACCAAACGGAACATAAGAATAATTTGGTTAAATAGAATCTTTTAAGGAGGTAGAATTGGTACTTAGATAAATAAATTCGGGCTTCATCATCAGCCTTCAGCAGTCCATTGGACATACGCCTCTCCACTCGCACGCCATTCATCTCGATTCTCGGCAACTTGATCCAGCTGCTACCAGCCACCCTGCGAAGATCGTCTCTCAAGGTAGCCTGAGAGCGTCTTAAGTTGCCGTTCAAGTTCGGCCTTATACCTACTGTTACTTTGGAGGGGAGCAAATCGATATCAATAATCCGGTGCTTATGTTTTGCTCATTGAGTGTACCCACCTAACAATAAAATTTATTCTAAAACAGCATGTTTGAACTCTAAATTCAATTAAAGAAAGAGTATTCACGTTTGAAGATAGGTTAGATATTGGGATCAGTCGAACAAACTACAACACTTACTCAATACCGTTGTCCGCACGCATTTGTTTGGTAGAAAAATTGATGTGCGCACCAGAACCCTCCCACTCAACGAATGGTTTAGGATCCACCTCGACCTGGACTCCGTTCTCCGTGGCTAGCATTTCCAAGATAAAGCGCGCCATCCATAGGTCATCACCAGCATTCACCCCAACAGATGGACCAACTTGGTACTCCCATTGGCTCGGCCCAATCTCGGCATTGGTGCCATATAGAGGAATTCCAGCAAATAGACAACATCTGTAAGTAGGTATATTTACATAACCCTGTCGTAGATCAATGGTCCAAAATAAGTTACAATAGGCTGCCGGAGCGTAGGTATACCTACCTACGCGTTAAGGCTTCTACAGACCAGCGCGACTCGCGACGCGACACAAAGGCACCGCTCATCGCGCGATACGCGGGGCCTTTGTGTCCTTTGAAGCCTTTATTATCGCACTCGCGCGCGTACCATACCTATTCCGCGGCAGACAGCGCTTTAAGGCTTCTACAGACCAGCGCGACTCGCGACGCGACACAAAGGCACCGCTCGTCGCGCGACACGCGGGGCCATTGTGTCACGCCAGTATATACTTAGAAGCCTTTATGTACGCGGTAATCGGAAATGAGACTAGAATCAATTCTATTTTTTTTGTAAATATTGACGTTCAAAAGTGCCTTTTATGTGCCTATTTGAAATAAACAATTTGACTTTGACTTTGAATCGGTATGGCATACGAAAGGTTAAAGGCTCGTGCAGACTGATGCGACCAGCAGCGCAACTTGTAGCGTCCGCGATATCGAACCAGTCTGTATCGGCCGTTATAGCCATTGATAGGTAAGTGTAAGAGTTCGGAGCTGTTCAGTCACCTCTTTGCCTATTTACGGGAAGTTTTAAAGGCTCGTACCTACAGACTGGTCCGATACCGCGGGCGCGACGAGACACTACTAGCACAATTTCTATGTCGCGCCCGCGATATAGCATGAAGGCTTCTGCAGACCCGCGCGACTCGTGACGCGACACAAAGGCACCGCTCGTCGCGCGACACGCGGGGCCTTTGTGTCGCGCCGGTGTGTAGAAGCCTTTAGTCTGTAAGATCAGTCTGTCGGTGTGATTATTCGTTTTGCCTTTCTTGTATTTCTTTACCGCTTTTTATTACTATCAAATGAGAGCGGTAAATTATACTTACCTACGGGTCAGAAATAACATATTTTTGGAACAACCTAAATCTGAGGTAGATATTTAACTACCTACCTATAATCACTGATTAGGAGGTTAGGTACCTGTAGTGTGCGTTAACAATATCCCTGGCGAAAATCTTATCGGCACCAGTACCGCAGTAGTAACTTTCTCCTCTCCGGGGATAGCCGCCCTTCGGCCACCCCAAGGGCCTCGCATCAGAGCGGTTCAGAAAAAAGAATTCTTGTTCAATACCAAACCACGGCTCGTCTGCCCTGCACTTCTTGTAAGCGTCTGCGCACTTTGCACGATGGTTGGTTGCTGTGTAGGTATTGCATAAATAATTTAATGTTAAGTTACTAAAAGAGCTTTTTTTTTACTGGGTCAGTATGGGGAATCTAATCCCTAAGAGATAGAGGAACGTTGAGATCTTTTTTCAAATATAGAACAAAAGTCCTAAAGGTTCCCAAGAGAATATGCCCCTATTTCTCATGAATTTGGAATAGGTAGGCATACATAGTCCCAGTTAAAAAAAACACTCTGTAAGTATTTATATTTTCTACACATTTGCTCAAAAAATGCATACCTATTTACGAAGCCTTTATACCTACTTACCTACATTGTTCGAAAGTTAAAAATTACGCACCATTTATCGGAATGAGCGGTAAAATACATACTCCAAGGACCTTATATAGGTACCTACTTAGAGTATGTATTTTACCGCTCATTCCGATAAATGGTGCGTAATTTTTACCGTACCTACGTAGTACCGTACTTTCGTACCTACCTGTTTTACCGCATACTACGTTGTAGGTATAACGCCGTGCGTATGCTATACGGTTATTTTTAAATTACATTAATAAATATAAGTACCTTTTAGCAATCCACCAACGACAAGAAATTTCACGAGGACGAAGTCGCGGGCAAAAGCTAGTTTGGAATAAATCATATGTAGACAGGATAAAGTAGCTAGCTAAGTTTTTTTTTCAAATCTCCGTTTCTTTTTGCCCAAAAAGGTTAAATAAAAGGCAGTTTCAAAAATGGAAAAGGAACCTCCGTTTTTTTTTCTTGACGGTATAGCTTCTGTTGCTAGGCATGTAGATAAGTAGGTATTTAGTAGGTAATTGTTTCAACGCACGTGTGGGATCCAGATTCTTATCGTATGTGTCACACATGACGAGCAGGTGATTGCCGTGTCTGAAAGGGTTCCTGTATATCGCACGAGGAGTTAAGAACCGATCAGAATTGCGTCTTATCGCCTGTTGAGTACTGAACCCATCGAAGGACATAATCGGAAGATCTGTGAAGGAACACGGGTGGGTTTTAGTCAGTAGCAGTCTGACACGCCCTCCCGCTCCACCCAGAGAGGGAGAAGTTATTTGATAATTTCCCACATAAAAAAAGGACTGTTTTATAGCTACTTTATAATATTATGGCGCCAATTAACTAATAAACAAAGGGGCATTTAATCCAACCAAAGTATTGAATTCAGTAAGTAGATACGATGTATGAAATGTAAATAAACAAATGAATAAGTAAGTAAGTACATACAATGTATGATATGTAAATAAAAAAAAAATAGGTAAGTACATACGTAGATATGTAGCTCAATAGGCTACCTTTCTATAATCGTCTATCAGGAAACGTGCTGACTGACGAATCAGTCGTCGGATTTCTATAGTTCACACGGAAATCAAAACAAAATAACAATAAAGTACGTACTTAGTTCTAAATTCGAATTATTATGGGTACCTACACGATAAATCTAATAAAGACTGACGCAATATCGCGGGCGCGACAGGTACCGACAAAGAAATTGTCCTACTAGTGTCGCGTCGGCCCGCGATGTCGCGTGAGTCTGTAAGAGCCTTGCTAATGCCAATAAGGACATGGAAATTAGCATTCGTTTGTAGTAGGTACCTTAGTTCTGAATAATTAAAATTATTATAATTACTAGATAAATCTAATAATTGATGGACATGGAAATTAGCATTCGTTTGTAATAAAGTACTTACTTACTTAGTTCTGAATTAAAATTATTATACTTACACGATAAATCTAATAATTGATGGACATGGAAATTAGCATTCGTTTGTAATAAAGTACTTACTTAATTAGTTCTGAATTAAAATTATTATACTTACACGATAAATCTAATAATAATGATGGACATGAAAATAATAATTAGCATTCGTTTGTAGTACCTACATACCTAAGTACTTCCTTAGTTCTGAATTTAAATTATTATCCATTACTTACATGATAAATCTAATATTTGATGGACATGGAAATAGCATGCGTTTGTATTCGGAAATATGATGATTTCCGAGAGACATTATGATATTATTAGAAGCACTCTATGTAGGCTACAACTGGCTAAACACGGTCAGCAGCGAAAGTCGATTGGCATAAAATTATTCGAAACACTGTTTTCAGTTTTTCATATTATGGCTAAGGCCGAGTCCGAATTAAATTAAAAGCGATCGTCCGTCGCCGATACCTATGTCACTGCTTTTTCGGTAAACCTGAACACGTAGTCACTTTGACAGAGGGCGCCATCCGGTTTTCCGAACAAGTGAGTGACATACGAACGTGACGATCGCGTATTCGCGCGAACGATCTTTTTGGTTAGGACGCGGGGTCAGAGTTTATTTCTGTTTTATTTTAGATGTTGCGCTCAATTATTATCATTTATGATCGACTTTCGTTATTGTTAAGTAAACAAAGAAGTCAATAGGTATTTGAAACCTTTCATATTTTCATCAAAACAGTTAACATTTCTCTTAGTTCGTAATCTGCATTCCGTTTTGTACATATCTTCTAGATTTCTAGGAAAGTAGTCATATGGTGGCAAATATTTTGATGACTGAGAATATGACATACTCGATATCATCTCTTCCATTAATTTATTATTCCAAGCCTCCATGTTGCGTGTTAATTTATCTGCAAAGCGACCATTTTTAATATAAGTACTTAGTACATTGATTTGTCGTGAAGGTTTGTAAGTTCTTAACCCCACGGTTCCTACCATTACCATGAGGTGGATACCTGGGAGATAACCTTCGTCTGGGGAAGTGGGGAGAACAAAGGGTTATGTCGGACGCACTGACTAAAACCTCACGGTTCCTACTACTACCATGACGCGGATGCCCGGGAGATACCCTCCGTTTGCAGAAAACAGAGTGTTGTGTCGGACTTCTACCGACTAAAAACCCACGGTTCCTACTACTCCCATGACGCGGATGCCCGGGAGGTACCCTCCGTCTGCGGAGAACAGAGGGTTGTGTCAGACTCCTACAGTCTAAAAATCCACGGTTCCTACCACTACCATGAGGCGAATGCCTGGGACATAGTCGTACATCCGCGTGCTCCCCCGACTGGTCCGCCATGTCTAGCGGGCTCCATCACCAAGTGAAGAGCAGCCGATCCCACAACTGCACGTCCCTAAAAGGCGCGCAACCTCTTTGGGCCTGACAGGTCGAGCGACGACTCAGAAAAGGAGGGGAGCACACGGGAAGCACATTTTTGTAAATAAATGATACAAAGCGTAATGAACTTTATGTCAATGGTGTAACGTAGGTACTATAATTAGATACGAGCTGCTTGGTGCGAGAATTCCCGAGATATCGACGAGTAAATCATGGAGAACGTCACAAAAATACTACTATCGATTCAAAAGGAACTGGCGGACCAATCTCCGGAATACACGTGACCAGTTTTTAAGCTTGTTACTAGTTTGTTATAGTACATTATGCTTTAAGTACACAATTTCGTTACAAAACCGCTTCCAATCCGTTCCGCGGCAATTTTAATTGAGCCTATATAGCACCTACTTACATCAAATTAAATACCTTTAGGCGTTTTAGGAATGTAATCCAAAGTGCGGTCTTTGTAACGCAAATGCTCGCCAGTACCATCGACCCAGACATATGTCGCCATAATCTTGTCTTCAGGCAGTGGGAGGTCGAGGTACTTTTCAATCGGATTATCAAATAAATCCCCTCGCACAGTGTTTCCGTCCTTTATGAAGTCATCTGTTAACATGTCAACGTGTTCAGAATTAATTATTTATTTATTATTAATAGGTAGGTACGATATCGGAAAAAGTTATGGAACTCAAGTGGAGTTGGGCAGGACACCTGGCAACTGATGACAGGTGGAGTAAGGCTGTGACTGAATGGCGTCCAAAGACTGGAAGACGAAGTGTTGGTCGCCCGGCGGGCGGTGAGATGGGCGGACGACATTATTACCATCGCGGGTAATTTCAGTACATATTTAATAAATTAGTTAGGCTTTATTGGAACTTTTAACAGTATTAAGGAGGTACAGTCCGCGAGGCCTAAGCTGAGCTTTGCATTTGTGTGAGTTGATCGATTATTACTCGTTTTCCTTTTAACATCGTTATATAGATACTTAAACATACCAGGGCCGTGATTTTTTCATTCCCTATTTGCTTTATTTAGATTATTTGGTTTGGATAACTTGTTTACAATGGCTTCAAGGCTAAGTGGTTTATCGTTGAAAAATGTGATGGTATGTTTTTTTTTTTCACGGTCGGGTGGCACCCGGGGCGGACCGCCCCCCA
Source organism: Tiliacea aurago (assembly GCA_948098905.1). Taxonomy (NCBI): domain Eukaryota; kingdom Metazoa; phylum Arthropoda; class Insecta; order Lepidoptera; family Noctuidae; genus Tiliacea; species Tiliacea aurago. Next base: position 13,148,504 of record OX402576.1, on the reverse strand, counting down.
CGCCCCCCCTATCTACGCCACTGCCTGTGCCAGTCTTATCTAGGTTCTACCGTTCTACTTAACCAAAAAGTATCCTACCTACCTTGAATCAGATAATCTTCTTAATAAAAATACATTAAGTATAATAGTTATAGTTTGATTTTTTGCACAAGACTTCCTTCTACTTATATCGAAGGTGAGGGTCTAAGGAGTTATTTTTGAAAACTCATCCTTTATAGGGGTTAAAAAACCGGCCAAGTGCGAGTCGGACTCGCGCACGAAGGGTTCCGTACAATTATCTATAAAAATGGCAAAAATACACGTTTGTTGTATGGGAGCCCCCCTTAAATATTTGTTTTATTTTAATTTAATTATTTATTTTTAAAGTCAATATACAACGTGTTTTTTTTGATATCCCATAATTCTAGGGTATGATTGAGGCCATATCAAAGAATCAACTGGCATATGAGTTATGTTCCAATCCTTCGTTATTTTTTTTTTTTCATTTTTCATACAAAATAATTCGGCAAAGTCACGATTATTAATGTAAAATACCCTTACGTGAAATATGACAACGTCGACAAGGTAGCTTTCCCTTCACTAGCTGCCGCCGGGAAGCCCCGATACCAACATACCTACATATTTTATTTTACTATTTATTTTACTACACTACTGCGAAGTTTGGCAACCTCGCAAAAGTAAAGATTTGTCATACTGGTGACAATTTTTGATCTAATTTAATTGTGATTGATGATATCTTCGAAACGATGCATTTTTGGATCACCTATTCTAGGAGTTTTAGTATTATTTTTACCTACAGAATATAACCCTAGAGTTATGGGATATCAAAAAAAACAGGTTGTATTTCTACATATTCTGTGAATATTTCAAGCGTCTACCGGATGCCGTTATCAATATAGAGCAAGAACGACCAAAAGAATCACGTTTGTTGTATGGGAGCCTCCTTAAATATTTATTTTATTCTATTTTTAAGTATTTGTTGTTAAAGCGGCAACAGAAATACATCATCTGTGAAAATTTTAACTGTCTAGCTATCACGGTTCATGAGATACAGCCTGGTGACAGACGGACAGACAGACAGACAAACAGACGGCGGCGGCGGCGGAGCCTTAGTAATAGGGTTCCCGTTTTACCCTTTGGGTACGGAACCCTAAAAACGTATCTGCTTTATATTGAATTATTTTTTTATGCAAGTTTCATGATCTAATTTGAAGTATTTTTTTAATTCAAGCGGTTTATGGTTCGGTTTGGAGAAAATCTCCCCACGGCGAATGTGCACAGCAGACTTAACACGAGAACTGTAGATGCAAAGCGTTTTATCGACGGAAGAGTAGACAAAAATGACGTTTCCGTGTATACAGTTGATAAGTTTTCTACAGAGAAATGGAGACAAGTGATTTCTATTCTACAGTAGAGTACAAATAGAAAGCGTCAAGGCTTCTACAGACAGGCGACGTGACACAAAGCCCCGCGTATAGCGCGACGAGCGGTGCCTTTGTGTCGCGTCGCGAGCCGCGCTGGTATGTAGAAGCCTTTATGCTAAGCCTGCTGAACAGTGAACATATTGATAGGATATTTTTGATTAAAGTTTTTTTGGTACTATAATATAAATTGCCGCCTAATAAAATTGCTACAAGATCTATCTATCTACTTATTTTCTCAATAGCTTCGTCTTACATCCGTTTTGTAAACCGAGAATTTGAAATTAAGTACTTGTCAAACTCTAAATCCTCCAATGTAGCCCACATTAAAGGAGAGTTTGACGAGTTCTTCATTTTCAAACTCTTCATTTCGCTAAATTAATAATTTCCTATGTTTTTTTACAAACAGTTTTTCGATTTTCGCGGGATATTACCTCAAATAATTTTCCCAAACCCACAATATTTTTGAACGGCCTATCCAACGATACCCCACACCATGGAATAGACGAGAAAAAAAAATATCATCCCCATTTCACGTGTAAGGGAGGTACCCTAAAAAAAAATGTTTTTCATAATTTTATTTTACCATTTTTTTGGCATGATTAATATGTATACCCATGCCAAATTACAGCTTTCTAGGACTAAGCGTCTCTGAGCTAAGCTGGCGACAGACGGACGGACGGACAGACAGACAGACAGACAGACAGACAGACAGACAGACGGACATGGCGAAACTATAAGGGTTCCTTGTTTACTACGGAACCCTAAAAAGGGATGAAAGTATGTTACATGGAAGATCGTCATTTTTGCCGATGGATAATCCCATCCCATCACACGGCTTGTAGTTAGGTGATAAGCCTAGGTAGGTACTAACCACGTCGGTGGTCCACAATAGCATAAGTTGACTGCATTATTAATTAAGATTATAGCAGCAGCCGCAAATCACAATGTTTAGCAAAATGTACTTCCAGGTTCTTTCCGAATAGAATAGCTTGGTAGGTAGCCAGCAATTATTGACGTAGGTAGGTAGGTATATGTTTGATTATCACACACATTGAATTCGATTTGTGTTAAATCTAAAACAATAATGTATCGCACAATTATTAAGGCGAATCTAACATGGTTCAATGGTTAGCCAAAGCAAATACCTAATATCTACATTCAACTTCAACTGTTCATTTCATTTCATTTCACTAGTGGCTTTTGTGGAAGAGACACCATAATTTTTACAATACAAAAAAAGGGGTGAACACAACGATTTTGACTTGATTTTGAGTGACACCAATTATAATCACATGACATACTCATGTTTACGAAGTTTACCAACTGTGGTAAAAAATTATAAACTCTTTGGTCAATATTGAACGCCATAGGTAAAGAATAAACTGCGTCTGGATTCATTATGTCATAAAATTCAACATATTGATTCCACCAACTAAAGAGTCTGTTGGTTTTTTTTAGGGTTCCGTAGTCAACAAGGAACCATTATAGTTTCGGCATGTCCGTCTGTCCCCGGCTTAGCTCAGAGACACTTTAGTACTAGAAAGCTGTAATTTGGCATGGGTATACATAATTATTAATCATGCCAAAAAAGTCGTCAAATAAAACCATGAAAAACATTTTTCTTTAGGTTACCTCCCTTACACGTGAAATGAGAATGATTTCGTCTATTCCATGGTGTGGGGTATCGTTGGTAGGCCGTTCAAAAATATTGTGGGTTTGTCAGAACCATTTTTCAATTAAGGGATCCGTTTGCGTAATATTAAGCTTTAAAGTGCTTTTTTTTGTTAGAGTCAAGTGTCCCCCCCCCCCCCGCCAGCTAAATGGTTGGTTTTGGATATGTGAAAAATTCATGGCAATAGTATATTTATAACAAAATTAAAAGGAAAACTATCACAGATAAGTAGGCTTCACAAGTTAACGAGTAATAGTCGACCAACTTAAATTTGCAGTTGGAGAATTGACCGTAACGTATATCGATGTATGGGAGAGCATGTTTTTCAACTACAATGTTAAGTTTGTTTTTGGGGTAAATTCATCCCAACTACGGAACCCTTCATTGTGCGTGGTCCGACATGCACTTGGCCGGTTTTTTTCATTTAATGTAGACCACACATAAATATAATGACTAATAAAAAACCGGACATCACATAGAATAATTTCAGATTTTTATCTATGCAAACTTCGGAGATAAGGGGGGGGGTATATTTTTTACATTTTTCATCAAAAGTCGGAATGAATTTTAATTTAAATGATTTTAATTTAAATGAATTTATTTAAGCAATTAAAATAGCAACCAGTAAAAAATAAAAATAAATGTTTGAGAATGTTCAAACAGCGCTCTTTCGTATGATATGCGAAATATCAAATATCCCACATCAAATTTTTAACAACACACAAGGAACAGCACCCCTAGTAGCCCCACTTCAAAAATTGAAGACCCCCAATATTTCAGTACCTTTTGCAAAAAATATATATTTTCTCATTTTCTCACCATACGGGTTCCTTTTTACCATTTTGGTACGGAACCCTAAAAATATGATTGACAATAGGTAAACCGCTGTCACTGTCAGACCGCTTATAAAAGAAAGAGAAGCGCGATGACACAACGCTTGTAATTTATTGCAAAATATGAAGCAATTATTTATTTACTGAAAAATAAGTTGAGTAATCGAAAATCAAAAACAACTGGATCAAAATTTTACCTACAACCACCGCCACCGATCACTAATGTGATCGATGCCTACAACGTAGGTACTTATTAGACATAAGGGTCCATTCAATATTATATTTTATAAATTTTTTGTTTATTTTGTTCGTGTCAGGGGGTTTTTTAAATATTCAATTTAACTTTTTATGCACAACTTGACCAAAACCTTAAATAGCACGCGAATTGGGTTGATACGTAGGGGAGTCAGGGATAGGTGGTTGCAAAGGGGAGTTATGAGTATAGATGAAGTGTGAGAAATAAGGATCCCATCAGCTAGGTTTTTTGCGACACCTGTGAAGAAGTTGCATGCTTGGTATGCAGAAGATTTTGGATATATGTATTGAGTAGGTACCTACTTCACACCAGGCCCTATCAATATACCAGCGCTGCGGTATTAATTTTTCCAATATCGCAGCATTATGAATATTTTATTTTTAAAGATATGAGCCTTTTTGGCCTCGAACAGGTCGTCCTTTGCTGTGTAGTATTTTTTTTTGTTTCATTGTTTTAATGTGAATTTATTCAGTTTTAATTTTTTTTATTGTTTGTATTTCCTGTGCGTGTCCAAATAAAATATTTTTCTTTATTTCTTCTTACCTTCCAATGGGCTGCTGTTAGCTTTTTCTAGTGTTCGTAATTTCTTTGATGATTTAACTTAGCCTAGTTTACTTTTGTTATAAGTTATTCTGTTCTTGGAGAAGCTGGGTTAAGAAAATAAATAAACACAAATGGTTTAGTTATACGAAGTATTTAATAAGTAATAATAAATCTTATTATATCCATACATATGATATATTACGGTAGAAATCCCTACACTTATTAGGTACTTACCATACGTACAATCGATCATCATATGTGACCGTGCATCTGTTAGCTGTGTACCTAGGGCACGAAAAACATAATCATTTTATATACCTACCTACTATTACAAATCGCAACTAATGACTAACTAATCTAACACATCTACTAGAATCATAAAAAAACCAGTTAGCAAAACTAGTCACAAAAGTGTAATGATTTACTTATCAATGTTACAAATAAAAGGACTTTAAAATAATATTAGAGTGGCACAAATAGTGGATTCGGAGGTAACTCCGAATGTAGGTACAATATATCTTACCTACTGACACACTTACACTGAATAAATATGCATTTTATAAGTTGGGGTACCTAGAAATAAAGATGTTTTCCTACAGTAAACATTAGACAGGTAGTACAGCACACAGTACCTCATATCTGTTTCACAAATCAAAAACTGCTGTCTAAACATAATAATGTGTAGTCGATATCACAATCAGAGCCAAAAAGTTCAATTTTAAAGTTTTTAACCCATATTTTCGTCCACAAATCTTGGTCCAATTTTTATTGGTTTTCGAATTTTTCTTCTTATAGGTATTCTCAGTCTTTTTCTTTCTAAAGAGCTATGCTCTTATCTGTGCAGCACCTACCTCTCCACATTGAGAGGCAGTTCCAAGACAAAACACGACTTAAAGTTCTAAGTTGGTGGTTGGTATGCTATGACACCATATTACTCATTTCTGTTCATAGCATAGCCGTACTGCCCATTAGGTCCACCATGGTACGCACCACTACCAGCAGGGCGTGACAGGAGCTCATGACGTGAGAGATGTGCTGGGACGGTTGATGGTTCAAAGTGCCCTTGCGTATTTACAGAGATCGGATCACAAATAGTGCATGGTGCAGGTATACAGTTGGCCTTCCCAGGTGTGCATATAAGATTGTACATTGGAGGTGCGTATAACGGATTGTAGTTGCCCATTGTTGGTGGGTATTTGATTGTAGATGATCTTTGGAGGCGCGTATATCGGATTGTATTTGTAGTTCACAGGTGCGTAAATAGGCTCATACTGGCACGTCGCCAGTGCGTGTATTGGCTCAAACTCGCACGTAGCAGGTTGAATATTACATCCGTACTTCGGTAGAATGTTAGTGTTCGCTGGTGTGTTCAACGGTGCAATGTTAGTATTCGCTGGTGTGTACATCGGTTGAATGTTAGTATCCGCTGGTGTGTTCATCGGTGGAATGTTAGTATCCGCTGGTGTGTTCATCGGTGGAATGTTAGTATTCACTGATATGTACATCGGTGGAATGTTAGTATCCGCTGGTGTGTACATCGGTGGAATGTTAGTATTCGCTGGTGAGTACATCGGTGGAATGTTAGTATCCTCTGGTGTGTACATCGGTGGAATGTTAGTATCCGCTGGTGTGTTCATCGGTAGAATGTTAGTATTCGCTGATGTGTACATCGGTGGAATGTTAGTATTCGCTAGTGTGTACATCGGTGGAATGTTAGTATTCGCGGAGGCGTGCATGCTTTCAGAAACATAACGTTGATGTTCTTTTAGTGAAGGTGACGGCGGCATGGGTATGGCGCTGGCATTGATTCTTGCTATGAACTCTTTGAGTTCAGGAGAAATGTATCCACCACAAAGTTCAGTAACTTCTTCTATCATTACGTGCAGGATTTCCATGATGGCCGCATCAGCAACTACAGGTTTCCCTTCAATGGCATTAGCTATTTGTTGAAAGAGTTCCCTGACGTTTATATTCCACACGCACTCAGTTGGTGGTACATAGTTAAAATTAGGAAACAGTCTAACTATTTGGGTTAAACGTTGTTTATTGGGGTCTTTGGGGGTGATACTCACAACGTGTTGCAATTTTGATAACGTCATTCTTTCCATTCGCGGAGCATCAGCCAAACAATTAACCATGTATAAAACAGCATTTTTTATTTCTTGACGAGTTCTTGTCGGTATCTTTGTTTCCATTTTATCGAAATCAAGATGACTCAGACCTTGTAATATATATAACTTTTCCTTTCTGGACCAGCCATCCATTGCAACTGCCATCAGATAGTAGGTATATAAAGCTCGACTTCAAAAGAATTGCCGAAGAGCCCAAAGAACACACGATTACTGGTATTTATAAATATTATCAAATACATCAATTGGCGCGATGGGTAAACGCTGCCTGGCCCGCCCGCGTAAACGTGAATACTAAAGAAATCAATACAAACAATACACCCGTGTTACCAGATCAAACACGTTCAAATTGCTTGCATAAGGTACTCGTGTCTGACGAATTAATATGCGGTATCTCAGGAAATGATAACCACACTTTTATAAAGCAAGATATCGACCATTTTTTATATTCGAAAATTCTAATCATCTAGGTGATGCCGATGCTTTTTTGTGGCAATTTAACCTTTATTTTAAAGGATACCATGATTATGGTGGTCACCTAATCTGGCACCACCACAAACACCGTTATCAGCCCGTACCATAATCTGTAGCTCGCACTATTGGATCATGATTGCATCAAGTGAATTTAGGTTGCCAAACCTTGTTTTCAATGACGCTTTGTGCGCAAGTCTAAAACATTATTGCCGTCTCGCAAACCCCGCAAGTCACGCAGTCGCAGTCCGCGAACAAAAAATGTCAGTCCTTGTTACTGGTTAAGATAGGTCTTAGCCATTTTATTTAACGGGTAAGCATATCTTCAAAAAATCTATTCAGAAACTAGGCCTAAGTAGGTACGCTAAAATTAGGTTTACCTACGCTCTGTCAAATAAGGCATAATCATTCTGTTTCACACATTGAAATTAAGTTTCCCGTTACGGGTCAATAAACCCGACACTTAGGTTTTGAACATCTTTGCAAATGTCTGGGACGAGCTTAAGGATATAGCTGTACAAGGATCTCTTGGGGCATGGCCAAAATTGAAACTTCACCGCCATCTTATTTTTTCATTAGTCAACATATTTCATTAATCTATTTCACAAAATATGTTTACCAACGGTTAGATGCCAATGTTATTGTTCGCTGGTCACACTAGATCCACTGGCTTCATTAGCGCCATCTAAGTTGCCATATGAGGACTACGCTGTCCCGTAACGATCTCAGGTGGGCTACCGCCCTACATTGCTACTGCTGTGAATCCCGCAGATAGATGGCGTTGCATAAAATACATAACATGCGATGGCCCTGTAAATAAAATTCCGGCAGGGTAGTATTTGTTCGGCGAGATGGGTGGTGACAATTTTAAGATCATTGTTTGCCTCATAGGCTTGGAAGTCATGAAGTCGCGTATAGAAATCTGCAATTCCAGAGAGGGAGAATGCAGGGGCGTTACTAGAACTTAATTCTATAATAAGGGTGTTACCAATAGTTACCATACCCAGAGACAAACCTGACATAACTATCATGACCTGCATGTCGATTCTGTAAATATTTCAGTAGGTATGTAGTGCTATCCTGTAAAAGTGTTACCGTGATAACTTAAGAAAAGACAAGTGAGCTTGAAGTGAACAGGGGGACTAAAATGGATGCTTTGGCAGAATCATAATATGATAATAATATTATGAATCTTAAAAATTCGTAAAATGGTTACAAACTGACAATTCATAATAGGATCTGCGTACAATTCATGTAGCCCGTGAATGAATTGCGGGATGTATGAATTGTACGCAGATCATAATTATGATTCTGGCAAAGCGTCCATTTTAGGGCCCCGGCTTAAGAGTTGCAAAAAATCTCCTTAGTTACTTATTTTTATATAGGTACTTTACTGTACACCACAAAAATACATACATCAGAAAGAAAATACGTTTATTTGTACTAAACCGGTACCTAGTGCTGTTCTGGAAAATCTCACCGTGAAAACTTACGGCCAAAACGTCCATTTTAGGCCCCCAGGTCACCACATCGCACACTTGATAACTACACCTATCTAGTTACCAATTGCGCAACTTGGTGACTTGCTGAAGAGTTGCAAATACAAATAGCTCCTTATCGCCTGAGACTCCGTTTATTATAAGTAAGCTACTCCCCTACAAGCATTCTTGGTGAGGCCTGCCTCCCATGCAGCCAGCTGAGGAACCTTAGAGGAGGTGCTCCGAGAAAACTTTATCCTGGGTGCCTAAAATGGACGCAGAATCATAATATGATCTGCGTACAATTCACAGGTACATCCCGCAATTCATCTGTTTGACAGCTGCTATTTGACATTAGACTTCATTAGAGCAATTCATAATTTGTGGACCATCTTACGAAACTCCTTAAAAAACTGGCAAACAGATGAATTGCGGGATATGAATTGCACGCAGATCATATTGTGATTCTGCCAAAGCGTCCATTTTAGGCCCCCTGTATTAAATCTATTTGTCTTTTGTTGTTCCTCTGTATCGGCTAGCCTGTCTACTGCTAGCTAAATCATCACCATTGTAATTTTACTATTTCGAATGCCTCGTTGTCTAGTGGTCGCAAGCGTTACTGCTGAGCATGAGGTCATGGGTTTGATTCCCGGGCAGTGCTATTGGATTTTTCCATCTGGAACTTTTCAATAGAAGGAGTCTGGCTTGTGCCCGTGTCCGGTTGATGGCAATAGGCTCGCCCCTACATGGGACTATAACGTAAATGGCGAAATTTGGGTGTAGGTACTATTGGTGAACCTCTGCCTTACTATTCAGGATAACAGGCGTGATATTATTTTACTAAATAGAACTGCTCAATTTGTAGTTGTTACAATAGGAAGGTCTACCATAGTCAATTTGAGTGGCAAATACTAGTTCGGTAACAAGCGGCACGTTGCCAACGGCAGAGGCAAGTCCAGCCGTCGACGAGTCTACGCTGCCTCTGCTGTTGGCAACCTGCCGCGCTCGAATTTAAGAGCACTTAAGTACTTAAAACAGACGGATAAATATGGAAAATAATCAAATTAAAGCATAATTAGTACAACAAAGTATCTTTATTTTTCATAATATCTCGTTTTATTATAACAACTTTTTTTTTATACACAAATACAATTTGTTAATTCATACCAATTTCCGATGCATGCAAAACAATTTTAAACATCTTATACATATAATAGCTTATATAATTTTTTTCAGACGATAGGAATATAATATTTTGTGCTCTACACGAGTGTACAGGGTGTTCACGTTTAGACATACTTCATAAGTGCTTGAACTCTGAAAGGCTCCTGCGGTTCCCATTACATTATACTCTAAAATATTTATGCAAATGTAATTTTGCACGATAAACTACCTTTAACATTAATATACTGGTAGATTCTTTAACACGTTAACATTATTTTCCCGGACATCATTTTAATTCTCTTGTTAGTATATAATATGTCAAGCAATTCATGTGTTCTCCATTCAGGTTATTCGTTTACTAAAACTAATTTGCAACTATGCATTAAATGAATTTGTTAAAAATAATGATATGTGGTTATTTGTAGTATACAATTAAACTATTTAACATCAAAATAACAATTTTGAAATATCACATAATATTCGTAGAAATATTTACCTACTTATACAATATATTAATATCTTATATGGTCCTTTTAAACGCACTACCTCTATCACGTGTTGAATTATTATCATTTTATTTAGTTATCTGTTTAGCTATTGTTATAGACATCCGTGGCTATTGTAAATTGAATAAACTATTCTATTGCATACCTATACTAGGCCATAATTATATTATTTGATTTGTCGTCGCTATTGAATATAATTATTACTTGATTAAGTAAACACCTATTCAAAATGTTTAACTTGGTGTTGTTGTGGACTATTTATATCACTAAAATGGAAGAGGGCTTAATAATGCACATTTGGTGCAGGTACATACAGCTTGCGTTGGCAACCAGGCACGAACATAATAGACGGATTGATGATGCGGTCGCTAGCTGACACGTGTCGCAGGAGTGGCCTGGCGGGGGGGGCGCCACTGTTATTCGTTGAGCATGCACGTGCGCATCAGAGCGTCTATCACAGCGTACGGGTCGCAGTTGGAGGCTGGTCGACGGTCCTCCAAGTATCCTTTCTTTTCCTCGGCCACTGTCCGCGGTATCCTGATGCTGCTGCCACGGTTAGCCACTCCTGTAAATAAATAAACATAAATTTTCTGCCCAATCCACTGGAAACATCCAGCTCATTAAGCACTGCTGCACTTACCCGCGCTGAAGTCATTAATACTGGCTGTTTCGTGGAGACCAGTCAAACGTCTCTCGTTGTCCTTTCCTCCACGAGGATCGTAGACCTTGATGTGTTTCATATGAACCTTAGACAGCTTGTCAATCGCCTTTTCAATTTCTCTGCAATTAAGAAAACAATGTCGTTAATACAAATTTTGCTGATTCATAAAGATGTGGAGATAATAAAAATAATAAAGATATTTAGGTAGGATAATGAAGTCGTCTAGTAACCACGTAAGTCATCATCATCATCATTTCAGCAGACGTCCACTGCTGGACATAGGCCTACCCCAAAACCCCAAAGGGGGGGGGGGGTTGCCATAATGGCCACGCTTGGCAGGCGGGTTGGTGATCGCGATAGAGGACGCGGTCCCTTAGTCGCCTTTTACGACTCCCACCGGAAGAAATAGGATGGTGCTATTCTTTACGTCCGACACCTCACGGAAAACCCCACGTAAGTACGTCACATAAACTGAAAACGCAATCTGTAGTAACTAATGCTAGTAGAACAATGAATGACTCATTACCAGGCGCTAATAAATTAATTAAAATTGAAAAATATTCAACCGACAGCCTCAGGTGTTGGTGGAAGTCACCGAAATAAAACCCACTAAGTATTTCAAAAAGATTACGGAATTTCTTAAACTATAAAATACGACCGACTTCTCGAATGCTGCAATCGATTACTCGTACAGGTTTTCCATTTAAGGATACTTGTCCCGCATAATCCGAATGCCATTTTAAGTCATAATTATAACTTCCAAAAAAGGCTGAGCACTTACATAATACCGTTGTCTTCACGCATCTTTTTCGTAGAGAAGTTCGTGTGTGCACCAGAGCCGTTCCAGTCCTGAACTGGTTTGGGATCGAAACTGACGATGACTCCGTACTCTTCAGCGAGCCTGTTCAAGATGTAGCGCGCGACCCAGAGGTCGTCACCGGCGGTTACGCCAACGGATGGACCCACTTGGAACTCCCACTGCGATGGCATGACCTCGGCATTGGTGCCAGAAATAGGAACGCCAGCAAATAGGCAACATCTGTAATTAAAACGTACACGAGCTGTTTACTGCGTTTCTGAGAAAAAAATTAAGAAGCGAAGTTTACGACGTAAATGCTATATTTTTGGGTATAGCATACATTTTCTATTAGTTACCTGTAGTGTGCCTCTACTAGATCCCTGGCGAACACCTTGTTAGCTCCGACACCGCAGTAGTAGGGGCCTTGTGGTGGGGGGAAACCACCCGGGGGCCATCCGAAGGGCCTCAGGTCCGAGTCCAGCAGGATGTACTCCTGCTCAATGCCGAACCACGGCTCTTCATCCTTAACCTTATCGCTGGCCTCAGCACACTTAATACGGTGGTTAGTCTCTGTGTGATTAAACGAAAATTATAAACCAATTTGAATTAAAGAGAACAGTTTTACTTTCAGAAGGCTAAATGGTGGATCTGGTAGTAGAATATCATTATTTGAAGAGCTTCCGTTTCCTATTAATTAAACTTACCTAATCTGCTACTGATTCAAGGCAACATTTTGCATATGAATGTCAATCATACAAGAGACTTTTGGTGTTCGTGATGACATTCTTCCATAAGAGCATTTGTGACTACGTTAATTTAATCTAACGTTACCAATCGATGCACAGGTCGTGCTGTCAAACAATTTCCATATATGTGTAGGTAATTGCGATTGTTAACCCTCGATGACTAATGTAACGCGACGACTACTACGGCGCGTAAAGCCAAATATTGGATATGTTTTGGAACAGAAGGCGAACGTTATCCTAATTTCCCAATAATGACCGTCTTCCATGTATATAATTATGAAAAATCATTGCTGCGGGCCGAGCACGGACGTGACAAGACATGATTAATTATGTCTTGTTTGCGTGCTAGCATTTTAAGACATAACGGTTTTATCGCTCAAACTGTGATAAAATGTGGTAGCCGTGCTCGCCCCGCTGTATTACCTATTTTGCTCCCACGAAAAGCTGAAAAGGAATCACAACAAATCAATTTGAAAATATTGTTTTAACGCACCTGTGGGCTCCATGTTGTATTTATACGTGTCGCACATAACGAGGATGTGGTTGCCACGTCTGAAAGGATCCCTGTAAATTTCACGGGGGCACAGGAACGTGTCAGAGTTGTGCCCTTCGGACTGACCGGTAGAGCTGCCATCGAAGTTCCAAATCGGCAGATCTGTAATGAAATCCATCATTAAGACGGTGCTTTCGTGGCCTAGAGCTATAGAGTGGTAGATAGCCAACGCATAATATGGAATGCAATTAAACTGATATATTACAGAACTGTGTTCACTTAATTTACTGTGGAAAACAACTTTCCAATGAACTAGGGATACTGAATGAAATCTATCGTAACATTTCTACGACTGCTTGTGGACAATATTGCTTTGAAACCTTTTAAGTTTTCATCAAAAAGTCCTTACTCCTAGAAGAGCGATGCTCTTACATTGTTATCGTAATTTACTGGATGTGACATCTTTTGTGTCGTTTTATAATTGACTAAACAATGTTCATGTGTAGGTATAATTTGCCCTTCTTCTAGTCACTTTTATGAAACAATAACGTTGTTTAAACAAAGTTAAATTACAACTTGTGAGCCTATAAATTTTGTTTAGTAAAATATCATGTTGTTTACAGATCAGCGCCGCTTTTCTGTCTTCTCTTCAGTGAAGGCTGAACAATTTAACTAAACTCTGCTAATTAGCTCGTTAATGAGGATGTAATAAATTACACTGGCTTCAATGGATGTGCCATGTTTCATCACCAGTCAAGTTTATGAGCCTTTATGAATTAAACCCGTGACCGACTTTTCAGTTTCAGTACCCCAAGTGTAAGTTTGCAAGTAGAGTAAACGTAACTAGCGCGTTTGCGTTAATATTTTTATTCTCACTTTTATACTCTTAGCATTATGATCTATCGGTCAAGTTTTAACGCAAATGAAATAGTTACGTTTACTCTCTTGTTTACAGCTTGCTGCTGTCACAAATCCTGTACCCCAACCACGCTTCCACCCTTGAACCACATTAATAATAAATTACGATGAACATTTTTCATGAAAAATTAATTTACATAGTACATTATTTACATATCATAACATCATCATGTTGTGTATGTATACTAAAATAAATAAATCACGCCTGTTTCCCCGAAGGGTTAGGCAGAGATGTATGTACTCGTATAATACACCCACAGATCGGTAGTTGCACTGTGCCTGGTTGATGGCAATAATACATGGGCATTCGCCCGCTAATACACATGGGCCTTAAACATAACTGACCAATTGTGGGTTTAACTGACTTATGGCCGAACCCAATAATTTATTTTCAGTGAAAGACAGATCGCTATTGATGATAGACAGTATAATTATTATATCTATCCTCGGATGGTCATAATCATTGATAAAGGCTATCTATCTAACGAAAACAATAAGTAGGTTTCTCTACTTCGCCCTCCCGTGCATTCCATTACAACCAACATCACTTTAAAAAACAACATGTGTGTTAGGGTTATATTAAAACTTCTTTGTTTCTTACTTCTAATTAAGTTACTGGACTATGATATAATTCTGTAGAGCCATATTTGTTATGGCCGCGAATCAAAATACAACCTGTTACGAGTACCTGCATATTGCAAAAAACGTAATAAAATTTGAATTTCACGGGCTACCTTAGCGCATTAATGTTGTTTTTTTTTTAAACTTAAATTCATGTTGGCATGGTGCTTGCATGGGGGGGTGTCACTAAGGGGGGGGGGGGGGTTAAATTTCTGTTATTTTTGTCTAGGGCGCACCGTTTTCGAGATATATGAATTTAAATTTTTTTAAATTACTTTAAATAAAAAAAAACATCTATGATCATTATTGCAAGTACTAAAGAGTTCATTTTAACTTGGCTACTTTACGTTTATCCCTGCAATTCGGGGAATAGCCAAATCTGCCATCTGTAGTACTGTCCTATCAAACAAATCGTATATTGGAACGCATACTTTGGCATTTCCATACAAATAGATATCTGTTGTAGGCGATACACCCTCCCATCAGTAGATAGCGTGGGCTGGTAGGATTCCATAATGTCTCATAGATTATTGAGACGTTAAATCCATCGATAGATATATTTTTCTATCTCCAGTAGGCCGAAAACGGGTGATAAATAGGTTATTGGGTTCGGCCGTTAGTAATAAAATTCCACCCACAGATCGTTAGTTGCAATGTGCCCGGTTGATGGCAATGATACATGGGCCATGGGCATTCGCCCGCTAATACACATGGGCCTTAAACATGACTGTCCAATTGTGGGTTTAACTGACTTAGTAATAAGACTCTTACCTTTGGGTTGCTTGGGAATGAAGTTCAAGGTACGATCTTTGCACCTCATATGCTCGCCAGTACCATCGATCCAGATGTATGTCGCCAAAATCTTGTCTGCGGGGATCGGGAGGTCATTGTACCTCCCCAACAGGGATTTGGACAGTACCGCATTGGGTGAGTTGACGAGCACTGGGCCCGACAATATCTTCGGGTTATCTGTTGATTAAAAGTGAGTTTAATTAATACACTGTCAGAGTTTAAAACTTGATGGCCCTATCGACAATCTACAGCGAGGTTAACGATATATTTTTTTGTTGTTAGAAAATAAAACACATTAAAGGCTTCTACATACCGGGGCGACCTGTCGCGCGACGCGACGCGACACAAAGGCACCGCTCGTCCCGTGACACGCGGGGCCTTTGTGTCGTGTCGCGTCGCGCGACAAGTCGCGCTGGTATGTAGAAGCCTTAAAACCAGTAGCAAGAACATAGATAACATACGAGTAAGTAAGGGTTCTATCACTGTCTACCTACCAATAAAAAAATACTGCAATCATCAATAAATTTTATCAATTCAATGTGATTATGGCAATTTATAACTTAGCGATCATTTGGAGGAGAAAACTTAATGAACGAAAGTGAAGTAATTATTTAAACAGATACTTAACAAACTCCTTAATGAGGTTGCAAAGTGTGAGTTACAGGCAACGGTGATAATAGGAACCGACATTACCCACAGACATTGTAATGTATTCCCCTTGTACAAATTACGGCAAACCTTGGCTTAACAAATGGACAGACGGAACATGACCGAATAATCTATTTATTTATTAACAAAACGTTTGATTGTGGTTGATAATCCGGCTAGATTAAGTGAAGCTAACAATACCACAGTAATCTACCGAATTTTAGGAACAATTTCACATGGTTTTCAAAAATAAGTGTCACATTTTTTTTTGGTCCATTTTCCATGTAAAAAAAAACTCCTCGCGTTCAGTTAAATCTACTGCATAAGCTTTGGAGGTTTCGGATGCAGAAATAACAGGCCATTTTGGTTGGCCCAGTTAGTGTTTGAGTTTTGGAGTTACACATTCACTCGGTGCAGGCTTATAAAAGTTTCAGCCCGCCTGAAACCAACGTTTCTACCTAGAGCGAGCGTCAGTAAAAAATTCACAGCTGTTTTGTCAGCGAACGTCACAATAAGTACCTAAGTACCGACTTACTTATGTCATGTAATCGTGAATCCTTCTAAAAGGCTTCTACAGACTGGTGCGATATCGCGGGCGCGACGAGGGTCGCGCCCGCGATATCGCACCAGTTCCTAGAAGCCTTAAAGTAAACGTATATAAAGTGAATAAATAATTATATTCTGAAGTTGGTTTAATGTAAAATAAATGTAAGTGGGTAGGTAGTACTAAGTATCAAGTCCTTACCTTCTATTTTTGCGTGAGCATCAGCCATCTTCACGTCTTACAAAAACGTATAAATCTGTAACAAAAAAAAAGAACATTTAGCTCATGCTGTGAACAAAAAGATAATAAAGCTCAGCAAATTAAGAAATATTTACGTATATAATGACGTTGTATACCTAGTGTAAATAATTTTCATAATATTTATGAGGAAAAAGTTAGTATAAATAAGTCAATAGGTATCGGTAGTTTTAACAGGAAATGTAAAGTCCTGTCAGTAAAAATAGTTGATATTATAAATTCTCTGATACTTTTTTAGGAAGCCAAGGTTTTTATTTACAACGATACGGTCGAGTAGTTATTAAGTTTATTAGCCGGCTTAAGTTTGATTACTTAATATTTACATACATTTTCCTTGACATTTTGATAGAATATGTAAATAAATGCCTAATTCTTCACAAAAGAAACATGTGTATATAGCCATGATTTGTGAACATAAATATGATTATGATCATCGTTAGTTTATAATCTATCTTACCATTTACAATTTAAATGCGCATAAATGAAAATTTCCATTTTTTCCGGAAGTAAGCTCCTTTTCGTAGTTCTTATTGAGGAAGACGAAAGAAAAAAATGTATCTAGGTATCTGAAATCATTACTGAAAATGAATTTTAAAAATATTCTGATACAACATTATTTTGTAATTACCTACCATTATACCTAATTATGGTAAACATAACTATAGAACGAATGAATGTTTTCTAAGAAAGCATGTCAATAATGTTGTTAAGAACGTACCTAACTTAAGCTGTTTCGTTTCGTAGGCAACCGTTACCTGTGCGCCAATAAAATAAACAGACCCTTGACATAAGCAACGATGGTAATTTCACGAAATTGATTGGCGTGTTGCCCAAACTGCGGTGACGCGTATGTTTGCCGACCACTCATCACGACGCGACGCACGCAATACCATTGCCATATTTTATGATTTTACCAATACCTACAATGGAAATTCTACAAGACAAATTTTATTCCTATTAATTTTATTAAAATATTCCTAATTTTTTTTATTTTCCTAAACATTAGGAAAATGTGATTTGCCCGTGACTACCTAAACTTGTCTCAAGTCTTTTGGCTCAAAAACTATGATTATACATGGCTACTGCGCTTCTAATAAAAACAAATCGCGTCATTTGTACGTATGTAAGCTAATAAACTGGGAATCTTATACCGAAACTGATGGTTATTGGCAAATGTAGTGGATGTAGGAAAATTCCCGCTAGCTCGGAATTTTCTTATTACCTTCTGGCTTCTTCCACGATCTACGTTATTGCTATGGGCCGTACGATTATTTTGTTGATGAGGAACAAAAACATTGAATGTAACGGGAGTGACTGACCTTGAAATTTGAACATTAATTAATACCTAACCAAAAAAAACATAGAAACTATGGATCTATGGAAAATATATAAAAAAGAAACGCAAATAATCCATAACATTGCGGCCCTTTTATACCCGTAGATAGAACTCAAGGTTAAGCAATCCGATCGATAAATATAATAGCCATTAGCATGAATTTGTTTGATGTTCAGCGTAGGCCGAAAGTTTGCTTGGTTTCGTTTCTGATTAGACGCTACCTACATTAGTGGAGTGCTTGTTTATAATGGTTATTACCTTTATACGTTTACACACTGACCGTGAAAAACTTTATGGGCACTTCTGTTAATTTTCCTTTTTCCACCTCTGCGATAATAAATACACTCATTTCAGGTGAAAACTGACTTTGTAAACGATGTTAATAGTGTGAATCTTTTGAACAAACGTATTGTGCACGATTAATAAACATTTCCCAGATCAGAACCGTTTTGTTCCAGTTATTACCAATCCGTAACAAAGGAGGTGTCATTGACTAAGTGCTAATTACATTCAGTTATATAGCTACATACCTTCTTTCTTATATCTATGCTATATACTCAAACGTGACAATTCTTACCGTTACGATAAAGGCCCTTAGTAAAATAGATTAGATAGTTGATGTGTGAGAACAATAAGTAATAATTGACATCCATGCGGCTATTGTATAACAGGAACAAACATATTTAATTAAACAGTTTATAAGTATGTAAGTAAATATAGGTGTCATGGCAGTGACAATAATGGCGCGATGGTAATTCAATAGAATTAGTAACATGCCAACTAGAGATAATAATAGAAATAGCATAATGTAAAACTTGTATTGTCCCTTCTCACGATCGTGAATGAACAGGACAATCATAATGTCAATCACACATCAACATAGCGAATATAACAAAATAATAAACATAAACTGTGTTTTTATTTCAATTACCAAGATAACATTTAGGTATATAATTTTAAAGCTATCAGTCTTGAAATAATAATAATAATATGTACAAGTAATTAAAAAAGGAGGAGAAAGAATCATAGGGCTTCAAAAATTCGTCCGCATCGCACACACCACGTTTTATCTACAGGATAAAAATGGCTGGCAGCTTTGCCACGTTGTATGGCAACTTGCTATTACAAAATGAGTAAAGTCACAAACGTCATACGGAAATGCACAACAAATCCAAATCGTGACACGGGCCACCCACGGTACTATTTATAAAACATTGATCACTGTCATTCCTGTTTTCTGTTGTAATTACAATGCATCGATGTTTTCGTATCAGACGGTATACAGATACAAAAATTATTATTATTATTTATTACTATATTATCAACTGTTGACATTTTACATGTCTCTTGGTATATCTATGTGGGTTATTGTAATAACTCGTCTGTATTATGCCGATGTTGTTAACTGAAGTGACGCAATTTTTTATTGTGAGTACGAATGTGGCTGTCAGGGAGAGGTATTAAAAGTATGTAATTTGTCGTTAATATGCTGTTCGTGGCGCCTCACAATGGATCACGAGCTCGAGCGTGACATTTGACTGATTAGTGGCACTTCATTACTATTTTTCTCTTATTCAAGCCTACGCGCCAGTCACGTTGATAACTATGTGATGCTCATGCGTAAGTACCCGGTAATGATGGGATAACAAAGGCTTTATGCGTTCGACTTGACACAGACACATTACTCAGTGTGGGTTGTTGTACAGCTGTGTGTTTTGTTTAGTATTTATTACACAGTTCTCAAGTCCTTGGCCTTGTCATTAAAGGAGGGCGATGACTGTTTCACGCCTCGCGCGTGTGTTTGGCCGCTGGCTGCGGTGTGCTCAGCTGATGCTCACATTGCTCACAGCCCGACGGGACGGGTGGATGCTTCTATAGTATTTAGAACGTGTTTATATTTGTTTCACGTGCGGTAAAAAATATAATGCGTGAATGAACCCGTCAGTGGCGCCGCCGCTGATCCAATACAAAAATATCTATGCTTGCTTCCGTAGTTCGGTACGCGTAAATATTTCTGTGTAAAATACAAAATATGATTGAGATTATGAATAATATTTTTGTACTGCCAGGTATGGTTGGCAGTTTTATGTTTAGTTTCGGCTGAAAAATGCTGTGTAAAGGCTTCTACAGACCGGCGCGACTCGCGACGCGACACAAAAGCACTGCTCGTCGCGTGACACGCGTGGCGTTTGTGTCGCGTCGCGTGTCGCGCCGGTCTGTAGAAGCCTTAACTTACAGAATCTTCAAACAATGAGTCATAGTACCTTTCCAAAGTCGTTACTAACAAAGAAAAATTTGTAACCTACACTACGCACTTATTTAAAGATCGGAGATAAACACGGCTTATGTAGATCAAGAATAATTCGGTCATTGATATCTTATGCAGTTCAAATACCTTTGTAGGTATTCGGTTCTCAAGAACATGATATTGCACTTTGCTGTAATTCTCGTATGATTCCGGGGTTTATTAATAATTCTCAAGGCAGATGCACTGAGCAAAACTATAATGTAGTAATAAATCCGCAGGGTACTCTTGGATGGCAGATGATCTACTTGTAAATTACCCTCGCAGAACCTTTATAAGTACATACTATAAAAACAAGGAAAGACGGTAAAAACGACAAGTAGGTACGATAATTGCAATAGTCCTTGTACAAATTGAAATAACCTTCTTTCAGAAAGTGTCGTGGAAATCTAGCGCAGAGCTGATAAGTAATACGCGAATGTACCTAGTACTTTTTCTCTAGTAATCATCACTAGGAATGTCATTATCGTTTGATATATAGGTCGAGAAATAACATGATCTTGCTTTACTCATACAACACATTTCGTCATTAAGACGGAGATTTATGCCAGTGACCTTGAGTGGTTAGCTTGCGTGTTCTGTACTGAGCTCACGCAATGCGTCGTACGTTCAGCCAGTAATAGGACTCGCCCATCAAGGAGCGCTGTCCCCAATTTGACGCATTATAAATTTATTGTACACAAACAAAAAGGTATTTTAATAAAACGCGTATACTAAAAGATCAATATTTAAATTATCTTTAAATTGGTGAAGGTTTCAGAAAAATACGCTTAGTAGATTTTGCGCCATTCTCAGTTTTTTATCCGCGTTAGACATAACTTTACAAATTAGTTTCACTATGTAATATAAACATAATCTAAAATATTCACATATTAAGTTATTGAGAAAATGCTCTAATTAAACATATTTTTTTTCAAATCATTAACACGACTCGTTTAGACGTGATCTTCAGTATAAAATCATAAAAGTCGGTTATCGTCGCCTTAACAAAGTGGAACTATCAACTTGTAGCGAGACACCCAAACGGTCTTGACCTGCCGATATTATGCTGAAGCCGAACTGAACCTCACCGGTTTAAGGCTTCTACAAACCAGCGCGACTCGCGACGCGACACAAAGGCACCGCTGGTCGCGCGACACGCGGGGCCTTTGTGTCGCGTCGCGTGTCGCGCCGGTCTGTAGAAGCCTTTACGGTTCGACGCTTTATGTTTATTGCATAGTAATTATTGTGTGGTAATGATTATACAGTTAATAATATTTATATTTTTAAGAACGTTGTTAACGTCCGTCTAAGGTAGGTGCAGTTTTTGCTGTAGATCTATCTACTTTAAATTCAAATTGAAAAATTCAAATTCAAATTAACTTATTTGCTAGAATGTCTCAAAACAAATCAAGAACTTAAGAATATCGTGGCCCAATTACATTCTACCATTACATAAGGTGTGCAAATATGTCATAATAACATTTAATTTATTAATAAAAGGTAATTTAAAAATGCGATTTAAATTATTAAGATTCAGGAACATACATTAATTAACGACAAAATAGAAAAAGAAAAAAAAGAAGATAATTCAAATAAAATTTTACAAGTAGAAGAAGCGTTCTTAAAACTGAATTACGAAATAGCAGTTATTTTAGATTTTTAAACCTAAATGTCTGCGCGGGCCCTTGAACTGGTTTAGTTTAGTTAATAAAAATAGCACACGGTTATAAACGTCTGTTATCCTAACAAACAGTATACCATTGAGATTTATAATAATTATTATTATTCCGGGATGTACTACATTTTCTCTATTAGTTTATATTATGAATAGGGGGGTATCAAGGTAGGTAGGTAAATATACATGATTATACGTAAGTTTAAATTAAAGCATGTGGGTTGCCAAGATTCAAAGCTTGGTTTCGTCTTTTGATGGAATATCAGTTGATATCGACAATCCTAATTACTGCGAACCTTCAATTACAAAAAATAAAAATATGAACATGCGTCTTATCAACGTAGGTACTTACATAATGACCCGATTATCGAAGGAAACTAGATCATTAAATAGATTAGTACCGATTTACGCAACAGTGATCGCGTTTGTTTTTAGGTCAAGGGATCCGGTTGGGTTCTGATAACAGTCAAAACAAGTGCTAATTTGAAGTTTGTACGATAACACTGACCACACCAAAGTCTTAGATTTCACGACTAGTTCTACGGTTTTTTTTTGTCACAAGATTCTCATCCAAGGGCATTCAGCAGTATATTAATTAAAATTATTAATTCTAAAGTCGAGGTTACCGTAACAAGAACGACACAAATGTTTCCGGAATTCTAGTGGCTAATAAGCAGCTGTGGTAATTGGGGTTTAAATGTGTAGGTTACTTTTTGTACCAACGCGGCACCGGCGCGGCCGCGGTGTCGCGGCGGTACTACAATGAATACTGTACGTGGAATTGTAATGGGGTCAGTTATCTTTTTAATTTTTTAAGGTGACTTGCTGTTAAGTACCGTTGTTTATAAACAGGGAGTCGGTTTTTGAAAAGGCTTTATTGCAACATAAAAAATACCTGAAAAAATAATGGTTTCATAAAATTTCAGTGATCAGCTGTAAGAACACAACCTGCAGTGCTATAGTGCTATTCTGTAACCTTCTTACCGTGAAAACTTAGGTGAAGTGAGCGTGGAGTGAACTGTCAGTGAGGGATTGACACTGTTAACAACTCACTTCAAGCTCACTTCACCTAAGATTACACGGTGAGATTGTTTCAGAATACATCGGCTGATGACATTAAATGGTAAATTAAATCATCGTTGAAAAAATATTAAATAAAAAATTATTTAATTAAAATAATGTCGCACGCCTATTACCTCCGGTCTATCGTGGAACTAGACGAGTTCTTCAAGTAAATAATTAAATACAGCACGTATTTAATTATTTATTATTATTGATCGAAGATACGGAATATTCTTCCGTTCTAGACATCAGTAAACATGTTTGGATAAATAGTAGTTAAGTGTCGTTTGTAAATTAGTTGAGCCTTGCTCCCCCCCCCCCCCAGCGATGCCCTAAGCCGAGGTCCGTACCCCACAGGGGCGCTTAGTTTTTAAGTAGTATGCCCTGGCTGGAACCCTTAATTTATTGATGCACCAGCCGACAACCTCCTAGGCTAGATTGACCAGCAAGGTGCCATTATATGAATATTTAAAAACAATAGTTACTTGTATCTTCCGTTTAATTAGAGGGACTATTTAATTATGTATTACTTATTCTACATGTGCATGCTTCGTCATTAGACGACGATTATTTATGTTAAACATTATGTATCATGTTCTTATGAGAAATAAAGATTGTTTAAACCTAAATCTATGTACGTAGTACGTTAGTAGTTCGTTGTTTAGCCCATTATAGTTTTCAATGAAGTGAAGAGTTATGGCCATGTTTAATGTACCTATACATACACGTGTTATTATAGTACCGGTGTAAGCAGAAGAAGCGACAGCAGAGTTTAATTATTTTATTTTATAACTTAACTTTAACAATAGTGTTTTACTTTACAGATAGGAAACGTTTAGAAAATTCGATGGGAAATCAAAGCTAAACGACGTAGAACAATTAAACTAATAAGAGACATTTTAAATACACAGATGCTATTGAACAAATTAGGTATGTTAAAAAAAGAAAAAGAAATCTATGTATGTATTTATGTAGATACAATTTCATTATAGTCTATTTTTTTTTCAATGTAGATATATAAAATGTTTTTATGAATGAAACTCAATGTATTTTCATATTTATTGGTATATTTGTTGGTCATTTTCATTTTAGGTTCTATAATATTTAGGTAGTTCTTGAAAATCTTTTATTGACCTTACGGCGACGTCCGTAGGTACCTACCTAAGTACAACTTTGAAATCCCGCTGTGAGTTGGAATCAATAGCTTTCTATGGGGATATTATAAGTTCTCGCGATATCGTGCATGGCTTTTGTGTAAAGAGCCAATTTGCTCCAAAGAAGGAACTACAGTACATAAAAGAATAACAATAGGTTTCAGTAAAATACCAAACACAAGAAGCAACTTTATTGCCTCCGTAAATATTAGTTCGACAGTTTTTCAAACAAGTTCTGAAAAGCCGGATGAGGTAGAATGCGAGCCGGTAGCTCTCCAAGAATAGAACTAAGACCATCGATTGAAAGTTTTAGGCCCAAATATAAATTGGTTTATTTACCCGTCAACCGGTACGACGGTGGAAGGAATGATTCATTTATTTTCTTTGTTTTTATTGCACGGGAGTTCCCTGAAGCGGGCGCTCGGTGGTAAAATAATGCGCTGCTCGAGAATGTGAGTGACCTCTTGCCCGAACTGAACTAACTTAAACACTGAACTCGCGACGAGCCGCATCCCGCATCCGGCACATACACTTTCTTTAACTGCTTTATTACTCTCGAAAAATCCTAAATTCAGTACCTATGGTGAAACTGTATGTTAGTGAAAAAAGTTGGTGTGGCATTCGGAGATAGCTCTCGCGTTCCAACGCTTCATCGTGAAAATTAACTTTTCGAATACAGATCTTTTCATAGATTTGTAAATGAAAAAATTTCAGCTAATTGGCCTCAGTCTTAAACATAATAATATACTTTTGAAACTTTTACGTTGGAATGAAGAGTTTGTGAGATTTACTTTGAGGTTATTTTCTTTTCAAAATACAGGCGTTTACAGGTATGAAACTTTTAATAAAATTTATATTTTGTAGTTCGTGGTTGGTCACTAATAAGTACCTTTAACAAATAACTAAGTATTTGAGAAATATTCCCGTTTGAACACCAATTTTTTGAGCACTTATGCAATGAGCACCATGCATAGGTGCTCAAACGGGAATACTTCCTATTTGGAACATTTTGTTTGACGTTTAAATAATAAGCTATTGCATTTAACGAGTAACTACTAAGTTATTACACAAACCCGTGAAGCACAGTTTGAACACTTCTCGTTTTTTACACCACGAACCAAACGGATAGCTAGTAATGTTTCAACACATGCCAATAACGATAAGCATCTATTTTTACACACACATAACATTGCGCCTATGATTGCTGATATTGTAAGCAGGGTTGTCGGTGCCAACACATTACTTGAATTTACTTTTGGCATAGCAAGATGGCACCCAAGTTCATGTAGTGACGTTCTATGGTGAGTTGTTGGTAGGCAAGCACTTTGTCTACTAATAATACAGTGACCCTGCCCCGCCATCGATTACTACGAGTAGGTATTATGGACTTCTTATCAACTACTGACACACTACTTACATTGTTTTTATTTCACGCTCTATTCTACGAAAAACGTCTTATTGTTAGGAATTGAACTTTGAATAGGGTTTATAAATGCCCGCAACTGGTGTGAGTTCAATAAGCAAACGTAGAACTAAAGGGCTGCATTTCAAAACATAACAGTAGGTACATAGAAACTTATAATTAGACATGCTAATTCTCAGTAGCTAGCTAAGTGTTGAACCACTCCGACCTACTCATTGTTTACCTCGTTATTCATAAAATTACCATAGAGACGAAACAACTTTTATTTCGCAGTTTAATATTAATTCGACGTAGAATTAACTTGTACCCTAAATATTTTTTACAACTTCATAATACATCTGCACTTACCTATTAAATTGCTATATTTCAAACTGGTCATTTATGAGAACTTTTTTAAAGTAAAACTTTCGAGTCTTTAAATAATTCCTGTCCTTTATAAATTGGACAGGTTTCAGTTGTAGGTACTACCAGTTACTGAGATCCAGTTTTCTCCTAAGAACCCAACCGAGTTGCTTACAAAACTTTTTCTGACTTATAACTCATTTGCACTACTACTTAGTTGTTGTAACTGAATGTAAAAGTTAATATTTATGAATAGTGACGTGTTGAAATCGTAACATGTTATATAAATTTTGAGACAGTTCGACTGAGCTTGATTTGTTTTAGTAATTTCGCCATATAAAAGTTCGCAAAGCAGGTAGACCGCGAGCGCATTTGGTGTCAACTACAAATATTTTGGTCGGAGCTGATGCAATTCGCATTGCAGCCGGAGGAGGTGGTCGAGCGCGCGTGCACTGCGCGGGCACGTGCTGACGTGCCGGGGAGTTTCCACACCCGGCACTGTCACGACGCACCACCCGACAACATACAACATGCACCACACCGAACGCACTCCGATATATTCCAAAAAAATGAAATCCTATCATCAATAAATATTTTATTTACAATACCTTAAATCCGAATCCCTTGACACGAACGCTGTGTAACGCGCGCAAACGAGCGTAGTGGTGTTCGAGTGCGATGTATCGGTTCGCTCAACTGATTCGATCGCTTCACTTAGCGATCTAAGGATTGACTGGTGTTCCGGCGAAGCGTTGGTGAATATATGCGCGCGCATCTCGCCGCGCCTGCGCCGTGGTGGGAGCGCGCCGCTGCGTACAAATGTGCACGCCAGGCATAGTATCCTAGTTCTTAGCACACAAAGCATAGGTGCGAGAATAAAACGGCAAGCTCTTGCCCATACATTGTTAGTACTGCTTGTCAAACTGTCACCAATTCATTCACTACCTATGGCGCGAGGGAGCGTCGCCCAATACGTAGTCCCACCCATAGTTAGGTCTTCCCGAGTTCCCGCTCAAGGTACATTAATTTGAATTAGGTCGTTACCGACACATATAATCAAAGCGGACAGGTTAATGGAGTTTAGCTTAAAACTTTATGAAACATTGTTACTATGAGTTTTGCGGTTTTTTTACGGTTTGGTAGCTTCTCTTTGCTCATAGTTTAGGTATTATTAGAATTTGTAATATTCATGCTCATTTGCATGCCTACAGGAACACGGGACTCAGAGCAATTAACATGAATGATTCAATTCGTTAGTTATGTAACTGCTGTCAGATAGGTACTTAACGTTTACCTGATATTAGATGCTACTTAAATATTTAAGCATAAATCATCATCATTACTAAAGATGACATGAAAAATCATCATTAAAAAACACTCTATCATCTAGTCTAAAAGTCCATACAAAATAAATTTAAAGGAAGTTTCGGAATTAACATTGCTAATCTGGTAAGTAATAAAGAGACTAAAATAATCGCTTAGCAAATGAGATTGTATGCTGGGTTTTGTATTGCTATGCTCAGTTGTACTGAAAAAAGATCTGAAGTGTTAAAGAAGGTACCAGACATATCACTTTTAGAGCAAAAACTTGTTACAAAAAAAAAACAACCGGCTTCCAAAAAAACACTACAAAGTGAAAAATAACTTTAATTTCGGAAGTATCTTTGGAACTGTATTTGAGTTTATTGCCACTGACTTCAGATTTTAATTAGTTATTTTTCACTGTGTAGCGTTTTTTTTTGAAGTCAGTTGTTCGGCCGTTGCTTCACTACGGCTAACTATGGCTAAAAAAAACGATAATCAAAGAGATAAGCCAAAGTCAAAAATGTGACTTTAAGTCGGGTAAGGATTCAAAGTCAAAAAAGGAAACTGGAAGTTATAAAACTTCCGAACATTCGGCCGATACTTCGGAGTAGACACCCTGGAGAACTACCACTCACCATATGCATTGTGACGAGCATAAATTGCTCAGCAACCATCTTGAAGTGTCTAATCGAATCGCAACCCGTGAAATACTTATTATTAAAAGTAGTACAATAAATATATGATCGTAATACATAATGCACAACAACTTTGTACAATATTCTCACAAATAAATGCATTCTATTCTATTCTATTCTATTCTATAGTTCCTGTGGCCATCTGTGGTCTTCATCATCGGTTCCACTTCACCAAATGGTGCTTTGCAAGAGCAAATGCAAAAGTTACTATAAAAAATACCCAAATCGCTATAGGTATGCCTATAAAATTTGAGGATTTGCCTCGATTTCCATGGGATCCCCTCATCAGATTCTGTTTTGGTGACAATGGGACCACCTCCACCTTCAAACAAACAAAATATTTCCACAATTGACGGAGAAATTGATGAAAATACATAAAAAAACGCCCCCTTTGGGGAGGCCTATGTCCAACAGTGGACGTCACTCGGCTGAAATGATGATGATGATGACATAAAAAAAACATACAGATGAACATTATAACCTCCTCCTTTTTGGAAGTCGGTTATAAAATAGTACCTACATTATACATTAGGTGGATAGTTCTCTGTCCACCGACCATCATACAATATGTGAGGAAATGAAGTGTTGTCCACTTTACAATGTAACGTGTAACGACATATTTTAATGATGCCTTTTCAGCGCAAATGACGTCATCGGTTCTTTCAGGAGCGTTTCTAGAAAAGTCGGTTAGTTTTCCGAGAAATTACATAGCCAGACGGTAAAGGTTTAGAAGAACTAACAAAGAATAGTCGTGTTTCGACGAATAAATACTGACAAAAATATCAATGACCCTCTCATTCATACAAAAAAGTGTTTCCTTATATACAGTTATTTCCCGCCTGAAAATATGTCTCCTTTCTCGAAACTTTTTAAGGCCCAAAAGATTACATTCACCCGTTTATTGTGCCACCAAGATTTACGGTGCCTAATATTAAATAATCTATAGTGAATTTCCTGAAACAGACAGTCCGTTTTGCCACCTTAATTGAGCACTAAAAAAACTGCCTACTTAACTAGGTAGGTAGGTGTCCGGACTCTGTTCCGGAAATAATAAGGCTGAATGGGCTTTAAACAGGATGTCCAAATTTAAATATCTTGGACATTTCATCACCGACGACCGATGATATAGACATAGAGAGGGAGCGTAGGGCTTTAGCGGTCAGTCGGTTTGATTGTTTTCATGTTTTCTTGCCTGGTCATCCTCTGCGTGGAGTGTGCATTATTGAATTTATGTTATTTTATACCTACCTTTAACTACTACTAACACTAGAATATAAGTTGTTTTTGTAATACTAACATAATATGGATCCCTGTTTTCTGTAATAAATGAATTTTAATTTAATTTAACTGAAATGTATAGAAAAGCGGAATACATTAAAAAAAGGCGTGTAGGCTAGGAGTATCCACAATTTTACCAAATGTCACGTAGGTACCCAAACAAAAAGGTCAAAGAAAGGTGAATCCGCAGTCGTAGCCCACGAAATTAAATTTTTCTTACGTTTTTTTGCAATTTACAAGTCAGTATCAGGTTGTATCTTGATCAAAATATATTATGATTTGCGACTATAATTACCAGTTATGACTTTACAGAATTATAATCTACATCTCTCTAAGTTAGATTTGTTCTATTGAATGACTTTTTCATGAAATCATGACGTTGGGGAAAAAATCTAACCTAGAGATAATTATGTAGGTATTAAATTAATGATCACTATGGTAACGAACCAATCATCGCATTTCATGATGTGGTTTATTTTCGTACATAGCATTTCCACAACTTTAGATAAATTGTCTCTGATTTCCTCTAAAATTGGAGTTTCTTGCGAATAAGTATGCACCCACGATGCGCCGACACCAAATATAATTCTGATATGGGTAAGAAAAAAGATCATGATGAAGTTTGTGCCTATGTGTTTGCCGATATCTCAAAAAACTAGGTTATTTTTCGACTACGTACACAATGGTCGACTGCATCACTGTCAACAGGCTAGTTAAAGTGTACAGAGTGTTTGGAAGCTGGGTGCAAAGCCTTAAGTGGTTCATAGTTGGTACATTTAAAGCATTTTGAGCCATAATACATGTCTTAGGCCCGTATTACAGAACGTCACTCAATACTCAAGCATTACTTAAAACTAGTTTCAACCAATCAAATGGCTTGAATCTAGTTTTAAGTAATGCTTGAGTATTGAGTAACGTTCTGTAATACGGGCCTTAGACGAAGTATTTTTTTTTATGTGCTATTTTTTAGGTTTAATAATTTATTTTCATAAGCCTAATACATTAGTTGAGAAAAAAAGGGTTAACAAAGAATTACTTATAACTTAGATCCATATAGTAATTAGACTAAA
Organism: Tiliacea aurago; assembly: GCA_948098905.1. Classification (NCBI taxonomy): domain Eukaryota; kingdom Metazoa; phylum Arthropoda; class Insecta; order Lepidoptera; family Noctuidae; genus Tiliacea; species Tiliacea aurago. Next base: position 13,117,921 of record OX402576.1, on the reverse strand, counting down.
TAGGAACATGCTCGATTTTGTGGAAGTCCTGACACCCAAACTAGGACGAGTCCTGTTACTCAGGTCAGCGTTCTTTCCTGCCAGGCATATTGTGAAGCCGAACTTATTGTTTACCTGTTTGAGAGCATAAAAATAAAAATAATTTAATTTATAATGTAATTTATCTTAAGTTTTTTTTAATTAAGAAAACAATAGAGAATTAATAACTACTAATATATTATTCATTTTATCTATGGTTTAATAATGTAGTGTAAGGGTGAGAGTAGTGTAAGGGTGAGTGTAGTGTGAGAGTGTGTATGTGAAAGTGTGTGAGTTGATTGGTTGCGGATGTGTGCTTTTAGTTGCGTGCGATATAATGTAGATTAGCCAGTGATGCTAGTCAGCAAATCCTCATTTTTCTGATAGTTTAGAGAAGTACGCCCATCCCTCAATTTCATATTTAAATGAAAAATACTGAACACTTTTGAAGTCGTAGAATAGGTAATTTAAAATTTGAAAAATAAAAAGACCACAATTATTCAAACCCTTTTTAAAAACTATCACCCCCTTAAGGCTTTGCGCCTAGCTTCCAGTAGCGAAGCTATAATTTTTGTTTAGAGGTAAGCCGAATAAAAGTTGTTCAGTTCTCATAAACTCTAGATAACGTCAAAATTAACTAACTCAAAAATGTTAGAACTTCCTTTTATTTTTCAAAATATTACGCCAGCTAATGGTATGGTATTAGTTGTTCAGTGAAAAAACAATGACAGTTTTTGGAATTTTATATGATGTTTTAAACTGGTATTAAATGTTTGTAATGCGATGTGATACACGCAGGTTTAAGAAGACCCCTGCCAGGGTAGCGAGTTTGTCCGAAAGGGATATCGTGGCCCTGGCCCACACGCATCAGAAGGAACACGGGTGGGTTTTAGTCAGTAGAAGTCTGACACGCCCTCCCGCTCCGCCCAGAGCTGGAGAAGTTATTTCATAATTTCCACGAAAAAAAAAATGTTATAAGAAGACTGGTTGTTCCTTAGGGAAGCCGATAGGAATCGGGTTTTATGGAGACTGCGCCTCTGCTAGCTTCCAAACAACCTGTGTATGTGGTCAAATGTAATCCTATCTGACCAAGAGAATAAAAGAATAACTTACAAATGTCTAGTCTGCCTCGTTGGTCTAATGGTCGCAAGCGCTATTGCTAAGTAGGAGGTCCTGGGTTCGATTACCAGGTCGGGCAACGTGTTATTTGATTTTTCTACTGGGAATTTCTCAGTAGAAAAAGTTTCTTAGTCTTCGGAGTCTAGATTTGGGCCCGGTTGATAGCAATAGGCTCACGCCATATTATATGGAACTGGAACCTACCTGGCGAATTGGAGGTGTACTATAGGTACACCTTTGCGTTACCCTTCGGTGAAACAGGCGTGCTGATGTGTTATGTTTTAAACACAGAAAGGTCTCGTTCGATGAAATAGAATGTCAAATAGTCTATCAAATGGTTCAGTATCGTAGGGATGATCTTCCAAATTCACAAGAATGTAAGAAGATAAGTATCTTCTTACTATGCATAACTATCGCTACCGTTAGCTCTCAAAGTAAGTTTTTGATGCAGACAGCTATCCTCAATTCAATTCATTTATTCAATAACAATTTTCAATACTCGAGTATTGTGGAAAAGTGCACAATAACCCGATTTCCATCGAAAACAACTGGTAGAATTTGAGCAGTATTGTCAACGCGTAATAACGTTAAATATACGTAGGTATAATGTTTACTTTTTTTTTCATTCAACCGAGCGGTTGATACTTAGTTTAATAAAAGACCAGTATTTTGTCATCAACCTTTTGTATGTTGGATTTAAACGACTGGTCTCTATGGAAATGTTTTCTAAACATTACTTTTTTGAAGTGAAAACTTCGGTGAACAAAAATCATGGAATTCGCGTCATCGCGCATCGTCACCGAACGCTTCAATACAATTCACAAGTTACTTAGTTTTCACTTCTATCGGCAGTCACCAAAGACTGCCCCTTTTTAGGGTTCCGTAGCCAAATGGCATAAAACAGAATCCTTATGGATTCGTCATGTCTATCTATCTGTCCGTCCGTATGTCACAGCCACTTTATTCTGAAACTATAAGAACTGTTGAAACTTGGTAAGTAGATGTATTATGTGAACCGCATTAAGATTTTCACACAAAAATAGAAAAAAACAATACATTATAGGGGTTCCCCATACTTAGAACAGAAACTCAATTTTCTTTCATCAAACCCATAGGACGTGTATCCTATGGATAGGTTTTCAAAAATGATATTGAGGTTTCTAATATCATTTTTTTTTCAAACTGAATAGTTTGCGCGAGAGACACTTCCAAAGTGGTAAAATGTGTGTCGTCCCCCTGTAACTTCTAAAATAAGTGAATGATAAAACTAAAAAAAATATATGATATACATTACCATGTAAACTTCCACCGAAAATTGGTTTGAACGAGATCTAGTAAGTAGTTTTTTTTTAATACGTCATAAATCGTAAACCGCAATTTACCTTTTTATAGATAATGATACGAAACCCTTCGTGCGCGAATCCGACTCGCACTTGGCTGACTTTTTTTTCTTATGGCGTTCAATGGACGAGCATATAAATAAGAAACGGAAATAAAAAGTTCATTTCTCAAAAATGAACGTCGACATCGTAGTAGGTCATTTCAATTTCATCCTAGCTATTTTGGACTTGATATCGCAAAAGAATAGCGTCTCTGATACGCCGCATACGAGGCAGCCCCAAAACAGCTTCTTGCAGTTTATTCTTGGGAGAATAGATTGCTCCTTCATGGAGCATCGGACAAAACTACATGTACGAGTAGTGCGGTCCTGATCCAATATTTCTATTGTTGTGTGTCTATTTCATGTAGTCTTATTATCAATCTGACCAGCCTTTTCCCATGTTGGGGTCTGATCTGACCTCCACAACCCTTATTATATTATTAAAAAAAATAACATGTATCGATGATTATAATAACTACTAACGATTGTAATTTATCCGAAATAAATTAATGAAAAAAAAATTGTACTTACACAAAATTTCAATGCAACATAAAAAAAACTTTTTGGCTTTGGTTGCATGGTATTTAAAGTCCAATTCTCGTAATATAATAATAATAAATGTGACGATGCGACGCGATGCGATGTGGGATAATAATAATAATAATTATCCCACTGCGGAGCAAAAGCCTCTTCTCATACAAGGCGGATTGGCAATTTCAGACTTATATTACTTAATTAAAAGGTCAGGTTTACCTTCACGGAACCTTAGAAAGTACATAAGAATTGAAAAAGATTGGTTCTTCCTCGGATTTGAACCCTCAACTTCTCGTAACTGATCGAAAATTAAAATCCAGTGTCGTTTGCACGTCATAAATGTCAAACATTAATACCATTTCTGCGATGATAATGATACATAAGTGTCATTTTACTGGACTATAAAACATCAGGCAATGCCACGGCGACGATGCTTTCCATTTATCGATGCACTACCTATTCATTATCAGTTCCATATTTAATATGCAGCACTCTCATGTTCGTGAGTGAGTGTTCCCATTACGGTAAATGGCCACTACTACATAACATCGGACCACTTCGTTTGGGGCTAAAATTACGTTCGGTTTAATGCCATTATGTCGGTGACATCGGCTCACTTTAGATTTTAGGGACATGATATAAAATTATAAATACGGGTGCATTAAATTTCCTCCACGAGAGGTGATATTTTAATGTGTCCGTAGTCTGTACCCTGCCTGCTCTGCTAAGTACCTAACACTTTGCTGACTGACTAATATTTTCAAAACGGTGCAGGAGAACATCATGAGGGCCTCATGTCCTAGAAACAAAAAAATCGAAGACATGTGACATTTACCAATCCGCACTGGGCCCGCTTGGTGAATTACGGCCCACTCATTCTCACCGAGAGGAAGCGTGTGTAGCTATATAGTTTCGACCCAAACTACCAATATGGAAATAGCTCGAACAAGAGAAGAAGAAGAAATAGTAGACTGCATAAAAATAATTCAACAGCCTAGCTGGCTGTTGAATTATTTGCCAGTAGCCTCCTGACTTTTCACTACTCATTTACCGATCGATTCAAATAGAACTTTCATTCAATTATTATTCAATTTACAATTGAACATTATAATTGAAACCTTAATTAAAATACACATGGTAAAACTAAAATATATATAGAGTATATACAAGTTTAAAATAAAAAATAAAGGGGGGAAAGCTCATTGGGCATCAAAAAATTCGTCAGCATCGCTGTCAATGGGAAAACTGCCCAAAAGGCTGGCAGCATTGCCACGTTGGATGGCAATACTGATTCTTTTGGCTAAAAATAGGCCAGCCCTCAAACATATAACTCCCAATAAGGTTGTTATATTTGCGCCGTTTGAGGTTTTCTGGTCCTGCAGCTGCCGCCCCGGCACAGCCCGCCGTGCTAGGAAGATGGGATAGCGCGAGGGTGTCGACACAGGTGGCATCCCACACCAAAGGCCTACCCAACTTCCACGGCATTATGGTCATTCCGTCTGGCCTCTTCCCATCGTCGCGTGCCAAGCCATTGGGTTCTAAAACAGCTGGCACCCCGGCGGTGACAAGAGCCCGACGGATGATATTCAATTCAATATAATATTCGTATCGATGTCGACTTCTCGTAATCTATTGCTTTTGAATCGAAGTTTACCGCTATAATATATCGTTTATTTCAGAGCCATGCTCCATATAAGTATGTTAGTAACAGTGTAAACTTATAAAACTAGTGTTAGTACAAATATTTCTAAGCTGTGTGAGGCACGCCGATCCTGGGGAATGCCTACTTGATTGCATGCAGTCGTACCCACCACCCCAAGATCGGAGAGTCCCACCTATCAGCCAACGTTCTGAGAATGGTGTTGGGGCTGTCGCGAACACGGCGTAGCAGAGATGCGCACGTCTTGCGCATGACGGCTGAAAAACTATCCACGTCCGCGTCGTCAAACATGCCAGACGCGCTACAAAAACGCGGCAGCCCCATCAACACCCGGAACGTGTTGTTGTATTGTATGCGCAGGCCACTGTATGCACTTTGCGTGAAGTAGGCTGCACGTGTAAAAGGATTGGTAGTAGGCTTTGAAAAGCGTCACCTTAAACCTGTAATATGTGCTATACCGAAGGCTATATACTATACATCTCCATGGTAAAAGATTTGTTATGGATTCCGTCTGTTTTCAAAAACCATGCCTTTAAATCAAAGACCAGCAGTTTTTCAGATTTTTTTCGGTCCTTCAGTTTTGAAAAGGTTGGGGTTTTGTCTGCGAACGATTACATGTCAAGATTCAGGGTCTAACTAAGTTTAGTATTAAATAACGTAATATATCATGTCACGCCTGTATGTTTAAGTCCGATGTAACAGAGGGCTAGCGTATTGACATCGACCGGCCACATAAAATTTTCAATAAACGTTAGATAAAAGAAAACCCAGTCAAACATAATTATGTAAACATTATGGTCCCCTTTATCCTTTGTTTCAAGGCGAGGGTCTCATTGAGAAAATAGCAGGTCCGTCGCAAGACCCAAGATCGGTTTGACCTCGACGTTCGTTCGTTCGTACGTGCGTTTGCTATGAGCCCCTCCAATCATACTATCGGCTGTCTCGGTTCCTCTTGATACAAACGATATTCAGCACTTCGAACGGCACCGACATTTGTATTTATTTTATATTTTACACATCGAAAATAGCCCCGTCTTTTATTTCTACCACTAGATTACTTACTACTCTTAAGAAAAGTTGGCTGCGAAGCGTAATAAAATTCGTTTAGGCATTTTCCAAAAATTAAACCGTGGTTTGCGGCAATTACGTGTAACATCTTTGGTGCATTTTAGTGTTTGGTTTCTTTCTAATAAACGTTTTTTTTTGCATAATCGCAAACATAACTTTACGGGTTTTCTTATAGGGGACGACTAACCAAAAATACAGTTGTGCTACGATTCTTAGCTACGATTCTTCAACCTTATTTTGCTCCGCAGGCATCAATTTGAATTATGGGTTGGTTAAAAGTAGGTATACTCGTATTAAGTCATAGCATGTCTTCTTACCATAACTACTTTAACTAACTTAATAGACCTTTGTATCCTGCATAAATGCGTAAGAAGTTCCATTAAAATCGGTTCAGTCATTTCGAAAAACAAGGGCCGTGTAAAAAACGTTCTTAAAGCTATTCGTAGAGAAAAAAAATGTAAGTAAATAGAGTTCAGTTTGATGGTTTGTACCACATCCTTAATTTTCGCCACATCGTATACTAAGAAAAAGAAAAAGATTAAATTTAATCCCCCATTAAAAGTAATGCTGTCTTTATCTAACGGAACGTATTAGAAAGTGACAGCATTACCTTTAATGGAGAATTAAATTTAATGGACTTACGTGCAACTGGCGGATTATTGTTAAGTACATTAATTTATATTATTTTATCTATTCCTATAGGTACTGCAATTCTATATTCTAAAATGTTATGTTGTGTCCCTCTTACTCATACATTGTAATCGGTGTACTACTAAGTAACTTGCATATTCTTGAAGCAGTTGGTAATACTTCCGTGAAAAATACTTGTAAAGAACGTTTCTTTCTACATTTCGGAACAACCTAATTTTCTATTATTAGTACGTTTTAGTTATGATCTGTTATTTCACTCTCGAAAACACAGGGTTTATTAAGATATTCTTTATAGTATATGCAGCAAATGAGTTGTTGAGTGACAATAATGACCACAATTTAATTGAAAATGCGTATTTCGCAAATCCGCATCTCAGAATGTTGGGCAACTTTACGAAAAGTAAGTACAAGCCTACTAAGCCAATATACATTGTTTATTTGTTTATTAAAGTTAATATGCCTTAGTGTCCTGAAATATCAATCCGACAACAGGTAAACCGCTGTCACTGTCAGATTGCATACAAAAGAAAGAGTTGCGCGATGAGCGATGACACAACGTATGGCATAAAAATGCAAATGAAACCATATAAAATTAGATATTAACTAATTAATAAAAATTTATCCATCACCGGATGCAGTTTGGCATTTGCAATTTTATAGTATACTTACTTTTAATTATAATTATAACTGTTAACGAAGGGATAAACTGCTTTTAAACATAATTAAGTCTTGTCTTTGAAGATTTTTTTGATGTATTAAATTAAGTTTAATTATGTTTTGTGTTCCATCGCCGTATGCACAAAAGACTTGAAAATATCATACTGTTTTTGTTTTGGAAAAAATATTTACGGTTTAGAGATACACTGCTTTTAAAAGAACAAATTTTTGACCATTTTCAGAAATCGCTGCCTTAAATATCCTGAAAACACCCAATATGTTGGCTCCTCAAAAGCTTCTAACCTATAAGTTACAATCCGATTTTTAACTGTAAAATGTGCTCGCTTATATTTTATTTCATGCCTAAAAATAATGACACTGGTGCATAATATTTTGTTGGGCTTGGCTTTTCATAATCCCAGTTTTGTAGATAGTTATCAATGCTAATCTAACGGCATTTGTCATCAAATATTTACAAGCATATTAGTATCGAAAAATAATTGTAAACACATGCTGCTCTCACTTATGTATGACTGAGTCGAAATAAATTATTATTTCGTTATCATTATCTACGTATATAATCAGGTTGGATGTAACAAATAAATACATACAATAACCAAGTTTAAAAAAAAATCTTTATTGTATGATGATTATTTCTTACAAATCCTGCGATTAAGTTTACAAACTTTATTTATTTAAACATAAATACATAACATCACGCCTGTAATCTCCGAAGGGATAGGCAGATGAGTACCTAAGTATACCCACATTTCGTCATTTATTTTTCTAAAATATCTGCCGTGTGTTTCCTTCGATTGCGGTGCATGTATGGGTAAATATTATTTACAAATCGAGATAATTCTGCCTCGGAGAGCACGTTACACCCAGTTGCCATACAAATATCTAAGACTATCGGTAAACGACGACGGTCAGAAATTGAGTATGACCCAGTAAGAGTGAGGCCACACGGGCGTTGCCGGTGCGTTGCGTCGTTGTACCGCTATGATTTCAGCGTATAAAAGCACGTTAAGCCGTTGGACCCGACTGCCATTTGTAGATCTTTGACAGTTGTTACAGGTCGACAGAAGCCGGAAAGTCTGACAACCAGTCTCATCAAGGGGTATCGTTTTACCCAGTAACTGGGTTGTGGAGGTCAGATAGGCAGCTGCATCCGGTTAGACTGCAAGCTGACCTCAACATAGTTGGGAAAAGGCTGGGCTTTATGATGATATTGGTTGCCACACGGACAATGCGGTGTCGCAACGCAGCGTAGGATGTGGTATGTTATAGGGTTTGGTTTCCGCACTTAGTCCTTCATGTGGACCATTGTGCGGTAGGATGTGTCAAGTCAGCTAATAAATAATCTACATTAAGACGCAGATATATGCCAGTGACCTTGAGTGGTTAGCTTGTGTGTTCTGTACTGAGCTCACGCAACGCATCGTACGTTCAGCCAGTAATAGGACTCGCCCATCAAGGAGCGCTGTCCCCAATTTGACGCATTATTAATTTATTATACACAAAACAAAAGGTAATTTAATAAAACGCGTATACTAAAAGATCAATAATTAAATTAACTTTAAATTGGTGAAGGTTTCAGAAAATTACGCTTGGTAGATTTTGCGCCATTCTCAGTTTTTTATCAGCGTTAGACATAATTTTACAAAATAATTTCACTATGTAATATAAACATAATCTAAAATATTCACATATTAAGTTATTGAGAAAATGATCTAATTTAACATATATTTTTTTCAAATCATTAACACTACTCGTTTAGACGTGATCTTCGGTATAAAATCATTAAAAGTCGGCTGTCGTCGCCTTAATACGCTCAACTCTCCTCTTCGACACTATGCGCTGCGTTGCCGCTCCGACGTTACAACGCCTCCATTCTCCCCGCTTTGTCTCGTCCTTGGTCCCCTGCGTCGTCGGATGACGTCGACTCGCAGAGTCGCAGCGCAACGTGTAACATACCGTTGATATTTGAATGAAATAAGATGGGGCGTCAACGCTCAGAGGGCTAATTCACGTAATTTCATGACGCGCCGATCAAGTTGCAGTGCAGGTGCAATGAAGTTTAAGTTTGAGTGATAAACGGTATTCTTGTAATCTTTGAACTGCGCGTAAGCTGCGCGTCAACTGCACGTCAACTGCACGATAACCAAACTCTACCAACCTTACCTACGGTGTGGCCACACGATAGAAAAATTATTACACACTAAATAATCGACTAGAATCGATTACATTTCAATGAATATAACGTTATTTTAATATTAAAATCATACCCCAGTACTGCTTTTGGTGCTTTTTCTTCCCTTATAAACAAACAATTATGTTTTGATTCACAATCAAAGTTATATTTTGCTATAATTTGGCTGGATGATGGTCTAACAGTGCCGCATAAAACTAAGACTGTCAAAAGTGTCAAAATAAGAGGATCACTCCAATGTCAAGGAGCGCGAAAGTTCAAACTCGGTGCAAATTAAATACAAAACTTGCTAAACTTTGATGGTAAGTATGTATTATATTATAATAAAATGATATTTAAGGAGGCAAGGCAGTGAAGTTTACGAAGAAGTAGCAGTTTAAATTCCATTATGTAAGTTTCATCCTGATTTTTCAGTAGGTATGACTTCACGCAAACGCGTTGCTGTGCGGCATATAGAACTGCTGGTGGAATATTAGGAGGGCCATAGGGACCTTGCCCGTGGCCGACGCAAATCTAGAGAAGGGAGTGCCCTCACATCACGCCTTTGGTCAGAGTGCGCCAATATATTAAATGCCGAGGCAGACTGGTATCAAAGAACTCCCAAACAGTGGAGCAAGGTTTGTTAGATTCCATCAATATATTACTTATGTGTATCGGTAAAATATACTTTGGTAAATAACTAGATTTGTAATATTTTTAGTGGTATACCGACTATAAATACCGCTTGCTCAATCGAATCAAGCAGATTCGGCAGAATCAACGCGGTACAGGTGGAGGGCCAGGCGTGAACACTTATTTATCCTCTTTAGAAGAAAGACTCGCTGCTCTGCTTGGTGCAGGCAGTGGGTGAGGTTGTGGGAAGGAGTGGCACGCCCCAAAATGAGATGCAAATTAATCCCGTATCTGTAGGTTATGGAATACCTTTTTTTATCTTTATTGTATTTATGCTTGGTCATAGTGACAGTGGTATTTTTCTTTTTGCTTTGCTAGCCTGCACCCCACGCCGTTTCTCTATCGCCTGCACTTCGCAATTCTCCATTGCCTGCACTTCCCACATTTTTCTCCGATGATATAGAACATGCACCTACACCCAACAATACTTTTAATAGGTAAGTATTAATATCGGAAATAGGCAGTTCTTGGGCGAGGTCATACCAACACGATAGAAGAAGGTTTGATGATTTATTTAGTTACTAACCAGTTAATATTCATGAATGTTTTATTTTATTCTGAAACTGATGATACTCCCGCAACAACACAACACATCACACATATTACTGAAGGTATGAATAACAATCATCATCATCATCAGCATAATATTTAGGAAATAAATAACAGTCTGAAAACCATAACATAATTTATTTTTATTTTGTTTTGGTGAGCAAGAGGCCACTACAGCCAGGCAGCGTCGCAGCAATAACCCACGTCGCCGTCGTAGACAATGTACATATTGTAATTTTATTATTATATACTTAATCCACTATAATGAAATGGAAAATTAAAACATAACACAAAACAAACACACGCGACTTTACACTGATTATAGGTGTACCTACATTTTGTTTAAATACCTTATAGAAACTACTGCAGTCATTTTCTTTTTATGCAAAACGGCGGAGGCGGCTTCTTCAGATGACGATTAAAACAAGCGGATTCTATAATAACTGTTTGAGAAGTGTGAGAACGATGTAAAAAAAGATGTGCATCATCATTATGAATATAAAAATAAATAATTAAGTTTTATTCTGACTACTTATTCAGCAGCCTGTTGTACAGCCCGACCTTCCAACAAGTCTCTGTTTGGCCGCCTATTGCCTTGAGCAAGAATACTCAGGCTTTCCGCACGCACTTCCTCCTCACATGCTCTACGCCGTACATGCATTCTCTCTTCTTGCTCACGCTCTTGATGTGTCAGTTGGGGCACTGGTAATCGTGCCTTGTTTGTTATATTGGCCTGCTTTGGCCCACCAGAGTCTGATAAGATCCGCTTGACAAGAAAGCTAGTGTTATGAGAACCTGAAAGTCACCCAATTATTAATAGACTACCTACCTACTGTCAAATATAATGTATTTTGCATTAGGTATTTAATTCCAATACTAGGTGTGCCCGGCGGTTTCACCCGCGCTCGGCTCGTAAGTCATAGCATGATTTAAATAACCTATAAACTTCCTCAAGAATTGACTGGTAGTTTCAGAGATTAGCGCGTTCAAACAAACAAACTCTAAATTACTATAGTTAAACAGGTTTGACTAACCTTGTATACTCAAACCATCTTTCCTTCTCTCCTTTGGAATACATGTTGACATTTTAGTACCTAATCAACTGGCGAGTCAAGTTTTTGCTCAGACGATAGGTTTTCTGGAATTCCCGATCCAAAATACGGAATGGATCCACAGAAAACCTATGTCTTCTTAGAGCTTAACGGCGTTCTCGGTCATTTATTTCGGCAGCGAGGTATAAAATCCTCAAATCAAGTTGGAAACTCATATTCACTGAAAACGTAAAAAAAAATGTTAGAATACAACTGAAAACGATTAAACATACAATATTGAATGTTAAACACTTACATTCACAAAATATACAATTTGATGCCAACAAAAGTAAATAATGAGGAACTTATGTTGTGCGTAACCGAAACTGCACGTTGATCGAATTAAAACTTAAAAGCTGTCATTTTGAGACGTCAAATGAATAGTAGAATACCGATCAAGTTGCGTTCAGAATCACGCGCTAATGACGCGCAGCAGTAGAATGCCGATAATGCGCTCGCGTGACGCGAACTTGACGCGAGCGTATCTGACAGCCGTAGAGAATAGTAGAATACGAAATGCGTTGTTTTGATCGAAACTTCATTGCAACTGCACTGCTACTGCACTTCTTTAGTTACGTGAATTAGCCTACAGAAGTCGCAACGCAACGTAGATTATTCACTAACTGACTTGACACATCCTACATTGGAACGTAGCGTTGTGGCTGCGTTCCGGTGTAGGATGTGTAATAATAATAAGTAATAAATAATAGTAATAATCTAACAATAATCTAATAAGTATCTGGTCGGTGCCTGTCGGTCACACTGAAGGTGATTGGACTCGGAAAGTTGAGCGAGCCTGCGATCCAATACCAGAAATGGGGGCTATTACCATCTGCCCCCAAGATGTAGCTCGTGCGGTCCGTCCGTTGTCTAACTGGAAGTCCCCAGGACCAGACGGACTGCACAACTTCTGGATCAAATGGTTTGTTGGATCGCACGTTCGCTTGGCGGCCCAGTACCAGACTGCTTTGGAGTCTGGTTCGCTACCCCAATTCCTAACGACAGGAATAACCCACCTGCTCCATAAATCAGGTAGCACCGCGGAACCCAAAAATTATAGACCGATCACGTGTTTACCGACGGTCTATAAAGTTCTTACATCCATTTTGAGAGCTAAAATTAACAAACATATAGACAACAACTCTGTCATGTCTGCCTCTCAAAATGGATGTAAGAACGGGTCTCGCGGTACTAAGGAGTTACTCCTCATTGATATGGCCATTAGCCAACAGGTTCGACGTTCCCGAAAGGATCTGTCGACATGTTGGATAGATTATAAGAAGGCCTATGACTCGGTGCCACATACATGGCTCATGAGGGTGCTGGAGTTGTATAAAGTAGATGCAACTTTGCGCACCTTCCTTATTTCATGTATGAGGCAATGGAGGACAGTCCTTCGCTATCCAGGATGTCGAAATATCCAGAGGAATAGCGAACCGATAAGGATCGAGCGAGGCATATTTCAGGGCGATAGTTTGAGTCCGCTTTGGTTCTGCTTAGCCTTGAATCCTCTAAGCACACTGCTGGAGGATTCAGGTCTAGGCTATCGGTTGAGGAGAGGTGGTTAGGTTATATCTGACCTCCTCTACATGGATGACCTAAAACTCTTTGCCCCCAACAATTTGCAACTGATGGAGCTACTGAAAGTAACTGAAACTTTCAGTAGTGCCATCAGGATGGAATTTGGTGTGGACAAAATAAATGTGCGGTTATGCATGTAAAGCGAGGGAAGATTGTGGAATCCGTGGGAACCCAACTCTCGGATTCCATAAACCTCAGAGACCTCTCCGCATCCGAAACGTATAAGTATTTGGGTATGTCGGAAGCGTTGGGCATCAATGCTACTGACATGAAGCAATCGTTGAAGGAGCGCTTCTTTGGCCGCCTGAAGAAAGTATTGAATAGTCTTCTATCAGGCGGAAACAAGGTGCGCGCCTTCAACGGTTGGGTCATGCCGGTTTTGATGTACTCTTTCGGCATACTCAAATGGACTCAGACCGAACTCGACGCCCTGGATAGGAGGGTTCGTACGCTGCTGACTGCATATCGAATGCATCACCCAAGATCTTCGGTAATGAGACTGTATATCCCGCGAAAATGTGGAGGTCGAGGCTTTTTAAACGCTAAGACCCTCCACAATCGCGAGATATGCAGTCTCAGGGAATATTTCCTAGAAGCCGACGTGGGGATGCATCGAAATGTGGTCGCGGTGGACAAGGGCCTCACCCCGCTCTCCTTGGCTAAAGAGAACTGGCGCAAACCTGTCGTGCTTGACACTAACGATCGCAGGGAGGTATGGCAAAGTAAGGAGCTTCACGGACGCTTTTTCCGGGCCCTACATGAACCCGATGTAGACTTTTTAGCGTCCGTTGCCTGGCTGCGTTTCGGTGACCTCTTTGGGGAAACCGAAGGTTTTGTCTGTGCAATTATGGACGAAGTTATCATGACGAACAATTACCGGAGATTTATTGTGAAGGACGGCACGGTTGACGTGTGTCGAGCATGCCACCGTCCGGGAGAATCAATCCGACACATTATCTCCGGGTGTTCTCGTCTTGCTAATGAAGAGTACTTGCATAGACACAACCTTGTAGCCAGGATTATCCATCAGCAACTTGCTTTAAAATACAGCCTTGTAGAATCTGAGGTGCCGTACTACAGGTATGTGCCCGACCCAGTTCTCGAAAATGGAAATTTCACATTGTACTGGGACCGATCCATCATCACTGACAGGACTATTGTTGCCAATAAGCCTGATATAGTGGTGGTGGATCGAATAGAGCGGCGCACAATGATTATTGACATCACGGTCCCTCATGACGGGAACCTCGTGAAAGCCGAGAAAGATAAACAAATCAAGTATCTTGACTTGGCTCGCGAGGTTGTCGACATGTGGGATGTGGACTCAGCAATCATTGTGCCGATAGTTGTATCAGCCAATGGCTTAATTGCCAAGAGCCTCGACCAACACCTAACGAGGCTCTCGTTGGGCAGCTGGATTTAGGGCCTGATTCAGAGAGCGGTACTTCTGGACACGGCTCGCATTGTTAGGAGGTTCCTCTCTCTGGAGCCCTGACCGCCGGTAGCTTGGACCCTGTTCCCGATACCGGTGGGCTACTATTTTTTATATTTTTAAATGTTTTTATATATATGTGTTTTATATTCTAATATTTAAAAATATAATTTGTATGTATACGTACTTAAGTGAAATAAAGAGAATATATAATAATAAATAAAAATAATAATAAAATCATATTATAACTAAACGACTGCGCCCTAACGCAGTCGTTTAGTTATAATATGATTTTACGCCCTGGCTGGAGGCTTTAAGCTCACACCTTAAGGCAGACACAGGAAAGTCCGGTTAAGTAGTCCTACCTACGAGATGCCATAAACAAAAAAACAAAACAAAAAAATCGACTGTATGCGCTACGTTGCCGCTCCGACGCGACGTTACGTCACGTTACGACGCCTCCATTTTCCCCGCTCTGTCTCCTTGGTCTCCTTGTCCATTACGCGCGCGCTGCGTCGTCGGATGTCATCGACTCGAAGCGCAACGTGTTACATACCGTGGATATTTGAATGAAATACTATGGAGCGTCAACGCTCAGAAATCGCAACGCAGCGCAACGCACTAGTGTGGCCTCACTCTAACTGGCTAATGGAGGTCAGATGTCGTTTCGAGTCCCTTTGCGACTGAGTTTCAATATTGAATAGACCCCAAGCTAGATGCGGCTATGTGGACGAACCTGGCATGTTTCCTTTGCCTCCTCATTAATACAAGGAAGCATAGTAGGTACAGTCGTTGGTGGTAATACTTTAACCTTGAGCTGATGGTGATTCCAATCAGCTGTTATGTGTTGGTAACCAAAAAAAAGAGGGAACAGATAAACTGAAGGGAGACTGCATTATTCAATACGTTTTACATTTTACAAAAAGTTCATCAAGAAAAACGATCAGAATATTATAAATATAAATTGCGAAATTGTTCGTCAAAGCACTTACAAATTATGTAAATGGCCAATCAGTGTACCATGCCTGTAATTTAAACTGATGTGAACTTTAAATCAGTTCGTAGAGTGTCCTAGACTGATAGTCGCCACAACAGAGAATCCCGCACATTAAAACATTAAAAAAATATTCTTTAACGGCATTATTAAGTTCGACATCAAATGAAATTAAAAAGTAGATGGTTCCGTGTGGGGCCGGATGTAAAGAATAGCACCTCGCTATTTCTTCCCGTGGGTGTCGTAAAAGGCGACTAAGGGACTTACTAGAGAATGGGCAGCAGCCTTCTCTAAGCATTTTAACACCATACTGCGATCGCCGACTCGCCTGCCAAGCGTGGCGATTATGGCAACCAACCCCCAAATGTTGGGGGAGGCCTTTGTTCAGCAGTGGTCGTCTTTCGGCTGAAATTATGAGTAGATTATTGCATCGAGCGGAAAGTGAGTTATTTAACTACTCACTTTAGCAAGGTGTGTAATCTACATTTCTTTCAATTACCAATCTACCTACCTTGATAAAATATACCTTAAAATAAAAACTCACATAAAATGAAAACAAAGTTTTCCACCAAGTCGGTTTTATTCAGCCTTTTTTTTTTTAGCCAGTATGTTTTTGATCTACTGCCACAGAATAAGTAATAGTACTAACGTATAACTAATGCATACATTTTATATTAAACTTAATGGGAGACAATAAACCTCTGTCGTAAAATTATATCTAAATAAAAAATAAAAAACAGTGCATTCATGAAAAACTGTGCAAC
Source organism: Tiliacea aurago (assembly GCA_948098905.1). Classification (NCBI taxonomy): domain Eukaryota; kingdom Metazoa; phylum Arthropoda; class Insecta; order Lepidoptera; family Noctuidae; genus Tiliacea; species Tiliacea aurago. Next base: position 13,101,538 of record OX402576.1, on the reverse strand, counting down.
AATGAGATTTCATATAACATTTCTGCACTGTTTTGGTTCTAAGCAAAAAATACGTCGTTTGTGATCAGTTTTGTAGTGATTAATAATAAAATCACTACGTAGTTGAAAGAAATAGTAGATTATTAACCAAGGGGATAAAGCAGTGTCTTCTGTCGCGGGTGACGATTTAAATCGCGAGCGTAACGAAGGACTCGAGGTTTACTCCCGAGCGCAGCGAGGGTGTTAAAAACTTAAATCACGAGCGAAGCGACGGATTTAAGACGAGTCCTAAGTGTAGCGAGGGATTTAAGCTCACCCAAGACTAAGACAGCTTTATCACCGAGGAAAATACTCTACTTTTCGTACCATTTGCGAATAAAATAACACAATAACAATATGAGATAAGCATTAAAATAAACTTAACGTTTATCGCGGCCAATTCCTAGACTAATGTTTTTTCCTCGTCGGTTTTCGTAATTTTATTTAATAATCATAACTGCATAATAAATGCGTATTCCTTTTTCAAAAAGATGTATAATGCTTTATATACAAACTCAATGGTGTAAACACAGATGTAGTTCAATATAAATTTCGGTAAGTATTCCAAATTTAAATGACATTCTCCCCCTAGAGGATGAATGAAATTCAGTACAATTTTCTTTCCCTGTTTTTAACAGATTAAAAATGACTATTGTTATGTTCGCTTTTTGTGGCATAGAATGTCACTTTTTTGAGCAAGTGGTACGAAAAATATATTATCACTTTCTTATTATCTAGTAGGTATTTCGTATTATTAATCCTACTTAAGCTGCACCTAGTATTATGAATGCACCTAAATGGAACGTACCTCCAATTTCTACAACCTTTTTATATAATTTAGGTCAAAGGTCAGACGAGGTCATATCACGCGTGTCCTGTCCACAAACTGTCCACGCTGCAAATACTCCTCCTGCATAAAGTGACAACTTTTTTGTGTCATTTTTTTATGATCTGGTGACCTTTACTTTTGGCCAAACCGGGTTTATTTCTATACAAATATGTACCTAAGTAGTATACAGAATGACTTGTAATTCAACATATTCCTTCCAAGACAGTGACCCCTGTGCGACATTTAAGAGATTTGTGTTTTTATAATAATTTCCCAAATTTCGTCCCAAATAATCTTGCATTTTCTCGAATCCCATGGATTCGCCTAAGCTATATGGGGTCAGTACGGTAGCGTGGGGGGGCAGAGGGGGCCATGACCCCGGGTGGCGCAGATATAGGGGCCGGCGCGCGGCGGCGCGGCGGTGTCAGGTCATCATCAGATCAGATAACTGTATCGTCATCGGGACTTTATAGGTACTTATAAGAAAAATATCAAGGCAGTGAGACAAGTGGAAGTTGTGAAAAAAATACTTTAGAGTTCCATAAAATATATCATGTGAAGTTAAATAAGCTTGTAAAGTATTCAAATTATGAAACTAAAGTTCATTTTACGAACGGGACCTGTATCGAACCGCCAAGACGAATAAGAACGCACAGATTTTAAGACGTAATTTAAGTAGGGATGTTGGATAATCCTACGAAGACAATTTTAAATGAAAATTGTTTTCTCCATTAAGTAAACTGCTGAAATTCGAGAATGATTCCAGCGGCTCAGGAGTTGAGTATTGGGCGTCGTTGACGACGAATGCAACTCAACCAAGCTCCTCAAGATATTGACAGAGAAGAGTTTAAGGTTGAAGGTGTTCGTAGCTACAACAGACTGCTAAAGAGAGCTTTTTGATTCCGGCCCATTGTGTTTAGTAATTTCAGCCGAAAGACGTCCACTGCTGGACCTCCCCCAAGAAAAGGGGGGGTTGCCATAATCGCCACGCTTGGCAGGCGGGTTGGCGATCGCAGTATGGTAATAAAATGCATACAGAACGCTGCTGCCCATTCTCTAGTAAGTCCCTTAGTCAACTTTTCCGACATTCACGGGAAGAAATGGGATGGTGATATTCTTTACATCCGGCACCACACGGAACTGGGTTTAGTGAAGGTTATTATTTAATTCAAACTGCAAGTCAACCTAACCTAAAATAGTTGCGAAAAAAGAGGGGGAGGGGTAGTAAATTTAGGATTTGCCCCGGATGGCAGAAATACACGCCACGCCAATGTATGGGGTGCTTAATTATTGCAAAGGGGTCAGACTATCCGCTCCTCGAAGGGATACAGAATTAGTAATTTAGGGAGAATATCCGGAAGGTACCTACAAATACATATAACGTGTACATGACCGCAAATTAACTTACTATGTTATGTGATTACTATGTTTATGTTAAAAACGAGCTAAAACCAGTGTTAGTATCGTAGCGCGTGTACAATGATAAACACTAATGAATAAAATCAGTCTCCAGATTAATACGAGACAAGATAAATCGACACGTAGCCGTAATTATGGCGATGTCAAAGGCAAGGCATTGATTAGGTTACAACCACTTTTAACCAGAGCAGTATCATTTTTTTCTTAATTAATCATTTTTAATTGTGAAGTCGACAAGTTTGATGTCGTAACCACCAGAGTTCAGTCACACTATAGCTAAGCGCACATTACATTATTACCAAGTTGCAGTGTATCGCAATTAGAAAAAAAAAAGAAGTAAATACATTTATTTGGGGTAAACATGCCGCAAAGAAGGAACACAAACACAAAAAAGAACAAGTTGGGGGAAAATATGCGGCCATCGCTCAGCATAATGCTGCGACCCTATACGAGACAGAGCCCCAGCGCTGGTTTTCAGCGACAGCCGGTGTAGACGTGATGACGTAGACCGGTGCAGCATACAATGAGATATAAATGAGAAATAAAATAAATACAAAATACTTCATTCTAAATGTGACTTATGCATGTATTTCAATTAATGTATTTGTATTTTATATAACTTTTAATGTTATTATTTAGTGTGAACTTGTGTTTATGATTGTAAATAAAATACGTTATATTCTAAATGTTTATATAAACATATAGGTACCTAATACTTATTATTTAAAAAGGCAACAACAACAGGCTTTTTTGTATTTCAATACAAAAAAGCGTGGTTCACCTGTATGTATGTAGTGAGCGATCATGCAGACTGTACGAAAATGATGTAGGAAGATTTTCGCAATGCGGTGCGGCCATATCTGCCAGCCCGGTGTTCCTTTTCCACACTTGCACCGGGGAGCATGGGATCATGGGATCGACTTCCGCGATCCCTGGTTTGCGATTCCCGTGCGGCCATATCTACGCCAGCCTCAAGTGCTCGGAAGGTAATTAATTTTTTTATTCATTTTTTCCAATTGTGGATTCCATAATCTTAAACCATAAACGCTCAAGTTTAATTTGTTAAGATTACGACTCGACTCTTATCTGGGTTGCAAACGTCGTGCGTTAATAAGTTGAAATGGCAATTGCATTGGAGTTTTAATATGTATTATGTATCAACTCAGCCTATCGTAGTCCACTTTTGGAGTTAGGTCCCACTCAAACTGCATCGAAACAACAGCCGTGAGTTTATAGATCACGAGAAAAATCATAACAAATGTCCAGTCATTACATTATGTATGCAACAGCTGCTGATTTATTATAACTATGTATAAAGGCCACAATGTGAACAGAAATAGCAAAACCATTTTAAGCACGAATCGATGCGCGATAGCCTATGCTGTGCTGTTAATAGCCTGCCTCGGGAATGGCTTTAGAAATTGCGAATCAATATTTACCTATTCAGAGTACATAATATAACCTATTACTAAGTAAGTATGTGACGTAGCCAGGAGAAGATTATGTCTTTAATTATGAACGGAGGGTAAACTGAATTGCCAATTTACTGTCAATAGTTGGAATTGGGGATCAAACCCGAGCTATGAAATTGCTTCCGGCAATGCTTCCATGATTCGATACCTATAGTTTTTGTTACTGGTTGTAAGCCTAACCAATTAGAAACATACCATTGTGCGCAAGTGTGTGAGTTAATCAAACAATTAAGAGCGTTTACACCTTACACCTTTTCATACAATCTTTCAAGCCCTTGTTTTTCGAAATGACTTTCGATTTGAATGAAACTTCATACGCATATAAGCAAGATACAAAGGTCTAAAAAGAAAGAACATTTTCAAAATGTCTTATTTAAAAACAGATAAAGCTGGAAATCTCTGTTTCTATGGAAAATTTAAAATCGGTCAAATTTGGCTGTTACACTATTTTTCATTAATGTTCTTTACTAACTTAGACCTTTGTATCCTGCTTATGCGTATGAAGCAAGGGCTTGAAAAAACTTTCAAGCCCTTGTTTATCGAAATGACTGAACCGATTTTAATGAAACTTCATACGCATAAACAGGATACAAAGGTCTAAGTGAGTAAAGAACATTTTTGAAAAATAGTGTAACATGGACACGTATGAAATGCTGTACGGTGTAAACGCTCTTATTAATAAGTAAACACAAAATAATGCGAAAATATTTGGTACTATAGGTACAACTCTGGCTAACCCTTTGGGGATTACAGGCGTGATGTTATGTTATATCATTAGTAAACTAAGACAGTACTTATTTATTGTGCTCGTTAAACCTATGGTTGACAAAACATGTCGTAGGTACACGTTTTCCCAAGACGCACCGTTGCAGACCGAACGTATAAATGTAGGCCGTGAAGGTACTGATACTGTATACGTCCTTCAAAACCACAAAATATTCACTAAGATTTTTGAAGTAAAACTTCTTTAGGCACGCTTGACTTGGGGAGTAAGCTGGTGCATGCGTTACGGAAGTGACGAGAGCGTTACGGAAGTATAATTAGTATTACTATTTGCAAGTTTTACTTCAGTCGTGTGGTCTAAAGCACACTCGCATTTTTTTTTGTTAGAAAAGCCAGTGGTGAAATTATTGTTTTTAAACAATTTGCAATATTAAGTACCAGTGTAAATCTTTAGTTTCAAAATGTTTATTAATAATGAAAATTTAGGTCAAAGCTAAGAAGCTAATAATAGAGACCTAGCTAATTTAGGAGCAAGCAATCTTCGCCATTTATGCATGTATAATTACTACAAGATTGTCAACATATTCAAATACGGAACAAATTAACATATAGCTTAGATATTTTGAACATAGTCACGACAACACAAATTTAACTTAATTGAAAATACAAAGAAAACCTCGTGACGTTTTCTCACTTTTCGTGTGGAAAATCACTTCACTCTCAGATTTAATAGAATCAGCTCCACGTGAAGCGAGCGTGCTCAACATCGTGATAACAATCTTTGATAATTTCATGTTATCGGTCGGGACAACAAAGTTGAGCGGGAAGCAGAAAAAAAATGATTTAAGCATGCATAGATACGAAGCGCTAACGCAACTCTTCTACATTAAAGGGGACGATAACTGAATTTTAATGATTTTATACTGAAGATTACGTCTAATCGAGTAGTGTTAACGATTTGAAAAAAATATATGATAAATTAGAGCATTTTCTCAATAACTAAGTATGTGAATATTTTAGATTATGTTTATATTACATACTGAAATTAATTTGTAAAGTTATGTCTAACGCGGATATAAAACTGAGAATGGCGCAAAATCTACCAAGCGTATTTTTCTCAAACCTTCACTAACTTAAAGATAATTTATTTATTGATCCTTTAGTATACGCATTTTATTAAAATATCTTTTGTTTTGTGTATAATTAATTAATAATGCGTCAAGTTGGGGACAGCGCTTCTTGATGGGCCAGTTCTATTACAGGCTGAACCTACGACGCGTTGCGTGAGCTCAGTACTGAACACGCAAGCTAACCACTCAAGGTCACTGGCATATATCTGCGTCTTAATATATCTTAAAGGTGCATTTTCCTTGCCTCACTCTAATTGGACCGGTTTTTTAATAATATTTAAGATTATTATCCTACCTGATAGTAGTAGATTGAATAATTTGAATGACATAGTGTGAATGAATGGCACGCTTGCTTCGTTCAACATAACAAATAAATAATACGCACAATAAGCAAACTTCTTAGTAGTCTAATACGTATAATGTTATGTTCTCGATTTTAAACATGTTCCCAGTAAATTCGCAATTAAAATGTGCAAAGGTCGACCAACGAATATGACCTTTGGATAAGTCGTTGTTTTGAGGAAACTACCGTTGATAGAATGACTAATCGGCCATGCTCACTGACAAACAGAGCAGGTTACCATTCAATGACGTCCATCTGTCTAGACCGTCGGTTGTTTTACTTACGAGGATTCATCATCATTAATAGAATATTCGCACTGCTGCGTCGTTGTTCTATCGTCTATGGTGGTCAAAACCGTGACGTCCTGAGTTTGATTCCTAAGTCAGCAACATTTTATTGGATTCTCCCAGCAAAAATTACTCAGTTGCAGTCCGGTGACACAATTAGAGGCAGACGGGACTTTAACATATCTGGCGAAATGTAGGTTTAGGTACCTATTAAATACTGCACGACCCTTCATATAAACATATTTTAATTTCCTCGAACAGTTTTTTTCATTTCCCAAAGTGAGGGAGAGAATGAATATTGAATGAGGCTGTGTTTGGTGTTGCAGCAAAATTAATTGAATTATCCAATACGTCCGTTGTTTACCCATACAGCATGGCATGAAAGTCAAGTAATATTGTCTCTGACCATCGCGTGGTATTCATAACCTTAAGTAAATCTATTAAAACTGAGGGTTACTTACTCGTTAATTAGCTATATATTTCAATCGATACATTCACGTAATGTGCCTAATTCGATGAAGATCGGGTTTTTAGTTTAGTAGATTTTTTTTTAAGAAAAATTTCAGGAAAGGTCATTTATAAGTAGAGATCGGATATTCGGATGCTTATTCACCAAACGTTTAAGAGTTGACTAGTATGGAGTGCGCTTCGGTACGGGGAAAAGTATCGGTTTCCAGGACTGACAAGTTTTTAAAAACTACTCTTTTGTACTGTGTATCCCCGAATAAATATATTTCATTTTAAAATAAAAGGTTTTGAAGAAATATTAATAGTGTTTTTTAAACGTGTTATATTTTCCACAAAATGTATCTATTTAGAACTAGGCAAGAATTTTGCCTAGTTCTAAATAGATAAAAATATTTGTTATACTTAGAAGTACAACATTTTATATCTACACACTGTTATCAATGAAACCCCGCGATTCCGGAATAAAAATATATTTTAAGAAGCCGTTTCCATAAACGTACTTTAAGTAAATATGCATCCGAATATCCGATCTCTATTTATAAGACAGGTTTTTGTCAAACGAAAAACAAAATTAGCAAATTTTTTTCTGCCGAACATTTTTTAAATTGGCAATAGCTATCCAGTTAACTTAAACATTTTTTTAACGAGTTTTTTTTGTACACAAGGCTGACGTTCATAAACAAAGATAATCTACAGAGAAAAATACAACGGGAACAAACATGTATTTTACACATTCCTTGTTCTTTTTTGTTTATAAGCGAAAACATAACAACCGCCTGTATTTCCGCCCGAAGGGTTAGGCAGAGCTGTAAATATAGAACATTATTTTTATTATATGCGAAACCTGAATATACTTTGTTCAGAAAGAGGAACTGATTCGATTGCAATATTTTTTTCACCATGTTTTTTTCCCAAAATATTTAAGTGTGATGGAAAATGTTATCACCATTTAATTACTTTCAATACAATCGCCGTACGATTAGGTACTGCCAAATTATTATCAATGAGCGCAAGATGACCCTGGAGGCGCGGGGGCGCCGTTAGCATGTTTTTGTACGGACAAGCCGGTAACATACCTTTTAACTTTGTGATTTTCATCATACAGTTTTGAAATTATGTACATAGATTCTTTACATAAAAATACTAGACACGTGTTTTGGGTTTCGCATATATTAAAAATAATGTTGTAAAATACACACAATTTGGTAGTCTTTTTTAACTAACCATAAAAGCCTATTGCAATTAATCGGGCAAAACGCCGACTCCTTTTCCCTATTTTATTCATTAAGATAGGCACAACACTTACATACATAAACTCACTCCTGTCAGAAACTTCAGAACGCCACATACTCCTTATGCTTCGTACATCTGGTCATACACAAACGCTGGTTTTTAGTACTATGCACCTGACGTTTACGAAGAACATCACCAATAAGGTCACTATTATGTCGTCCGGCGTTTCCTCTGACATCTGCCTCGTTAGTTTTCTTTTTATTAATCCTCTCAACATGACCAAACCATCTAGACATAGGTACTCTTTTAAATTTTTGTCACTAACTCTTCTTTTAAACCGCACATATTGTCTGATGACATTATTACTCAGCCACAAGGTTCGGGCACAAGTCAGTAATAATTATGAAAACAGTTTATTAAAACTTGATGAAAATTTGTTATAGCTGGGCCGGACATAGAACCTGTATAGAGCATACTTACTATTGTTAGGGTTCCGTACCAAAATGGTAAAAAGGAACCAAAATGATATAAAGGAACCCATATGGTGAGACCAAGTCTGTTTGTCTGTCTGTCTGTCACACCTGGATATCTCAAGAACTACTAATGCTATCAACTTGAAATTACGATTAGTTTTAGATGACGTTTGCCTAACTATTTTGCAAACAAGAAAGAAATTAAAAAATATATATATTTTTTGCAAAAGGGACTGAAAGGGGGTCTTAAAAATTTGAAGTGAGCTAGGGCATGGGGTATCATATGAAAGAGCGCTGTTTGCACATTCTCAAACATTTCTTTTTAGGCAGTATAGTTTCCGACTTTTGTAGTAAAATTTAAAAAAAAAAAATTACCGTCCCCCCTTATCTCCTGAAGTTTGCATAGATAAATTCAAATTCAAATAAAAATTTGAAATTATTCTATGTGATAGAAGTTTATGTAAAAATTAAAGGAAATATAAAACTATGTCTCTAAATAGCACAGTTTTTCAGAAATCATCAACATCATAATTATATACGTACGGAACCCTCGGTGCGCGAGTCTGACTCGCTCTTGACCGTTTTATTTTATTTTATTATCCTTAGTAATCGCCATGAAATGTATGGGTAAAAGTAAAAATAAAACACGTTTTGATTAGTGATGGCGAAATATATCATGCACACTTGCATATATAAATGCATCCTTCATGTCTCGTATCGGCACGATATACGAGGTGTAACTGGCGGTGGACATGAAAAAGGTCATTGTGAAAAAAAATCAGCTGTTAAATTACACCTGTATATGAGAATATCTCATGCCATGTTAAAAATATTGAACTGTTTTGGTTAAATAGCCTTCTACGAAAAATTTGAACATCCACGACGCTTTGAAATCCTCACAATGTTTTGAACAACAAAAAATAAATGAATTTACTATAAATAAAGTCCAGTTTTCCAAACTGCGCATTTTAGCATCACTTAGGTCTCATGTAAGGTAAAGTTGTATTTGAGAGTAAACAAACTTGTAGCGCGGTGTGATTTGTCAAACATGTGAACAAACACTGCGGTTGTGCCGTCTAAAATGCGCTTCATAAGTTATTTATAAAACTATCTCGCAGACTAAGACAAGAATACAATATGATGCATTACATCGCTTATCAAATACTTAGGTATGACGTGTCTTTTAGCGTTCAATAGCGTGAAAAACGGTAATATTTTCCTTTTTATTACAATCATTGGTCCTCGCGAGATAAGCTTATAAATAACATCGTTCATGTTAAGAGCGTTTACGACGTACGGCATTTCATACAAACTTTCAAGCCCTTGTTTTTCGAAATGACTGAACGTATTTTAATGAAACTTCATACTCCTAAGCAGGATTCAAAAGTCTAAAAAGTTAGTTAAGAATATTTTCGAAATGTATAAGCCATTTCGAAATAACTTATTTCAAACAGATAACTGGAAATCTCTGTTTCTATGGGTCAAATTTGGCTGTAACACCATTTTTTTTAAATGTTCTTAACTAACTTTTTAGACCTTTGTATCCTGCTTATGCGTATGAAGTTTCATTAAAATTGGTTCAGGCATTTCGAGAAAAAAAGGCTTGAAAGTTTGTATGAAATACCGAAGGTGTAAGCGCTCTCAAATGTACGCTTACTTCATAAATAAACTGCTCAGTGATGAATGGATGACGACATGTTTTAATCAACTTCTCCAAATTTACTGGGTCAAATTAAATTAGCTAGCGAAACTCCGCAGACGTGATGGGTATCGAAATCTTAACACGAAAAAAAAATCGATGGTTTTTTTTTGTGTACAACGAGCGTTTTTACTTAAAATATGAGTTAAGAAAATCAGTTTTTTTATCGTCTTAAGATTTTTACAACAACCATTGATTAGAGCATCTATAAAACAATAGTTATTTCGTTATGTGTTTTGTTTTGCATAAAAAGAGTATCGAAATTGTTTTTCTTTATTTTTTACCCATCACGTCTGTGAAGTTTACTCAAAAATCATTTTATTTTTTTAACTTATATTTGTACTGACTATTCTACAGGGACAAATTAAATTAGCTAGCGAAACTCCGCAGACGTGATGGGTATCTATATCTAAACACGATCAAAAAAAAATTTAAAACCACGCCTGCCATATCAAAAAGTGAACTAAAAAATTCAAAACATGATTTTAGTGTTGAATGGCCACATGGTAGGTACCTACTAAATAGATTATAATATTTACTGTGCAATTAAAACGCCATTATGCCCAAAAGTGGAAAACTGAAAATCAATCTTTTCATTGCAGTCGGGGGACGGATCCTTGGAATAGTTCTTTACAGGCTTTACGACTTCCATGAAAAGATTGATTTTCAGTTAACAGTTAACAGATGTTATCAACTCACACTTTAAGTAACCAGCGTTCATTGACACAAAATAAAAAAAACAACAAATTATTTTTATTTTGTCGTGCTTAGATATTGAAACCCAACATATCTGCGGAGTTTCGCTAGCTTATTTAATTTTACCCTGTATATGCGGTAGATGACCCCAAAAAATATCATCAAACTAACTTCTTTTTAATTAAAATTAAAAAGAAGTTAGTTTGATGATATTTTACATACATACATATTTTGATATCGATACCCATCACGTCTGCTGAGTTTCGCTAGCTATTTAATTTGCCCCTGTATATAGTACATACACAAACTACAGATTTTTTCTATCTATATATTAAAAATAGTTATGTACTGTAAAAGCAAAATTGTAATTTTGACCATATACTCCTGAATCGAGCCACCGTGCATTTTTAGGGTTCCGTAGTAAACAAGAAACCCTTATAGTTTCACCATGTCCGTCTGTCTGTCTGTTTGTTTGTCTGTCCGTTCGTCCGTCTGTCCCCGGCTTAGCTCCGAGACGCTTAGTCCTAGAAAGCTGTAATTTGGCATGGGTACACATATTAATCACGCCAAGAAATTTGTAAAATAAAACCATGATAAACATTTTTTTTTAGGCTTGCAAGTAAAACGGGGATGATATTTTTTTTTCTCGTCTAACACATGGTGTGGCGTATCGATGGATAGGCCGTTTAAAAATATTGTGGGTTTGTGAAAGCCATTTTTCAATTCTGCAATGTAATATTAAGCTTTCAAGTGCAATTTTTTGTTAGAGTCCCTGCCAGCTAAATGGTTGGTTTTGGATATGTGAAAAAATTCATAGCAGTAGTTAGTATATATAACGAAATTAAAAGGAAAACTATCACAGCTAAGTAGGGTTCACAAGTTAACGAGTAATAGTCGACCAACTCAAAGTTGCAGTTGAAAAATTGACCGTAACGTATATCGATGTATGGGAGAGCATGTTTTTCAACTACAATGTTGTTTTTTTTCGGATAAATTCATCCTAACTACGGAACCCTTCATTGTGCGTGGTCCGACACGAACTAGGCCGGTTTTTTTATGTTTTCAGGGCTTGGAAACTGGTTAATTTTCTATGTAACCGTTATTAGGGTTCCGTAGTAAACAAGGAATCCTTATAGTTTCGCCATGTCCGTCTGTCTGTCCGTCCGTCCGTCTGTCTCCGGCTTAGCTCAGAGACGCTTAGTCCTAGAAAGCTGTAATTTGGCATGGGTGTACATAATAGATATCTGAGGTCATCGGAAACCTTGAGACTAGAGATGCCGATGCATTCCACTAGCTTTTATGACAAGTCTTTTACAGTTCAAGTAGTGCAGTTATGGAATGCATTGCCCGTGTCGGTAAGGCGTGCTCAATCTTTGTCCACTTTTAAGATTCAGGTAAAAAAACACTTCCTCTCTCCTTAAACATCATCATTACATAATTCAGTTCCCTGCTCTTGTTTCATGTGTATTATTGTATATATTTACCAGATAAGTGTATGCTTTGTGTATGTATGTATTTATTGTATATGTTAATGGTACACCACTGACTACCTGCAGTATTGTCACTCCTGGACTCCTGCTCCCTTTAATCCATCCAAAGGTTGTCTGTAAAAGATCGCTTTTAGCGATAAGACCGCCCATTGTGTCACCCTATGTAAAATTTAAACATTTATATCTGTAATTTTTATGGTGTACATAATAAAAAGTATTCTATTCTATTCTATATTATTCACCCTGAAAAAGTAAAATAAACTCATGAAAACATATTTTTTTAGTAAGGGAGGTATCCCTTGCACGTAAAACTGGGATGATATTTTTTTTTTCTCGTCTAATACATGGTGTGCGATATCGTTGGATAGGCCGTTTAAAAATATTGTGGGTCTGTGAAATAAATTTTCAATTCTGGGATCCGTTTGCGTAATATTAAGCTTTAAAGTGCTATTTTTTGTTAGAGTCAAGTGTCAGCCTGCTAGCTAAATGGTTGGTTTTGGATATGTGGAAAAATTCATGGCAGTAGTATATATAAAGAAATTAAAAGGAAAACTATCGCAGCTAAGTAGGGCTTACAAGTTAACGAGTAATAGTCGACCAACTTAAATTTGCAGTTGAAGAATTGACCGTAACTTATATCGATATATAGGAGAGCATGTTTTTCAACTACAATGTTAAGTTTGTTTTTGGGATAAATTCGTCCTAACTACGGAACCCTTCATTGCGCGTGGTCCGACACGCACTTGGCCGGTTTTATAAAAGTTTTCGAACATAATTATTTCGTTAATTATTTAATATTTTTTTACAAAATTAATGCTGAACTAAACTACTAAACTAAATTGATGATCCTAATGAGCCTATTTTTTTTTAAATACAGAAAATAGTTCTTTACCTATAGATTACAGGATTACCTATAAGAAGTCTATAGTGTTAAAATAGCATGGTCAATCTCTCAATATTGTGCGTACAAACTTACATTTGCGGTCGGAATGTATAGGAGAAAATGTTTTTCAACTATTATGTTTGTTCTTGGAATAAATTCATCCCAACTAAGGAACCCTTCATTATGCGTGGTCTGGTACGCACTTGGCCGGTTTTTTTATTAGTAGTCTGATTTCACATTTGTAACAATGAGAAACGAAAATTATAGTGAGTTAGGCTTAGGCTTATTAGGCTTCAAAATTAAATTTTTTGTTTCTTTGTATTTCCATTTTTTTAAAAGATACAGACTTTTAAACAAAAATATGCAGGGTGGGTCCATTCAGGTGTCCAGGAGTGTATTATTTGTACTTTTGTTGTTCAGATTGTGGGCTCGAATAGTCGGCATCCTGATTTTGTTTTGACAAAGCGTGATTACAGCTGCTTCTGTGGGACGACATACGATGCTCCGCATTATCTACAGTATTCTATGCAACTGCTTCGCCTCTGCTACGTTGCTGCTACGCCTCTGCTACGCTGGTGCTACGCCTCTGCTACGCTGGTGCTACGCCTTTACTACGGCGCTGCTACGCTGCTGCTACGACGTCGCTACGATGCTACTACGCTACTTCTACGCTGCTGCTACGACGCCGCTATGACACCGCTACGCATCTTCTACGGCACTGCTACGCAACTGATAAGCGTCTACCATACAATAGTCTACGCTGCTTGTACTTCCTAGCGATGGAGTCTCAGGTAATGCTTGCGTTACTATAATTGACTACTTTTTTAAATAAAAAGTTAAGTATATGGTTCATAACAAGTAGGTATGGTTTCCATATTGCCCCTGAGTAAAACGCAACGCACGTTCCTATACTACCGAAATGACGAGTAATATAGAAGTCTGGAAAAAAATACATGTTGCGCCGATAAGGGAAAGATAATGAGAATTATGATCATTTTCTCAAACATTCTTGGAAATTCGAGCATTATTTTGACAACCTTCTTCGAGTTAAATAGAAATTGCTGTACTGGCCAAACACATGCGAGCAGCGGCCACCAAAAGTTGTATGAAAATCCATAATTGTGTCGTGATTTAGCGGCCCAATAAATTTACTTAGTAAACTCATAACTATCGTGTTATTTAAAAATGGAACGATCTTTTACTCCGAAACATGGTAACCAAGGAGGTAACTTATCAAAGGTTTTATTTAAATTTCGAACTGGCTTGAAAATAGAAAGCTTTTTATTGAAAAAAAAACCAATGAACACATGGCGCGTGAAACATTATCGTTGTTCGTCATTGAATCTGGAATTTATAAATAATTTACTTAGTTTGAATTTCCGCGCATTATTTGAGAAAAGCACTATACAAGCATTGGCCGCAACTAGGCATTGATGGCTAGGCTTTTGTTGGCCGCTGCAGCAATGTACTATTTTTTGCCTGTAAGATCTGTATTCTCTGTACTTTGTATTATTTTATTTCAATCAATCAATAACTCAGCCTATATCAGACAACTGCTGGACATAGGCCTCTCCCAGGCTGCGCCACAACACCCTGTCCTCCGCCTTCCGCATCCAGTTTCTCCCAGCCACCTTTTTAAGATCGTCGGTCCATCTAGCTGGGGGGCGTCCCACACTACGCTTGCCGATACGCGGTCTCCACTCCAGGACTCTGCTCCACCGGCCATCGAACCTTCGACAAACATGCCAGCCCACTGCCACTTCAGCTTGCTTACTTTGCAGGCTATTATTTTATTGAATGTATTGAAAATAATCAGTCAAAGATATAAAGGCAGGTCCCTGTATTAATATTTTTATCGCTTGACAATATGATATAGTTTTATTTTTTTTATTTTTATTTTTTTTTTATTTATTTATTTACTCAAAAACAAAGGATTGTTGTACACGTTAAAAATACAGTTTTACAAAATAAGTACTATAATATATCTATAGCATTATAATGATTAAGTTTACTGCTCCCCGAAGATGATGGCAAAGAGTGCTCGCATGATATTTTCTGTCACTGAATAGAGGGTATTGGCTCAAACAATTACCTAAAACCATAGGCTTAAAAGTGGATTTTTATAACCCCAGGTGATCAATCTATGACGAGAAAGATAAGAAAAAAAAACCGGTCAAGAGCGAGTCGGACTCGCGCACCGAGGGTTCCGTACGAATATTATGATGTTGATGATTTCTGAAAAACTGTGCTATTTAGAGACATCCTTTTATTTTTCCTGTAATCTTTACTTAGGCTTCTATTATATAATAATTTCAGATTTTTATCTCTGCAAACTTCGGAGATAAAGGCGGGAACGGTATTTTTACATTTTTCATCACAAGTCGGAGACTATGCGGCCTAAAAAAGAAAAAAAAAATACCCACATGCCCTAGTAGCCTCACTTCAAATTTTTAAGACCCCTTTTCAGTCCCTTTTGCAAAAAAGATATATTTTTTTTTATTTCATTCTTACTTGCAAAATAGTTGGGCAAACGTCACCTAAAACTATTCTAAATTTCAAGTTATGATAGATAGCATTAGCAGTTCTTGAGATATCCAGGTGTGACAGACATACAGACAGACTTAGTCTCACCATAAGGGTTCCTTTTTACCATTTTGGTACAGAACCCTAAAAAGCTGAATGATCACTAGCCTATTTTATATTGTCAGAAAACTGTTCAGTTTTTAGCGTTTTCTAGAAACCCGTCTAAGTTGTACTTGGATCTTGTTAGTACACCGTGTCAATGATCTTACAATGTCATCCACGCGGTGATAACGTCCGCGTGTATTTTCTAACCGCGTGGCGTTGTGGACTCTCCTTGAGATCGCCGATCATGCTAAGTCGTTGTCAAATACGCGTGATAACAGTAACTAGAGCTAACCGGTCGGCAGGTAACAGGCTTATTAACGAACAAGTCATGAAATGTATCAAGCACGCACGGGGCGCATGTGCCCTGAAAGGAGCACAGAAGTTGATATTATTGTTATCGATGACGGTTTTCGGATACACGAGAATTTTCCATAATAATTTGTGGTTTAGCATGCCTGAAACACTCCATCGTAAGTACCTACTTGCTGTAAGTCAAAGTCAAATTGTTTATTTCAAATAGGCACATAAAAGGCACTTTTGAACGTCAATATTTACAAAAAAATAGAATTGATTCTAGTCGCCCCTTCCAAAAGGTAGTTTCGTATGGAGGAGAATGGGCAAGAAACTCCACCGGTACTCTTTTAAAATCTAGTACAATATTTTTATAGGTACATTAATTATATAAATTAAGAAGTTCTCATAAAAATTCCCATCCAATCTGTAATGTTTGTTGGTTATGGGATAGTTGTTTCGGGTCTGGCTGTTTGTGTATGTGAATTTAAATGTTTGTAAACGCACCCACAATACAGGAGAAATTCCTAATGTGGAGAAACGTTTAAAAAAAAAAAATATATATAAACCTTGTTTTGTAATAAGGCCCGTTAAGTTTAACATTTTTCAAAGAGTATTTTGAAACACAACTGCAGCGAAAATTTAATCAATTTGGTACAGCGAAACTCTTTGCCAAAAAGTACCATCATGTATCATTTATTTTATTATTGGAATATAATGTGAGTACTTGAGAGACTTTCACTGCTTTGAAAAAAATACTGATGACCGTGACCTACTCCACTGCTTAATTATTTGATTAAACAATAGTCAGGTTTTCTTAGATTATAATAAAAGATAATAGTCAGGTATTCTGAAGATGAACCTTGTTTTGTAATAAGGGGGTCAAAACAAGATTTAAATTTTGTAAACCATGCAGCCAGTTTTTGTAATAAGAACGTAACTGAGATTGAAATACCGTTCTTTATACAAGACTGAAAACGTGGTTCGGTACTAGGTTGTAATTTTGTCTTTAGGAACTTTACCATAGTCGGAATAAAGTTCGAAATTCAATAATGGCTCCATGTTTTAAACCTGGGTCTGAAGATGAACCTTGTTTTGTAATAAGGGGGTTTGGGTTTGCCAGTACCACTACCACAACAACAACAGATTAGATACATAGACATTTTATTCTAGTAAACGCAATGTAAATTGTCTTTGGTCCCTGGCCCTGACTTCAACCAATCGCAACCAATGGAAATGTTTGTCAAAAAAATTTAGTGTATTGGATACGAGGGTTTTGGCTACTTTGTATGTGTGTATTATAATTGTGTAGATTTGTTGAAATGTGCGTTTTGTTTGTGCAGAATAAACAATTTTTCTTTCTTTTCTTTCTTCTTAGTCACAAATCAAAAACTATTAAACACTGCTACTTACCAAAGGACTTGTTTAATCTGTTTATAGATTTTCCACAAAATGGCGTAGTTAATGGTTCCTATGGGAGGGTGCCATTCTACGGTAAACATCGGCTCGTTATCACGGTTCTGAGATAATTAGTGCAATTAACTAATTGTCTACGTATGTATCTATCTTCTAGAGCAAATTTTGAGTACATTATGATATTGATTGTTCGAAACATGTAACTAATGTGTCGGAATAATCAACGATATTTATTAACGACTTCTCACGATCTAAATAAAGTTTTCAGAAAATTGCAGACTCTAAATTTCTTTTGCAATTTGGATTTATTTTACGTGTTTATTGTTAGTGACATCTTGAAACACAAAACCTTAACAAAAATCATTCGGTGTTGCTAGTTATTCAATAACTCAGTAATAAAATATTTACATCATATAAAAACTAACCGACTTAAAATAATAATATATAAGATAAACGCTAACAGACTTAACATAATACTATATGTACATGTAAAAAAAAAAAAAAAAAAAAAAGGTGGGGGATAGAATCATAGGGCATCAAAAAATTCGTCCGCATCGCTGTCAACAGGAAAGGTGCCCAGAAGGCTGGCAGCATTGCCACGTTGTATGGCGATGCTGATTCTTTGTCCGAAAAATAGACCAGCCCTCTGGTCACGTGAAGAGTCGACCAACCGCTTGGCGATATCTTGAAAAACCAAG
Organism: Tiliacea aurago; assembly: GCA_948098905.1. Lineage (NCBI taxonomy): Eukaryota > Metazoa > Arthropoda > Insecta > Lepidoptera > Noctuidae > Tiliacea > Tiliacea aurago. The sequence continues at coordinate 13,083,342 of OX402576.1, read as the reverse complement.
CGGGCACTCGGACCCCATGGCCCTAGTGTTTCAACCCCAAACGGCTCGAACATATAGCTCCCAATAAGATTGGAATATTTTCGCCGTTTGAGGTTTTCTGCACCTGCAGCAGCCGCCCCAGCACAGCTTGCCGTGCTAGGAAGATGGGATGGCGCAAGGGTGTCGACACATGTTGCATCCCACACCAAAGGCCGACCTAACTTCCAAGGCATTATGGTCATTCCGTCTGGTCTCTTCCCATCGTCGCGTGCTAAGCCATTGGGTTCTAAAACAGCTGGCACCCCGACGGTGACAAGAGCACGACGGATGATGTCATTAATGCTGGCGTGCCGTGCTATCCGGCCTGCGCTCTTACTGCAAGATAGGCCATGATGTCCAAGGCAGTCGACAGCTTCTCCGCACTGGCAGCGATGCGGAGCCCCGCAAGGAGCGCCCAGACGCAGACAAGTAGCGAGCCGGAAGGTGGTGTCACCCAACATAGTGCCTGTGTTGGGAGACGGTAGTGCTTGAAGCCAGAGGCCCGACTCCCACTCACCCACAGCCAGCAGGCGGGCACGCTCAGCAGTATTGGTAGACGTATTGATAAGATTATTCCGTACCAACCTGCAGAGCGGCTCATCCCACTGTCTCTGGGAAGATGGGTTTGCGGGCCGATCTGTATCCGGGCAAGCCGCTTTCCAGACGTTCACCGCATCGGTCAAGCACGGCACTTCAGAGTCAACCAGGGAGGGGGCTAAAATATTCCGGGTCAACTTTTCAGTGCTGTGGACAGAGGACAGGAACGCCGGTAAGCTAATACTGGTAATTTTGCGGATGCCGAGGCCACCAAAACGAATGGGTAGTGTGGCTTGAAGCCACGCTCGGTCATCCAAGGCCACATTTAAAATGGATGTAAGTGTGCTGCGAATAATTTGGTCAATTTTGTCCAAGAGATGTGGTTGCTTCCATAAAGGGGAAGAACGTAGCAAATATATAAAATTTGGGCCAAAACAACAGTATCTAATCAGGGTGAATGCCGAATGTAAATTAATTTTGGATAGTCTGTCCGAAATTTCGTTGAAGTTTTTGATTTTTTCGCTGATGAAAGGAGAAAAGCTGTCTTCGAAAATTGGGGAACCTAGGAGGTGCAGTGAGCTTTTTTCTAAAATTTTGATTTGTGGGGCTATTGCATTAAATTTATCTAGGGTCAATTGTCTGTCGGTAATGTCAGAAAGGTAAATTTCACATTTTGAGGGGTTAAGTTCCAGGCCAATATTTTTAAAATGTTTTTTGAGGAGTTGTAGGTCTTTCAAAACGGTGTCTACATGACCTCCTAGCGTTCCATCATCTAAATACCACACGTTAAATTTTGAATTTAGTTTCTGGATAATTGGATGAATAGCCAAGCTGAAAATGACTGGCCCGAGAGGGTCACCTTGTTGGCATCCAACTGCTGATTCTAAAACATTGTCCTTATATAATAATTTAGAAGGGTACCTATAACATTGCCACATAAAACCATAAATTTCGGGTAATTCCTTTTTGACTTCAGCCAACAAAGTGTCCCTGTTTACAGAGTTGAAAGCATTTTTCACGTCAACCTTGAGGATAACCTCACCTTTGTTTGAGTTTAAAAAGGTGGAAAGGGCATGTACGGCAGCCTCACAGCCCCCTTTCGAGCCAAAACCAAGCTGCAGGGGCTGAAACTTAGCTGTAAGGGATTCGCTATACAGCTTACAGCATATTTTGGCTGCCGTCCGCCTGTAGGTGCATCCAACGGCGATGGGACGAATGCCGCCATCTTTCTTGCGCAGGGCACATAAGTTGGCCCCGTACAAGACATCGACGACGGCCTCGTTCACACCGCCGGTGAGCATGAGGTTCATGAGGGCCGCAAGTTCCTTCAAAAGCGACTCACCAGCTTCCCCGGCGCCTGAACTCAATAGATCCTTTAGATGTTGTGGAGTCAGGCCGTCGAGGCCGCCGGCGGAACCACTTCGGAAGGAGCTTACAGCTGCAAACAACTGGGGGGCCGAAACGTTTAGGAAGGATGAATTTAGGTCTGGAGGGTCGGGGGGGTCGGGAAAGGTGAGACCATCCGCAGGCGCTGGGTGTTTACTCTCTAGAGCTGTTAGTGTTTCTGGAGAGTAAGGCGCCACCACATCGCTGCTGAACAGTATCCTGGCTGCTCCCCTGATGTCCCCTTCACTTAGTTTCGATTCCACATGTGAACATAAGCCTTTTTGTGACAGGTTGTTAAATGCAGGTAATTTTGAATCTAAAATTAGGGTCGAATTGTTGCAATTATCTTTAATTTGGTTCGTTAAGGTTTTTTTGGTCGCCGAATTTTTTGGGACATGCAGAATCCTATAAGGGAAAGTGAGTAATTGCTCCCAGGCACTTTGTGAGTTCTCCTGGGTCGCGAGACGGAGGTATCCTGCCAAACTCAGTGCCACAGACCGTCTCGCGCCCCGGGGAACTCTCTTTAAAACGGGGGTAGAATTTTTGAATTTAGCTAAGGTTTTCCACAAGCTTTGAACAGAAGGTGTTGAAGTTGGGGATGTGGCTGGGGGGCATAAAGGTGCACTATGAGATTTGTGGATCTTGCCATAGTGTATCTTCAGCCCCCGTTCGCCTTTAAAAAAGCGTGCCTGTGAGCAATGAGGACATCTTACCAGCTGGACATCAAGCGATGTAGCAGGTTGACTGGCACAGTTTCCGGCGTCGCTACAGCCGGCAATGATGAAATAAAGTAAAACACTTAAAATTTATAGTTAAAATTACCTAAAAAAATAATATAAATAAACCATATACACACGAACTCACACTAGAAACACAAAAAATAAAATTTTTCACTATTTACAAAATGTCACATATAAAACTGTCATTGAATGACGACTGCGGCGCAGTCGCGGTTGGGGTCTGGGGCGCCGTGCATGAAGGGCGCAGGCTTCGTAACTGTTGCCTTGGCTGCAGCTGCTAGCGTCACGTCTTCGTCGTTCTTTTTGAAGTATGAATATTGCAGAAATGTTTCCTATTGTTTGTTTGTTTCGTTTCAATTTTGGTAGATATGCAGATTTCTTTCAGAGAGAGATGGAAAGAAGAGAAGAAGAGAACATTCAATTCTTTTGTAGGGAAATTGAATACACTGTATTTTTAAGGATCTGTTGCACCAAAGACTTATTTTCAAACAATTATTACACTTCACTTTTAGTTCAATTTTCACTTTTCTGGCTAAAGTTGTCGTCCTGAAAACGATAGGACAGTTAATTGTAGGCGGTATTGTGACTTTATCATCACTTTCAGCGTCAGATATTCGGTAATACTATTTTTTTAAATAATTTTATTCACGGAGCCAAAGTTTGGGTACTGACGGCATCGCCATTTTTTCGTTGCAATTGATTGATAATTGTAAATAGGAAAATACGAACATATGAACATATAAATAGAAAAAAACCGGCCAAGTACGAGTCGGACTCGCGCACGAAGGGTTCCGTACCATTATCTATAAAAACGACAAAAAAATCACGTTTGTTGTATGGGAGCCCCCTTAAATATTTATTTTATTCTGTTTTTTTTTTTGTTATAGCGGCAACAGAAATAAATCATCTGTGAAAATTTCAACTGTCTAACTATCACGGTTCATGAGATACAGCCTGGTGACAGACGGACAGACATACAGACAGACAGACGGATAGACAGCGGAGCCTTAGTAATAGGGTTCCCGTTTTACCCTTTGGTTACGGAACCCTAAAAAAGGATAATAATTTTTTACTCCATTGAACCATTCAATGACCCAAATTATACCCTTTTTTACTCCAGTAATATTCGTTATTTTCAAACCTAAAACCTGTTTAACGCTGTCTTGGTTTAAATATTGTTTTAAGTAGGGTTCCATAACTAAGTGATGTTGTTGATGTTTTTACACAACACAACACTTCTGCCTATCCTATAAGTAACCCAGGAAGAGAGAATAAAAAGAAGGTGAGGACGAGACCCCAGTCCGTCTCGTCACCCGGCAACGGCTGAAATGCACCGGCGGCGCGGCGCCCTAGGCCGCCAACGCGACTGCGTCAGTCCCGTCACAGCTCCCGTCTTTGTCAATATTTTGTCATCAGTGTCACATAGACGTTTTTGATTTTATATTAATTTAGTTTGTTATTATTTTATTAAGTTTAATATATTTAAGTAAAATCGTTCTATAGATATAGATGTTTAGTGGCAGCAGCGATGTGTTGGATGGTAGTGGTAGTGCCAGTCAACCTTCAACATCGCTGAGCATCCTGGAGAGATGTCCGCTGTGTACCTAGGCACGGTTTTTTAAAGGTAAGCGGGGTCTGAATGTGCATATTGGAAAGGTACACAGACCCAAAAATTCACTCACTTCAGACCCACCAACAGCTACACCGAAAATACCAGCTACATCCACTTTTGACCCGTTTTGGAAAACCCTTTCAAAATTCAAAAACTCTGTACCTGTTTTGAAGCGAGTTCCCCGCGGCGCCCGACCTCTTGTGGCACAACACCTAGCAGGTTGCGTTCGTCTTGCCACCAGGGAGAACTCGCAAAAGTGCTTGGGAACAGCTGCTCACCTTCCCTTACAGAATTCTACACGTACAAAAGAATTTGGCAACCAAAAAGACATTGACTGCACAAATTAAAGAAAACTGTAATAATTCGGCTCATAATTTAGATTCAAAATTACCGACACAGATATACACCTCTTCAAGAGGTATATCACATCTTGTTGAATCTAAGTTAGAGGAAGGTGACATAAGTGGAGCAGCCAGGATTCTTTTTAGTAGCGATGTGGTGGCACCGTGTTCTCCAGAAACACTCGCAGCTCAGGAGAGCAAACACCCTGCCCCAGCGGATGGTCTTTCTTTTCCCGACCCCCCTGATCTGGATAATCACTTCCTCACCATTACAGGTCGAGAGTTGGTCACAGCCGTTTGCTCCTTCCGGAGCGGTTCCGCTGGCGGCCTCGACGGCCTGAGTCCTCAGCACCTTAAGGACCTTATCAGTTCAGGCGCCGCAGCAGGCAGCTGGTGAGTTGCTCTTGAAGGAGCTTACGGCTATGATTAACCTTATGCTCTCCGGCAAGGTGAACGAGGCTGTCATCGACGTTCTGTACGGGGCCAATCTATGCGCCCTGCGTAAGAGGGATGGCGGCATTCGACCTATTGCCGTGGGAACTACATACCGTCGTATGGCAGCCAAGATTTGCTGTAAATTTTTTGGTGAGGTTGTTGCGGAAATTTTCAGCCCCTGCAGCTAGGTTACGGCTCGAAAGGGGGCTGTGAGGCTGCCGTACATGCTTTGTCGACCTACCTAAATTCTGGCAAAGGAGAGGTCATCCTGAAGGTTGACATAAAGAATGCCTTCAATTCTGTTAATAGGGACACCTTGCTGGCAGAAACTAAAAAAGAAATACCTCAAATTTATAGTTTCCTTTGGCAATGTAACAGACACTCTTCTAAATTACTTTATCGGGACAACCTTCTGGAATCTGCTGTTGGCTGTCAACAAGGTGACCCTCTCGGGCCAGTGATTTTTAGTTTAGCAATTCACCCAATCATTCGACAGCTAAATTCCAAATTTAACGTTTGGTATCTTGATGATGGAACTTTGGGAGGCGATGTAGAAACTGTTTTAAAAGACTTTCAATTCTTAAAACATAAACTATTTTCCATTGGCCTTAATCTCAACCTTTCTAAATGTGAGCTTTATTTAGCGGACAGTACTGACAGACATCTGACACTTCCTAAATTTAACGGAATAGCCCCAGAAATCAAAATTATTGAAAAAACCTCTCTTCGTCTCCTTGGGTCTCCAATCTTTGACAATTCCTTTCCTGATTTTATTGAGGAAAAAATACAAAATTTCAGTGACGTTTCGGAAAGATTGTTCCAAATTAACATGCATTCGGCTATAACCTTAATCCGTTATTGCTGTTTCGGCCCTAAATTAACATATTTCCTTCGCGCTTCCCATTTATGGAAGCACACTCACCTATTAGACAAAATGGACCAAATTATCCGTCATACAATATCTTCGATCTTAAATGTGGCCATGGACGACCGAGCTTGGGCACAAGCTACTCTTCCCATTCGTATGGGAGGCCTCGGCGTCCGCAAAATTTCAAGTATTAGTTTACCGGCTTTCATATCCTTGGTCCACGGCACTGAGAAATTAATCAGGAAAATCCTAGCCCCCACACTGATTGTGTTTGATGTGCCGTGGTTCTCCGAGGCTATGGATGCCTGGAGACTCGCTTGCCCGAACTCAGATCCACCCGACAATCCATCTTCCCAGAGACGGTGGGATGAGCAGCTCTGCAGAGTAGTACAGAATAATTTACTTGACACGTCTGCTACTACTGCGGAGCGTGCGCGCTTGCTGGCTGTGGGTAAATGGGAGTCGGGTCTGTGGCTTCACTACCATCGTCGAACATAGGTACTTTGTTCGACGACACTACTTTCCGCCTCGCTGCTTCCCTCCGACTAGGAGCTCCTTGTTGTTCTCCTCATCGCTGTCACTGTGGCGAAGTTGTCAACAGCCTCGGACACCACGGCCTGTCTTGCAGCCGTAGTGCAGGTCGCTTAGCGCGGCACGCGAATATTAATGACATTATCCGACGAGCTCTTGTCACCGTCGGCGTTCCAGCTGTATTAGAACCTAATGGCTTGGCACGTGACGATGGCAAGAGACCGGACGGCATGTCTTTATTTCCATGGAAGGTGGGTAGGCCTTTAGTGTGGGAAACAACGTGTGTCGATACTCTTGCGCCATCCCATCTTCCTGACTCCGCGTGCTGTGCTGGCGCTGCTGCTGCGACTGCGGAAAATCTGAAGCGGCGAAAGTATAATAACCTTATCGGTAACTATATTTTCGAGCCGTTTGGGGTTGAAACCCTCGGGCCGTGGGGTCCGAGTGCTCATGATTTGTTCAAAGATATCTCCAAACGGCTGGTTGACACTTCCCGTGACCCAAGGGCTGGCTTTTACCTTGGCCAGAGGTTAAGCATTGCCATACAACGTGGCAATGCCGCTAGTCTCTTGGGTACATTACCAGTCGACAGCGATGCGGAGGAATTTTTCGACGCTATATTTTAATGTTTTATACTTTTAGTTTAGTTAGTATATAATTTTGTTATTTTTATAAATTAATTAGTTATAAGTTGTTATTTATGTACATAATATTTTAATTCTAACTAAATAAAAAAATATTTTTGTTAATCATTAAAAAGTTAAATTAAAATTACTAAGTGGAGAGATCATTCAAGTTCAAAGTCAACTGTTAACAGCGATGCGTATGAATTCTTTGATGCCCTATGATTCTTTCCCCTCCTTTTTAGGGTTCCGTACCCAAAGGGTAAAACGGGAACCCTATTACTAAGGCTCCGCCGTCTGTCTGTCTGTCTGTCCATCTGTCCGTCTGTCACCAGGCTGTATCTCATAAACCGTGATAGTTAGACAATTCAAATTTTCACAGATGATGTATTTCTGTTGCCGCTATAACAACAAATACTAAAAACCAGAACAAAATAAATATTTAAGGGGGCTTCCATACAACAAACGTGATTTTTTTGCTCGTTTTTGCTCGATATTGATAACGGCAACAGGTAGACGCTTCAAATATTCACAGAATCTCAGTTATATATTCACTTTCAAAATAAATAATTTAACTAAAACAAAACAAATATTTAAGGGGGGCTCATACAACAAACGTGATTTTTTTGCCGTTTTTACAGATAATGGTACGGAACCCTTCGTGTGCGAGTCCGACTCGGACTTGGCCGGTTTTTTTATATACATATACACATTATTATTTCAAGACTGTAAGCTTACATATTATGTAAATATTATCATATAGAACAACAAAAACCACTTGATACAAGTTATTCAGTGTCAAAAAAACTCCCGTATCGTTATAGAGCAAACAACTAAGCATATTTCTGAGACTGATGACACGCGAACTGCTTGTGTTGTGCCGTGTCACATGTCCAAGAGGTCTCGTAAACCCAAACAATAATGTATTATTAATAACAACCAGTGATAATACTCATCCATTGACGTTAATACAACAGCTGATTTAGTTATTTTGGGTGTACACATGTCACAGTACGTTATGACAATAAGATAGCTAATATACCTACCTTATTTGGAAAGCGTTCCATAATATTCCACAAACATAGTTTTGGTGGCCATGGTCTGGATTTTTTCATGCAATCACAGCCGTCGTCTTGAGCAAATCATGTCTAAAATCAAATATTTGTTGGTTAGAAAATTATAAGTCGTTTAGAAAATTGCGTATCAATCCGCAGTTTTTTTTTGATGATTATTCTTTAGGAAACTCTAAAAACTGTTGTGCTTATTCAAATAAATGCTTATTTTTTTTATTTTTGCTATAATTGTATTTATGTATATTTTATTTATAATTAGGTATTTTAAAGTAAATTTTCTATGATGTTGCATCTACTATGTTTTCTCTCTGCATCCGTCTAAGGTAGACTACTAGAAAATGCCTAAGGCATTAAGTCCGCCTTTGTACGGTTATTTTTACTTGTTCATAAAACTTTAAAAAATAAGAAAACAGATATCATCCTAACACAGCAACACCCAAATGCGTTACCGTACCAATACATCGCCTAACTAAAATAAAGTTTAAAATAAACTCTAATGTGTGAAGATGATACATCTAAGGCTTAACTGATAAGATTAAAACACGGAGCACAACATTACAACCAGTGTGCTCCGTGGATTAAAGTAAGCTTTATCCAGTTTTAGATAGACCATAGTCGGCATGACACTATTTATCAAGTGATTAGCATCGCAGTGTTATCAGTTATTCTGCTGTCGCAGTGAGCATTAGTTTGACATGTTCAAAATATAATGCAACAATGCCGGCTCAAAGCCTGCAATCATATTTACGATAGTCGGGTATCGTTTCTGTTCGTCGCAGGAGTTCTCTGTTACATAACAAGTTGCTTCTGGTATTGACTTACCCATTGACTTCAGGTTTTATACATTCTGCATGTTCACCACTCTGCATAGTCCTCATAAGACCTGACTAAGATTATGTCTGTGCTATGACCTCTCGCTTGTTTCGATGTTCGACTTCTTGGAGTACTTATTCAGATAGGAAACACCAACCTCATATACATAATATGTAGTTTTAAAACTTAATTTATTTTTTTATGTGTAAACGTGTTTTTTATAACCAATTTATAGAAATATATAATTTATCATCATTCATCATTTACATAAAATTTATGCCGGTCTATTCTGTTTTAAAATCTCACCGTAAAACTTAAGTTTCAGAGTTCCGAGCGCATACGTTCATATATTTTCAACATCTCATTTTCGTCGCTTAGGTGTAAACATCGCGCAATTTTGTTTGCGGTTATATCTTCCTCGTTTTTCAATAGAAAAAAACGAAGGATTATGTCGAACTAGAAAGAAAGAAAATACGTTTATTTGTGGTAAACATGAAGCAAAAAAGAACATAAACACAAAAATAAGTAAATGTTGGGGGAAACATGCGTCACATCCACGCAAAACGGCTATTGCTCAGCATTATACTGCGACCCTATGCAAGACAGAGCCCCAGCGCTGGTTTTCAGCGACAGCCGGCGCTGACGTAATGACGTCGTTCGGTGCAGCAAACAATACACTACTACCATTCCGATCGAGAACGCGGGATTTAACCACTATGTACCATACCCATAGGCTGTGCTACGTTTAAGCTGTACTTTGTCCATCGTGTGCAGTCAGCCAATAACATGCATTGTCCCATTTCTGGTAAAGTTCTCCCCATAGCTTTTCATTGTTATTTTTGTGTTGCCGTCTTCTACCATTCTCCGGTAAACGCAGCTAGTCGTCACACCAGCGTTTCCTAGGCCTCTATCGGCAACAGCGCCCGTCGTCTGGCACCCACTGCGTGACAACTCTGGCCCACTTGTCCCGATAAATCCTGTATACATGGCCCGCCCAATCCCACCTCAGTCTAGCAGACTGCTTTAAGGCTCAGGCAGACTGACGCGATATCGTGGGCGCGACAAACAGCGCGACACTCTCCATGAAGTTTTTATAGAAATTGTGCTACTAGTAGTGTCCCGTCGCACTGTCGCGTCGCTCTTCTCTGCCTTTATAAATACCTACAATACTTATTTTAAAGACCCGCGCCGGTCTGTCAATTCGCTGATAAAACTATATTAAATCAGAAAGAATTGAACACAAACAGGATTTGAACCAACGACCTAACTAATCATGATAACGCGTTTCTTATCAGTCTACGAACAATTACCTACGACAAATGATTAGATTTAGGTAGGTACATGTAGGTACTAAATTATTTTAGGACGTGTTATTATAGATATATTAATTAAAATAGAACCGCTCGCGCTTTATTTTGTCCATACTAGCGAAATATGGATGTATTATCTAATAACTAAAAGCGCCATGTTGTGTTGTTTGGATTTTATGCTCCTACGACTCGTAGCACGCTACGCTCCATTCGTACAAATTCCTTTTTCTTATGGTTACTATTTGGGGAGGTTTCCAGAGCGAAAACACAGGAAATACTGTAAAGCATTTAATAGGAAGGTGTATCTAAGAACAATGTGCAAAATGGAATCTGATACAAAACGATATGTAAATTTTTATCTAGATAGTTTTCTATATAGCCAGTGTTAGTACATGAAGGTGATATATCTTCAACAGCTACCATCCCACCTGCTGGAAAAAGCATTTAATTCTTTCTAGTTATCACGGCAGTATACTGGTGTATGGTGTCTATCAAATGTCATCTTTAAAAACTTCTCGTTAACACTCAACTACCATAACTAAATTTAAAAACAAATTACTTTCTTCGGTAACATTGAAACCTTGAGAGGATCTACCTTGTGATATACAACATTATCGATTAATACCATAAAAGTCGCGGGAATATTTAAAAATAGCCTGTCATGACAACAATTTTTTTATGCAGAAGATAATGCATCGATAATTAACGTCGAATTGCTAAGTAAGTAAAATAAGCTATTGCAAAGATTACTTAAAAACGTTTCCGACGTCGCCGTCGGCGAGTAAAAATAAAAAATATATCTTTCTGACGTGTTTTAGCGATACTCATGAACTGTTATTTTCCCTCCGAGAGTGATGACATATTGGCCTTACAGAAATCGACCTCCCGTATCTTATCTCGAGTCACTATAACAATAGAGAACAAAGAGGGATTGACTTCGAAAACTGTGCCAATGACTACTGGCAAAGTGTAAATAAAACAATTGAAGAATATAACTTGACTGTTTAAAGATAATTATTTATCATGCCGTTGTTCACAACAGCTGCAGACTGTTTTATCTAACTAGTCCATTGGTCCACTGTGAGTTATTTTCTGTAGAATATTAGTCATACATGAAATGCAGTGGCTATATATTATGTTTTATACTAATTGAACACGATAATATATACAAACAAACGTCACATGTTTCGGTTTCTTGTAAAAACCAAAAACGTCAAACTAAAAATCTTTATAATCCATGGAATCACTTAACTATTTTACTTTATTTGACTTTAAAATCATGAAAAACAACAAATCGTAAAATATTTCTACTCTCTCTATATTACTATGTTACTTTTGTATTCATATATCACAGCAACTGTACTATATTTGCATGAAATACATTGCTTCTTAACCACTACCTAAGTATGTCGCTAAGTCAATTAATGTGAAAATCACAAAACGATACTTAATTTATGCGGATGCATCGCGTAGTACAGCCGCTGTATCTTGCAACGAGTTAGTGATGTCCTTGTGTAGATCCACTAACGTGGGCTATCGACATTAATGTCGATTGCCTAATGAATGTATTGCTATTATAGTTTATTCTTTCATTTGTCAACCGTTTCAACCCGATTGGAAATAATGTTTTTTACTCATTTTGATTTTCTGTTTGTTTTTTATTTTTTTTTATTTACTTAATAATATTTTGTTTGCGACGTTATTGATTATTTATATGATATTACTGTCAGTATATCATTTATTATTTATTTTATTTTTAGGACCCCACAAAATTTTTAATACAATGATAAGAAGAATCGATAAAGATAAAGATAAAGATATATTTATTTGTAAACATGTGTAACATTATACATATAAATGCAAATGTGGATGTAAAAGTGAAAAATTCGAGTTCAACATGTTTTGCCACCATTGGCGCACAAAATTAATTATAGCCACTTGAAATATAACACCATTTAGAATGAGAAAAAAAAATTGTAATAACAAAATTAAAATATAGGTAACTTTCCGATTTAGTCAATCACTAGCGTATATGTAAAATAAATGTTTTTGTGTGAGTAAGTGGTAAATGCACGCTGTGTTTGACGGGATAAGATTTATATTTGATTGTGTAGTACGCTCCTATTTATTCATTTCAAGTGTGTGCGCGACTTCTTATCTATTGCTTTTACTGAACTGCATGCTTAGTTGTAGCGAGTGGTAGGGACAAACTGGAGACACCGGGTTCCGATACATTTTCAACTACCTACCGGGCATATCTCCTTCTTTCTTATATCTATGCCGAGAACACAAAAAAATCCGCACTGGAACTCAAAAAAATTAAAAATTACTATTACTTACCATTATTAGATTTATTGTTAAAAACCAGCCAAAAGCGTGTCGGACCACGCAAAATGAAGGTTCCGTAGTTGGGATGAATTTATCCCTTAACAAACATTGTAGTTGAAAAACATGTTCTCTCATACAACGATATACGTAACGGTGAATTTTTCAACTGCACATGTAAGAGCGTAATCGCAAAAAAATAAACATGTGGTGAAAACTATAAATTTAACGATTTTTCGACTTGTTCCTTTACTTGTGTTGTGAGACCTTGCTTCTTGCCTTTCAAGATTCTAGGTCATCGGGAAGTACCCTATCCTTATTAAAAAACAAGGTTTATCTTCAGACCCAGGTTTAAAACATGCAGCCATTATTGAATTTCGAACTTTATTCCGTCTATGGTAAAGTTCCTAAACACAACACTGACAACTTAGTACCGAACTAACTTTTCAGTTTTGTATAAAGAACGGTATTTCAATCACAGTTACGTTCTTATTACAAAAACTGGCTCCATGGTTTAAGCCATGTCAAAATATAAATCTTGTTTTGTAATAAGGCGGTATAGGTTTTGATTTATTTGCGAAGTATCAAAGTATGTCGCATAAATCGCCGTATTTTGTTATTGCGTTGACTTAGACCTTGATTTTTTTTTAGGTTTAAGGGACCGTAGATCTACGTACTTGATATTAATTTCAATTTGATACTTCCACGCGTTCCTGAGAAAAAGGGTCTTGACAGACTGACAGACACAGACGGACAACGATGTGGTCCTATAAGCGTTCCGTTTTTTTCCTTTTTAGGTACGGAACCCTAAAAATCATGGCTGTGCAAATTTTTTCTCAAAAAGTTAAGGACCCTTACTGCCCCATCTCAAAAATCCACCCTGTATATAGCAAATAGTAATATTGAAACAAAAAATTTAATGGCTCTTTAAAAACTGGTAAAGTTTGTAAATTGTAACTTTTGGCTCATCATCTCAAAAGGTTTGCCGACCCCTGCTCTATACAAATAATATAATTATAATCCGTAGATATATATTGTATTAATATGTAACGAATGACGATCTGTAAAGTAATATGACAGGTCAACACTACACGCTCAATTGTTTACTAACGCCAATTAATTGTGCGAAACACATCCATCATGTTTTTGTCATTGGACAAAATTGAGTTGTCATAGCGAGTCACACGAATCACGAATTTGCCAACGCTCGATAAAAATTTACCGATGCCTAATTTATACAATACCAAATAAACTTTTCCTTTAAGCAGTCTCTCAGTGCTGAGGGTCGTGACGCATCTAATAACTGTCTTAATATCATTTTAACTGTCGCTTATGAACGGTTGTCCAAATATCGAGCGTTTATTGACACCTTAATGCCAGATACTGCTGATAATTAAAAAAAATTATGACGGCCGCTGTAATTGATGATGGAAACGCTTTCCTAAGAAACCAAAGCTTTAGTGCCAAAAGACCTGGCCCATTCCCAGAAGAAATTCCCAGGGTCTGGAGAATCAGGTATATCAGGCTATCCAAAATACCATTTTCACACCCATTTTATCAAAGATTTAATACTTCATATACCAAATTCATTTTAAACAACTATACCAATTAACATTAAATGAAATTAAATAGTAGATATAATAGATGGTGCCGTGTGGTGCCGGACATAAAGAATAGTACTCCCCTATTTCTTTCCGTGGGTGTTGTAAAAGGCGACTAAGCGTTCCTATGCATTTTAACACCATACTGCGATCGCCAACCCGCCTGCCGAGCGTGGCGATTATGGCAATTGGAGGAGACCTATGTCCAACAGTGGACGTCTGTCGGCTGTAACGATGAATGATGATGATACCAATTAACAATGCCGAACGACTTTATGATGTCGATCATAAAAATTATCCGTAGTTACAGACAGGGTTATTAATTGTTAGTAAAATTAAAGCAAATGTACAACCTAACTAAATTTGCCGTGTTATAGCTATTTTATACAACCATCAAAGAATGAAAGTTGTGATTTAAATATGCGGACAATTTAAGTTGGTAATCAACTTGCTTAACAATTAATTTTCTAGATTTTACAAACAGACCATTGGGTTTAATCGTCAAAAATCACAAAACCTAAGTACCTGAAATGGTTGTCACTTATTTACAGGTAAGAAGTATTTGAACAAATACATCGTCATCTGTATCAATAGCGTAATTCAGTACAAATAAGTGTTGGCCAACGTTCATACGGAGTATTTGATAAAGGTAGAGGACACCTTATCACTGCAACCTTCATTTTGTATGAAAATGTGTGGTAAATGAAATCGGTCAAGATCAGTTGACCGACTTCATTTACCACCCAGTTTATGAGTCAGAGGTAGGCTTTTTTATGTACCTATATACTTTTATGTTACTATTTCATTAAAGAGGTTGTAAGCCAGCTGAAGTGGCAGTCGGCTGGCTATGTCTGTCGAAGGACTGAAGGCCGGTGAAGCAGACGAGTCCTGGAGTGGAGACTGCGTATCGGCAAGCGTAGCGTGGGACGCCCCCCAGCTAGATGGGCCGACGACCTCAAAAAGGTGGCTGGGACAAACTGGCTGTGGAAGGCGGAGGACAAGGTGTTGTGGCGCAACCTGGGAGAGTCGTAAGTCTAGCAGTGGACTTCTATAGGTTGAGTTGATTGTTTGACATAAAGAAACCTCTAACCTCCTTACTAGAGTAAGCTGTTTTTGTAGGTATAGCCTTCGAGCTTCAATCAGCAATCAACTTGCCAAATATTTAACTACAGGACACTAGCCTCTGCCTCTCCCAAATTGAATCACAATACCTTGTTTTCTGCCTTCTGCAGAATAAAAATTATTAATTCTTTCCCAGAGTTACGGCATAATCTTCTTTTTAACCGACTTCCAAAAAGGAGGAAGATGTTCGTCTGTTTTTTTTTTGTATGCTCACCAATTTCTCCGTCAATTGTGGACCGATTTAAGGCTTCTACATACCAGCGCGACTTGTCGCGCGACGCGACACGGCACAAAGGCCCCGCGTGTCGCGGGACGAGCGGTGCCTTTGTGTCGCGTCGCGTCGCGCGACAAGTCGCCCCGGTATGTAGAAGCCTTTAAAAATCCTTTTTTCTAAAGTCCTCTCGAGGACTATACCACGAGAAGCATAAACTTTTAAAAAAAAGTCACAGACAGATTCTGACTTGTTGACAATGGAGGGACTACCCTCCATTGTCAACAGAGAGGACCATGGAGGGGGTTCCGTGAAAATCGAGAGAAATCCTCAAATTTTATAGGCACACCTAAAGCGGTTTGGGTATTTTATATAGTGACTCGTGGATTTGCACTCCGAAACCACCATTTGGTGAAATAGAACTGATGATGAAGACCGCAGATGGCCACTGCAACTACTTAATAATAAGTAGGTATTTCACGGGTTGCGATTCGATTAGGTACTTTAATATGGTTGGTAAGCAATTTATGCTCTTGCTGAAGTGGAGCTGATGGTGGAGTTCTCCTGGATATTACCAGGAGAACACCTTTACAATTAACGTCCCTGCATCAAGAAAAGCAATATTTTGTAAAAGGTGATGAGCAGTTGTCATTAGGCTATTTTAACTTAGATAAATTACAAAGTGACCTACTACAAAGTAAAAATGAAATAAAAATTACAAAAAAAAAAACAACCGACTTCTCTTATAAAAAAAAAACAAATGAAAAATAACTTTGATTTCAGAAGTCCGTGGCAAAATACTATACAGATCCAATGACAGCTACGTTAAATTAAAGTTATTTTTCACTTTGTAGTGTTTTTTTGGAAGGCAGTTTTTTTTTTTGTAAAATGTTTTATCCACCAAAATCCCTGACACGGGAGCGAAGCCTCGTGCAAAAGCTAGTATTAGATTATCCTATCAATTTGAAGTGATTTACATGAAAAGAGGCCATGCAAGCGAGTTCTAGGAAAACCTTTAATGAAAATACGTTTTAAATTAAACGAAATTACTGCACTGCATCCGATCATAAACATGTAAGACAAGTCTATTGTATAAATATGCAATGACATATTATAAATAGACGCGTCATATACGAACATTAGTGCACTCAAAAACAGCGTAAGTCATGAATATAGCTACATACTTGCCAACAATCATACAGTGCGCGAAGAAAAGGAAAGACCTATACCAATAATTGTTGTTAGAAAGAGATGAACATACCTATTTAGTTACGTCACTAGCTGCTGCATGATCATTGGCGCGTACGCGTTGGTCGCAGGTCGCAGCAGTCAGGAAAAATGGCTGACTGGCTGTACAAGTACAAAACAAAACAACGTTTTCTTAAAATAAAAAAATACAATAAGTACTTATGCATGAAATGAGACGTTTTTCCGTACTCTCACAGTAGTAGTGTAATTTGTACATCGTGTATAGGCACGGGAAGGCACTTTCTTCACAAATAATTGCTGAGAATTGCGAGTGATTGTGATGTGTAGCCGCGTCACTGGATGGCGCGCGACTAATTTCATGTCAGGCAACTACCTGGTATTTATTTACCTTGCCAATATTGAGCGCGGGTAACGCATCTAAAGGTAATACATCATTGTAAATATGTAGGTAAAGTGCTACAAGGATATTTTGGCGCCCGAATGACATTGCCAGGACGGCGTTGTTGGTAAACATTTGTGGAGTTTTGAAGTGTCACAGAAATTATACTGACAAAATAAGATGGCGTTCTTGGCGGGAAAGTGAAGCGTCATGTTTGGCAGTTTTGTTTTATTAAAAAAAAATGTGTTTAGCCGAATATTTAAATGTGTAATAACGGTGGATTATTAACCATTACAGTGTTCGTGAACGTGCTTAAGTGTAGGCAAATCTCACTCTATCTTTAAAATACTCAAAACTCTGTACATTGTGTTTTTGTTTAGGATAGATGAGTTGTACCCACATTTGTTAATAAAAATATTTTAATTTTTTTAATTTGTATTTAAGTGAAACAAAACAGTCCAACATCACTTAAAGTTCTCTCAAGAAGTCCGCGTGAGGTCTCAGACACTCTCAGTAGAGTGCCACATCGTTACTGAAACTCAAGGAGAGGGGTGGGGGAATATCTTCTATCATGCATTGAATATTCATTTCATCATTATTTAAACAAACTTTGTACTTGTTACCTAATTTTACTTGACACTGGCTAAATGTGCAAACCGCACGAACGAATAAAAAAAAACGATGGCGGCATTAGTTCCGATTTTGGCCAATTGTAGCGCTGTAATTACATGTGACCAAGGACAGTAGATAGTAGTAGTAGGTAGTAGATAGTACATACTAATTCCATGCATGTGAGATTGTTTAGTCATACCAATCTCGTTATCTAAGATATTATTTATTCAATTCAAAGTTCAATTCAGACCGCATGTCGCCGCAATTTAGATTATCAGTGGTTACAATAAGAAATGTATCATCTAATCTCTAACTAACTAACTAAGAATGATCTGAGTTGAATTACTTAGATATTTTTTTCATTCGTTTTCACCTGTAATAGTTATGGGTTAAAAATTTTGTTTTTAAATGCACATTACCGCATGAATAACACAACAACCTTAGATAATAATTAATACTTCATTGTCTGAAGAAGCATACTTTTTTTTGTTATCTCTTTTCCACAGTACCTAACACTTGTACTACCTAGGTTCGAGGCCGAGGTTGCCGTCATTTCTTTGTCAAGTTCAGAAAATTTTGTTAGTAGCAAACAGCATTTACCATAAGGCCTCATAAATTCTCGAAATCTCTCTCTAAAAGATAAAAAAGATCCTAAGGGTACAAATGCTTTTAACCTTTGAAACATTATAGAAAAGGCTTAATGGACATTAAAATGAAAGCATATAAACTCACTTAACCTAATTGGACATAAAACATTCAACAATGTAACCCGTGTGGAGTGCTCAACCCATGATGGCTGCCAACGCGTTATTAACCGACTTAAAAAAAAGAGGAGGTTTATGGTCGTCTGTAAGCATGTTTTTTTTTTTGTTTCGGTATGTTCATTGATATTTTGTGTGTGAGATGTATGAAGTGAAAAATGTGAGAATCAGAACAAACCCTAAGACGGAGATATATCCCAGTGACCTTGAGTGGTTAGCTTGCGTGTTCTGTACTGAGCCTCACGCAACGCGTCGTACGTTCAGCCAGTAATAGGATTCGCCTATCAAGGAGCGCTGTCCCCAATTTGACGCTTTATTAATTTATTATACACAAACCAAAAAGTATTTTAATAAAACGCGTATACTAAAAGATCAATAATTAAATTATATTTAAATTGGTGATTGTTTCAGAAAAATACGCTTGGTAGATTTTAAGCCATTCTCAGATTTTTATCCGCGTTAGACATAACTTTACATATTAATTTCACTATGTAATATAAACATAACCTAAAATATTCACATATTAAATAATGAAAAAATGCTCTAATTTAACATATATTTTTTTCAAATCATTAACACTACTCGTTTAGACGTGATCTTCAGTATAAAATCATCAAAAGTCGGTTATCGTCGCCTTAAAATAAAGATCTTCGGCTTCGGTTCTTCTTCTTCTTCTGCTTCTTCTTCTTATCACACATTTTTATATCAGAGGTTAAGTATCTCAGTTGCTCCTTAACAAAATGAAGTAAGAGACAAATAAAAAAAATTAGACATTTTTCACATAATCTTTAATTTCATAATAAGTCTCATCAACTTGTAAAAACCATGTAAAAACTCTTTAAAAGGAACCTGTGCGGACATTAATACTATCTTCGAGCACTATGTGGTTATTTTTTTTTCTTTAAATATTTTCCTTCTTTTTTCTTTTTCGCAGTTAGTTTTAATGATGGTCTGGCATTTTGAGCACTAATAAGCGGCCTACCCAAATGTCATTTCTTTGGTATTTTTCATCGAGTTGTTGAGTACAGCTGCAGTAATCGTGCAGCTCATGACAAGGAGTGTCATGAGCTGCACGATTACTGACAAATTCTAGCACTGATTGGACAGGTCCACTCAAATTTGTGTGGTTCTTTCCTCAAAAGACCATTTCAGATACGGATCTACATGGTCCTCACATGATCTGACCAAGATTATGTCTGGAGTTTAAAAGAGACGTTGACCCCTGAGTTTGTTTCGGCATTTCTTCTTAGGGGCAGTCAGATAGGAAATATCGACTACATCTAGCTTATTTTTTAATTTGACGTGTAAAAGTGATTCCGATATCCTCTTTCCAGAATAAGGTTGTGTTCGACGACACGCGCCCGCTCCACGTCCACCCCGCGCCCGGCCCGCTCGCTTTGAAATTTGTTGTATATAATTTGAGTCTTATGACACATCAATAGATCTCAAATTGCATTTATCGAAGTCGACTCGCGCTCGCTCCGCGTCCACTCCGCGCCCACCCCACGCTCGTTCCACGTCCGACTTGTGCCCGCGCTTCGGCTAGTGCCGTATTGCCTGTGATCAAGAGCTTTTTTTATTAAATAATAAGTAGTATAAGCGGGTGCGAGGCGGGCGCGAGGCGGGTGCGGATTTTGCGCGTGGCGAACGCGGGTGCAGGGCGGGCACAACCCGTGTGCGGAGTGTGCGCGTGGTCGGCGCGGGTTATGCGCGTGCCTTCCGAACGCAGCCTAAACGATTTCATTTCATTTCATTGCATAAAAAATCTTTTTTCAAGATTTTATTTTACCACTTTGTCAGCGTGCGTGATTAATAATTATGTATACCCACACCAAATTACAGATTTTTAGTACCAAGAGACGAGTCTCTGAGCTAAGCCGGGGACAGACGGACAGGGCGAAACTATAAAGGTTCCTTGTTGACTACAGAACCCCAAAAAAGATAGCGTCTCTTTGACCATTTCAGAACCCAGCAAGTGTTCGGAACTTACAAGGTTTTTTAATTATCTTGTTAATGTAACACAATGGACATGAACACCATGAAAAAAAAAACGATTTTGTTTAATGTTACTATGACAGAATTAACTATCTTGCAAAGACCAAAAATTATTTTTTTAATCGTTGCCCCACACTAGGAATTGATCCTGTAATGTGGGTGCGTTTACAAACATTAAACTCACTTACACAAACAGCCAGACCCGGAACATCTAGGTCATACAAATATTTTTTCCGTGCGGGAATCGAACCCGCAACACTCAGCGCAGCAGTCAATAGATTAACCGCTGCGCCAACCACGCTGTTATTAAAAAAATTACTACTAAACTAAACTACTATTAAACAATCTAAGCCAGCGCTCTCCTGGAAAGTTTAGTTTGAAGCATTTACTGGGATGTGTGATGGGGCAGCTGATCTCAGATTATTCATTAACACTCTTCTCAACATTTTAGGACCGTTATCATCGAAATTGCATTTAATAATGTTTGTAAATATTTCTCTCAACAGACCGGCACCCTAATTGTGAAACACAGATTTTGAAGTATATTGCTAATCCATTCCTTCTTGTTAGAATAAATAGTCTGCTGAACAACGTAAATAAACGCAACGATTCCTATTGATAGTGTGTTACGCAATTAGCCTGCGGGTTTTTGTTTTTATGATACTGGGTACCTACTCTTATCATGTGATCAGAGGTACCTACTCGTACGTAAGTGGTTTGACCTACTCCAACATTACAGGTCATATCTCATAAGCCAGATATTTGATACCCGCGCAAAACTTTATGAGCTCTCTGAAGTTGCATGCGAGTGGCCTAAAGTATAGTAATAGCTAATTAAATAATTTATGTTATATCATTACATAACATTTTTTATAATAGTACCTCTATAGCTCAAAGGTACTATAAAAAACTTTAAAAATATATATAATATATATGTTTGGCATAGACTCTATGCCTATACATATAAAAAAAAAGTTCCTGCTTATTTAAGACAACTCAAAACATAGACTACACATACACATAATTTGGGTGTGCAAACACCCAAATTAACACTTTAGACAGGCATACAATTTTTTAAATGTATTTTTCTGTTTCTTTAATTTAATTTAATTTAATAAGTAACTTTTTTTTTTTTTCTCAATCGATAACTTTTACTAAAGTTTGTATAAATTGGAAAATTTTATTAATAGAAAGAGCCCTGGTACCCATAATAATCAGTGATTTATGCAGTTAAAAAAAAACAATATTGTCATAGTACTAACCTATCGCCTTTATGTAAATTGGAAATTTGGAAATAAAGTTTATTCTATTCTATTCTATCTACAACATTGATTGATATTTTGATCACAAAAATAATGAACTATTAATATACTTTTAGATCCACTAAAGATCTATTAGAGCCACTCGCATGCAACTTCCGAGAGCTCATAAAGATTCAAATCTTTATGAGCTGCATACTACATAATTATATAGTTAGTGTTCTTTTTCATTCATTTAAAGTATTTGCATGAACCGAGTTTTTCCGTTTAAACATTAATAACTATCACTTTTTTCATTGTTTTCTTTCTTTGCGGGGATACTTACTCCTGAGTTAAGTATTCCTGAACATCTCTTCATTGTACCTATTGACGTTTCCATTTTCTGGGGTCGTCACTGAAAATTCCTCTGGCTTTCAGGAGTTGCAGTGGATAGGTATAGAGTAGCGGGGTTGTTTCAATAAAAACTATAATCCAGATACTACAAACTATCAATATTTTAAACAATATTCGACTACTGATTTATTCGAAAACATAAAAGTTTTTAATATCGCTCCTTCAGCATGTCCTAACATATTTAAACTGTCAAATACCATAATTGTATACTTCTCTACTTATAATTGTATACTTCTCTACTTATAATTGTATACTTCTCTACTTATAATTCAACAAAATGTCAGATAAGTAGTTTTCACTCAATACAGACTAACTACTCTCGCTATCTACACGGTCGATTCTGACATAATGTGAACATTTTGAACATGATTCAGTAATTAAAAGTAAACTTGGTCTGGCAGTTGTTGAACAAACTGTGCCTAGTTACTGTTCGTGAAATTGAAACCAAACACTAATAAAGCCAACAACGTTGAAATTCCAATTGCTTGAAAGTTTTAAACCAGCTCTAATAACGTGAAGAACTTAAAAGAAATATTTTTAATCGACTTTCATGATTAAAACCAGCCAAGAATATATAACAGATTACCACAATCAGCTAGAGAATATTATTAGTATTGAGATCTATTAATATCTTCGCACTAATAAACTGTTGTACTATTTTAGGTGGTAAACATCACTGTTTGTCTTGTACTGAAAATAAAACGACGACCTATAAAGGGTTCATTTGACCTTCGGATAAGGCATTTAGATATACGTTGAAATTGGGTCATATTGGTTATTTATTTATGACTATAGTAGTAATGCTTTTATGTAGGTATTGTCAATATCATAAGCAACAATCAAACATATTTGATTTTTTTTCCGTAATTATAATAAAAGTTTATTGTCACAAAGAAACATACATTAGTATACACTGATTAACAAGATGCTAACTACGCTGCAGAAGTCTGTATACAGATAATGGTGAGCCCTGCCTCTTAAACTAGGATAACCTGTATCTTAAGGGGACGATAACCGAGTTTTAATGACTTTATACTGAAGATCACGTCAAAACGAGCAGGGAATTTGAAAAAAAAATATGATAAATTACAGCATTTTCTCAATAACTTAATATGTGAATATTTTAGATTATGTTTATATTACATAGTGAAATTAATTTGTAAACTTATGTGTAACACGGATAAAAAAAGGAGAATGGCGCGAAATCTAACAAGCGTATTTTTCAGAAACCTTCACCAATTTAAAGATAATTTAATTATTAATCTTTTAGTATACGCGCTTTATTAAAATACCTTTTATTTTGTGTATAATAAATTAATAATGCGCCAAATTGGGGACAGCGCTCCTTAATGGGCGAGCCCTATTACTGGCTGTACGTACGACGCGTTGCGTGAGCTCAGTACAGAACACGCAAGCTAACTACTCAAGGTCACTGGCATATATCTGCGTCTTAAGAGACAGTGTTCAGCTGTGAGGTTACTTACAAATAAGGATTATACAACTGCGGACTGTGCCAAACTATTGTTAGTGTTAAAAGTCAGATATTTTACTTTTAACTTTTAAACATATTATATTCTAAGATAAAGGAAAACAATAAAAATATAAAATAACAATTAAATACCTATGTAATATGAAGGGGTGAATGTGTGTGTTGATGTATTTATGATGAGTGGTGAGTTTTTGTATGAGAGTAGTGAGTGTGAGGTGTTATACGTAAAGAAATATAAGTGCAAAAAAAGTGCAATATTAGGCAATGTATTTGAGTGTGATTCAATTAACAGTGATATATCTTCAGCTAGAGCTTATAATAACAATCATAATAATAAACATTTATTTCAAAATACATCCATATCTCAACACACACATTTTAAAAACAACTAATTCACATCAAAAACAAAACAACACACACAAAATAAAAGCAGTCAAGGACAAACATTAGGACCGGGAGGAACTGTCCACTACTCACAGTGCAGTATGCAAACGCATCCAGTGGCGCAGCAGTGGAGAGTCACACCTCACACCTGTCCACGAACACGCTTATTATACGCTTATGATTAAGATGGATCCGAAGCTGTAGCCCGCGAAATTCAAATTTTTTTCTTACGTTTTTTGCTATTTGCAGGTCAGGTTATGTATCTTGATCAAAATATGATTCGCGACTATAACATAATTATGTATATGTTTTTACAGAATTATAATCATTAGAATCATTAATACATCTCTTTAAGTTGGATTTGTTCCATTGAATTACTAGCTTTTTCTAGTCATGACAAAGGGGAACAAATCTGACTTAGAGAGATGTCATGATTCTAATGATAAAACTGGCCAAGTGCGTGTCGGACCACGCACAATAAACGGTTCCGTAGTTAGGATGAATTTATGCTAAAAACAAACTTAACATTGTAGTTGAAAAACATGTTCTCCCATACATCGATACACGTCTCGTATACTCGTATAAGTTTGTAATCGCAATTTGTTTTATGTGATAAAACTACAAATTTACAATTTTAGGACTTTTTCCTATACTTGTGCTGTGAGACCTTGCTTCTTGCCAAATTTCATGATTCCAGCTCAACGGAAATAATATCGCATAAATCACCGTATTTTTTTATTGCGTTAATTTAGACGCTTGATTTTTTTAGAGCTCCTTGGTACCGTGGACTTACGTATTTGATATTAATTTAAACTTGATACATATACGCGTTCCTGAGACAGACGGACAACGAAGTGATCCTATAAGGGTTCCGTTTTTTCCTCTTGAGGTACCTACGGAACCCTAAAAAAGAGAGATAGATAGAGATATGTATATTGTATATTGCTATAGTCGCGAATCATATTTTGATCAATATACAACTTGATACGTTTAGTACGTATCAAGTTCTATCTATCTATACAGCGTGTTACGGAAAGCGTATATCCATACAAACAAGGTTAAAAGTGCATCTGGTTCAGAATCTCTGTACAAATTTTCAGCTCAAAAAGAATAACTTTGAAAATGTTTGATAGTTTTTTTTATTTCTACAGTTTATTAAATTGCAATCATAACAAACGTGTCACTGCACTACGAGGGTCACTATCCATTATCTGTGTCTGTGCGCCTAGTGTGTACACACACCTGCCACAGCTCTGCGACACGACGCCGCACCGACACGCGGTGGCGCGGGCGGCACTATTGGCGGCAGGGTCAAACAAATGGATTAAACCGTGTACCGATCAACTGACTTGGTCTAGTGATGTGTAGAATTCAATTGGAAACATTTGATTTTTATTAGATAATTGATTCTTAACTTTATAATTATGTAGGTATTATTAAAAAAATGTTGCCATGTAGCTTGTTATCACCAAAAGAATCCGTGCCTTTGTTATGTATGTACCCTTTCCGTAACTCGCTGTATATATCTTGATACGTACTTGCTAACTGCAAAAAACGTAAGAAAATTTGAATTTCACGAGCTGCGGATACACCTTCACAATAAAAATAAGAAAAAAAAAACAACAGGAAAGGTTAAGAATCGATGATGCCTAACCTATTACCAACTAAGTTCGAACACTAGGTAGCGCTTAGTGTCGCCTTGCAGTCTGGTGGTCACGCAACCCATGAATGCTCTTTTTAATTGTGTTAATTAATTCAACAGGATATTCTTGTTGTTTAAACTCATTAAACAAATTATGTTTTGCTCCTACCGTTTTATTTGCTAGCTGTTTATTCGACTTTGCCCTGGCGGTTTTTATTTCACACCTATTAAAGTATTTTGCCACAAGTCGCTTGACGTTGATATTCATAATATTACAAATTGTTATTAAAGTTTTATTAACGTGTGGAATCTTATATAAACTTCTTAGGAAGCTATTTAATTGTTGGCAAAAAGACAAGTTTGTGCAACAGAATTTGTGAGCAAATCTAGTTAGGGCCTATTAAGAGGCCTTTGACATGGAAAGCATGATGTTCTTATTAATTCCGTTTACTTCTGACGTGCAGCAAATGCAGCTGAGATGAGAAAGCTAAAATATATATGTGGTGTTACGCGAATGGATAGAATAAGAAATGAGTATATAAGAGGAACAAGAAGTCTAAAAGTGGCACCGGTGACTGAAAAGTTATGTGGAAACCGATGGTCCGATGAACCGATGGTATGGGCATGTCATACGGAGGAGTGAGGAAAATGTCGTGAGGAAGATTAAGACTATCAATGTGGATATAAGAGTAGGGGAAGACCAATGAAACGATGGATAGACTGTGTGAAAGATGATATGTCTAGAAAAGGGGTGACTACCGAGATGACGAATAATAGAGAATTATGCAAGCAGAAGACATGTTACGCTGACCCCGAATAAATTGGGATAAGGGCAGGAGAATCATGATAAAAAATGATGTGCAGGCCATGTAGACATGGCCGTCAGTGCACATGAACCACGTCGTAGAAAAAAATTGTCTGTCAACAAGCCTCCTTTGTTATCCATACAAGTGTTGTATGGATAACAAAGGAAGCTTGTTGACAGACGACCGTGCCTACACAAGGCGAACAAACCGCAGTTTTTCACGACAAGAAAAACGTATGTTTACAAAGGCTCATCTTCCCTCTACAGATTCCAGACTCTGTTACATAATTCACAGCCTGTAATCGTGAGAAGTTTAATTTGAGACCTTCGACAAAATGACTACAATGCATCGCGGCGTACCCTAGGGTGGCATCTTATCGCCAAGCTGTACCACGTGATCGGAGCACAGGATATCTTAGACATTAAAAACGTAATTGTAAGAAGTTTATTGATAATTAATCAATACGTGAGTAAAACTGTAGATAGCTTACACAGTTTTTAGAGAATTCTATATTAGGGAGTGAGGAAGAGCTGACCTCATAAAGTTTGTTGAAGAAATTAATGTACAAAAATACTATATTTATTTACTCTCTGCTCGAAACTGGTTTGTCTTGAAAAGGATCTGCTAAGAGACAGCTAACACTAGGGCCATGGGGTCCGAGTGCCCACTTCGTTTTTCGCGGTTGATCGACTCTTCACGTGACCAGAGGGCTGGAGTAT
The DNA here is from genome assembly GCA_948098905.1 of Tiliacea aurago. Classification (NCBI taxonomy): domain Eukaryota; kingdom Metazoa; phylum Arthropoda; class Insecta; order Lepidoptera; family Noctuidae; genus Tiliacea; species Tiliacea aurago. The sequence goes on along the minus strand of OX402576.1, from coordinate 13,056,148 downwards.
ATTTTTGGTTACAGAGTCAGCATTGCCAGACAACGTGGCAATGCTGCCAGCCTTTGGCCACTTTTCCTGTAGACAGAGCGATGTGGACGAATTTTTGATGCCCTATGATTTTTCCGCCTCTTGATATACATTTAGTATATTATTGTATGTAATACTATTATTATTTTAATAGTGTTATCGTTAGTTATTACGTAAATATTATCTTGTTTGAAAATAAATTAAACTATTTATGAGACAGGTGGCCACTTGGCCAGATAGGAATATAGGGAAATATACACGTAAATTAAATGGCTATCAATTACTTCATCGACACATATTTCAAGGTTGTTTGTTAGCGATTTTATTTAAATAAAAGTTACCGAAATTGTTGGAAATCTATCACGTTTCATTGTATGGAAAAAACCTTAGTTACGACATTATTGTAGGTATTTGTGTTATGTAGATTGTGTTTCATCATATTCATCATCGTTGTTTATATTTTGTATATAAGCTGATACGAGTACCTACGCTGTTCATATTAATTGTGGTCTGTAGTAACTAGGGAACGGCCGTAACATTGGAATTATACCTAGATTACTGACTCAACATTTACGTAATACCTTGTATAATGGGATATAATTTTGATATTTTTATTAATTGATTAGGTATAACTTGTTATTTTAATACTAAACATTTAAGTTGTTATTTTAATACTAAACATTTAATAAAATCCAAAAAAAAATACCCTTTTGTTGCTTTTGTTGCAACTAGTATTTTTTTTAAAGCGTACCTATATTAAGGGGCATATATTAAAAAGAGCTAAGTCTGTTTTTTATTTATTTAATACTTTAAGCACACAAATGTACAGAGGCGGACTAATGCCATAGGCATTTTCTACCAGTCAACCTTTTCAAATTATATTACTTATTTATTAATTAAAAGTTTATAAATAAGTAAAAGGTTACCGAACAAAGGCGGACTTAATAAATAAAAAAAAAATAAAAAAAAAACATTTATTTCGACCAACAAGGATCATAATATGCACAACATGTTTTATCAAATTAAAAATTACAAATATAATAAAAAACAATTAAACATACCACATAAAACACATTACCGACCTTGATTGCTCAGTATGTGAACCATACAGCAATGGTTCAGGTACTGACAATCAAACCTCTGCGCGAATGCCCTCAGAATGCCGTTGGAGCAAACCCGAACCCTGCGCACCAGGGATGTACACCGTTTTCGCATAGTAGAATAGAAACAGTCTACATGCGATTCGGCGAACATCCCTGATGCGCTGCAGAATCGGGGCAGCCCCATCAGCACCCTGAACGCATTATTATATTGGACACGCAAGGCGTTGTACTGTCTGCGCGTGTATGAGACCCAAAGGGTGCTCGTGTAGAAAGATGTACAATATGCTCTGAACAATGCCTGCCTATGTCTTAATGCCTGAGGCATTTTCTATTAGTCAACCTTAGTATGATGCAGAGAGGAAACATGGCATGTGCAAAATAAGGGATAGATAACACGAAAATAACTATAAAATACAAGAAGAGATATACCTATATACATAGATATATATGAACAGACTTAACTCTGTCAGGAGAAATAACGATCGGTAGAGGAGAAATAACGATCAGCAGTAGAGGAGAAATGTTTCTGCAAACTTCTTACTTATGTTCACGTGCCTTCACTTTAAAAAGACAACCGACTGGTTGCCGTCCTGCACCCTAATTGCATAACACAGTTTGAACCACATATTGCTCTCCATTGCTTCATATGTTCGAAAAATTTGTCTGCTCAATAACATAAATAACGTAATGAATGTTGTTGAACTGTCAAATTGAAACCAATTGCTACTGATAGTGTGTTACGCAATTACTCCGCTGGTGTTCAGAGGGAGCAAATTACCCCGGTGATGTTCAGAGAGAGAGCAAATTATCCCGCTAATGTTCAGAGGAAGCAAATTACCCAGCTGATGTTCAGAGGGAGCCAATTACCCCGCCGATGTTCAGAGGGAGCAAATTCCAAAGAAAGACCGCCTGGACAAAGAAAGAAGAGTGAATGAAACCAGAGCGGTGAGAAAGACATCAAATAAGACGATTGTTGGTGAAACGAAGATTTTTATTATCAAAAAGCCGCTGGGTCTAGAAACATCAAACTTTGAACTAAAGTTTCTTATTCAATAAACGTTGGTAAGCACTAAATATTCTTGAAAATACATCCCATGTGGGACATGAAGGTTTGTGTGTAAGTTCGTGATTTTTACAGATGGGAAATCCTATTGGGCGCACGGCTTGTACTTCCATAAAAATCCATCCTATATGCATAGCTAATCGTACTGTCTTAAAGATAACAATAATTAATTATCAGTGGTTTCAGTGATTTCCTAAACGGAGTGCAATAAAAAGTACCTAGTATTGTTTATATCATAAATATCTATACGTTTAATAAAATAGTAAATTAAATACGTAAATTAAAGTCACTTTTGTGTCCGTCTGTGTGACCGCCTTATTCTCCTACACGACGCAACGGATTTTGATGCGGTTCCAATCATCAATTAGAAAATTTATTCCGGAAGGTTTATGTTTTCGGGTCGTCAGAAGCCCAAAAGTCTGACAACTAGTCTTACCAAGGCATATCGTAGTACCCAGTGACCGGGTTGTGGAGGTCAGAAATGCGGTCGCTCCATTTAAAATAATGGTAGTTAGCTGCATCCAATTAAACTGGAAGCCGACCAATATAGTTGTGAAAGAATTTATGTGTATAACGCATTTATATTTAAAGTACAACATATCACATAAATCTCTATGTTGCGATGTCGTTAAAACCGTGCGAACCCTCCCTAATCGCGAAATCCGTAGTTTTGGCCGAATTTTTGGGCATCTCCTACTCCGTGTCACTTACGGACATAGGATTAGTTCAGGGCCCGAATTAAAAATGAATGACAACACGATTTGACAGTTGTTCCTAATCCCGATGTGTATTTAATTTGTCACTTGTTTTGGCGGATCAACTACTTTCTGACGGGCCCGTATCTTCGTTGACGGACTTAGAGAGTAGACTGCGGGCGCAGGACGCTAGTTCTAAATAAATTGGTTAAAAATGTATATGTTTGAAGCTCAGTAAAGAAATTTAAAAACGTACTCGACAAACATCGACCAATGTCCACAATAAACGAGGATATAAAAAACAAGACTTCAACCTGACACACAGTAATTACTGGTTATCTTTGAACTCGGGACTGACACGAATAATTGGAACATAATCGAGTACCTACCCACGTAAGTACATACTGCAGTGTATGCAAGCGATTATTGAAACGAGGATCGTGCAAACATCACATGAGTTCAAAAACGTTCACAGGACATTTCTAGATTTTTTTGACATTGATGTATTTTTATACATAAAATTACAACCAACAATGGCTATGTTGCACGTATTCTAAAGTATTGTGTTATTTTTTGGGGTAATTCTACTAATAAAGAAGCGGTATTTAAAGCCCAGAAGAAATGTATACGAGCCATAACTGGTATAAAAGTAACAGACAGTTGCAGACCAGCATTTTTAAAGTTTAATATTCTTACGTTACCATGTTTAAATATAATAAATATTAGAGGTTTTAGTGTTCGTTAGAAAAAATACAAACCTCTTTAATAAGTTACATAGCAAAAGGTACAAATTCAATATATGTTTACCTTTTAATAAAACAGCGTTGTTAAATAACAATATATTATGTATGGCTCCACGCATATATAACCATTTACCAAACTCATTCCTGGAGATAAGTGATATATTTAAAAACAATATCAAAACACTGTTACTAAAAAAAGCGTATTACTCTGTCACTGAATATTTACAGGATAAACATATTATATATTATATTGTGTGTAAATTTGCATGCCTTACGGTAGGTTATGGCTAATGAACACTCTTTTTAACACACAACACACTCATACTATTGTTTGTTTAAGACCTTTTTGTACCCATATTCGCAAATTAATAAATGATTATGATTATGATTTTTACGAACAATATATTTACTTTCTAAAGTATTATATATGTATAAGTACTTATATATTTTTTTAAGTGAATGTCATTGTTTTATTTCTTATTTTTTGTTTTTCTCTTCAAAAAAAATTCTAATTCATCCCAATTACGGAACCCTTCATTGTGCGTGGTCCGACATGTACTTGGCCGGTTTTTTTAAACAATGGAATGGACTCGTTTTTTATTCCATCGGGTATTTTGTTATAGATAATCGGGCACATACATATAACACTTTTCCTTAATAATGCAGTGTTATGACCACTAACACGTAGCATGTTTGTATACTGGCTTCTAACTGGTCGTGTTCTATTGTCAGATGTTTTATTGAAAAGATGCATATTTGATTTTACAAAAACAGCTATTTCGAAAATGTAAAGTGATGGGAATGTTAGCAAATTTAGGGACTTGAATACAGGTACGCAACTATCTGTTACTTTCATGTTACACATTGCCCTTATGCATCGTTTTTGAGCCTTGAATACCTGTTCTCTCAGACTACAATTTCCCCAAAATATTATCCCGAATCTCAAAATTGACGCTACCAAACCATGGTAAGCAACTAATCTGGTATATTCACTTTCCTGGATAGATTAAAAAGCACGTATGCTGCTGTACTTAATTTTTTGCATACTTCTTCTGCGTGTGGCTTCCAGGTTAGTTGGCTATCAATCATTACACCTAAAAATTTTGCAACTTGCCCTTGGTCTATTTGTTGTCCATTATAATTTAAGTTAAAAGTTTGTGGAGGTATTCGTTGATAAAAATGCATAACCTTAGTCTTAGGTATAATAATCGTTAAATTATTTTGATCAAGCCAGTGTATAATGTCCGTTAAAGTATTATTTATGTCATATTCATACGTTTTTAGGTCTGTACATTTAATTAAGGCAGTGCTATCGTCAGCGAATAAGACCATAGGATGTTGAATGTGTCGTGGCAAGTCATTAATATAAATTAAAAATAATAAAGGGCCCAACACTGTGCTCCTTAAGTTCTGAGTTTAGCGCCACGATTACTGACGAATGCGTGCACTGACTGGATAGCTACATTCAATCTGTGTGGTTCTTTCCTCAAAAGACATTTCAGACACCAATCTACGTACATGATCTTTACATGATCTGACCAAGATTATGTCAGGACTTTAAAAGAGACTGCGACCTCTGAGTTTGTATCGGCCTTTCTTCTCAGAGTAGTCAGACAGGAAACGCCGACCTCATCTAGTTTTTTTAAAATATGATTGACGTGTAAAGTGTTTGTACTTACAGAAATAAAATCATTTAATTTCTTTTCATTTATTTATTAAAAGTTATGAGAAGGTAGCTTACTTAGCCGGAATATTTATAAATACTGTAAAATTGGTTGATATTGAAGATGGTCTTATGATAATAGTAATATGTAGGTAATGTGTTGAATTAATGAATAATAATATTATTATTGGACAGTGAGGCCCGTCGTCCACGATAGTAGCATCGTGGAGGATGGGCCTCATGGGCCTCGATACTCGATACTTTTGAGTACCTAGTCCAAAGTAACCAGTAACAAACTCAAAAGCATTGGTGAGTTGAGTTTGTTCCCTTTGAATGGCGGCGTGAACGATGGGCCTAAGAATACGATGACTGACGCTGATCCCAATCATATAAGTCCAAGACTGCTGTTGAAAAACACAATTGACGTCTGTTGATCGCCGTGAGATTAAAATATAGGTATATACCTAACCTACATATTGGATGCTACATATTTTAACCGACTTCAAAAAGGAGGGGCATTCGGCGAGGCTTGTTTTTTTTATTTTTTTGTAGTATGCTCGCGATGTGGTTACATAGAAACTTCATTAACTTTCCTTGGGTAGTTTTTGAGTTAGCTTCAATAATACGTACTTATTTAATCCACTCGGTGTATGTTGATGATGTTATAAAAAATCCTGTCACTGTTGTTTACATAGCAAGTAGTGATATACGAATATTTATGGGGTAAGTAGCAAAACAAAAAGTGAAAAAATAATAACAACTGATTTAAAAAAACAAGACTTTAAAGTATAAAAATACTTTAATTTCTGAAGTCGGTGGCAAAAAACGAAAATACATAATCAAAGACATCAACTTCAAAAATTAAAGTTATCTTTCAATTTATAAGTAATGTTTTTTTTTTGATAGTCGGTTGTTATTTTTGCTTTGGTGTAACCACTGTCCACAGGTAATTCAATTATTTAAGGCTTCTACATACCGGCGCGACTTGTCGCGCGACGCGACGCATCACAAAGGCACCGCTCGTCCTGCGACGCGCGGGGCCTTTGTGCCGCGTCGCGAGCGGTGCCTTTGTGTCGTGTCGCGTCGCGCGACAAGTCGCCCCGGTATGTAGAAAGAAGCCTTAAGACGGCTAACAGCAGCGTATTGTGTGCGAAGAGTGTGTGACGCGACAAGTCGCGCCGGTATTGGAAGCCTTTAATTGCCAAAAGCCCGCATCATTGCCGTGCGAGCATTTTGAAATATCACAACCGTACCGTACTTAATTTATAAATTGCTCCGCAATATTGTATGTGTTTCCATGCACTGTATCTAAGTTATCAGAATTAAGTGAATCACGATGAAATTCGTGAACTAACCTATCTCTCTCTACTTATCTTTAAGATTCATTCAGTGGAAATTTTACAATTACTAAATCATCACAATAATTTACAACATCAAAATGATAACATTATTTTTGTTCTTGATATCAAAAAGTAAAATAAATACGAGACAATTAGTTGACTGTTGAGAATAATTATAAATGCTAGAGCTGTTCAACTGTTATTATTCTGTCTGTGGTCTTGTGAACTAACTCACTTAAAAAACTCTTAGCTTTACAAAGATTTTACAAAAACAATAATTATTATACACAATACAGGGTCACATTAAAATAGCAAGACAAACTCCATAGACGTGATGAGTATCGATATCTAAACATGATTTTACAGCCAAACGGTCGAAGCTACAGTCTTAAATTTTTTACAGTATAGGCAACATATTGACTCAAAGCCACACAAATTGTCAAAAAATATATTTATATGTTTTAAGGGGAACTCCCATACAGACAAATGGGGGTGCGAATAAAAAATACCTATCCCATCGAGTGGGATATTGTTGTGAGTAGAAATACTGTATGGGATTATAGATACTATTGAGGATATTTTTATTTTAAAACATTGGGAAAAAAAAAGAATGAGAAGCTAGCACCAAATTTTTTAGAAAATTTGTTCTTAGGATTTTTTTATTACGTATATTTTACTAACAAATACCAATATATTGATAAATCAGATTTTTTCCATGAAATTCCCTCATTATTCAATTTAAAAACCGGAGACAGACAGAACCAGAGATCGTTTAAATTATGAGTACATATCACAAATTGTATCTATAAACAGTACTTTAATATAGTGTACTCCAATGATATCCACACGTCGTGCGTCAAAGATTTTTTTATAGATGCGGTATTATATCGTTGTCGCTCACTCGAAACTAAAGGCTTCTACATACCAGCGCGACTTGTCGCGCGACGCGACACGGCACAAAGGCCCCGCGTGTCGCGGGACGAGCGGTGCCTTTGTGTCGCGTCGCGCCGCGCGACAAGTCGCCCCGGTATGTAGAAGCCTTAAGGCAGGGTCATTAACATCTAATACTTTTTATCGAGTATTTGATTAGCATCAGAGAATCAGGATTTTGTTAGTACAAGCCAGCCGAATGCGGAACTATCACGCAGGCTGGCCGTGCAACCCGCGGATACACGGGGCTGATATTATTATAATGTTAGATTAATCATCACTTGCCGATGGCGTGAGCACAATTTTTCCTCGAGTGTAGATACGTACAATCTTGATATAAATTACAATCACAATATTTATACACTTTTACCGAAAGATAATGTAGTAGGTACCGCTAGAAAAAAATATATCTGAAATCTATTGTAAATCAAAATCAAAATATTTTATTTCACGTAGGCCAACATGGGCACTTATGAAACGTTAGAAGCTAGGAGCACGGTTCCAATTGGTCGTTTCCTATGGAGAAGAGCCGACAAGAAACTCCACGGTTAATCTTTTAAAAATAATTGCCTTTTGCAATGTTTTCAAATTACAGTGTTAATAGGTACGAGAGGACAGTGTAGTGTCAAAAGTACCAGGTACATAACGCCTTTAGGGTGCTGTTGGGGCTCCCGCAGTTCTGTAGCGCATCGGGCATGTTTGCTGATGCGAAGAATTCGGGGGAGCACCAACAGCATTTTAAAGGTAATGGTGAATAAACCTGATTGCCCGTTCCTGGGGCACTGGACCCGTATGCACAGCTGCAGGTCTGGTGCAGCAGGGAACGGACATAGTTTTAAATATTTAAATTAGATTTATTATTATTATTATTTTTGTTTTATGGCGAAATGTTACTAACATAGTTTTATAAGTGTTACTAACAACAATATATATACTGATTATATATATAATCAGTTTATTTCAGACCATAAAAGACATCCATAATGGTGTTAGTAATAAAATTATAAGAACTATCAAAGAAAACAAAATCATATTTTGTTGGACACATGGAGTGCAATCCAGTGCCCAAGAAAAGGACTGTCTAGTCGGCCCGCTATGAATCATGTGTTCGAATTAAATAAATAAATAGAAAAAAAAAATAACAAAATAAAAAATGGTGTACAAATCTACAGTCTAGTACCTATAAATAACAAAATAAAAAATGGTGTACAAATCTACAGTCTAGTACCTATTGTACAACGGGCAACTCCACGTCCCAGCGCGTATTTTTAACCGACTTCAAAAGAGGACGTTTGCATTCGGCGAGTTTTTGTCTGTGTCCTATGTCCAGCATGGACGTCTTTCGGCTGAAATTATTAATGATGATGATGATTCGGCGAGTTTTTTAGAGTTCCGTACCTCAAAAGGAAAAAACGGAACCACTTGTGTGTCTGTCTGTCCGCCTGTCACAGCCAATTTGGCCCGAATCTACTACGATTAATTTGGTATACATAATATGAACCCAAACACGGATGTGTAACGTAAATGAATGAATTTTGAACTAAGGGGGTCACTTTTAGTGGGCAAATTAGAAAAAAAAAAAGTTTTGCAAACCGTACCGTGTGACATAAAATTAAAGAGCTTGTTATATATATATTTATTTTATTATTTCAAAAGAAATAGTTATAAAGTTATTTAAGAAAAATGATGTTTTTTACCATTTTCCGATAATATCTCTGAAACTACTGAGCCTAAGACTCTGAAAAACATACCGAAAATAGTTCTTTATTTAGATTACAGGAAAACCTTTGTGAACTTTGTGAAACTAGGGAAACCTTCACCTTGTTAAAATAACATGGTGAATTTCTCAATATTGTGCGTACAAACTTACATTTTCAGTTGGAAAGTATGGGAGAGCATTTTTTTCAACTACATTGTTAAGTTTGTTCTTAGGATAAATTATCTTGGTATAAAAAAAAATTGTTGATAACATATTCATTGTACGGAACCCTTACCACGCGAGTTCAACTCGCACTTGTCCAGTTTGGTTTTTCTTCATGTACTTAGGTATGTAGTACACCGATTTTATCGTAATAACTGTAGAAGAAACTTGCGGGAGGAACTTTGCTTGGGTCTAAGTTTTAGAGTTAACTTCAACAATACCACAGAATAAGTAATAGTACTTGACAATACAAAGGTATTTCACCCACTTTGCTGCTCGTGGCCACTGACGACTGCCTCGTTGGTCTGGTAGTCGCAAGCGCTACCGCTGAGCATGAGGTCCTGGGTTCGATTCCCGGGTTGGGCAAAGTGTTATTGGGATTTTCCATTAGACATTTCTCAGTAGTAGCCCAAAGTCTGAATTTGTGCCCGGTGATGGCAATAGGCTCGCCCTCTATTACATAGGACTTAAAAACATAACTGGCGGTATATAGTTGTACCTACTATAGGTACACTTCTGCCTAACACTTCGGGGATTACAAGCGTGATGTTATGTTATGTTAATCCACTTTGTATAATTTATTTATTGTACTATATAAACATAAAATTTATACCAATTGTGCAATATATAATATAAAAATATATACATGTAACTTAAAACCAAATATATAAATATTTATTTATTTATTTATGGATTACCAACGATAATATGTTTATGATTATAAAAAACACATTACATTACATTTCTGTTATTTTTTGCCTAGGACGCACCGTTTTCGAGATATTTGAATTTCAATTTTTTTTATAGGTTAAAAAAAATCATCTTTGATCATTATTGCATATACTAACGAGTTCATTTTAGTAATTACTTAGAAAAACCCAATCAAAACCCGGGTTACCGAATTTGAATGGGTTATATTTTTTTTTTTTTTTAATAAATTAAGCCGTTCAAAAAGTTTACCCTTATCGTATGGGTTTTTGATTTACCGCTTAGAAAAACCCTATCGAAAACCCTGTCAATGGGTAACCAAAATGGTCCCTGATCACAACTAACAAGTACTTAAATAAAAAACCCCAACACAACTAAAAACCTCGAAAAAGTAAAAAAAATATATGTATGGCCAATACATATTATTTTTTATGTTTAAGTTTAATCAAAGTTATAGGTAATATTTTGACCCAAGCGTCCGTCGCGTCGGGGGACGGCTAATAAAAAAAGGAAGCTAACAGCAGCTGTCCTTTCTACAATAGCATAATATACATTGTTTATTGCTAGATATCAGTCTAATCCTGTTTGGCGTTTCTATAGCCGTCCCCCGACGCGACGACCGCGACGACGCTTGGATCAAAATATTACCTACAACTTATATTAAACTTATAGGCCAATATAGTATACATATTACTTTTTTACTTTTTAGAGGATTTTTGTTGTGTCGGGGGTTTCATTAACGGGGGTTAATTTATATTTTATTTCCTGTTTTTTACACTTTATATATTACTAGTAGACAACCGAAAATGCGGTCGAATTTTATCGATTGTTGAACTTCGATATTTCATTAAAAAAAATACATTTAGAGTCAGTAACCTGTAGGTTGTTATGTTATGATATGACCCTAACCACTTAACTCATATTAGCATTTGCTTGTCAAAACGCATCGTATGAGCCGAAACACAAGGTAGATGCTGTGCATCGTTGAGGAGTTCTTCTGGCGGGTTGGGTATCCTGCAGGATCCTGGTGGTACCTGCGCATAAGGTCAAGGTTATCATACTTTTGTAATATCATTAACAACCGGCCCCATTGAAAGAATTTCAAATTTAGAATCGATCAGATTTGTGGAAGTTGTTTATATCTGGATTAAGACACCTTTCATTTTTTTTTAATCTAAATCCGTTCACCCGTCAGGAGCTATGATGCCACAGACAGACACAGATACACACTACAAAAAAAGGGGTGTTGTACACCCCCCCTTTTCGTCGAGGGTTAAAAAAAAACATTAAGGCTTCTTAAAAAAACATCACAAAAAGTGAGAAATAACGAAAAATAAGTCAGTGGCCAAAAACAAAAATACAAAGACACCGACTTCCGAAAAGAAAGTTATTTTTCCGGGCATCTGAAATCTACGAGCAAAGTTAAAATAACCTTGGTAGTTGGTACTCGTCTACGCTTATATTTTGCAGTGTTTTTCGCATTGTTTTTTAAAGTGTCTAAGCATAAAAACTTAACTGTTAAACATTTTTAATTAGCCTAGTTAGGTACCTAGTTCCCTTAGCAAAAACTTCATGCTAAGCATAGTTTTATTGTGAGATTGTTTTTACTGTTTTATTTTTCAGTCTTTGCCGAAATTTATCATCACTTTTGAAGGTCGCAGTAGGTACGATAAATATCACGTAAAGTTATAGATATTAATGCGGATATTCTATTTATAGTACTTATCGTTAATTGCATAATCGTTTTTTATCACTAGGTATAGTGTTCGACAACAACACGTGCTCCCTACTCAGGGGAGTAGGGGGAACTGAGAGTCACTGAGAGATTTTGGTCGGTAGCAATTCAATATTACACTCTGTTTTCCTCAGAAGGGACTCGTGGGTATTTAATAAAAGTCGCACGGGTAGGGATGCAAGAAGTGCCAAAAAGTATCGATATAATATTAAGGTGTATCTATTCATACCCGAAATCTCTTAAGGGGTCACTGTACTCATCATTATGAACAACTTTTACTATGGGACCAAAGTTGAAATCGCTAAAAAAAAATCAGCTGTTCCATACATTTTGACGAGTTATAAGAACATAAATGTAGGGAACAGCTTCCTTTATTTTTCGATTTCAGGTTCGGTCCCATAGTAAAAGTTGTTCATAATGATGAGTACAATGACCTCTTAAGAGGTTGTGTGTTAATTCCGGGACATGTTGTATATCCCAGCAATCATCTTATAACAAACATGATTTCAAAAAATTGTTGTTAATGGTTACGAGTCAGACTCTATAGTTGTTACATCCGGCGTACCACAGGGATCCATTTTAGGCCCTCTTCTCTTCATTATATTTATTAATGATTTTAAACAATGTTTTATCAACTCGACATTTTTAATGTACGCGGATGATATTAAAATAATACAGATCTTGCAAGACTATACAAGACTGTCTACTTCTTCAAATGGACCTTGATAGATTATATACATACTGCAGAAACAATAAGCTCTTTCTCAGTCTACCAAAATGTCATGCCATTTCGTTTACTACGAGTAAAAAGAGAATTAAAATAAATTGTAATTATTCAATTAATAACGCACACCTAAATGTAGTTAGTTTTGTTCGAGACTTAGGTGTCACACTGGATGCCAGTTTGCACTTCGACAAACACGTTGACACTATAGTAAACAAGGCGTATCAGATGTATGGTTTCGTCATGAGATCGTCACGTGACTTTGTACGACCCTCTACGTTCTTACAGTGGTACCCAATTGATAAGGCGCGTCGTGAATCTTCGTTCGCACAGAAAAGAAAGTATGGCCCCGAAGATTAACGAAAGAATGCTTAAAACTTACAATCAACCTTAGGTCACTATTATAAGGTTCATAATACACTGGAGCTGCTAGCGTGCACTCGATCAGAAGTATGGCGGCTGACAAACATGCCACGCGGCGCTAACATGGCGGCAGCTGCCGACCAATAGCGGTACAGGAAAAAGAACCGCGGTGGAGCGTGCCGATTGGTCAATAGCATTTCCCGCACTTTTAAAATTCACCTTCTGCGCAGGTACATCGGTAAGCCATTTCAATTGGGTACTACTGTACTGCTTTATAAGACTTTGGTACGATCCCAGTTAGAATACGCCGTCCCGATCTGGAACCCTTTCTACGACAAATACGGCACTAGAATTGAAAGGGTACAGAAAAAGTTCTTACGGTCCATGAACTATAAGTGCTTCCAATCAAAATCTTCCTTACGTGCAGCTGTTGAAACGATATAGCATACTGGATTTGGGATCAAGGCGGCTGTTACTTGATGTCATGACACTGCACGGCATATGCAGTAACAAGTTTGATTGTATTGACCTAACAAACAAATTGTGTTACAAGGTACCCAGAAGTGTTATTCGTAGGGGGGTGCGCGTCCCTCAACTATTCCATACAGACATATGCAGGACTAACGCTGGGGAACGTGCACCTCTTCGACGCCTTGTTGATTCTTACAACACGCACTTTATTGATCTGGATATATTTTGTCTATCTAAGCAATCATTTAAGAAAATGGCTCTGGATATTTTGTTTAGCGAGTAAGTTAGTTAAATTAAGCTAACCTATAGAACACAGCAATATTGTGGTAGCGACTATTGTTTTATTTTTCTTTTTCTTTTTCATGACTTCTCTTTAGCACTTTTAATCTTTAGTTAAATCGTGGACAATGGTGTGGGTTACATTACATGTTTGTTAAATCTTAGTTTAAGTATTTCTTTGTATTTTTAGCATGTAACTGTTTTTTGTCCCTAATAAAAAAAAATAAAAATAAAAATGATCAATTAACTGAAAGAAACCATGAGCCTATCAATTTTGTTCATAAAAATCATCACAATACCTTTTTTAATCTATAACAATATAGGTACACAATGTAACAACTTCAGCACCTGAGAAACCAAAAGGAGATAATGATCAATAAAGACAATTATCCTGAAGCAATTACAGTTGTATCTCTAAACAATATAGTAATATTTACAGCGCTCTATCTTATCGGCATCCGGAATTGAGCTTATAGTTTACCTTGACAACAGTAGACTCAACTCAGAACGAGTCAGCTGATTTCAAGGACGAAAACAAAATAAGAATCAAACTGGTACCACTCACAAGTTAGCAATAAAAACAGAAAACAAACAGGTAACTAATAACATTAGTTGTTGTACAAAAAAAGTTGCTACGCTGAGATCAGACATTTATGTTATTTATAAGTAAAGTAATAAACAGTTATAAAGTTATACCTAGGAATACGGTCCAAATTTGTATAAAATAAAGTAAAAGAAAGAATAAAGTTTATTTGGACACAGTTCGTGAAACACAAAATTAAAACAGTGAAAAACAACAATTATGTGTGCCTCACGGCTACCGACTTTTAATAATTTTATACTGAAGATCACGTCTAAACGAGTTGTGTTAATAATTTGAAAAAAATATATAATAAATTAGAGCGTTATGTCAATAGCTTAATATGTGAATATTTTTGATTATGTTGTTACATAGTGAAATTAATTTGTAAAGTTATGTCTAACGCGGATAAAAAACTGAAAATGGCGCAAAATCTACCAAGCGTTCTGAAACCTTCACCAATTTAAAGATAATTTAATTATTGATCTTTTAGTATACGCGTTTTATTAAAATACCTTTTGTTTTGTGTATAATAAATTAATAATGCGCCAAATTGGGGACAGCGCTCCATGATGGGCGAGTCCTATTACTGGCTGAACGTACGATGCGTTGCGTGAGCTCAGTACAGAACACGCAAGCTAACCACTCAAGGTCACTGGCATATGTTTGCGTCTTAATGCCAGATAGATACTGTCTGACACTGGTTTCCTAATGAACCTTTACGGAGAAGTGGCGGGAAGTAAACAGTTTCAACATACCTAATACATATTTTTTGTACTTAGGTATAAATAAATAAACTAGTACATAATCAAACAAATATAATTACTAAAACAACAAGAACTGTTGCGGCGAAACCTAACGATTAGCTAGATTGATCCCTGCACACAGTGCACTCACAAAGCGATACAGGCCGCCGAGCGCGGCGGACAGTACCTACACCGACAGTTATTTAATTGTACGTAAAGAGAACACTGTTTGAACAAAAATTTTAGCAAGTAATTTAATAATAATAAAAACTATGATTAAAAAAAATACATTATGTAAATAAATTAAATTGATATAAATAGTTCATAATTATATTACTATTCAGAGAAAGTGATGTACCACCGCGAACGTTCCCAGTCGACCAATTTTCGCCATGGCCTTAGTTATAAGGTTGAAAAGTGGTCAACCGGGAACTTTCGCGGTGGTACCTACCTATACCTTTTTTTTTTTTTTGGGTGGGAAATCATCAAATAACTTCTCCCGCTCTGGGCGGAGCGGGAGGGAGTGTCAGACTTTTACTGACTAAAGCCCACCGTGTTCCTTCAAATGCCTATGTGCCAGGGCCACGATATCCCTTTTGGACAGACTCGTAACCCTGGCAGGACCTACCTATACCTAACAATAGAAGAAGTACGCACAATGTTAATACAAGAAGGTAAGTGTCATATAATAAGATAGTTGTCTTTGGCTGATCAGTATTGTTAGTTTCGTGTTAGCAAAAATAACAGATTAACAGATTAAGCTCCTATTTGTTTTAGATGTGCATTATCGAAAGAAGTGATCACGTAGGTAGTGCAAGCATAATAAAAAAAAGGTAGCTAAGTATGCACAGTATATTATGCATCCATCAGTGTGCATCGGTAATATAATAATCTATACATATAATAAAATCGAAGCGAAGTCAAAAAAGTACATTGAATATTTTTGAGAAAAAATAATTGCTATTTGGGCGAGGTCTGGGATCAATTCCAATGCCGAAAATATAATTTTTAGAATTTTTGTCTGTTTGTCTGTATGTATGTTAGAGCATCACGCAAATTCTACTGGATAGATTCTGTTCAAATTTTTCATACATATTCCATAGAAGCCTGGTCAATTGATAGGCTATATATTATCACGCTATTTGCCATGGGGGATCAGCAATATTGAATTATGTTTGTATTACTCTATGAATGCATGTTAGAGCATCACGCAAATTCTACTGGGTAAATTCTGTTCAAAGTTTGCATACATATTCCAAAGAAGCCTGGTCAATTGATAGGCTATATATTATCACGCTATTTGCCATGGGGGATCAGCAATATTGTATTATGTTTGTATTCCTCTATGAATATATGTTAGAGCATCACACAAATTCTACTGGATAGGTTCTGTTCAAATGTTGCATACATATTCCATAAAAGCCTGGTCAGTCAGTAGGCTACATTATTATCGCGCTATTTGCTATGGGGATGAGCAATATTGCATTATGTTTGTATACGTCTATAGTTTACAGTAAATTGTAACAAGACGAGCCAAATGGTTAGAACATTTATAAATTTTATCATCACGCTATAGATTTATGGGGTTAAGCTGTCAATCATCATGACTAAACAGAGTGGATTATTGTGATGGGGTAGTAAAGGTATCTTAACCGTTGTAGCTACGTGAAATCGGTCTTAGGAGACTATCTATAACTTTTTGAGAAATTTTCATCTGCAGACATAGATTTTGATTAAAATGTATAGTTAGCATGACAATTTTCATTAAAAAATAAATTGGGTGCCAATAGATCCTGTTTTATATGAAGATCAATAACTCTATAAGACCAACTGAGGCTTGACTAATAGACGAGTCAGAAATCGCAAAAATCTTTTCTCATACATATCGTGGGAAGTTATAAATCGGCCGATACTTCGGATTAGGTATTGCTTCTGAGTAGACCCCCAGGATAAGGAAACCAGCCCCATCCAACTACTCAGAGGGGTGAGAAAAGGGGGATGTTATATCCCCGAAACTGTTCACCAATGCGTTGGAACTGTTGGAAGAACTCAAACTCAAACTCAAAGAATTTATTTCAATTAAACCATTGACAGGCACATTTGAATTGTCAAGAAGTCGGTCAGTTACAAATATGAAGCTAGTTGCCCATTCCAAATAGTAGGTTCCTATGGAGAAGAACGGGCAAGAAACTCCACGGTTAGACGTCTAAGACGCTGGACTGGACTAGACAACGTAAACGGCGAGTACATCTCACACCTTCGTTTCTCCAATGACATCTACATAATGGCAGAGACGCCGAAACAGTTAGACCAGATGCTGCACAGCCAGCCTCGCGGCGGGTTGGCCTCGGCATGAATTTGGACAAGACGAAAGTCATGTACAATTCGCACGTCTTGTCGAGTTCAATCCACATCGAAGGGTTGCTTCTCGAAGTTGTGAAGGAGTAGATATGTCTACCTAGGGCAAGTTATCCAGCTCAGTAGGCACACCTTGAGAAAGAAGCCGACAAAAGGATTTGGTTGGTTTGGAAAACTTCGTCAAGTCTTCTCGTCGCCAATCCCGCAGTGTTTGAAGACTAAGGTCTTCAACCAGTTCGTCCTGCCCGTTATGATATACGGTGCCGAAACGTGAACACCAACAGTCGGGCTGGTTCACACATTCAAGGTGGCTTAGCGCGCTATGGAGCCAGCTATGCTCGGAGTTACTTTAAAGGATAAGATCAGAAATGGAAGTTATCCGGAAGAGAACCGGAGTTACTGACATAGGTTGCAGAGTATCCAAGCTGAAATGGCTGTTGGGTGGCCATGTTAGTCGAAGGACCGATGACCGGTGGAGAAGACGAGTGCTGGAGTGGAGACCGCGAATCGGCAAGCGTAGTGTGGGACGCCCCCCAGCTAGATGGACCGACGACAGTGGCAGTATAATGCTGAGCGATAGCCGTTTTGCGTGGATGTGACGCATGTTTCCCCCAACCTTTTCTTATTTTTGTGTTCATGTTCTTTGTTGCGTCATGTTTACCGCAAATAAACGTATTTTCTTTCTTTCTTTCTTTCTTAAAAAGGTGACTAGGACAGACTGGATGCGGAAGGCGGAGGACAGGGTGTTGAGGCGCAGCCTGGGTAAGGCCTATGTCCAGCAGTGGACTGCTATAGGCTGAGTTGATTGATACATATTTAAAGCCATGGCCACGGCCGAGCACATCCACAATGGAACATGGCCCTATAAAAATTACTTCACAACGCCTCGCCTGTATTCCCCGAAGGGTTAGGCAGAGAGATATATTACACCTTAATTTCGCCAGTTCTGTATATGTTCCATTTAGGTACAGTGAGTTTAGGTGTGTTAAGTTGCTTGCACCTTATTTCGGTCTAATATTATAAGTAGCCAAAACAACACGTGTTTTGACGACACGGTTGGCGTAGTGGTTAAGCGATTGACTGCTGCGCTGCGTGTCGCGGTTTCGATTCCCGCACGGAACAAATATTTTTATGACCTACAAGTAGTTGTTCCGGGTCTGGCTGTTTGTGTATGTGAGTTTAAATGTTTGTAAACGCACCCACAATACAGGAGAAATTCCTAGTGTGGGGCAACGTTTTTAAAATAAATAAAACAATAACTAAAGCAAAAACTTCAAGAGGTAGGTACCTACATGATCACGTTGAGGAATAATAATAAAACATCATAAGAAGTTGTGTAAAACCTAACAAACGCCCGTTCTGGTAAAAGAACAAGTCAAACTAATTAAAAACCTGAAAATTTACATTTTGTGAGCCTCGTGATGAGGATAAACTGAAAACCTTTACATAATTTAATCATTTGGAAGAACATTGTTTATGCTTCTTTATGTTTACAAGATAGTACCTAGTCTGTAACTGTATAATAAACTTGTAAGAAATCTGTTAGAAACGGGAGGGGAGGCACGTGGTCGGTCGTAGTGACTATTGTTGCATAATCAGCCTTTAGTGTCCCAACTGCTGGGACACATGTCTTTACTCTTCGAGAGCGAGTGGGCCGTAATCTACAACGCGGGCCCAGTGTGGGTTGGTCGTAGGTCGGGGCCGTTACCATTGGGCCACTCAACTCAACACAACTCAAAGTATTTATATCAATCAAACCATTTACAGGCACTTTTGAATTGTCAAGAAGTCGGTCAGTTACAAATATGAAGCTAGTTGCCCATTCCAAATAGTAGGTTCCTATGGAGAAGAACGGGCAAGAAACTCCACGGACAATCTTTTAAATTAAAATATTGGAAAACGTCCGTCCGTGATAACGAGGTTAAAAAAAACAATTCAAAACTAAAATAATTAAAAATAAGCCGTGGCAACTAAGAGATGACCAGTCCCAACTGACAACGCCCGTTCACGAACATGACGCATGGATTTGCACATTCAGCTCAACCATTTTGAAGGGAGCTAAATGATCCAACACACGCGCCACCTTTAGCGAGACATCTGAGTGAGCATAACATACTCTCAGCATACTAAAGACATATTACTCGGTAAATGCAGTTAGCTCTATTGTACATAGTACTCACACCAGTCACACCGGTGCTATCCAATTATATAATACAAAGGAGATTGAGTTTATATGTATTTATACAATAAAAATATAGTCTTACAATCTTCAGCACCCCACCTCTGCTACTACTATTGTTGGAGGAGGTCTATTTCCACCAGTCGACATCTTTCAGCTAAATAATGATGATGTTAAAATAAATAATAAGAACTGGGGTTTGCTTTGTGACCAAACATTTATTAGAAACTAAATAAAACAGCATCAAGGAACAAGACCTTTTTTTTTTGTTCATGGGGTGGAAAATCCTTATGGATGTCCTCCGCCCTGGGGAGGACGGAGGGGTCTGTCAGACTTTTACTGACTAAAAACCACCTTAGTTTTCCCTTCCCACACTTGCACCGGGGATCTTGGGATCTGTTATTATTCCCGCAATCCCCGGCTAGTGCCGGCCCGCCCCTGCGGGCCATCTTAAGTCTGAAAGGGACGCGCGTGGAACACTACGCGCCGCCACCACGGGGCCAGTGTGATAGGGGACGGCGGACGTCCCCAAGTCCGCCGTCCCTGGACCCATTTAGGGGTCCTGGAAGTGGGCATTGTCTGCCGTCCACCGACGCCCAGTGCGCCTGCTGTGGGCCGGGAGAG
Organism: Tiliacea aurago; assembly: GCA_948098905.1. Lineage (NCBI taxonomy): Eukaryota > Metazoa > Arthropoda > Insecta > Lepidoptera > Noctuidae > Tiliacea > Tiliacea aurago. The sequence continues at coordinate 13,035,905 of OX402576.1, read as the reverse complement.
CGGACGAGATCTCCCGCTCCCTTTCCGCAGCCTCCTCCTGTGACAAGACTGTTTCACAGAAGGATACCACCGTGTCCTAGGACTTCTCGCTGCCGACCATCGACTCGACCACGGCTGGCAGCCGACTCCTGAGATGAGGGCATGGCTTGGCTCCTCCCAAGTGGCACACTGTGCCAGCGTATGTCGCGCCGTGTCCTCCCGGCAATCAAGGAACCAGACCTGACGTAGGTAGTTACCACCAGTTTTAGGAACAGTACCCTAAGTGTAAGTTTGCAAGAGGGTAAACGTAACTATTTCGTTTGCGTTAAAATTTGTCCGATAGATCGTAACGCTAAGCGTATAAGAGTGAGAATTAAAATCTCAACGCAAACGCGCTAGTTACGTTTACTCACTTGCAAACTTACACTCGGGGTACTGTTAGCTGCGAGGTTAGGCCATAGAAACCACGGCCGTCCAAAAGCGCGTTGGGTTGATGATATCGTTAAAGTCGCGGGTAAAACAACCAGTATGAGGGACGCGCGGAACCGGGAAGTATGGCAGAAAAAACGGATGCATATACCCAGCAGTGGGTGATTCCGGGCTGAAATGATGAAGCCGCACGTCTGTGGTAAAAAAGTCAGTATAAGCTGGCCTCGCATTCTACTGAAACATCGTACCATGCCAGGCCAGGTCAGGGTCAAAGTGTTACTAATGACGTATGGTCTACAGACTGTACCGACGATTAGGCTTATGCTTTATAACTGAATATTTCCAGAATGTTCCACTCGCACTGGCACCAACCCGCACTGGGCCCGCGTGGTAGATTACAGCCCAGTCCCTCTCGAAGAGAGGAGGCCTGTGTCCCAGCAGTGGGAACATTATAGGCTGATTATGTATGATGTGTGTGTGATGTGTGTGTTCCACTCGTTACAGATAAATCGATCGATTGTTCTAGCCTGGATTGCGGTCAGTATAGTCAACTGGAATCAATTGCGTTGGATCACGAGAATTAATGCAGAGTTGCACAAATTCTACTGCATCCGGAATAAAATAAACCTTAGGATTGGGTATATTGTCTCATATTAGACAATGGGCAGCAGCGTTCTCTATGCATTTTAACACCATATTGCGATTGCCAAACCGCCTGCCAAGCGTGGCGATTACGACAAAACCTTTGGGAGAGGCCTATGTCCATCTTTCGGCTGAAATAATGATGATGATATTGCCTCTCTCACATTATATGCTAAGCATGTACGTATATAAGGGAATACACCTCCATTGCTCCACCTGAAAACTTTATCAGAGCTCGCTGAGTTTGTTTCGGTGTTTATTCTCTTATTCTCAGAGTACTTAGGTACTCTAACTAGGTAACTGACTTAGGTTAGTTAGGAAACTAAGATCTCATCCCCCCTTATTACAAAACAAGGTTTATATTCAAACCCAGGTTTAAAACATGGAGCCATTATTGAATTTTGAACTTTATTACGACTATGGTAAAGTTCCTAAACACAAAACTGACAACTTAGTACCGAACTAAGTTTTCAGTTTTGTATAAAGAACGGTATTTCATTCACTGTTACGTTCTTATTACAAAAACTGGCTGCATGGTTTAAGCCATGTCAAAATATAAATCTTGTTTTGTAATAAGGCCCTTCTAGTTTAAAAATATTATTATTACTTTTGACGTGTTTAAGTGTTTTTTAAAACCAAGTAGCTGAGGTTGTCCTGTCAAAATTTTAATTTTGTTTGTGATCGTAGAATTTGTTTTGCGTAATATTCCCCTATCTTGCTGACTTTTTTTTAAAAGAGTTACCAATATCCATCGTTTGAGTCGTGAGTTTTGGTCTTGAGTTCATACGAAAATCCCATAGAAAAAGGACCTTGGGTTATTCCCGAAATTGTTTTTTTTCTGGAAAACTTTATAAAAATTTCCTTTCCATTAAAAACCTAATTTGGACTATTTCGAACATTTATAAAAACAAAAAATAGTTAAATCGTTCCAGACGTGATGCACTTACCTACCTACCAACGACAACTTCTTATTTATTTTTATAGAAGCTATAGATTTACAGAAATAAAATATAATTTACATTAGATTAGCTAGCTGTTCGCACGTAGGTATGCTTTTTATTAGATAAGTGTATGCTTTGTGTATGTATGTATATAATGTTTATGTAAATCGTACACCACTGACTACCTGCGGTATTGTCTCTCCTGCTCCCTTTAATCCATCCAAAGGTTGTCTGTAAAAGATCGCTTTTAGCGATAAGACCGCCCATTGTGTCACCCTATGTAAAAGTTTTAACATTTATATCTGTAACTTTTATGGTGTACATAATAAAGAGTATTCTATTATTTTCTATTCTACGCTTAATCAGAAGTTTTGACTAATTAGAGGTTCGTCGTTAATTAGCAAAAACTTCGAGCAATTTGGATTCTCCATAAACAAAATAAGGCATGCCGTGTTCAACTACCTGACTGAGAACGTCACGATAACAAACCAAAGTATATTCGTACAGCAACAAAAAACTTCAGTGGGTAAAACCAATAATTTATTGGGTAATTAATCCTGCTCCTGCGTAGTTACCATCGATTTATGTTACTATCGAACTAAGTACTTACTTTTCGGATTTCTTCGTGAAAGAAGAGCATTAAGGGGACGATAATGATTTTATACTGAATATCACGCCTAAACGAGTAGTGTGATTTGAAAAAAATATGTGATAAATTAGAGCATTTTCTCAATAACTTAATATGTGAATATTTTAGATAATGTTTATATAACATAGTGAAATTAATTTGTAAAGTTATGTCTAACGCCGGTAAAAAACTGAGAATGGCGCAATATCTACCAAGCGTATTTTTCTAAAACTTTCACCAATTTAAAGATAATTTAATTATTGATCTATTAGTATACGCGTTTTATTAAAATACGTTTTGTGTTGTGTATAATAAATTAATAATGCGTCAAATTGGGAACAGCGCTCCTTGATGGGCGAGTCCTATTACTGGCTGAACGTACGACGCGTTGCGTGAGCTCAGTACAGAACACGCAAGCTAACCATTCAAGGTCACTGGCATATATCTGCGTCCTAATAGAGTAACTTACTGAAATACTATCTATTGATTCATAAATAATAGTCTACATTATTCAGTAATTGAGTGGGTCTGTCAGATTCGCGAAAGGAGAACATTTTTTATGGAAGTTGATTGAAACCGTGTACAAAAATAATTAAGGACCGACCGAAGGTTCGGTTTCGGTTTCGGCTAGTTTTGGCCAAAAAATCTAGTTTCGGCCTCAGTTTCGGTTTCGGCCAATAATTGGCCTCGAGCCATATAATCCTTCACACAATCCATCCATCGTTTCTTTGATCTTCCCCTACTCTTATAGCCATCCTCATTCATACTCAATTTTTTTCACACAACTTCCTCACTCCTCGACATTATAAGCCCATATTATCAGTAAGTTGAACAAGCATGATAATGTCGTATGCTGGCTCACCAGGAAACATTGCTGTGCATTTTACATAGGGGAGCCATTAGGTCCTTGCCATTAATACGCAGAAACGTATTATTGTTTACGCGCATTGATTAAATTAGAATTATAATGAGGTTACGTCAGCCATTGATTAGCTTGTTATACCAGACCTAACCTAACAGTGTCTTCGCAATATTATTCTTAGTAACGTGTTTCTCGCTAACCATTACCTACTGTACTTTCGTCAAGGACTTATTGATGATAATAGTTATTAAATGATACTAGTGCGGTAAGTTGGTTTTTACAAACGAATAGACGAATGTAAGCCCAAGACGAAGTCGAGGACTTACTATAGTCACGAGTTTGTAAAAACCAACTAACCGCACTAGTATCATAAATAACTATTATCATCAATAAGTCCTTGGCGGATCCGCACGTGTGTCATACAACGTTTTTCAACACATTTGCGAGAAAACAGTACAATAGGTATCGACGATTCTAATATTATATGTAAAATGGCGCGAATTTGCAAATGACGCCACTCATTAGAGTGGCGTCATTTGAACTACATCTTCATTTTTTCAGTGAGACAAACGTGTTGAGCAAAAACGCTTACAAGGAGGTTCGATAATTCAGCTTATTTATTCTAGCAATGTGAAATTCTTTGATGGAATTCTTGTATATTATTAATGGAAAAAAAAATCCTGAAGGATACGCACGACGCTATAACGGAGTATGCGGCAATAGTTACTTAGGTGAAAGTACCTATTTTACCGCATTCTCCGTTGTATGGTGCGTAATTTTTAACTTCCGAACAATGTATACATGCTTCGTGAATGCATTTTTTGAGCAAATGTGTTGAAAATTATATTTATTTTTGTAAACTGTAAAAAAAACGCTTTTACACACACAAATAACTTATGATTTAAAACTAGATGAGCTCCAAAACAATCAATAATGATATTCGTGTGGCCCATATGTATGAACGTGGACGAAGTATTAGTAATAAACAATTAAGAATGGCTTTCTGTAGTTGCCGCCTTCTCCCGTGGGAAAAAAGTGTGTGTTTTCGTATGAATGTATTAAATTCTAAGTTTGTGCTGCTACATTTTCTTTATAATAAGCAACACAGTAATGGGAACTATTCTATTTTGCTTGATGCTAGAGCAAACTCAGACAATAACACACATAGTTAAAATAATTACTTTGTCCTTAAAAATGTCAGTGGAACAATGCAACAATTCTCACATAACATGGTAGGCCAGTGGAGTGCCCTATGCATTACGTGCAGGGACACAATTGTTTGCAAGTACTCTTTGTCTATTAACGGATCAAGTGCCTTTGATAGGCCGTGCGTGCAACGAGGGATTTTATGATAAAAGTATATTACACTTGATTATGCCAGTCATGCGGTTGTTCTGTAAAATGATAGGTACGTCGAGCTGCAGTTGCAAGTGACTTTTCCGGTGGTGTTGTACGCCTTAATGACACACTTTTTATATAGGTACTTACGGTAAGGTATTGTTTGAATTTGCTACTGGCATATTGAGCTATAGTCACGCTACGACAACTTAGACTATATTATAGGGTACGAGTATAAAGAATACAATCATCGGTAACAATTTACCTGGTAATTAAAAATTTTCTTTCTGAAGTTGCATTTCACTTCACCGTTTTACACGGTTTCTCTTTATCTGATTCCAATATTGCAAGACAAACTCGTTGCTCCCAGATTTACATGCCCTGTTAACACTAGTAGGTTGGGTCGAAACTGAGTCGCTGTCAAATTGTTGCTGCGCATCGTTTGAGGTCAGGACATATTCCACTAAACAACTTTGCTTACCTCATGCGAAAATCGGACTCTCCTAACTGTGAGGTGTGTGGTAAAATAGAGGATGCACAGCATGTGTTGGTGGAATGTGTCCAGTATACTAACAAAAGAAACGCACTTCTCAAAAGGTTGAAATTGTCGGTAATGGATGTTAGAATTTTTCATGGCATTATAACTAAGCCTACTTCAGATGCAGCAAAAATATTATATACTTTTTTAGATAAGAAATTAGAGTAAGTTAAGTTTTGTGTGACAGATTAGTTAATTTAGTTTAGGAGTAAGTTGTTATTTGTTAAAGCACGATGGGATTGGCATCGTCGCTTAAGTGTACAAAAATCCCTTAAATAAATTATGATAAAAAAAAAAAAAAAATACACTAGTAGGTAAACTTGTTGTTATGTAAACCTATTTATATCTCAAAATTATTGGTGCAATTGAGTGTTTTCCGCTTACGTATTATTATATCGCTACGTTACCTAGGAACCCACGCCACTCTATCTTGACTGCATTGCAATCTGGACCCTACACTGTAAGAGTTAGTAAAGATTTTCGGTTAATTAACAGAAAAAATAAAAATGTACTGGAAATCGACCTCGTAACTATATTGTACCACTCACTCCCTCGTGGTGTAAATTGATGCAAAAGGATAATGCAATGAATGGATGGTTGATCCAAATCCGCAAAGGATAAAGTAAAGCAGAAACAATATATTCTGACCTCTACAAGCATCTGACACCTAGTTCAATATTAACCTAATACATGAACTTAAACACCAAACAGTACCTACGATATTCCAACGTCTCATCTTTCCAGAGTTTACCAAACTCGTCGAACTATTTCGGCTCCATAACCCGGTGCCTCTGAAATATTAAATGGGTACAGAATCAGACTTTTGTGTCTATATTATATAACAAGAGCAATCTCGTAAAATCCACTTCTAACAACCGGGAACGACAGTTTCATGTGATCTCCAAGGCACGGAGGGGGACTCCCAAATGGAAGGATGTCGAGCAATCTACGAGGAGTTGCCACAAGACTCTTATAAACAAAAAATACGTGGGTAGATACCAAATAAATATAGAGATAACAAACAAGTTTAGCTCACGAGGAAAATACCTTAAGTGTGTCAAAGACGAATACAGTGAACTTGGATCATGGTTTTAGAAATAAGATTAGGATTAAATTATCCTTTTTTAACCGACTTCTAAAAAAGGAGGTTACTCAATTCGACCGTATATACGCTTTTTTTTTTTATTGCAGCATGTTTGCATCATATTTATGCTTTATCTGATGTATTCCTTCCATGTGGTGCCGGACGTAAAGAATAGCACCATCCCATTTCTTCCGGTGGGTGTCGTAAAAGGCGACTAAAGGACTTACTAGAGAATGGGCAGCAGCGTTCTCTATGCATTTTAACATCATACTGCGATCACCAACCCGCCTGCCAAGCGTGGCGATTATAGCAACACCCCGTCCCAAATGGGGAGTCCTATGTCCAGCAGTGGACATCTTTCGGCTGAAATGATCTGATGTATTGGCTACATTATAAGGGAGACAAATGGTTGTTTAAAAACACGTTGTAACTTTTAACCAAATTAAATGGATTTATTTTATGATTTTTACATAGTTTCCTCTTTTATTAATGTAGGTTAACCTTTATCTTTTATTCTTTAACTACTCTTCGTTGATGTAAGTTAATGTAACTGCTTGAGCACATTTTTTTTATTTATTAAAAATAATACTCCAATATTTTGTAATCTGTCTATTGTAAAGAGCCCAAAAATACAGGTTCTCAAAATGTCGACGAATTATAACGTTGCTAAATTGAAGAGCATAACTGTGAAGTAGCATGACAACTGAAGTGACAGGTATTATCGTTTAGTCGGTTACTTCACAGCTGTCTCGTCACGTGGTTTTTTTGTTTAAGTACCTTTATTTAACTACCTAAACCAACGAAATATAAGTAATATCACGTTATGCATAGCTATACTGGATAATACACTCACCAGTTAGATTGTTATGTTTACGTTCGCCAGTCGACCTTGCCAGTAGGTAATATATACCTCGCCGGTAAAGGTAGAGCTATCAATGTCACTTATAGATTCATAAATAAATGTTTTCGCAAAAAGATACATTTTTCGCATCAACATCATTGGTGTAGAATTGGGCAAGGGAACCTTGTTTTGGCATGCAGGAATTTTAACTGCTGCCTTTTCTAATTAAAACGTAGAAGATTATTAATTTAGTATCTCCAACAAAAGTTATACATAATAAATGACACATAAATAATGGGCAACATCAAATTTATAAGTAGGTGCGCTTCTCTTGCGCGATCTCCTGGGGCCCAAGTCTGCTATTTTTATAAATTCAGTCATTCCAAGAATTCCAACACGATCCCATTATCATGCCATTGTCATTTTGCTTAAAGTTCGTAATCTGCTAAATTCATAATGGTCAATGATCGACCATTTTGAATTTAGCAGATTACGAACTTTCGGTCGGTCAATGTTCTCGTAATAGAATTGTATTATTATAATGGCATTGTCGTATTGCCATTATTATAAAACCCATTAGTAGAAATGTCATTCTTTTGTCATTGTGTACGAGAGAGATTACAATGCAATTTCAATGTAGTGTCAGACCATGGCCGGGATCAGTGGCCGACCATTGGAAAGTCATAATGACGCCATTATAATAGTAAATTACCAAACTTATGAAATCAATGATCGACCATTCTGACACTATTGTAATAGCAGACTTGAGGCCCTGATCACAGCATGCACAATAAAGTTAACAACTACGACAACAAAGTTTAATAAAATATTAATTAAGACGATACAAGATATAACCTGCAACATTCAAATTATAGTGCAGCAGCCGTCATCTACTTTCTAAAAAGGTTAACGATAAGCTTAATTAACACATACTAAGATAATATTTGATTAAGCCCATCAAAAGTCGGGATGAGGGTACCTTTTCTTATCTCAGTGTATAGTAATGCTGATGATACCATCGCGCTGTGCCGAGTGCCGACACCGCTTTCAAATTACTCTATAAATTGGGTTGGGAGCTTAGGTATCAATTGACATCTTATTAATGTAATAGAAAAGAGCTCCGTGTGGTGCCGTACGTAAAGAATAGCACCATCCCATTTCTTCCCGTGGGTGTAGTAAAAGGCGACTAAGGGACTACTAGAGAATGGGCAGCACCGTTCTATATGCATTATGACACCATACTGCGATCGCCAACCCGCCTGCCAAGCGTGGCGATTATGGCAAATCTTTGGGGGAGGCTTATGTCCAGCAGTGGACGTCTTTCGGCTGAAATGATAGTGTAATAATTGTATGTAGGGTGGTACTACCGACATGTTATAGATTTCTCGAGACCAACGCGAAGTGTATTTGCATGTAAACAAATTTAAATGCATTTTGGATTAAGGCTCCCGCAGACAGGCGACTCGACGGTGCGACGCTATTCTGGTACAAGAATTTCCATGAATTTTTCATAGAAACTGTTCAACTAGAGGCTGCGGGAGCCTTTATGGTCTGATTTCAGTACCCAGTATCTGGTTTGTTTTTACCTTTATGGTATACCTACCAATGTATCCTTGAATTTATATAGGTAGGTAAGTACTTTCAAAGAACTAGTTATCAGATTAGCCCAGTATATACTTATAATGAGATGAAACCGTTTGTTTAGATACATGCTGATCGTGGTCATCATTTCATCATTTCAGCCGAAAGACGTCCACTGCTGGACATAGGCGTCCCCCAAAAGGGGGGGGTATGCCATAATCGCCACGCTTGGCAGGCGGGTTGGCGATCGCAGTATGGTGTTAAAAATGCATAAAGAACGCTGCTGCCCATTCTTTAGTAAGTCCCTTATGACTCGCCTATTACGACACCCACGGGAATAAATGGAATGGTGCTATTCTTTACGTCAGGCACGACACGGAACGATGGATGGTCGTGGTAAAAATGTTATTTAAAAACAGCTGGCTATTGGTATTATTGTCAGAATCTAATCGTTTCCCTACTTTTTGCGTCACTCGGAAACGAAATCGTCATTAAATTCAATATCCTTATTTTTTCAGGTTATTCAGGAACTACTTCGTGACAACTCATTGTTATAAAAGACAAGTTAAAAAAGTAAAAGGACAAAACCGAAAAACGGAAGATAGTTCCGAAATGTGCTAAAGTCGAACAGCGATTCAGATTATAGTCTTATTTGAACCCGATAGTTATTACTTCCATAAACATTGCATAGACTAACGCAGTGTACACGAATCAGAAGGTCATCAACCTATGAGTGTATATTTATTCACGATATCGTATCATCGTGAAGTTGATTGACACATCGTAGGTACGTTGGTACCTTGGTACACACATATAAATATGTAAAAACATAAACATAACATCACGCCTCTAATCCGCGAAGTTAGGCAGAGGTATACCTACAGTACCTCCACCCATATATCGCCACATAATTTTCAGTCCCATGTAATAGGGGGCAGGCCTATTGTCACTAATCGGACACAAATCCTGACTCCGGGCTGTTACTGAAAAATGTCTAATAACACTTTGCCCAACCTTGTAATCGAACCCACGACCTCATGTTCAGCAGTACCGTAGCGCTTGCGAGACCACTAGACCAAGGATACACATCAAATGTATATTCAGATAAATATACATAAAAAATATATTGAAACGGTCCTAATAACAATTAAATTAAAAGTTAGTCTGTTACACAATAACAGTAGATTGTTGCATCGAGCGCAAAGTGAGTTATTAATGCACGAGTGATAAGTTGGTGCCTGAGCACAGGCGAGGGCACTAAATTAACACGAGTGCATTAATTACTCACTTTAGCAAGGTGCGTAATCTACTTTTCTTTCAACTACCAATCTACCTACCGTGATAAAATATACCTACTCAAAATAAAAAGACACGTTAATGAAAACAAAGTTTAATTCATCTTCTCCTCGAACATTTAAAACTTGCAATTATTAAATGTGCAGATATCAAAAATTAAATTAGCACTTTTACTTGGCACATTTAAAAAATAAAAAAGTGCATTCATGAAAAACTGTGCAACCATGAGATTTCATATGCACTGTTTTGGTTCTAAGCAAAAAAATACGTCCTGTGTCATCGGTTTTGTAGTGATTAATGATAAATTGATAACATTACCTACTACGTAGTTGAAAGAAAATTATATTTACCCACAACTACTTACGTCAACCTTATTCAGTCTCACCATGTTCTTGTTTTAATTATTTCAGCTCTAAAACGTCTTCAATATGAACGCATTTGTAGTTTCACGTCTAGCACAACTAAGTTCAAATGGAACTCATAAACACAATTATAGAATATACATAAAAATACAATGACGCGTACTCGCTTGTCAGTCAAAGCAAACCCATTATAGTTTTCAATTATTACCGCACATAAATGTTTTCTCTTGAGTTTCTTAGCTTGTTTGAGAGCCTTTGTTGATTAGCTGCTTGCCTAATTAACACTATTAACGGGTAACGAATGGAGCTAATGGACGACGCAGAACTATAATGTTTGTTTCACGGCAACACGTCTAGATGTAGAAAACTACGTACATATATCGTTGAAACTATGTCATCAAAAAAATAATAGAACTTTGTCCCTACTCGCGATATTATGTTTGACCGGTTTTGTGCTTCTCGCATCCAGCGGATTCATGCGGCCAAAAAAACTCACTTCAGTTTAGATACATACAAGTAATGCAAGTACATTACTACCGTGGCCTGCAACAGGGGCATTGATGGACGAACGTGAAAATGTGAGCCGAGGCACTCATAAGTGAGTCCATCAATGCCTGGTTGCGGCCAAGGCTTGATAGTGCTTTTCTCAAATATTGCGCGGAAATTCAAACAAAGTAAATTATTTTTAAATTCCAGATTCAAAGACGAACAACGATAATTTTTCACGCGCCAATGTGTTATTTTTTTTTTCAATAAACAGCTTTCTATTTGCATGCCAGTTCGGAATTTAAATAAAACCTTTGCTATGTTACCTCCTTGGTTGACATTTTTCGGAGTAAAAGATCCTTCCATTTTTAAATTACACGATAGTTATGAGTTTACTATGTAATTTATTTGGCCGCTAAACCACGACACATGGATTATCATACAACTTTTGGTGGCCGCTGCTTGCATGTATTTGGCCCGTACAGCAATTTCGATTTATCTCGAAGAATATCATCCAAGCACGCAGCGGATCACTACTTCACTAGGTACCGACGCCGCGACGCAGCTAATGAACTAGCTAGGAGAGCGTCCAGCGCATCAGTCTGTGGACCCGAACCTGTCGAACCCATCCCCTTCAACCAACTACGCAGGTGGCTACAGGAGTTCACCCACACACAGAACTGGTGGACCTCGACCCCGGGCTGAAGGCAATCCAGGGAAGCTATGCCATCCTTAGATGGTAGACTAACCAGGCGTCTGCTACGCCTGGTCAGGAACGGCCTGCGCCTGGTGACTGGGACCATCACGGAACACAGCTCACTAAACAAACACTTCCACACAATAGGCATAACGGACAACCCTCTGTGCAAGGCTTTGCGAGGAGGCTGAAGAAACCGTTGCGCATGTGCTCTTTGAATGCACACGCACAGGCGTCACCCAGATCAGAAAAGAAACCCTCGGGTCACCCAGATCCTTCACACTTTGCCTTCACAGATATCCTAAGGAGACCAGGAGACCTAATCAGCTACTGGAGGGAGGTGGGCTGGTTGGAATAACCAACTGACGACTGAAGGACTAAGTGCGGAAACCAAACCCTCTAACATAGAATATCATCTTGTACATCCACCCTTAACAAACGGCCGCAATACTGTTACTCGTAAGGGTGTGACATTACATGAAAATATATGATAAGTTAAAGGAACCTACAAGCCTAATAGTCCCTACGACTCTAAGCCCTGCACGCCCTACAGCCCTAACCTATCATATACCTAGTATGTTATAAATAAATATATAAATAAGTTCAGGATGTCTGCACCATGCGACCATAAGGTTACAGATGGATAGTAGACAGGATTTCCAGGTTTAGGAAGGGTACACTCACTGCCAGTCCCGCAGTCTCACGAGACAGATCAGAGATGGCTAAAGGCGTCTTGGCCACAGTGAGGGGTAATGAGACAAGAATAAAAAATTCAAATCTGATTTATTTATAACTAGCTTCTGCCCGCAACTTCGTTCGCATGGAAGTAAGAAACCATAATATACAAAAATAACAACCACATTTTTATACAAAACTGGCTCGTTGGTCTATTGGTCGCAAGCGCTACTGTTGGGAATGATGTCCTAGGTTCAATTCCCGGGTCAGGCAAAGTGATATTGGATTTTCCGTCTGTAATTACTCAGTTAAAGTCCGAAGTCTGAGTTTGTGCCCGTTTAGTGGCAATAGGCTCGCCCCGTATTCCATGGGAACTAAACATAACTGGCGAAATTAATTGTGGGTGTACTATAGGTAGGTACACCTCTGGCTAACCCTTTGGGTAATACAGACGTAATGCTATGTTATTTTTATAAAATATAAATACATGCCTACTTCCCATGGGGGTAGGCAGAAACTATAGAACGCCACCTGCTACGCTACTTACATACTCCTTTTGCTTCGTTTACGTTCATACATCTTGGTCATTTATACGCACGCCTGTTCCGAGTACTGTACTGCACCTGTCCTTTCTGAAGAACATCACCAATTAGGTCACTATATTATGTCCTTCTAGGGCGTCCCCACCCGGCGCGGCGTTTCCACTCACATCTGCCTTGTTAGTCACCTTTCATTAATCCTTTCAACATGACCAAACGATCTAAGCATAATCTTTTAAAATGTTGTCACTACATCTTCTTTTAAACCGCACTGTTGCCTTATCACATAACTTTTCAGCCTATCATTCATAGTCATGCCACACATGCTTCGCAAGAAACACATTTCCACAGCATTGATTCTACTTTCATGCTTCTTTAGCCACACCCAACATTCAATTCAATAAACATAAGCGTGTGTACCAGCACACCATTATGAACAGCCAGCCTTGCCTTTTCGGGCATCTACTGGTGGGTCACAATCGCAGTATAGCACAATTCACTTTATTTCCCGCATTAACTCTTTATAATAAAACTTCCCGGTATATTGCGTTTGTAATTATTTATGGTCTCAGCAGCCAAAATATATTGAGACTCAGGACTGGTGACGCGTGACCAAGCGACGTACTGCCCGTGTGAGAAGCAGTTAGTCCTGACGTCGATTCCGCAGTCTTCAGTGGCAATTTCCCATTGCTTGCGAAGTTTTTCGTTTTCAGTGAATTAATGAACGCCTGCGTTCCTGTATATAATATACTACCTAATGTCACAAAACTGATACACTGACTGATACATTCTTACAGATTATTCCTGACGAACGACTATAATTAAAATAGTATAACAGTAGATTATGCAGAACATATGGCTGATAGGGCCGAAAATTTCCGGAGTGGAGACCGCGTACCCGGAAGACGTACTGCTGGAAGGCCGCAGGAATCCGCTGGATTCGGGAAGCACAGAACCACTCGAAGTGGCGATGCTTGGGGGAGGCCTATGTCCAACAGTGGATGTCTTTCGGCTGAAATGATGATGATGTGATAAAACTACCAATTAACGATTTTCAGACGTTTTCCTTTATTTGTGCTGTGAGACTTTGCTTTTTGCCGAACTTTATGATTCTAGGTCAACGGGAGGTACCCTATAGCTTTTGATTAATTTGCGAGTATCAAAATATGTCGCTTAAGGCCGTATTTTTTAAAACGATTACTTTGAAGTTTGGTTTTTTGATCTACGTATTTGAAATTAATTTAAACTTGATAACTCCACGCGTACCTGAGAAAAAGGGTCTTCACTGACAGACAGGCAGTCGGAGGGACTTGCGGACAACGAAGTGAGGTAAATAAGAGTTCTATTTTTTTCCTTTTGAGGTACGGCACCCTAAAAAGTAAGTTGGAGTAATTTCCCACTATATGTATGGGAAAAGGTTTTTGCGATTTCTGACTCATCTGGTACTCATACCTAGTTGGTCTAATAGAGTTTTTTGATCCTCATATGAAACAGGATCTATAGGCACCAATTTTTTTTTAATGACAATTTCTCATATTTTTGCTGACTGTACTTTTTTTCAAAATCTATGTCTGCTGATCAAAATGTCTCAAAAAGTTAAGGATAGTCTTCTAAGACCGATTTCATGTAGCTACAATGGTTAAGGTACCCTTACTGCCCCATCTCAAAAATTCACCCTGTGTATATCATGATGATTAAAAGCTTAGCCCCTTAAAGATATAGCGTGCTGATTAAATCTGTAACTGTATCTGCAATGTTCTAATCGCTTTTTAAAATTTACTGTAAACTATAAAGGAATACAAACATAATGCAATATTGCTCATCCCCCATAGCAAATAGCGTGATAATATATTATAGTCCAACGACTGACCAGATTTATGGAAATATCTATGAAAATTTTGAACAGAATCTATCCAGTAGAATTTGCGTGATGCTGGAACATGCATTCATAGAAGAACACAAACATAATGCAATATTGCTCATCCCCCATAGCAAATAGCGTGATAATATATAGCCTATCAATTGACCAGGCATATAGGGAATATCTCTGCAAAATTTGAACAGAATCTGTTCAGTAGAATTTGCGTGATGCTCTAACATACATACAGACAAAAATTCTAATTATATTTTTGGCATTGGAATCGATCCCAGACCTCGTTCCAAATACTTTTTTTCAAAAATATACAATTTTGACTTCGCTACGATTTTATTATATGTATAGATATAAATATGATACAGCTATATACTACTTTTTAGGGTTCCGTACCCAAAGGGTAAAACGGGAACCCTATTACTAAGGCTCCACCGTCTGTCTGTCTGTCCGTCTGTCAGCAGGCTGTATCTCATGAACCGTGATAGTTAGACAGCTGAAATGTTCACAAATGATGTGTTTCAGTTGCCGCTATAACAACAAATACTAAAAAACTGAATAAAATAAATATTTAAGGGGGCTTCCATACAACAACGTGATTTTTTGCTCGTTTTTGCTCGATATTGATAACGGAAACAGGTAGACGCTTGAAATATTCACAGAATATTTAGTTATATTATATTCACTTTAAAAATAAATAATTAAATTAAAATAAAACAAATATTTAAGGGCTTCCATACAACAAACGTGATTTTTTGCCATTTTTATAGATAATGATACGGAACCCTTCGTGCGTGAGTCCTACTTGCACTTGGCCGGTTTTTCTTAACACACACTATTATACAAAATCTTTGTGTCCTATGCGTGTAAGATGCAACCAAATCAATATTTTTAACTGGGCCGCGCGTTAGCCGGGCCGAGTGCTAAGTCACATTGTACAATCATCCACAGTCCCACTGCGAGTAATTGGTACCTATTGGTCCCCATCTGATTGTGCCAACCTCCACTTCTGTGCCATTCTCATTAAGGGGGGTAATTGCGAAACTAACCATCAGTAGCGAAGGTTTTCATTTTGACCGTTCTACAACATTCATTGCGTTATTTACGTTGTTGAGCAGACAACATTTTCGAACATATGAAGCAATGGATTAGCAGTACCTATACTTCAAAATCATTCAGATTGTGATTGATAGTGTGTTACACAATTACGGTGCTGGTTCTACCCGTGACGGTAACAATTTCGTAAGGTATAATAATATACTAACAAATTTAATGTAAGTTATGTATTTATAGCTATTTCTCATATATACCTAGATAGTGGTCACGCAATGTAATTTTCCTTACTAGCGTTTGTCTTTGTGCATTCATGAGTTTTCTTTTATTATATCCGCCTTAAGGCTCGTACAGACAGGCGCATTATCGCGGGCGCGACAGGCAGCGCGACGCGTGTATATAATCCCAAACAAGTGATAACCACAAAAAATAAATACAGTAATGTAAGTATAGTAGTAGCGATCGCCAACCCGCCCCCCCCTTTTGGGGGTGACCTATGTCCAGCAGTGGACGTCTTTCGGTTGGAATGATGAAGTATAGTAGTACCTAATCATTATTATATAGGCATCATGTGTCTGATACGTTCACTGCATGATAAGTAGCGGCGCGGGCGTGGAAGTTTCTTTAATCTTATTGTATATCATCTTTGGCTAATGCATTTAAAATCATTTGTGTTGCATTGTTAGGGTGCCTGTCCATTGTTCAGGATAAAGCGGGAGGAAACGCCAGGGTGTTACCACTGTGTGGATCACCCGGAGGACATGGAGTATACGGTGGAGGTCTGCCCGGCTTGGGCGGAGCACCGCCGTGTCATCGCGGAGGCGATCGGCAGCGGCGATCTTTCACGTCCAATTCTGGTTCAAGTCATGATTCGGAGCGAGGGTGCATTGGAGGCCGTCACCTTCTCCGAAGCAGTAATGCTCGCGAAGGAGTAGGCGGAATGCGTGAGGGAGAGGCAAAATTCGCGCCCTCACGCCCCCAGTCGCTAGCTCGCCGTCCAATAAGGACCAGGGCCGGGGCAACGGCGCGTTGTGTTCCACGCGCGCCTCAAAGACATGTCAACACCAACTGACGGGGTTCATTAGGGCCAATGCCTGCCAGGGTTGCGAGTTTTTTCGAAAGGGATATCGTGGCTCTGGCACACAGGCAACTGAAGGAACACGGGTGGGTTTTAGTCAGTAAAAGCCTGACACCCACTCCGCGAGAGCGGGAGAAGTTATTTGATAATATCCCAAACAAAAAAACAAAAAAAAAGGTTGCCTGTCCGTTGCGCTAAGAGATTTGGTGGTGATGTGGTGTTTCATTATTATCCTGTCCTTAGCCTTAGTGGATGAGTCTTCTTCGAATGATTGGCTCGTGGCTAACAGCCGCTTGGATCATCATCATCATTTCAGCCGAAAGACGTCCACTGCTGGACATAGGCCTCCCTCAAAGGGGTGCTTGCCATAATTGCCATGCTTGGCAGGCGGGTTGGCGATCGCAGTATGGTGTTATAATGCATATAGAACGGTGCTGCCCATTCTCTAGTAAGTCCCGTAGTCGCCTTTTACGACACCCACGGGAAGAAATAGGGCTCTTTCGAAATCGCTTGGATCGATTGAAGGTTAAACTATGCTTGCGGTGATGGATTCGTGGATGGATGAACATCCAATATCAAGACCCGTGCCTCGGAAAGCACATTAAGCGTTTGGTCCCGGCTGTCCTTCGTAAATCTTAAGGCTTCTACATACCGGGGCGACTTGTCGCGCGACGCGACGCGACACAAAGGCACCGCTCGTCCCGCGACACGCGGGGCCTTTGTGCCGTGTCGCGTCGCGCTGGTATGTAGAAGCCTTTAGACAGTCATTACGGGTAATCGAGGATCCAAAAAAAAATTGAAAAGAAAGAGAAAAAGTTTATTGGGACTCGCACAGGAGATCACAAATTAAACTAAAACAAACACCTCCACCAACTGACAACCAGCTGTCTTACCAAAGGATATCTTATTACCCAGTAATTCGGTTGTGGAGGTCAGATAGGCTGGTACTCAGCTGGATCCGGTTAGACTGGAAGCCGACCCAAACATAGTTAGGAAAAGGCGGGCAGATTGATTGCGTGATCTTCTTCTAATATCTAAGTCACTCCTTTCTCGGCATTAAAACCATCTCTCACAAAATCCATCTGTAGTTATAGAATAGAATAGAATAGAATACTTTTATTTTCAGACAAATGTCCATAGAGTTAGTAACAATTTTACTTATCATCTAGTGTTAGCAGGGGCGAAAGCACCGTATAACGCGATTCCTACCGGCTTCCCTTCGGAAATTCGGAACACAACCACTCTATCGTCATTGAAAAATGGCATAGTCGAAATTTTGATGGTTTAATAATGCCAAATAATATCATCACACTATAGGTTAATACACCGTAAAATTAAAATATTACAAAACAAATACATTACATTTTTTGTCTTTATATCCCAACAACAAAACATTTTGCTCTAAAATAACTCGTACGCGTGTCCGGTTTGCCGTGAGTTCAATTTCTTCGACGTCATGACGAGTTTATTTTGTATAGACAGTATATTTTTTTGCTGCAGCTTACTTTTCTCATAAAATCACCCTTCGCCACTGAGTGTTAGTACTTACAAAGATTAACAAAACAATTAAAATTAAAATTCAGCGTGGAGCTGCATCCACCTTCGCAACATCGGGGAATCCCACAGATCTGTGAACACACGGAGAATACTGTTGGTGCTGCCGCAAACACGCGACATCAGGGATGCACATCTTTTTCTTATAATGGCGGCAAAACCATCAATGTTATGGTCCGCAAACATCCCTGACGCACTACAACGCCACGGCAGCCGCAGCAGTACTCTCAGTGCGTTATTATATCGACCTCTTTTCTAAAGATATACATATTCGAGAAGGATGTAAAATGATTTATCTGTTGTAAATATTGACGACGGAGTAGCTAGGTACTACAAAGGCTACAGAAATAATTATGTCCTCGCCCATTGTGGTTTATGTTGACCTACGACCCCAAAATCCTTATTAAGGTATGAGCGTAACCATAGACACAGTAGGAAATATTGATCCTTTAAAAACTTATTGACCTTCTAATGATGCACGCTTTTTATTAAATAAATTAACCTCTTTTGAAGTTTCTGCCCTTTCCTCACAGTTGGGCGACTCGCAATAACTAAGGATTAAGGCCTAAATGGGGTAGGGTAGGTTAGGTTGTCGCTGCCGGCCGTAGTCGAGTCGATGGTCGGCAGCGAGGAGTCCTGGGACGCGGCGGTATCCTTCTGCGAAACAGTCGTGTCACAGAAGGAGGCTGCGGAAAGGGAGCGGGAGATCTCTTCCGCTCACCCGGTCCGAAGCAAGTGTAACGGGCGTCGGCAGGGGGCTGACAACGCTCTCTTCCGGCGCCCCTAAATGGGTCCAGGGACGGCGGCCTTGGGGACGTCCGCCGCCCCCTATCAAACGAACAAACTCACTTTCGCATTCATAAATATGTAATATTACTTAGGATTTGAGGTTTACAAAACGAGGCGAATTCATTATAATAGAGTGTTAATTAATATGTTTAGAAAGCAAAATGCGAATTATTAGACGTTTGATTACATGCCATAACATAATACAAAATTTGCCGATAGCTTCGCCATACATTTCATTATTCTGGTATCCGGATATTAATGAAATGATCACATAAATTAATTAATTATATATATTATATTAATTATCACATTTGAGGTCGTTTTCCAATAAACCATTCAGTTATTTATGTTAATCAATCGAAACGATCAAGAGAGAAATTTGAATGAAATAATAATAATAAATAGAATAATAATTGGTTCTGAGGTTCTGAATAGGCATTATTATCAGGGACCATTTTGATTACCCATTGAAAGGGTTTTCGATAGGGTTTTTCTAAGCGGTTAAACAAAAACCCATACGATAAGGGTAACCCTTATGAACGGCTTAAATTATAATTTGGTAACCCATTGAAAGTGTTTTCAACAAAAACCCTTAAGGTTAATTTAAGTCATTCAAAATTACCCACACCGTATGAGTTTTTCTAATATGGTAACCAAAATGGTCCCTGGGTAGAATAGAGATTGAATTGGTCTTGCTACGCGTGCTGGGTGGATATCGAAATAACATAATATTATGATTTTTTCATGTTACTGGGTTTCAAGTAGGTATAGAACCCATTGAAACGGGTTATCATGTAACCCTTTCACTGGGTTTCAAGTATAAAACCCATTCAATGGGTTACACCATGATAAAGGTTACCCATTGAACGGGTTACCCCATCGAAAGGCTTAACCCTTAACCGGGGTTGTACGGTCTCTGTTATTAGGTAGTGCTGTTATGCTGAACGAATCCCAAAAGTTGAGGGGTAATTTACTTGTGATTTTTATTACTTTATTGCAGTGTGTTCATTAATTGCCGGATGTAAAGAATAGCACCATCCCATTTCTTCCGGTGGGTGTCGTAAAAAACGACAAAGGGACTTACTAGAGAATGGGCAGCAGCGTTCTATATGCATTATAACACCATACTGCGATCGCCAACCCGCCTGCCAAAAGTGGCGATTATGATAACCCTTCCCTTGGGCGAGGCCTATGTCCAGCAGTGGACGTCATTCGGCTGAAATGAAGATGATGTTGATGATGATTCATTACAGAACATCCATATTTGTGTTAGTTAGTCTTTAAGAACTATGTTAGTAAACCACAAAAATAAAAACAAACGAAATCAAATAGACACAGAGTGCGATTCCCACTTCACTTTTGCTTTCAGAATGCTGTTGGAGCTTGCTTGAATACGGTATATTGTACACGAAGGGCATTGAGTGTCCGGTGAGTACAACTGACCCACAGGCTGCACGGATAAAACGATTGGCAGATAAACGCCCAGAACATTGTGCAATGTTCCTCTTTATTGAGACAACCTTTTTTATTCGCTCAAGGATTCCTTCCGTACGGTCGCACTCTACGTGCGTGATCTGTCAGATTGTATGGCCGGGCGGCCTCCCGCAGATAGACGCGACGCGACTCTAGTAGAACATTTTTTTACTATAGTCGCATCGCGCCTGTTTTCGGTAGCTATTAACCCATGGCTCTTGTGCTACGACTTTTACACATCTCCGGGAACCAAACTTAATTAAGGTTATACGTAAAAAATAAATCATAGTGAACTGGGCATAAGAAATTGACAAAGTCAATTACTACCCCATGCGAAAAAAGAGAGCGCAACAAAGCGCTGGAACCAAAATAAAACAACGTTAAGAGCGCTAAACCCTAACCAAACAAATTTTTTATAAAAATAAATTAAGCTATGTATCAAAAATATGTTCAGCCAGAGTTTTCAATTACCTAATAAACACATTTGGAATACAATTTTGCAATGAAATTACTTAGGATTTTGGGATTACAGAAAAAAAAGTAGAGGCCTTTTCGGAATTAAATTCTATAGAGGAAATTGAACCAATTGCGTGTTCCTTGAGTCAAAGTATTTATCAAATAGTCAATAAACATATATCCAAAAAATGTATCGTGAAATAAATGGTTACGAAAAAGTCCCCAATTTATTTTGGTATCGCCTTATGTACACACAGCTACACATCAAGCTATACATTTCCAGTATAAACGGATCGCGCATTGTGTAGGATTTCCGGACAATGAGAGGTCAGCGTATACTGGAAATTGATAGCTTGACGTGAAGCCGTGCGTACCTTTTATGAGTTAGTTTTTTTATTTTATTTAAGTTTCTATTCAATGATCAGATACTCAGTAAGCCGCAAGTTAGTGGTAATAAAACCACGCTAGGCCAGCTCAAGGTCAAAGTATTTCTACTATACATAGAGCAGTAAACACAGAACAGTGTGTATGAGGCCTAATGTAATGCTATATAATCGTGAAGTATGAACGAGTTGAGAATGCTAATCTAACTAATAGGTACACTCATTTGATCGTAATTATCTACCCACAATGTTGGTCGGTTAGATACTTGAATATAGGTGTAGGCTTGCTGAAATTCATGGCGAACCGATACCGGTCGAAGACTCGGAAGCGGAACCGAGTAGCTGGTTTATTCCGAACTCTCAAGTCATGATTTCGTGGAATACCCTGGCATGGGTGTCAGTTGGTAGGAGACAGACATGACGTACTTTGACGCCTTAGCGTCCTTTTTTTGTATTTTTCTATCTCGTTACTTGTTCTATTTAATCAAAATTTGGGTATCACAATTTTATGAGTTAGTTTTTTTATTTTATTTAAGTTTCTATTCAATGATCAGATACTCAGTAAGCCGCAAGTTAGTGGTAATAAAACCACGCTAGGCCAGCTCAAGGTCAAAGTATTTCTACTATACATAGAGCAGTAAACACAGAACAGTGTGTATGAGGCCTAATGTAATGCTATATAATCGTGAAGTATGAACGAGTTGAGAATGCTAATCTAACTAATAGGTACACTCATTTGATCGTAATTATCTACCCACAATGTTGGTCGGTTAGATACTTGAATATAGGTGTAGGCTTGCTGAAATTCATGGCGAACCGATACCGGTCGAAGACTCGGAAGCGGAACCGAGTAGCTGGTTTATTCCGAACTCTCAAGTCATGATTTCGTGGAATACCCTGGCATGGGTGTCAGTTGGTAGGAGACAGACATGACGTACTTTGACGCCTTAGCGTCCTTTTTTTGTATTTTTCTATCTCGTTACTTGTTCTATTTAATCAAAATTTGGGTATCACAATTTATCTCATATTTATTTCATGTTTACTACGTGTATTTATACTCGTATTATGGAAATCACTTCTTATTTTGATAAGTCCTAAGTTTTGCGAACATATAAAATAGTTTATAAGATATAAAGAGAAGGCAGAGTTAGTACATCAATTTCTTTGAACTTGCGAGGACCAATTCCATAGATCGCGCGGATTGCCCTCTTTTGTAAAATGAAAATTGAATCTACGTCAGCAGCCGGTCCCCACAGCAAAATGCTATAAGACATTTTACTGTGGAAATAAGCAAAGTACACTAACCTAGCTAATCTCTCTAGGCTATATCAGTTAACTGCCTTATTATTCTTACTGCATATGAAGCTGAACTTAATCTACTTGAAAGAGCTATAATGTGGGCACCCCATTGTAATTTCGAATCTAGAGTAATTCCTAGAAATAAAATTTCCGTAATAGCATCTAGTTTCTTGCCATCAAGTTTTAAATTTAGACCCACTTGTGGTACATATATTGAATTAGAAAAATACAGTTTTCAACACATTTGCTCAAAAAATGCATTTACGAAGCCTATACCTAGACATTGTTCAGAAGTTAAAAATTACGCAACATACAACGAAACGTGCGGTAAAATAGGTGTACTCTCACCTAAGTACATGTTTTACCGCATCCTCCGTTGTCTATAGCGTCGTGCGTATCATTTACGGTTTTTTTTAATCTCCACGAAAAATATATAAGAATTCCACCAAAGCGTCACATTACGAGAATAAAATTTATTCTGAGATAAAGCGCTTCCAAGGAGGTTCGATCATTCAGCTTATTTAATAATCTGAATGATCGAACCTCCTTGGAAGTGCTTTTGCTCAATACATTTATCTCAGTATAATAAAGAGAAAATGAGACGAAAGATGTAGTACAAATTTTCACCACGCGCACGATGCGCCATTTGCTAAATCGCGCCATTTTCATATTAAAAACAAAAGTTGTTGCGACTTTCCAACTGATATTATTAAACAAAATAATAATATAAGTTCAAGCGAGGATTCCGATATTTATATGGAATCTACTCCACCTGCATAGCAATTCACAACCATTCGACAAGTTGTCGTATCGAAAATGACACATTTTCAATTATTGATTTGCCTTGTCCCCGACAACAAATAACTGTCAAAAGAATGACGATAGTCTATTCTCTCTATATAACTCCTTTGATAACATTGATTGATGCTCGATTCGACACAGGAACGTATCCAACGATTGTGAATAGCTATGCTGATATCTTGCATGAGGCGCAAATTGCAGAAAATGGTCTCTGGCCGCCAAAATTGCGAGAGCGCTATTTAAGGCGACGATAACCGACTTTTAATGATTTTATACTCACGTGTTTAGCTCACGTCTAAACGAGTAGTGTTAATGATTAGAAAAAAATAAATGTTAAATTAAAGCATTTTCTCAATGACTTAATAGTGTGAATATTTTAGGTTATGGAAATTAATTTGTAAAGTTATATCTAACGCGGATAACAAACTGAGAATGGCGCAAAATCTACTAAGCACATTTTTCTGAAACTTTCACCAATTTAAAGATAATTTAATTATTTATCTTTTAGTATACGCGTTTTATTAAAATACCTTTTGTTTTGTGTATCATAAATTAATAATGCGTCAAATTGGGGACAGCGCTCCTTGATGGGCGAGTCCTATTACTGGCTGAACGTACGACGCGTTGCGTGAGCTCAGTACAGAACACGCAAGCTAACCACTCAAGGTCACTGGCAAATAATGGAAGACTCGGAAGAAATACTCAATCATTATCTGAAAATGTTTTGATCGTTTTCTCGCAAATGTGTTGAAAAATGTTGTATGACACACATGCGGAAATTGGTATTTACAAACTCGTGACTATGGTAAGCCCTCGAGTCCCTCGTCTAAAACCAACTTACCGCACTAGTATTTATATAATTATTTTAACAGTTTGTGGACACGACTGGCTATCTCATAAATAAAACGAAAAAGAACAGAAACAAATATGTATAGAACCACCAACTAAACGATAAGTTGATTTTATGGTTCTATCTATAGACTCGTAGATAATATAAGAGTATACAAGGTCAAATTAGATTAGCTAGCGAAACTCCTCAGACGTGATGGGTATCGATAATCTAAGCAGAATAAAACTCGCTTCACTGCGACACTTATTTTTAAATGTCGCAGCATCAGAGATTTTGCCTCCTACAAGACTTACGGTACCTATACACCGTGGCATTTTAATCGTCTTACAACGGCAGCGCACTTCGGTTATCCAATAACTACTCATCATTCATAAAAGAATAAAACCGGCCAAGTACGTGTCGGACCACGCACAATGAAGGGTTCCGTAGTTAGGATGAATTCCTAAAATTCCCAAAAACAAACTTAACATTGTAGTAGAAAAACATGCTCTCCCATACATCTATATACGTTACGGTCAATTCTTCAACTGCAAATTTAAGTTGGTCGACGATTACTCGTTAACTTGTTAACCCTACTTAGCTGTGATAGTTATCCTTTTAATTTCGTTATAATTATATACTACTGCCATGAATTTTTTCACATATCCAAAACCAACCATTTAGCTGGCTGGGGGACACTTGACTCTGACAAAAAATAGCACTTTAAAGCTTAATATTACGCAAACGGATCTCAGAATTGAGAAATGTTTTTCACAGACCCACAATATTTTTGAACGGCCTATCCAACGATACCCCACACCATGTATTAGACGAGAAAAAAAAATATCATCCCCGTTTTACGTGCAAGGGAGGTACCCTAAAAAAAAATGTTTTTCATGGTTTGATTTTACGCCTTTTTGGCGTGATTAATATGTACACCCATGCCAAATTACAGCTTTCTAGGACTTAGTGTCTCTGAGCTAAGCCGGGGACAGACGGACGGACGGACAGACAGACAGACGGACATGGCGAAACTATAAGGATTCCTTGTTTACTACGGAACCCTAAAAAAAGGATCTCAATAATTTTTACACCATGTTATATTTTGTCCAAAAAATATTTAAGTGTGATGGAAAATGTTATCACCATTTAATTACTTACAATACAATCGCCGTACGGTTAGATACCTACTGACAAATTATTAATTAACAATGAGCGCAAGACAACCCTGGAGGGGCGGCCGCGCAGGGGCGCCTCGCAATTAGCATGTTTTTGTACGGACGACCCGGTAACTTAACAACCTTAAAACTTTGTGATTTTTCATGTTACAGTTTTGAAATTTTGTACATAATTTCTTTACATAAAAATACTAGACACGTGTTTCGGGTTTCGCATAGACTTAAACTAATAATTGTCCGTTTGGTGCCGGACATATAGAATAGCACCATCCCATTTCTTCCCGTGGGTGTCGTAAAAGGCGACAAAGGGACTTACAAGGGAATGGACAGCAGCGTTCTCTATGCATTTTAACACCACACTGCGATCGCCAATCCGCCTGCCTAGCGTGGCGATTATGGCAAACCCCCCCTTTAGGGCTGGAATGATTAATGGTGATGAAAACTAATATTATTTATCCAGGGTTCAAATTAAATTAGCTAGCGAAACTCCGCAGACGTGATGGGTAAGTATCGATATATCTTAAACAAAAAATTAATTAATTTAAAGACTTTTTCTTGTGGGATCATGGACCGTAGTTTCTGTAGTCATGTGATATTGGTTTTGTGTAAACTTCACAGGCGTGATGGGTATCGATATTTAAACATGATAAAATATAAAAGAAAACAGATTTTCTCAACTCATAGTTCAAGTAACAACAATATCAGCGGTCGTTGACCCCCCAAAAAGATCCATCAAATCTTTTTAATTGTATCGTGTTTAGATATCGGGAACCATCACGGCTGCAGAGTTTCGCTAGCTAATTTAATTTGACCCTGTATATGTATACCTAATATATTTCTATGAGTATATTTTCATTTTATATTTCTTTTTTATTACTTTCCATGAGTGTGTTTAGTTTAATTTGTGATCTTCCTTCATAAATATTTTTCTTTATAAACACGATAAAATAAAGATTTGATATTTTTATTGGGGTTAATGACAGCTGATGTTACTTGAAGTGCGAGTTGATATAATCTGTTTTATCACGTTGTGATATCGAAACATCAAATCAGATATTTTATTGTGTAAACTTCACAGATTGCACAATAAAAAATCTGTGATTTAAACTGATATTATATGTGACACTACCAGCGGTTGAAGACCGCAAAAATAAAAATCATCAAATTAATTTATTTTTTGTTTTGCGATGTTTAGATATTAATGTCCATCATGTCTGCGGACTTTCGCTAGCGTATTTAATTTGACCCTGTGTATTGTTCATACTTAACACGCAGATATATGCCAGTGACCTTGAGTACTTAGCTTGCGTGGTCTGTACTGAGCTCACGCAACGCGTCGTACGTTCAGCCAGTAATAGGACTCGCCCATCAAGGAGCGCTGTCCCCAATTTGATGCAATATTAATTTATTATACACAAACCAAAAGGTATTTTAATAAAACGCGTATATTTAAAGATCAATAATTAAATTATCTTTAAATTGGTGAAGGTTTCAGAAAAATACGCTTGGTAGATTTTGCGCCATTCTCAGTTTTTTATCCGCGTTAGACATAACTTTACAAATTAATTTCAATATGTAATGTAAACATAATCCAAAATATTCACATAATAAGTTGTTGAAAAAATGCTCTAATTTATCATATATTTTTTTCAATTCATTAACACTACTCGTTTAGACGTGATCTCCAGTATAAAACCATTAAAAGTCGGTTATCGTCCCCTTAAGAGCGTTTACACCTTACAGCATTTCATACAAAATTTCAAGCCGTTGTTTTTCGAAATGACTCAACAGATTTTAATGAAACATTTTAGAAAAATACTGTTACAGCGAAATTAGACTGATTTTAAATTTTATATAGAAACAGATTTCCAGCTAGCTGTTTTTAAATAAGACATTTCGAAAATGTTCTTTACTAACTTTTCATTAAAATCGGTTCAGTCATTTCGAAAAACAAGGGCGTGAAAGTTTGTATGAAATGACGTAAGGTGTAAACGCTCATAAGGCGCTGACAAAAGGCAAATGATAAAAGTAGGCTTGTCTTAAACAAAAAAAATGCCAAATCTATACAGTTTGTGGTAGCGGAAAAAATATATGTTATTCTTTCGTTCTATAGTTTTATTTAAAAATGGTTATGGATCGTCGATACAATCCTTGAGACAGTTTAGACCCGTTATGTTGAATTCCTAAAATATTAAACAGTAACAAATTATTAATAAGTATCATTATACATACAGCAAGAAAATAAGATTTTTAAAAGTCGTAGCATTAAGGTAAAACGAGAAAAGACGAATCTTACCGATTTTGGCCGATTTGGTAATTATCCGACGAAATTAAGTTGTTGCTCAGCCACTGGCTAGGGTTCTAATTGTCAACGTCAAATGTGAGTCTCTTTCCTGCGATATGACAGATAAAATTGTGTATCATTAAGACTGTTGCTCTTTGTACATTTACTAGGAAAGAGACATCTATCAGCGAACACAAATAATAGGTAGCTTACTACACAACAAATAAATTACATCAGTATAGGTTAAAAGAGTCACGAAGAATCTTCTCTCTATTGGATGATTCCAATGTCGCCTGCAACGTGATTTGGTTACCTTCCGATGGAGTCGGATACTGCCGATCATAGTCCTTAATAGCAGAAGTTTCGAGGCCGTCGCCAGTTGCGTCCCCTCGTGTCCCAATTATCCAGTTTATGCGCTGCTCCCCGATCCACTTTGCGGCTAAGGTTACCATCAGAACAGATTTGTTTGGACATGTCCGGCTTTTTGGACCCTTTGTCCGGACTTTACTACTTGAGCAGATTTGTTTTAGAAAACATAAGGAGTAGATAAGTACTGAAAAATTGAAGAATTAAAAAGTAAAATTCCCTGGCTTTTTTTGCAAATGTCCAGCATTTTTCTATTTAAGGCTCACTTATTTAAGGCGCCGTCTCCATTGACGTCAGGCGAATTGATTAAATATTATACTGAATGTACTACCTGCTTGCGGTACTCGGTGCTGTTATGAAAATATAATATCTAGTAGGTGCCACGTCAAATAGACTAGTACCTACTTAGGTAGGTACACACGCATGAAATAAGACTTAACCTATACAACATGTATTGGCTGGGAAGGTATTCACTCCTTGGCTTTCCCAAGCAACAGTATACCGACATGATTTTCGTCTTTTTTTTTCTATGAAGTATTTTGGTGCTCCTAGCAGAGGGCCTAAAATGGACGCTTTGGCAGAATCATAATATGATCTGCGTATAATTAATATCCCGCAATTCATCTGTTTGACAGTTTTGTATGGAGTTTCGTAAAATGGTCCACAAATTATGAATTGCTAAAGTGAAGTCTAATGTCAAATAGCAGGGGGCCTAAAATGGATGCTTTGGCAGAATCATAACATGGTCTGCGTACAATTCATACATCCCGTAATTCATCTGTTTGACAGCTGGTGGCCTAAAATGGACGCTTTGGCAGAATCATAATAAGATTCTGCCAAATCGTCCATTTTAGGCCCCCAGAACGGTCACATGTATTGTAGATTGTAGATAGTTGCCAGTAGGTAACGTAGGTAGGTACCTAGATTTCGTTACATAGATCTTGTATTGTATAATTATTATTTATTTACTAGCTTCTGCCCGCGACTTCGTTCGCGTGGAAGCTGTAAAACACCACAATATACTAATAACAGCTACATTTTTATAAAAAACTGCCTCGTTGGTCAATTGGTCGCAAGCGCTTATTTTGGGCACGAGGTCCTGGGTTTGATTGGTCAGGCAAAGTGTTATTGGGTTTACCATCTGGAATTTCTCAGGTACAGTCCGAAGTCTGAATTTGTGCCCAGTTAGTGGCAATTGGCTCGCCCCCTATTACATGGGACCTAAACATAACCGACGAAATTTAATGTGGGTTTACTATAGGTAGGTACACCTCTGCCTAACTCTTTGGGGAATTTAGACGTGATGCTATGTTAGTTTTATAAAACATAAATACATACAAAAACTCATGCTTTCTTAGCGGTAGGTTAGTACTCGTAGGCAGAAACTATAGAACGCCACCCGCTACGCTACTTACATGCTCTTTTTGCTTAGTTTACGTTCATACATCTGATCATATACGCACGCATGTTCAGAGTACTACGCACTTGACCTTTCTGAAGAACATCACCAATTAGGTCACTATATGTCCTTCTAGGGCGTTTCCACTCACATCTGCCTTGTAAATTCCTTATGTTAGTCGCCTTTCATTAATCCTTTCAACATGACCAAACCATCTAAGCATATAATCTTTTAAAAATTTGCCCCTACATCTTCTTTTAAACCACACCGTTGCTTTATCACATAATTTTTCAGCCTATCATTCATAGTCACGCCACACATGCTTTGCAAGGAACACATTTCCACAGCTTTGATTCTACTTTCATGCTTCTTTTCACACACCCAACATTCACTTCCATGCATAAGCGTGGGTACCAGTACACCATTGTGAACAGACTGGCATGTTCACAATGGTGTACTGGTACCCACGCTTATAGCTAGCCTTTTTGGGCATCGACTGGTTCGTCACAATCGCATGTAGAACATACTTCACTTTATTTCCCGCATTTACTCTTTATAAAACTTCCCTGTATACTACGTTTCTAATTATGGTCTCAACAGCCAAAATATACAGACTCAGGACTGGTGACGCGTGAGCAAGCGACATATAGTTGTCCGTGTGAGAAGCAGTTACTCCTGATATCGACTCCGCAGACGTCAGTAGTAATTTTTCATTGCTTTCGAAGTTCTTCGTTTTTAGTAAATTAATGAACGCCTGCGTTCCTGCTTATACTACCTAATGTCACAAAACTGATACACTGACTGATGCATTCTTACAGATTATTCCTGACGAACGACTATCACTAAAATAATATAACAGTAGATTATGCAGAACACATGGCCGATAGGGCCGAAAGTTTCTGGAAAGCGACCGCGTACCCGGAAAGCCACTCACAAGGTGGACCGATGACTTTGTGAAGGCCGCAGGAATCCGCTGGATTCGGGAAGTACAGAACTGGTGGAAGTGGCGATGTTTGGGGAAGGCTAATGTCCAATAGTGGATGTTTTTCGACTGAAATGATGATGTGATGATACTACAAATTAACGATTTCGGACTTTTTCCTTTACTTGTGCTGTGAGACTGCTTTGTGCCATATGATTCTAGGTCAATAGGAAGTACCCTATAGGTTTTGATTAATTTGCGAGTATCAAAATACGTCGCGTAGATGGCCGCATTTTTTTAATGTGTTTATATAAAAGTTTGTTTTTTGAGCTCCAGGGAACCGTACAACAGGTATTTGAAATGAATTTCAACTATAAACCTCCATGCGTTCCTGAGACAAAGGGTCTTCACTGACAGACAGACAGACAGACGGACGGACGGGCGGACAACGAATTCGTCCTATAAGGGTTTCGTTTTTTCCTTTTGACGTAGGTACGGAACCCAAAAAAGTAAGTTGGAATCTCATTTCCCACGATATGTACGGGCAAAGATTTTTGCAATTTCTGACTCATCTAGTACTCAAGCTTCAGTATCTTCTAATAGAGTTTTTGATCCTCATATGAAACAGGATCAATTGGCACCAAATTTATTTTTTAATGAAAATTGTCATGCTGACTGTACATTTTAATCAAAATCTATGTCTGCAGATAAAAATTACTCAAAAAGTTATAGATAGTCTCCTAAGACCGATTTCACGTAGCTACAACGGTTAAGATACCTTTACTGCCCCATCACAATAATCCACTCTGTTTAGTCATGATGATTGACAGCTTAGCCCCATAAATCTATAGCGTGATGATAAAATGTATAAATGTTCTAACCATTTGGCTCGTCTTTTTACAATTTACTGTAAACTATAGAGGTATACAAACATAATGCAATGTTGCTCATCCCCCATAGCAAATAGCGCGATAATAATGTAGTCTACTGACTGACCAGGCTTCTATGGAATATGTATGCAAAATTTGAACAGAATCTATCCAGTAGAATTTGTGTGATGCTCTAACATACATTCATAGAGGAATACAAACATAATACAATATTGCTGATCCCTCATGGCAAATAGCGCGATAATATGTAGCCTATCAATTGACCAGGATTCTATAGAATATGTATGCAAAATTTGAACAGAATTTATCCAGTAGAATTTGCGTGATGCTCTAACATCCATATTATTCATAGAGGAATACAAACATAATGCAATATTGCTGATCCCCCATGGCAAATAGCGCGATAATATATAGCCTATCAATTGACCAGGCTTCTATGGAATATGTATGCAAAATTTGAACAGAATCTATTCAGTAGAATTTGCGTAATGCTCTAACATACATACAGACAAACAGACAAAAATTCTAAAAATTATATTTTCGGCATTGGAATCGATCCTAGACCTCGTAGCAATTATTTTTTCTCAAAAATATTCAATTTACATTTTTGACTTCGCTACGATTTTATTATATGTATAGAATAGATATAGATAGCGCAAGACAACCCTGGAGGCGCGGGGGCGCCGCCGCCGTTAGCATGTTTTTGTACGGACAACCCGCTATCATGACAACCTTATTATAACTTTGTGATTTTTCGTGATACAGTTATGAAATTTTATACATAGATTCTTTACATAAAAATATTAGACACGTGTTGCGGGTTTCGCATATACTAAAAATAATTTTGTATAGATATGATCTCAGACGACAATCAAAATAATTACTTCGTAAAAGATTTGGATCCGCTAGGTACCTATATCTAGCTAAGATAAGAGACCTTTCTGTGGTTCTGTTGTTGTGTCTAGTACAATCAAACGCGATAAAAAAGTGTTGATATTACGGCCATTAACACACTGTACATAACAGTGTGTTAATGGCCGTAATATCAACACTCTGTCGCTATGTGGAACTGGTTTTATGGACTCAGGTGTTCTGAGCGCATTTAGTAAATAAATATAAACATCGGGTTTATCAAAGTTACCATTGGTTTATCTTCGGGTTCAATTAAGTGATTTACTGTCGATACGAAAAGGCTTCCCTTTTTTATTACCCCTTTCCTTGTTTTATTTTTTGTATCCACTTTTTGACGAATTAACAGATTTGCCGAAAGATTTTTATCTGCAAATTCGACGGCTGATATCTTCATCAGCAACTTACATAAAATGATGTGTTTTGTGTAATGTTTACGTACTCGAGTTTATGTGGGTCTTACGTGTTTCTGTGACAAATAAAATTATTTTTCTTTCATTCTTTCTACCTATGCAGGCAGACATGTGCTTGTTCTGTGAAGAATTTTTATGGTAGGACACAGTGGCGAAGGGTGATTTTATGAAAAAAGTAAGCTAGAGCAAAAAAAAAACCTCTCTATACAAACTAAACTCGCCATTTACGTCAAAGAAATTGAACTCGCGGCAAGCCGGACACGCGTACGAGTTATTTTAGAGCAAAATGTTTTATTGTTGGGATATAAAGACAAAAAATGTAATGTATTCGTTTTGTAATATTTTAATTTTATGGTTTATTAAATACCTACAGTGTGATTATATTATTTGGCATTATTAAACCATCGACATTTTGACTATGCCGTTTTTCAATGAGAGAGTGGTTGTGTTCCAAATTTCCGAAGGGAAGCCGGTAGGAATCGTGTTATACGATGCTTTCGCCCCTGGTAGGACAACCCGACAATACCGGAGGGTGGTCAACTGATCAGTTATATAGAAAGAAACATTAGAGCGTTTTGGAATGTCAGAATCAAAACTTGTGAAAACACCTCAGATAATCTGAGGAAAACACCTATAGAAGTGAATGCAAAATTCGACACAGTTGATACTGAAGGTAATGAGAATATGCCTTATCGACAGGCAGTGGGATGTTTACTGTATCTAGCCCAGGCAACTAGACCAGATATTGGGTTTGCAGTAAATAAAGTCAGCAGATATGTCAGCAATCCTGGACTTCAACATTGGCTCGGTGAAAGAATAATGAGATATCTCCAAGGAACAAAAGATTTAAAGCTGTGCTTCAGTAAAGATGAATCGAAAGGAATAAGGCACTTTTGTGGAGACCTTCCGTCCGTTAGCCCCCTTATCTTTGTTATCCTTATCTACAGAAACTTGGTCCATGGAGTTTCTTGCCCGTTCTTCTCCATAGGTACGCACATACTACGCTTTGGAATGCGCAACTAGCTTCATCTTTCTGACTGACCGACCCCTTGACAATTCAAAAGTGCCTGTAATTGGTTTATAAATTTAAAATATGTATATATGCTTTGAGTTTGTGTTTGATAAGACATGCAGCAGGTTTTTGTTTTTTGATCAACTGTTATTGAAAACCGGTTCTGCAAGCGATATTATTTTTAGGCCACGGTCAAGCGATATTGTTTCTTATTACGTCGTATTAACAGTTATCAAATTAAATAGTATTTTGATAAGATTTTGTAATAAAATAGGGTTTTAGGTACAATTTATGAAGTTCATCAATCAAATGAAGCCAGGAGCGCTTAAATTTGACGGGGTTTATAAAAAAACGATTAAAGTTAACAGACATTTAAACGTAATAATGTATAGTTAAACAGTCGCTAATCATTACTTAACTTAAAAGCAGCGTTTATATATAAAGGGCTAAAGATGATTAGAATGATACGATGAACGTGTCTTAAGTACCTACAAAGAAAAAAAACGTAATAGGTACCTACTGCAGGTAGGTAGTTGATGTACTTAGCTAAAGTTATTTTTTTAACCCCAGAGACTTATGACATTTCAAATAATTGTTGCTTGTTTTTTTTTCTAATAAGAGTTTGACTTTTGCACCCGTGTTTGTAGCTGTTTGCACCTGACGAATTAGTAGGTAATCTGGGATTAAAAAACGCACTTTATGTAATAATTAACAAAACTTGAGCAGTACAAAAAGCCGCCAAAAATCCTAAGTAGGTACAGCACTGTTTGCAATAATCGGAAATATTTTGATAGTTGCAAATGAAACTACCAGCGCCATCTAGTAAGTGTAGTAAGAACGAAGTCGATCTAACTTCATATACTAAAACTTCAGTCATAAACGTACAGATGGAGTTGTTTACGCTTTACAAAATGCTTCTTTGCCATAATAGTTTGCTGATGTTGTCTCCTTGTATTTACCGTAAAGGCTTCTACATACTAGCACGACTTGTCGCGCGACGCGACACGGCACAAAGGCCCCGCGGGCCCCGCGTGTCGCGGGACGAGCGGTGCCTTTGTATCGTGTCGCGTCGCGCGACAAGTCGCCCCGGTATGTTGAAGCCTTAAAACGGGGTGAATAGAAATGCAGGGGTGAATCGAGACGCAACTTTATAATGGATTTGAACGTTGAATTAATATCGTTTGTTGCCAAAAAGGACTATAATTGTGTTACCTGTAGGTAGGTACTATAATAAATTAACCATGTGCCTTGGCAACAAACTATATTATTACAAGATTAAAGACATTTCAAATGATTGTTGCTTTTTTTTTTTTCTATTATGAGTTTGACTTTTGTACCCGTGTTTGTAGCTGTTTGCACCTGACGAATTAGTAGGTTATCATTCAGACCAAAAAAGAGCTTTTCGTTGTGTTGGTATCGACGAAGGACATTAGCTAGCTTTGTCTTTCGTGATCATAAATTCAAATCACCTTTGTACGTATTTTTCTGTTCCTTTCTTCTTGTCTGTATTTATGTGTGTACATAAACTGTTATATAAATAAATTGATATATTAACAAAAGCGATAGGGCGCTTAGTTCCATAGATAATCTTTCGTGCCTACCAAGGCGATGATCCCAGGGAAAAATGAAGCCACTTTCCCTATGAATTTTTAGCAGCCAATGGCACGAAAATATATCTGGTCAGATCGAACTCAAATTAAAATAACTTAGGTAGGAACTCTAATAATTGGTTCAACTTCCTGGTGCATTACCACCTTTTACCAGTCTGTGCTCAAGGAAGGTTGCGAGAGAAAACATGGTTGTCGTCAGCTGAAACCGAATTCTCGTCAGTCGATCAACCCAACATTCAATTCATTCAATGACCTAATTCACCATACTCGCACATTTTGACCGAGTTCCCGAGCATATCACGTCCTCCTAGCGCGGCCAAAGAGATGAAGCACACTACGGTGCACTTTATCAATACTACCGAAGGCCCACCCGTGACTTTGCGACCACGTCGCCTTGCCCCACTTAACTTTTGAAATGTCTGTCCGGCATTTCTAAGGCCAAAAGTCATAAAGGGGAATTCAAAGAGTCCAAAGGGTGTGATTATGGCTGTTTTACAAATATCATCAGAATTTACTGGAATTTGCTGATATACTTTATTAAATCTAGGGTACTGAAAACTAAGCATCAGACAAGTTGTGGCCGAAAGCGGACAGGGTATCAATCCGGAATTGTGCGGTCGTTTAGTAAAATACGCGGTAGTCGCCGCATGGACAATAAGTCTCGTCTTTCTTAAGCGCGAGTTTATTTATTTTTATTTATTAGGAACAATTTAGGTATAACTTAAAAAAAGACACCGAGATAGCTGCAAAAGTAAAATACTGTGGCGCAGCTATCAACAACGCCCCACACAACATACGTGGAAGACATATTTTGTTCCAGACACACAAGTTTATGGAAGTCTTAAAGTAAAATTAACAATTACAAAAGAAAAATTCAATCAAAAGTTTGTATAGTGATGTAGAGTGGAAGTGAGGGCGAGAGTGTTTGTGAGTGTGTGTGTGAGTGTGAGTAAGATGTGCAATTAGTCTATTATGAGAGGATGCTAGCATGAGAATTTATTTAAGATACTAAAACTTGCTCATTTGCATCATAGGACATAGATTTAAGCCAGTCTGTCAATTTTTTTTTCAGTAAGTTCCTTATAGGGTAGACTTTGACTCTCCTATTTATATATTATTATAAAGCTTAGAGCTAATGTGGTTGAAGTGGCGACCTACCAACGCAAACCTGCAGAGCTCAGTTGATTCTATCAGAGCGTCGCTTTTTAGTAAGGGACTGAGGGTCGTAAAGCAAAAGGTGGTGTGTCTGTGTGAAGTACGTACAGCTGTCTTACTGCGAGGACCTCACAATGTGAATATAATTCAGTAGTCGAAAATCGAACAGGCTTCCTCGCGAGTACTTTTAACACAGTTTTTTTGTGCCCTCTCTAAATGCAATATGGTAGTCTTGTGGGTTCCCCCCCACGTAGTTATTTATGCCATAACTGAGAACTGATTGAGCGAGAGCGAAATAAATCATTTTTAGGCATTGAAAGTCAGCAGCCGTGCGAAGTTTTTTGAATAAATAAATCAGTCTACTGACACGAATCACGATAGAGTCAACCTGTTTTTTCCAAGTTAGAAGACTGTCCAGTATATGATATTTGATACTATCGGTGAAGATGGTGAATATGTGCAATATAAATGGAAAACACTGTGATGCCCTCAACCCTCCCTGCGGCAATGCTCGTATCACCCGTAAGTGAAGGCGAAGTAAAGGACAAAAGTGGGACCCGGTTGTTGACTAACGGCCGAACCCAATAACCTATCTATCACCAGTTTCGGCATACTGGAGATAGAAAAATCTATCTATCGATGGTTTTAACGACCCAATAATCTATCAGACAATATGGAATCTTACTGGCCCACGCTATCTACTGATGGGAGGGTGTATGGCTTACTACGGATAGCTATTTGTATGAAAATGCCAATAAGAGATCCGACCCTCCATAGCCGTCTAGTCTGTTACATCTAAGAATGTTGAGCCTTGAAATGTGGCATACGAAAGCTAAGACTTAGGGTAAGCCAAGTCTCAGCGATAGAACAAGCCAATGGCTTATACTTTTTTTTAAGAAATCTGAGGTCGTGCTTTTTATGCCACACGCTCCTCACGTTCCACTGTAGGAATACTTGGCGAGACGCCATTTCTAATATCTAGGATAAGAGTTATATGTTGGTCGGCAACGTTAGACGGTGATGGGGAATTACAAGTAGAAAAAGAAATAACAATAGGTACCTAAGAGTTATAAAAGTAGTTCAATAATAGAAGAAGTAGGTACTATTATTGGAAGAGACATTTTATAGTCGAGAGCGCAGACATAGAAAAATGTCTCTGGAACGCAGCCGGTTTACGTTTGACGCTATCAGATAGTGATGACAGGCAGGGTTGGATTTTGTACTTAATTTATTATAGTATTTATACTATAATTTCGCCCTTTGGACTATCCACATCTAATACGCTAAAATACTATAATTTAAAGTTTGCTCCAGAATGCTTAGTTTTACGTCATTTATTATGAATATTTCTGATCTTGCGATGTTTTCCGTGTTGATGGCCGGGGATTCCCCGATTATCAAAATGTACGATCTTTTCAAATTTTAAACTGCTATAGCAAAATGTTAAAAAAAAAAATAGTCATTTCGTGGCTATAAAAACAGAACAAACAGACTTTATTTTTTGTATTTTTATAAACGCATCCATACATTTTTAATTACTCTATCCCACTTGCACTTGAAGTAAACTCTGGGATGTAGCAACCTATGAGGCAACACAAAAGTATATAGTATAATATAGTATTGTTTAAACCAGAACCAGAAACATTTAGACCAGAAGTAGTCATAAGAACAAAAATCTTTCAAAAAGGGCTGATAATAGTGTTGTAGGTCAATTAAATTAAAAATAATAATAAATACCTCGTCGTAAATTAATATGTACATAATTATAAGTTAAAAACATCAGGTGTAATCTAAGTTTAAGAACAGTTAATTTAATTAAGGTTCATGAATCACTACTTGTTTTCATTTAATCTCTAAGATAATCAATAATTTGATTATATATTAAATGCCAAATGTTAATTTCAATTTTGTACCCTAAATGTTAAATATTGACTCAAACTTATAATTACATTACGTTTTGGTACTGTAGTTTTATTGAAATTTCATTGCGTACTATTTTTTTTCTTGAATTCTTGGCAAAATACGATCTTTTCTGATCCGTGGTACGATCCTCTAAAAAATAAAGTTGGCAACACTAACACGGTGTAATTTGGCCGAAAACTTTATATATCTTTAGTCAATGAATGAAATGATCAGAATGAATTGTCTTTAAAAATTCATAATGAAACCATTTCAGATAAGTTAGAAGTTCCTGAGACACTAGAAAATTTCTTTACCATCATCCCAATGGAACGAAATCTCTTTCCTCATCATCTTTATTAGCTGAATAACTTCTCAAAGAAAACTTCTCTAAGGACATTCCAAGTTTTCAATTCAAGCCTATTTCTATTGTCACAATTAAAAAAGCATTCAAAAGTCTTAACATAAAGAACACTGAAGACTTATGGGGGATTTCCGTTAAGGTTCTTGGAGATATTATTGACACAATAGCCCCTGTTCTAACAGACATATTTAATCAATGTTTAGACAGCGGTATGTTTCCTAATTTAATGAAATATAGTAAAGTAGTACCAATTTTCAAATCGGGAAGTAAGAGTGATCCCTCTAAATAAAGACCTATATCTGTGCTACCAGCATTGAGTAAAATATATGAAAAAATCATGCTAGACCAGATGTTGTCGCATTTTAATTCAAATGGGATTTTACATAGTAATCAGTTTGGTTTCACGAAAGGTAGGTCGACGACTGACGCAGGAGTAAAACTCATCAGTCACATTTTGGAATCCTGGGACAAATCCCAGGATGCCATTGGCATTTTCTGTGACCTCTCAAAAGCGTTTGACTGCGTTGACCACAATACACTGATCTGTAAATTACACCACTACGGAATTCGTGGACAAGCTGCTGATCTTGTTCTTTCTTATCTATCAAACAGTCAGCAAAAAGTAAACGTTAACTGGGTGACGTCCTCGGGATCTCTAGTAAGGATGGGCGTGCCTCAGGGTTCAATTCTTGGCCCTTTCTTATTTCTAGTTTATATAAATGATCTTCCTTACATGATGGCTAACTTATCGGATATAATTCTATTCGCTGATGACACTTCTCTTATTTTTAAAATAGATAGAAAAGATACGGATGTCTTACACGTCAACGATAGTCGGGCTGTTCTTTCGAAATGGTTCGCAGCTAATAATCTCTTACTTAATGCGAACAAAACAAAACGTCTTAAGTTCTCATTACCAAATGTACCCCAAGTAGGTCTTAATTTAAAACTTGATGGTAAGAAGCTAGATGCTATTACGGAAACTGTATTTCTAGGAATTACTCTAGATTCCAAATTGCAGTGGGGTGCCCACATTAGAGCTCTTTCAGGTAGATTAAGTTTAGCTGCATATGCATTAAGAAAAATAAGGCAATTGACAGATATAGCCACAGCTAGGTTAGTGTACTTTGCTTACTTCCACAGTATTATGTCTTATGGCGTTCTGCTGTGGGGATCGGCAGCCGACGTAGATTCAATTTTCATTTTACAAAAGAGGGCAATCCGCGCGATCTATGGAATGGGTCCTCGTCCCTTAGAAACAAATTCAAAGAAATTGATGTACTAACTCTGCCTTCTCTTTATATCTTAGAAAGTATTTTATATGTTCGCAAAAACTTAGGCCTTTTCAAAATAAGAAGTGATTTCCATAATATAAATACACGTAGTAAACATGAAATTGTGATACCCAAATTTAGATTAACTTTTTTAATTTTTTTTTATTTAATTATCATATATACAAAGAACACAGGATTAAGTAATAGATACTAAAACAAGCAAGTCATTTCTTGTTAACAGTATCCGCTTTTATAACAAGTTGCCAACTTAGTGATGGAAAATTCAAAACGCACATTAAACGTGCCTTTATCAAATTAGCACATTATAAGATTAAGGACTACGTTGAAGACAAGGAAGTTTGGCATTAATTCCTTCTGTACATGTGGCTTCCCCGGTACCTCATTAACGGCAAAACTATGTAAATGTCTATTAACAGCTCCCAAATTACGAAGTTATTTTTTAATTTAATTTTATCTTTTTTTACAAACTTCACTGACATAATGTTTTTCTTACTTGACATTATTATACCTACAATATAATTCCAACAAGGTTCTAACTTTTATTATTTTAATCATACTTAATTCATATTGTATTTTTTTGTCAATGTGAGGACGTTGTAGGCTTAATAGACTGTAGATTTGTGGCCCTTTTTCTATTTTGTTAAGTAACTGGTACTTTTGACGGGCCTACGCTGTCCTCTCATTCCTATTAACACTGTAATTTGAAAACATTGTAAAAGCCAATATTTTTTTTTTTAAAGCGTGACCGTAGAGTTTCTTGCCGGCTCTTCTCCATAGGAAACGACCAATTGGAACCGTGCACCTAGCTTCTGACGTTTCTTAAGTGCCCATGTAGGCTTTTGTGAAATAAAAATATTTTTGATTTGATTTTGATTTGAATGTACTAATAGCACGAATGTTCGAAAAAAGATAATTCCTCAGTTTTCGTAAGTAAACTCGCGTAATAGCAGCGAGTTGGTACCAGCTTGGGAATTGTTCACGAATAATCATAAACACGCTGCCTGAGATGAGTGTCAGCTCGTTGCACTGCACAATACTGGATTCCAGTTCTTTTTACGTTGATTATGTTCTTCTATCGTCGGGGTCACCAATGTAGGCGCATTAACCGATTCGTTGCGATGTCCAATTTGTCAAACTTATAGCTGTGGCGCTGAAAAAAATAACGTGACACGGCTGCCGTGCCAAGCGCCATACGAATAGATGACACGCCTCCCGTATTTTCAGCCATGCGTAAAAGAAAACAGTATTTTGACAATTTTTTTATGTTTTAGGCCTAAATGTTTTTAGTTTACATTCGAAATCTAATGTGGACGGTCAGGAACGTTGTGTGAAGTGATTACAAGTGGCAAAATAACTGTATTTTTGGAAATGGATGGTAAATGACTTTTTTAATACAGATGTGCTAAACCTTTTCAGCTCATTTTTTATTTTCTAACAGTTTGAGTGATTAAACTAAGAAATGGAATTCGAGATAAAAAATGTAAACAAAGAAATGTCATTGTCAAAGTGACAGTTCAGGGGTAGTCAACATTTCCCTAGTAATTAAAAATAGGTACTTTTTATTTTTTTATTTTGTGTTTTTGGAAGAACGTTAAAGCAGCGTGTCAAAATTTAAAATATGATAGCCTAAGGTAAGTCCTAATATTATAGGTAAGGTAAACGAAAATAAAATTAATAAAAATATATTCTTATGAATGCGTTGCTCATGTTTATTTGAAATTACGATTTTTATAATATTATGATTTATTCACTTTGTGATTCGGACTCTGAATCCGTCACCCTGTCTATAATGTGATAGAGATCACACATTTTGTCCTCTTGTTTTATTATTGTGTTTAAATTATTGTGTTTAAAGCAATTACTTCACCGCTGCAGCGTCAACGCCTCGGTTTCGCAGAAGGTTTAAAAGAAGTTTAAACCTTCTGCGAAGCCGAGGCGTTTCGCTAGTTGAAAACACTAAATGAAGTCGAAATGTTTAAGACCACTGTCTTATTGCCAGTATCATAAAAAATATTTGTATGGTTTTATTTCAAACAGTTATATTTTATTCTTGGATCACAGAACACATGGACATCAAAACACAATATCCAGAAACGAAGGATACGAACTTAATTAACGTGAAAAACGAAGATAGTTTTGTTTCGAGTAGATCTCCCTAAAAGTTCATTTGAAGGAGTTACCATCGATTTCAAAATGACACGACTCCCGTGCCTAACGCCACATGCAAAAAAGAATGATGGCACGGGAGACGGGCCATCCGCAACGAATCAGTTAAACGAAGGTATACAGATATACAAACACGGGATGATAATCTTGATAATTAATGACAGTAATAGAACATTAACTTACTAACATTCTAACAAGTAAGATAGAATAGTTATTTTACATTCAGATTCAAAAAATGTCTGGTGTTTACTTGCCACTTGAACCATCGACTAACCACTCTGGACCAAAATAGTGTTGTCCTTTACATCTAAAGTCGGATTTATGTGCATAATATATAGGTATTGTAATGTAAGAGTTGGTGGTATATGTACAGTCCATATTTTGCCTGTTTAGGGCATGCCAATTAAGTTTACATTAATACCTAGTAGGTTCTTATTATAATAACATATTATACGGGAAAATATCTATTAGGATTTTTAAATAATGATAAATTTGTTACTTACTATAAAATATACACACATAACAAAACTTAAGGCCAATTGACTTTGGCAGAGGGGAACGCTCAGATAAGGCGTCTCCATCTCCAGGTGGTCATAGGACAATTGCATAAATACACACAAAGTCAATCTGTGTGTGCGTTTTTGTAATTGTGTGGTTATTATTTTTTCGTGTGTGTTTATAGCAACACCATTTCCTTGTTCTAAGAGCAATACGAAGCATGTAGCTTTGTGCAATTGTCAAGTTTTCGTAGTGTGCTGTATGTGTTTTCCTCGCCCCCCGCAGAAAGTGGCAGAAAAAGTTGTTCGGTGATTCGCTTTTTGGCATCTCCTGAGTATAAATCTAAGAACATGGAAATGGTATAAATAATCAAAGCACTACACACACATTTACACACTACTACCTACATATAGACTGTAGGTATAAGTGTATAGTGGCCGATCGCCACGCGGCATGCGTCTCGCCTCGCCAGCAATCGATTTTATTACGTGCTCTTAAAGATGTTTCACATAAAAAATTACAAGTCTCGAAAAACAATTTCATTGTCATTATAATAAATCATACACTAAAATACCGATACGCAGCTCTATGGTTCATAGCTCATAGAGTGGTGCACGTAATGATTTGTAAGTTTTTTTAGTAAGATCATAGCAACCCTTGCAACCCCAGTATATTTGGCGCTACCCCGTTTGTCCTAGCAAATGTCACCCAAACTAAGTTCAGTACATTTCAATCAATCAAGTTCCACAACCACATTTCGTCGTTTCCTACCGTCTACCAAAATACCAAGCTTTATGGGATAAACGTCTCACTAGTGAACTACCATTTCATTTCTAGCAGTAAGCAGTTGTAAACTGGCAACTCTGTCTTTTGATTGCTGTCACCATCAGGCATCAAATGCATACTCAGACCCGATTAAAAATTATTAAAAATCGTCAGCAATTTATTTAATAAATTCATTGTGATAGGCGTGAGTAATCGATATAAATATAGTGCAATATCTTGAGTGCGAAAGTGGACAATCTGAAACGTTTTAAAACGTGGTTTTTATTGTTTTTAGGCACGCGTCAAATTATCTGCCTTCCATGGGCGTTCGTTTCGTGTAAAAATGATTGAGTTTACGATAAAAACATTGGATTCCAATAACCACCGGTTCTCAGTCGAAGATGAGGTAAGATATTTTTACCAAATTATTTAAAGTGTTTCGAGATATGCTTTTTTCATTTTAACTTTAGTCTACCTACACCTTACTCAAATTGTGGAAGGTACGTAGCATAAAATCCCGCTTTCTGGACAGTGTCATGGTACAAATATGTATGGTATAAATCATGCAGAAACTCACCAATATCAATATTATATACATAGTTATGCACTCCAGGCTCGGCATCAATATAGTATGGTATAATAGCAGATAGTGCACCAGTATGTACACATCACAAGAGTTTCAGGTTAATCCTATAAAATATCATAAATCTTAGATTTAGTTAGTACTATCTTTTGATATATCCTTTGTTGTAGGTCCTAAACCCTATCCTAACTAACATTATAAATACAAAAGTGACTTTGTTTGTTAGTTACACTTTCACGCTATGGCTAAACAGATAAGGATGAAATTTGGTACTTGGATAGACTGTGATCTGGAAAATGACAGGGTACTTTTCAACATGGATGACAGACGAAGTTGCAGGAAACAGCTAATAATTAATAAATAACTGATTTGGCCTGGAGAAATTTTGAAAGTCATGAGTGCAAC
Source organism: Tiliacea aurago (assembly GCA_948098905.1). Lineage (NCBI taxonomy): Eukaryota > Metazoa > Arthropoda > Insecta > Lepidoptera > Noctuidae > Tiliacea > Tiliacea aurago. The sequence continues at coordinate 12,991,289 of OX402576.1, read as the reverse complement.
ATAATAGGTACAATCCGAGGTATGGATCTTGAATTCAAACGTATAGAAAACAAAAACTATTCATGTGCATATTAACATCTAGGTGACATTAATTGTCTTGTATTAAAACAATTTCTCGACATTAACACTTTAGGAAACACGTTTTTTTGTTATTATTTCTAGAAAGGCATTAATAGATTGTTGTGTCTATGAAGTTAGAGAACTTAAAAGAAACCTATAAACCTCAGAGAGGACTGTCACCGGTATTACAAGATGCAATAAATGTACAATCTATTTTATTTTTAGAGTCCGTATTAGATGAGAAAACATTTAATCTGCAGCTATTTTCAGAATCACAAAGATATGGTGCCTTCTGGACGTGTCCAATCAGTTTAAGAGAATAAAGTTTGTAGTTTTCCTTGTTGAACAACGGAACTGCTTCACATAAAATGGAAAGAACCTAATATTATATTAGTATGCTATAAGAATAGAATAGAATACTCTTTATTATGTACACCATAAAAGTTCAGGTATAAATGTTTAAATTTTACATAGGGTGACACAATGGGCGGTCTTATCGCAAAAGCGATCTTTTACAGGCAACCTTTGGATGGATTAAAGGCAGCAGGAGTGACAATACTGCAGGTAGTCAGTGGTGTACCATTAACATATACAATAAATACATACATACACAAAGCATACACTTATCTAATAAATATATACATATATACACATGAAACCGGAGCAGGGAACTGTATTATGTAATGATGATGTTTAAGGAGAGAGCAAGTGTTTTTTTACCTGAATCTTAAAAGTGGACAAAGATTGAGCACGCCGTACCGACACGGCCTTAAGTATGTAGAGCTCTATTTGTCTAGGAGTTAGTTTTGGGAAATACTCTACGCAACCACATGTAGTTTTTTCTTTTGCCTGTACTGCCCCACTGCTAAGCAAAGGCCTCCCTTAAGTAATTCCTGGAAATCTTTTCCCACGTGATCTCGTACGTATCTCTCGCCACATTTTTCTGGGCTGACCTCGGTGGTACCATCCATCTACATAAAAAAATATATAATATTGATGTGTAAAAGTGACTGTATACACCTACTTACAGACGTAAATATAATTTATCATTACCATCATACCCTTTTCTGCCACCAACATTGCCGTGTTACGGCTTGAAGTGTATGAATGTCAGATTATTCCGGCACATGAGATATTTCGGCTGTGTCTTAGGGATTGTAACATTTGTTACAACTGCTATGCCTTTAGTATCGGCGTCAGTTTCCACTTGGGCTGGTTGCTACCAACTGTTACTTAGTTTTATGTAGGCATATTGCCAGCTAAAATCCCAATTTTTTTGTATAACTTAACCGAAACTTAGGTGAAACTTAGGGAAAGCCTAAGAAAATTTGAATTGTGTGACTGCCTCAGTAGTCAAAATTCAAATTTTGTTAGGCTTTTTGTAATTTGTAGGTCAGTGTCATGTTGTAGGATGATTATAATATGATTTGTGACTGTGACAAACATGAATTTACAAAATTAAATCATTAGAATCACCATTATTAATTGATTATTATATTGACTAGATTATGTGATTATGGCTAATAAAGTCGATTGCAGATGCAGAGGAGAAAGAATAAAAGTCATTAGAATCACCAATAAAGTTTACTAAGTAAGAATTGGCCTCAAAAGAAAACTAATTAAATTTCATTCATCCTTAAAGTTCATTAAATGGGCATTCAATAGGGTAATTTGAACTTGGGAAAGTTGTAATTTGTAATGATTATAATACTGTAAATACATATTTGTTAGTCGTTAATCATAATATGATCAACATACAACCTGACGCTGACCTTCAAATTGCAAATAACGTAAGGGCGTTTGCCCACCGCATTTTTTTTTAAATTTTTCTCAATAAATTATTGAAACTGTCTTTCCCAATAATGAAAAATAAATAAAAATTGTTAATGTATTGGGAATGTTGTCTCCATTAGCTTAAAACAACCTAACTGCTGAATGAGATTCTTCACATAACACTAGTCAAAGCCTTTGTCTCTTTTAATTTAACCAACTGAATACAATTACTACACAATAAACTTGACCCGATGCTTCAGACTGTCCGGTTCCGGCCTGTTTTTCAAGAGACTGTTTAGTTTTAACAACCTTCTTCAATTCTTCAACTCACAACGGTACAGCTTTTGGTAAGATCAGACATCTGAAGGTAGAAATGACCATATACTTAAATTTATGTATTACTAGCTTCTGCCAGCAACTTCGTCCGCGTGAAATTTTTTGTTTTAACATAAAACTAGCTGCTGCCCGCGGCTTTGCCCGCGTGGCTTTTTCTAAAAATATAAACCTTCCTCTTGAATCACTATCTATTAAAAAAACCGCATCATAATCCGTTACGGAGTTTTAGAGATCTAAGAATACATAGGGACAGACAGGAAGCGACTTTGTTTAATACTATGTAGTGATATATCCCCGGACCCATTGCGTCGCATTGCATTGCCGATCCGGGCTTTACTTTATTTTGCGCTTAGCGTTCTCGAGCTCTCCGGCACCTGAGGGTCATAGCGTGATGTTAAATAGCCTATACTACCTTCCTCAAGAATTGGTCTATCAAGTGAAAAAATAAATGTTTAAATCCGACTAGAAGTTCCAGAGATTATCGCGTCCAAACAAACGAATAAATAAAAAAACAAACAAACTCTTCAGCTTTATTATTAGTACTAGCTTTTGCACGCGGCTTCGCCCGCGTGGATGTTGGAAAATATCCCACGGGAACGTATTACCGGGATTAAAAGGAAACGAAGCGATCGCATATCTCATAGCCGATGAAAAGGTCATTGACTCCTAGCGCTGCGCCTGCCGCCGTAAACCATAATTATTTTGTACCTCATAGCCGAGGAAAAGGTCATTGACTCCTAGCGCTGCGCCTGCCGCCGTCAACCATAATTATTTTGTTACGCGGGCTCTTTTCTTGAACTTTTTATGATGTACAATCCTGTAGAACATAAATTTTATGTATTTCGTATGGTTTACGTAGCGCACGACGTAAAGCTCCCAGCTGGCGTGATTTTTTCCGACATCTTTAACAATAAACTTGTCGTATTTCAGCGAATTTACACAAAACCTTCATAAATTATACACCTTCCTCATGAATCACTCCATCCATTGGTGAAACCCGTATGAAAAACCGTTGAGTAGTTTTTGAGTTTATCGCGTTTAGACAGACAGACGCGGCGGTGCGGGCGGGGGGAATATGTAAGGATATAGATATAGAGTTGATGATAGTGGATAGCGATTGCACAGAAATGGATGACAGTTAATTAGTAGGTTGATAGTGTTGTCCATAATAGTTTGATGTCATCAGTTGTCAAAGTGGTCACTATTTACCACAAAGAGGGCCAATCAATATCCTTTGAATTTTTGATAGAAGTTAGGCAACTAGCTTAGACAAACAATGCAGTGACTCAAAAAACACGTCAGCAAACTAGAGCTCTTGAAGATATCTGTTATATTTTTTAAATTTTGGTACTTTGTACTATCTAAGAGATTTTAGGCTGAGTAAGTGCATAATTATTTCTTCTTTACTTGTTTTATTTTTGCTGCTCCTGCGTTTTGTATTTGTGTAATGTTTTGTTTTAATTTTACTATTGATGTTTTTATTTTGAGCTGGCCGCACTGCTACTTGTGTTTAGTGTTTAAATGTAATTGTAGACTTTTTACTGACATCACTTTACACCAGCAAAATTGATATACCTAATACTATTAATGGTTGAACATAAAGTCCCCGTATATTTGAGCTGTGATGTACTATTACATAAACACAAAAACATATACTAATATGTAATTTTTGTGTGTCATTGTTTTTTATTAGTAGTATTTTTATTTATTTTGAGGTTCTTTGTAAATCCATAATATAAAAGTGCATGTCAATGCACTTTAAAATGCAAATATTTTTTAAAGTGCACAAACATGCATCTTTGAAGTTATTATACCATATTTGCTGTTTTTTTGTTTGCTGTGCGTGTAAATAGATTAGGGTCTGGTAGATTGCAGTGGACAATAGGCAAAGGTTAAAATAATTAATGAATATTCCTTAGGAGATTGAGTGTTTATTTAGGTCGAAATTCGTTCACCGAACTGTTAGCCCTTCCCGTTGAAGGGTGTTCAAAAAACTTTCTATACAGTTGTATTTAGTACTATTTTTATACTTAATGCAATACATAATAAATACTATTTAGCTTCGCGTTTGTGAGCTGTGCAATAATTATCAGAAATTCTAAAAAAATTGTAATTTATTTTTTTAGTACAGTAACACCCGGTTTCTGAAACGCGGATTTCTGAGACAGGGTTTAAGTTAATACGTAGTAAGTGATAACGGAAACTTTTTTTTTTTTTTATGTTTAATAAAAAAAAAGTTTCCTTTATCAGTGATGAAAACAAAAAGCATTGCTGTCTCCGAAATTACAAGTTGAAATAATATTTAAGGTGAATCCGCAGCTGTTGCCCGCGAAATTCAAATTTTCTTATGTTTTTTTGCAATTTGCAGGTCATTGTCAGGTTGAATCTTGATCAAAATATGATTCGCGACTATAACAGATATGTATTTACAGAATTATAATCATTTTTCTAAGTTAGATTTGTTCCATTGAATGAGTTTTTCATGAACTCAATTGGGGAACAAGTCTAACTCAGAGCGATGTATTGCAAAAAATGTAAGAAAATTTGAATTTCGCGGGCTACAGCTGCGGATCCACCTTACTAAGAACCAAATTATTCGAAAACCTATTAAAAATAAGTATGAAATGTCTTTTTTTAATACCTTCTGTTATCTAGTCAATTTCTGTAGTCACCATCATCCTCTTGCCCATTGCTCCTTCAGAAATCTTAGGCCCGTATTTATAGAACGTTACTCAGTACTCAAGCATTACTTAAGACTAAAGTCAACCAATCCAATGGCTTGAATCTAGTCTTAAGTAATGCTTGAGTACTGAGTAACGTTCTATAAATACGGCCCTTAACTGCTCTGCTGGCGGTTTTACTTGAGGTGTTATTATTAAGTAATTTAAACATGTAACACATACAAATGCAGACATGGTTGGTTGTGCACAGAAAGCAACCTGGAAACCAAGTAACAATAATAAATATCTTCTATTCGTTTGCGTGTGAATTTAAACACACCGGCTAATATTACCATTTGTTCGTTTTCCGCTGAAGGTCTGGTCGATCGATCATACATTGTTCTATTAGCCTACCGCAAGTAGGTGTTTATATATAAAACATTTGAGACGTTTGACGTGGTCCCCATTTGTCCGGCTAGCCGTTTATTGCAAATAACAGTTGTAGCTCTGAAACACCTGGAGAGGTCATATTTGAGTAACTTTATGAAAGTTAGTCAATGTGTATTCGCAGATAAATCTAAAAAGAAAACGAATCACAATAACATGTGATTTGCTATTTTACATGCTAATTGAACCATTTTATAACTCTTCATCCACTATTGAACCCTTTTAGGGCGTGAATTTTGAAAAATTCACCTTGGTTATATAAAGAAGTCTTGTGAATAATTTTATGCTTCCAGACCCAACGGTTTAGGCTGTGCGTTGTCTATGATCAGTGAATGAATTTCAGATTTTTATTTAGTAGAAGATATGTAGAACAGTAAATACAGATGAAAAATAAATTAGGTATCTATTTCAAGATTGAGGGATGATCCTATGCGATTTTATGTATGATCAAGCTTGAAGTGGTTGCCCTGACTGCCCCATCTCAAATAATCGCCCTGTATTTTTGCTCATTGTGTACAAGCATATTAATACGTTTATTTTTGTCTCAAACAACTGTATGGATTCTTAACTACTATTGATTATCTATACAAAAAGCAATACGGCTTCCGCCCCAAATCGAACACTGTGACCGCGCCTGTTGACTTAGTAACCAATATTAGTAAAAAAAAAAAAAATTGGAATTTTCATTGATTTGAAAAAGGCATTCGACACCGTTAGCCATAGCCACATACTACTATCGAAACTAAAGGACATAGGTGTAACTAGTAAAGCATATGAGATTTTTAAATCATACCTTACAGACAGATCTCAAGTTGCCAAAATTAATAACCACCAAAGCGGCCCGCGATTGATGACTTGTGGCATTACTCAGGGTTCAATTTTAAGACCCTTGTTATTTCTTATTTATGTCAATAACATAGAATTGGACTAAAGCTATATATTACTTTATAAGCAGACGATTCTAGCCTGTTCTATTCTGGTCACACATTGGAAACAGTACGTGATGAACCAAGCTCAGCATGATCTACATCTGTTACACATCTGGTTATAGTGTTTACTTACTATTGCCTCCGAAAACTAAATACATTATTTACTCCGCTAAAAACAAAAAATATAATCATAGTCCTCTTATTATAAACGGTGAAAAACTAACTAAAGTTAACAATGAAAAATATGTAGGCCTTGTTCTTAACAGTCAGCTTACCTGGAAACCGCAAATCAAAAAAATCTGCAATAAAATAAATTCACTAACAGGGGTATAGTGAGATGTCTCCCGAGGCATGTTCGATACACGATATATATAACTCCTTGGTCAAGTCTCGTATAGATTATTTGATAGAGGTGGGGTTCAGCAACTAAGTTAAACTTGCAAAAACTGCAAGTTGTACAACATATAATTATTAAAACATTATTCCTATACGATTATCTAACCCCAACTACCTATCAAAATTTATAAAGAAACAAAACTATTCAATCTGGCATTGAATGTCCATGACCTGGCATAATATGCATTTTTATCAGAAACATCTTTACTAAAGATATCCACTCACAAAATACATTCACAAAAAAAGATAGATTACCATAAACGCATGACAAGGTAGGCCAATAACCTGTGTTTAAGAAGAAAAAAAGAATATTTTTTAGGATGGGTCCCAAGTTCTCAATACTACAACGAATTACCTAAAAATATAAAACAAGCAAAATCTGTTTACATTTAAAAAAAAATATTAAAAAGCCACATTTTTCATTAAGAGCTTAATATTAAGTTCAGTGGTACCTATTACTAATTTACATTGTAAGAGACATAAAATTCAAAATATATTATATCAAACAATTAGTCATATGAATATAAAACACATAAGAACATTATTATAGTATAACATATAAAAACACTATACTATACACTACCTAACACACATAATACCGGATGATTTTTTACCGTCTTGAAAAAAATAGGGTATATATTAGGTAAACGGAGTAGAAGTCTATGGCATAGTCCTTTATTAATTATCGCGCGCAGAATAGCATCAATGAACTGATAGCGCAATCCTATTTGAAGCCTGGATGGAGGCCTGGATGGAGCCTGGAAGGATGGTTACTCGCTGAGCATTTAGTAGGGTGCATATGATTTGAATTTAAATTATTTTTTTTATATTTGAAATTTTTGCTTTTTTATCGTTCTAGTATGAAAAGTTTACTTCAAATGTGTAGTATTTATTGATAGATCAATTTCTTACTACGTTATATAAAAAAAGAAGGACTACGATATACCCTATCTAAAAATTTATCCGGTATACATATAAACAAAATATAATACATACATAGGTACACTACATTTTAATTTAACATTACATTATGTTTAAATAAATATATTTACATACAAATGATAGTAATTTAAATATTTTAAACGTGTTTGATACTACCTACTAACTGTTTTATAAAGTAGATTAATACATTTATAAACAAACTCAAGTAATCATAATAAATCAATTCTATGTAGTTATATTTCTTAAGCATAACACAACAATAATAAGTTAAAAAATATATATTCATGAACACTATAAGAACGACCAAGTAAGTAGGTACTTTAAACGCAGTGAAACAATCACTGTGTCATGGGCCTTAATAAACATTTATTGTGTAAGTGTCCCTCAAATCATACACACCTACCCGCAGTGGTGCTACGCATACGAAGTCGTGCACTCAGGCCCGTATTACAGAACGTCACTCAATACTCAAGCATTACTTAAAACTAGATTCAAGCCATTTGATTGGTTGAAACTAGTTTTAAGTAATGCTTGAGTATTGAGTGACGTTCTGTAATACGGGCCTTAGTTTCGTGTGGACATTTTGTCCATACAACTACCCTATTACTAACTGTTATGAAATCCTAATGTAATTTTGTCATAGTACTAACCCACTACGCCAATCGACTGTATTTATTTTTACGTTATAATATTGTATTTTCTCTGTAAGTGATTCAATTCAATTCATTTATTCAATAACAATTTTTACATTGTGTCTGAAGTTCTATAACTAAATATATAAGAAACATCATGCATGCAATCAATATTTAATTCATTACAATTATCCAAATTGATTGAAATTGGTTAAATTGGTTGTGATTGCTTTTGTAAATATTTTGAGAAAATAAATGTCTAAAGCCGTATTTTTAGATAATTTAAAACAAAATTGCTTTTGAGTCGGTGCATATCACTTAAGTGGCCAGGCAGCGCAACATGGCAGATGCCTTGCCGATTTACGTCGTTATAGGCTAGGTACCTATGTTGTGTCACAATTTTACCTACTTCTTCTTTTCAAGTAGATAGTAAATTGTTGAATGTGTTGAGCCTAGTAGGTGGACTCGCTAATCGCGGCATCAGTGACGTATTTTAGGTCCTCAGAAGTGCAGGTGTATGAACACGCCAACTTATAGGGCATACTTTGTGGGGAATTTTACATACTGTTGATGTTTTTATTACAATAAAATTGTAAAGATTCTCTGCCAATATTTAATGCAAAAGATTTGTTTTGACTTCTCTAAACCTAAGGTCTGTTGATGTTTGAATTTATGCAACATGACTACTGAGTTACTGACCGGATTCCGAAACTGGCTGCAAGCCAACTCCAAAATTCAGTAAGCTCGCAGCCATCCTAAATAGTAGCTCTTTAATAGCGCAAAAAGCGCGGTTGCATTTTTAATTCATTCTGAAGCCCAGCTTTCATGAGATCTATCAATACAAGGCGCGTGGGTTGGGCTACGTCGCGTGCCGCTGCCGCCGCCGTAGCTATCCTCCATTCCATTGATTTCGCGATCGTACTGCGCATGCATCAATTCTCGTAGCATAGACGCCCGGCTGAATACAGACATACCGCCTACATATATGTAGTAATTTATTGACTAAATGCAGGCGACGCTGGCGAGGGACTCTGGCTAGCGCCATGCTTCATAACTCTGGAGATGTAGGTACTGAGTCTGTATGATACCTACATTAAATATTTCACAAGATGATAAAATAAAGTTTGGGCAAATTGTTGCATGTATATATATACCATATGCACCATAAAACCATTGTGAACAATTTATTATGGTTGGTGAACCAATAAATATTAATAAATAAATGAAAAAGTAAGGATAAAAATTAATAAAGCAACGTTTAGATTACCAACAAAACTTACAGAAGTTGACAAGCAATTCTGCTCTGTAAACAATCGCGGCAAACTTACTTCCACAAGTTTTCTAAGTACGTAAGACTTTCTTCCGAAAGTCAACTTCTACAAGATTTATTGAAAATCTAAACTTGGCTTTAGACCCTCGCTCTGGGAAGCCATAATAATATGTTGGGGAAAATGAATCAAACTTATTTACAAACTTATGTTTTGTTCAGCCTGGTATAATATCTGGGGAAAACAAAACTTGAACTTATTTTCAAACTAATTTTTATGGGGTTTCTTAGCTAGCGTTGTTGTTAGAAAGGTTGATATTAAAACTGGTAAAACTTCCTAACTGCGTGAATTTCAATTAAAAAAAAATACTTAATAACTCATTTCATATGACGTCATTTTCGTTTTGTTATTACGTTTGAAATATTATTGACAAAACCACAAAAGGTACAATTAATGTGGTTTATTTATAAGGTCAAAGGTTCAGATACATATATCTGAATTTGCGGCCGTGTCCGATAGTGAACCACGTGGTTTGCTATTCCTATGATAAACATTTTCGTTCTCATGTTCACTCATATATACCTATCTCGCCGGCGGCGGCCGGCGCGATGTCTTCTTGTAGACTCTATAGTCTACAAGAAGACATCGCGCCGGCCGCCGCCGCCACACCTGGCGAGGGTAGCGTTCGGGCGTGGTCGTATCTCCATGGCTGTCAGTTTTAATTATGAATCTAGATGCATAATTTGTAGATACAGATAGGTTTATCGAGAGCTGCGCTGGGCTGCGCGCGATCGATCCAGGTCCCCGGACCGAGCTATGTCTGTACACGGACGGGCGGCGGCTGTATCACCGCCACCGTCTGTCTGCCTTTGTTCCTACACATTCGAATGCCTATATGCGATTCCAATTCCCGAGGGCGGTACGCCTGCGATTAATAACGGCTTAATTAAGACTGGCTAGCTGTTTCTATTTCATAAATATATAATTATGCACCACGCTATGGACGTTTCCGTCAATATTATGTTATCTTAATGCTGCGTATTATGTTATGCATCTTAGCTAAGCGCGACTGAATATTGAATGCTAATAAATACCTATGCGCTTATAATATACATATTTTTAAGCGTTTCTTTACTTTTCAGTAAAGAAACGCTTAGGCGACAGAAATATTAACAAAAGAGTTAAGGCTTCTAAAGACCAGCGGGACTCGCGACGCGACACAAAGGCACCGCTCGTCGCGTGACTCACGGGACCTTTGTGTCGCGTCGCGTGTCGCGTCGGTCTGTAGAAGCCTTTAGAGATCATTGTTGCAACTTTGTTGTTTGTTTGGTTTGGGTTTAATGTAGGTATTACCATAATTGACGGATGGGGTCTTAGGAGACAAGAATGCTTTAAACTACATAAAAAAATGTTTCCAACCGTAACTGATACCTCACGTAGTCCGGTCAATTTAGACATCAGAGGGTACAATAATTCGCACCCAGCTCAAAATTGGTAGTTATTGGTCAAAACACTATTATAAATGAAATCTAAAAAGTCTTCATCGATCCGATATCTACCTGACAAAAAAAAACTGGGGGTCACAAAAGCGGGTTTTTTGCGATTTTCAGCAATATCGTTTTGCTGAAAATCACGAAAAACTCGCTTTTCCAACTTTTTTAAATTACAAATCAAGCTTAGCCGCGTGTAGTCCGGTCAAATTAGAGCAAAAAATAGAAGTGAAGGTACGATAATTCGCACCCAGCTCAAAATTGGTAGGATTGTTCAAAACACTAATAAAAATTAAATCTAAAAAGTCCTCATCGATCCGATACCTGGAAAAAAAATATTGGGGTCAAAGGTCACAAAAGCGGATTTTTCTCGATTTTCACCCTCGTATGTCTCGATCCCGTGGGAAAGCCACCCTTAACACTTAGGGGTATAAAAAATAATTATAAACCTATTCTCATACCTACTGAATATATACATATAAGTTTCATCAAAATCGGTCAAGCCGTTTCAGAGGAGTATAAACACTAAAACTAAAATTCTTGTGTCACACAAGAATTTTATATATTAGATAGATAATTGATCTACTATTTTTGTCGGAACTAATTTTATGATAAAACTTACCGTTTTGCTGAAAATCGAGAAAAATCCGCTTTTATGACCTTTGACCCCCAGTATTTTTTTTCCAGGTATCTGATCGATGAGGACTTTTTAGATTTCATTTTTATTAGTGTTTTGAACAATCCTACCAATTTTGAGCTGGGTGCGAATTATCGTACCTTCAATCCTATTTTTTGGTCTAATTTGACCGGACTACACGCGGCTATTCTTGATTTGTAATTTAAGCTAGAATTTTGAAAGATTCCTCGTTGTTTGCGCGTGCAGTGAAGCTGATTATTTGGTTCTGACTACGAGTATATACCCATCAAACTCACTAACAAAACAACGGAGACTTTTTATAAATCTTAGATCCAGAGCTCTCGCCACAGAGGTAATGCAGCCACGAAAAATCTGAAGTAGACATATCGAGAATCGATTTAGAGGGGCTAATTTTATTGGTAGATAGATCTGGTTTGAAACTAATAATAGACGATGATGGAGCAAGCCTTTGCTGAATTATTGGAATATGTCATTGTGGCTTCATAAAGTTCTTGTTGAAGCATCGAGTTCAACGTTTTATTTTGAATCTTTTCAGATCACGGTGGAACAACTTAAAGAGAAAGTGAGGGAGCAGATGGGTATTGAGCCAGGCCTACAGCGACTTATATTCTGCGGCAGAGTACTACAGGACGAGAAGAAACTCTCTGAATATGGTACAGTTTGACTGTCATTTAGTTCTCTTAAGAAAAACCTACCTTGCATTTAAAGTACCGGTATCATACATGGAAGGCTACTATACATACGCGAAGCAATGAGACTGCTTCATTTTAACTGATTTGTTTCAAATAGTAATAACCCTTGAAGCCACGGTCTGGATTTTGGTGAGATCGGACTTGGTCCGCAGTAACCGTGTTTGGTAGCTTTGTGGTTCCTACTGTGAAACTTTATTTTTTAGTAGTCTCAATAAACCAAGACATACATGTACTTTGCGGGTCTATCTTTAAGACAAGACAAATTCGCAAGTTGCTCCAAACATTTTGGCCACTGTACAATAAATGGAAACATAACGTATCCTTATGTATCGGTTTCCAGATGTCCAAGGCAAGGTAGTGCACCTGGTACAGCGTGCACCTCCCAGTCCGGAGACTCGTCAGGGCGCTCCAAATGCTCCTACTGCGAACGCAGGAGCCGAAAGCCAAAATGGCACCTCGAATATGCAGCAGCAGATAAGGAGGCTCATGGTAATTATACAGGTTTTACTTTTCTAATGTAGCGTGTTCACTGAAAACTCATAATGCACCGTGCTTCCCGATACCGAATACCATCGGAGAGGCACAACCAGTCGATCCTATGACTGGTTTTCCACCACAGCTGTGTTAGGAAGTGGAGTGGTGAGCCAAAATTGCACAAATAGAATGTTTTTTTTTAAAGGAGCAATTTTAATTGGGTTTTTTCCTAGCTCACCGCTCCGATTCTTCCGTTAGCTCTGGTAGAATGTCAGCTTGAAAACCCAATTTTAAATAAGAATCATAACGATTATATTCGTTTTATTAATATGTTCATTGTATTCAGAAGTGACAAACTTAATGTAATGGAAAACATTTTGATGACTACAACAGTCGACAACAGAAGTGAGCTGTCTTGCGAACACGTGGTGTACTTATAAAACAATAACATGTATAAAACAATAACATCTGTATTCTCATGTTGTAAATTATATCACACTAAACTGCATTTTTCTACTATTGGAGTCGCTCGCTGGGCCTCCTGATTTCATCATGGAGCAACAACAAGCCATGACGATGTCACCAACCACCGGCAGACTGGAGTTCATCCGACGGATGATAGCTGAGATCAAATCTTCGCTCGCCTCCCTTAGAGCACACGTCGAAGGAGAGGTAAGACGTAGTATAAGGAAATTATTACAATGCATCGTATTCTAACACAAATAAGTAGTGTGTGTAGTAGTGCAGTATTTTTTTTATTCAAAAGTAATTTTGAGTGTTTGCAGTAATGGCTGTATCGTGTTAATGTCCCTGTCTGTCCTTCTCCTTTTTTAATATTGGTGGGATAATTATTACTCTGTATCGTTCCATGTGATAAAATTAACCACACTTACATGGCGGTACTAAATTAACTATAAGGGCTAATTGTTACCGTCTACGTCTTCTACAGTTGGACAGTGCAGTCACTGTCTATCTGTAAGACGACGTACGCTCGAGTGATAGAAGTGTTACCGTATTAAATTTTATTGCTAAGCCCATGTGGGCTGAAAAACTACCGCGTTTAAAAAAAGCTTCTGTGCAAATGTTTGCACGGGCGCTTTTTTAAACGCGGAAGTTTTTTAAACTCTCGGCATCGAACCGAGCGTTGAGAATCTAACAGTGTGCATCCCTAGCGTGTTGAAAAAGTGCACAGTTAGATTTTCAACTCACGCTGCTAAGTCAAGCGTTGAAATTCCAGTGCGCAGCAAGAAACCTCGCGTTAAAAAAGCGCCCGTGCATACGTAGGCTAACGGTAAAATATTTAACTATTTATTTGGTTAAATTTACTGATCGAAAGGATCAGTAAATTTAACCAAATAAATAATTTGGTAACAATTATCAAAAATAGGTACCTACCTAATACGAAATTATAATCAGATTTATATACTTTTAACAAATAGTTAAAAGTATATAAATCTGTAATAGCAAGTCATAATCAGTCTTATTTATATACGTCTTTTAAATTTTAATCAAGCAACTGATTAGCAAAATTCTTATTCATAAACGCTATTTAGAGCTAATTCGATAAGCAATGATTAGTAGCTGTCAAAATTAAACACCACCGGTACACGTTTAGAGCTTTTTAAGAGGATGCTGAGAGGGAAGATGGCAGATTTTATTTCAATCAGCTGATAGATTCAATAATATTATTGTGTGCTGCGAGGTAATTTTGTTCCTAACATCAACGTAGAGTTTCAACAGACACGTAGAAAACATACAGTATGCCTATATAAAGCTTTCCACACACATTTTGGATATAGGTTATTCAACTTCTTAGGTGGCCAGTGGTACAACAAAATTAGCCATGTCCTAAAAATTAATTCTATAACTAAACAACAATGTAAAATAGTGGTCACCAAATGGCTCGTAATTTTTGTGTTTCCATTTTATTATAATCTGTCTTAGGACAAACAGTAATTTTTATGACGTGTTTTAAATGTCTTGCTTGGTACGCGTCTCATGACACATCCTAGTTGTTATGAAGGAACAAGCTAAGTTTGTCCGATGAAGTTCTGTGGAATTTTGTGTTTTAGTCTGCATATTTCTTTATTATCCATTACGTGGTTTGCCAGGATAGTTGGGTGGCGAGTAATTCTTTCTTTATACAACTTGATATAGCTTTTTATTTCCTATTTGACTATCGGTATCTTCCGATCATGGTGTAGAGCTTCATTTGGTACAAACCATGGGGTGTTTGTGATTGTTCTTAGAAGCTTGTTCTGAAAACGCTGTATGATCTCTATGTTAGAGTGTGATCGTGTTCCCCATAGCTGAATGCCATAGGTCCATTAAGGCTTGATTAGAGCTTTATATAAGAGGGCTTTATTTTCCCAGTGTAATTGTGACTTTCGACCAAATAAGAAATGAAAATGGTTTATTATTTTTACGAGTAAACCTTAACAACTAGTGATTGAAGCCTCCTTTTAAGCAGATATGCCTGCGTTAGGAGACTCCGATCTTCCATAACTTAAATTAGTATCATTTACTTGTTATTTAAAGCAAAGGTCTAAACAATATTAGATAAAATAAAATTTTAAAAAGGAGAATTAAAGCTAAACATGCATCACGCACGCACGCACGCAGGCATGCGAGTGTGAATATGAACACGAATGAATCAGAGTGTATGCGTGAGGTTAAGAAGGCAGAGAGACAGGCATTGATTAGGTGTAGTGATATTCTTATTCCTGCAGTGCCTCCGTAGTTATCCAGTAAAACTTTCTTAGTGTCAGTCCAAGTTGCTTCCGTTTTGTGAAAATACGTCTGTGGTGTTAGAAACCAAGGTATTTGACATGGTCACCTTGAGGCAATATTATATTTAAAGGAGCTCCAATAAATTTGAGGTTAGATGGATATGATCATATTTGTACGCTTGCTGTCAAATAAGATCCCATAACTATGATCATATACAATTTGAACCATATGGAGATATTATACCGTCATAGGTTCTTCTTATAAAAATTACTCATACATCTCTGATCATATTTCTATGATAAGTCTCATATCGCTCTAACTAGCGTTTATGAATAAAGAAAAGTTAATCATTGCTTAAGAGCTAACTAATTTCAATGATTAGCTAGATTTTTATGAATAAGGCTGCAACCGTCTTATTACAAAACAAGATGTATATTTTGCCATAGAGCCAGTTTTTGTAATAAGAACGTAACTGTGATTAAAATACCGTTCTTTATACAAAACTGAAAACTTAGTTCGGTACTAAGTTGTCAGTTTTGTTTAAGGAATTTTACCATTGATGGAATAAAGTTCGAAATTCAACAATGGCTCCATAGTTTAAACCTAGGTATGAAGATACACCTTGTTTTGTATCGAATAATCTCTTAGTAGGATATTCAATTTATAATTTTCTATTTATGGCTAAAGTTCTTACTGGATATGTCATATTGTTACTAACAAAGTGGTCTAAATATCAGAAATAAAAAATTTTAATAAGACGGTATAATATGTTATTGGATATAGAATTTCCAAATGTGACTTCACCTTGTTTTATAACTATGCTATGCTACTCGATACATTCCTTTGAACTATGCATGATATTATAATCGGTCCTAAATTCTATGCATGTAGACAATGATATTATATTAAACAGATATGTTATACACTCACAAAATAACAAAAAAAAGTGTTCCGTGCAGCAGCGGCCTAGCACACATACCCACTTTTCATTCATTTTACATTTCACTACAAGTAGAATTGATAGAAAAGAGATGGCTTGATAAAAACAACACGAAAAAAAGTAACAGCTAGTGTTGTCAATTGCGCGTGAATGTAAACAAACATTATTCTGGCCACCAATCACCGAATGTGTCATCACAGACTAACAAATTGTGAATGGAGTGCATGCGTCCTTGTCGTCCTCACGACAAAAAAATGTATTTCCATTTCATTCTTTTTTCTAACCTCCAAATATGAAGATATTAGGAAAATAATTGAAATATATTAATAAATCGAAGTATATTGCGTACTTACATGTGGTATGAGATCCCTTGTGTTTTATTAAATAAATTTGGTATCATAATTGGTACACTTTATAAATACACACTATGACATTTTTTGTTTTTTTTTTGCTGTTTCTAACTCGTCGCCATGCGTGTCGCAGACTAAAGTCAATACGTCCCAATTAGGACGTTTTCGAGTCTTCACGATTGCGGGCTCACAACATATCTGCTTAATATAATATAATTGCATGTAGATGTTTTTGTTTTGTTACATTTGAAGTAACTTTCAATCGTTCTGAGGATTCGGTGATCAGACTTCACTAAGAATTAATATTATGTTACCATATTCGCTTAATGATCTTTCAAATTCTGCCATTATTATGGAAAGAAACTGCATTACAAACCCATCGAATCTTCAAAACGCAGCAGTAGCTTTAAAATATTTATGTATTTCTATTATACTATGATAATTAGATAGAAATGTTTTCGTTTATAGTTGTTTATGTTGTCAATGTACCTACTGTAGGAAAATAGGAGTTCACCAGCAAGCGGTGAAAGTCCTTCAGAGCAAATGGATACGGAACCCGCAACCGGTACGCCGCACGACGAGGTAATCTGTTGTTTTGTTATAGCGGTATGCGCAGTCGAGCATGTCATATGTTTTGTTGATAATATAGTAATTTGTGGTGTATCTACGCGACCTATAACACGACGGTAGACCCCAAAAGTATTAGTCATGAAAATAAACTGATACCAATGAAACAATTCCCGTATATTAAAAAAAAATCGCATTTCTAATCTCAGTCTCAATCCCCCTTATTACAAAACAAGGTTTATCTTCAGACCCAGGTTTAAAACATGGAGCCATTATTGAATTTCGAAATTTATTCCGACTACGGTAAAGTTCGTAAACACAAAACTGACAACTTAGTACCGAACTACGTTATCAGTTTTGTATAAAGAACGGTATTTCAATCACAGTTACGTTCTTACTACAAAAACTGGCTCCATGGTTTAAGCCATGTCAAAATATAAATCTTGTTTTGTAATAAGACGGTATATGTTAAAAATACCTCTAATTTATCTACATATTTGACAAGTCTTTGACATTGATCGTCGCTGAGATGAGATTCTGGATACAACAAAAACAGATACCTATTTAGGTAAATGTATTTTACATTTAATTGGTTCTCGGAAGACCTTTGTAAATGTTTAATGAATTATATCGATGTAGCTACTGCATATCGACCCAGATAGTAGCCAGCCACATGTGTGACCTTGTGGAACTATCTTTGAATAAGTTAATAGTTGATCAGTTTGTTCTAAGTCTGGCATATTAAAACTTGTATCACAGTTATTTGAACTGTTATATTAAAAATACGATTATTTTTCGTTAAAATATGTTATGAAGTATTCGAAAAAAGACACGAAACTTATCATTACCAAAATGATTTATAAAACCACTGCGTCATTTGATAAAGATATTTCCTTAAATCAATCCTTTAATAAATATCTTTACAACAGAAAGTTCGTACTCGAATCTGGTATCAATACAAAATACAATAAGAGCAATTTATTGCTCGAAAACCTCAATTTTATTGCTCCGCCATCGTGTTATAGCGTATTTTCTTGTGTTTTGTTGTGTTAACTCCTCCAAAAGTCCTTAGTGAGCTTATGAGGCTTATTTGATATATTGTTTTGTAGATATCTTGTAGTATGTATGTACTCATATTAAATTATTATGATTATTTCGTAAATAATATTTCTCTTGATTTAGAGTGTTTTGGGAAGTGCCAAAATGTCAGTGTCAAAAGTATTTAATGTGCTATTAGCAATGGGTTCGACATAAATATGTACATAGTTGTAATGAATGTCTAGAAAATAATAATTTACAGTCATTAATTATACCTAACAGACTGACAATAATTATACTTACCTAATTTGATGCACCGATAAATAAATGAGCGGACATTTTGCAAATCGTCAGCGTTGAGAGTAGATGTTGATCAAAACTTGTGTAACTTAACTTATCATCATGTATTGTTGTGAAATTGTTGTCATAAACTTACATCATGTTATGAACATCAAAATGAAAATATTTAAGATATTTTAACTGATTATGTATGATTGAATGCAGCCCGAACCACTACTTGACGAAAATGGGGATGAAACCACCGACGCAGCCGCCCGTGCTCAGAATGCACGACGAAGGTGGGTACACGACTGTTCATCTAAGGCTAGGGTCAAATCTGAGTGAATAAACACAGCGGAATATAGTTCGTGTAACATCGCCCCAACATTGCTAGCTGGCTGAATAGTTCTGAAAGAGCCAGATTTAGGCGAAAAAACCAGCGGATGGCGTGCAAAATTCCGCCGCGTTTTTCATCATAAATTTGCCCCAAGCCTAAACCACATTAATTATAAATTATCTTAGTAAAATATATGTCTACAGTCAACAAAAGAGATAAGTCTGCAGGCACCAGAACCAAAAATAATAGCGAAATTTATTTTTTAGCTGTAAATTTCTTTTAAATCGCACGCTAACTTATGATTGATTTCTTTTAAATCACTTATGACACACTTGAGTGTGTTTAATTTTTAAAAAGAACAACCCACGTTACAACAATGAACATCGGCACAAGGAAGTTAATTCCTGGCCTGCTTATCAAACTTCTTTGTTGACATTTTCCTTGGTACTCAGGGACAACTCTTAAAATTAATAAATCTTTAATTAACAAGTAGGTGTAATTATTTTAGAATAATAATAATAATAATCTTTATTTTTTCAAATTATGGATAAATTACTTTAAGAAATATCCCTGAGTGCGGGCAGTAAGGAATAACATTAAAATTGGTTTGGCTTTCAAATAATATCATTTTTCAAATTCTCTTGTTCATTTATATATAGATATCAATTTAAAAGTTTGCGTCCCACAATTGCTTGATAAGTACAGTCCCCGGCACGTAAGTTGGCAAGAGTAGTTGATGCGCAGAAGTCATTTTTTAGGACTCTTTGGTGGTCAAGCGGGACGCGGGGAATAAGGGAGCATCGTTCCGAGCACGCGATTGGTGCGTCGGTCGATACTCGCCTCCCGCACCTCGACCCGCGTTCCGTTCGCTCCCGATTACACTTGCGTGCACTTAAATTATACCCTTTGTTTTTGTTAAGTTTTTGATACGTTGATTGTTGTTACTATTTTAAATTAAGTTTATTTTACGAGTGTATTTTTGCGGCCTAATGAAGCTAGTTGACATTTAGTTCTCGTTAACATTGTTTTTGAAAGACCACAATAACTAAAAATATTTTACTAAATAATTTATTTATAACACCTAATAAACTTCACGAATTCCTCTCCTTTCTTTAAATTTCTTCTAAACAGACATGCTTAAAATAAATGATGACAAGAATAACTAATGACAAACAATAAAAGTTACAATTTTTTTGTTGCATAAGTGTACTTTGCGCGAACTAACCACTACCCCAAAACGTTGCCAAGTTACGTGCCGGCGATTGTACCTACACATACTTAAATTATGTTAAGTATAGAAAACTTAATGAAGGGGCGCGTAATTTTAAATTAGGGCTCGTGCAGACCGGCGCGATATGGTGGCCGAGACAGGCAGTGCTACCCTTGTCGTGCTCGCGATATCGCACCGGTCTGCACGAGCTCACATAGTCATATTTCACACTCCATTCTTCCGACAACTTTGAATTTGAATAAAGTCGATTTTGTGCATAATTTGGGACATTTTATGCTTACATTTGTTTATCATATTTCAAGGATCATAAGTTCATAACGTAGTAGATAAAAAGCAAAAAAAACATCATTGCTTTGTCAATAAGTTTCTAAGGGATCATATATAGCAGGGGTCGCGAACCTTTATGGATCAACGTGCCATTTTTTATAAAGAAATGTTTAATGAGGCCATAGACGTGCCGTCAAATAATGTTGACTTAGTGATTATTGGGAAAATAATAAAACTAAATACTACAAACTTTAAACAAAAATAAAAACTAAATTGCAATGTACATTCAGTCAAA
This sequence comes from Tiliacea aurago, assembly GCA_948098905.1. Classification (NCBI taxonomy): domain Eukaryota; kingdom Metazoa; phylum Arthropoda; class Insecta; order Lepidoptera; family Noctuidae; genus Tiliacea; species Tiliacea aurago. The sequence continues at coordinate 12,970,498 of OX402576.1, read as the reverse complement.
AAAGTATCGGGAATGGATGATTTGTATATGGTTCCAAATTCAATTTTTTATTTTTTTGTTGTTAGATTGGCACAACTGTTTTCCATTTTGGCGCGGAGTTTGAGTTGCATGTGGTAGTAATGACAATTAATGCGATTACGAATTAATTTCATTAGCGTGTGAACTCTTGAGTCTTAGCGTGTTAATTGCTATTGCTATTATATTTGCTAATGACGATAATTGATAATAATGAAGTATGTCAATTTTGTTATTAAACGAATTAAAAATCGCGTTCGCGTTTAGTTTACTCGCCGACTCGCCGGGTAGCGCGCATGCGCGATTGCTCGACGCTCTGACTATTTAGAAAAGTACATCGCTTCGAATTTCACAGAATTTCGCGAGTACATTTAATTTGCTAACTGCTAAATGATCATTCACACGCTAACAATGAATGCGAATGCTAATTAATCCATCACTAGCATGTGGTATTTAAATTTAATGCAGTGCTGGTTTTAGTTAGATCAATCTAGTATGTATTGCGAATTTCATAATGGCCAAAAACATCGAACAAAGAGTTTGTCTTTAATTTTGCATCGCCAATGGAATTTCGTGTTCGAAGTCACTGAAAATTTTACAGAAGGCTTACGGTGAATCGATTTTATAAAAAACAGGTGCTTATGAGTGTTACAAAGCGGTCGAGATATGCTGGAAAATTTGCCTCGCCCTGGTAGGCCATCAACGTCTTCAGCTGAAGTTAACATCACAAAAGTGAAGGAAATAGTGACTGAAAATCCTCATTCAAGTTTGAGAGAGATAGCCGCTGAACTTTCTGTGTCTCTCGAGTCGATCCGTATAATTTTAAATAATGACTTGGGTATGAAACATGTTGCCGCTCGGCTAGACCAAAAAAACCTGAATTTTCTATCAATCGCATTAAATTCGCTGAAGACATGCTAGAACGTGTCAATTCGGACCCAACATTCATGAAACGCATTGTTACTGGTGATGAGACGTGGGTTTACGAGTTTGACATTCAAACTAGTCAACAAACTTCGGAGTGTCGCCTTCCAACTGAACCGAAACCGAAAAAACCACGCCAAAGCCGATCAAAAGTGAAAGTCATGTTGACTGTTTTCTTTGACTATCGCGGTGTTATGCACTCGGAATTCTTTCCGGAAGGTCAAACGGTAAATAAAGTATATTATTTGAGCGTCATGCGGCGTTCAAGAGAGCAAATTCGAGGAAAAGCCAGATTTGTGAATAAAAATACTTGAATTTTGCACCACGATAATGCGCCTTCACACAAGGCCATCATTGTGAACGAGTTGTTGACCAAAAACTCAACAAATACCATCGAGCAACCACCTTATTTACCAGATATGGCTCCAGCCGACTTCTTACTTTCTCCTAAACTCAAATTACCACTTCGTCGCACCCGTTTTAATTCGGTAGAAGACATAAAGGAAAATTCGCGGTGAGAACTAAACTCAATTCCGGAAAAAGCGTTTAAAAAATGTTTTGATGATTTGATTATTCGTTGGCGTATGTGTATCGTTCCTGAAGGAGCATACTTTGAAGGAGATAAAATCAATTTGGATGAATAACTAACATTTTGTGAATTATTGATCTTTTCCCGGTACTTTTTTGACATAGTAGTATATAATGAATAAAATGTAATAAAATATGTTATACGTGTAATTCAAATTAAAGTAACATTAGTGTGACTGCTGTTGTTGCAGATTATATGCATAGCAAACTTTTATTAGGGTTGTAAGATGTTACTTTTAGCAAAATGTATGCTGAACTGGAGCCATCCGCCAAAATATTTCTAAGTGAGTCTTTAATAATGACTCGCAGGCATCGGTAGATGAAAATACGGTTAAATTAAAATAGCACGAGCTAGCATCACAGTTAAATGTGTCTGGAATAGAATTCCATGATTCCAAAATTTTGTTACTGCCATTTTTACGTGTACTTAGATTGTTTGTCAATCTTTTAGTTTCGATCGGTGGCGTGCCCAATATATTGTGTCACGTGCCATTGGTTGGTCACCCCTGATATATAGGATCTAAGACCATGAAATGCTTTTCGTTGGTAAGCGCATCACTTGAGAATGGCGGAAATGATTTTCAAGAAAATTTTTGATAGGTTTCCCGGAAAATGTTAAAATTTGGGAAAAAAGGAACGTCCTTTATTGTATGGGGTTTTTGTATGAATTATGGTTCGGGCAGGACAACGTCTGTAGGGTCAGCTAGTCCTTTAAGAAATATATGTACATTATACCGAAGCTCACAAATGATTCATATATTACATTGTCATATATCTATGATCCTAGAAAGTGTATTAAATGGCAATTTGAATACGTATAAAATTCGATTCGATTCCGAACAAAGACGTCAGGAATGCGCTTGATCATCTTGCTGTCTCTCTAACACCCATAATTGTAGATCGGAACAGATAGTTCAATTTAGGATAGCGAACATAACCATAGATGTAGGGTAACACAGTAGAGTAAGCAAAAGTTTTTAATTGTCTGTGAGTAGTACCCGCTTCTTAAAGTATTTCCCATATTTTACCTGACGTTCTGTATAAGATATCGTTATGAAATTGTACTACCTATTCCGATCTATGCTCATCATTTCTAGTTTACTAACACATTTTACTAACATATTAAAATATCAGACATCAACGTATGATGACAGATATTTTGATATATTTGAATGAGTCTCGACCTCCCCACGAAAGGAGCTACAGAGCGATTCGAGCGTTGCGTGCCCGCCACTCTCGACCCCGCGACCTTGGGCAATTGCTAGAAGAACTAGAGACACTTCAAGAACAATTCGCCCCCTACCGGGCCAACTACGTCAGGATGCTTCGTGCTGCTAATAACCCTGAGGTCAGTACCCTGCTGCATACTCTGGCATTACTTATTACTTAACTGGAGTCGAATAACTTTGGGACTACGGGTCTCGGGAGGAAGCTTTTGCCCTGCAGTGGGACAAAACAGGCTAGATTTATAAAAATAAAAGGTTAGAATGTTTGGGGTCCTTTAGGGTTAAAGGACACAAAAAAAAGTAAAAGAATGGTAGCTTAAGGCTCTTGTTTTCCTGACAGCGGTGCGGATACATGACAGCCGCAATAACGACCATCAGGAAAAATATAGCACTACATGTTTTAATTGGGTGTGTTATATGTAAACCTCTGCCCAACCCTTCGGGGAAACAATGGGTGATGTTATGTATATTTTAATTGTGTCAAAAAACGCTGCCATAGAAACAATACCAAGTTATTATCATATGTTACATTCTCGTCGTCGTGTTTCAAACAACTAACTAATTATATGTAATTCAATCCAAAAGCCTCCCGTATTTACCGAAGAAGAGCGCATCAGCGCACAACGTACCGTGGACATGGTCTCGGACATAATGCACAGCTTCGCGCACGCCTACCACGCCGTCAGCGACATTAACTTCCAAGTCGGACAGCGCAACCCGCGCCTCACGTCTGACGCCAGTGTGGTACGCCACCCTATCCCAATGCAGGTACGTTCAGTCTACTTTTTAGGACCTTAGCAGATATGCTCACAACTAGGAAATGAAATTCGTGATCAAAAATGTAAACAAAAAAATGTCATCGTCAAAGTGAAGTTCAGGGATAGTCAACATTTCCCTAGTCATTCTAACCATTTGGGTTTATTATATTTCGCGCTTTTCAAAGCACGCTGAAGCGGCGTGTCAATAAAAACTCTGAGAGATACATTCAATCACGACAAACGTCAGAAACCGAATGACAGTAAAACTTCTCTCTATGACGAATGACCAAAACAATATGGCGACCGGTAGGGACGCCCAACTTGAATCGATTATTATAACGCAATATTATTTAAGTTTTTTTTTTAAATTATTCCTTTGTTTAGAAAGAAAAAAATATATAAATAGAAGATAATAAAATAATGGAAGTCCAAATGTTTAGAGCTTATGTATGTTTATTGCCAGTATCAAAAAAAAAAAAAGAACAAATTGCGAAATCTGAAAATGGTGTGCAATATAATATTTTACCTGTATAAATAAGATACATTATATGCTTACAATTTTAACATTAAATTATAGTACTTTTTGACAAAGTACAGAATTGAGGTTATCGATCTTGGTCTCGAATTTCATTTCCCAGTTTACTTTTAAGTTTTTGCATCGGTGATTGGCTATTTTACAACTTCATTAATAACTTCATCGCCTCTTGAAGCGCTCTTGGCGTTCAGTCGCAATAACAAAATCGTGCATTTCAGCGATTGCTTGTCTTAATAGTCGCATGTCTGTTAAAGTAGTTAACCGACTTCATTTCGTCAGTGTATGAGACTATCAGTATTATGATTTAAATATGTGTTGTTCGGTAGGCACACATCAATGTAGTTCAATCTAACCGGCGCTCGCCGCCACAGCAAGGACAACAAGTGCCAGCAGCGCCACAAGCGCCATCAGCGCCATCAGAGCCAGCAGCGCCATCCGTGCCAACAGCGCCATCTGCGCCAACAGTGCCATCTGTGCCATCAGCACTGTCGACACCAGCAGCGCCACCAGCGTCACAAGTGCCATCAGCGCCACAGGCGCCACAAGCGCCACAGGCACCACTGACGCCCGTAGCGCAGCCACAAGCCAACGCCAACAATATCCAAGTGCAATCAAGGGCCCCTGCCACACAGACATCTGCAAACGCTTCTGGCACGAACACGAACAGAGCCACCGCTCAGACCGGTAGGACCACCCAACCGACTGTCAATATAAACATTCAGCCAGATCCCATCACGTATCAAGTAGAGATAGAAACAAGGGTCCCGATCGCGTTCCCCTTAGAGAACGCTCTACTTAACGGGTTGACTAACGCCGCCGCTGTGGTGAATGCTCAAGAACAGGCGCAGGGTCAAGGCGCGGGCGCCGCCGGACAGGCCAACAGGCGTCAAGTGCTGCTTGGTAAGACGTTTTCAATAAAGGGGAACTCCTTACCATGCTCCAAACTTCACGTAATCTGCTTCTTATCTTAATAAGATGATTTATTAGCTACGAGTTGCCGCCACCGGCTCAATCTTTAATGAGTAATGTACATTACTTTATTACGGTATCTAGCTTAGTAAATTATAAATCAGTAAATAGATTGCTTAATAATTTCGACTGTAATTACCTCCTCATTGTATTAATTTTCATGTATTTGTCGTAGATTTTGAGAATTTGTTTAGAGGATTGAGCCAATCTGGCAGTCTTGGTGGAGTAGAGGTCGTGATGAGTATGGAAGAGATACCGCACGGAGGCGCCATTGGTTTGGGCTCCATTGTGCAAGGCAATAATAATAACGCTGCGGTAAATGCTGCAGTAAATGCTACGGCCGCTCAACAGCAGCAACAACATGGCGAAGGTAAACACTACTTTTACTCACTTTATCGTACTTTATTGCATTAATTTATTGTTGTCATATCTAAGTTAACGTCAAACAACTCTTCTAAAGCCATTTGCAATCCATAGAAAATCTCTATTTAATTCTTTACTAAAACAACATCCTCATTCCCTAGTATACCTCACCCCGATGCCGTGGGGCGGGCCGCCGAGCGCTGACTTGCTCCAGAACATCGTGTCATCAGTGATTCGTCAGGGGCTCGTGCCCGGGGTAGAAGGCGTCACCCTGCACATTCCTACCCAGCCGAATCCGGCTCAACTAGCGCCAGTTCTTCAGGCGTTGGCCAATCCGAGTATGCCGAATCCGATATGGCATCCGGCTCAACTTGCAGAGCAGGCCGCACATGCCGCTCAGGCTGCACAGAACAATCAGGCCGCACAGAACAATCAGGCTGCACAGAACAATCAGGCCCCACAGAACAACCAGGCCCCACAGAACAATCAGGCCGCAGGGCAGCAGGCCCCAGCTCAGGAATATGTCTCACAGCATCATCCTGTTACTCGTAAGTTATGTTGGCTTCTGTTATTCGTATTATTGTTATATTATTATTTTTTGGTAAGACACACTAGCAGCTAATTATGACCAGGGACCATTTTGGTTACCCATTGAAAGGGTTTAAACAAACACACACGTAATAAAGTAAACGAAGTATCGATTTTTACTACTAAACTAAAATCACAATAGAATCCAGGCCCTGCAGTACCGACATAGATAGCGGTCGCTTTACGACCGAATTCGATCGCAAAGTGCTAATGGAATCTATAGGCGGTCAAAATTGCTTGATATATGCACGAATAAATCACAATCTTGTCAAGCATTTTTGACTGTCTAGGGACTCCATTAGGACTTTGCGACCGTATTCGGTCGTAAAGCGATCGCTATGTATGTCGAGACTGCACGCCCTGGACGCTAATGGGCTATTCCGTTTATAAAATGAAGCATGTCAAAAAATGTACGTGGTTCAACGACATATAATTTAAAAAAAAATGGTGTAGTTAGTAAAACCATTAATTTCAATTAAACCAAATACAGCCACTTTTGAATTGTCAAGGAGTTGGTTAGTCAGAAAGAAGAAACTAGTTCCTATAGAGAAGAACGGGCAAGAAACTCCATCGCCACTCTTACTAACTTACTATCAACGATATTTTTTACTCTTTAAAATTATAGTGCTGTTTCTATAGCCCAGTCTTAATTAGTTCTGATCATTCTCTTCTTGTCTAAGTAACATGTTTGTCTATCACCAGCACCGAGCCTGCACGTGCGTCGCGCTACGACTACCACGCGCGCCCAGGCCGTGTCCCTGGCTAACTTGATCTACGACAGATTCTTGCAGTGCGACAGCCAGCATGCCCGCCGTCGTCTGCAACGCCGCAGGTACTTATAAGCATAGATATCTGAACTAAGCTTACCATCTTCAATCCTTGATGCAATTTAGTTATATAGATTAGTGAATCTACGTCCGTTTTTTTTTTTCTGGGTGGGAAATTATCAAATAACTTCTCCCGCTCTAGGCGGAGCGGGCGGAGCGTGCCAGACTTTTACTGACTAAAACCCACCCGTGTTCCTTCCGTTGCCTGTGTGCCAGGGCCACGGTATCCCTTTCCGACAAACTCGCAACCCTGGCAGGCATTGGTCCTAACGTACCCCGTCAGTTGGTGCTGACATCTCATTGAGGCGCGCGTGGAACACAACGCGCCGTCGACCCGGGCCTGGTCCTTATCGGACGGCGAGCTACCCATTGCTTACCGTCCGCAGGCCCGCGCCTCCGGTGGCCGGAAATCGGCTTGGACGATCGACCCCATGGACCCCATCAATCGTATGGATTGTGTGATATGAAATTTATTAAAAATGAGTAGAACAGGAGAATGGAAGAGTATCATATTTTGTGTCCTCCGCAGGTATCATGGCATAGGGGCAGGCAAAAATCTACTCTCAGACAAACTAATAGGTCCAATTTAATAGTTGTAGAAAAATCAGCATCATGCAGGTCATAACATCAAACTAGGACATTATTCGGAATACACACATCTTTTTTGTTTTATTCATCTCTTTATAGCTTTACAAGGATATTTAAGCGGGTGGCTAAAATCAGAACTAACGTACCATCTTGTTTTGTCCATACAATTTCTGCGAAAATTGTACAGAAGTTTCCAACAATCTGTCAATGTAGTCGAGGCGCCAAAAGATCTTTCTAGCAGTGTACAAAGTTTATCTGTCGAGGAATCAAATAACATTATAATCATTTTAAAGGGAACAACAGCAGCAACAGATTGCTGCCCAGGAGCGCGCCCGTGCCGAGCGAGTTGCTGCACAACATATCGAGTACCTGATGCATCGCAATCATCACATCAATGACGTGAGTACTAAGAGAATATAACACTGGAGAAGGTGGATAAGCCCAATCTTCTGAACAAAAATGTCTGTCAGTTTTGGCGGGGTACGCGGTAGCTACAACAAAAAATAAAACTAAATCTGCTTGCCTGGAAAGGGAAGACATTTTCTAAATGTCTTATTTAAAAACAGATAATTGGAAATCTCTGTTTCTATGGAAAATTTAAAATCGGTTTAAATGTCTGTAACACTATTTTTCGAAAATGTTCTTAACTAACTTTTCAGACCTTTGTGTCCTGCTTATGCGGATGAAGTTTCATTAAAATCGGTTCAGTCATTTCGAAAAGCAAGGGCTTGAAAGTTTGTATGAAATGCCGTAAGGTGTAAACTACCTACATCTTGCACTAGGCCATCTTGTTATTGATATAGACACTTGAGCGGCCATGTTTGTTATTTTGCTACGCACTCGAGCGGTTTTAGGCGGCGGTGCTTTGTTGCTTTTATCATATAATAGGCTGAAATTAACATGTTGGGTTCAATTCGCCGAAATTATTTTAGTTTTCATAAAGAAAAATTTGAGCGAAGGTAGGAAAGAAATACTATTAAAGAGAAACGCGGGAGCCTTCGGTCTCCCGGAAAGTGAGTTAATATTTAAAGTGAATAAGCAAGGAGATGGTACGATATTTAGGTATGCGAGGAACTAGGCCAAGACCTGTCCCCCAAAACTTCTGTTATTAATAGATTTTTGGTATAAACTAAGAGCAACATACTTACCTTCAGTTTTTACACTATGTGGTCCCTTAACTTTGATCTATTAAATATATTCACAGGGAATATAAAATAACTTAATATTAGCCAAAATCTTCTCATTGAACACTGACTACACTGGCACTCTATTTAAACAATGGCTGAAAATTATAGGCAATACACACAAATAAGTTTTAAAACTTGGCATAAATCAAAATTTAGGACAACAAATAGACCATTTGCGTTTTGTTATTGAAGAAAGACTCACTTCATAGATTTGTTTGAGAACGAAACGCAAAAATACGGCAAACACACCAGTAGCGAATACCCTGTAGCTAAGGAAACGTCACTATCTACGGAGAAACACGAGTCTAGGTCGTGCTCGGGGAGAAGATATTTCGAGAAGGGTAGACAAGCGATTGCTATTATACAGTAGAATAGAAATAGCAAGCGTCATGGTAAGCCTGCTGGTGTGCGCACTGTCTCAGAAGAGTAATATAATGTAGCCGACACAGAATTTAGCTGATGAAGTGATGGCTAAACAGCGTTGCCAGATTTTTTTTCGGGTGCAGCGGGTTCTTGAAACCTTTTAAGTAAAAAAGCGGGGTTTTTTAGTCGAAAGCAGGAAATAATAAAAATACATAATTAATTATTTACGTATTTTTATAAAAAAAAGTCAATATTTTATTTTTGGAAAAAAACATTAAGTACTCAGTAGTTCTTTTATTTTTACTAATTACTTATGCTTTTATTTTAGTTCTAAATTATGCTTTTATTTTAGTTCTAAATTAAGTTTACAATGATGGTAGATAAGTCGTCATAGAAAATGTATGTTAGAGAAAAAACGTTACTTTACTTATAACAAAAAGTATATCTTATATCTTCAGGGGAATATAATATAACAAGTAATACATTACTTACGAATGACTAATTTATTTTTTTATCCCCGAAACGCGGGCTGAGCAAGTGAGCATGTCCGCGGGGGACATTTAATTTTAGGTTAAAAATCGGGACGTTCCTGCCAAAATCGGGACGTCTGGGAACGCTGTGGCTAATGTATATTTTTTGTATTTTCAGGAGCACATGACTATTATTGTGCGTCTGCTCAACAGCGCTCCATCACAGGAGTCTTGGTTCAGCGCTTTCTTGCTGACTGTTGTAAGTATTAGTAGTATCCACATTAATTACCGTAAGACATTTGGTCGTCATTGACCCTATCTCGGTTGAAGTCATAAAATTTCACGATGAAGTTACTCTCCAAATAATGGAATGGGTTATTCTTAACAGTTTCTGATTTTCATGACGTTCACATGACGCGATAAATGTGATTGAACGTCAATAAACGAAATAAAAAAGTAAAACATGTTTGTTCTACTTCGGCCACTCAATCGATACTATTGTTAAGCAAGCACAGAACGATTTGGACTAACTCAACCTGTGGTTTCAACAAAATCTTCTCACGATTAATACAGCTAAAACAAATTACATGATATTCACAGCAAAAAAAAAAATCGGCAATTATACACCATTAAAAATAAATAATCAAACCATAAATAAAGTAGATCAAGAAAAATATTTAGGACTAATTGTGGACAGTAAATTGACGTGGCTTCCACATATTCAAAAAATTTAATCAAAAATACAATCACTCATGGGTACCCTACGAGGTATCGTTCGTTGCTTACCCCGCCAAGTTCGCTATTTAATCTACTTCTCCCTTGTTAAGCCACATATCGACTACCTAGTGGAAATATGGGGTACCGCTGCTAAGTCACATACGAACCAAACTGCTCAAAATAAACTACTAAAAACGTTATTTAACTATGACTATCTAACTCCAACAGAAACTGTTTACAAAAAAATTTAAGTAATGAATATAACACAAATATACATATATAACACATGCATACTAATTCGAAAAATACTAAATAAAAATATACACACAAATATAACCTTCACAAAAAATATTAAAAAACACAAAATGTAACAGAGACGTGAACAAGACTTTTTAAAACTACACCCAACCCGCACAAACTATGGAATAAAAACTATCGTGTACGAAGGATCTAAAATATTTAATAAATTACCGAGAGACATCAAGGAATCTAAATCCAAAACAACTTTTAAAAAGCTAATTAAACAATTTATAGAAAAACATTCACATGTTATAGTGTCGAGCCACATCCAGTTGGCGTTTATTGAGTGTTACACGGATACTTGTTTGCATGTATCGAACGAACATTTTGAGTGACCAAAAGATTTATAACCTACCCTCGAAATATTTTAGATAATCGAGGTCTAAACTTTGTAATACCCCCAACTTTATGCAATTATCAAGTGTTTAGTTTTAATATTCTCATGTAAGTGAATAGTGTAATTCTTATGAGAATAAATGATCTTAAACCAGAAAACAAATTAAATCTATACAAATAAATAAAATTGAAGTGTCTGGTTGTAAGGTCTAAATAACAGCTTTTTACTTAATGCGTATTATGAAAGTATGTACTTATAACAAAAAACTTAGTTTTTTTTTGTTTGTTTGTTCCGGCTAATCTCCGACACGGCTGGACGGTTTTTGACGGGACTTTCACTGGCAGATAGCTGATGTTATAATTATAATATACAACATGTGCCAGAATTAACGCACAACCTCTTAAGGGGTCACACACTATTATGAACTTTTTTTTACTATTGGAGCAAACATGAAATCGCGAAAAAAAATTCAGCTATAGCTACATGTATGTTCTCATATCTCGTCAAAATGTAGGGAACAGCTGATTATTTTTCTTAATTTCAGGTTTGGTGCCATAGTAAAAGTGTTCATAATGATTAGTACAATGACCCTTTAAGAGGTAGTGCGTTAATTCCGGGACATGTATAATTTATTTTAGAAAAAGTCACGCCGGCGAAGTTGCGGGCAGCAGCTAGTACCATAAAATTGTTATGTATTCACACACACATATAATTGTTCGTATGAAAAATATACAAAAGCATCCGATTTTATTTTGATTAATTATTTACACCGCAAAACACTATTAATCTTGCATCAAAATGTTTCTGCCAAACGGTGTAACAATGTTGTGTCATTGGATTCGTTACCATGGATGCCGCTTTGTTGCGACTGGTTTGTTGTTTAGACACCTGAGGGCCTAGACAAAGTAACATTCGATTAGCGATAACGATAACGCTAGTAGAAAAGCCCAAAATGTATGGGGTTGGCATAAAAACTGCGTGCTCCGAAGCCGAATACCCCGGTGTATATTTCCCGTCTCCACTACATCACCGACGCGAAAGATATCGTGAAGTACGTGCGCCAAAGGCTGAAGTTTGCGCCGAGAGTGCAGCTGCTGGAGTTGCATCGCAACGTCAACTTTAAGGCGTTTGTGGTATACCAACGTGCTACCTGCCTCGGGTGATGGAAGAAAGCTTTTGGCCTCAGGATGTGGTGATCCGCGCTTTCGCGGTCAAGTGCCACCAGAACGCACAAAGACTTAGTACATCTCAGTGATAGGTACTAACATAGCTTTAAGTTTTATTTACTAACGCAATTGTTAATATATTCTGTATAGATACTTAGGTTAAGGTATTCATCTATGGGTCTTTGTAACCTGATAATAAATGGTTTATTATTATTATAAGCTATTGAAATGTCACGTGATCATAGGTCAACGAATAGAAATTAGCTAGCCAATGTTATCATCATTCGATTCCATGAAACGAATCGATGAGTAGCCAAGTGGCACTTTTTGACAAGCGTTATCGCTAGTGTTCGAGTCGTATGAAGGAACTCGAATTGAAAACTAGCGATAACGCTTATCAAAAAGTGAAATAACGATAGCGATTGTAAAATTAGAATCGCTCCGAAGCGAATGCTATTTGTCTAGGCCCTCAGTCCAGAATAACCTATTCAATTATATCTCTTCAGGTTTCATATGGCACGTGGCCGAAATCGGGCGCAACTAAAGGCGCCATCTTGTTTTTTCAATACAGTTCAAGTGTTTACTAACAGCCGCAGCGCCCCTCTGTCAACGTCATTGGAGCACCAAAATATCCTTGTGGAGAGCACCCATCTTGACGCGGGGCGGGATTGGTAGCACTGAATTTTGTTCGGTTTAAGGTGAATGCGCGTATAGCCCGCAAAATTCAAATTTTCTTACGTTTTTTGCAATTTGCAGGTTATTATCAGGTTGTATGTGGATCTAAATATGGTTCGCGGCTGTATCAAATATTTATTTATAGAATTATAATCATAAAAATCATCAATACAAGTCTCTAAGTTCATATTACCCTATTGAATGACTATTTCATGAAATCATGACATTGGAGGCCAATTCTGACTTAAGGAATTGTATTGCTATTTGTTACGGTCGCGAATCATACTTTAATCAACATACAACCTGACTCCGACCTGCTAATTCCAATAAAAACGTTAGAAAAATAGAATTTCGGACTACCTTAGCGCATACCCCATAATTGAGTTCAAAATGGCGACTGACGAACAGAACTACCAATCACATGACTGCGAAATTCAGTGCTACCAATCGCGTCACGCGTCAAGTTATAGTGAACGCACAGTAGCAATGTATTTAGAGAGTAGGACATCAAGTAAAAAATATGAAATATTTACATTTCACAGGCCCGTCACTTGTTCCTGCCGGAACCTCTGCAGTCACTGAACGGGGAGCCCGTGCTGATCCCGCACGAATTCATGCAACTGCGCGTCCTTCTGCGCAACTACATACAGAACTTGACAACGCGCGCCAGCGCCGATGCCACAGACAACTCCATTCTCGGAGTTACTGATTTCTTTGTCAACGAGTTCACCGACTTCATCAATGAAATGGTAAGTTGAACTGAAAATAGGTATTTTTACTATGTTTTTAATTTCATCGCAGTTTTTTGACGCTCCATAGGTTAAAGATGATTATGATGTTAATGACCCTAAAACAAGAAAGTCAGGGTAAATCCTTCGATAAAGATTCAGGATTAGCTTCGTGAACGACCCGAAAAATATGGCCTTACACAGCGCGAAAAAAAAGTTTTTGATCTTATAACTAGAGTATTCCTTTTTTACATTTTGCCATTTACAAAAAAGTTTAATTTGAAAAGTGAATAAAAAAAAGACTTTCTTTTTTAAACTTAAAATCAATACTATGAGTATTTGATTTTGAGACTAGTATGGTTAAATTGGACATTACTGACATCGGTGAAACAAGAACATCGTAAGGAAACCACCAGTGCTATTCTGTAACTATCTCACCGTGAAAACTTAGATGAAGTGACCGTGAACTGTCAGTGTCATCCCACCTAGAGATGGACCAAGGATTACATTTACAATCATAATCGAGATTTTGAACCGAAACTCAATTTTGTTTTTTACATTAAATTGGGTTTTACTAAATTTCTGTTTTGCTATTTTATTTAAAAACCCCTTCAATAGTAATGTTAAGACACATAAATACTAGGTTTGAAATAATAGAAAATGATCAATAGAATTGGCATAAAAATATTATTTAAATCTCGATTATGATTGTAAATGTAATCCTTGGTCAATCCCTAGCATTAGTGAGATGACACTGACAGCTCACTCCACGCAAGAATTCGCGGTGAGTTTTTAACAGAATCGACGTGTTGGACCTTGAGCAAGCGTGGCAATCAATGCTCGTGCCTACTCTGTATGAGAAAATTAAACTAAATTTACTCAATATTATTATTATATTATTATAATTTAATATGAAATTAAATTAAAACAAATATATATTCCACAACCTACACTATTTTTCCATCATGAATCATTGCACCCTACACAGGACAGCATAACTCCTCTTCGGGACGAGTTTGACGCTTATTGCTCGATTCGCTCCTTATTCCGCGCTCGCCTGCCCGCTTTGATCGGCGCCGTCATGTCCGAATCAATGGGAGACATGTATGCAGCTCGATTCTACGCCATCTTCTCACGGCTCTATACTGATTTCTGCACACTGATCTCGCACTTGTGCGTTGAAGGACTCGACGGCTTGCGGCAGCTTTACAGGACTTTCTTGGTAAGATTCTGTTAAATTAATTATGTTTACTGTAAATTTCCAAGATTATATTAGACTTTATAGACATAGGTGAAAAAACATCATGAGAAAACCTGTACTTTTAAGAGCGTGTACGACGTACGGCATTTCATACAAACTTTCAAGCTCTTGTTTTTCGAAATGACTGAACCGATTTTAATGAAACTTCATACGCATAAGGATACAAAGGTCTAAAAAGTTAGTTAAGAATATTTTAGAAAAATAGTGTTACAGCCAAATTAGACCGATTTTAAACTTTCATAGAAACAGAGATTTCCAGATAACTGTTTTTAAATAAGACATTTCGAAAATGTTCTTAAGTAACTTTTTAGACCTTTGTATCTTGCTTATGCGTATCAAGTTTCACTTTCATCATTCATTTCGGTTCAGTCATTTCGAAAAACAAGGGCTTGAAAGTTTGTATGAAATGCCGAACGTCGTAAACGCTCTTAATTAATATTCCTGAAATCGTCAATCCGCAAGCGTGGTGATATGATCATGTCCTTGTCCAGGCCTTTGTCCTGCAGTAGGATAGTGACTAGCTGGTATTGTTTTATTATTATTTGATACTCAAAGGACATGAGCCATATTTATTCTTACCCAAATTTGTGTACAAAATTGTCGACGCGTGTATAAAATCCTTTCAAAAGAAATATTATTTTATGTCATTGTTGTTTCTACAGGACTTGAGAATCCGTTATTTTGATGAATCCATTCAAGGAGTGGTGTTGGTTCTTGCCAATGAAAATCTGAACGCTATCATCAACACTTTGGGCTCACATTGCGCTCACATTCAGCAGCATCTGCATCGCCGGCCAGGAATTTCCGTGCCATCGGTAAGATATTTGAAGATGCATAACTAATTACGGAACACTACGAAGTGCCCAGCCTTCAAAACTTTTATAGACTGAATGCCAACAAACATATATTATGCGTGGACATTTCCTAAAGCTATGGAAAAAAATACTCAAAGAAAAAGCCGAGTTATAATAAAGTGGAATAAGCCCCCAGAAAATCTTGTGATAACTCCCACACTGAACTGCTTCAAGAACTGACTGGACAGATTAAATATCTCCAACCTATTTGAATCACGCATCAGCTAATTAGCCGCTAGTGTGTCTTACCAAATAATAATAATAAATGGAACTGGCTGATTTTATAGTTATTTCAGCCGCCCCCGCTTGAGGACGACGAGGAGCCAACTCCGATGGAGGTGTCGCCGCCTGCTCAACCGGCGCGCGAGGCGTCAGCGGAGAACCCACTGCCGACCAATCCCGAGACTTCACAGACTAGTACCGCGCAAATGCCGGAGGAGGCTACCCTCCCTTCGCCCCCAACTCCCGCCCCCGCTCCTGCCGGCACCCAGGCTACCACATCGGTCGCTTCTTCCCCCGCCCGCGCCACTCACACCGCGACGTCCAACACGGCGCCACAGTCGCCCGTCACTTCGCCCAGTCGTGTTATGTGAGTTCTAAGGTACCCCTCAGACTAAAGATTTTTAATTGGCCGATAGCTTAGTAGGCTAAATTTCTTTTTGGGCAGAACGCCTTGTTTCTTTATTAAGTCTCTAAAGGCCTCGATGTACTTTCATCTTACTGAAAACGCAAAATTTCATTACATGCTTACATTTACAGAAAACTTGTGCTGATCATTCATAGGCTATTATAGGCATAGATCCACCTTTATTCACAATTTAACCCAAATCCATTAACTCATAACTCCGAATGATAACAAAATATATACAATAAAAAAAAATGGATAAATTGTTTTTTTTATTTTATTTATTTTTGTTATTTTTTATATATTTTAATGTATTAGCTCAATTAAGTCTGCATCTAAAAGGGCCATATCTGCTCCTTTAAATCCAACTAAACTGTTGGCCGATTAAAAGTTTGTTCTCCACGGGGGTGACTTTAGATAATAAGGTATACATTTAGATCGTAGCAAACCTTGCTTGTTGGACATGTTATTAATTTGTGATCATTATTTAGGGCTCCGAAGGAAAGGAGTGAGCCTGCAACTCCGACGCGCACCACAAGTGACCAAAACATACGATTCGTAAGTGTTACTAAGTCATAATAAGAACACAACCTCGAAAGCGAAAACTGTACTTAACTAAATAACTTTAGATAGTTCTCATGGTAACGTATGTTCAAATTAAAAAATTAGAATTTTAAATTGCTAAAGCATTTAAATTTTTCCGAATAAATAAGTAGCACTTACTTCAAGTCGGAATAACTTGGAGCTGTTATATCGTGGTTACGTAATCGATTAATGATGAAACGTGAAAGTAAATAGTATAATAGCGTAATAGTGGCGGAAATATTGGCACAGTTTTATTAGTTGGCGTTGCACATGCACTGCTTAATGTTTGGTTGTACCGGGCGCTATGCAGGTACCTCCGCTGATGATTTTGCAGCACTGGGGTGAGGAGTGGGTGCCAGTGTTCACTCGTGATCAACAGAATCAGCGCGTGGAGCCTCAGGAGCCGTACAGCGATGCATACATCTCGGGAATGCCGTCGCGCAAACGTCGGTGCCTGCGCCAGACTCGACCATCGACTACTCTGAATGGATTTATGGAAGGTACGTAACCTTCCTTTATTATTTATTAACTGGTTTCTAAGAGCGAATTCCACCAATGAAACTAAACGAACTCGATCAGGACATCTTAACTGCGCTCAAGAGCTGTCAGTATCATCATTGTTGTGGAACATTGACGCTGGTTGGGCTTGAACCCGATTCAGATGTGATGATCGCGTTCAGTTTCTTTGGTGAGATTCGCCCTTAGTTATTAAATGTTAGAACTTGGTTACTAAGTAAGAATTCAATAGTGTTAATGAATTGTTGATCAAGCAATTTAAAATGGAAACTATGAATTGAAGTGTTCATCTTTATTTCATACTAGCTGACTCGACAGACGTTATCCTGTCCAAATAACAATAATTCATACAAAATTCCCATACAAAACTCACTTTCAGTTTTTCCAGTTTTTCCAATTTTGCCTAACTTTTTAAAATTTTTATTTCCGGGAATACCTGATTCGGAGTATTACGAACATTATATCAACGAACAGCAATTCATTTTTATTATATAGATATTAAAGTAGTAGCCATGTTTTTTTTTGAAGTAAGTAATAAAGTAAAATGCTGTTCTACATGGATCTAAATGAAATGATTTGACAGGTTTTTGACATCTTCATAACCAACTGTACTGTCTGTTCCAAAGGTCTCTGATGAAAGTTAAATTATTATATTTAATTATTATTTAAAAGAATAATCTCTGTTCAAGTATTTTTTTTACGCAATCACTCACTAAAGGGAATTAGTAAAACCATTCGTCTATATTAAGCTTTCTCCTATACTATACAACGTGTTTTTTTTTATATCCCATAACTCTAGGGTATGGTTGAGGCCATATCAAAGAATCAACTGGCACATGAGTTATGTTCCAATCCTTCGTTATTTTTTTTTTCATTTTTCATACATAATAATTCGGCAAAGTCACGATTATTAATGTAAAACACCCTTACGTGAAATATGACAACGTCGCATTTTCTTTCGTCCCTTCACTAGCTGCCGCCGGGAAGCCCCGATACCAACATACCTACATATTTTATTTTACTATTTATTTTACTACACTACTGCGAAGTTTGGCAACTTCGCAAAAGTAAAGATTCGTCATACTGGTTACAATTTTTGACCTAATTTAATTATGATTGATGATATCTCCGAAACGATGCATTTTTGGACCACCTATTCTAGGAGTTTTAGTATTATTTTTACCTACAGAATATAACCCTAGAGTTATGGGATATCAAAAAAAACAGGTTGTATACAGGGTGTTTGGTGCATCGTGTGCCAAATTAAAATGGTCGACTGAAGGGGTCATTCGCTAGCCTTTCAGACCCCTTAACACCCCTCATGCTCTGTGGATTTTTTTTTATCGACTTTTTATTGTTTTCCAAAAAAAAGACCCAAATTTTACATTCAAATACAGATTTAAAAAAATATATAAGGCGTAGACTCTGAATTTTAATTTTATTTCGATGTGTATTGTTTAAGAATACTTTTAAATACAAAATGAGTGATATTAGTCACCTAGTTTTTTTTTAATTCACTCGCAAAGGTAAAACTTAAATTAAAGCTGTACATGTTACAGCTATTTATAAGGCTACAAAAAAAAAACCAAAAGCGACCGGGATCTTCCAACTCCCTCATTAATTCTCCAGTCTATCTTCTTTCTAATGATGTGCCACATGCCATAAAAGTATTTTAACAACTTTGTGAATTCGCTAGAATTGTGAATCAAGTTACATAAAACTACATTCCAAATTCTAATGAAAAAATATTTATTGCGGAACTGTTACTCGAGAAAGAGGTAAAATTTGTTTTCTCACTCTTTCACAGTAAAATCTATCTTCTATCTCTTTCTTGCATACCTTAAATCGGTTTGAACAAATCGCGCCGCCCGACCCGCCATTTTTTTAGTCGAGACATGACTGCCTCTGCTACCTAAAGTGTGTGCTAGTTCACCATACTCCGCGATTCTTTTATTACTTTGTTATCGTTAAGTTTTGCTGGTTCTTGTTACATTTGTTTAATTTTTGTTGTTATTGTTAAACTTTGAGTTTTTTGTTATTGCAATGGCGACATTCTCTAACGAAGAATATGCGGACATCATGATGGCTTACAAAGCCGCTAATGGCGTCGCTCGTGCAGCGCAACGACTTTACCAGGAACGCTTTCCTGGTAGACGATTACCTGGCCGCAGAGTCTTCCAAGACACATTCCGACGCATACGCGAGACTGGCAGTGTTACTTTTAATGAACCAAGGGGCCATATTGTGCGACATAATGTTGAAGTAGACGAGAGAATACTGGCACTTTTTGAGGAAGACCCTACAAGAAGCATTAGAAATGTGGCATCACATCTTGATATTTCAATATGGAAAGTGTGGAAAGTACTTCGTCAAAACAAAAAGCATCCATTCCACTACACTCCGGTGCAAGGTACGTAATTTTAAACTAACTTTAAACCCGTGCAAGCTTTGTTTGACCTTGCCTTTGTTTAGCAGGTAATGGGTATGGTATGGTGTCACTTCCAGGTAGTGAATCTATTAGCACGAACAGCGGGTCCTTTCTTGTGCAATTACTTATTGCCCAAGAGAAATTTAAAAGAGTTTTTTGTTTGTTGCAGGTCTTGAGAGACGAGTGGCTTTTTGTCGGTTTCTTTTACACACGGATGTGGATGATCCTGATTTTTTAAAAAGAATACTGTGGACGGATGAATCCAAATTTACCAAGGATGGGATCCTCAATTTACACAATTTGCACCACTGGACAACGAAAACGCAAAACCCACGTGTTAAAAGACAGAAATCTTCTCAAAGAAGGTTTAGTGTAAACGTTTGGGCAGGAGTGATTGGGAATCAGGTAATTGGACCGCATTACCTGCCCGATAATCTCAATGGCGAAGACTACCTGGAATTCCTACAAAATGACCTGCCCGAATTAGTGACCGATGTGCCCGTATTTAATGAACGTGTGCCCATTGTATTTCAAAATGACTGTGAGGGAATATCTC
This sequence comes from Tiliacea aurago, assembly GCA_948098905.1. Taxonomy (NCBI): domain Eukaryota; kingdom Metazoa; phylum Arthropoda; class Insecta; order Lepidoptera; family Noctuidae; genus Tiliacea; species Tiliacea aurago. The sequence goes on along the minus strand of OX402576.1, from coordinate 12,950,349 downwards.
GACAATGTGTTCCCCAATGCATGGATTGGACGCGATGGCCCTATTCCATGGCCGCCACGTTCCCCAGATCTAACTCCGTTAGACTTTTATGTCTGGGGACGTGCCAAAGAGTTGGTATATGCCACGGAGGTTCCAACTAGGGAGGTATTAGTCCAACATAGAAGCGGCATTCAATACTATTAAGGAGGAAATACGACTTCGTACAACAACTGTTGAAATACGAAACAGGTGTCGGGCCTGCATTCGCAACAGAGGCCAACAATTTGAGCAAGATTTGTAACAATGATTAAATAAATGTTAAAAATGCAATTTTGTTTTTTTATTTCAAGTAAATCCCACGAAAGATACAGATATGAGACACGAATTTACCTAACCATAAGAATGAGATAGCAGATTTATAGGTTTGACAGGTATCATTTAAGAGATTTTTTTTTAAATCATAATTTTGAATATTAGCCTTAGGTGACTCGATTCACAATTCTAGCGAATTCACAAAGTTGTTAAAATACTTTTATGGCATGTGGCACATCATTAGAAAGAGGATAGACTGGAGAATTAATGAGGGAGTTGGAAGATCCCGGTCGCTTTTGATTTTTTTTTTTGTAGCCTTATAAACAGCTGTAACATGTACAGCTTTAATTTAAGTTTTACCTTTGCGAGTGAATTGAAAAAGAACTAGGTGACTAATATCACTAATTTTGTATTTAAAAGTATTCTTAAACAATACACATCGAAATAAAAATAAAGTTCAGAGTCTACGCCTTATATTTTTTTTTAAATCTGTATTTGAATGTAAAATTTGGGTCTTTTTTTTGAAAACAATAAAAAGTCGATAAAAAAAAATCCACAGAGCATGAGGGGTGTTAAAGGGTCTAAAAGGCTAGCGGATGACTCCTTCAGTCGACCATTTCAATTTGGCACACGATGCACCAAACACCCTGTATAAATCACAATCAAAGTAGATATAGAACTAAACCATATACTCTTTGGAATGGGCGACTAGCTTCATATTTCTAACTGACCAACTTCTTGATTTGAATTATCAAGAAGTTGTAGCCTGTAAATGTTTTAATTGAAATAAATGCTTGAGTTTTTGAGTCCACTTTGGCTCTAAATGAATGTACACGTCAGTGCTGCATGTGAAGGAAGATGTCAAAACCCTGTAAAATCCACTACATTTAATTTAGATCTATACTAGTTAAATGGTGTTTTGATGAGCCATTATTTATATTTTACATTGACTGGTCATTGATTGATCATTGACTGGTCGCACGATTGCAAGTACTTATATACGTACACCGTGCAATCAGCAAACTATTTTTATTTTAAATAATTTTTTGTTATTTTTTAATTATATGTAACTAAATAATTTTGCGTAATTGTCATCGTGTACCCTTGTTTATTGTGTTAAGTTTATGTTGTTATCAGTTTAAACCATATATCTGTTATAAGCTTTGAAAGGCGAATACCTAGCCTCATAAAGTCCCTCAATTATAATGAGTTAATGTAGCTTAGGTTAAGTGCATTTTGATCATTGTTTCATTATTAAATAAAGATATTTGAAAATGAATGAATGAAATGATTTATATTTTACACAGAGAGTGTACGCGAGGCTGCTAACGAGCGGCCGGCTTCAGTTCAGGCGCAGACACAGGACAACGCGCCAATGCGCATGGCGTTCCGCGAGTATATGCGCAACTATGTGCGAGAGCGAGCAGGCAACTCGACGGACTATGACGCCACGCGGTATACGTCTGCTGCACGATTTATTAACATGAGCAGGTACGTCTTCATCATAATATATGTACCCTACCAACTATCTTTTAGGGATGTTAGGGTTTTACTCATTCGAGGTGAGGCGAGGCCTTGATCAGGTCACGGTGGCCTGTAATACCTTACAGGGACATATAGACAAATACATCGGACACCGTCCGAGCCGCCGGCACAATCTGTTTGCGATGCCTTCATCCAAAACTATCGCCAGAGCTGAATCCCCAGGGTGTCGTACTTTGAAGATGCTCATTTCCCTTCTGACTGTGATGCCAACCCTGAATGTGATGTGTTTGAGAATGTAGAAAATTTAAGCGTATATGTCTGGTGTTCTGTGAGAGAAAGTATGCAAGGGAGTCTACTGTTCCATTTTAGTTTTAATAATGCAAAATTAAATTGAATCTGTACAGCGGCGAAGTGTCAACTTTTATATGAGAGAAGCCGAAACGAAGCCGATTTTAACTTACTTTCTTATCAATAAAGTAAAAAATTATTAATTACCTTAAAAGTAAGTCTTTCCTTTACTGAGTTTAACACCATTATCGTCAAGTAGCAGAACCAAAAAGACGCATCACTACACAGACAAAACTTTCTTGTTTGTTATTTCAATTCAAAGCTAAAAATAGGCTTTAAAAATAGAATTTTGCTGTTGACTGAATGTTATGGTGAATTAAATACCCGTACTGTAACTATATTTTTTGGCAATAGTAGACACTATTAACTGTGCCATTCATTTCAATAGCGGTAGAATTGTTGATGCGAACTTCCGAAGGGAAGCCGGTAGGAATCGTGTTATATGGTGCTTTCGTCACTGATGTGTATAACATTTATACAAAATATGTTAATATTAATATTTTTTATGCTTCTTTGTTAATTAATGTAATTGGTGTTGTACCGTTTTGATTAACTATTAATAAATAATAAAAAAAATCATAGTGTTTTGCCCTTATTCCAAATTATTTAGGGTCGGCGCAACATGTCTTTGTTCCATAGTTCTCTAATCGGTAATCACCCCCCTTTCTAGGCATATCATCTTTAAAACAGTCCATCCATCGTTTCTTTGGTCTTCCCCTACTCTTATAGCCATCCACAATCATAGTCTAAACTAACGTATTCTAAATTACTTTTCAAAGTGAACTGTACGTTTTTAAAGCAGGGACCGTACAACCCCGGTTAAGAATTAAGCCTTTCGAAGATGATATAACCCATTGAAAGGGTTTTATACTATAAACCCATTGAAAGGGTTACATGATAACCCATTGAATGGGTTTTATACTTGAAACCCAGTGGAAAGGTTACATGATAACCCATTCAATGGGTTCTATACCTACTTCAAACCCAGTAACATGAAAAAATCATAATATTATGTTATTTCGATATCCGCCCAGCACGCGTAGTATGACCAATTCTATCTCTATTGTATCCAGGGAACATTTTGGTTAACATTTTAGAAAATCCCTATCGAAAACCCTTTCAATGGAAAGGGTTTTTGATAGGGTTTTTCTAAGCAGTTAATCAAAAACCCATACGGTGTGGGTAATTTTGAATGGCTTAAATTAAGCCGTTCAAAAGGTTTACCCACACCGTATGGGTTTTTATCGAAAACACTTTCAATGGGTTACCAAAATTTTATTTAAGCCACACCGTATGGGTTTTTGTTTAACCGCTTATAAAAACCCTATCGCAAACCCTTTCAATGGGTAACCAAAATGGTCCCTGTTTTAAAGACATGATTATAAACGCCTCTTCATTAGCTGCCGATGCTGTAATTTAATATTATCATTGCCTTGATTAAGACATTTATGACAGCTGTATTAATCATATTTTTTATATAATTGCAGGACAAACAGCGTACCGCAGCCTCAGGAAAACGGTAACGGGCCGCCACAGGAAGAGGAGTGAATCGTATTTTAAGCCTTTATATTCGGCTCTACAGTAGTAGCATCGCTATATACATAGTTTACGATGTTCTATTACAGCTTGCAGTTAGGGTTCATAGTTTCAAATGGTCTCTCAATGTTTAATATATTCATACAGTTATTAGAAAAACGAATCGTACAGTAGAAACCCAGCTATCCGGACCTCGATTAAATGGATTTGCGACTATCCGGATGAATTTATACGAGTTTTAAGTCCAAATGTTACACTTAAGTTTAAAAAGAAGATCAATAAAAAATATATAATATTATAAATTGATATTTATATAAATTTGACTAATCGAAATGCACGTTCGCTATACGCGTCTCAAATCTACGCCATTGAAATTCACTGAAGTACTTAGTCATTAATAATTATTAGTCATTTAATTTGCTTAGAAATAGCTAGATGATCCAAGTCAACAATTTGTTCGGATGATCGGGTCTCTACTGTAATATTCAATACACACAAGTAGAATTGTTTTTCGGAATGTTACACTCTTAATGTTTTAATAAAAATAAAATTAAATATTTAAGTAATCAGTCTAATAATGAAGTACCTAGTAACAGTAAATTGTTAGGAATGTAACAATCGCCTAAGTAAGCGAGTTATCATATTTTTGAGTAATGATCTATAAACCGTAGATTTCTACAGCTATTCGTTGTTTATTTTTAATAATAGTGATAATTTGCCCCCGTCTAATATCAATGACCTTTTTGAATAACGATACCTCTGTGGAATTCCGCGCACATCTAAAATCCACTACAAATAGCCACAGAGCGGCCATATAAGTAAGATTCCGGGGGTTATTGATATTTGACCCTTATGCCAACTATTACGTTTATATTATAACTTTTGTGAGACATATTCATATTTATTATACTATTTTACTGATATATATATTTAGGATAATATTTATATATTTTTTCTGAATGTCTACAGTTATTCAGTGTTTATTATAATAATAATTACCCATATATACTTAATCCCGTACATGTATAAGTACAGACAATCCCTGGGTTTATTATGATAATACCCATTAAACTTAAATATCTACAGATAGACGCTGCGCACTAATCAAAAGCGTGACATATGAACGCGACGATGACTTTATTAGGACGCGGGGTAAGACAGCGTATTATTAATTACTAATTATATTCAATAGTCTTAATCCATATAATATGTTTGCAGATATTCTTGGTGTTTATTATAATATCATCATCGTAATAACCATAGTAGACCATAGATGTTAACGTTTATATTCTGGATTCAAAATAATTAGCCAAGTTTAAAGATTTCTGTGCCTATTCTGATAATAATATTACTCAAAAATCATGAAGGTTTACACTGAGTAGATATTTTGACCTATTTTCAACCGTTAGTATCGGTGTTTATTGTTATAATAAGAACTCTTAAATGTGTGTAGGTACTTAACTCTGTGTAATGTCTACAGTCGTTTCCCATGTTTATTCTGATAATCATTTTCAATAAATTTGGTGGCACCGAATACTTATTTAGGTTCGCGTACGCCTTTCTGTAGCAGGATTCGCTTATTAGCGTAAGGCCCCGTTCACATGGCGATGATCAATATGATATTTTACTGTATATTTTTGGACTCACATGTAACAACAATGGGATGTGACTGTTGACGTGTGATCCCAACTTTTTACCGTAAAATATCATAAAGGACAGCGTCGTGTGCTCCGCCGCTTAATCATTTATAATTTGTGTTGTGTAAACAAATTGGTTTCACTTGAAGTTTTGTCGATCGAGAATTGATTGGAATAATGATATCTCATTTCGAAGACCCCACCGAATGAAACATGATTGATAGCTGCAGCACGTAGCATGGCGGTATGGCACAGACAAACCGCCTTATTACAAAACAAGATTTATATTTTGACATGGCTTAATTAAACCATGGAGCCAGTTTTTGTAATAAGAACGTAACAGTGATTGAAATACCGTTCTTTATACAAAACTGAAAACTTAGTTCGATACTAAGTTGACAGTTTTGTGTTTAGGAACTTTACCATAGTCGGAATAAAGTTCGAAATTCAATAATGGCTCCATGTTTTAAACCTGGGTCTGAAGATAAACCTTGTTTTGTAATAAGGGGGATAATGAAACCCTTACCGTTTCATTATCTACCGACAAGCAACAAACAAAAGATTGTTGCTACATGCTGGTCGGTATGTTTACGAGATATTTTGAGAAGTACGCGCGTTCATTCGTATATTAAAATTTTTCATGACGGCATGGTATGTATAGACGTGACTGCCACTCTACGTGCTCATAGATGTGAATAAAAATGTTAGAAAGAGAGCACTCCTAAATCAACACGACTGGTTGTTCCGTTGTTATTTAAATTAGTTCAAATTACAACTGGATGAAGGGGGTAGGGTCAGGCCAAAAGTAGAAAGTTATACAAATTGTATTAATAAAGAAAAGAGATTTTGCTCATTCTATTTGGTGGGGCTATGGACTTGTTGTTTTGTAAAGCACGATTTATACGTTCTGGTGGAACATTGCAATAGAGATCGTTTCTATTTTTTTTTTTGTGTAGATGTGATTCAGTTTATGAGTTATCATTTAAATATTTACGTACTTGGGTCAGCCCAAAAGTAGAAAGTTATACAAATTGTATTAATAAAAAAGAGGGATTTTGCTGATTCTATTCGGTGCAGTGGGGCTATGGAATTGTTGTTTTGTAAAGCACGATTTATACGTTCTGGTGGAACATTGCAATAGAGACCCTTTCAATTTTTTTTTGTGTAGATGTGATTCAGTTTATGAGTTATCATTTAAAGATTTACCTACTTGGGTCAGCCCAAAAGTAGAAAGTTATACAAATTGTATTAATAAAAAAAATGGATTTTGCTCATTCTATTCGGTGGGGCTATGGACTGGTTGTTTTGTAAAGCACGATTTATACGTTCTGGTGGAACATTGCAATAGAGATCCTTTCTATTTTTTTTTGTGTAGATTTGATTTAGTTTATGAAGTAATCATTTAAATATTTACCTACTTTACTATAAAATACATAAATAATAGGACCGTTAGGCACCTTTCGCATCTAGCATGGGCGTTCGGCAAACGTAAATGCTGAGCTAAGCCGTTTAAGCGTGCGATAACTGCTGCGATTGCTTATCATCATTCAACCAATCACAGTCGTTTACGCGCGCTTGGCAATTTTTCACATTAATTTGGCGGTAATTTTCGTTCGAGAAACTAGCCCTTATGTCCCACCGTCCACGATGAAGCGATTAGCTATCGAGTTTTTTCTCGCTCTGTAGAGATTGTAGGTCCCGAGTCAGTTCAGGAGAAAATTTAATAATAGTTGACAGCTGATTGTTCACACCACCGCTGCACCGGCGAGAATTCTGGTTTTTAGTTGCTAGCTCTACTCGCTTCTCGTTAATCGCCGGCGGTAGGCCAGGTGCCTTAGTTTCGATACAATCCCGTCAACGCAACATCCAGATGCGAAGGCATCAATTGTCGGTAATTACATGTGTAGTAATATCTGGTATTAATAAACAAAAAAATAATATTGTTATTTTATTTCAAACCTCAATTTCCGATTATGATCCTAATATCGTCGCCTTAGAGTGAAAACCTCGGGAATGTTATTCAATTTTACTCATTTTTATTTTATTATATTTTCGGAAAGAAAACCTCGCAACACACGCCCTAGATTCACACAAAAAAAATTAAGTAACCTGTAACGCCATTTATGACGAGTTTAAGTCTAATGTCAAATAGCAGCTCTCAAACAGATGATTGCGGGATGTATGAATTGGACGCAGATCATGTTATGATTCTGCCAAAGCATCCATTTTAGGCCCCCTGCTATTTGACATTAGACTTCACTTTAGCAATTCATAATTTGTGGACCATTTTACGAAACTCCATACAAAACTGTCAAACAGATGAATTGCGGGATATGAATTGTACGCAGATCATGATATGATTCTGCCAAAGCGTCCATTTTAGGCCCCCTGGACATAAGGGTAATATAAGTCTGAAATCGCCAACCCGTCTTGAGCAAGCGGGGTGATCAATGCACGTGCCTTCTCTGCAGTGGGACAACAATAGCTTTGTTTTATTATTAGATGCAAAGGACAGCGCATGATTTTGGAGTAAAATGAACCCACAGAAATGTGATGACTATGTCCCCCTATAAAGATCCTAACCGTCTTATTACAAAACAAGATTTATATTTTGACATGGCTAAACCATGCAGCCAGTTTTTGTAATAAGAACGTAACAGTGATTGAAATACCGTTCTTTATACAAAACTTAGTTTGGTACTAAGTTGTCAATTTTGTATTAGGAACTTTGCCTTATACGGAATGATGTTCGAAATTCAATAATGGCTCCATGGTTTAAACCTGGGTCTGAAGGAAATAATAATAATCTGCCTACTAAACCTTGTTTTGTAATAAGGTGGTAAGTGTTTTAATAACCGAGACAGTGGGAAAATCCGAATTCTTATGAGATACGGGAATACTGTATTGTTTTCATGAAATACCATTAGCTCTTTTTAGGGTTCCGTAGTAAACAAGGAACCCTTATAGTTTCACCATGTCCGTCTGTCGGTCTGTCCGTCTGTCCGACTGCCCCGGCTTAGCTCAGAGACGCTAAGTCCTAGAAAGCTGTAATTTGCCATGGGTGTACATATTAATCACGCCGAGAAAGTCGTAAAATAAAACCATGAAAAACATATTTTTTTAGGGTAAGTACCTCCCTTGAACGTAAAACGGGGATGATATATTTTTTCTCATCTAATACATGGTGTGGGGTATCGTTGGATAGACCGTTTATAAATATTGTGGATCTGTGAAAGCCATTTTTCAACCCTGAGATCCGTGTGTAAGATTAAGCTTAAAAGTGCTATTTTTTGTTAGTCAAGTGTCCCCTCCCCCTGCTAAAGCTAAATGGTTGGTTTTGGTTATGTGAAAAAAATCAAATTCAAATTTATTTATTTGTACACATAGGTTTAATGTTGTTACATGTTGTAGTAAAATAAAATAAAATATTGTACACTACGTGCTGCCCTGTAAGGCGTACAAAAAATTCTTACAAAGAATAGGTTAAATACTACTAAGTAAAAGTCATGGCAGTAGTGTTTATAACGAAATTAAAAGGAAAACTATCACAGCTAAGTAACCGTTAACGAGTAATAGTCGATAAATTCATCCTAACTGCGGAACCCTTCATTGTGCGTGGTCCGACACGCACTTGGCCGGGTTTTCCGTTCCGTACGAATATATGATGTTGATGATTTCTGAAAAACTGTGCTATTTAGAGACATCGTTTTTAAATAAAAAGATGTCTCTAAATAGCACAGTTTTCACTTCCTGTATTCTTTACATAAGTTTCTATCATAGAGAATAATTTCAATTTTTTATCTCTGCTAACTTCGGAGATAAGGGGGGGGGGGAAGTAATTTTTTTTTACATTTTTCATCAATAGTTGGAATCTAAGCTGACTAAAATAAATAAATTAGAATGTGCAAACAGCGTTCTTTCGGGGAAGAAGGGCACACAATCCAAGATTGCGTAAAGAAAGCCAGTCCGCCAAAATGTGCTACATGTTCGCGCTTTAAAAAACAAGCCAACCACAAGACCGGAGACACAGATTGCCCGGCTAAAAAAGCAGCTGAATGCAGGTATATAAATTCAATTGATTATGAAGGCGCCTAAGAGCGCCACATACTTGTTTATATTTTAGACTTAATTTATTATTGTTAGTTTTAGTTTAATATGGATAATAACTTAATTACCGATATAGATAACACATTTTTAACTGTGTCAAAGTCATGTGACGTTGAGGACTGCAGACAATATCTTTCCGACTATCAAAACTCACTAACCATACTGACCCAAAACATTCGTAGTATTTATAAAAACATAGATAGCTTTAACATTTTTCTTCATAGACTTAACTTTGATTGTGATATAATGGTACTTACCGAGTGCTGGCTATCTAATCGCTACGATAATCTCCCAGTAATACCAGGCTACAATTTATTGCATACGACAATAAACCACAATCAAAATGATGGTGTGGTAATTTTTGCTAAGGAATCACTAAAGGTCACAGTCGAGGAACATACTCTACAAGACTGTATAAGTAACTGTTTAGTCATCAAAATTGGTACAACCACAGCAATAATTGCTATGTATCGATCCCCTTCCGCTAGAAACTTAGAACCTTTTAACAATTCCTTAAACCAGATTTTTCAAGAACTAAGCCCATTTAAGAATGTTATACTAACAGGGGATTTAAATATAAATATTGGCTCCGAAAACTGCGATGCAGGGACCCAAGATTACCTAAATATCTGCTCATACCATGGTTTTCTCCCCGCTCACACATTGCCTACTCATCAGAGCGGTTCCTGCCTCGATCATATGATGATCAAAACCAGCCTATCATATATTACGCTTGTTACTAATTCAACAATTACTGACCATCACGCTGTCCTACTTACCATAAATTTAACGCTGCCTAAGCTAAATCGTCCCCAGACTATGAGCAAATTAAACGTAAACAAACTCGAATATGATTTATGCAAACTTGATTTTTGCCTGGTATACAATACTGCTGACGCTAATTTGGCTTTATCGTACTTAATAAAACATGTCCAACAAGCAATATTACGTAACACGACAGTTTATGCAGTAAACAAGAAACTTTATAATATCAAACCGTGGATTACTCCTGGCCTAATTCGGTGTATAAGACACAGAGATAAACTTCATCAAAGAACAAAGAGATGATAATCCCTGATAATCTAATAATTCAAAGCACCTATAAAAGATACAGGAATTTCTGCAACAATCTCCTAAAGAAGTTAAAAAAATAATTACGATAAAAATGAATTAAATAAAGCAGGTAACAATAGTAAGCAACTTTGGAAACATATTAAAAATGTCACTAATATGTCTAAACAGCGTGAATCAAATTCAAGTTTATTGCTTACTAATCCTTCACCACTCTTGTCAGCTAACAATGTAAATAACTTTTTTGTAAATGTTGGAAAAACTCTTGCCGAACAGATTTCGAAACATTGTGACCAGTTACCTTTCCAAAAATCATCTAATGGCTGTAACCCGAAATCCTTTGTTATGCTGGACACTGATGAAGATGAAATAACCCGAATCATCTCTGGGCTAAAGGATGACTGTGCAGTTGGATGGGATATTATAAGCAATAAGTTCCTTAAACTCTTTAAGCGTATTTTGGTACCTCCTTTAACGCATATATTTCGAATCTGTCTGTCCGAAGGAATCTTTCCTAGTTGTCTCAAAAAAGCAGTTGTAATCCCTATCTTTAAATCTGGAAATAAAGACTTAGTTAATAATTATAGGCCAATATCCATACTCCCCTCGATATCAAAAATACTAGAGAAAATTATAAACAGTAGACTAGTTAACTACCTAGAACAAAACAACTTGCTGTCCCCTGCGCAATTTGGTTTCAGAGCCAAACTATCGACAGCCGACGCGGTACATGGCCTGACTGATTATATATCAGAAGAGCTCGGCAAAGGAAACCAGACCCTGGGTGTCTTCCTTGATTTAGCCAAGGCCTTCGACACAGTGTCTGTTTCTGTTCTACTAAACAAATTAGAGACCATAGGAATAAGGGGAACGCCGCTGAAACTATTTACTAACTATTTAGAGGGCCGGTACCAATGTGTTAGAATAGATAATATTACGAGCGATGAGCAGAAAAATACTGGTTTTGGTGTTCCTCAGGGGAGTATTCTGGGTCCCACGCTATTCCTGATTTATATTAACGACTTGTGTAGTCTTAATATTCCAGACGGCAAAATTATATCTTATGCCGACGACACGGCGTTAATATTTACCGCTAAAACCAGTAGCGAACTGTTCGAAATCGCTCAACTAGGCTTTAATACTGTGACTAATTGGCTTCAAAGCAATCTACTAACATTAAATGCTGACAAAACAAAATATATTCAATTCTCCATGCGCAAGCCTCAACTTAACATTACTAACCCTCATCTATATGCCCATCAATGTGGAAACCGTACAGTCAACTTGTGTAATTGTCCTTTTATCCTCAAAACGAGGAACTTAAAATACCTTGGGGTAATAATAGACGACACACTCTCTTTCAGAAATCATATTGAAAGTCTAGTTAAAAGAGTGCGCAAACTAATATGTTTTTAAAAAATTACGCTCATTTGCAGGTTCAAAATTAATCACACAAGTTTATTTGGCCCTATGTCAGTCTATAATTCAATACTGTATCACTTCTTGGGATGGCGCACCAAAAACTAATTTACTTCCTCTTGAAAGAGCTCAGCGAGCAATTTTAAAGGTAGCAAACTTCCATCCCTTCTTCTTTCCCACTGATCTACTATATAAATCCTGCAACGTATTAACGGTTCGCCAGCTTTTCATTATGCACTTAGTATTAAAACAGCACACCATGCTTACCTACAATGCTGACAATACTAACAAGAGACGGAATGATATAGTATGCATATCTAATGCAACCTCAAAACATGTCTTTGTAGAAAGATTTTTTACATTCTTAGGCCCATTTCTGTACAATAGATTCAATAGAAAACTTAGTATCTATAAACTAAATTACTTTAGCTGTAAAAAAATTGTACTCAAACATTTACTAACTTTAAATTATGCAAACTCAGAAGATCTACTTGTTGTCTGCAAGTAGAACTGCTAACATGCTATTTTTATTATTTACTTTTGTTTACGTAAGTTTTAATTTAGTTCTTACTTTATAGTCATTGTTAATTTATTACATTTTGTATTTATGCACTTTCTAGCCTGAAGCACAGGTTCAACCTAGTTCAGGCAAATAAGCAACTGTGCTCTATTTTAATTGTTAAGGTATTTATTGTACATGTGACCCTTTTATAAATAAACGATTATTATTATTATTATTATTGGGAGTGTTTTTTTTTCTCAGCTCGTAGGCTGGTTTTTAGCTACATTTACGGGCCAGAGCCAAGTAAATGCAGCGTGTGGTGAATTTTATGGTGAGAGTGTACTTTCGTCTAACTGCATAAATTTCCTAACGATTCTGCATGTGTTTAGTATGGCTGCTTTCTGCATATTTATGTAAAGGGATTCTTCTAGATCTATTATTTTTAGGCTACGGAGGAGATGGTTGGGAATAACACCTGTGGTGGAGAGAACTACAGGAACAACATAAACTTTATCTTGTCTCCAAATTCTTGTAACTTCTTCTTTAAGCTCAGCTTATTATTATTATTTCATAAGATACCCCACATGTCCTAGTAGCCCCACTTCAAATTTTTAAGGTGTATTCCCGTTCGTCCCACTGACTTCGTCCCCGTAGTGGACGGGGAATGGGACGATCGGGGATTGTCCCATTCCATTAATTATGTTTTAGGCCAAGAGGCCTAAAACATAATTAATAAATTATTCCCGTTCGTCCCCCTAAAATCATGAATGGGGCGATCGGGAACAAATTTAATATTATTTTTGTAAATTCCCGATCGTCCCACTACGGGGACGAAGTCAGTGGGACGAACGGGAATACACCATTTTTAAGACCGCTTTCAGTCCCTTTTTCAAAAAAGATTTTTTTTTTTTAAATTTCTTTCTTGCTTGTAAAATAGTTGGGCAAACGTCATCTAACACTATTCTAAATTTCATGTTGATAGCATTAGTAGTTCTTGAGATATCCAGGAGATGACAGACAGACAGACTTATTTTTATTTTTTTATTTAGGATGGGTTTGCTCTTGACCTTAGTCTAGGGCAGAGGTGACAGAGACAAAGTCGACGATGGAGTGAGCTTACCCAGAAGATGCCTGTTTACTCTAACTTTGAAGAGATTAGAGTTGTATGTGTTAGGAAACACAAACGCAGGCAGAGAGTTCCACCCTTTTGCTGTGCGCATTATAAAAGTCATTAGGAAACGGTTAGTGCGAATTGGTGGAATAGCAACAAGGAAGGGATGGTACCTTGCAGTGCGTCTAGTTGTCCGATAATAGAAGGGGGCCGGTGGAATGAGGTCGTGGAGTTCTTGGGCACACTCACCGAAGTACAATCTGTAGAAGATCGACAAGCAGGCAACCTTGCGGCGATGGGCCAAGCTGTGAAGGTTGGCATCCACCAGTTTTACGTCGCCAATGAGCCTCTTAGGTCTGCGTTGCACCGAGTCAAGCGCGGCAATTTGGTATTGCTGAGCCATCCCAAAGGTGGCTACAATACTCCATGCAGGATCGGACCTGCGCTTTGTAAAGGGTCAAAAGCTGTCCAGGCGTAAAGTAACGCTTCACCCTATTTAGGATGCCCAGTTTCTTTGCCGCAGTTTGGGCTTTGTACTCGATGGTGGTGCCGAAGTTGAGACTAGATGTCAACTCCATGTCTAAGAGCTCGAGCCGACCAGTTACAGGAACCGATGTACCCCGAAAAGTAGGAGTTTGGCCGAAACGACTCCTTTTAGCGGTAAAAAGATACGCCTGTGTTTTGGTGACGTTAAAAGTGACCAGATTATCATCACCCGACTGCTGCACTGGGAGACAAGGCTTAAGGTCAACTCTGTCCGCTCTACCATGGCCTCTCTCAGGGAACGAACTGCGGCCCCGCTGGTTTTTGCGCTGGACAAGTATCTCTCTGAAACAGTATTGTCGTCCGCGTACCCAAAAATACCAGTCTATAGTAGGTCATTGTGTGCAGCAGGAAAAGAGTTGCAGAGAGAACAGACCCCTGAGGAACTCCGGCGTCAATAAACATAAGGTCAGAGGAGTAGCCGTCAACGACTATTCTGATCGACCGTTCACTAAGGAAGTCTGATATCCAGCTACAGAAATCAGCTGGGATGCCATAAGCAGGAAGCTTGCTGAGTAGACCAGCGTGCCAGACCCTGTCGAAGGCCTTCGAGATATCAAGCGATACTGCAAGTGCTTCGCCATGTTTCTCGATGGCTTCGCCCCAGCATTGCGTGACGTACACAAGAAGATCACCAGTTGACCGTCCCCGGCGAAAGCCATATTGACGGTCACTGAGAAGATCATTGTCTTCAAGGTAGGCCAGCAACTTACTGTTCAGTACCCTTTCGATAACTTTGCATAGAATGGCGGTAATGGCGATCGGACGGTAATGGTCGCCCGGCGATCGAACGGTCGCCCTTTTTGGGCACTGGTTGTACATTTGCAAGCTTCCAGGATTTTGGCACCATTCTTTTTTTAAGAGAGAGGTGGAACAAACGTGTCAACACAGGAGTCAGTTCAGGCACACACTGCCTCAACACTCTCGCCGGAATGCCGTCAGGCCCGCTGGCCTTGTTCACGTCTAGACTGCACAATACTGTTCGGACCTCTTTAATGTGTACTGCGATCTCGGGCATCGAGGAGTCACAATGAGGTACAGTAGTTGGTTGCTTGGAGCCAGGGTCCAGACGTGAACTGCTTGCAAAGAGAGATGCAAATAAATGCTTTCTCACTTGCAGAGTGGGCCAGCGACCCATCAGGTTTCAACATTGGAGGTAAAGTGCGACGACAGAAATTCGCTTCAGCCGCTTTAGACAGGGACCAAAATTGTTTACTACCCGGAGAGTGCGCTTCCAGCTTGGCCCCAATACGTCCGACATGGCCAAAACGTGCCTCACGTAAAACCCGCTTGCAGGACTTGGCGGCAGTATTAAAGGCTCTTTTCTTCGCGCGAACCCTACGAGCTCTAACTTTACGGTCGCGGGCCTTTACCCAGGCTTGATAGGCAGACTCTTTTCGGGCATCAGCGTGGGCGCACTCTGCAGTATACCAAGGCCGGGATTTGTGGCCGAGTGGGATGTCGGAGACTGGAATAAAATACTCCATTCCCTGCCGAATAACGTCCGCAACCTTGTCTGCACAGCACGAGGGGTCACCCGAAGAGAAGCACACATGCCGCCATGGATAAGACGCAAAAAAGTGCCGCATCTCATCCCAGTCCGCTGACTCGTATCGCCACACTCGTCTCGTGCCTCTAGGACTGTCATCTGGGGGAGAGCAGGTCGATACGGATTTCACCAGACAGTGGTCAGACGTTCCCAATGGGGCTGAGACCGATACTGAATTATTGTCCGGATCAGATGCCAGCAGAAGGTCTAAAAAATTGGGTGTATAGCCGTCAATATCCGGTACCCGCGTTGCGTTGATCTAACCCAGATGGTAACCGTACCATCTGGGTTAGATCTAACGTAATAGCAAACTTGCGCGCCTCTAACCAGTGGTGGTGGTCAGTTTTCTGGTACGGGAACAACCATTCTTTATGACGGGCGTTGAAGTCCCCCAGAAAAATGAGCTTCGCTATTGGGTACCGTTGCTGGGCGACGTCAGTCGTCTCCACGAGGAAATTAAAGAGCGCTGTTGTCTCCCGGTCACCGCTGTGCGATCGGTAGACGCCGTTGTAGAGAGATTTCTCCACGCCAGAGTCTCAAAGCAACGGAGACGACGACAACAAATGGCATCGCGGACGTACACACAGACCCCAGCTTGCTTCTTGAATTTGTGTTCAAGAGAGTAACCCGGGTAGTTGAGGTACGCCACGTCCGACGGGGTTGTTATCTTCGTCTCCGTTGGGAAAAACAGGTGCGGCTTCTCGGTTTGAATGTGGTGATGGACCGGATCGAGATCGGAGTGCAACCCCCTGATGTTAGTAAGGTGCACTTTTAGTGGGAGGAAGTGCAGCTGTTGTTTAATCTTATTTTTCTTTATTGCTTTAGTCATTATTGTGTAGAGTTGTTGGGGAAAAAAGGCGACCTGTCGAGGCACTGCTCAGAGATCCAAGTGGAACACTAGTCAACCAAACCTATGGGGAACTCATTATATATGGCCACCGGGTCCTGCCATCCAGTTGCCGGCTGGCACGGTGGATCATACAGAGATTTTTCGCCAGTTGGCGGGGCAGCCTTTGGCACGTGGCTGGCGTGCTACTTGGACCCCCTACTGACTGCGGTTGGCCAACGGCTGGCACCGTGCTTCGGATCCCGCTACTCTCCAAAATGAGTTACCTGGCAAGTAAAGCCCAGAGACCAAGACCGGTTCTGGACAGCGCAACTGACAAATCTCCTTCTCCCCCAAAGGCACTAGCACTCCCACACACCGACGGAACACAGCAAGCTGCTTGGTGCCGGACTCCGGTAGGAGGGCGGTCGCGAGCCAGTCGGCCTTGCGGAGCCTACCACCGCAAAGCGGGATCGTTCAGCCGTACCACAGACAAGCCTGTGGTGCCGTTGCCCGGGGTGGACCACTAGGAGGTAGATCCCAAACCACACCCCAGGACTTAGGCCCGTATTTATAAACGTTACTCAGCCCAAGAGCACGCACTTGATAACAGTCTTGAGGTCATGATCGTTTTAATAAACATAATAATTGATGTACTCAAGTTACGGCTTGGGTTTACGTTATCAGCCGAGTAATGAACTGATTAATAAACGAAAATCGACACTGTATACAATAGATGTGTGTACTCGAGATGCTTAAGAGGAAATGCGGGCGGAGAGACTTTTCCAATCGAATAGACGAGATCCGACTGAATAGCCTTAGTAAAAAGTCATAAATCGAGGTTCGGCTCTCGCCTATTTCCTCCTCCAATATTGGACAAATTTAAAAGATATTTCTTATACTGAATAAGAAGGATATATACTGTGTCCCTATGTTTTTATTTTTTTATTTATAGTTGGCAAATTTGTACAATAGCCCTCTGTTGTCAGCGGTCTAAACAGGCAATTTTGAGCATTTTCAGAGGGTTCCAGCTCTTATAAAGATAATGTATCATCAAAAAGGAAAACATAGGGACATACTCCTACAAGTAGTCGATATTTATTTTACTGTAAAATATCATTGCTTTAAGGTGATAACCATCATAACCAGAAATAAAACAGGCGAGATCGTTTCTATGGAGAAAAGACCGCCCGCATTTCCTCTTAAATCTGAGTGTAGGCAGTCCGTGACTTGAGGTCGTGATTAGTGGCGCGAAAAATGGAGTTTGAAAATATTTTGGGTGAAATTAATTATTATGATGAAATAGAGTACTATTACGATATTTTATGGGCTTTGCGATATCGTTTACCTACCAAAAATCTATATAACGGATGCCTTGAATCCTTTTGAATTACCAAGGGAAAATATTAAAAAACGATTAAGATTTGTTCAAGGGTCAGTGTTGTATATAGTAACATTAATAAAATACTCATTGCTGAAATACAGTAACAGAGGTCTTCCAATTTCCCCAGAAATAGCTGTCCTATTAACTTTAAGGTTAATAGGACAGATGGGGATATATTATTAGGACAGATATCTCTTATGCTACAGCATCATTTCAGGTGAGTAACCTACCTAGGTAGATACGTCAATATTGTAGGTAATTACCAATTTATTAAATTTTTAGGTACTTTTTAGTTTAATAAATAAACTTTAAAAGTAGGTATCTTATAAATCCAATCCAATTAACTAATCTAATAATAGTGTTCTTCTAGTTTTAACAAAATAAAAGTATTTCAATAAATCTTACGACTTATTAAGAACGAAATGTGATGAATGTCATTTTAAACTTCGGTCACTGTGGCGTAATCGTTCATCAAGTACAACTCCTTGAGGAGCTGTTCTTGGTAAGTGAGATACTGTTTTCATGTGTTTATTAATTAGTTATGATCTTGAGATGCTGATATCGTAATAATGGCGTATCAAATAAATACGCACTTGAGTACGTCATTGGGGAACGTTTATTAATACGGGCCTTAGTCTCACCATAAGGGTTCCTTTTCACCATTTTGGTACGGAACCCTAAAAATACGAGTGTGCTTTAGACCACACGACTGAAGTAAAACTTACAAATAGTACCTACTAATTATACTTCCGTAACGCGTCATGCATTCATCAGCTCACTCCCCAAGTCAAGCGTGCCTAAAGAAGTTATACTTCAAAAATGCGGTTCGACTCTGTTTGAAGTAAGTATAATTTAATTGTATCTGATAAAAACAGAAGCAGAAGTTAGTTAGTAATAGTACATTTTGATACAAGTGGAGAATGTTTGTTATTGAATTCGAGGCGGAATTAACACCCGAGTCGTAGGGGAGGTTGTTTTTGAGCCGAGAACTGCAATAACAAATGTCCACGTGTATCAAACGACGTTTTTCAATACACTTTTGAAGAAATAAAATAAAATAACGAAAAATATTTTTGTCATGAATTATTCGGAAACTATGATTTAATGTTTTTTTTTCCGCGCTTTCCATAAAGATATCTCCTTTCGGATGAAGGAGAAGCAAAGGTATAAAGCCGCAAACAGCCTATTAATAAAAATAGAAAATTCAAATATTTTTGAGTTTGAGTAGAACACAAATAAATGAACTAATTTGTTCATAAACGTTTTTTTTATCGTAATAATCATGGTATTCTATTTATTCTATATACGCCGTAAAGACGTATCTTTACCGAGATTAAAAAAAAAAAAACCTCCGAATAGAGAGGACTGTCTCTGGCGCGAGACGGTGTGAATAGAAGCATTGAACCAATTTGGACAAAGTATAGGTATAAGTTATCTGTGACAATTTTTATTCCCGCACACGTGTTCGAAAATAATTAATCGCACGCGTGTGAAATACATTGCATTGTGAACCTAATCGTAGTGCGATATGAACCATTTTTCGAGGAAGTGTATTGAAAAATAATTTCCCCATACTGTCCCAGTTACAAATTACAAATTTCCCTACACCATTAAATTGTTTAGAATACAGAAGACACATTTTTTCCAAATTTTATCGATATAGTGCAAATAGTCGCCGACTGCCGTAAAATGGCTGTGTGGCATCCGGACAGACAGACGGACATGATGAAATTATAAGGGTTCTGTTTTTGTTTGGCTACTGAACCCTAAAGACATTCACTATACTGTGACGTCAGGAGTTCCTACCTACTAATCTTTGTTCTGACGAATCCCGACCGCTTACCGGATGCATTAGAAGAGACCGGGCCGGTTGCGGTGCTAACCAAATATACGATTGTCGTTTCCTCTCATGATATGACGGGATGGTCCCCAAATTAGATGAAGGCCAGCCTTTGATGTATCTACCTTTATTGTGTCCACTACCAACCACTTACTAACAATTATAACTTCTGCTACAGAATGTAATAATAATATGTAGCCTAATGTTAAGAGCGTTTACGACGTACGGTATTTACAAACTGACTTTCAAGCCCTTGTTTTTCGAAATGACTGAACCGATTTTAATGAAACTTCATACGCATAAGCAGAATACAAAGGACTAAAAAGTTAGTTAAGAACTAATGCTAAAGGATTTATTGTTACTTCATTTTGATACATTACCTGCTACGCCCTACTACGCCATCGCTACGCCATGCGCCACTGCTACGAAACTGCCACGCCGTTTCTACAGGTATAAGTCGGTTACTTTGCAATCACTCACTATGAGGATGCACGTAATAATAAATAGTATTTTAATATTTGTATCGATTGCATTTTTCAAAAAGTCTTTAAGGTAGTAAACCATAGGCTTCCATTATAATTGAATCCCAATCGATATCATTGATACTACAGACTTTAGACCATTTAATAAATACAGAGTTAAGCCTTACGGTGCAATTTAATGCCTATGGCATACCAGAAGTTGAAGCAACAATAACAGTTGCAACGTCTAAATCAGGGACCATTTTGGTTACCCATTGAAAGGGTTTTCGATAGGGTTTTTCTAAGCGGTTAAACAAAAACTCATACGATATGGGTAACCCTTAAGAACGGCTTAAATTAAATTTTGGTAATCCATTGAAAGGGTTTTCGATAAAAACCCATACGGTGTGGGTAACCCTTTTAAACGGGTTAATTTAAGCCATTCAAAATTACCCACACCGTATGGGTTTTTGGTTAACTGCTTAGAAAATCCCTATCGAAAACCCTTTCCATTGAAAGGGTTTTCGATAGGGTTTTTCTAAAATGGTAACCAAAATGGTCCCTGGGTAGAATAGAGATAGAATTGGTCATGCTACGCGTGCTGGGCGGATGTCGAAATAACATAATATTATAATTTTTTCATGTTACTGGGTTTCATGTAGATATAGAACCCATTGAATGGGTTATCATGTAACCCTTTCACTGGGTTTCTAGTACAAAACCCTTTCAATGGGTTACATCATGATAAAGGTAACCCATTGAATGGGTTACCCCTTCGTAATGCTTACCTAACTCTTAACCGGGGTTGTACGGTACCTGGTCTAAATATTGTTTTCTTGCTCAGACTTTAATGTAAGCCAGTAAACTTCCATCGTGTAAATGGGGTTTGAATGATAATAAGCCTGTCAGAAGTTAATAAAGTCAAACAGGACTATAAACTCGTTTTTGATGAGATCTTTTTTTTGACACATATTCTATCCATTTAACTGGTACTTAAGTGTATAACATAAACAGCGATACACAAGTGATTATAGGTACCCGTAACGGCGGCTCTTACTATTTTATAGGGGATAATAAAAGTAAATATTAATAATAATAAATAATAATAAAATAATTTTACCTCCCCTTTTGATAAAAGGGGAGGTAAAAATAACGAACCACGATACCATTTTATTATTACTTTAATTTACTACTTATACTTTTAATGGAAACATAACACAAGGAGCTAAAATCTCCGTACTTAAACATAATACAAAGTGGTGTGTTACGGACTTGCGCGGTGCTTCGGTGAAACGTTTACCTTCATTAATCATAGAGTAATGTTGTCAGTGATTTAAACCGAAGTGTGAAGTTACTGCGAAAGATCGAGTTAAGAGGGCGTACAACGGTCCACTAGTCCACCTTTTATAAAGATTTTATAAAAGAAAAACTTTATAAAAGGTATTAGAAAATTACTAGCCGTTATTCATAATTCCTTCTCAGTCACGAGATAATATTTTTTTAAAGGAGTAGCGCTAGTGGACCGTTGTACGGTCTCTTAACTGTGATCGAACGCCATCAGCGACGTTAAACAGCACTTGAAGAGAAACTTGGTGAGTGATTTCATTGAATCCCAGAAGCAACGCGCAGATTGAAACTATGACACAAACTCTAATACATACATAATACTGCACAGACATAATAATTAGCAATAATTTTACAGTTCTAACTGCAGTACAGACAGTGAAAGTAACCTAATGTACCGTATACAATCAAAATTACTAAGTGCGGCTCTGCTGACTATAACATTTAACATCATAATCTTAAACATTTACTATAGATTGAATATGTTATATTGATAATATCTTAAAAGGTTCCTTTTATTATGCGGGATTTGTAACGGGGGTTCTGCTCTACTAACATTGTATTTTTTATTCAATATATTAGTAAGTATATAGTAATAAGTGGTATCATATTAATTGAATTCACGACAATAACATCCATATTTAATATGTAGATTAAGTATATTTTAAATATAATATTGATATATGAATGGATCTTCGTCTAACACTAAGTACATCAAAATGGTAAGGGCCTAGTGAAGGTACATGTAGTGTCACGGTAGAAAGGGAAAGTGATTATGTCCAGAAATCTTTAGTTTCTGAAGAAAAGTACAAGCCTAGGAACTGCTCAGTCTATGAACGGGACATGGAGAGAGTACTGAGAGTAAGGTCAACAAGGATAAGGCAACATTTTTTTCGTCTTTTCGTGTCTTTTCGTTTCAACAAGAGTAGACTTATGAAATTCCGTAACTATTCATAAAATTCAATCTGATAAGCTCAAACACGATATATATAATATCTCTATTCCTTAAAGTTAACGAAGAATGTTACGCGACGATCGAAAAATATGAAAGATCTTAAAAAAAGTATTGTCCAATTATTTTTGCCTTAGAAGAGAGCAGTCAAGTTTAAAGAAGTTAGAAGTAAATTTACATAGAACGAGATCACAAGGTAGCACAACATTTGATAAAAACATTAATTATATATCATAAAATGTATATAATAAGATATTAAATATCTACTTTATAGAATCACATCGAATTATTCAAAAAGTGAATGTTGATATGAATTTCATCATATAATCAGGGCACACATAAAAATGATACCACATACCAGCACTGAGCAAACGCCACAACCCTTAGAAGAATTGATTAATTCATGATCTGCCGGACTGAACGCTGCCAGTCAAAAAATGTGCTCATAACGTAGGGTGGAGACGGGCACACATAATCTAACTACTATGACAAGCTAAAATAGAATTAGGTACATATATATGTCCACTTATTATGGCTATATGTTAGACATTCGTAATTATTTATGGATGTCCCAATTCTTCTGTTATCTACGAGTATATCATCTTTGACAATATAACAAGATTTCTTTTTCAAAATTCAATATTTATAACACTGTTAAGTATGTGTATTTTGATTTTATTTAATTGATTAAAAATATCAAACTACATAAAAAAATATAAATACTTAAATCAATATTCTAAATTGATGTGCCTCATAGTTAGTCCTGTTGATCAAACTATACGATACTGCACATTATGTTGGGCTAAATAGTTGAAGTGCTGAATTATTCGTATAGCATAAATTCGAGATCGGTTTTCCGAAACCGGCAAACATAGGAGTCTCGGGAAATGGCCAACATTTTCACTTACGCCGCATGCTATCGTAAAGTTGATAGGTTTACGGGTTTAAGATAAATAAATATAGAAAAATACAAGACGGTTGCTAGAACTTAGCTGTGTTTTTGAATATTAATCGTTCATTGCTGTTAGTCACTTATAGTGACTGCAATTTTCTCGCGATCGAAAATTACTGAACCTATAGCCGTCACGTATCTACCTCATATGTAGCCCTGGATTTATAATATTTATTAAGTATATTATTATGTATAATTTATATATTTACTTAAATACTTTATCAATAAAAATGAAGGCAAAGGTTTTTGAGAATAAAGTTATCAATAATAATAATAATATTAAAACTAGAATAATTATAATATTATAATAATATGTAGGTATAATACGATAAATCTTATAAATCATGCTTATATCTACTTCTCACTTTCTGGACATCCTTAATAGTTACCTAATTACGCCTTCACATTTTAATATTCAACGAAACAATAAGCACACATAATTCATTTATAATGTTTGACAGTTCATCATATTTTACATTTAAAATGAATAATAAAATACAATGAAGATTTTGAAAGCAATATAGAGATTATAGTACATAGTTGTTTGACAAAGCTGAAAGGAATTGAAAGTATGTGAGTTTTGTTTCAAGAGAATATGATAATGTGTTAGTGGCAAGGTGGCAACATTATCAACTGTAGTTGTTGAGTCTATTTTTATCTAATGATGTGTTTTTTCTGTTTTGTGCCAGTCGCTTCTCTCTCTTTAAAATTAGTTTTTCCAGAAAAATCGAGTACACATTTTCTTGAATAGAAAAGAGGGTTTAATTTTTTTTTAATAGTACTCGAAATTTTGAAAATAATTAGGTATATTAAACGTCCGTTTTATTTATAGAGTGCGGAGACTACAGACGTCGCGCGTCGTTGAGACGTCGTCATTATCACGCACAAGTTAATTGCTACAACTTTGTTGATGCGATAACTGTACCAACGGCAATTAAACTACCTAGATTTATACACGGTATACCGTATATTAAGACTGACATTGTTTTTTTTCCCGAAGAAATTATTTAATTTAAGATATATACTTCGTCGCGTGAATTATCATTTCCATCGCGATCATTTATATTATTTTTAATTAATTTGGCACCTTATTAGAGTACTGGACAAACCGGTGAACTTCCACGAAATACTATCACATTTCAAAAAATCTCATTTACTTAACTTTACTTATAGATCATAATACATACTCGAATACTCTAATCTAGTAAAGATTACGGTCAACGTGCTCACGAGAAATCTCAGCTATTGGTGCCAAATTGCTGATTAATTTAAATATTTAGCAAATTTTACGTTCCCTCCAATATTGTTAAATAATAATTTGTTGATAAAAATGTATGAAATACTTAATCGAATTTACGGTTTAGGATTTTTATACCGCTTTATACAAGCATGTATGTACTCGATCTGAGATCTAATAAAAATATAAAGTGTCCAAATAATATTTAAACAAAAGAGTGTATAAATGTGCACATAGTCTAAGCGGTACTGTTTTGTTAAGTGCAAATAGTAAACTGTGCCAAATGTAGACATGATATTAAAGTATAAAGTCATAACCGTGAGATGTGACGTGCAACATTCGAGTAACATCGACGTCACAGCGAGCACTCAATTGAATCGCGTTCAGAAAAAATTGAAATAAAAAAACCTAACACGTGTACCCGAAGGTAATCATTGTGTATGTTCCTGCGATAAATCTTAATCAAGTTATATAATAGATCTACAAAAGTGCGTATTGACAGTCAGCATGCATTGAAAGGGAACATTTGTTAGATGTTACCGAAGGATATCGGAAAATCCTTAGTTAGGCCGATGCATAACACTGATAAATGTCAATTCTAATGTGTTATTAATGTAATTGAATTACTGCAAATGATTTAGACATTTGGATCGAATCATTTATTTAAAGAAATAGAAGCTCATGTATGAGGTAAAAGGAGCGCGTGCAGCGGAGAGGCGCAAGCGGGCGGCGAGTGGCGCAGGCGCACAGCGCGAGGCCCGACGCAGGCGCGGGCCGCGGGTACCCGCGCGCACACCCGGTCGCGGTTTACGCTACGCGGCTCTAACGTATATCAAATTCTCTTTATGTACGTCCGGAAAACAGCTGGTACTGGAAGAAACCATAATAAAAGAAAATATTAAAACAAAGCGCGTGCCAGATCATTGGTTGCGGCCGGGAGTTCCCCGCCCGCCCGCTACGCTACCACTACAGCTACTCTACTCTACGCGAGCCGCTTTCGCCAACACCAGCTAGCTAGGTGGCACCCAACTACGGAGCATAAAATCCTCAACACTACACAATAAGTACCGATAAGCCGGAAAAGCAAACTAAATGTACTCAAGCTTACAGAGGGTGGGTTTACAGACGTCTAAATATTCAGATCCAAAAGTGTGAACGGTACTAAATACCTACACACTCACTTTCTGCACATACGTTATTATGCTGACTGTACAAAAATGAAGGTGGGATTCGAAAAAATAGTTTGTTTTGCGGAAAACTTTTACGCACGCTCTGTTGTGAATGTTTGTTATGATACCCAATGTTGATTTTTATTAGTAAATAAAATTTAGTAGACTAGAAAACGCCAAAGCGCGTTTAAAACGTATTTAGTCATTATTTAAAACGAATTCTGAGACGAGAACTGTAGTTATAGGTCTGTAATTATATATTAAATCACCATACATTGTCAACAAGCACTAAATTGCAGGTATTTCAAATCAGTACATAGATGATAAAAGTTATAGTATAAAATCATTATCCTTACCGCACCTTGTGCATGTATAACTTTACAGTTTAGTCAGAGTGCCTACCTACTGAAAAGGTTTGATATGGTTTACAATATAGTTGTTCTTAAGTTTAACAATGTATCGGACTGGTGACACGTAACGACCGCAGCAGCTTCTGCCGGCCACTATCGTCGCACAATCCGATACCTCCCACGATGTTGCTCAGCTTCCAAACAACGTCTCATGAAGGGACCGCCGACATATGCGAGTGCTCAATGGCACATTGTATAATTTTAATATTATTATATATTTGGCACATAACCGTCTTACTTTTGATAGCTAACGATTTCTCAAATGCCTTATAAGTGATAAATTATGTTAACGCCCAATAACAGAAAGAGTTATCACTACTTTAAAGTAGTTTTTAGTTCTAATAAATATAACAATACCATATCACAGCACCTCTATACAACACTTTGCTGTATACTATCAGTTTGGTAACATTATACTGTTATAATAGTTATTCAATTTATAAACTCTTAATTTTTATTACAAATGGACATCTTCAAACCTCTTTTCTTCACAAAAAGTGATATGTCCACATTATTCTGATTAAAGCTTACACAGGTTGTCCCACATCATACCTTTGCTGAATTTCTTTATACATAAGTGAAATGATATATTCATCAAATCAATGACGTCGGATTCGACCTAATAATTGTGGAATGTCCACGCGTTTCTGAATACTCTTTCAATTTCTTACGCTTTCACAATCTAACAAAAATCAATATTGATAGACAGTTTCTCTAAGAAAGTAATTGCAAATAAATGTAATATGGTTATACTTAAAAACATCAATATAATATAATAAAACTACTAAACATCAAGGGACCGGACGGGGATCGCCCTTGTCAGTGAGGCCGCTGGGGTACAGGTACAGCTGCACGGAGCGCCAGAGTCGCGCGGGGACCTACGACTAGTGCGCGTCTGACTCGACAATGAGAGAGTGTTTAACGCGTGAGGGTAATATTGAGTGAGGGACATTTTCGGACAGCCATGGCGGTGTGATGCAGCGCGTTGTAGCCGGCGGCGGTGGCACCCTGGATGCTCCAGTTGGTCGAGGCGTGCGAGTGATGCCTACTGCTGCTCGGTAGGTTTCTTACCATGCCAGTGCTGATCTGTTGCAGCAGTCCGGAGCCTTGCGAGCTGCAGGCCGATGGACGGCGCGAGCGAATGGATTGCATTGATGACGTCAGCAGAAACGGTACGCTCGAGGACGTGTTTGGCATGGAGCCACCCTATACAGCAAAAACATGTTAATATTTACATGAAAATTATGGGTGGCTTTGCGGTGGGAATTTATGAAAAGTAGGATGATGACGGGTTTATGAGATGACTATACTGGATCTAGGATTGGTAACTGGGTCACGAACTAACAACTGCAAGGTTTTGATTGATAACTGTCTAATTCGGTTCCTTCGCAGACTAATAAGTTGTAAATGTATATGTGGGCCACCAAGCTACAGGCTGTGCCTAGTTTGGGGCCCACGGCTATTTCTACTTATGCACTCCATCAATTAACTTTGTTCCTGTTTACAAATGTTTCCTAACTTGTGTGTGTCAATACATTGATTTTTTATTTTATTATTTATTTATAGTTTTCGTAGGTGTTGGACAAAAAGAGAGGTGAAATAAAAAAAAATCTGTATATTATGAAATTTTATTTAATATTAAGCTGATATAATACGATCGATTTGAATTAACTTATCTATCCACCTACACTCCCGGACTCATCGTGTCACTATGCATTTTTATGTTTATAAGCCTAAAACATCAAAATAATAAGTCAGAGAAAAAGTTTTTATGCAGTTTTGAAGCTGACATACTGGCCTTTATTTCGGTATCACCATTTTTCTAGATTTAAATTCACGAATTTGCAAAAGATAAGAAAATCGGAGTCTTGTCATCCTTAAAGAAGCAAAGCTTTGATTCTGAAGCTGAAGCAAAGCATCTATCTATAAGTAAATAGTTATTTTGTTATTTTTTTTGTTTTGTATAAAAAGAGTATCGAAATTGTTTTTTCTTTTTTTAACTATTTTGTCGTTCAAATTCTCCTGAGGTACAAGCGGAACCTGTGGAACTTCTTCAGTCTGGATTTAGTCAGCACAACGTTAATGTACAACTTCATGTAAGCCGATCTGCCGTTCAAAGACTTTACCATCGATACTTGGAGAGTGGCGGCTTGGTGCGCCATCCAGGAGGACCATGAAACCGGGGCTCTACAGCCTGATTAGATTGGTTTATCTTTACCACCAGCCTGCGTAATCGATACCTGACCTCAGTACAGGTCCAAGAACAGCTTCGAGACTTTCATGGATTGACCTTTTTTGCGCTCAAACTGTTAAAAAGACACTCGAAGAACGTGTGGTGTCGTGGACTGTTTGAGGCGAAATTACCACCGAAGGAAAAACTGGCCTTGAAGTTGTGACAGGACCACGGCTGCTACCACTACATTGGTAAATGCCTCCTAGAGGCCCATGTGCCAAGTTTGTGGGCCAGGATTTTCTTTTTCATGCACAGTGCAAGAATTGTTCGAGAATACCTGCATGACGTAAGTATCGCAGTAATGAAACGGCCAGCAAGAAGCCCTGGTATGAATCCAATAGAGCATTTAAGCAGTTAATAGAGCAGCTGAAGTGGTGTGTTCGAGCTAACTAATCCGCTCCAGAAACTTTCCGGAGCTGAAAACTGTCATCTTGGAAGCAGGGGACAACATTCCACAGCACGACATAGTGGCATTAATTAATTCGATGCCAAACCTCATGACAGCCGTCATAAACTAAATGAACGGTGTCTCTAAGTAAACCATTGTTTTCTTCAATAATTTCACGCTAATTTTGCCCCTGAGGAACGCAAAACGACGAATTATTGAAACTGTTTTTTGTTAGTATTCCCCATTTCAAATTTTGATCAAATGACAAACGGAAATGGTAGTGAGTGACTGGCTTCATAACCACATTTTTTTCTTTTATAAAAAGATAGATCTTTAAATAAAAATATGCAGGGTGGCTTTATTCAGGTGTCCGAGAGTGTATTATGTTGTCTATAGGGCATGCAATTATCCGCCCTATTTTACTATCCAGTTAGTGAGTATACTTCCACCACACTATCCGGATATATCCGGATATATCCGGATAGTATGGATATTTTGGATACCACTGTAAAAAAAGTAAATGAAACTAATATAAGTTTTATATCGGCATTTTCATTACAAAAAATCTCCATTAAATGTGTTCTAACATGTCATACTTACTAACGAAACAAAATTTTATAACGTTTTTAAAACAGCAAGACAGGTAGCCGTCCCGGAAAAGCCTAGGCAGATGATGGAACGTTTAAAGGTATATCTTCTTTAATATAATAAATCACGATTACCTATTCTATTAAAACACAATGTAAAATGTATATTATTACTTTTTGTGTAATAAAATATAAAAAAGGAACAAAAGGAACTATCAGTACTACTCGTTTTATCCGGATAGTAAAACAAATATTATCCGGATAAAATATTCGACGGATATCAGGATAATTTAAATATCGAGATAGCATGCCCTAGTTGTCTACCATTCATCATGATGTGTCATGAAAAGGAACCTCGTTGGTTTGACTGCGTGACCCAATAAGTGAATACAATAGTCATTTGGGCTGCTTCTAGCTTTATATTCATTAAAACGATCATCTCCTTGATGGTTACATAATATTGTACAAAATTATTTAAAACTCAGTAACAAAGATACATGAATCTTTGAGTAATACCCTAACCACAAGTTATTCGAATCATCATTTTCATGATACTATACTCAATGTAGTATTATTTAGCAGAGTCCCTTTCTGTTATATTTCGCTAATACTTATGTCACCGCTAAACCACCCAAAGAAATAAATCAACAGCTTTATCAAGGAAATTGTTTACTAATGAATTTAATCTGGAACAATGATTAATTCTTAGCTTATCACAATGATTATTGGTACAATGATATTGTATTCAACTCTAGCATGCCTTAAATTTAATTAGATACGTACGTCAATATTTAGCATTTTAAAGCGTGGTGGGCATGTGAAAGTTTCTGTGATTCAGTCAGTCTTACTCAGTTCTACTCTACAGCGAAATACTCGCACGCAGATGTTGCCAGATTATATTACTTAAAAGCTGTAAATTGATAATAATGTGTGGAATCAAGTTAGACATTAGATATATATGTAACGGCAACATCTTAGTGTTAAACATGTGTAACAGTTTGAAAACATCAATGAATGGTGCTGCGCGAATCGCAGCGGCGAACAGTAGAATGAAACCATATACTCACGATCATGCTCCGTGCAAGCTGCGAAGAAGAACAAATAGCAACAGTGAATGAGACAGCGATACGTATTATATGGCTTAGAGCCTTGACATGAATGAACAAATGATTACCTTACTTGCGTAGCGTTGCGTCACATAAACACATTGAACACAAGAAGACCTATGTGACCTGCCGGACTGTTGGATCTACATTGTTTTGCAGTACTCTTGAAGTACATTAAACCGATTTGTAATGCCAATTTGTTGCGCGAAGTGACAAAAATTGAAATTTCTTTTTAGTAATATGTAAATGATTTCCTGAAATTGTATAACCGGGTTAATTTGAAAAAGGTGCGACAATGGAATCGACGTGTCTGCAGGTACACACCCGAACAATGATCAGAATGACAGTACAGTAGCATTCACCAGAGCAGGAGGAGCTACCCTCCCGGCATGGCATTCAACGACACATTCAACACGGAGTGGCGAACATGCATCACTTCATTATTTCTTGAAGTTTGTGTTTGTTCGGGCGCCTCGCAGGATTAGAAGGAGTAGCATTAATGCGATGCGGTGAAAGGTTCCGATCCACGTGCATATGCAAGATGATAATGTGATGATATCAAATACTATCTGTCCCAGTCGGTGTGGGTAGAAGACACGACCGCAGAAGATAAAAGAACCACATCAATGTAAAGCTGGACATTTCCACATTTAGTAGGTTTAGGAGTAACAGGGAGGACACGCAGCCAGGCAGGCGTACGTGTACGATAACATCACTTACGACGCATTGAGACGTTGATGGCACGGACAGGCTCGAGCCTGAGCCGCCCCCTCGTCCCCTGTACTGGTGGCCCTGCCAAAATAACCACTATCACTACCCTCGTTACAACGTACCCTTACTCCAGCACCACCATCGTTTATACTACGGGCAGCCCTGTTCCAAGCTTCTAAATTTGAATCATTAATAGTGTATGTAGGTCATAATTATGTACGCACATACTATTAGAATTATCGGTGTCAAAAACAAGCGTGCAAGCAGAAAGAGTTTGAAAGTGTGTAACTTACGGTCGGTGGCGACAGGTTAACGGTCGAGCCGCGGCGCTCTTGTGGCCCGATGCTGGAGTGGCGGCGTGTGGGCAGCCCCGAGGTGCCCCCTGGGGTGCCACCAGGCGAGGAGGCGCACGAAGGCGCGATACGGATCTTGGGAGTCATCAAAGTATTGTCCGACAGGCGGCGATTAGGAAAGGCGCTTGAAACGCGAAGGAAATTGTTGTCGTTATTGGTGGAATTGCTCGAGCCGAAGAACCACTGACCGATCCCGGTGCCTGAATAAATTTTCCTTATAATTCTCTGTCTTGTTGGGGTCTTTATATTACAGGTTGGAAACTCATGCTTACTCTTGAAACCGCCAACACTACCGCTAGCACTAGCAGTGGGGGGTGGTCCAGTCATAGTCATAGAGTTTTTACGTGCCATATCCTCAGCAGAGGAAGTTTTACGCTCCACCCTTAAATTAGGGATATTAAAGGGTGGAGCGTTCATGTTATCTGTCGACATTTGATGACGGAGCTTGTGCCGTCGCTCGGGACTCGGAAGCGCGAGGTTGTCGGCCTTGAGCTTGTAGCGCTGCTGGCGGTCAATGCTCTCCAGCATGTCGTACAGGATCTGAACGTGCGGTATCATAAACATTAGGTATATTAATTAATCTTACCAAAGCTACAGTACGTACAGTTAAGTATTAAGTCTCTGAAAATATACCTCCATCAGATTAGAAAACTGGTCGACATTCAGCGCTGGGTTAACAGTTTGTGGAGCAAGCGAAGGTATCATTTTTGTTGCCATCACATTGGTGTTTAATCCAAATTTTCTTTCCAAGAGTAAATTCTTGTAGAGTTCTGTAATAATTAGGTTTAATTGTCTCACATAATTATAAAACAAATTATGGTAATTCGCTTTGGTTAAAAATAATGACTGGCTTTGGCATAAGGGATTCGCATTAAGAGCAGAGATCGCTGTGCTAGTGCATTCAATATGACGCGAGGCTGAGATAGATGTGTGTTCCTTAAAAAACGGTTGAGAGACTCTTTTTTATTATGTGCAGATGTATACTCACTAACAACACGAGTGACGATATCGGGATCGCTGAGCCGCATAGCCAGCAGAGTAGGAATCACCTGCTCCAGGATGTGGCTCCTGTCGAGTCTAACAACGGTCTTTTCGAAGAAGCAGAGGATCAGGCTTATGATCTTTACATCACTTTGATTCCTTTCAAGCAGCCCCTTCACTTTATTCAGAATTGTGGCGTGAAGTGCCTTGTCGTCATGGTTATCGCAAATGTTCTGCGTAGCAATCAATGAGGCAGCCTAACAACATAAAAAAAAGAATAAGGTAAAGTTATTATTGTGTTCCTTACGAGGCGTTTACTATAAATACATAGATAAAAATCACACTTATGATGAAGAAAAAAAAACCACATACTTGGATTTGGAAGGTGTTACTGTCCAGGGCATGATACAGCGTTGGCAATATTTCAGCTTCAATTTCTGCCGCAGTGCATTTACTCATGATTGTATGCAAGTTCTCCAAAATAGTGACAGAAGCCTGGATGCTTTTTGGTGAATTCAACAGCACCCTAAAACAAATTAAATACCTACGTATAAGTAAACGATTGGCTTTTTTTTATAAAATATAGTTTTGTAGTACTTTAAAATTCAAACCAACATTGAAGGAAATAGCAGTAGGAAAATAAAATCGACACGGAAATCTCAATATACCCGATCCGGAAAGCCGGCCTTGCTCGGAAAATTGTAATGATTTCAATTCAATAAATCTTCTGTTACGGATAAACCTAAGTTATATCTTCTATGTCATCTTTTGGTGTTATGTTTACGAATAGAAAATGAAATATTTATTTTTCGCATCGCGAGTTCACCATGGTTAAATGAATATGAGATAAAATTGTTATTTATGATATTGGTGCGGTAAATTGGTTTTGTCGAGGGCTTATCATACTCACGAGTTTGTAAATACCAAATTCCGCGCGTGTGTCGTCATACAACGTTTTTGAACACATTGCGAGAAAACAGTACAATAGGTAATAAAATAAGCCATCAAAACAACTGAAAACTCTTATGACTGAAATAGCTGAGCTAAAATTGCAAAACAGTTCATTGCAGAAATCATTCCTAGAAATTGATAAGACAGTCACATTCATAAGTAAACAATATGACGATATGTCGAAACAAATTGAGTCATCGCAAAAAGAAAAAAAGGTTTACAGAGACAGTATACTACACCTGGAAACAAAATTACAGGATCTCCAGCAACTATCGCGATCATCCACCATAGAAATCCGCAACGTACCCAATAAAGAGAAAGAATCCACAGCCGATCTTACCACCATAATGAATAAACTAGGCACCACGGTCAACATGCCCGTCCATAAAGCTCTTGTACGCGACATTTACCGTTTGCCGGGTAAGCCAGGCGCGGTCAGACCAATAGTTGTTGAATTTACCAATGTGGAAACAAAAAACCAGATGGTCACCTCAGTACGGAAATTTAACCAGGAACACCCAAACGAAGGGCGCTTAAGTACCTCCAGCATCGGGCTGCCCGGTGACCGCCGTCCAATCTACGTTGCTGAATATCTTCCTGCCAGCTCTCGGAAGCTCTTCTTTGCTGCGAGGGAATTCTCTCTGGAGTACAAATTTTGCTGGACAGCGAACGGAAACATCTTTCTACGTAAGGAGGAAGGAGCCAAACATCACCTTATTAAATCCGAACATTCCTTAACTGAACTGCAAGCCCAAACAAGTCAATGACTACTTCTCATCATAACAGTATTTGCCATTGTATGTATCTCTTTACTTCCTAGCCACTATACATTTACAGACAATTTTAAACACTTAAGTACATTTCTAACTACCTCTCCGTCACATACCCAATACAACAACTTACACACCACTGCCACACATACATTACACAACAAAAATACTAATGCTACCACCACACTGATTAAGCATAACAATATAATAAAAACACCTATCACTAAACAGTCTGCTTCGTCTGTATTTATTCAATATAACGATATATGCCATTCCAGCCAGCCATTCCAGTTATGTGAATGAAAGTAGATTATAATCTACTTTCATTCACATAACTGGAATGGCTGTACAATAATCTATGCGACCGACTCTTTAATATCAAAACCTATACTTAAATTAATATCGAACCCCTATACACATTTTGTTGACATGGCAACAAAATGTGTATAGGGGTTCGATATTAATTTAAGTCTAATAAATGGCTGCTTTAAATAACATATCTATCGACTTAGATCGTATAGAAGTATCTACTTCATACACATGTCAACCAGACCGTTGCAAAGATTATTTACACACGTCACATGCACTAACTGTTTTACATCTAAATATCAGAAGTATCACTAAAAATTTTGACGAACTTAGATGTCTCCTAGTCACAATGAACATTACATGCGATGTAATTGTGCTATCTGAATGCTGGCTTAAAAAAGCAGGAAACATCCCTATTTTGGATGGATACTCATCACACCAAACCCAAAGTTTAATTAACCATAACGATGGCTTAGTCTTATATATTAGGAATAATCTACGTCACACTACAACTGAACCGATTTTCCCTGACGCCAGTTGCCTAACCTGCTCCATAGAAAACAACCTAACTATCATTGCCTTATATAGACCGCCATCACAAAGAAACATTGACTCATTCCTAGACCATCTAAATAATGTTATTCTTGATCTAAAAAATTACAATCACACCACAATTATCGGAGATGTAAACATCAATATCAGCTCTGATAGCAATGACCCACGCTCTCTACAGTACCTAAACATGACCGCGTCTCACGGATTTCTTCCAGCCTACCTTCTTCCTACTCGCCTGCATAGCTGTATAGATCATATTCTATTAAAAACCAACAACAAAGCGATTACTTTAATATTAAAAACATCGATAACAGACCACTTTGCAGTCTTGCTAAATTTGGAAAATAGCAAACCCAAACCTATTAACAATAAAGTTCATACATCTTTCCTTAATCTCACAGGCGCTATCTCTGATATTGAAAACTGTAACTTCTCTAATTTAGATGCAATAAATGAGCCCAACCAAGCCATCAATGAATTATTAAATATAATCTCCCGCATATTAATTAAAAATACAATTTATAGAACAATCCCATGCAAACAAAGAATTATAAAGCCTTGGATAACTACAGGTCTTTTGAGATGCATACGTAATAGGGACAGAATGCACTATAATACAAATAAAGAGCCGAATAATCAGATCCTAAAATTAACCTATTTACGATATCGCAACTTCTGCAATGATTTATTAAAAAGGATAAGGTCGGACTATGAAGAAAAGGAATTTCAAAAAGCAAAATCCAACCCTAAAAAAATGTGGGAAACTGTCCGCAGTGTAACTGACACCAAAAGCGTGCGCTCGACATCAACAGAACTCTTATCAATTGAAAACTGCCCCACTAAGTCCGTCAACAAAATTAACACGTTCTTTGCAAACGTTGGTATAAATCTTGCAAACAATATACCTAACTTAAATTCCCCTCAGTCTGTCGACATCCACCAACAAAATACAGCCAACTCAATGGTTCTTCTGGAAACCGACGATGAAGAGGTTAATTCAATTATAAAGACCCTCCGGATTGACAGTGCTACGGGCTGGGATGGCATCCCACCAAAATTGCTAAAACACGCTAGCCACATTCTGGTTCCACCTATCACACGTATATGCAACCTGGCAATATCCACAGGTATATTTCCTAGCGCTCTAAAAAAAGCCATCGTACATCCAATATACAAATCGGGTGACAGAAACAGTGTCACGAACTATCGCCCAATTTCAGTGCTCCCAGCAATCTCCAAAATTCTGGAAAGAATAATGTACAAACGCCTTAATAACTACCTAAACAAACACAAAATTATCTCCCAAAACCAGTTTGGTTTCAGACGCGGATTATCCACAGAGGACGCGGTGTCATCTTTACTGGATTTTGTAGTTGACAAAATCGACAATAAGTTCAAGTGTCTAGGAGTCTTCCTAGACCTTTCGAAGGCGTTCGATACAGTGTCTGTTCCTCTACTTCTTTCTAAACTTGAATCCATCGGCGTGCGAGGCATCGCTCACGACTTGTTTAAAAACTTCCTTACTGATAGGATGCAATGCGTTAAGATAGGGGAGTACGTTAGCGAAGCAAATCCTGTGATTGTCGGAGTTCCACAAGGAAGTTTGCTCAGTCCTCTCCTTTTTCTGATTTATGTGAACGAACTCTGTCAGCTATCCCTTCCATTTACAAAAATAATAGCCTATGCGGATGACACGGCAATTCTATCATATGGCCGTGATTGGGCCTCAGCTAAAGAGACCGCCGAAAAGGGGCTCGCTGAAGTGATGTTATGGCTAGAGCAAAACAGTCTCACACTAAATGTTGCGAAAACTAATTTTATCACCTTTGGATCAAGACGTTCCACCCTACCGGAAGACGGTTCACTACTTATTAAAGCCCACAAATGTTCCAAACCTATTGCCCTTTGCTCATGCCCCGTTGTAACTAGAGTATCAGTGGTACGATATCTCGGCCTTCAATTAGATGCCTGCCTATCCTGGAAAACACACTTACAAACAGTGTCCGCACGAACACGAAAACTTATTTTTCTATTTAAGAAGCTAAGGGCAAACAGCGAAATCCTTAAGATTGTTTACTCGGCACTAGCCGAATCTGTACTGAGCTATTGCATTACTGCCTGGGGAGGAGCCGCCAAGACCGACATTATACAGGTGGAACGAGCCCAGAGAGCCGTAATTAAAGTAATTCTAAAAAGATCCTTTAGATTCCCAACGCGGCAACTTTACAGGGACTTTAAAACACCAACGGTTCGACAACTCTACATACTACGCACAGTCATGCGAAAACACGCGACTCTTCCATACAGCATAAACAACAGCCCAACAGTAAGAAGAAGACCCAAACCGGCTTGTCCCACAACACATACAAAAACTACATTTGCTAGACGTCACTACCCTTACCTAAGTGCCCTTATATACAATAAAATACATCAAAAACATAACATACATACACTAAACACACACAAATGTAAAAAAGTAACTAAAGAATTCCTTCTCACCCTAGATTATGATGAAACAGAAGCATTGATGAAACCCCTTTGCAAATAAATAATTATTAGTATCCGACGAACGCTTACACACCCACAGACACCCCAAATCACCTTCCCTCTCT
Organism: Tiliacea aurago; assembly: GCA_948098905.1. Lineage (NCBI taxonomy): Eukaryota > Metazoa > Arthropoda > Insecta > Lepidoptera > Noctuidae > Tiliacea > Tiliacea aurago. The sequence goes on along the minus strand of OX402576.1, from coordinate 12,912,619 downwards.
TCACACACACGACACACATCACACACTCATACACACATTACACACTCATACACGTTTCCCATTACACCACATCACACGCGCTTACTCACACACTATTGCTACTGTTACACGTTTTGGCTTCCCTAATTTTGTTAAAAAATCTAAGCGGACGAATGGATGGCCCCTATAACACAGGATTTTCCTGAATTGAGCACAAATAATGTAATATCATATTATAGTAACAAGCATTGTATTTCTTCTTTTTGCAAAAATAAAAAAATAATTCTTATTATTCTATTCTTATTTTAAGAGAATGATTGAGTATTTCTTCGAGTCTTCCATGATATAAATAGCACTCATGATTTTGGCTGCTTATTCAAGATATCAGGTGCAGTAGATTCCATATTAATATCGGATTCCTCGCTTGATCTCGTATTATTATTTTGTAAATATCAGTCGGAGAGTCGCAACAATCTTTGAAATTTCTAATAAGAAAATGGCGCGAATTTGCAAATGGCGCCACGTGCACATGGTGAAAATTAGTACTACATCTTTCGTCTCATTTTCACTTTAATAATAAAGTGAGACAAACGTATTGAGCAAAAGCGCTTCCAAGGAGCTTCGATCATTCCGCTTATTTATTCTCGTAATTTGAAACTGGTGGAATTCTTATATCATTTTTATGGTAATTAAGAAAAAACCGTAAGGGATACGCACGGTGCTATACAACGAAGGGGATGGTAAAACATGTACTCTATTTTACCGCCCGTTCCGTTGTATGGTGCGTAATTTTTTACAAAATGCATTTTTTTTGAAAATGTGTTAATAATAATATGTAACAAAATTATTTAATTCGTAATGAACTCGCTCGCCTACATAGAGATATCTCTTTCCTTCAATTCACCTACTCTTTGTACGTTAATCGTTTTAATTACCCGTGACTCCGGAAATGACCTCTGCGCTACAGTTCTTTAAGTACAGGTTGCTCCAAGATGCTATTTTAGAAAATTTTAAATAAATCAAATAAATAATTAATTAGTTTAATGCAATAAAACTAAAACGCGAAACCGTATACGTGTGTTAAGTTAATGTCGCCATTAAAGAGACACGCTGTATAGTGATAAGACAATTTACATTACGCCTAAGGCATATTTCATAACTACGAGAGTTTTTAAACGGACGACGCCGTTTGTAAAAAGCGGGATTATACAAATTGCATGCGACTTACTAACCATAATTATGATAAAACAATGTTGGTTTTCGTGTCTGTCTGTGAGACCGCTTCAATCTCTGAACTACACAACGGATTTTGATGCGGTTTTCACTAGCATTTAGAAGATTTATCCTAGCAGATTTCTGTACCGTGTCTTTATCTTTAAGAGTAAAGACTTTTTACAAAAAAAAATAACCAACTTCCAAGAAATCCCTACAAATTGAAAAAATAACTTTAATTTCACTTTGTAGGGATTTTTGGAAGTCGGTTATTTTTTTGTATAAAGTTCTGTTTTCACCTTTTAGTGAGTAAATTTTTAATTTATCTAAGTTGCAGTAGCCTCCTAATGACAACAGCTCATCATCTTTTACAAAATATTGCTTTTCCCGATGCTGGGACGTTAAATGTTGAGGCTGCCACTCACCATAAGCATTGTGACGAGTATAAATTTCTTAGCAACCATATTAAAGTACCTAATCGAATCGCAACCCGTTAAATACTTATTATTATGTTGTTCAGGTGGCCATCTGTGGTCTCCATCATCAGTTCCACTTCACCAAATGGTGCTTTCCGAAAGCAAATGTACGAGTTACTATAAAAAATATCCAAATCGCTATGGGTTTGCGTTTAAAATTTAAGGGGGTTCCCTCGATTTCCATGGGATCTCCTCATCAGATTCTTATTTAGTGGCAATGGGACTACCTGGGGAGCATACCCTTTCAAACACAAAAATAATTTTCAAAATCGGTCCATAATTTACAGAGAAATCGGTGAACAAACATAAAAAAAAAAATGCTGCTGAACATACAACCTCTTACCTCCTTTTTGGAAGTCGGTTAAAAAGGACGTTCACGCCTCTTTTTCTCAAAAATTAGTACCTACTACTATCTGTCACGATACACCTAATTCTTATTTTGTAAGACATGCTTTATACATGATACCTGTGAAATTTATGTACATACTCGTATTGTATGGGCACTAGACAGGACATTTTCCGCCATATTACAAAACAAGATTTATATTTTGACATGGCTTAAACCATGGAGCTAGTTTTTGTAATAAGAACGTAACAGTGATTGAAATACCGTTCTTTATACAAAACTGAAAACTTAGTTCGGTACTAAGTTGTCAGTTTTGTGTTTAGGAACTTTACCATAGTCGAAATAAAGTTCAAAATTCAATAATGGCTCCATGTTTTAAACCTGGGTCTGAAGATAAACCTTGTTTTGTAATAAGGGGGAATGGATCTGTAATTTACCTAACATCTGTATGTAAGAAAAATACATTTGATTTGATTTTCAAGCTTTTAAGAAAATATTAAAGTTCTTGTTTACGTTAGTTTCTTTTTAGTAAAGTACGTTAAGTTTTATTTCGTACTTTTTAGCATTAGAAATTGTTTCAATATCTTTTTTATCACTCTTCACGTGTAAAATACTTGTCAAGATAAATATAAATGGCCGCAAGACAACAGGGCTATCTTGTTTAGTTGATGAGTACCCGTGCCCACCTTCAGGCTCCATCATCAGACCCTGGATATCATCTAGGACCGGAGTCCTTGTCAAGGAAAATCAAATGAGCCCAAACTCGACGGGGTTGCGTCGTTTTATTACAGATTTCCCAGGGCCACCTTCTAGCTCCATCATCAGATCTGCTCCATTTCATAATAATATTGCATTGTCAGCCGATTTACTTAAGGATGCTAAAATTCAGCTCAATCGGAAACCGTGAAGTGGAGCAAATTGAATTTGCAAGAATTAATTACATACACCGGGACTGGTGAAACTAAATAAACGCTTGTAAAAATGGCATCAACAAAATCGGCCCACGCGTTTGGTCTCTAGAGTACCACAAAGGAACAAACATACATACATACATAGGCTGATAAACACATTACCCTTTGCGTCACGCAGTCGGGTAAAAATGGGTAAAGTTCTTGGTCAGACGCGATCTAAGACACAACATTATTGCCTTCACAATGTTTTCACTAACACTAGGCAACATTTTTCATCATCATTCATTCATCATTTCAGCCGAGAGACGTCCACTGCTGGACATGGGCCGTCCCTAAGCGGGAGGGGGGGGGGTGCCATAATCGCCACGCTTGGCAGTCGGGTTGGCGATTGCAGTATGGTGTTAATGTATAGAGAACACTGCTGCCCATTCTCTAGTAACTCCCTTAGTCGCCTTTTACGACACCCACGGGAAGAAATAGGGGAGTGCTATTCTTTACGTCCGGCACCACACAGACGGCACCATTTTTAAGGATGCCTAAATAAAAGCGCGCTGTTGGATTTTGAACTTTCGGCGCTGATCCGACCGCTGAAAATTCAACAACGAACTTTTATTTAGGCATTCATTTATATATCGAAGAAGTTCTTACTTTAGGGTTGGGAAGATGTAGAATGTGAACTCGTCATCGTTTGCGTCTTTGACCAGCCACATGACTGACTGCAGGACTGATGCCAGCACCTCAGCCGCTCTGACCTCCGCCTGCAAGGCCGGCCAGATATGTTGCCAGCGCAGTTTCTAAAACACAACACATTACTAAGGAATAAAACAATTGCTGAAAATTAACTACTGAATAATAACATAAAACAACACTCTTAATACACATGGTTTCTGAAAGGCCAATCCTGCTATTCTCATATTATTATGAATGTGAAAATCTGTGTTAGGATATCTGTTACGAGCGTTTACGACGTACGGCATTTCATACAAACTTTCAAGGCGTTGTTTTTCGAAATGACAGAACCGATTTTAATGAAACTTCATACGCTTATGCTGAATACATAGGTCCAAAAAGTAAGTTAAGAACATTTTAGAAATGTCTTATTTAAAAACAGATAACTGGAAATCTCTGTTTCTATGGAAAATTTAAAATCGGTCTAATTTAGCTGTATCACTATTTTTCGAAAAATTTCTTATCTAACTTTTTAGACCTTTGTATCTTGCTTATGCGTATGAAGTTTTATTAAAATCGGTTCAGTCACTTCGAAAAACAAGTGCTTGAAAGTTTGTATGAAAAGCCGTACGTCGTAAACGCTCTTAATCAATCACGCCCTAACAGCTAAACGGATCTAGTTATTTGGCACACGGATTAGGACACAAGATATGGACGGTGAGCGATGGGTAGCTCGCCGTCCGATAAGGACCAGGCCCGGGTCGACGGCGCGTTGTGGTCCACGCTGCGCCTCAAAGAGATGTCAGCACCAACTGACGGGGTACGTTAGGACCAATGCCTGCCAGGGTTGCGAGTTTGTCCGAAATGGGTATCGTGGCCCTGGCACACAGGCAACTGAAGGAACACGGGTGGGTTTTAGTCAGTAAAAGTCTGACACGCCCTCCCGCTCAGAGCGGGAGAAGTTTTATGATAATTTCGAAGCCAAAAAAAAAAGGACACAAGATATTTTCTTATTCGGTAGTAAGGCTCCGAGTTATTATTTATACGTTCTTTTTGTCGTTTTCCGACCTCCAAGCGGGAAAAGCCACTGGCAAAAGCTAGTAAAGACATAAATTAGCTGTCAGATTATCAATCTGGTGAAAACTGCTTTCTGAAGGTGTATTGAATTTTGTTGTCAAACGTAATATCAAGTGATTTGACTAGCTACTGTTTTCGTTCTACAATCACAGTACAACAAGAGTAATCAAGAGTTTGATAGCGTATTAACTAAATTTTTGATTAGCCTTTTAAAAAACAGGCATAAGTAAGAGACCAAACGGCTAGAAAAGCATAATTGCGTAACGTAGTTTCAATTACAATCCAAAGGTTTTGAAAGAAATTCCCGATCTGTTGCATTGCTTAAGTTTGAAAAATTCGTCTGCTCAACAACGTCAATAACACAACGAACATGGCTGAGCTGTCGAAATTAAAAGCATTGCGATCAATTGTCATTTTTTATGTGTGTTACGCAATTAGCCCTCTGGTTTGGAACTGCGTTATACGGCAACAAACAAATATATATGGCAACAAGGGTCAATTTCGAATATTAGTACAGATTATTCCTTCAAAATTTTCCTGTAGGTACTTACTAATATTACAAGTATTAATATTGAATAACAATTTGAATTTTTCAATTCAAATTCATTTTGAATTCAAATGCTGATTGATTGATTTGATTTTCTTGATTTCACACATTCGCTATAACGAAAACAAAACGAAAAAAGCCGCAAGTTTTGGATCACACATTTCTGAGAAAATCTAAAGTAGGTACTAACTAATAATTAATAATATACTATGTGGAGACAACAATACGACAATACATGAAAATACTGGTAATAACAATGCACACGAGTATTTTGAAACTATCAAATTAATCCTAACATCGAAATAAAAAATGTTTTTTATTCAAACACACTGAATAGTAGTAGTGATGGGCCCTACTCAATCTTACACTACTTAGATAATAATACAGTAACTAAACTATTGTATATATAGGTTAAAATTTTGTATGCAGACTGGAAACGTCGTTAGATATACGAAGTTTATTGTATTGTCCCCTCCACCGTGTTCCTCGACCGACCCGACCAAAAAAACCTTTTCTGCTTGGCAACTTTCTCAACATCAATTTCTTGAATTTAATTTGAATTGAATTTGAATTGAATTGAATTTGAATTGAAATCTGAATTGAAAAATGCCAGGTAATAATGTAATAAAGCTCACTATAAGCTTTTATAGTGAGCTTTATTGACCAACAATGGAAGAAACAGATTCCGTTAAAGTCAAGGTTACGCAGTAGACAGTCTTTGCAATAATAATAATGGCCGGAGCAGACTTCCGAGGAACATTGCATTGTTTATTTAAGACTATTGTGTTCTTCCTGTCAACGATGTTCTGAAAAATAAGTATATTATTTCCAAGTTGACGTGCAGCGAAAACCAAGCTAGCGCTCCCAATATATTGAAACAACAATCATACGTTCCAATTTTCCAATATTAATTAATTCTAACAGTTTCTGCTACCAATAATTAATAGAGTAATACCAGACGATCAAAATGGAGGTGAAACGAGCTTGAAATGAGTGAAAGCTCATTTCAAGCGACACGACATTTCAGGTGGAATGACAATTCCACCTGATGACAATTGATTGACACTAGTAACAGCCCACTTTAGGCTCACTTCACTTAAGCTTTGAAGGTGAGTTTTTACTGAATAGTTCGGCTGGATTTCTAATGAGTTTTAAAGAAAGACTGGATAAGCAAAAAATTATGAAGTACGTAGCCCATCATTTTTTATCTCTACAAACTAAGAGACTTTACAATGGATACTGACTCATTTAATTGCACAAGTTTACAAGTGTTTTACCCAATGAGAAAGAAAACCTTTAACATTTTCAAGACGTTCATTTAGTTTTCTTTAAAAATTTATAAAAAGGTGGCCTTTGTGTCGCGTTTCAATAAAAAGCGGAAAAGATTTTGTAAGTAATATTTGGAACTAGGGACTTTATTATGAAGTTGTTATCGCCAGTTCGCTTTTGGCATTTCAACGACGGGAGATGATTTAAAATTCAGATATTATATACAACATTATTTTTAGTATATGCGAAACCTGAATATACATAGTTTTTTCAGTATAAGGAACTGAATCGATTTCAATAATTTTTACACCATGTTATATTTGGTCCCAATAATATTTAAGTATGATGGAAAATGTTATCACCATTTATTTACTTACAATACAACCGCCGTACGGTTAGGTACTTACTGCCAAATTATTATCAATGAGCGCAAGACGACCCTGGATGCGCGGGGGCGCCGCGCCGTTAGCATGTTTTTGTACGGACAACCCGGTAACATAACAACCATATAACTTTGTAATTATTTATGATACAGTTTTGAAATTTTGTACATTTATATTCTTTACGTAAAAATACTAGACAAGAGTTTCGGGTTTCGCATATACTAAAACTAATATTGTTGAAATTGTATGGCAGTCCCGAACCCAGACGAAAACTTTGATAGCTGAGTTGGCGCGGCATGATGCGAGAACACCAAAAATATATTTGAAAGGTTTCAGATACGAGCCTCGTGGTCGGGGATCCACTTTCAGATTTCCAAAATGGACAAAACATATCGTGATATACAGGGCCTTTGATTTTCGTGTACGATTGAAATCATTGATGTATTAAATAGGAAGATAGAGAAGTCTCTAACATCACGTAAATATTAAATGGACTATAAACACTTACATGTTAACACACCCACACAGGTACATTTCCCGATGACGTGTGTCATTTGCTCGACAACCGAAATAGAGAGAAATATTACGCGGGCTATAGCGGGAATGAGATAGCAATGATTGTCACTGTTACGTACCCATAACTGTTGTGCAAGCGAAATCGCGTTTGTTTACGATTATGAACGACTTATGACGGGGTAAATATTATATATTATTATAATTTTCAACAAATTAACTTTGGGTGTACTTACGAGTGAAAACTAATCCCGTGGGACTTGTTTTTGGTTTTTGCACTATTTGTGCACATTTTATAAACACATGAATGCATTAATTTTACTTAACGTGATACACAAACGCCAGTTTGATTGTGACTAAGGGCAATTGTGTTCTTGCACCTAATCTATGCAGTCCACGTCGCGGAGCGCGTACCATATCTTCCCTTATTTTACATCAATGATTGGACTAGTTAGAAAAAAACTGAATATATTAGACCTAAACAAACACTACCTAAAATTAAAAGTGACAGAATGGCTACTAAAACAGGACTATGCCGAAACAGAGACTTTACTTACGTTACTTACCTACATTGCTTAATAAGCACACACCAATCTCCATGCTTGCACGAATACTTGTATCCTCGTATCCATATACTCTCGTACATACAACTCCCCCATTCACTTACTCACCAACACCACATTACCTACTTATCCACACTCACATACAAACACCTACACACTTTCATTCACACTCATTCCCCCTCACCCACACTCTCGCATACTCATACATAATTTAATTATTAAAATAAACTATACCTTTTCCCTTTTGAAGGTAAATCGACACAGTCCACTCATACATAATTATCAATTGGAACCTCATTGTGATACACTGTCTCTTAAGATACAGGATACCCTAGTTTGAGAGACAGGGTTTAATCTATTGTGTACAGATTTCTGCAGCATCCAAATGTTTTATGTTTTTGTGAATGTTCCTTACCATAATCTCAAAATTGTAAACCTAAAGTACAATTATCTGTATGTGTTTTTTTTTTTTAAATAAATAAATTATTATTATTAGTTAAACTTGATAAAGAAATTGTGAGCTTTCCCTAAATCTGACGATTTTGAACACTCGGATTCGGACAACTTTGAAAAGGATATTCATGGCGAATAAAAGTCATTCTGTGTCATGTCCTGTGAATGTACATGAATATCTGACGGGTTGATATTGCCTTTGGCAAATATAACGAAATTTCATTGATTTCAGGAAAGTACTTAGAAGTGGTCATAATTTTGTATTTATCTCTAAATCAACGAAACGTCTTTAAAACCTGTTTTTAATTATCACTATACTCAATTAGAAATAAGATTAGACATTGAAATAAACCTTTTTTACAGTCCGTTCAACCGATTTTGAATTTTATTGCATTGGTGGCATGACAAATGACAGTCGTAACAAACAGTTGGTGTTGTAACCACGTTTTTGCTTTTGATGCCATCCTTATGCCTACGGAATAAAAGTCAAAATCGGTTGAAAAAACCGTAAAAAATATTATTTAAATTTCGAATCTTATTTCAAATGAAGTTTATATGACACAATAAAATCGCTCTGTTGGAGTTTCAACTTTCGGCGCTGAGCTAAGCTGATAATCCAACAGTGCGCTTTTATTAGGCTTTTAGAAGTCACGCGGTGTAAGTGAAAACGGGCATAAAATTCTTAAAACGTTCTTACAGCCTACTGCACTTGACATAAAAAACTCCTATGTTGCAGGAAAACCGAACGCAACAAAGGCATTCAGATATGGGTTTTCATATTATTTTCCTAGTGATGATATAATACTTAACTGTTCTGTTTGAACTACAAAGTCAAAACATCTTTCAACTAAGCTGTGAATGCTGTCTTGCCTAATACTTTTTAGTCATTAGTTATCCTATTTCAACATTAACCAAGAAAAAAAACAATATTATATCAAGAATTTTGATAAGTAGGTATATTGAAGTTAACCGTGAGATACACTTAGCATAGGACCTCGATCCTCCACGCTCGTAAGTCCCGGAAACATTTATCGACGAGAGATGACTTTCAGTAATTACATTAGCTAGCAGTAGAGCCTTGCTACACAACCTTAAATCTCAGTTGGGAAACCTATCATGACGAGTACTATTCCATAAATAAACGAATGCCACATGGCTGATTTTGGAAAATCACGTAGGTCACGGGAATGCTAAATAGTTTTTCTGTTAGAATACTAGTAGGTATAGCCTAAATCTAGTATAGCACGTAACTTGGTAAGAATCCTTAGATGTTTCTCTCCTTTCTTTAACTCTCTTCTGAACAGACACGTTTAAAAATAAATTCTGGCAATAACCATAGAATGACAAGCAATAAAAGTGATAATTTTTTCGTAGTACAAATTTTTATACATGCGTGAACTTACTTCCTCTACACCAAAACCTTGCCAAGTTACGTGCCCGGCGACTATATCAAACAGGAAAGATAAATGTGGTAAAGTAGGATCGTGAACGACCTACATACAACTGTCTGTGGAGCCTTAACTAAAAATAAATTAATAATAGCCACTAATATATGACATTCGTACATACCTATAGTAGAGAAATAATGTAGGAAACAGAATAGCAATACTCAGTCTATTTTATTCTAAAATCCTGAAACTTACAGTATTTTTTTGATGTTTGTCCTTGCATGCAAGACTATTTTTATATGTTTGTCCTTGCATGCAAGACAATTTTTTTGATGTTTGCCCTTGCGTGCAAAACTATTTTTTAAGTGTAACATCTCTTGGTTTCTGTGGGAGTGATTTCGTGAAAAGGGGTGTAACAGGAAGTGAATGCTTGAGCATGGAATAAGTACTTTTTAATAGCATGGAGTTAGTAAGTACTTTATAATAGCATAGAATTAGTGTACCCATAGAATTAGTGTACCCATAGAATTAGTGTACCCATAGAATTAGTAAGTACTATTGTAAGTAGAAGTGTCAAATTTCGACCAGTGGTGGTCGCCCACTACACTAGTAATGAATAATTATTAGAATAAATATTTCTGTATTTTCCTTTTTAAATGAGGTAAATTTCTGTCGCTGTTACTTATTACCAAGGTGAGCTGCCAGATGTTACACATCATATGCGACTACTGTAAGCCTCAGTCGTTTTTTTAGGTATTTAGCAGTTGAAAAAGGTGCTTATATACTCCTACTGGCGAGTATATATGGTACATTTATTAGAAAAAAATATATTTGAAGAAGTATTGCCGAATTGGTTGAAAAAGCTTAATATTAAATCCAATATTTTAATCAAGCTAACTAAAATCTTAATTGACGGTAGAAGGTAGTAAATAACGTGGAGATATTAATATCAGCTCGGTTGATTTGATGAAATACACCGACAACATGAACCGTGAAAGTTGTTTGAGAGACAAAATAAATATTGGATTTGGAAACAACATTGAGAAATAAATCTGACATTACTTCGCGTATTGGAATCGCTGGCTGAGTGATATACTTACATAACAATTTATTAAATCATACGTTATATACCTACATATACGAACTTAAAAGTAAATTAGTAGGTTATCAAGATAATATTACACTTTAAGGTTTATTTAAATTTCTAATCTTATGTCAAATGGAGTTTATATGACACAAAACGCCATTTGAAATAACATTAGAAATTTAATTTTAATAAGGATGGCATAAGTAAAAACGTGGTAACAATACCAACTGTTTATAATAGCTGCCATTTGTCATGCCACCAACGCATTAGAAGTCAACATGCATTGGTTGAACGGACTGTAAAAAAGTTATATTTAAATGTCTAATCTTATTTCAAATATAGTATAGTATTGATGGATTTTTAGTTTTGACAGTTTACTTCGCTTAGCTAAACACTTACCGTTGGAATCAATGGCAACGCTTCTATAAGCGTAGTTCGATAGAAATGCGCTTTCTGTTGAGGATCCTTCATGGCCACTATATCCAGAAATTGCATGGCAGCAATCGCTTGCTCACTTTCACCTTTGCTTGAATGTATACTATATTTAATTGGAAACCAAGTTATATTTAGTATGGTGCACAATAAATAAAAATATCTTAACTATAAAATACAGGGACAAAGGAATTCAGCTAGCAAAACTTCGCCAACGAAATAGGTTTCTTGACACGATAAAATAAAAAAGGTTGATGATTTTTTTGGGGTCAGCGACCGCTTGTAGTGATGTAATTTGAAGTATGAGTTGAGGAAAACTGTTTTTTTTTGTTTTATCGTTTTTGATATCGAACCTATGACGTCAGTGAACTTTGCATAAAAACTAAACTTTCTATATCTATCTATATTTTTGTTATTTCATCTGACTACCTGCGGTTGATGAACCAAAAAATACTCATCAAATCAATTTTATCAAACGTGAGTGGAGTAAGTTTCGCTAGTTAATTTAATTTCACCCTGTATAGCAATGATCTCAAACAAACTATCCAAGACTTTCTGGGAAAAATTGCTTTCAGGTCCTGGGCGTTTTAAAGCACATTTCGCACCTTTAAAGACAAACCGTTACTAAATGAAAATACTAAATGATCTTAAATGTATTTTTCTATTGCAAAAAAGCCGTGCATTTTATAAAAAAAAATGTATTTTCATTTAGTAACGGTTTATTTTTAAAGGATTGAGTTTTAGAACATGTTTGGCTTCATAAAGCGTCGTCGCTGTACTCATACATACCTGTTTGGCACAATATACATTATCTTTCATAAACTCGATGCCATATTAACGCATTAAACTATTTATTACGGTAGTGGGCTATGTATTATGGTAGTGGGTTATTAATTATACTACTGGGCTATTTACTATGCTACTAGACTATTTATTATGCTACTGGGCTATTTATTATGCTGGTGGGCTATTTATTATGCTTGTAGGCTATGTATTATGTTAGTAGGTTATTTATTATGCTACTGGGCTATTTATTAAGCTACTGGGCTATTATTATGCAACTGGGCCATTTATTATGCAACTGGGCCATTTATTATGCTAGTGGGCTATTTATTATGCTAGTGGGCTATTTATTGTAAGAAACTGATGCTAGTTTGCCTGTTCAGAAAGGCAGGGTTAAGCCCTCGAAATTACTGAGTTTCAAGTGGTTAGAACGAGTGGGGGCCGGGGGTCCTCCAGCCGCACACGTTTTTTTTATCAGTATTGAAAGTTCAACTTACTTAAAGTATTTGATGAGTGGCAGTAGCTGAGTAGTTGGACGAGGGTGAGGGTCTCTCGCAAGGAGACGCTGCACGGCCTCCTGGAGAGGAGCCGGCACTTTCGGCAGCACTTGGATGACTTGCTGGTCCAACTGTCACACACATAATGCATATTATACGGACTGCTTTAGTCCAACTTGGTTCTAAATTATATGAATGAAATAGACGCGGTGCTGTTTCTGCTTTTTTGTTATGAAATAGGTCTTTTCTCAAAGTCACAACTATTATTGCACTAGAAAAATCTTTTGAATTTTGCGTCTTTAAGTTACATATTCATGATCGTAACTGTACAATTCATGTTACATTATAGTTTCGACTGGTTCATTTAGATCCATGTCGCACTAGGTAAGCTTCAATTATAGTATAGCCAGAAAAGTGCGCGGTAAAGATGGTGTTGCTGTTCGAGGGTTTAAAAAAAAAACAACCTACTGAAAGTCGGTGACTAAAAACTAAAATACAGATCCAAAGGCACCGACTTACGAAATTAAAGTTATTTTTCACTTTGTAGTGTTTTTTAGAAGTCGGTTGTTATTTTTTTGTAAATTTTGTTTATTTTTCACTCTTTAGTGGGTCAGTTTGTAATTTATCTAAGTTACAATAGCCTAATGTCAACTGCTCATCACCTTTTACAAAATATTGCTTTTCCGTATGCAGGATAATTGTTGAGAATTTCTCGTGGTAAGAACCAGGAGAACTGCCACTCACATATGCATTGTGACGAGCACAAATTGCTTAGCAAATTAAAGTGGTGCTCATGTGCCATCTTCATCATCAGTTCCACTTCACTAAATTATGCTTTCCGAGGAAAAATGCACGAGGTACCTACTATAAAAAATAGGTGTGCCTATAAAATTTGAGGACTTCGCCTCGATTTCCAAGAGATCCCCTCATCAGATTCTGACTTGACCACCTCGAAGCATACCCTTTCAAAAAAGAAAGAATTTTCAAAATCAGTCCACAATTGACGGGGAAATCGATGCACATACATTAAAAAAAATAAACATGCAGACGAACATATTATAACCTCCTACTTTTTGAAAGTCAGTTAAAAAATTAAAACGACTAAGCAGTTTTTTAGGGTTCCGTAGTAAACAAGGAACCCTTATAGTTTCGCCATGTCCGTCTGTCTGTCTGTCTGTCTGTCTGTCCGTCCGTCCGTCTGTCCCCAGCTTAGCTCAGAGACGATTAATCCTAGAAAGCTGTAATTTGGCATGGGTATACATATTAATCATGCCGAAAAAATGGTAAAATAAAATTATGAAAAACATTTTTTTTTAGGGTACCTCCCTTACACGTGAAATGGGGATGATATTTTTTTTTCTCGTCTATTCCATGGTGTGGGGTATCGTTGGATAGGCCGTTCAAAAATATTGTGGGTTTGCCAAAACCATTTGTCAATTAAGGGATCCGTTTGCGTAATATTAAGCTTTAAAGTGCTAGTTTTTGTTAGAGTCAAGTGTCCCCCCCCCTCTGCCAGTTAAATGGTTGGTTTTAGGCATGTGAAAAAATTCATGGCAATAGTATATATAACGAAATTAAAAGGAAAACTATCACAGCTAAGTAGGCTTCACAAGTTAACGAGTAATAGTCGACCAACTTAAATTTGCAGTTGGAGAATTGACCGTAACGTATATGGAGAGCATGTTTTTCAACTACAATGTTAAGTTTGTTTTTGGGATAAATTCATCCCAACTACGGAACCCTTCATTGTGCGTGGTCCGACATGCACTTGGCCGGTTTTTTTTTTACAAAATGTATGAAAATAAACATGATAATTCAAATTTCAGTACCAATTTTCAGGCTCAGTTTCTAAACGAAATAAACAGTCACCGTTTGTAAAAAAAAACCAGCCATGTGCGTGCCGGACCACGCACAATGAAGGGTTGCGTAGGTGGGATGAATGTATCCCAAGAACAAACTTAACATTATAGTTAAAAGACATGTTCCCACAAACATTCCAACTGCAAATGAAAGTTTGTTCGCATAATATTGAGTGATTTATTTGTTCAGTTATTTTAAGATTTTAGACTTCTTATAGGTTTTCCTGTAATCTATACCCCATCCCCATCCCCATCTCCATCTGTACCTAACCCATCGGGGAAACAATGCGTGATGTTATGTTATGTAAAGAACTATTTTCCTTGGTTTTTTCAAAATTTTAGGCTCATTAGTTTCGGAAATAAGGGTAATGGTCGATTTTCATCGATTTTCTTAAATAACATTAAAAGTTTTTATTTTAAAGTTGAAAAATATTTATATCTGAAATCTTAACATCAAGCCCTATCATTTGTTATGTCACATGATACCAATTGCAAAGCATTATTTTTTTAATTTGCCCACAAAAGTGACCCCCATAGTCAAAATTCATTTATTTACGTAACACGTCCGTATTTGGGGACCGATTAAGTTTAAATTTGGTACACTTATGAACTTCTATCATAAGTGTACCAAATTTAAACTTAATCGGTCCAGTAGATCGGAGCAAATCGGCTGTGACAGACGGACAGACAGACAGATAGCCAGACAGACACACGAGTGATCCTAAAAGGTTACCGATTTTTCCTTTTGAGGTACAGAACCCTAAAAATTATAAAAAAGTATGTTGTACCGACTTCCAAGACCTGTCAGTATTTGTGGCTTTTTGCTTATTTCATACTGTTTGTATTATGAAACGAGTATACTGACGAGTTTTTAGACTCCAAAGAGTTGTTGAAATATAAAAGTTCAGGCCAATTAGAGACTTGGGCCTGCTTGACTGTTTATTTGAAACATTCAAGTGGTCCTATGAATAATGTCAAAAGGATTATAAATAATACCTACGAAATTGGATAATTGGATATTTTGTTTCGCTGAAGGCTGACTGTGAAGTCAAATAAGGTACTTATATCATGAAACTTTACTAATATTGTTCTATGTGTATAATTTCCGTTATTTTCAAGGGAGCTGATGTCAAAAATAAAGACGTTATCTTTTCCAATATGGGTGGTACAGTTAATTTTTTAACTAAAACAAAAACATAATGGATATTTTAACATTTTGGAAAAATTTGTTACGGAAAGGCACGGATTCTTTTAGTGATAACAAACTACATGGCAACATTGTTTTAATAATACCTACATAATTATAAAGTTAAGGAACATTTAACTAATGAAACTCAAAATTTTCCAATTGAATTCTACACATCATTAGACCAAGTCAGCTGATCGGTACACATTTTAACCATTCGCTTGATCCTGCCGCAAATTATGCCGCCCGCGACGCCGCGTGTCGGTGCGGCGCTGTGTCGCAGAGCTGTGGCAGGCGTGTGTGTGTACTAGGCACACAGACACAGATAATGGATAATGACCCTTGTAGTGCGGTGACACGTTTGTTATGTTTTAAATTTAATAAACTATATAAATAAAAAAAATATCAAGCATTTTCAAAGTTATTCTTTTTGAGCTGAAATTTTGTACAGAGGTTCTGAAACCAGCTGCACTATTCACCCGCTTTGTATGGCTATACCCTTTTCGTAACACGCTGTATTTATTAACACAAGTTTTGTTTCATACTTTATATAATTATGTTAGTTTGTAAGGTGTATGTAAAGGGGCCATTGTAGCCTGAAATAAATGTTTTATTATTATTTCAAAGTATTTGACATTATATCTCGTGACCAAGGGCCGAAGCCAACTCGCAGAGGCCCCTTAGACAATTTTAAGTGTTGAGGCACCAACCGACGATTAGCCCTGTATGCACAATGTAAATGCACTCAAGGACAATCCCCGGTTGGTGCAGGACTACTGCAGAACATGGAAACAAAAAATATTGAACTATGGGTTTGGGTGGCTATAGTGCAAAAATATGCCCAAGCAAGTTTGATTATTTATCTCGGGAGCGTTTTAATTAAATATTTCAATTTGTTTACATAAATCAGTAGAAACATTGTCTCTGCAAAGGCTGTTTCATAAAATTTTACTTTTGGGTATCTTTTGATGCTTTATTACACCGAAGATAACATAATTTAAAAATTTATAAAAATGTCCATGGTACTACTGTATTTTATACTTGGGAGCACTTTAATCAATTTATTATATTTCATGCAGTAATACACCAAAAATAATTCTGTAAAACAGAGAGTTACTGATCATTTTTCGTCCGAAATTTTATATTTTATCTACGAATATACAATCCAAATTCAAACAAAAACTATTCAATAACTAAGTTAACTATGTTACCTTGCTCGAAAAAATAATAAATACCTATAAGTAAATTTTTTTTTGTCTATACGTAAAAGTAAAATAACGGCGTAACTCAACGGCGAAATAAGCTATATTTTCGAGAGCGCAAAAGTGATGAAACTATTAACGGGTGCTGAGACTGACACGAATGGTTCATCACCACGAAAACTGTACTTTTATAGTTACACAGACTTAATGTTTCGATTATTTCACGTTTTCTCACAATTAGATAAGAAATTGACGAAAAACTTTTTTTTTGTGATAGCACCCTTAAGACCCATCAGCTTTGAAATAATATAAAATGATCTATAGAATTACCTTTTAAATATTATTAAAATCTCGATTATGATTGTAAATGTAATCCTTAGTCAAACCCCATCCATCAGTAGAATGACACTGACAGCTCACTACACGCAAAAATTCACGGTGAGATTTTTACAGAATTGACATACTGGCCCGGGTCGACGGCGCGTTCTGTTCCACGCGCGCTTAAAAAGAGATGTCAGCACAAACTGATGCGGTCCATTAGGGCCGATGCCTGCCAGGGTTGCGGGTTTGTCCAAAAGAGATACCGTGGCCCTGGCACACCGGCAACTGAAGGAAAACGGATGGGTTTTAGTCAGTAAACGTCTGACACGCCCGCCCACTCCGCCCAGAGCGGGACAAAATAATTCATAATTTCCCACCCAAAATAAAAAGGTCACACATGTACAAAGAGCAACAGTATTAATTATACACAATTTTATCTGTCATATCGCAGGAAAGAGACTCAAATTTGACATTGACAATTATGAACCCCAGCCGGTGGCTAACTTAACTTAATTTCGTCGGATAATTATCAAATCGGGCAAAATCGGTAAGAGTCGTTTGTTCTCGTTTTACCTTAATGTGACTACTTTTAAACATCTTATTTTCTTACTATATTATAACTTACGTGCACATTTAGTTATCGCGATATTTCAGCAACTCACATTCCCATTTCTTTCAAAATTACGATGCGGATTTATTCCGCAGCGGTGAGTCATGCAGGCATTTTATCAAACTATTGTAACAGATTA
This sequence comes from Tiliacea aurago, assembly GCA_948098905.1. NCBI lineage: Eukaryota > Metazoa > Arthropoda > Insecta > Lepidoptera > Noctuidae > Tiliacea > Tiliacea aurago. The sequence goes on along the minus strand of OX402576.1, from coordinate 12,894,717 downwards.
AATTGTATTGTAGGTTTTGAAAATTATTTTAAAAGTTTTTTTGTCAAGTAGACAGAATTTAGTACAGAACATCAAAATTTTTGTTTTTAAATTTAGATGGCATCCATGGATCCATGCAGTTTTTATTCGCAATAAACTTGGAGTAAATGTCAATTTGAGTGTTATATAATAAGGTTTAATAAGAGTTGCAATTCGACCGAATTAAGAATCATTACCTGGAAAACATAATGACTACATTGAAAATGACTAACATATCTATCCCTTTCCAGCAGTCTTAATTTCTCTCAGTTCCGTCTTTAATGTGCAGTTAAGTGTGTTGCTGTTTGTACATGAACCAGCATTGGTGGCTTATAAGAAATTGTGTTTGATTGCTTATCGTTTCAGTCAATTCTAACACGGACGTAGGTACTTTAGAGAATGAAAATCCTAACTCAAGTCTCCTCAAGTATCATTTATTCACTTTCAGCATCAGCTTTCAGCTTTCAGTTGAGTAAAACTGCACTAAAAATTCTGGATAAAAACGTATTGAAATTGTTTATTGAAATAATTGTTTATTGAAATAATTGATTTACATAAATATTAAAATAGGGTCTTAGACTAGAAGTTAAGGTAAATAATAATTGGATTCTACCTGAACTAGGAATAAACCTGTATCTCAGGTATCTCACTCAAGTGCTTATACATAAGTGTTATCTAAGATTCCAAAAAATTGTAAAACTACTATAAATTATGTTTTCATTCAAATTTAGAAAAATACTCGTAGTATGCTGCATTTTTTGCATCATCGTAAGACATTTTTACAACCATGTTCTATTATGATTTTTGCAATGTAACATTTTTAACAAGGTCGCATTTACTTAAAACATAAGTACAGAAAATTTAGCCGTGTCAACAAAAAGTAAAGATTGCATGTTTGCAAACGAATTGTAAAACCTAAAACTATTTTTATGTGTAAAGGGCAATATTAGTAAGTAAATACATTAATACTAGTTATTAAATACAAAATACATTAATTAATAAAGACTTAAAGATAACTTGGCGCTATTATGCGACCTCAGTATAATCTATAGAGTTGATGTATCTTGTCTCAGCTAATTTCTTTGCAGGGCATTCTTGATCGCCTGTTTTGTGATTGCTCGGTTTTTTAAATCGCAAGCATGTTGCACAATGTGATGGTTCAGCATGTTTAGTGCACTCATTCGTTTGATGACCTTGTTCTCCACAATGTCCACACGTATAGGTAGCCTCACGACAAGTCTTTGCAGCATGTCCATACTGTTGACATTTAAAGCACCTGGTCACAAGTGTGAAGTCCCTCACTGGGCAGGATGTCCAATTAATGAACACTCGACTTTGGTTTATAAGCGCCTTCCTTATGCTAGCAGTTACTTCAAGAATAAAGTTGCACGTAGGTCCCTCTTTTTTACCAGACTTGTGACTTAAATTTACAGAGGCCAAAAAAGAGTCACGGGACAAACTAGGCAGTTTGTCGGCAATATTCTGCTCATAGATGCAATCATAAACATCTTTGTCATTTAAAACGTTCGGTACTCCTATAACTACAATTCTTGGTCTTCTCTTATGGGGCTCTTCCACTTTCAGGCCGGAACTACTTAGCTGCGATGATTTCCTAAGTTTTTCAATATCGTCTTTGGACTCCGTGCTGATTATAACGCCTCCGTGTTTTGTTTTGCGTAATCCTCTAACGTGCAGTTTCATTTGCTCAGGGCATATAATTTTTTGGACAAGAGATTTAGTGTCGTCACTAGATTTTAATTTGTCCGTTGGATAAATTGCAATAGAGCTGATGTTATTGGGTCGCAAGTAATTATTTTGATTGGTTTTTACCATGTCAGCGAATGAAACTGTTTCTGCCATAGCCGGTTTAGCGCAGTTTTCATGAATGCTAGCTTGAACGGTTTTCTGGAAATTTTCGAGGCAATCTGTCAGGTCAACTCTTTCTTTCAACGCTAGTTTAGAGTTTTGAATTTCTTGGGCCTTTAGCTTCAATTCCTGGTAGTAAACTGCCATTTGTGAAACGCCATGTCCAACCTTGCGCGATAAGGAATTGATCCTTAGCTTTTGTTCGGAGTTCAGCTTTCCTTCCTGAGCAATGGTACAGACTTCATTCAGGCATGATTCAATTGAGATCAACCAGTTACTAATGTCACTGGTGACCACTGCCTGAATTTTTCCTTCAGCAACATTGTAAGGTATTTGAGATTTGCTGGCAGGGCTGCTTGGTGGTGGGATACTCCGAGGGCTGTTTTCACTATTTGACATACTTAATTCTTAAATGTTTCTCATAATTATTTGTTATTCACTAAAGTAAATCACTAACTTAGCAGAAAAATGCGTAATACGTTTTCTAGGTCACAGATCACTCGGAAATATTTTAACGACATATATGATAAATAATATTGCTTATACTCGTACACACGTCCGCTCTATTTGAGTGAAAGTAGATGTATAAACAAAAGCAGAATACTCTACTGTCCAGTATGTGTCTAAAGGCTTTTTGAAAACATTTTAAGTGAAATCTGTTGGCTTTCCCGTTACCGACAGATATTGTAAAGGATAGCCGCTAATACTTATCAGGAACTCAGCAACAGGCACGGTTAGAAACGAGAAATAGAGATAGCTCGTTAAAAGAAGTTTTTATTCTCGCTAGTAAAGAAAAATTGTAGCAATTAGGAAAATCCGGAGGCCAGTATTTTAGCAGGTAATTGAAATGTCAGAGAATATGCTGCTTATTCCCTGGTATAAAGAGATCAAAGAAAATTGTCGGTTGAATAAGAGATGTGTCAAAAGGTCGATGACGGCTGACCTGTCGTACACCTTGCTTATTGGCCAGGTAGTTTTGCAGTTTACATAGTTTTTAGGGTTCCGTACCCAAAGGGTAAAATGGGAACCCTATTACTAAGGCTCCGCTGTCTGTCTGTCTGTCACCAGGCTGTATCTCATGAACCGTGATAGTAAGACAGTTGAAATTTTCACAGATGATGTATTTCTGTTACTATAACAAAAAGTACTTACTAAAAAACAGAATAAAATAAATATTTAAGGGGGCTTCTATACAACAAACGTGATTTTTTTGCTCGTTTTTGCTCGGTATTGATAACGGCAACAGGTCTATTGAAATATTCACAGAATCTTTAGTTATAATAATATATAAATCCACTTTAAAAATAAATAATAAAATTAAAATAAAACAAATACAGGGTGTAAGAGACAGTCCTCCGCAAATTAACAGGGTGCATTCAGCTCCTTATTTTGAATCATATTCCACAAAAAAAATTCTCAGGAAAATTTACATTCTTTTATCGTAATTTCAGTTACAATTTTTTTATTTCAATGTAAAATTACATTCTCTGTACGCAGTACTCCATTAATGTAAATAACACAGCTAAAATAAATAACGCAGCAATGGATATTGAAATTCTCTAATGAACGACGCCTGAAATCAGCGAGCGCGGTCATCCACCCCGCTGCGACAAATCAGGTTCATTGGATTCCCATAACTTTCCTGAAATAATTTCATGTACCGGTCATCTTAGTACGATATACTGAATTCACCCCATCAGTCTGCGGAGGGCTGTCCCTTACACCCTGTATTTAAGCTTAAATATTTAGGCTCCCATACAACAAACGTGGTTTTTTGCCGTTTTTAAAGATACGGAACCCTTCGTGTTTGAGTCCGACTCGCACTTGGCCGGTTTTTTTTCTATTTAAATAATATTATACCTACTAAAGGGCTGACGTTAACTGGATTCTGCAGAACTTATTCTTAGTCTAGTGAAGCAAAGGAATATTTTGTGGCAACATTATAGTCATTATTACATTAATTAATAAAAGTGAGCGAAAACAATATTAAATGTTATTTCACATTTATGATGCAGCCAAATATCTTTTTCAATTGTAGTAAGTGAACAATCATGAAAATATTCATTGCGAAATGAAATTAACGTTTTCATATTTGAAATTTTAATGTCATCGTATTACCTGCTTTGCTGCCACCAACAAACATAACGAGAAATCGGCTGTAATAAATTAAACTTTTAGCCAAAAGCCATTTTAAAGTTAATGTTTATTTACATTTCTTAGGTTTCGTGGTAGCCCTTGCATGTGCTACCGACCGCAGAATAAAAAACGATATCAAACCACTTATTTCCTGTGTTTTTAACCGACTTCAAAAAGGAGGAGGTTGTTTATGTTCGGCTGTATTTATGTTTTTATTTACAATATCGAATGGAGGGACTGTTTCAAGATATATTCATAATAATTATATCTAATTCCTATAATCCTCGAAGGGGTAGGCAGAGTTATGTTTAAGTCATAAACCAGGCGTAAATTCAGGAAAAAAAAAAGTGAAGACTACTATCTGTTACTATATCAAATGACATAACATTTCACAGTTAATATTTATAGTATTAAAGAACTATGACCTAGAAATTGTAAATCACTACTAGGAAAGTCTATCTATTCTTTGGTAAAATCTTAAGTTAACGATTTACGAGAATTGAGATAGAGTTCTGAACACTATTGTTGAGTAGCTAGAAAACATTGATGTTTTCTTGTTACAGAGGCCGAGTTATGTAGGTATCGTATATAAGTCTTTGTAATAAATTGTTAAATGCCAATGTCATTAGTGATTGAAACGCCTACGTTAATATATAATAGGCAGTAATTATTTAAGATCACGAGTTATACTACTCAACGAAGTCTAGGGATAGAGACCAAGGGTTATTCATAGTAATTATTTAATTTTAACACTTTATATGTAACATATTTTATATCAATAGAAGCGTAATTTAATACAGAATTTAATTGTTTGATTGAATAAAGGGTTGTTAGTGCAAAAAAACCGGCCAAGTGCGAGTCGGACTCGCGCACGAAGGGTTCCGTATCATTATATATAAAAATGGCAAAAAAATCACGTTTTTTGTATGGGAGCCCCCCTTAAATATTTGTTTTATTTTCATTTAATTATTTATTTTTAAAGTGAATATAATTATAACTAAATATTCTTTGAATATTTCAAGCGTCTAACTGTTGCCGATATCAATATAGAGCAAATACGAGCAAAAAATCACATTTGTAAATACATCATCTGTGAAAATTACAACTGTCTAACTATCACGGTTCATGAGATACAGCCTGGTGACAGACAGACAGACAGCCGGCGGAGCCTTAGTAATAGGGTTCCCGTTTACCCTTTGGGTAAGGAACCCTAAAATGTAAGTTCAAGAACTAAAACCCGACTACTGAAAAATCACGCTCTAAAAAGTATGAAAGAAGCAAATATTCTCATCTGAAATTCTTATGTACACACGGCTACCCACTAGGCTATACATTTCCGGTATACGCTGACCTTTTATTGTACGGAATTCCTACACAATGCGAGATCAGCTTACACTGGAAATGTATAGCTTGATGTGTAGCCGTGATGGGTACAAACTATTCAATATTTATCGTATATTAAATAAGCAATGTACACGTAGTAAGGTAAAGACCTTAATTATAATTTGGACGTGAATTCGATTAACACCATCCTCGATATCCCAGTGGCATTCCAGCCGAAAGGGCATTCCAGGAAAATAGCGTGTACATTTGAGAGCTTTGATCTCCTAAAGTTTAAAAGTTACAAAACTGTAGTTAGATCGTTGTGAAGATCCATCTGGCGACAACACAAAAATTTATGATTGGTACCCCGCTACTCCTCGGGAAAACGTCATAGACCCTGGGAGTGAGCGTTAAAATTATGTCTATTTGTGTCACTGTTTTGCCATTAATTTTGAAAGTTCCTAAATGTTTTTTTGTTCTTATTAGATCTACAATTATCGGAGTTTTTAATATTGATATTTATTAAATGTATCCAAACAACTTATGATTCTAGGCATTTTTAGAATAAAATATTTTAATCAAATACTTAAACGTAGTTCTGCAATTCGTGACAGGTTATGACGTACTATTTTCAGGTATAGTTAAAATCAAATTTTGTCATGCCATCCAAAGAGATATTAATTAAACCTCCTCAGAAATCAACAAATTCACGAAAAAAACTAGCGGTAGTAGCACATCTTCTACCTACCTTAACTTTTGTTTTTTAAGAACAACATAATTTAAGTTTACTTACCTATTTTTGTGGTATTTATTTCTTTAGAAGCAACGGTTAATTCCGTACTGTTTCGTTCATACCTCCTCGTTACGCGAATGTGAGTATTTCGGATGTGCGATGTGCCATAAGGCAGATTAACACCTATCTCGGTTATAAGGAACAGTTTTATTTCGAGCCCATTAGGTATTATTTATAGTATTGTTATAAAATAATAAGATACGAGTTATGTGATTAATTTTGTACAACAAAATGATTCACGAAGTTAGATTTAAATTGGTAAAATTACCTCCCATAAGTGCCAAACCGCAGTTGGGTAAGTGTAGAAACTATTTAAGTATCTTGTGGTCTGGGGAGCAAATTGGAGTCATAAGAACTCTACTTAACTTTAACTATCTAAATTGACTGACTGAATCTACTAACTGTGGGTAGGTGCGGGGTGGGTAGTTTGGTATTCGACATAATGAAGTTCGAAAATCAAAACAATTTTTAAAATTATACTTTGGAAAATGATCGAGTTGTATAATCAGCTTCGTAATACTACAAGTCGACTGGAGTAGATCCTTCCTGTCTGGAGCTGTATGATGAAATTGACGAAGAAATTAAGACTACCAGAAGTCAGTAAAACGATCTTTCCGAATATAGGAACCAGACATTACGTAATTCATACACTGAAAAAAAAGCGAGCTAACTAAGATACATTTTCTCTTAGTTGGCATTAAAATGTTTCGAATCATTATTTATTTATTTACTATAAACGAGATAGCATATTTTCCAGAACGAAATCATTCTATTTAAATCGACAATGTGACATTTACAAAAAATCACCAATCTTTGTTACATCATACGTGCATCTTTGATTTTACTTCTTCACTTTTGTATATCAAATAATAATTTAAGTTGATGGTAACAAGCAACTTGTTAGCATTATATCATTCTTTAAACTGGCCAACATTTGAGTTAAATTAAATAACTCCCTGTAATTAAACTAATTCATTACTTAGTAGACGGAACTATGATAAGTTAACAAAGTTCTTTTAGCTTCAGAAATCAAGATCTTGTTAGGCTCGAATGGAGTCAAGATGCGTGATCACATAAAGGCTTCTACATACCGGGGCGACTTGTCGTGCGACGCGACGCGACACAAAGGCACCGCTCGTCCCGCGACACGCGAGGCCTTTGTGCCGTGTCGCGTCGCGCGACAAGCCGCGCTGGTATGTAGAAGCCTTTAAACAAGATTTTTATTAAAGCAAAAACTGTTTTTTTCGGTGTAATTAATAATAGTTGCTCAACATTGTTGCAACAACGTGGTTTAGTGTTGTTGGAAACATGTTTCTGACACAAGTTGTATGCAACGTTGCCAGAAACGTGACAGTTTAAGAGCTTTTTTTGCTGTAAGAGTTTTATTTACTTTAAGTTAATAGGTTTACTAGGATTACTAGGTTTGGTCACCAAGTGGATAGGGGTTTGGAGACCCACTTCCCACTGGTGACAATGAATCAATACTAAAATTTAAACGGTACTTACAAACTCAATCTGCTTCATGTACAACATGGGGTTGTTGTTAGCTTGTATCAGAGGCTTCCCGTTGTTGAAGACGGCACAGATGACCAGCCCGAGAGAAAACATATCGGACAGAATGCTGCAATGGCCGCTTCTCTGCACCTCAGGAGCTAAACATTAAGCAAATCATGTAACGTGCATAGATTAGAAGAAAACAAGAACTTACAACAGTAGCCAAGGTTTTGGCTAAAGTTCTTGGTTAATAAAAGCCAATCAAAAATTAGTGTAACAATAAAAACACATTGTCAAAGTAAAATTATTTATTTCAAATAGGCACATAAATGGCACTTTTAAACGTCAAAATTTACAAAGAAAATATAATTGATTCTAGTCGCCCCTTCCAAAAGGTAGCTTCGTATGGAGAAGAATGGGCAAGAAACTCCACCGTTACTCATTTAAAATGCTTTACAATATTTTTTATAGGTACATCAACTGTATAATTATATGTGAAGACGATGCACCTAGAATAAAATTACTATACCACAATAGGTAAAAAGAATTCATAATTAAACAATGACAGATAAATTAATTATGTGATAGATACATGGTGCTCACTTATTTACAAACATTGTAAAATAAAAAATAAAAAACGTTTTCTTAAAAAAAATAATATCACTGTGTGAGTTAAGGTAATCACAGAATTTAAGATAAATGTCATAATAATAATAAATTAAACAAATATTATAGCAACCAGTTTGATTTTGTCTAGATTTATTATCCGTGCGCTGAAAAATAAATTGTTATAAACACACATTGTACAAAAGTACAATGTGTGTTTATAACAATTTATTACGTACAAAATAGAAAGTTTTAAAATTGGTTTAAACGATTTATTTTATGAAAATTTTAGAAATAAGGAGACTGATTTCATTGGCGATCTTTTAGAAGGTGCAAATACTAATACCTCTTTTAATGAAAATTCAAATATCGAGTAAAAGAACATTTCCTCTTAACTGTGAGCATTTATATATTTACTAGCTGCGCCCCGCGGTTTCACCCGCGTAAGTCTCGATCATTTAGGGGTATAAAAAATAGATAGTAGCCGATTCTCAGACCTACTGAATATGCATATAAAATTTCATAAAAATCGGTCATGCCGTTTCGGAGGAGTATGGTAACTAACATTGTGACACGAGAATTTTATATATAAGATAGGTTTATATATTTTTGCATAATTTATTTATTTAAGTATATTATTATGTTAATTTATTTTTGTTTGTAATATTTTAGTTTAAGACGTCACAAAATCATATCCTGCTCTTTTTGTTCTCACACACTATTGTCTACATTTCTTTTTCATTTCTCTGCTGGAAGAAATTTATTAAGAAATAAGCAGTACCTTTGTACTCAATACTTGTCGTACCTGTATCTATTTCACTATGTGTACATAAATCATCATCTGCCTAGCCTTTTCCCAACTATGTTGGAATCGGTTTCCAGTCTGTGTGTACATATTAATAAAATAAATAAATTAATAGATATACAACGTTTACTATGGAACCTTTAAAACATCGAAAAAGTCATCATAGGCTCGTCCAATTTACATGGGACTTAAACATGACTGGCGAAATGTGGGTTTACCTACTATAGGTACACCGCTGCCTAACCTGTCGGGAAAACAGGCGTGAATTTATGTTCCACGTACAAAAAATGAAATACTAACCCAATGAAAATGTATGAAGCAAAATAATGTTGAATTTATTTTTTGCTCTTTCGTACAAAATGGTACTTTATGGTGAAATTAATTAAATTGTTTTTCACTCGTTCAGAAATAATCCAATAGTAAAAGATTTTCATATTCATTCGTTATTTTACCCCTGAAAGATTGCCAATGAATTTTAAGTTAGCCTGTAGTCCGTTAGGTAATGGTTTAAAATTAAATAATATTTTGCTTTTTTCATTATTACGCCTTGTGTTTGTCGTTTCATACAATAGTTTTCTATTTTAGTTTTGGTTTTTTATTTTGAAAAACATGTTCTGTAATTTTTAATTATTGTAGTGAATATAATTAATATGTTATTAAGTACCCTTTCTGATAATGGGTACTTAATAACATATTAATAATAATATTCTTAGTATCATTATCTTCTAGAATCTAGATAAACAGTTTTATATCGGCTCCGTTTTTTTAAGAATTGATTAGTTATTTCGTTACTTTAGTAGCTATTTTTATTCGATTAAATATTGAAAACGAAAAAATATGTAATTGTTATATAAAGGGAACGGTTAGTATTGCTATAACAGGTATGATTCAATTTAATCCCTTCGACGCTAATTTCCAAAAAAAAATCTTTTGACATAGTTTCCAGAATAACGACTTAATCATTTTGTTTGATAATTCGAGCTCCATTCATTGAATAGGTACAAGTTCTAAGTAATGAATACTCGTATAACTGAAAATCCTAAGAAATCGCGAAGAAAAATATCTGCTGCTCCATACATTTATGTTCGCAAATGTAGGGAAAAGTCGATTTTTATTTTGCGATTTCAGGGTTCTACCTATAGTTGAAGTTGTTCATGATGATGAGTACGCTGATACCTTTTCAGTTACTTTAATTACGCCTTATATAAGTGTTGTGTTAATTATTTTGGCTTTCCCTTGCGAACCGAAGTATCGGCCGAATGTTCGGCCGTTGCTTTACTATGGCTAACTACGGTGAAAGAAAAAAAACGACAGTCAAAGAGCTAAGCCAAAGTCAAGAATGTGATTTTAAGTCGAGTAAGGATTCAAAATAAAAAAGGAAACTATATAGAAGTTATAAAACGGCCGGACGTTCGGCCGATACTTCGGTTTAAAGCTTCGGAGAAGACCCCATGGATTCCTAGTGTTTGCTGTGCACAGTGTGATGTGATCTCGTTATATGCATTTAAAATTTAAAAAAAAATTGTGGCTTTTGCAAACAAATTGAGGATGACAGTTTTTAAATAAAAATGCAGATTAGTTATAGTTACAGACTTCTTGTAAATACAAAATAACCCATTAAATTTCATTTAACTTTCATTAAGGTCATTTTTGTCTATCAGTCATTGATTTAATATAACCCATCAGTGAATTAATTACATAAATTTGACAATGGAGGTTAATTTGAAATCCTCAATTTTACTCGATGATTTTTCAATGATTTGGTGTGTCTATCTACAACATGTCCCAGAATTAACGTACAACCTCTTAAGGGGTCATTGTAATCATCATTATGAACAACTTTTGCTATGGGATCAAACCAGAAATAGCGAAAAAAAACATCAGCTGTACCCTACATTTTGAAGAGTTATTCGGAAATAAATGTAGGGAACAGCTGATTTTTTTAAAATATATATATTATACATATAGCAATAGGGTGGCGGTTCCAATTATACAGGATGGCAGAGGGAACATCGACGCACAACCTGTTACCATGGATTCAGTTCATGATTCGGGACCCCCAGGCGTTGAAATATTTAAAAAAAAAATGCTGTTCCATACATTTTCAGGTTTCTCGTCGATGTCCTGCCACCCTGTATAACAATTTTGACAGCAACATTTTTGATCATTCCATTCTTTTTTTGTTTTTTTTCCACAACGTACCTAATGCCAAAATAAAAAAATATGACTAGTATTTTTTAAGTGCTGATAACTACTTCTGAGAAGGTTTTTTGTTCACCATGATGAAATATTATGTGATTTTCACTTCGTTTTCGGCATCATTGTCTTGAAAACTGTGAAAATTACGACCAAAGACGTTTCAAATCGATAGCTAGGGATGCAATTGTAATTTTTTTAGAACCATGCTTGCATCACTATTTGTGAACATAAGGATAAAACTGTCTAATCTTTTGACGATTCTCTTGGACACTTAAAAATAAAATCCCAGATTCTATGAACGATTTCCGAATAGGGCTGACTGCCCAAAACTAGTATTAAAACGATTTTTTGCTTAAAATTGCATTTCGAACTAATTTATAATTGGGTATATTAATGAGGATTTTATTTGGACTATAAACTTAATTTGCTGATAAGGAATTTGCTAATTAGACACCTTTATTTTTAATATTTCTACACCGGCTACGGGAGTATAAATGAAGCTGTTTATTATTAAGAACTTATTGTATCAACTAAGAAATAAATAATATTCTGTCTGATTCTACGTTTATAAGTGAGCAAAACGTTTTGCGACTTCACTAAACTTTTTGGCTTTAATTAAACGTTGTCCTACACTAGGATTTTCTCCTGGGTCGTGTGTTCGTTTGCAGATCCTTTTACAATTAACAAACCTTTTTCCAAATTACAAACCTGGGACCGAAAGCCTATCTGTAGGCCATACAAATATCGGTTTGTAAGCCGATTGACCGAGTGTCTATACCAATCGTGCCATCAAATGAAAATGTTTGCGAAGCCAGACGGAATACTACTGTTTTTTTTTAAAATTTACGGACTTCAAAGCAAGTTAATAACTACCAAGCAAACGCTCACACAGACAATTTTATTTTACACGTAGAGGGATTTCTAAAGCAAAAATTGGCATGAAATTCGTTTCCAAAACTCGTTTCCAGCTCTCGGGCTATAAGGTTTTTAATCAAGGTTAAAATGTTTATTTTAAATTAATCAAACATTTACGTCTGATATTTTAATAATATAATTTTTCGAGTCTAAAAAACATTTTAACATGGATGGTAATATTTATATTTTGAAGCCGCTGAAACGGCGCGGTGGGGGTTAAAACCCCTTGTTTGTGACGGTTTATTTATGTAACTTGATTCACCTGCCTCTGCTGTTGCTGACTAGTAATAGTTTAATAAGACTTACCCATGAAATCTAGATTCGGTTGTGATAATTTTGCCACCTTGATGGACCACGGTGGGACGGATATCATGTCCGTTGGGTCGTTCGGATGGCAGTTTTCTGTAAAAGATTAATTTGTTAAAAACACGTGGGAAATATGACTTATTAATAATAATTTATAGCTAAATCATTTAACTTAATTAACATTCACACGTTTCACACATTCTTGGACGAATCGATTTTTATACGTATGATAAAAAGAGCAGTGGTGACACAGTGGTAACGGTCGTGACTTCCGAGTTCTAGGTCGTAGGTTCGAACCCACATTTGCTTTACTTTATGTAAATTATTTCATCACCACTGCTCTCAAAACGGCGAAGGAAATCATCGTAAGGAAACCCATCGTCTTCGAATTTTTGGTTGTGGATTACGGCCCACTCCCTCTCACAGAGAGGAGCCCTGTGTCCCAGCAGTGGGAACATTATAGGTTGAATATGCAATCCATTGATATCCATTATGATATCCATTATTGCACTGTAAATATGAAGCTGTGAAGTGGAACTTAGACCGTATACACATGTTGCTGAAATGACCGTCCAAAATAAAATCATAATCCGTCACACCAGCCGGTATATTAGGCAGGCGCGAGCCTGCGGACGGTGAGCGATGGGTAGCTCACCGTCCCTTAAGAGGAAATGCGGGCGGTCTTTTCTCCATAGAAACGCTCTCGCTTGTTTTCTTTCTGGTTAATGACCTATTTTACAGTAAAATAAATATCGACTACTTGTATGTCCCTATGTTTTCCTTTTTGATGATACATTATCTTTATAAGAGCTGGAACCTTCTGAAAATGCCCAAAATTGCCTGTTTAGACCTCTGACAACAGAGGGCTATCGTACAAATTTGCCAACTATTAATAAAAAAAGAAAAACATAGGGACACAGTATATATCCTTTTTATTCAGTTTATGAAATATCTTTTAAATTGGTCCAATATTGGAGGAGGAAATAGGCGAGAGCCGAACCTCGATTTATGACTTTTTACTTAGGCTATTCAGTCGGATCTCGTCTATTTGATCGGAAAAGTCTCTCCGCCCGCATTTCCTCTTAAGGACCAGCAGTGGTATTCTGCAAATATCACACCGTCAATACTTGAGTGAAGTAACCTTGAAATGAGCTGTCAACAGTATCACTCCCTAGCATATTTGGTGGAATGACAGCTCACTTCACTTACCATAGCACGGTGAGATTTTTAACAGAATAGACCGGCAGGCCCGGGTCGACGGCGCGTTGTGTGTGTTCCACGCGCGCCTCATAGAGATGCGTCAGCATGAATGCAACGGTGTCCATTAGGGCCAATGCCTGCCAGGGTTGCCAGTTTGTCTGAAAGGAATATCGTGGCCCTGGCACACAGGCAAATGAAGGAACGCGGATGGGTTTTAGTCAGTAAAAGTCTGACACGCCCTCCCGCTCGGCCCAGAGCGGGAGAAATTATTTAATAATTTCCGACCCAGAAAAAAAATACCGGTCTATTCAAAAAAATCTCACCGTGAAAACTAAGGTAAAGTAAGCTGTCATTCCATCAGCAGGCACGAGCACGAGCACAGTTTTGTCGACGGAAGAGAAGATAAAAATGACGTTCCGTGTAGACAGTACTCGTACGACGGCAGCAAAGTCGAGAGAGTGTTTTACATATTTCGACTCAGAATTCTTTGTTTTGTTATAGGATTTTTTTTCTGTTTGATTCTCAATTTTTACTGATATTTACACACGTATATAAAGACGACTACAACCATTGATGTATTAAATAGGAACGCACGCTATTCGTAATGAACGTTATCCCGAATCACTCTATCCCGAATGAACGCTACCCCGAATAAAGTGAGTCCGAAATAACGTTATCTGCAACGAATGCTATCCCCAATATTATATGTAACCCTCAATTAAAGCTATAATGCATAAAATAGCCCAGGAAAATGAGTTGAACTAAAGGCAAATCTGTGAAAAATAAAATCTAGTGCTGATTTATCACTGGAATTATCTTTATGCAGGCATTCGAAGTACTGTCTGAAAAGACCACTACGGTACCGTCAAAAATTGACTGTCAAAAATAGACGGCGCTACATGCTGCGCTGTCTTATATAAACTAGGTAGCTAGGGGCTAGGTTGTCTGTAAAAGATCGCTTTTAGCGATAAGACCGCCCACTGTGTCACCCTATGTAAAATTTTAACATTTATATCTGTAACTTTTATGGTGTACATAATAAAGAGTATTCTATTCTATTCTATAAACTTATAAATCTTTATAAGGCTGAATGTAGTTCTTTCATTAGAATAATTTATATCTATTTTTATGATGAGCTGGCTAACCAATTTCGTTAAGGTCGGTCAGGCCGGACGTATTATTAAATAGAAGATTGGATGTGTAAGTGAGGTTTCATCTAATGCCATAAGCCGTCCTTACGAAGTTCATACTTGTAACCAAGATAGTTTGTCTGTTACTACTGATAAGGCTTTTATTACAAGATTTTCCTTTTAATATCACGCCTTTATTCACAGAAGGATTGGGCAGAAGTGAAAAGTACAATTTACCAGTTATGTTATAATAATCTACTATAAGTATTAAATAAACCTCAATTAACTCTCCCTTATCCTTTTATAACAATAATGTTTTTTTAATGAAATATTAGCTTTTTCCCACGACTTCGCCCGTGTTGAAGTCGGAAATTATCCCATAGAGGAACGTACTACCGGGGTAAAAAGTGTCCTATATGTTACTCCAAGTTATAAACGATATGTGTGCCAAATTTCATTTAAATCCCTTAAGCCGTTTTTGCGTGAGAAACATCCAAACATACAAAGCTTTTATTCTACCATAGTTGACATAGATTAATTTGAGCATAATAATTGTTTTATATTATCACATATTGGTTATTAAAGATTTTATTATCATTTATACTATTATTTATTATTTGAGTTGAATTAATAATAATGTGATTGTCCAAATATATTAAAGTTTTGTGTGTCGTGAGCGTGAGATGTGAATTTGATGAGAGCTGAGAGAAATTTTAAGAAAACTCCGAAATAAACAATTAAACGTGACTAGTTAAAGACGAGATTGGAGTTGTAAGAACCATTATTTAAAGATTCTAAAGACGGACACAAGGAGATACTTGCAAAAGCGAAAATTAAAAAAACCCGGCCAAGTGCATGTCGGACCACGCACAATGAAGGGTTCCGTAGTTGGAATGAATTTATCCCAAAAACAAACTTAACATCGTAGTTGAAAAACATGCTCTCCCATACATCGATATACGTTACGGTCAATTCTCCAACTGCAAATTTAAGTTGGTCGACTATTACTCGTTAACTTGTGAAGCCTACTTAGCTGAGATAGTTTTCCTTTTAATTTCGTTTAAGTAGTAGCTATCTATACATGTATACTTACAATTCATTATGTTCAAACAGTTTTGAATAAACCTGCATACTGACTGAAAGTTGTTTTCTTAAAAAAAATCAAGACAACAAAAAATCAACCTTATACAATAAATATTTGGTCCATATTCGAGCCGGATCGTGTTAATTGAGCATCGAGTGGCCGACCTTGCTAATTTTTAATAAGCAAGTAATAAAACATTTTTAACAAACGTAATAATACAGTGAAATTGATTAATTATAAACTGTTACTTGTTTACGAGGTGGATGTGACTTTTGGTGCAAATAATAATGACAGTACATTGAGTGAGTGTTAAAAAAGATAAAAACTAACAAACTGTTAACCAACCAGCGAGAATTTATTACCAAGTGTCCGATCGAGTGTTGTTTTGCTGAGATTGCTGTGCGAGTTTATTTGTTCCTACAATGGATGCAGTTTTTCCGTTACAAGATGATATGTTCGAGAATTTGATGAGAGCTGAGAGAAATTTTAAGAAAACTCCGAAATAAACAATTAAACGTGACTACTTAAAGACGAGATTGGAGTTGTAAGAACCATTATTTAAAGATTCTAAAAACGGACACAAGGAGATACTTGCAAAAGCGAAAATTAAAAAAAACCGGCCAAGTGCATGTCGGACCACGCACAATGAAGGGTTCCGTAGTTGGAATGAATTTATCCCAAAAACAAACTTAACATCGTAGTTGAAAAACATGCTCTCCCATACATCGATATACGTTACGGTCAATTCTCCAACTGCAAATTTAAGTTGGTCGACTATTACTCGTTAACTTGTGAAGCCTACTTAGCTGTGATAGTTTTCCTTTTAATTTCGTTATATATACTATTGCCATGAATTTTTTCATATATCCAAAACCAACCATTTAGCTGGCAGGGGGGGGGGACACTTGACTCTAACAAAAAATAGCACTTTAAAGCTTAATATTACGCAAACAGATCCCTTAATTGAAAAATGGTTTAGCCAAACCCACAATATTTTTAAACGGCCTATCCAACGATACCCAACACCATGGAATAGACGAGAAAAAAAAATATCATCCCCATTTCACGTGTAAGGGAGGTACCCAAAAAAAAAATGTTTTTAAATTAATTTCATTTTACCATTTTTTCGGCATGATTAATATGTATACCCATGCCAAATTACAGCTTTCTAGGACTAAGCGTCCTTGAGCTAAGCTGGGGACAGACGGACGGACGGACAGACAGACAGACAGACAGACAGACGGACATGGCGAAACTATAAGGGTTCCTTGTTTACTACGGAACCCTAAAAATTAAGCATGTTTTACAGAAGGAAAATATGAGATTTTTGAAGAGCTATAATAATAATAATAAAACACTTTATATCGGGTGGCATAGACCCATATAAACTTTAACCTAATACATTTTTATTTGCTATGACTCGCTTCACCTACACAAGACATGACCCACTGCTTCAGAAAGGGACAGTCAAATCGTACAGCTATTGCGTTCAGAATGCCGTTGTTGCTACCCCGTATACGGGCCAGCAGAGAAGCTGCTTTTTTGCACATGATGGCCTGGAAACCATCAGTATGCGCTTCAGCAAACATCCCAGACGCGCTGCACCGCCACGGCAGACCCAACAACATCCTGAACGCGTTATTGTACTGAGTGCGCAGGGCTCTGTAGGCTCGCTGCGTATATCTCACCCACAGGCTGCTTGAGTAGAAGGACTGGCAATAAGCTTTGAATAGCGTAACCTTCCCTTCTCTCGTGCATCGTGCGAACCTGCGTGTGAGCATATTAGCTCTCACCGCCAGAGCCCTGCGCTCAATATCCTCATCGTCCCTGAGGTCACCTGTCACAATGTGACCCAGATATTTTACACCTTGAACCTGATTTAAGGCCATCCTATTGAGAAATACAGGAGGCACATGGGTAGGCTATTGTTTGCCTGATTTAAATACTAAAATTTCACTCTTATTAGAGTTATATTGTAACCCTCTTTGTATGAGCCTCCGCGTACTTTTCACAAATAGACAAAAGTTTCCTCAGCTCGCTTATAGCTTCTAGCTATTCCTCAGCAGCAACATATCGTCTGCATAACTAATATTGTTAAAACAAGTGCCTAGGGCTATAACATGTGCAGCTCAGATTCTATAATCTGAGATGTTCAGTATAAATCAAGTTTGCGAGAAGCCTTGCAACAGTTTCGCCGTAGTTACCAATAGCTCGAACAATAATTGCACTGATGTAAAACTACCCCGCATAACATTACCTACTTTTGGGGGTAAATATGAAGAGTGGCCGACCTTTTAGAACATTTTTTCCGCACTAATACACAATAATAAGAATATTTCATAGGTACAGAAATTACATGACCTCAAGTGCAATTTGAGTGGAGAAGTATTAAATCTACTACGTAATTTGTCGACGACTGATGCATATTATGAGGCAGCATGGAAGCAGTTAGTTCGGTGATACAATAATAAGTGTTATAACTGCAATGAGGTCTATAATTGGCACAAAGAAAATTCAAACCGAGTCAGCCAATACGATTAGGAATTTGTTGATACGACGTCTACCTGTATTAAATCTTTGGAAAACTTAGGCATTAATACTAAATCCAGTTACGCTAACGCGTCGTTCACATAGTCGGTTCAAAACTGGACACAGAATCTGTCAAACAGTGGAAACAACGAATATGATGTGTGTTGCCAGCTTGGATATAATTAAGGGATTATTTAGAGTACAGATTCAGGACGTTAGAAATTATAGAAACGAACGGGAACCGCGCCGCGCAACAAGCTAAGCCTGTTGTTATGTCGAAATCATTTCACGCATCAGTAGACAAGGAGAAAGAGAATAAGGCTAAAGAAGAGTATCCGATGTGTCATGAAATTCATTATCTCAACCAGTGCAAGCGTTTTAGCCTTATGAAACCTAAGGAAAACAGGACTTCGTTCAAACGAGTAAATTATGCTTGAATTGCTTGGCACCAACTCACGCGGTGGTTAAATGTCTGTAAGAAATGTGGGAGAAGACATCATACAAAGTTACACTTTGAGATAAAGAACTAGGAGGCATGCACCCTTCGGGAGCAGGCAGCCGCAGTGCCATCAAGTGATGCACAACAGGAGAAAGCGAGTACAATACGAGTTGACACAAACATAACTGCTAGATTTTCTAGAGGAGAGCTACAACTCAACAGCGTGCTACTCGTGACGGCTATGGTTAAGTTATACCGTTCTAACGGTTTTAAACAAATAATTCGTGCTTGACTTGACCAAGGGTCACAGGCATCTTTTTTATCCGAGTCAACTGTGCAATGATTGGGTCTTGTACGCAAACCGGTAAGTGGCTACCCAACCAGACAACCGGCAGGGCTGGGTGAGCGTAAGAGCATAAAAACACGGTTTCACTTCGCTTAAAACCACGTCATAATCCAGCTAATTACATCCTAGTTAACGCTTATGTGTAACCTTCCTTAACGACACTACTTCCTTCAAGCAACGTGAGCATTTCCAAATGGGTAGAAACTCACCATAAGGGTTCCTTTTTACCATTTTGGTACGGAACCCTAAAAAGTAGTAGGAAATACACTTTTAGAGGCATGAGGAACAGGGTGTAAAGTTCACTCTTCCTCTAAAGAAAAGGGAGGATCTTCCGACCAGACGGGTGTTGTGTCTGGTGGGCAACTGCCCGAAGGTTGATGTCGGGACGTTGTATATATGCTAGTCGCGCGGTAAACTCTGCTTGCGCGATGCAGGATTTTGCGTGACGTCAGTGTGACGCGTCGTTCGCATGTGGCGATGTTGATGCCGCTACACACTTACGTACGTATGAGGAACTTTCGACTGTCTTGGCGCAAGGAAATCGGTCTCGAGTTTAAACACACCTTGTGTTTAAACTCGAGACCGATTTCCTTGTTGAGCGATGATACAAATGACCCTCTTCCCTTAACACCAGGTAACTTCTTGGTAGGCGAACCAGCAGATGAAGATGATTGCAGATGTGGATTACACTAATTGTAATGTTGTTGGGTTGGATAGATGGCGTATGACGCCAAAAATTGTAACAGATGTTTTGGAATAAGTGGTTTATGCAATACGTAGTTAATTTAAATCAAAAGTATAAATGGAACACTAAACGGATGAACCAGAAATAGGCGATATTATAGTTTTAAAGGAAGACCATGTACCGCCACTTAAATGGTTACTTGGTAAAATTATCAAATAATATCCTGGACCTGATAGTGTTGTTCTGTTATTCATTAAATTGTATTTTTTTGTTAAGATGTTGAGAGGCACCACTCTTAAGAGTTTGTATTTACACTTTTTATGTGTTTTTGTTATGTCTTGGTTAAGTTTACGCATATAAGTATTTCAATTTATTTTTTCATTGTTTGTGTTTAAGTTTATTTGTTAAAGTGTAGTTAAAGAACTATGTTCATTGGCGTTTTGTGTGTCGTGAGCCTGTAGATATCTATACATTTATACTTACAGTTCACTATGTTCAAACAGTTGCGAATAAACCTACATACTAACTACACGTTGCGTTCTTTAAAAAAATCAACAAACAAAAAATCCACCTTAAACAATAAACATTAATAATTGTATTATTCTTATGTGCTTGTAAGCAAAATATATTTTAAAATATAAGGATTAAAATATTATCTATACATATAATAAAATCGTAGCGAAGTCAAAAATGTACACTGAATATTTTTGAGAAAAAATAATTGCTACGAGTACGAGGTCTGGGATCGATTCCAATGCCGAAAATATATTTTTTAGAATTTTTGTCTGTTTGTCTGAATGTATGTTAGACCATCACGCAAATTCTACTGGATAGATTCCATTCAAATTAGCATATATATTCTATAGAAGCCGGGTCAATTGATAGGCTATATATTATCACGCTATTTGCCATGGGGGATCAGCAATATTGCATTATGTTTGTATTCCTCTATAAATGTATGTTAGAGCATCACGCAAATTCTACTAGATAGGTTCTGTTCAAACTTTGCATACATATTCCATAGAAGCCTGGTCAATTGATAGGCTACATATTATCACGCTATTTGCCATGGAGGATGAGCAATATTGCATTATGTTTGTATTCCTCTATGAATGTATGTTAGAGCATCACGCAAATTCTACTGGATAAATTGTATTTAAATTTTGCATACATATTTCGTTCGTCAGGAATAATCTGTAAGAATACATCAGTCAGTGTATCAGTTTTGTGACATTAGGTAGTATAGCAGGAACGCAGGCGTTCATTAATTCACTAAAACGAAGAACTTGGAAAGCAATGGGAAATTACTACTGACGTCTGCGGAGTCGATCTCAGGAGTAACTGCTTCTCACACGGACAACTATACGTCGCTTGCTCACGCGTCACCAGTCCTGAGTCTGTGTATATTTTGGCTGTTGAGATCATAATTACAAACGTAGTATACAGGGAATTTTTATAAAAAGTAAATGCGGGAAATAAAGTGAATTATGTTCTACATGCGATTGTGACGAACCAGTTGATTGCCAAAAAGGCTAGACGGGCTGTTTACAATGGTGTGCTGGTACCCACGCTTATGCATGAAAATGAATGTTGGGTATGGCAAAAGAAACATGAAAATAGAGTTAAAACTGTGGAAATGTGTTCCTTGCAAAGCATTTATGGCGTGACTATGAAAGATAGGCTGAAAAATTATGAGATAAGGCAACGGTGTGGTTTAAAAGAAGATGTAGGGGCAAATTTTTAAAAGATTATGCTTATATAGTTTGGTCATGTTGAAAGGATTAATGAAAGACGACTAATAAAAGGAATTTACAAGGCAGATGTGAGTGGAAACGCCCTAGAAGGACATAATAGTGACCTAATTGGTGATGTTCTTCAGAAAATTCAAGTGCGTAGTACTCTGAACAGGCGTGCGTTTATGACCAGATGTATGAACGTAAACGAAGCAAAAAGAGTATGTAAGTAGCGTAGCGGGTGGCGTTCTATAGTTTCTGCCTACCATCATGGGAAGAAAGCGTGATTTTTTGTATGTACTTATGTTTTATAAAACAAACATAGCATCACATCTAAATTCCTATAGTAAACCCACATTAAATTTCGCCAGTTATGTTTAGGTCCCATGTAATAGGGGGCAAGCCAATTGCCACTAACCGGGCACATATTCAGACTTCGGACAGTACCTGAGAAATTCCAGATAGTAAACCCAATAACACTTTGCCTGACCCGAAAATCGAACCCAGGACCTCATGCTCAAAAGAAGCGCTTGCGACCAATAGACTAACGAGGCAGTTTTCTATAAAAAAGGAAGCTGTTATTAGTATATTGTGGTGTCTTACGACTTCCACGCGAACGAAGTCGCGGGCAGAAGCTAGTTATTAATATTAATTCGTGAAATTATTCGACCGGTTCGATACAATCCACAGCCAGATATTATTTGTTTTAATTTTTAAATCTTGTTCTTAGTTTTAATATTTGAAAATGTAATTAATAAGTGTAAAGATAGATTTAAAAAAAAACATATTTTGGATGACACATAAAATCCAGACTTAGAGTTAATAAAAAGGAAAAACTATAATAATAATCTTCTACTAAATGATATCCAATAATAAGTAAATAAATAAATAAAGTACCTACCTACGAAATCGTTAGGTTTTTATTTTTGTGTCGTACCCAATTAGCTATGCAGAAAGGATTTTGAATTTAAAAATGCAAGAAATATATAAAACATGCAATCTGTTTATTCTAATGAGCGTTTTATTATCGTGCATAACATAACGCATAATTCATTTTATTATATTATATCATTAAAGTGCAGTCAGCAGACTACCGCAGGATAATGATGCTGAAAATACTGTAGAAAAATATGTCAAAAGGAATTCAAATTCTGAAAGGCTTGGCGTAAAGAGAAATGAAAAATAATGTTTTCTGAACAAACGTAACCAATTAGTTTGTTATATATTAAAACGTCGTCTATATGTTTGTAAGGGGTGCGCCAAAGTTCACCTAAATTTTCAACTCCGATAATTGGAAATCCGAAAATGTTCTTCCTAACATTTTTTATCCTAACAATCACAATTCCTAACTACTCTGTCTCTAATGTTCATAATTCCGAAGCATTTAACTTCATAATGTCAGTAGCAATAAACATCTAATAGACTTTTATTTGTTTTCCTATATTTTCTCAACATAACCATCTTTTACAATATTATTCAAAGTCATATTTAAATTTTATTTATAGCGGTGTGTACCTGCAAAGATATCCATAGGTTAGGTTAGGTAAGAACTGTGACCAACTACGCGCGAGCCGAGCGAGCGAAGGGAGCGGTGCCGCGGCAGCGGCCGGCGAGCGCTACCTCGAAATTGGTCGCGAAATTTTTATAAGTATTTTTTTATAGTGCCCCCAAGACGACATTCTGACCTGAATTTCATTCATTTAAGACAAAAAAATCTGTGAAACGACCTTAAATCATTCTAAACAGTTGGTTTTTTAGACATAATTATCTCATGTATAGTTATAGTTTTAGGGATAAAAGCGTTATGATAAAAAACAGTAGGAGTTTAAATATATTTACATTAATGATATTATTAATTACAATTTTCGGAAACATGAGTGTTATGAACATCGCCGGTAGCACTACAAATAGTATGAATGAAAACTTTAGGATGAAAAATTTTAGGAAGAGTGATCATTCGGATTACAAATCGTTAGGAAGAACAATTTCGGGTAAAGAACTTTAGTTGAGCCAATATGGACCCGTTTGTAAGTGCTCTTATACCTCGGGAAACACATACCTGGTTTACGTGGTTTCTTTTGTAAGTGTTAGATCAATGTTACGCTAGCTATCGTAGGGCACCACAATTTTATTATTTTTTTAGTAGACTCCGCGTGCAAGTGCCAGTCACCGCCATTTTGTTTTTTGGGTTAGAAATTATCATATAACTTCTGCCGCTCTGGGCGGAGCGGGAGCATATAATATCTATGCTTTATCTAAACTCATGAATATATTACCAATATACCTACATTTTATTATAGAACCGCTTATTTTAGATACAATATTTTTTTTATATAATATTTTCATCGATCCTGTCTTCATTTCGTGAGCTCCCAGTAAGATAATATATTATTATTTCAGAAAATACTTTGGGTGTTCAATTATTCATGAAAGGAATGGGAAGGGGGATGCTGGTGTCTTCGGACGAAGACTTAGTATGATTATGATCGAACTTCTCGTACAGGTAAGTTCGTTAAATCATCACTTATACGACAGCTTCGACCTCGAGATAAGGAATTATTACAACGTAGACTTTTTTAGAGATAATAAGAAAATCTGCCTAACTTTTTCCCAAAATGTTGAGGTCGGCTTCCAGTCTTACCGGATTCAGCTGAATACCAGTATTTTACATGAAGCGACTTGGTATCTGACCCACAACCCAGTTACTGGGTAACACTATACTCCTTGTTATGACAGGTTGTCAGACTTTTGGGCTTCTGACTAGCCGTAACGACTGACGAAGATCTACGAATGACATCCGGAACTTTTCGAGGAACGGAGGGGTCTATGTGTATCTAATAGATGGTCTAATAGGTGGTCTAATAGATGGTCTAATAGATGGTCATTATCTATGAATTCAGTAAACGAATTATATTTTATACATCCTGAATATTCAGGTTAGTTACACTTCTGCCAGGCTTGCGGGTGCGTCCGAAAAGGATACCGTGGCCCTGGCACACTGGCAACTGAAGGAACACGGGTGGGTTTTAGTCAGGAAAAGACTAACACGCAAGCTCCACCCAGAGCGGGAGAAGTTATTTGATAAATTCTCATCCAAAAAATTAAAAAAATAAGGTGATTTACACTGTTCGTGATTAGCAGTAGTGGCCTAGTGGAAATGGCAGAGACCTGACCAGAGTTGTAGGTCGTACGTTCGAACCCTTTACTTTTTTATTATTTCAACATCACTGCTCTCGGTGAAGGAAAACATCGTAACGAAACCGGCAGTTTATAGAACCAAACATCCGAATCTGGTGGATAACGGCCCACCCCTCCACTGAGAGGAGCCCTGTGTCCCAACTTTCAACAGTTTGGATTTATACGCTGAGTATGCATAAGCTGGAATAAATTGAATCAACAGTGTGAACCAGATTTCCCACAAACAACGCGAATTTAATCCAATGTGTAACTGCCAATTTCACCAAAGAAACTGAACGCGATCAGCCAAACTCAATTACCAAAAATGGATAAAATAAAAATCGCGGCCAAACATTATTAATTAGATGCAGAATAATATGACAAACAAAATTAAATATGCGGTCACATAATCTAACATCAGTCTGAACCGAGTTATAATATAGATACTTACTTAATTTTTTTTTTTGTTTTTTTATTTATCATCTAAAACCAAATTTGTACAGCTTAGAGCTTATTTATGACATACAAATTCAAGTTCAAGTACATTCTTATATCTTTTTTTTTTTTTTTTTTTGAGGTGGGTAGTTATCAAATAACTTCTCCCGCTCTGGGCTGAGCGGGAGGGCGTGTCAGACTTTTACTGACTAAAACCCACCCGTGTTCCTTCCGTTGCCTGTGTGCCAGGGCCACGATATCCCTTTCGGACAAACTCGCAACCCTGGCAGAAGTGTAACTAACCTGAATATTCAGGATGTATAAAATATAATTCGTTCGTTAATAAATCTAACACTGCATTTGTAGAAAAATCGTTTATCAATTCATTTTTGTTATAGGTTTTTCCAATACCGACTAATGTTTCAACATTGGCCGCGGTATAAAACCAATTGCACCACTTCCCATAGTGATTTGGTCATTGTCATAACCTCGTTCAAGAGTGTAAATATTCCACAACAATGATGACACTGACTCTGAGCTCTTGAACGTGGTTTAGATGTGCTGATCGCACTAAGTTACTTTGGTCAATTTTGCCCATATTATGCAGAGAGTTAACGAATCAACCGTTTTGAGCGGATTTTCTAGTAATGAGAAATAATGATTTTATATAATAACGAATTGGTTTCGTCTAATTTTCGTCTAATTTAATATCCAATAAAAGCTTTTATTTAGGTCATTGTGTGAAGATATTTACACAATATGATATAAAGATCCCACAGTCGGAAATGTTGGGTATACTACACTTCTGCCTGCCTCTTCGACAACACAGGCGCGAAGTTTTAAAACAAAGAGAAATAAAATTGCAGACAGGATATCGGCATTTTCTATGTTTGTATCTCGAATGGTACACGCCTACACATTTTATTTTTACTCAAACGTAAGAAAGCTCTTTGAAGTTTGCAAACACGTAGCTATAACGTACAAACAAAAGGAACATCGAATCATTCTTGAGAACAAACTTGGTCGTATGTTGCAACAAACTTGCTCAGAAGGAGATGTTAACGACGAATTGGTCCGTTCGTTGTGTTGTTTACAATCAACAAAAGAATCTATAGTAGTAGTTCTGCGAACAGTAGGTACACCTCGCGAGCACAAACTTTTTTGTAACAATTCATATACCACTAAAGTTATTTAAAATGGGATATTAACAATGTTTTTTTTTTAAACACAAGTTAAATGTCTCGTTTTGAATAAATTTTATTGTGAAAATAACCATGAAAATATTTAATTCTACAATGCTCTCCTATGATTAAAATTTGACGACGCGGGCGACTGACCAATTATTTTCCTATCAAAAAAGCATGTCTATTTTCAATATGTCAAAGTCAAATTTAAAAACCGGTCAAGTGCGTGTCGGACGACGCACAACGATGGGCTCCGTAGTTGGGATGAATTTATCCTAAAAACAAACTTAACACTGTAGTTGAAAAACATGTTCTCCCATACATGGATGTATGCCATGTATGTCACGGTCAATTCTCCAACTGCACATGTAAGTTGGTCGACTATTACTCGTTAACTTGTAAAGCCTACTTAGCTGTAATAGTTTTCCTTTTAACTTACCTTAACTTTAATACTAATGCCATGAATTTTATCACACTTTCAAAAAATACTATTTTGCTGGCGGGACACTTGATTCTAACAAAAATTTGCACTTTAAAGCGTAATATTACGCAAACGGATGCCTGAATCAAAACATGGTTTTCACAGACGCGCAATATTTTTGAACGGCCTATTCAACGATTCCCACATCACGGGATAGACGAGAAAAAAAATATCATCCGAACTTTACGTGCAAGGCTACTCGTATCCAAAAAAATATTTTTCATGTTTTTTTTACCACCTTGTCGGCGTGATTAATAATAATAATAATATTAATAAGCCCCCTAAACAACCACATGTCCTGATTGACCATCTAATCACGTGGGGGGCGGACACACGAATGAGAAATTACTGGCGTGGCTAACGTGGCTCTGGAAACCCACTCAAAATGGAGACTCGTTCAAAAAGAAAACGTATAGGACCGCTGCCCGGGGGCGATCGCCGGGGCACACTTGGAGCTGACGCTGAGTGTCTCAGCATGCGAACCGTCAGCGGTGAGGAGTTGAACAGGCGGGCTCCCACCGACAAAGATGTTACAGCCGAAATTATTGACGATGGTGACAGACTTACAAACAGGACAGACACCCCTGTAGAACCGTACAGTCCAAGCACACTATCGTACACACCTTCAAGAACATCATCACCATCCATACCATCGTCACCCATACCATCGTCACCCCCCATTATTAGTTTAAGTTTAGTTCCACCCACTCCGGCCTTGAATGTTGCGCGGGAGGTATCTACCTTTTTACCCGCGTCCACCAAGGCTGGAAAAGCAAGAGTTCGTATGAGATGGAGTAAAGATGTAAACCTATTTATCATGCGAACCTATTTATACATTACTAAATTAGAAACCGACATGACCACCTACCGACACCAACTGCATGCAGTTTTTACACGACAATATCCAGAAATTATGGTTACAGAACAAAGAATCTCAGACCAAAGAAGAGCCATAGTAAGGAATAAACTTCTATCTCAAGAAGTAATAGATCAATTAAAAGATGAAGTACGAAAACAATTGCTACTGGAAGAATCAGAAAACTCTGCAAACACTAATACTATCACACAAAACACAAACGAAAATAGCCTGCAAGATCAACCACAATCGCTTATTCTATTACAACCTAATTTTGAATCTCAACCATACAATCAATCTCATACATCACACACATCTACACAAACCGAATCTATAACCTTAACCCTAACGTTAGAAAATGATATTGAGACAGTTGCCGCCGAGGCTCAAAACCCGATAACAGATATGTATATACAAGAAGTACATGACAAATTTAGAACGAAACTAACACAATACTCTGGAATGGATCCGGCAGCTCGACCAAAACTACCTAAACTCAAATATAGCCCTAAACTTTTCCGCTTAGTTAACTTATTTAATGAAGATATACTGAAACAGTTTTTATCTGATGACACACAACTGATTGACATACACACCCTTATTTATTGCACAGCAGTTGTTATTTCGGAAGAACTCAACTTTAAAATTACTGAACACGCAAGAAACACAATACAAAGAGACACTGTCAAACCGCCATGGCAACAGAGGCTCGAAAAAGACATTGAAAAATTAAGAGCAGACTGTGGCAGACTTACACATTACATCAACGGTTGCAGATCACATAAAGTAGTTAAAAGAGTTGAAGCAATATTTAAAAACAATTTTACACACACTAGACACGAAAATAACAATAGGAAGCCTGAAGAGTTTTTGGATACATTGAAACAGAAATTGGCACTTAAAGTCCATAGGCTTAGGCGATATTTAAAGGCACAACAGCGCAAAAAAGATAATGCCATATTTGCTACGAATGAGAAAATATTTTATAGGAATATACAGAAACCACACACCGATTCAACAACACAGAAAGACACAGACACACCCTCAAAAGAACACTTGGAAACATTTTGGTCTAATATATGGGAAGAACAGGTACATCACAATGATAAAGCAACTTGGATTACAGAAGAAGCAAGAAAATGGACAGCAATAGATGAAATGGAATTTAAAGAGATAACAGAGTCTGAAATTACATACTTAACGACTAGATTACATAATTGGAAGTCACCGGGTATAGACAAAATACAAAATTTCTGGTATAAAAAGTTAACGATACTACACAAATCCATAGCAAAAAATTTAACAGATATAGTATTAGGAGAACAGAATATACCCGAATTCATTGCCACCGGAATAACTTACATGCTACCTAAAACTGAATACCCATCAGAGCCTTCCCAATACAGACCAATCACATGCCTACCGACAATTTATAAAATACTAACATCAGCAATCACTAATAAAATCAACTCACACATTGAACACCACAATATGATAGCAGAGGAGCAGAAGGGATGCAGGAAAGGCCACATGGGATTCAAAGAACAGTTGGTTATAGACTCTACTATCCATAAACATGCCACCACAAAAAATAGAAACCTACACTGTACTTATATAGATTACCAAAAAGCTTTCGATAGTATTCCACACTCTTGGCTAATACAAATCCTAGAAATATATAAAATCAATTCCAAAATAATAGAGTTTCTACGCATTGTAATGACACGTTGGAAAACCACACTTCAGATAAATAATCGTCTCAGCACTCTCATAACTCGACAGATACATATTAGGAAGGGTATTTACCAGGGCGATTCCTTGAGCCCTCTTTGGTTTTGTCTCGCTCTGAACCCCTTGTCTCACTTACTCAATCGGAGTCGCGCTGGATATAATTTTAAAAACAATACCGAAGAAACTATTATCTCGCATCTCATATACATGGATGACATTAAATTATATGCTAAAACTGAAAAAGAAATGAAAACTCTTATAGAAGTGACGACCACATTTAGTCAGGATATTAATATGCAATTTGGATTAGATAAGTGTAGGACATTGCATATTCTAAAAGGAAAAGTAAAACCCGGTAACTATGCAGTCAGCGACACCGACACAATAGCAGCTATGGAGCCAACAGATCTATACAAATATTTAGGATACAAGCAACTTAAAGGAATCGACCACACAGCAATTAAACAGACACTAAATACAGAATATAGGAGAAGAATTAACGCAGTTTGCAAGACACAGCTATCTGGAAAGCATCTTATAAAAGCCTTGAATACCTTCGCCATACCAATATTGACCTACTCATTCGGAGTAATAAAATGGTCAAAAACTGACATCGAACAATTAGAAAGAATCACACGCACAACACTCACAAAACACAACAACCTACATCCTAAATCTGCGATCGAATGACTCACAATCAAAAGACAAAATGGAGGGAGAGGCCTTATCGACATACATCACCTTTGGCAGAAACAAATCACTAGGCTAAAAACATTTTTCTATACCAAAACTCGCACTAGTAACATACACAAAGCTATTACCTTAAATGATTTTAATTACACCCCGCTTAATTTAAATGACCAAAATATTCAAGACATAAACATAATTGACCCGCAAAACCAAAAAATTGAAAACTGGAAAAGAAAGTCCTTCACGGTAGACACCCTCATGACCTAGAGCAGTCCTACATAAACAAATTAGCATCAAATAAGTGGCTTAAAATAGGAAGCTTGTTCCCTGAAACAGAAGGCTTTATCATAGCTATACAAGATCAAATCATCAACACCAAAAACTACAGAAAATTTATCATTAAAGACCCTACCATCACAAACGATAAATGCCGCAGATGCCATATTCAATCAGAAACTATACAACATATTACCGGAGCATGCATAACCCTCACACAGACAGACTACACTCACAGGCACAACCAGGTAGCAAACATCATCCATCAAAAACTAGCACTCAAACACAGTCTCATACAAAAAACTAACACTCCCTACTATAAGTACGCACCACAAACTATTCTAGAAAATGACACACATAAACTGTATTACGATCGCGCCATACTTACAGATAGGACCATCCACTATAATAGACCAGACATAACCTTACAGGATAAAATCAGACAAATCACTTACCTCATAGACATTGCAGTTCCCAACACCCATAATCTACAAAAAACAATCGCTGAAAAAATAAGCAAATACGCTGAGCTTAAAGAAGAAGTTACAAGAATTTGGAGACAAGATAAAGTTTATGTTGTTCCTGTAGTTCTCTCCACCACAGGTGTTATTCCCAACCATCTCCTCCGTAGCCTAAAAATAATAGATCTAGAAGAATCCCTTTACATAAATATGCAGAAAGCAGCCATACTAAACACATGCAGAATCGTTAGGAAATTTATGCAGTTAGACGAAAGTACACTCTCACCATAAAATTCACCACACGCTGCATTTACTTGGCTCTGGCCCGTAAATGTAGCTAAAAACCAGCCTACGAGCTGAGAAAAAAAAACACTCCCAATAATAATAATAATAATCCATTTATTTCAGGCTACGCAGGCCCATAGATAAATACCATATCCTAAACATACATATTTTTAACCAAATTAAACTATAACTAAACACACGTTGTCGGCGTCGTGTATCGCTGCGTGGTGTCGCGTAACCGTCCTCGGAAACGTCGATATACGACACCTTTCGGCCAAAAGTCCTCCTTCAAGCAGGTCTGTAGATGGTTGGTTGGGATTCGTACCACAAATGACTTAAAGTTGATGTTGTGGCGCGATTCCAACCTTTCGACCCTCAGAATCCAGTTGGTCTTCACTTTCACATACTGCACGACTTCCTCGATCGTCGTGGAGTGGTGCAGACGTGAAATGTGCAGCTGCGTCGTAGGCACTGCAGGGCGCAGCAGCATGTTGGGTCCACTCGGTGCGGTACCGCACAGGTTACGAGAAAAGAGCTTCTTTTTCTTCCTTTCCACTTTAGTGAAACCCTCCTCATCCACCTGGCTCGTTCTTGGAATGGAGCTACGGACCGCAGTCGGGGCAGATTGAGCACCCATTTTCATTTTATCCCCTTTTCTGTTTTGTCGCTTAGGCTGCGACGCATCAGATTTGCCGGTAGTGACAATGGCAGCGTAGGCACGTTTAGGGGTCGACGTACCTACGCGTGACGTTTCCGCAGCCGGTGTTGTGGCGCGGGCGACGGCGGCGGCGGGCGGCGCTTGCTCAGCATTATCGGCAGCTGGTGACACACTTGTGTTCGCCGATCCAAAAATATAATAATGTATACCCATGCCAAATTACAGCTTTCTAGTACTAAGGCCCGTATTTATAGAACGTTACTCAGTACTCAAGCTTAAGACTAAATTCAACTAATCCAATGGCTTGAATCTAGTCTTAAGTAATGCTTGTGTACTTAGTAACGTTCTATAAATACGGGCCTAAGAAAGAGTCTCTGACTCGCGGATAGAGAGACAGACATGGCGAAACTAGAAGGGTTCCTTATTGACTACGGAACTCTAAAAACCAGAGAAATTATGAGAAAAAATAACTAATGGGTTTTAATTGGCAGAGCTACTTAACTGTCCCAAAGACAAATAGATCGTGTCGTTTTATGACGTGCAATTGATATTCAACCTTGGGTGATAAAGAGCAATTACGAGGTCGCCCCAATACCCTCCGTCTGGTAAGAATGGAGAGTTATGTCGGACTCCTACCGACTAAAACCCCACTGTTTCCTAGTACCATGAGTCGGGGGCCCGAGAGATACTTACTACATTCACATTCACCGTACCCCCGACTAGTATAAGCCCGCTACGCTTAGCGGGCCCCATCATCAAGTGCGACCGATCTCACGACCGCACATACTCCCTTTAAGGCGCTGACAAGAAGCAAATGATAAAAGTAGGCTTGTCTTAAACAAAAAAATTGCCAAATCAATATAGATTGTGGGAGAGGAAAAAATATATGTTATTCTTGAACATATTTCTCAGAACTTGGTTGTTACCAAAAGACGTTTAGATAAAAAAATCTGGACAAAAAATTAATGGTAAACTAACCCTTTACTTTGAGTTTCAATCTAAAATATCTGTATTAAATATCAACGTATGGTTGGTATTTAATTAATAACAAGAACGTCTTATTTGTATGCAGAACTTGGTTGTTTTTTATTTTCGATTACTCAACTCATTTTTGAGTAAATAAATAATTGATACATATTTTGCAATCAATTACAAGCGTTGTGT
Source organism: Tiliacea aurago (assembly GCA_948098905.1). NCBI lineage: Eukaryota > Metazoa > Arthropoda > Insecta > Lepidoptera > Noctuidae > Tiliacea > Tiliacea aurago. The sequence continues at coordinate 12,861,712 of OX402576.1, read as the reverse complement.
CATCGCACTTCTTTTTCTTTTGTATGCAGTCTGACAGTGACAGCGGCTTACCTGTTATCAGCGTCTTAAGGGACGCTTAAAATAATGCGTACCACCTCTTAGAGCCTGACTGCTCGAGCGACGACACAGCCCCAATTTCGTCACCCGCAGGCCCCGAGGTATATTTGCCTGACACATGCTGAGCTGGACTCCTATTTGGTGCAACCTTGAGACGCACACCGTACCATGTATATTCGTTATTTGATTTGAAGTATGTCATGGTGTCACTCTATTTCTTTAAGTATGTTTTTCCTTTTTTGTATATCGGCACCTTGTTTTTATAATATTCATGTGATTTGTTATCATTAGACTGTGTTTTTGTGTGTTATGCTGTCTTTAGTGTGCACTGAATACATATTTTGTCTTTTATATATACTAAGTTTTAATTATCTACATACTAAGTTTACGTTCATGTTATGCATCGGTTATAAGATTCTTTCTAAAAAAAGAAACAAATTATTGCTATTTTGTACCTAAGCTACGCAATCTAAAAAAGTATAATTATGATTTGTATAAGCCATATTAATCGAATGGTCATTGTCACACAGAATTATTGTTCCACGGGCCTGCAGTATCACCCGCATCCATGCCAGTAGAAATCGGTATATTTGTAGTACTTCCATGTTCGTACGTGAGCTTGTGAGCTCGTGCTCATTCACAAGATCAAGACGGTGATTTTCAAAAGAAGCGAGTTTAAATACACTTTCAAGTTTAGATCCAGATGACTAGGTAAAAATACGAATGCTATAAGCATTCGCCGAACAGAGCAAGGACAACCAAAACTATTCTTAGATATTTTAGACTAGTAACTGATTCTGCCCTTTGACCTTTACCGGAATCATTAATTTGTTAATTCGTCTGCGTCAAACTGATTCCATTTCGGGGTTAATTATCTCTAGAGTTATGAATGTTTCAATGTTGTTATTGATTCCACAGTTTCCATTAGTCATTGCAAGCTAATTAATGTGATTTGATGGCAAACAACCAAACAATCTTATCGGCCATCTGATGGTAAGTGATTACCGAGACCGCCTTTGGCTATTTGGAATACCAGAGACATTACAAATGCATTAGCATACCAGAGACAAAGACCCACAGAATTATTGTTCCACGGGCCTGCAGTATCACCCGCATCCATGCCAGTAGAAATCGGTATATTTGTAGTACTTCCATGTTCGTACGTGAGCTTGTGAGCTCGTGCTCATTCACAAGAAATGTACTACGAAGTGTCATTATAATCTTGCATATTTTTGATTATGTGGGTGATATTTGCGTCTCGGTTTGCATGCCTAAACGCATTATTCATAATGGAGAATTTCCAATCGGCTTACAGTTATAGTTCATTCATGTTTTCCGGCTTATGCGTCCTTCGCACGGCATAACACACCTGTAGATCCCCACGGTCTTAGTGTTTCCGTAGAACGCTGTGAAATCTTCGTATTTCATGATATTTATAGGAATGAACCGACTTCAATTTTCCGGGAAATGTTTTTAAGACTTCATCCAGGACCTTGGCCTAGTTTAATATACAGGACCTTCTAATAAAACTTAACCCTTTTTGTCCGTTTATCTTTTTGTAATGTAACTGGAACACGTCCACTGCTGGATTCCCCAAGTATAACCACAAAACGAGTGCACAAGCGTAGTGATCAATGTTTGTTAATTTTATGTCTAGAGCCCTTTCCCTTCCAGTCAGTGGCTTAATCCTTTAATTCTGGCTCTTTAGCCTGATCATAGTTACCTACATGTATTGTAATAAAGGTTACTTTCATTTCATAATTTAAATGGGCTACATCGACCAGGCTATATTTTATTGAGGGGTGGCTGGTGTTATAAGGTTTATTTCCCTTGTGGCATGTGATAATGGACCTTCAAATGTTTTCTATAGCACTACAAATTAAGGTAAATAACAGTAGACACATCGTATCGTCGTCATCTTTGTCTGATTCGTAGGGGTTGGAGTGCGGGCTAAGACAGGGGGGTTGGAGCTCACCAACGCTCTTTAACATAAATGTCTAGTTGATTGGCAGGCTCAGCAGCACCAGGATCGGTTGTCATATAGATGGAGTCTGCGTTAGTAATATAATCTACGCGGATGACATGGTGCTGCTGGGTGCGTCAGTCTGTGGCCTCTGAAAGCTTGTGGACATTTGTGAGGCTAAGCGCATGGCGTTTAACGGGTGCGGAGGGCCTTATGTCGGTTTGAAGCAAACATGCTGGCTCGCAGGTTTGCTCGTTGTTCAGTAAGCGTTAAAATTACCGTTTTCAGAGCATACTGCGCTACGTTTTACATGAGTAACGTGGGGGCTAGATATACTCAAAAGTCGTACAATGCCCTCCGCGTGCAATAACAACAACGCGTTCAGGGTGCTGTTGAGGCTGCCCCGCTACTGCAGCGCATCAGGGATGTTCGCGGACGCACATGTGGATTGTTTCTTTGCCACAACGCGTAAGCGCTGTGCGTCCCTGGTGCGTGGGGTGCAACAACAGTATCCTGTCTCTAATTTCGAGTAGGCTGGACTGTCCGTACGTGAACCGCTGCTGCGCCATTTTCCATGGAATGGTGCAGCCGCGGTGAAGCGTCGGACAGTACTGCTGCTGTCAATAGTATTTTATTTATTACTAACGTAGGATAAGTTTTTTACTAACAAATGAGTCTTGGTTACTTGATAAGTAAATTAATTTAATTCATTGATTTGAATTGTAAAGAAGACTTTTACCATGTCTTCTTAAACATCATCATTACAGAATACAGACCCTTGCTCTTGTTTCATGTTTATTATTGTATAAGTCGCAGTATCTGATGAAGGCAAATAATGGAATGTCAAGCAATTATTGTCGTTTAGTTCAAACATTTTAAATAATGCTTGAGTGTGTTTGGTTGTGATGCGATTGCCAACGACGGCTGACAGCTGACGTATGGCAGCTGACGGATGACATCTGACGTATGATGGATGACGGATGGTCAGATGACAGTTAGTCAGTGGGGAAGAGGCAAAATCGTTCCAACGGGGATTCGACGGTGAACGGGGCGGACGGTCGGATGTAATCGCGTTACAACTAACCACTACAGTACATTCCATGTGGTTATTTTATTTGATTTTTAATCGTTAAATATTGTGAGCATCCCTTTTTATTTTGTAATCAAAATTAGACTATCAATAAAGATCAGTGTACTGAACAACAACCGAATGATATTTTGAGAATTCCATAATGTCCGACGAACATGAAAATGAAGGCCTCCGCCGTCATATAATATATATTTATTTATATAGATAAGTGTATGCTTTAAGTATGTATGTATTTACTAGCTGACCCGTGCCCACTTCGTTGGGCGGTAAACATTTTACCGTCTTTTCATTTTTCGGATTAAATTATGGCCTTATGTTATGACACTCACAAAATAATAACGTGGCTTTCAATGGGTAAAGGATTTTTCAAAATCGGTTCAGTAGATCCAGAGATTACCCCTACAACCTCAAAAACTATAAAATACTAATATAAGTAGATGAAGCAACGGTTTAGCAATATCCTTAAAAAAAAATGACTCGCATTCCGTTTGCTCACTATAGGCAAGCGACTTCTCGACAAAATCAATAGCAGTGAATTGGGACTGGGATTGTGAATTCAACTGCACATTTACCGCTGAGTCGGTGACGGTCGGTGATTCTTCAATTTTAGAGTTCCGTACCCAAAGGGTAAAACGGGAACCCTATTACTAAGGCTCCGCCGTTTGTCCGTCTGTCACCAGGCTGTATCTCATGAACCGTGATAGTTAGACAGCTGAAATTTTCACAGATGATGTATTTCTGTTGCCGGTATAACAACTAATACTAAAAAACAGAATAAAAAAAATATTTAAGGGGGCTCCCATACAACAAACGTGATTTTTTTGCCCGTTTTTGCTAGATATTGATAACAGTAACATATCAACACAGTAATATTTCAAGCGTCTACCACGCTTGAAATATTCACAGAATATTAAGTTATATATTCACTTTAAAAATAAATAATTAAATTAAAATAAACCAAATATTTAATTTTCCCATACAACATACGTGATTTTTTTGCCATTTTTATAGATAATGGTACGGAACCCTTCGTGGGCGAGTCCGACTCGCAATTGGCCGGTTTTTTATTATTTAAATTAGCCAACGGAATTAAAACATCAAAATGAATGAAGTAAAGTTCACGTTCTTCAATAAAGTTTCCTGAGAATCGGATTATTTTGACTCCCTGCCGTGCTTCCCCAAAACCAGCAATAAAAATACCATCCTGAAACACCTGGAAGTCAAATGTGAATAGTTCTGCCACTGCTATTTTTTTTTTTGGGTGGTAAATTATCAAATAACTTCTCCCGCTCTGGCCGGAGCGGGGAGGGCGTGTCAGACTGTTACTGACTAAAACCCACCTGTGGTCCTTCAAATGCCTGTGTGCCAGGGCCACGATATCCCTTTCGGACAGGCTCGTAAGCCTGGCAGGCATTAGCCCTTTCGGACCCCGTCAATTGGTGCTGACATCTCTTTGAGGCGCGCGTGGAACACAACGCGCCGTCGACCCGGGCCTGGTCCTTATCGGACGGCGAGCTACCCATCGCTCACCGTCCGCAAGCCCGCGCCCACGGTGGCCGGCAATCGGCCTGCGATTCCCGACGCCCGGGGCGTCTCCTGCGGTGACTACGGGCGTGAGGGCGCGAACCCTGCCTCACCCTCACGCGTTCCGCCTCCTCCTTCGCATGCATTACTGCTTTGCAGAAGGAGGTGACGGCCTCCCGTGTGTCACACAGTGGTGACGCCCGGGCGTTTCCTCCCGCTTTATTCTGAATAGGAACCTCCCGAAACAACCGTGTCCGGTAAGGACGTGCGTCAGGCGGAAGGTGAGGAAGCCGTGGCGCCTCTCTAGCCCCTCCTCATAGAGGGGACTTATCGCCACAATTGTGGCATGCAAATTCTTTGCCAAATAGTAAATATCCCTGGCGATGGCGCATGCTTATTTTCATCTCTCTCCTATTTGGTGAACAGTAACGTAGTCATGTCATTGTCTTCTCAAATTCGAGACAGCATTGTGCGCCACGTGTCTAAAAACTGGGAAATATTCCAACCTTTCAACCAGGATCGGTCAGGAGGAGCTGTTTATGGTTCAAAGCGTGAATACGTCGCTGAAATGTCTTGTAATGGCACCTACGGAACCACCTGTGAACTCATGGCAGCGGGAGAACTATTCCCATTTGAGTTCCAGGTGTTTCAAGATGGTATTTTTATTGCTGGTTTTGGGGACGCACAACAGGGAGTAAAAATAATCTGATTCTCAGGAAATTTCAATGAAGGTCATTTTGATGCGTGTCAGACTTTTACTGACTAAAACCCACCCGTGTTCCTTCAAATGCTTGTGTGTGCCAGGGCCACGATATCCCTTTCGGACAGGCTCATAACCCTGGCAGGCATTGGCCCTTTCGGGCCCCGTCAGTTGGTGCTGACATCCATTTAAAATGGGAATAGTTCTCCCGCCTTTTTCCAACCCTTAAAACACCAGCCTAAACTAAAGATACTATGCAATAAAATTAAAATACGAACGTAGGTATTCAAGGACACTTTTTCTAGTAAGAACGACTAATACTAAAAACTATTATAGTAATACCACAGTGTGAAATACCTACACAATAAGTAATTCGCAAAGAAATATAAATAACAAAATTCCAACCCGGCAATAGGTAAAAACACATTTATTATCCTCCAATTTAAAATTAGGAAGCGAAACAAACCAAAACGAAAACCAAACAACGACGATGAAAAATATATCAAAGCAAATTAGTAGTAAGTAATAACAAAATATCGCAGAACAGAAATTTCGGTAACTATAGCTTGAACGTGTATCGCTTAGGTTTGTATTCTGTGATTGATACATGACTTCGTTTTTTAATACGATCGGCTTGCAAGCCGCGATTAAGGTTAAACATTGTGAAGATTTCCCCTTGGCATTCTCGACTTTAATTTACCTGACGTTCAAATTACCTGAATACCAATTAGAACCTCATTTCATTATCTTTTAGCAGATGCCTGCATACTGAAAAATACTGACCACCTAGAACTGGCATAAAAACTTTAGAACGTTATCACGCCTGCACTGAAACATACTGGCCACCTAGAAAAAAAACTAAATATAAACCTCAAGAAACTTCCAAAAATTCTTATTTCAATGTAAAATATGCATTAACGCGTTGTCGTAAAATTCAATTTAGATCTTTATCGGCCTCCGAAGTCTAATTTCAATGTAAAGTATGCAATAACTCGTCGCCGTAAGATTCAATTTGGATCTTAACTGGATTTGGTACATTTTTCATACAAACATTAAAAACCCTTATTTTCACCCTTAAGCGCCGAATTTCGTAAAATCCTTTCTTAGTGAGCACCGAGTGAGAAGTCGAAAGGAACAATCAGGCCAACATTCATGTCTCTAACTTTAAAAACATAGGAGTTTCATACAAACTTTGACACCCCTTTTCAACCGCTTAAGGTGCGAATTTATAAAAATCCTTTCTTAGTGCGCCCCTGCACCCCATAGAGAGTGCTTGTGCCAAATTTTAGACCTCACGGCCCAGTACTTTCCGAGATTTCGTGATGAGTGGTCAGTGAGTGGACTTCTCTTTTATATATATAGATTGTACATGCAAATGGTACACCACTGCCTACCTGCAGCATTGTCTCTCCTTCTCCCTTTAATCCATCCAAAGGTTGTCTGTAAAAGATCGCTTTTATTCAATACCTATACAATAAATATGCTTGAGTTGGTTTCCATTGCTTCTTAGTTTTCAGAGCTCATTTTGGGTATGTTAGAAATGCTTCCATTTGGTTCTGTTAAAGTACTATTCAAGCAATCAAAAAAAATTCATTTTCAAGACTTCAAAGGTATTCTTTTCTTCGAAGAAGAATAAAAAGACTTTTCAAATAAAGTCTTGATAAACCCCGACCGTTCTTTGCAAAGTTCGCCCAGGTAATTCAGCTTACGGAACTCGATATTACCGTCTCGGAACTTGAATCGAAAATCACTAAAGGAATGGAAATAAAACAGGTGGTTACGGAAATTTAGGGGGGCTGAAAGAATCAGCCATGATAAGTGCACCGGAGGTAGTCTGTTCCCCCGTTCCACCCACTTTGTCTCGCAGTTCAATTTTACTGTAGCATAAAAGTCTCGTGTCAGTAGTGGTCTCGCTTTCCGCTCGTCCTCGTCAACCGGCTTAAACGCTCAAGCCTCATTACTTGGTCTTTATTGGAAATATACTGTAACCGACGTCACAAAGAAAAGTCGGAGGCTTCTGTCGTTGAGATTTTATTTTCAATTAAGTTATTCGAAAACAAAGATATCTCTTTCAAGTTCATGTTTTATTGAGCTTCATTGTCTTTTAAAAAAATCACGGAAGTTGTCATTTCAGTTGATGTTTAAATTGTTTGTTTGTACACAATTATAATGAAGCGGAAATTAAGTCTTAATTGGCAATCAATTTGTATCTACTTGTTGCTTATTTGTTCTCAAAACGCTTTGACCCACAAGATATCAATCAACTGTTTCTGAAACATTTATGGTAGATATAATGATGATTTATTTAACTCCGTCTTTGGTTTGTTGATTGTTTTTTACCTGTGTTAGTTTGTGGAGCATTTTATGTTGCGACGCTATATCTTTTTTTTTATTGCAAAATGTTTTACTTTTTACTTTCATATTTGGTTACTGTTTTAAATAATGATTTATATTGTAATTCTTTTAATTGTTATAATTTTGTGTAAAATTTCGATACAATGTAAAAATTGTTACAGAAATAAATAAATACAATAAAATATTTTTTTATGTGCCTCGACTTTTCCGTCAAATACTATTTTAAAAGAAAGTCTAGTAATTTGTAGTTTTTGCGGTTTGCCCAAGGTGGAATGCTGCTTTGAGAACTGTTTAGGAGATGACATGGTCGAAATTAAGCGAATGCTATTTGTAGATATATTTAGGTATACTCGTATAAGTATGCTGTCTATGTTTTTATCACATATATTAATTACTCTATGTATAGTCTTTTCGTTTCATCTATTATTTATTTTTGGGTTCGATTCCTGGGTCGGGCAAAGTGTTATTGTGTGTTTGCATCTGGAATTTCTCAGTAGCATTCCGGAGTCTGCATTTGAGCCCGGTTGATGGCAATATACTCGCTTCCAATTGCAAGGGACTTAAACAAACCTGGAGAAATGTGGGTCTATTTTAAGTACACCTCTGCCTAAACCTTTGGTAAATATTACAGTCATGATTAGAGATCGGATATTCGGATGCATATTCACCTAAAGTTTGAGAGTTGACTAGTATGGAGTGCGCTTCGGTATGGGAAAAAGTGACGGTTTCCAGGACTGATAAGTTTTTAATTTAATTTAATTTTTTATTTATTTATTTATTTAAGTCAGACACAAAGTGATCCATATTTTTGTTAGTATACTTAAGAATTATGTTAGTAACCAAGATTTAAACATAAACCACAATAATACTATTTTAACTAAATTAACTATCAATTACGTAAAAACAAAATGCTGAAATTCATTAAAATTTAAATTTTAAAATGTAATGTAAATAAATGACCATTATCAATATGATTATTACAATTAAGAAATTCACTAAAATCATAAAACAGCAAAATAAGAATAAAAATAAAAAATAATATTAATATAATTTTATCAGAACTACTCTTTTATACTGGGTATCCTCGAATAAATATATTTCATTTTAGAATAAAAGGTTTTGAAGAAATATTAATAGTGTTTTTTAAACGTGATATATTTTCCACAAAATTCTTGCCTAGTTCTAAATAGATAGACAAGAAATATTTGTTATACTTAGGAATACAAAATTATTTACCTACATACTGTTATTAAACCCCTCGATCTCGCAATGAAAATATATTTTATGAAGCTTTTCAATAGGTACTTTGTAACCTTTGCCGGGAAAAAAACGTACTTTAGGTAAATATGCATCCGAATATCCGATCTCTAGTCATGATATACATAGTTATTATGTTCTGAAATATTTATCTCTTTTACCTTTCTCATGACAAAGATTTATACAAAAGCGGATCGGTAGTGAAGAGTCAAATATTTGCCATCAAATAGTCTATTATTAGGATTGTGATACGTAGTGAAGTTCCCAAAGCCCTCTCAAACTACCTTGTACCTTGTTAAATACATGTAAGCGATATTACAAGTGCTTCATATCATTGTACGTTTACTTTGAGTGGTTTCAAACACGATTAGGACTGCCACAAGTCTTTGGTGGCTAGTATGATGTAATGTACGAAAGCATTAGGTAGATCGCCCACTGGCCGAAATTCGACCCCTCTACTTACAATCTATTATATATAGTCAATCTATGTACTGACTTATTCCATGGTTAAGCTGTCACTTCTGTCACCTATCTATCTTCATGCCATGACGTCCTGGTACTATGTGTGTGTGTGTGTGTCAAACGCATGCTAGTGCGTGTAAAGTTTTTTCTAATGAATTTAATTTATTTCTAATGCATATTATATAAAAATATTAGCTTTCTGCACTCCTCTTCTATACAATCTTAAACTGTGCCAAATTTCATACTCCTCCGTTCGCGTAACTTTCGTAAAAAGTGGTCCAACACATTTTTCGCTTTACGTATTAATCTAATGATGATCAATGCAACCACGTCTTTCCAGTTGCGGGTATAGCTTTGTACATCAAAAAATATTCCAGAAAACTGCGTTTACTTGTCAGATGGGTGAACTCCAAGTGGTTTCCATTAGGCCGGCGCGGCGGCTCAAGAACGGCTTAATTTGCAACATGCGCCTTTAATAATATTGCCACATTTACAACATGTTTCAGAATTAACCGACAAACTCTTAAGGGGTCATTTACCCATCATTATGGACAACTTTTACTATGGGAATAAAAAATGCTGTTCCCGACATGTATGTTCTCATAAAATGTAAGGAACACCTGATTTTTTTTCGCGATTTCTGGTTTGGTCCCATAGTAAAAGTTGTTCATAATGATGAGTACAATGACCCCTTAAGAGGTTGTGCGTTAATTCTGGGACATGTTGTAGATTCTACTTCAGTCTCTTGTTAAATTCCATACAGCCTAGCGTACCTAATGTTCCCACTGCTGGTACTCAGGCCTTCTCTCGGTGAGACAGAGTGGGCTGTAATGGATTACGGCCCAGTGCGGGTTGGCAGATGTCACATGTCTTCGAATTTTTGGTTCTAGGACATGCCGGTTTCCTCAATGTTTTTCTTCACCGTTTTGACAGCAGTGGTGATGAAATAATTTACAGAAAGCATAACGGCTGTCTGGGTTTGAACGTACGACCTATAACTCGTAAGTCGCAGCCGTTACCACTGGGCCACCATTGCTCTTACATTTTATGTTATTGCACGATAATTATTAAACATCAACAACACAAAGCGCCGTCAAGGCAAAATCTTCGGACATAAAATTACACAAAATGGCAAAAATAGATGTATGATATCAGACAAAACAACATTACGTCACTGATTTATTTTCTGTCTGACCTAAAACATCAATAATTGCGTTTACCGCGCCTTCCTGTTGCGCTGACGTACGTCGATGGCGCGTATAAAAAGCACCGTTTACATAGGCCATAAGCGGTCTAGAGTTCTACCCCTTATTATTAACGCGTTTTGTCAACCTGTTTTCAACTTCAGATTAACCATACATTTTTCGAGATTTCAGTTTGGCATAACTTTACTCCACGTATTTCTAGGATCGGTTAGAGGTAGACATTGATGTATTAAATAGGAAGATAGGCCACTCTCTAACATCACGTAAATATTAAATGGACCCGATGTCGCGCGTCATGTGCTCGACAACCGAAAAAGAGAGACATCTGACGCGAGCTATAGCGGGAACGAAATAGCAATAATTGTCACTGTTACGTACCCATAACAACTCAGAAACAAACTACGATTCGGGTCCCCCGCAAACCGAGAGTAATGTAGGTCGATTGTGTTCTTTCCCCTAATTTATGCGGTCTACATCGAGGAGCGCGAACCATATCTTCTTAATACATAAATGGAGGTAGGTATCGGATAAACCGTTGGTTACTCGTGTTCTTGAATAGATACACCTTGAGGCTAGTTGGAGCGACGGTCTTCGCAGGGTGCCTGGTGGCAGCTGGATGAGAGTTGCCGAGAATCGAGCTGAATAGCATGCAATCGGAGAGGCCTATATCCAGTAGTGGACTGCTGTAGTGATCGGTTTGAGATTAATATAGGTACGTACCAGCAAACTCGAGCCCGAACAGTTTCCAGGTTCCCCTCTTTGTGACGATGATGACTTGCGGGCACACATTGCGATGCATCATGTGCGAGTTGTAGTGCATGTAGTGGAGAGCCTCAATGAGCTGTGGACAAACAACGTGGTCAGTGGCATGGTGAAGAAACAATAAGTCATGTATTTATCGAACCGCATATTTCGTTTTACATTTTGATTCCCAAAAAATATGAATGGACACACTATTCATATTCATTTATTTGCATTCCACAAGGTAAACAAGATGTTTACAAAAGGTTTACAGCTAAGATCCCTTGTAGACCCTGTCAAGGCACAGCAAAAATTATATTAGATACATAGTTCAAAACTAAAATAAAAAAATCTGCATAAAAAAAAATTTAAAAAAAATCAAAACAAAATTAAGAAAATCAAAATTAAATTAAAAAATCAAAATAAAACTAAGTATAGGTACATGAAAACAACAATTACATTCATATAGAAGTAAATAACAATAACATAAATAAATATATTATTGGAAAACGGTAGCTATAATAATTAATGTGAAAAGGCACTGAAATAATTAATGTCTTTTTTGTGAGCATAATTCCCATTCAGGTATCCTAAAAATACTAAATATTAATTAACTCCGACTAACTTGTATGTAGCGGTTTGTCACAGTTCTAATCTAGACTAAAAAAAATCTTATATGATAGGGGGTGGCGGACGTTCTCGAGTCCACTGTCTCTGGACCCATTCATAAGGGCCGGAAGAGGGCATTATTTGCCCTCTGCCGACGCCCGGTACGCCTGTTGTGGGCCGGGAGAGCACTCGAAATCTCCCTTTGCCTTTTCGCTGCATCCTTCTGCGATATGATATTTTCGTAGAAGGAGACCGCGTCCCATGACGCTGCGCCGCCAACCATAGAACGAATCACAGCCAGCAGCGCCAGGTCACTTCTCACTTCCGATCTATCCTTGCCTTTTTTTTTTTTACGCTGAGAAATGCGTTACGCATCCCCGCTCGTGGGGGACGAGACGGGGTATGTGGGACTCCTGTTAGACATACAGTATACCCACTAAAACTCAGTGGTGTTCCCGCAACGCCGTGATGGGAGGGCATGGGAAACCGGCGCAGCCTTTACATCCAAAACCCTCCCGGCGCATGCCCGCCTTGGCAGGCCCCGCATTTCCCCCAGTTTACTGGGGGGCTATGGGAATGACCGGGAACACCTGGCCATTCCCATCCGACACTGGTGGAGGCCTGTGCAATACAGGCAAGGGTGCCCCCGCACCCGTTACCTGATGGCCTCCACCTGGGAGGAGTCGAAGATGACTTTCATACTGACGTCTTCTTCGACCCCTCCTCCGCCTGCGGAGCGGCGCTGCGAGAGGGTCGTCCTCCCGCGCTCGCTCCGCGTCCTCCTTCTGTGACATGACTTCCTCACAGAAGGAGGCGACTGCTTCCCAGGCCTCCTCGCTTTCCAGCATCGAGTTGACGACGCTGGGAAGCGAGAGGTCCGGCCCGACCGCTGCGACCAGACTACGGCGCAGCTCGGACCAGGCCGGGCACACCTCTAGGGTGTGCTGTGCCGTGTCCTCCGCCGCGCCGCAGTCGTAACACGACGGGGTCTCCTCTCTTTGGATCCGGTGCAGGTGCAATCCGAAGCACCCATGGCCAGACAACACCTGCACCAGACGGAAAGAGAGGAAACCGTGGGACCGCTCGAGCCAATCCTTCAAGACTGGCCCGAGCGCGTCCAGCGTCCGGCGGCCGAAGGCGGCAGTGGCGAGGTCCTCCGTCCAGTGATGGACGATTGCCAAAGCTTAACTTAACCTAACCCTCAGTCATCGGGACCTGTGGTCGGTGTGTCCTAGCTTAGTTACTGCAACCAACTTTGAGAAAATGTCCTCCATGGCATACTGAGCTTTTACCCCTAGTTAGAGACAGATGTAGTCAATCTTGGTCAGAATATTTTGATAAACGATCTTTAACGAAAGGCATTTGGTACAGGACGATTCAGCCATCTCTTCCACGTACGATTTGGTTTAGCGAGGGCAGGATGAATAGGCAAGAAGTTGTGATGGCTTTGAGACTCCGATCCGGCCACATTCCACTCAATAGTTTTGGTTTCATGATGCGCAAAGTTGTTTCACCCAATTGTGATGTCTGTGGAGTCATAGAAGATGTGCATCACATCTTAACGGAATGTGATCGTATTGGAGTCCGAAGACGTCAAGCTTTTGACAGTGGTTCTAATGAAGGCTTCTATAATAGCGTTCTGACCTCACCATTGTCAGATGAGCCAGAGTGCCAGAACACTTTATCATAATATTATTATTGTGGGTACAAGGTTGCGGGCAGGCTAGTCTGTTATACATAATATTGTATTCAATAATCGGGGTGACATATTCTGTATAGAAAAAACCCTGTAAATAAATAAAGATAAAAAAAAAAATCTTTGAGAAAAGGCAAAAAGATGACAAGAATTAATTTAATTGTCTACAATCTTGTATCAATGTGTAGCCACAAAACACAAATTGGGTAGTTAAATGTAGCTACATATTGATACAGTAGGTATTAATGAACGCAAATTGTAGACAATCAAATTAATTCTTGTCGATGTTATACGTCTTTTTGAGGCTAACTGTACCTGTACCTACAGTCCAAACACTCCAACCTTCAAACCAGAATATAGACAATGATGGTACTATCCCGGACGAGCCAATTAGAAGATAGAAGCTATTTGAGTTCTATAATTTGAAAATTGTAACCAAATTCACTAGTTATCTATGTTCTTTAAAATAACTATCTGTAACAATTTCTAAACCCAAGTTCCCATATGTCATGAATCTATTTCCAATCTAAAATAATAAGCGTTTAAAGTATATTCACAGATGACTTCCCTTGGAGTGTAAATGTGGTGCTGTACCACAAACAATGGGACACTTAGACCCGTATTTATAGACCGTTACTCAGTACTCAAGCATTACTTAAGACTAGATTCAAGCCATTGGATTGGTTGAAAATAGACTTAAGTAATGCTTGAGTTCTGACTAACGCTCTATAAATACGGGCTTTAATATCGTGTCCAGCATCTGCTGAACGTTACATGAAAAGATGGACGCTATACTGAAGACCCCAAACTCTGGGCTGCAAATTCTGGGCTGACTCTATATAAATTGTTATAGACACGCTAAGAAAATATATTATAGTTCGTAGGTATTAATTAATTTAATAGGTAAATCATTTCAATATCAGTTCTGTAAGCAAATCGAAAAACCTTACAAGAAAATTGGTTCTGGGAATTCGCCTGGTATCAATTATACCTAAACAAGTATTTGATAAGAAAAAAATATTTTAAGGCTTCGACTGTTTACTGTGACTCAAGGAAAACATTTCCGTTTTCCGTATAACGTTGCCATAGTAACTTACTTCAACTATTTAAAAAGTAAATTTATTTGGAGATGATCGATCATTGTTCGTCTTGATCGACATACCTAGCTTGCAGAGTAAGCGAGCTGAAGGGGCAGTGGGCTGGGCATGTTTGCCGAGGGTGCAGACCACGTATCGGCGAGCGTAGTGTGGGACGCTCCCCAGCTGGATGGACCGATGACTTTAAAAAGGTGGCTAGCACAGACTGGATGCGGAAGGCGGAGGACAGGGTGTTGTGGCGCAGCCTGGGAGAGGGTGCCTATGTCTCCTGCGCAAACCGCAGAAAGCGATGGCCGTCAGAGCCATCAGGGGTTATCGCACGATCTCCTACGAGGCGGCTTGTGTACTGGCCGGATCCCCGCCATGGGACCTCGAGGCGAAAGTACTCGCGTCACTGTATCGGTGGCGCGAGGAAGCGAGGGCGCGGGGCGAGTGGCTGATGCAGCGACATGTGGAGTTGCGTCGGTCACAGCTTCGCGCAGCCCAGGTGGCGGAATGGCGGGACAGGCTTTCACGCCCTACCGCCGGCCTCGCCACCATCGAGGCGGTTCGGCCAGTACTCGAACCCTGGCTCGGGAGGAGGCACGGCTCCCTGTCGTTTCGGGTGACGCAGGTGCTCTCGGGGCAAGGTTGCTTCGGGAAGTACCTGTGTCCCATAAACAGGGAGCCGGACGCCCGGTGTCACCACTGCGTCGACTGCCGGGAGGACACGGCGCGGCATACGCTGGCAGAGTGTGCCGCTTGGGAGGAGCCACGCCGTGCCCTCATCTCCGGAGTAGGCAGTGACCTATCGCTGCCGGCCGTGATCGAGTCGATGGCCGGCAGTGATGAGTCCTGGGAGGCGGTGGTGTCCTTCTGCGAAACAGTCGTGTCGCAGTAGGAGGCTGCGGAAAGGGAGCGGGAGATCTCGTCCGCTCACCCGGCCCGCAGCTGGTGCACCGGGCGTCGGCGGAGGGCCGATAACGCCCTCTTCCAGCCCCCATAAATGGGTCCAGGGACGGCGGACTTGGGGAAGTCCGCCGCCCCCTATCACATCGGACCCGATGGCGGCGCGTAGTGTTCCACGCGCGCCCCTATCAGACGTCGCGGGGGGAGTCGGACACCTCACCCCCCCCAGACTTGAGGTGGCCCGCAGAGGCGGGCCGGCACTAGACGGGGATTGCGGAAGTAATAACAGATCCCAAGATCCCCGGTGCAAGTGTGGGAGGGGAACACTGGGGTGGTTTTTAGTCAGTAAGAGTCTGACAGACCCCTCCGCCCGCCCCTGGGCGGAGGACATCCATGAGGATTTTCCACCCCGTGAACAATAAAAAAAAAGGGTGCCTATGTCCAGCAGGGGACTGAGAAAAGCTGAGTTGATTATTCGTTTTGCTACCCAAAAGATTACTTTATTGATAAAACATTCGAATTTGTTGATGTTAAAAATGCACTGCGATCTTATTTAAAATGTTTCATAATGTCATACTATAAGTGTGTGTTAAGTTTTAAGTTAATTATTTGAGATCAAAGTGTCTATATACTAGGTCAAACTCATTTAGAGAAGCTTTAGCTGCAAGAATAAAAAACATCGTAAATAATTGCAGCGCTTTTAAAGTCCTGCTTTCAAACTGCAAAAATGATTAAAGTACAGAAGACTTAAAAAACTTGTTTGCTCTGCGTAGTCAGTTATGACCAAGTTTTCTGAAGCCACTTATGAGCCAAACTTTATAATTAAGCAATCTGAAAACGGGAATGTAATTTTCCGGCAACTCATTAAAATATAAATACCTACTTATTTATGGCTTTGGTATTAAAGTATGTTACACAATAAAATAACAATTATACCTAAAGTAAAAATAAATGATTTGACTGAATCGTGTCACCGCATAGTCAATTAATCTGCCTAGACTTTTCCGAACTATGTCGGGGTCAGCTTCCAGTGTAACCAGATGAACACACAGTAACATGGAGCGACTGCCTATCTGACCTGCACAACCTAGCACCATAGATATCCTCGAAATATCCAATCGATGAGTTGTGACCAACAGTTATGCGATGCTTTACATAAATTACATCATCGTCACACAACTATGTACTTAATAGTTGTTAATTGTTGTTTTATTAATTTTTTATTGCCCTAGTGGAATTATATGTGTCCGTAGGTGTGTCCGTGGCATCACAGCGGGTCCTATCATAATGCCAGCACTGCGGTATTTATTTTTTAAATATTGCAGCATTATGCTGATATATGAGCCCTTTTGGCGTCGCATAAGTTTTGATTGTTTTTTTATGTATTTTGTTCGAACAAATATGACAACTTTGTTAGTTTTAAATTCTCCTTTTTTAGGGTTCCGTAGTAAACAAGGAACCCTTATAGTTTCGCCATGTCCATCTGTCTGTCTGTCTGTCTGACTGTCTGTCTGTCCGTCCGTCCGTCTGTCCCCGGCTTAGCTCAGAGACGCTAAGTCCTCGAAAGCTGTAATTTGGCATGGGTGTACATATTAATCACGTCGAAAAAATCGTAAATAAAACCATGAAAAACATTTTTTTTTAGGGTACCTCCCTTGCACGTAAAACGGGGATGATATTTTTTTTTCTCGTCTAATACATGGTGTGGGGTATAGGTAGATATGCCGTTTAAAAATATTGTGGGTCTGTGAAAAACATTTTTCAATTCTGAGATCCGTTTGCGTAATATTAAGCTTTAACGTGCAAATTTTTGTAAGAGTCAAGTGTCGCCCCCCCCTGCCAGCTAAATGGTTGGTTTAAGACATGTGAAAAAATTCATAGCAGTAGTATATATAACGAAATTAAAAGTAAAACTATCACACCTAAGTAGGGTTTACCAGTTAACGAGTAACCGTCGACCAACTTAAATTTGCAGTTGAAGAATTGACCGATGTATGGGAGAGCATGTGTTTCAACTACAATGATAAGTTTGTTTTTGGGATGAATTCATCCTAACTACGGAACCCTTCATTGTGCGTGGTCCGACACGTACTTGGCTGGTTTTTTTATTTCTTGTGCGTGTCCCAAATAATATATTATTCTTTCTGTATATTTTTCTTAAAGCATCGTATTAAATGAGCAAAACATTTAATTTAACCGAGTAAAATAGTGTGGGCAGTTGAAGAGGTAGGTTGCCGAGATAGCATGGACCTACACGCTGTTCAATTTGAAAGATCTGTCATTTACATGTAATTTAATTTTCTTAGTTATTCCGTTTTTAAACGCGAGGATTTTGCCGCCATTAAATAAAGTGAGTTTTACTAGAGAACTATATTAGAAAATTATCTGTCGTCTGCGTAGACACTAACTCGTAATTTGACTCAACTATCAAATTGATTAGTTTTGTTCGAGGAGTTACAAAACAGACAATACGCGAGTTTCCGAGTTGCCAACTTCTTTCTTCTTTACTTTGAGTGGTGGGACAAAAGAAGTTATACAATGACTAGCTTCTGACCAGACTTATAGGAAATATCTATGCAAAATTTCAACAGAATCGATCCGGTAGACTTTTTGTGATGCTGGAACATGCGTTCAAAGAGGAATACAATTATAATGTACTATTGCTCATCTCCCACAGCTAATGGCGTGATAATATATAGCCTACCAATTACCCAGACTTATAGGGAATATCTATGCAAAATTTGTACAGAATCTGTCGGGTAGGATTTACGTATTGCAGGAACATACATTCAGACAAACAGGCAAACGGACAAACAGACAATTTTTAGGATTCCGTAGCAAAATGGTAAAAAGGAACCCTTATGGTGAGACTAAGTCTGTCTGTCTGTATTTCTGTCTGTCACACCTGGATATCTCAAGAACTACTAGTGCTATCAACTTGAAATTTAGAATAGTTTAAGATGACGTTTGACCAACTATTTCGCAAGCAAGAAATAAATTTAAAAAAATAGCAAAAAGGACTGAAAGGCGGTCTTAAAAATTTGAAGTGGGGCTACTGGGCATGTGGGGTATCATATGAAAGAACGCTGTTTGCACATTCTCACACATAATTTTTTTTTTAGTCAGCATAGTTTGCGACTTGTGATGAAAAATGTAAAAAAAAAATACTGTTCCCCCCCCCCTTATCTCCGAAGACTGCAGAGATAAAAATCTGAAATTATTTTATATGATAGAAGCTTAAGATTACAGGAAAAATAAAACGATGTTTAGAGACATCGTTTTATTTTTCCTGTAATCTTAAGCTTTATTCTAAATTATTCTATATGATAGGAGCTTATGTAAAGATTACAGGAAAAATAAAACGATGTCTTTAAATAGCACAGTTTTTCGGAAATCATGAACATCATATATTCGTACGGAACCCTCAGTGCGCGAGTCCGACTCGCTCTTGACCGGTTTTAAAAAAACTATCGTTTCGGCATTAGAATCGATCCTCACTCCTTCAGTTAACATTGTTCCTGAATGTTTCCTAACTTTTGTGTCAATAAGTTGTTCTTTTTTAAAACTCCAAAGCTATTCCTTTTTTTTATTATTCAATTTACAATTTTGACATAACTCCGATGGTATTATAAGAACTAGCTGCGCTAGTTCGTAAGTCTCGATCTCGTGGGAAAGCCATCCTTAACACTTATAAGGGGTATAAAAATTTGTTATAAACCTATTCTCATACCAACTGAATATACATATAAAATTTCATCAAAATCGGTCAAGCCGTTTCGGAGGAGTATAAACACTAAAACTGTGACACAAGAATTGAATATATTAAATACATTAGGTAGGTACAACAATCAGGTACTGGGAGCACCTTACTTTTCTACAGTAGCACGTCCCCCGCGATTTCGTTCGCGTGGATTTCATATTTTCATACATCCGTGAACGTTTTCCAAATAATTGCTGTTTTCCGTAAATTTTCCATATTTACCTTGCAATGTGGTTGGAAATTTGGAATTCTTGTGATTTATCTACAGTGTTTGGAGGTGCCCGAGCGATGTAAGACGTCATTAATGCTGTCAATGCCACTAAACGAGACCCAGAAGTTTTATTTATATGATACCTATGGGCTTTTAGTGTCCCTGAGCGTGTTAGACGGTCTAAAGTATAGTCGACCTCATAATTTCTTTACTAATGTCACTTGCACGTCATAAAAAGTATATTTTTAGGGTTCCGTACCCAAAGGGTAAAACGGGACCCTACTACTAAGACGCTGTCCGTCCGTCTCTCTGTCCGTCTGTCACCAGGTTGTATCACATGAACCGTGATAGTTAGACAGTTGAAATTTTCACAGATGATGTATTTCCGTTGCCGCTTTAACAAAAAATACAACAAAAAAAACAGAATAAAATAAATATTAAGGGGGGCTTCCATACAACAAACGTGATTTTTTTGCTCGTTTTTGCTCGATATTGATACGGGCAATAGGTAGATGCTTGAAATATTCACAGAATATTTAGTTATTATATTTACTTTAAAAATAAATAATTAAATTAAAATAAAACAAATATGTATGGGGACTCCCATACAACAAACGTGTTTTTTTTGTGGTATGGTACGGAACCCTTTGTGCGCGAGTCCGACTAGCACTTGGCCGGTTTTTTCCTTTGAAGGTGAATGTGACCGTCAGATAGATTCAAACCATAATGAAGTTTTAATTTACCTACTGGGACTTGATGCCAAAGTGGACTACAATAATTAGGAGAACGACTATTACCTAGTTACCATTCTAGATGGATTGCCAGACCGTTTTTTAGGGTTCCGTA
Organism: Tiliacea aurago; assembly: GCA_948098905.1. Classification (NCBI taxonomy): domain Eukaryota; kingdom Metazoa; phylum Arthropoda; class Insecta; order Lepidoptera; family Noctuidae; genus Tiliacea; species Tiliacea aurago. The sequence goes on along the minus strand of OX402576.1, from coordinate 12,841,251 downwards.
GTCAAAGGAACCCTTATAGTTTCGCCATGTTCGTCTGTCTGTCGGTCTGCCTGTCTGTCTCTCTGTCGTCTGTCTGTCTGTTTATCCCCGGCTTAGCTCAGAGACTCTTAGTACTAGAAAGCTGTAGTTTGGCATGGGTATACATATAAATCACACCGTCAAAGTGGTAAAATGCAACCTGAAAATAAATATTTTTAGGATACTGTGATGTATGTTAATAATTAGTATATATGTGGGTAAGAGCACAAAATATAAATGATACATGATTGTCAAGGCGCGCCAGTCTGCGATTATACGCTGTGCTAATAAGTCGATGTCGTTTGTTTTCACTCCCACTACTCACGTACCTCCATATTCTTCAGTGGCGACGAGTATTGAACATTTCGCGTGTGATTTTATAAAAGTTCACGATGTCCATCGGAAAAATTGCGGAGTTTAATGTGCACAAAGACGATTGGAAATTATATGTCGAACGGTTAGAGCAATACTTTGTGGTGAACAAGATACCGGATGATACCGGATGGCACATGTAGTGCCGACGTTAATAACCGTTATGGGAGCAGAGAGTTACGAGTTGCTAGTAAACCTGTGTACACCTAATAAACCAAAAACTAAAACGTTCGAGCAGTTATCGGAAATAATGTGTAAACATCTACAACCGAAACCCAGCGAACTTGCCGAGAGATATAAATTCAGGCATAGGAAGCAGAAAGAAGGCGAAACAATATCCGACTACATGGCGGTACTTAAAAAGATGTCGAAAACCTGTGAGTTTGGAAGTTGGCTCGAAGAAAGTTTACGAGATCAACTGGTGTGTGGAATAGCCAGCGAAAATATTAGACAACGGTTATTCGCAGAACTCAAACTGGATTTCCCCAAGGCGTATAAGCTAGCCGCCAGCATGGAATCGGCGGAGAAAGACGCCGCCGTCGTCGATGGACCTAAGTCAGCGATGGTGACGTGTCAAGCAATGGCGGTGAGGCGACAAACAACGGGCGTGGCGGTGCGCGGCGGGCAGCCGAAAGTCGCGCGGTGTGATGCGCGCGAGCGTCGAGACGTGCGAGAGAGGTCCGTGGCCCGCGAGTCGACGCTGCCGGTGCCGGGTGAGCGGGCTCGGCTAGAAGAGCGAGCTCGGCCACAGCGGCAGTGTCGGGTGTGTGGTGCAAATCACAGCGAGTCGTCGTGAAAATTCGCGCGTTACGTGTGCAGGGTATGCAATCGGCAAGGTCACTTGCGACGTGTGTGCCCGAATTTAGTGGCGCAACATCAAGTGGACGTGCAAACTGCGGGCAGTGATGAAGAGACGGACAGTGACGAGGTAATTTTTGTTGATGTTTGTCGACTGTCTGTAGCCAGTTGCAAACCTATTTACATAACGTTGAACGTGCATAATAAGGAAATAGCTATGGAATGTGACACGGGTAGTGAAGTGTCTTGTATTAGTTGAGAGTGTTACGATAAATTATTTAACGATCTTACCCTAGAACCTTGTAAATTAATTTTAAGATATTACACAGGTGAGACTGTAAAACCCTTAGGTATAATAAGACCGCTAGTTCGGTATAAGGATAGAAGTGAATTTTTAGAATTGCTTGTTATTGAGAAGGGTAAAACTGTCCTTTTAGGGCGACATTGGATAGCTGCATTAAAAATCCAACTACCTGATTGGAGCAATTACAATGTAAATAATATTTTGGAAAATAAGGATCCCGATATTTCTTCTTTCAGTACCAAATACTGTAACGTGTTCGCGGAGGGTCTCGGGCGCTTCACGGGCGGCGCAGTGAACATACATGTGCGCGAATGTGCGAGGCCGGTGTTCATGCGTGCGCGCCCGCTGGCGTACGCGCTGCGCGAGCCCGTGGAGTGCACGCTGGACCAGCTGGTGCGCGACGGAGTCCTCACTCCTGTCGAGCGTTCCGACTGGGCTACGCCAATAGTACCAGTGGTAAATAAAGATGGTAGCATTCGTATCTGTGCTGATTATAAACTTACTCTAAACAAAGTTATAGAAATTGATCGTTATCCTTTGCCTAGGGTAGAAGATTTGTTATTTCGTCTCCGAGGGGGTGAACATTACAGTAAAATTGATTTGTCTCAAGCGTACGCACAATTCGAACTCGATGACACAAGAACATACACGGTAATAAATACCCACAAGGGTTTGTATATGTACAACAGATTAGTGTATGGTTTAGCGTCTAGCCCGGGCATTTTTCAAAGGCGAATTGAACAGTTATTCGCGGACATACCGCGTGTAGGTGTCTTTCTCGATGACATTATTGTGACAGGAAGTACGAAAGCAGACCATCTTAACAATTTACATAAAGTCTTGCAACGGCTGCAAGACTACGGACTTAAAGTAAAGAAGGAAAAATGAGTTTTCTTTTCAAAGTCTGTTTCTTACTTGGGTCATATTATTAGTAAGGATGGAGTGCATACATGCCCAGATAAGGTCAAAGCGGTAATGGAAACGCCGGCGCCTACAAATACCACCGAGTTAAGAGCGTTTATAGGTCTAGTAATGTATTATGCTAAATTCATCAAAAATATCAGTACAGTTCTCGCGCCATTGTATAATCTTCTTAGGTCGGGTGCTAAGTATACTTGGAGTGAGGATTGTGAGAGTGCCTTCATACGAGTGAAGCGGCTTTTGGCGAGTGGCGAAGTACTAAGTTATTACAACCCAGAGCTACCGCTAGTTTTGACGACGGATGCGAGTAGTGTGGGCGTTGGCGCGGTGATATCGCACGTTATGGCGGAGGGCGAACGGCCGGTGGCGTATGCGTCGCGGTCGCTCACACCCACCGAGCGAGCCTATGCGCAAATAGACAGGGAAGCTCTCGGAATTGTATTTGGTATTCGTAAATTTCATCAGTACTTGTATGGCCGTCATTTTTTACTACGGACTGATCATAAACCTCTAACATATATATTCGGTAATAAAACAGGTATTCCAGTGATGGCTGCTTCGCGACTACAGCGTTGGGCGGTACTGCTATCGGGTTACAATTACAGTATTGAGTACATCGCGTTTAGTAAGAACAGTGCAGATGCATTATCACGCCTACCACATAGGGATTATAACTCTGGTAGGCTAAAAACAGAAAATACGTATATTAACTTTGTAGAATTTTTTTTACCCATCACTAGCAGTGATATCAAAAAAATTATACCCAAGGATACGGTACTTGGTAGGGTGATGTTATATATACAATCAGGTTGGCCGACAGTTTGTCCAAACAATGATGAAATTAAGTCATTCTTTGCTAGGCGTAATGAATTATATGTTGAATGTGGGTGTATAATGTCGGGCTATCGTATGGTGATCCCACATTTATTACGAGGCCAAATATTAAATCAACTGCATAGCAGCCACATGGGTATCGTAAAGATGAAAAGTTTGGCTAGGAGTTATGTGTGGTGGCCTAACATCGATAAAGATATTGAGGGCATATGTAAACGCTGTGAGACTTGTGCCGCGGAAGCGAGCGCGCCCCCGCGGGCTACGATTCAACCGTGGCCGTATTATACCCAACCGTGGATAAGGCTTCACATTGATTTCTTGGGCCCGTATCGTGGTATGACATTCTTAGTATTAATTGATTCGTCCTCAAAATGGATAGAAATATTCGAAATGCCACGTACTAACGCGTTTAATGTTATTAAAGTTTTACGTTCGACTTTCGCTAGGTTCGGCTTACCGGAACAATTAGTATCCCACCACCTTTTACCAGCATTGTTTGAATTCAATGCTGGTAAAAAGTGGTGGGATACTAATTGTTCCGGTAAGCCGAACCTAGCGAAAGTCGAATTCCTTGCCAATAATGGCATTAGACAGAATTTTTCACCCGCTTATCATCCGTCTTCAAACGGAGCCGCAGAAAATGCAGTTAACATTTGTAAGCGCACTATTAAAAAGGCAATTCGGGATCGCGTAGATGTGGACGCAGCTTTACAAACATTTCTTCCGGCATACAGAAATACAGTGCACAGCACTACTGGTGAGACGCCTGCAATGTTGTTGCAGAAACGAACACTACGTTCCAGATTGGATCTTTTACGGACTGAACGATCAGAAGGTACTCGAGTGCAGGATACGCAGCAAAGACAAATCGATTCTTCTGGAGGGGTCCCGCGTATCTTCGGCGAGGGTGATCCAGTTTGGATGAGGGAGTACGGTTCCTCGGATAAATGGGTAAAAGGTACGATCTCAGACGTAGACAGTACTCGTAGGTATCTGATAGCAAGGGATAACGGTCAATTTATTAAAAGACACGTAGACCAGATACGGCGCAGATCCCGTGCATCCGTTGGTGGGCCGAACACGGAAGAAGAGGAAATGATAGAGGGTGGGAACTCAGTGGCGCACGCTGGGGACAATTTATTAAAGTCAGGGAAGAATGAGATTGACTGTAGCGATAGTGTGTGTGAAAGTGAGAGGGTGGGTGAAAGAAGTAAATTCGAACAATCACTAAACAGTGAGGTGGATGGTGTTGAGCAGGATCAGCCTTCTAATCAGGCATGTGGTTCACCAGCTCAGCAGCAAGAAGTGTACCCAAAGCGAACCCGAAAACCGGTGATCAGATTTCAGTGTACTTAAAAATGTATTGCTAAATGATGATTCTAAGAGGATTTACTTATATATTTTTTTTAGGAATTAGTTGTAACCTTTCTTAAAAATATTGTAATTTAAGAAGGGAGGTGTGATGTATGTTAATAATTAGTATATAGTGGGTAAGAGCACAAAATATAATACTGTGATACATGATTGTCAAGGCGCGCCAGTCTGCGATTATACGCTGTGCTAATAAGTCCATGTCGTTTGTTTTCACTCCCACTACTCACGTACCTCCATATTCTTCAGATACGATTACACGTAATTAGGGGACGATATTTTTTTCTCGTCTATCCCTTGATGTGGGGTATCGTTTGATAGGCCATTCAAAAATATTGCGGGTCTGTAAAGACCATTTTCAGATTCAGGTATCCATTTGCATAATATTAAGCTTTAAAGTGCTAATTTTTTTTTGAGTTAAGTGGTTGTTTTTGGATGTGTGAAAAAATTCATGGCAGTAGTGCATATAACGAAAATAAAAGGAATACTATCACAGCTAAGTAGGCTTAACAATTTAACGAGTAATAACCAGTCAACCAACTTACATTTGCAGTTGGAGAATTGACCATGACGTATATTGATATATGGGAGAACATGTTTTTCAATTACAATGTTAAGTTTATTTTTGGAATAAGATCATCCCAACTACGGAACCCTTCATTGTACGTGATCCGACACGCACTTTGCTGGTTTTTTTATTATCAATTTTGGCCCAGTAGAGGATTGTGATAAAGATATAAAACAGGCTGATAATGTATAGCAAAGTTGACATCTAGCTCTTCATATAAAATATTGACCTATTATTTCAGACTCTGTGACGAATGTCACAAAACATAAGTCCTAATTATATTTTGACTAGCAAGTTTTGACGACTAACCCTAATGGCACGTTTACCTCTTAAAACAAAAATAAATCGTTTATTGTTTCACTGTGGCAGATTGTTTCCTTTGTTGTTCATTTCCACATAAAATATCATAAAGTATCTAATATAAAATGCGTTACGCTTTTAAAGAACGAGGAAAGTATTTACCGAAATATTTCGAGTAGGTCTAATTCTAAAAGGAAGGTGTGTGTACGACGTGTAATTTACCGTGTTTTTTTTCACGTTGAGGCACTGCCGTGAGTAGAGCTAGCAATTAAAAAACCGGCCAAGGGCGTGTCGGACCACACGCAATGAAGGGTTCCGTTGTTGGCATGAACTAACTCCAAAAAAGAGCGATCCGAACTATTGTCCACATTTCTCAACGTGATACATGCCGACTATATTTTAAAGAACTTGGTATTCTCACAGTACCAGGCCTTTACGTAATAGTACTGTTAAATAACTTTAAAAAATATATATATGACTACGAAACAGACGAGAATAGGCTGGTAAGGGAAAACACGCGTAGAAAAGACTTTGGTAACAAAATCATCCCGGCTTTTGGAATAATTAAACATAGCTCACAGTATCAGGCAGTTAAAATATTTAACAAATTACCGCTTGAGTTAAAAAGCATACTGTATACAGGCTCATTCAAGGCACGACTCAAGGCATTTCTGTTAGAAAAATGTCTCTACTCATTAGATGATTTGTAATGGTCTAGTGCTCATAACTTGACATGTCATTGATTGTCTATGGTGTTATATTGTGTTCATGTATGACTTTTATTTATTGATTATCGTTTTTTGTTTTGTTTAATTTGCTTTTAATTGATTGACATGAGACGGTTTTATGTGTTTTATTTATTGATTATTTTATTTTGTTTAATTCGCTTTTAATTGATTGACATATTAAGGTTTTATGTCTTTTACTTATTGATTATTGTTTTGTTTAATTTGCTTTTAATTGATTTAATATGGTTTTATAATTTATGTTGGAATGGTATTTTACAATGTTTATAATATTTTCTCATTTAAATTGAGTTGCATGTTTGGTTTGTTTGAACTTTAATTTTTTTATTTTTTATTTGTACATCTAATACATATGTTTCATGTTTCATGCTGTATTATATTCGAACGCAATGTGAATTGTTACTGAATAAATTGAATTGAATTAACAAACATCCTCATCCTCTTAACATTGTAGTTATTGAAAAACATGTTCTCCTATACATTGATATACGACGACGTCATGTCTCCCACTGAAAATGTAAGTTATTTGACTATTACTCGATAACTAGAGACAGCTTAGCTAAACCGTTAGTAGGTACTAGATAGCTGAAATTTGGCATGAGTATACATTTTAATCACGCCGACAAAGTGGTAAAATAAAATCTCGAGGAAAAATAAATTGTAGGCTATGATATTTTTAACTGACTTCCAAAAAGGAGGAGGTTCTCAATTCGGCTGTATGTTTTTTTTTTTTTTTGGTAGTTTTGTTACGCGATTACTCCGTCAATTATGAACCAATTTTGAAAATTCTTTTTTCGTTTGCTAGGGTATACTCCCGAGGTGGTCCCATTGCCACCAAATCAGAATCTGATGAGGGGATCTCATGGAAATCGAGGGAAACCCTCAAATTTCATATGCAAACCTATAGCGATTTGGGTATTTTTTTATAGTAACTCGTGCATTTGCTCTCCGAAAACACCATTTGGTGAAGTGGAACTGATGATAGAGACCACAGATGGCCACCGGAACAATATAATAAGAGTACCGATTTAACGGGTTGCGATTAAGCAATTTATGCTCGTCACTATGCATATGGTGAGTAGCAGTTCTCCTGGTTCTTACCAGGAGAACTCCTCAACAATCAACGTCCTGGCATCGGGAAAAGCAATATTTTGTAAAAGGTGATAAGCAGTTAACATTAGGCTATTGTAACTTAGATAAATTCAAAACTGACCCACTAAAAAGTGAAAAATAAAAAACTTTTTACAAAAAAATAATAACCGACTACCAAAAATAACACTACAAAGGGAAAAATAACTTTAAACTTAGGGTTGTGAAATTATTTATACTATTTTTCGATACAGGGATCCGTTTGCGTAATAATAAGCTTTAAAGTACATTTTTTTGTTAAAGTCAAGTGTTCCCCCCCCTCTGCCAGCTAAATGGTTGTTTTCTGGTATGTGAAAAAAATCATAGCAATAGTATACAATTATGGCGAAATTAAAAGGAAAACTATCACACAGCTAAGTAGACTTTGCTAATTAACGATTAATAGTCGACCAACTTACGACGTTAAAGTCGCGCACAGAAATCTCACATTTTTCTTGTTTTAGAATCCTTTTTAAATAAGCTTTACTTCGTAAACTAGGTTAAGAAAATTTTAAACTAGGATCACCAACTTTAATTCTTGGATTCTTGGAAAACTAGATTTTTATTAGAAATACATCGGTATAGAACTTTAGATGCTGTTCGGAAATAAGAAGTATACCTTTGAAAGCTAGAACTACCAGCTATTACGTAATAATATAAGATTATATTATTTTAATAAACTAATTTTATCTATAGCTCGTTAATTTTCCCTGAATGAAATTACACCTGTAGTGTCTGTGTGGTGCCGGACATAAAGAATAGCACCATCCTATTTCTTCCCGTGGGTATCGTAAGTGGCGACTTAGGGTCTTACTAGAGAATGAGCAGCAGCGTTCTCTATGCATTTTCACACCATCCACCTTCCCTTTGGATGAGGCCTATGTCCAGCAATGCACGTCTTTCGGCTGAAATGATGATCTCGTACCTGTAGCAACTTAACAAACAATTTGAAAATGAACATTAGCTAAGTCGAAAAAAGTGTGGCAAAAATATACATATGACGGAAGCCATGTTGTTTAACAGCTGCGAGAGGCGGCGACTAGATGGCGCTAGTGGAACGTGCACCATAGACAAATCATTCATTCTGTCGGTCATTTGACTTAAAACACTTGAAGTCAATTGAGTGAAATATTGTAACGTTACCCCCCACTAGCAGATCGCCTTTATAAGGAGCTGCGCTGTTGAGTCGGTAGGCATTTTGAACGGATGCGTCATGGTGCACGGACCACTGTCTCTCGACAGTCAGTACTTCCCGGTTATTGGATGTGGAACGTTGTCTCCGAAAAATTAGTACTATCCTTATTGCGGTGGGTGCATGGACCACTGTCCCTGGCAGTCAGTACTGCCCTATGTGACCGCCACTACCATTATTAGTTATTTAATTAATTTTATTTCATTTCTATATTCTCTCGATTTAAAACCACTGATAGTTCGATTGAAATAGATTTCTGTATTGCCATATCTGAGTATTACTTCTGATGTTGGACCTATCCCAACACAAATATTACTATTAAAAAAACAACAACAACACACAATGAATATTAAGTTCAATATTAACCTATTGCAACTCGTTAAGTGGATACAGTATTTGTGACACTTGCTCGATGCAACGTTAATGCCTAAGCGATACCTAACGAGTTAAGGGTCCCGCAGAAAGGCGCGACGCGATAGTGAGACGCGATTCTGGTACAATTTCTACTAGAGTCAAGTCGCGCTATCGCGTCTGCCTTAACCACTTCATTACAAATTCTGTGTTTTTTTAGAACAAGGCCACCTTAGCGACTCCTCCTCCTTCTTGATAGAACTTGAAGCGATGTTGCACTGTTTTGTTTCATTTGCCTACACTAATGAACGTTCACAAACACTTAATGGTTAATCCACCATTAATACACATTAATATTCGGCTAAACACAAATTTTGGAAATTATAACAAAACTGCTGAACATGACGCTTCACTTTTCCGCCAAGAAGTGATTAGTAGTTTCAAGAAAAAATTGTGTAACATTTTATTATTCCACTAAATTCTAGAGTTTGGCCCTATTATGTCTTTTACATCAAATCATTTATTTATTTCACCTATTTAAATGAGACTTTACTAATAAGTTTACATACACAAACTAATATGATTCTAAAAAGTAATATAAAATTTTTATGTACACACGCTGCAGGTATCATTGGTAAAACGGAATAGCTAACAGGGCATCAAAAATACATCACTGTCAATTAATTAGGTGAGTGCCCAAAAAGCTGGCAGCCCAAGTTGGATGGCTATGCAGATGTGTTGTACCAAAAATTACAATGGTTTTTTATTTTAGGACCAATGCTAATCAAAGATAGGAAAAAGTAAACACAGGTACAGTTTGAAAACACACAAAAACAGCAATCTTTCTCAAAAGACTTCTGAAATACGGAAAAAAAACGTCCTTCGTTTCATTCACCAAATATATCGTATGTTCCATCGAAGAGTTTATACAGTGAATGTGCGAAATATTGGGGACATTCTTTATATTTCTATTGGGACGTTCGTAACACAGAGTGAAAAAAAAAACACGGCCGAAAATCCATGCATTGTAGTTACCTTACAATACATGACCTTTTGAGCCTGTCAAACTATCCGTTGGACCCAGATTTGAAAACGTTATTACTCGTCACAGAATGCATTTGATTTGAACGTATACTGATCAGACGGATGCTGATGAGAAATATGGTGATCAGACTTCATGGTAATGGAAATTAAATTGTTGTAATGGACAACTGCAAACCGCTTTAATAAAAAAATAACATGACAATCATCATTTCAGCCGAAAGACGTCCACTGCTGGACATAGGCCTCCCCAAAGGGGAGGGGGGGTGCCATAATCGCCATGCTTGATATGCGGGTTGGCGATCGCAGTATGGTGTAAAAATGCATAGAGAACGATGCTGCCCATTCTCTAGTAAGTCCCTTAGTCGCCTTTTACGACACCTACGGGAAGAAATGGAATGGTGCTATTCTTTACGTCCGGCACCAAACGGAAAAAACGACAATGATTATTATTATAAATGATGTTTTACGATATCCATTATAAAATACGTGTGACTATAAATCTATATATTTTAGCAAAACATTTAGGGTGGAACACATAAAAATATTGAACACTTTATTAGGTGTACGATTGTCTCAAAGATTAGAGAACTTCCGAAAGTCATCCTAATGAAAATGTCTAATCACACAGCCCGGCCTGGGGACCGAACAATAGACATTCTTAGCAGGGGTCAGCAATCCAGTAGCTACACTAATGAGGCAGACAATTAAAAAGAAAAAAATGAGAAAAAATATTTACTCACCTACAAAACTTATTTTACAGTTTTTACTTCATCAGTTTTTTAAATCAGGAATTTCGTTAAGTTTAAATAATAGGCTTAGTACAAATGATTGCAGATTAAAAGGGGATCATCCTGGTGAACTCATTTATTTTTGTTGGATACGGGTGCACGTACGCCTATTTGTACGGTCCATAAATTTTAATAATTAAACCGAATTATATTTGGCCACGGTCTTAGTCCATATTTTTATACCTACAAGGATAAAATAAATATAGTAGTGGAACTAGTGGGGAAATTTTATTGTTTTTGTATTTTATTGTGATGAACTTCGTAGGTACACACAGCAACACATCAAGCTATACATTGCCAGTATAAGCTGGCCTCTCATTGTACTAAAATCCTATACAATGCGATATCAGCCTAAACTGGAAATGTATAGCATGATGTGTAGTCGTGTGTACAATGTACAAACATGACGGTCGGCAACAAAAAATATTAGTCAACGTACTATAGAAAATATTTTTCTTTTTCTTTTTTTTTAGAGCCTGATCTAGGTACGGAAAAACGTTATACAAAGGATTAACCACATAACTATGGTCCGTACGAAGACTTACTGCCCGGATGAAAAACCTACCATAATTCGAGTGCTTTAAATTAGGTTTCTTCTCCGTTTATTTTGATTTTTGTGGTAACAGTAATGATGAAAAATTCAAGCTAAATTACACAAAGGAAGAGGTTTCTTTTGCAAAATATATAATATTATAATTGTTTCTATGTCACGTGTTAAACACGTGTCGTTTCTTCGTGGAATGCGGTTAAAATAACGCGCTGATGGGAGCGGTTTAGATGTAGGTACATTAGTGGCCTCAATACTTCTATATACCAAGACTCATAACAAGTAGGTATTCATATCTTTTTATATTTATTTATTTGCTTACTTTTTATTTTAGAGTAGACCTCGTAATTACTTATAACTTGTGACAACAATTCCTAGTAAATTGAAACTTCTCTAAGATTGAAACTAAGTATCCATCACATAGACAAATTAAAAACCTTGTCATTTTAGTACGTACAGGTGACTTTCAACTTTAGGGTGGTACAGAAATTAGGTCTACCAAACTCTAGATTCTAAAAACAGCTGTAAGCCCGAATTATTATGTTTATGTACAGTGCCCGGTAATAAATATAATACATCCAGTTTTACAAAAAGTTGGATGTTGAACAGTATCGTCACTTTCACTCATAACCGATGTGAAAGTCTGTTTCTAAAGCTATAGGGGTCATATTTACGGCCGGGTATAAGCCGATGTCAGACGCTTCACACGAGTGATTTTTTTATAACATTAGCGTTTCATACACACACATACGCGAAAACACAAACACACATCACCTTTATTATCTATAATCGCTCAGGTAGATCGACACAGTCTACTTTATACATAAAGCACCATATTTTAGCTGAATCACTGTCTCTCAAGATACAGGTTTCCTAGTTTGAGAGGCAGGGTTTCCCATATTTTGTACAGATTATAGTTGTTAGATTTTTATTGAATTGTGTCTCTACCATAGCTCATTTGAATTGTCTTGATATAAAACATGTTAAATCTATATTTTTTTTTAAGAAAGAATCTTTTTATTATGTTTTGTATTATATATTTATTATTATTCCACATTCACGAGACACCGACATAATTGTAAAGGAATTAACGTTAATTCACTCCTTGAATTTCATTTTTCGATCATTCTACATCGTTGGATTGGTTCACTAATTAATTAATATTTCACTTTTTTGTGTTCAGACGTTTCATTTCGAGTGAAAGATGAAAAGTGTGAAGGCCAATTCTCGTATATAAAAACTTTCAAATTCAAGTTGCAATCTCATCTAAACGACAATCAATGTCAAAAACTTGTCAAACATGTATTGAAATTCTTCCTTGTTCTTAAGGGAAATTAGAGGATTTTTTGACTTATAGACACTGAAATTAGAATGCGAACGTTCTTAAAAATACGGGTTTTGACCCTCTGATATTGCGTAACTGTATTATGGTGATCGTTGTTTATTCAAGGACACTTGAGTTATTATTACACACATCAAAAAAATATAAGCAACATACGGTTTTGAACTTTTGAACAATTTTTACTATTGTAATATATTTATTTTTCTTTTATAAATAATATCTTAGCTATTTTTGATACATTAGTGTCTAAAGCAACAAAATCTTTCATTCAATTGTTCATTTAATCACAATAACAATATGTGTACCGTAACATACGTAGTTTAGAATAAATTTAAAACGAAATTAAACTTTTCCCGTCTAATCACAAAACAAGGTTCATCTTCAGACTCAGGTTTAAACCATGGAGCTATTATTGAATTTCGATCTTTATACCGTCTAAGATATAGTTGCTTATACAAAACTGACAACTTAGTACTGAACTAAGTTTTCAGTTTTATATAAAGAGCAGTATTTCAATCACAGTTACGTTCCGATTACAAAAACTGGCTCCATGGTTTAAGCCATGTCAAAATATAAATTTTGTTTTGTAATAAGACGGTTCATGTTTTACAAAATTAAATAACGTTTTTTTTTATTTTTGGTATTTCAATTCAAAAAGTGTTCGTATCCAAAGTGACCGCCTCTGTTGTTTAAAACTTGTCGGTAACGATTTTTCATTGAATTTATAAGATTGTTTATCTGATCCTGCGGCAATCGGTCCAAATAGAATTTTAACAAGTCTTTCAGTTATTGGGTTATCGACACACCTTCCAGGTTCTCTAGAACACGTCTCTGGAGCATGTCCCATGCGTGTTCGATGGGATTGAGGTCTAGCGATTGTGTAGGTCACGGCTATACCCGGATGTTTTCAATTGCCAAGTACTCTCTGGTCTGGTCTGCATCTGCGTGAAATATGAGCAAACACTTTGTACAAATGGGTGAACATAAGGCCCGAGGACATCTTCAGCGTTCATGTTGCCATCTACAAAAACGAGCTCAGTTCGTCTGTTCTTCATAATACCCTCCCATACCATCATTGTAGTAGAGTCACTGTAAGGGTGCACATCCTGGACGCATCTCAACTGTTCAGCATTTCCGAGACGACGATACACTCTTACCCTTCTCGTATCAGGCCTAAATCCAAACCAGGACTCATCGCAAAACAAAATTTTATACGATTGCTCCTGGTTTTAAGTCAAATGTTCCCTACACCATTCGTTTCTACTTCTGTGGGCACCCTATTTCTCATGGTTTGGCGGCTAACAACAACACCGCTTGAGAATTGTAACTTTAAACCTATCCCACGGGCGGTTAACATCGGCTGACGTCTTGCAGTAAGTTGTATGTATCGGTCCTGTCGGGCAGTTGTACTCAATCCTCGTCCTGCGTGCTGCTCAGCAGGATTCCTTGTATTATCGTAACGCTGCCAAAGACGACAAATCACGCTCCTATTGACACCAAAATGTATCGGTCCTGTCGGGCAGTTGTACTCCTTCCTCGTCCTGCGTGCTGCTCAGCAGGATCCCCTGTATTATCGTAACGCTGCCAAAGACGACAAATCACGCTCCTATTGACACCAAAATGTATCGGTCCTGTCGGGCAGTTGTACTCTTTCCTCGTCCTGCGTGCTGCTCAGCAGGATCTCCTGTATTATCGTAACGTTGCCAAAGACGACAAATCACGCTCCTATTGACACCAAAATGCCGAGATACCTGGGACTAATTTCTTTCCGCTTGTAGCATTCCTACAGCTGCATTTCATGACATAAAAATGACTCGCCACTCAATTTGTTCAAAAACCGTAAGTATATCTCAAAATGATAAAAGTGAGATAAATACCAAATTTATCAAGCAACGAAAACACAATTAAGTCGGGATAAAAATAATTAGCTTTTATTTTAATGAAAATAAAACAAAATCGAAAAGTTTATATTATTTTTAAAATCAGCCAGTTTAAATGTTTCCGAGAACAAAAAGATTGTATAGCAATCTACTTTGTTAAGAAAAATATAAAGTACCAATTAATAAAACTTGCAGTTTCTGTAAATGATGCGTGTTGCTTAGGGTTTTTTGATGTGTGTAGTTGAGAAGGCATCTGTTGCGGTAGAATCAAAAGTTAAAAAGCTTTTCATTAGCATAGGATGTTACTCAACTGAATAGTTTTGTTCACAGAAATTACCTACGTTATGAAAGAAGAAAAGATTGAATTACGCTCTTGAAATATTCTGATATTATAAAAGAAACTGATTTGTGTAAGTTTATTTAGTGACGACGTAGGTGATTATCTTATATCTTATATATAAAATTCTCGTGTCACAATGTTAGTTACCATACTCCTCCGAAACGGGTTGACTGATTATGATGAAATTTTATATGTATATTCAGTAGGTCTGAGAATCGGCTACTATCTGTTTTTTATACCCCTAAGTGTTAAGGATGGCTTTACCACGGGATCGAGACCTACGCGAGTGAAACCGCGGGGCGCAGCTAGTCTTCTTATATATAAAATTTTCGTGGCACAATGTTAGTTATTATACTGCTCCGAAATGGCTTCACCGATTTTGATGAAATTTTATATGTATATTCAATAGATCTGAGAATCGGCTACTATCAATTTTTTATACCCCTAAGTGATAAGGGTGGCTTTCTCACGGGATCGAGACTTACGCGGGTGAAACCGTGGGGTGCAGCTAGTTATATATAGAAACTAAAACCAAGAAGATTAAAAAATAAGAATATGCCAAATACAGGCCTGGATTGGAAACAATACCTTCACTTGTTTACGTAATCACACACATAATCAGCCTATAATGTGGGACACAGGCCTCGTCTCTTCGAGAGGGAGTGGGCCGTAATCCACCACGCGGGCCCAGTGCGGGTTGATACATGTCACATTTGTCTTCGATTTTTTGGTTCTAGGACATTCTTCACTTGTTTGGAGGCTCATAAAGGGTCAAGTTCCGTTTGGTGCCGTACGTAAAGAATAGCACCATCCCATTTCTTCCCGTGGGTGTCGTAAAAGGCGACTAAGGGACTTACTAGAGAATGGCACAGCAGCGTTCTCTATGCATTTTTAAAACCATACTGCGATCGCCAACCCGCCTGCCAAGCGTGGCGATAATGGCAAATCCCCCCCTTTTTGGGAGAGTCCTATGTCTAGCAGTGGACGTCTTTCGGCTGAAAGCCCGATTCTCGGCAACTCTCATCCAGCTGCCACCAGCCACCCTGCGAAGATCGTCGCTCCACCTAGCCTGAGGGCGTCCTACCTTACGTTTGCCGATTCGCGGTCTCCACTCAAGAACACGTCTACCCCAACAGTCATCGGTTCTACGGCTAATATGGCCGGCCCATTGCCACTTCAGCTTACTTATTCTGTGGGCTATGTCGACAACTTTGGTTCTCTGCCGGATCACCTCGTTCCGGATTAGATCCTTCAGAGAGACTCCAAGCATAGCCCGTTCCATAGCTCGCTGAGCGACCTTGAATTTATGAACCACCAAACTCTGTTAGACATTAAAATGTCCTTAAGTATTTGACGGACTGTTTTAGACTACGTACTGCATAGTACCTAGGTTTGTCAACATGCTTAATGGAACATTATATAATTAATGATGGCAATAGGCTCGCCCCCTATTACATAGGACTTAAACATAACTGGCAAAATGTGGGTGTACTATACGTATAGGTACATCTCTGCCTAACCCTTTGGGGATTACAGGCGTGATGTTATGTTACGTATATAAGTAACCGGATTTGGTAAAACTGACCCTTAGCAGACAAAATACAGTTTGATATTGAAATTATGGAAAAAGTAATTTGTATAAAGGGCATGTATTTAATCAAACCTCCAATCATTCCCGTTTTAATTTCATAAAATACGAATAGACACTAATATAATAAACTAGCTTTTAACCATAATTTCGGGTTGTACTCTGCTTGGTTCATGTTTATTAAAGTGATAATAACTATTAAATTATAGATGTATTATTATTTTAAAGTTCTGATATACAATTTTATAGATGTTTTCATCAAATTTAAATTGCTATTAAATACATCCCATAATATAATTCAACCATGATTCGAAAGACACGTGGCGCCATCTATTCTCTTAAGAACGTTATTGTTGTTTTCCTCGCGAACAGTACGTTTTTTTCGGGATAAAAGGTACCCTATGTTCGTTTCTGTACACCTATATATGCAAAATTTCAGGATGATCTGTTTAGTGGTTTAGGCGTGAAAAGGTAACAAATAAACTTACTTTCGCATTTATAATATTAGTTAGGGGATGTGCCTCTTTTTGTGAGCCTTAAATGATTAAATAGCCAAATAATTGCGACCAATTTGGATGTAGCACGGTTTGTCACAGTTCTCACCAAACATAAGTCATTTGGCCGGGGTGTCCTTGCTTAGTTACTGTGACCAACTTTGAGAAAAGTCCACAAAGTTACAAAGAGCCACATTTATTTTAAAAATCTTTAGAATGTTAACAAGTTCTTGGAGGATCAATTATATATTACCCTTTGTTTCTTGAACTGACACTGCCAACGCAAAAGTGGCATGAAAACGTATTTTAAAGCTAGATAGCTAGTTTGAAAAAAAATATTCGTCCGCATAACAAAGCACTTTATATAGGAGAGAGGTAGTTGATATCAAAAGGTAGAGTGTGAATATGAAAACAGTGAAAGTTAAAAAATGTGAAAGCATCCCGAGTGGCGTACAAAAGAATATTTGGCTTTATAGTAGACTTACTACTTAAATTCAGTACCTATATAAAAGTTATAAAAAAACCGGCCAAGTGCGAGTTGGACTCGCGTACGAAAGGTTCCGTACTATTATCTATAAAAATGGCAAAAAAATCTCGTTTTTTGTATGGGTCCCCTTAAATATTTGTTTTATTTTAGTTTAATTATTTACTATTAAAGTGAATATTATAACTAAATATTCTGTGAATATTTCAAGTCTACCTGTATGCCGTTATCAATATAGAGCAAAAACATCACGTTTGTTGTATGGGAGCCCCCTTAAATATTTATTTTATTCTGTCTTTTAGTATTTGTTGTTATAGCGGCAACAGAAATACATCATCTGTGAAAATTTCAACTGTCTTACTATCACGGTTCATGAGATACAGCCTGATGACAGACGGACAGACAGACAGACAGACGGCGGAGCCTTAGTAATAGGGTTCCCGTTTTACCCTTTGGGTACGGAACCCTAAAAATAAAGAAAAAGTAATCTAGTTATTATTTTCTCCCCTAAAGCATTTTATATAAAATATAAATTAATAAAATTCAGTTTTTGAGAGATAGGAGAGGACCGCGGGTCGAAAACGTTATCTATGAAATGAAAGAAGAGATATCCCCTATGTTATGATACTGATCAACTGATCTGCTGATTGCTGATACACATTCTTGTTGCTATATTGTAGTATTGCCGTATTCCGGCCTTTGATACTTACCGGCCTTATTAATAGATGAGGCGTTTCGTTTCTACGTGTCGGTAACGCTACATCCAGTGATAAGAATTTCAGACAGATATGGCAATCGTTTAAAATTTTAGATAAATAGTAAAGTCTTAATAAAATACTTTTCAGGACGAAAAAACTATGTAAATACAATGTCATGCGAATTTGCTGAATTCTTATAATGTTTTTTTTGTTTCGTTTGATCGATCGTTTGGATCGGCTGAGTGGACCTCGTAATTGCTCCACCAGTTTTAACAACAATTCACAGTAAATTGACACTTCACTAAGGTTGAAACTAGTTATGTAAACTCACTTATGCAACAGATAGTTTCAACGTTCATTTTTAGGGTTCCGTACTAAAATGGTAAAAAGGAACCCTTATGGTGAGACTCAGTCTGTCTGTCTGTCTGTCACACCTGGATATCTCAAGAACTGCTAATGCTATCAACTTGAAATTTAGAATAGTTTTAGATGACGTTTGCCCAACTATTTTACAAACAAGAAATAAATTAAGAAATATATACCTTTTTTGCAAAAGGGACTGAAAGAAGTTCTTAAAAAATTGAACTGGGTATATATATGAAAGAACGCTGTTTTCACATTCTCAGACATTTTTTTTAGGCAGCATAATTTCCGTGAAGTGTATGTAAAGATTACAGGAAAAATAAAACGATGTCTCTAAATAGCATAGTTTTTCAGAAATCATCAACATCATATACGTACGGAACCCTCGGTGCGCGAATCCGACTCGCTCTTGACCAGTTTTTTATTAAAAGTTGCGCCACACTAGGAATTTCTCCAGTATTGTGGGCGCGTTTACAAACATTTAAACCCACATACACCAACAGCCAGACCCGGAACTACTACTTGTAGGTCATACAAATATTTGTTCCGTACGGGAATCGAACCCGCGACACGCAGCGCAGCAGTCAATTGCTTAACCACTGCGCCAACCGTGCCATTTGAAATTAATACTAAAACTGCAAGTAATAAAACGACATGGTCTAGACTTTATATTTTAGAAGTCTAAACCTTGTCGTTGTGATACAAGCAATTAAGAGATTTACTTTACAAAAATTATATATTTACCTGCAAAAATCCGTAACGCAGCTCGATGTCCAGGAAGTAGTACTCCTTAGCGTGCGGTGGGAGCACGGACGGCGCGTTTAGTATCTGCTGCTGTGCCGATGGCGGGCCCAGGGTGATCGGGTGCGGCTGCACAGGCGGAGCGTGACCATGCGGCACGTTGCACTCCTGCGAAAATGGACTTGTTGTGAGTGATAATATCAACAGGAAGGAAAAGTAGCTGCTACGTTTCGTGTAGTACTTGCTACGTATGGCGTTGTGGCGTAGCACTTACTACGTCCTGCGTAGCACTTGCTACGACCTGCGTAGCACTTGCGACAATTTTCGTAGCACTTGCTACGATCTTCGTACCACTTACTACGATTTTCGTAGCACTTGCTACGATTTTGTTAGCACTTTAAACGAAATCACGGTTGCAATACGATGACATAAAAAAATAAGTAGAATTCTATTAATAGGGCTTAGTTATTATATACATAGACTGAGGTCACTAAAGGTTAGAAATAGACACAGAACAACGGCCCCCGCCGCCTGTGAGCAGATAATTTTCCAGTCTACATTTTTTTCTTCGTCTATTTTTAATTCACTCTTCGTAATAAAAATAAAACAAAAACGATAGCAAGTTGAAACATGATTCTAATCTTAGAAAATTGTGTAGGTATAATTAATGATGTTTTGATTATTCAATCCGTCTGTTTATCCCGTTTAGATAACGGCTATGCGGGGAGGCTTTTGAGACGGGTAAGTAAGAACAGGTACTTTAACCTTTGTAGTCACGGGAAAACGATATTACTTAAGAAAAGTCGCTCAGGGCCGATTTCACTAACGCCAGTTATATATGTATTATATCTTAGGAATACAATTTAAGTTTTTCTATACAAAAACTGTCAAATTTCAATTTCATTCCTCGGATTTAAGAGATATTTGCTGTTGGTGAAATTGGCCCAGTGTTTTAAGTGATGTCGTAGTCTCGTAGTTTATTTTCTTTCAAAAAGAAAATCGCTTTTCTGTAGGTACAACGGTTATGGTGTCTGCCCTCATTGCCCTGTCTCAAAAATCCACCCTCTATAAATTTGCTGTCACAACTTGTTCCAGTACGCCTATTAGCTATTTTAAGCTGTCACGAAACGGTTGAAAAACGTAGTCAGGAATTCTGAAATTAGATAAGTAAAGCGCAATCAAAATTTAATCCTATCGGTCGGTAAAATGAGTCCGCGTACCACTGGTCAGTTTCCCTCAGTCGTCAGTTCATTTAATTCGCCAGTTTCGTTGATTAGTCAGTTTCACTGATTGGTCAGTTTTACCGATTAGACAGTTGCGTTAACTCGACATTTTCCAGTGTTTGCCAGTTTTTTAATCAATTCGTCAGCCAAAGTACAGTCGGTAGAAAACTGAAAACACGTCTGCTAATTTAAATAAATATTAAGATCGCTTTGATAATTTTCAGCCATCAACATTCCAGCCGAAAGACGTCCACTGCTGGACATAGGACTCTCCCAAAAAAAGAGGGGGGGGGATTTGCCATAATCTGGCGATTATGGCAAATCCCCCCCGCTTGGCAGGCGGGTTGGCGATCGCAGTATGGTTTTAAAAATGCATAGAGAACGCTGCTGCCCATTCTCTAGTAAGTCCCTTAGTCCTTAAAAATATAAACTGAAGTTTGATTTTAATAAAGCTGGTATTCCTTACAGCAGATTATATTATCCACATGTGTTTATTCAACATGTAAAACCTTGTTCCCTTAAGTGTACCAAACTGACGAATCGACGAAAACTGGCAAACACTGGAAAATGTCAAGTTAACGCAATTGTCTAATCGGTTAAACTGATCAATCAGTGAAACTGACTAATTAACGAAACTGGCGAATTAAATAAACTGACGACTGAGGGAAGCTGACCAGTGATACGCGGACTCGGTAATGTAGGGATGATAAATGCTAGTACCATTTAAAGGTATTAAAGAAGCGATTCCAATATAAATAAGTAATACAATCATTATTCAAAAAGTTAAAATGTCTATCGTACAGTACAGAAACGCGAATTAACAATAAATCAATCAATCAGAAAATGACATTTACTTGAATATATTATTTCGTAAATTAACTGAAACTCGGTCCAATATCGGTCGAGTCAATGTCGTTACTGTACAGGAATACATGTAAATCTTTTATACCCTTTCCAGTAACAAAACCTTTCAAAATACGAGGTAGTTTCTAAATAATAGCCGACATCATCTTATAATTTACGAAGACTTGCAAGAAGTTCTCAACTATTTTGTCAGATGTTGAACTTCATTCTGCTATCTAGAATCCACGTAGTACGAACCTTCGAGCCAACAAACTCCAACAATAAATTCAATTCAAGTGAAGTGTGATTGGAATTTTAGACGGACGTGTAAGAATAGATTGAGTGCATAACGCTTTACGGAAACTCTCCACGACGAACAATTTGTTGATGAGACGATTTGCGATGAGAGTTGGGCTTATAAGGACCGTTGACAATAATCAGCGGCGTTTACCGTCAACTTGAAGCGTATTTACCGCATTGTATCGGGTTATTGAATTGAGAATTTGAAGTTAAAAACTTGTCAAACTCTACTCTTTCAAGAAAGACCGCGAAATAAAAAAAAACTTTAGTTGTTTTACAATTATTAAATTTTTATCATGCTCAGCAGTACATGACAAACCAAGACATATTTTGTGCATTGAATTTATATCATTATGTTTTAATTAAATTAAATTATTATTTTGAATTATTTAATAAAATTATTATTATATATTATTTAATAAATTATTATTATATACTATTTAATAAAATTATTATTACCAATTGCTATTTACACTAGTTTGTAAGCTCGCAGTTGTACTAACAAATATGGATGTAATCATAATGGTGAATTTGAAATAAATTATGATTTATTTATTTATTTATGTTATCAACTTGATGTACCTACGAAATGTTTCTCGTAGCTTGTAGTCATCACCCTAAGAATTAATGATATTAGCACATATCAGTTACTTAGAAAGAAAGAAAATAAGTTTATTTGCGCTTAACATAACGCAAAGTAAAACACAAATAAGAAAGAACAAGTTGGGGGAAAATATGTACGTACCGTGTACGTAATATCCACGCAAACAGCCATCCCTCAGAACAACGCTGCAAACCAGAGCCCCAGCGCTGGTTTACAGCGACAGCTGGCATTTACAGGCGATTACTTGAATTCGAAATGCTCTGACATACATACGTCGACGGACGGTGAGTTAACATTTTGTAGTAGAACTAGCTTAAATATTCTATACGAATGCATTTTTAATGAATAGGTAAACTAACATGAGTCGAAGAATTATTTGTTACACGTTACAAGTTAGTCTTGGACAACATCGCACACGTATAAGCACTGCACGGTGGGATAAGCATCGTCACGACTCGAGCCGTTCAGGGTTTTTTCTATGAAACTTCATACTGCAAAGCACACTTATAAGCATCGTGACGGCATCTCGTCGGGATCACCTGGTAAACGAGCTTACGTCCGGGCGTCGCCCCACTTACGGCGCGGCGTCGCCTTGCTAGGGTCGTCGGTTCTTTCAACCAGACGTAAGCGAGGCGTCGCCGTCGGTCTGAATCGGGGCGACGCTCGGACAAGCTAGCCGAACCGGTTACTTGTTTATGTTGCGTAGACGCCTGACAAGTCGATGAGGTGAGGTGATGCCGATCCAATGCAGTATTTATAAATGACTGCGATAACTTTGCAGACTGCCGCAGATATGGGCGGGTCGCGCCGCATTAGAAAAAAAATCCTATATCAATTTCAGATTTTAATAATGAGGTGTGTCCCTTTTCCTACTTATTATCTATTACTTATTCCTACCGAAAATTCTTACTCATACAAAACTTCAATCCGTACAGAATGGAACAACTATAGACTTACGCGAACGAGTCTTTTGAAATTCAAAAGCAAATCTGTATTCTCAAATCCGTGTTTAAAGACTGGAAACCGACGAATCTTTCATACAAGTCAAACACTATAAAACTCACATAACTCCATCAATAGCTTTTGAAGTTAGAGCTTTTGTTTGTCGAGATAAAGCCACCTAATTTTCCTTTGTGGCTTTAAAAGTTACTAGCTGTGCCCGCGGCTTCAGCTATGATTTACTTTCTATATCTATTAGAAGCACCTAAAGTAGTGGCACATATGATTTCCGATATTACTAGAAAAAAATAGTAAATACAATCTATATTAATATTATAAAGAGGTAAATTTTGTTTGTTTGTATGTAAGAGATAAGCTCTGGAACTTACAAACTTTTTAGACCTTTGTATCCTGCTTAGGCTTATGAAGTTTCATTAAAATTGGTTCGGTCATTTCGAAAAACAAGAGCTAGAAGGTTTGTATGAAATGCTGTAAGGCCTACGCTCGTAATACGAGTACGTGGAGCAAAAACTTTGTACGGTCCCTTATTACGAAAATTACGCGGATGAAGGAGTATGAAATTTGGCACAGTTAAAATTTATGTAGAGGAGAAGTGCAGTAAGCTAATATTTGTATGCATTAGAAATGTTAAATAAATTAAAAAACATTACACACACTACCATGCGTTTGACACACACACACACATAGTACCAGAGCCTCATGACCTGAAGATAGATAAGTGAGAGAAGCGACAGCTTGATTTTAATAGCATGGAATTAGTGTACTCGTGGAATTAGTAAGTACTATATAGATTGTAAGTTGAGGTCGGATTACGACCAGTGGGTGACCACTAGTTAACACAATATAAGATCAAATTCTAAAACAACGTCATACGTCCGCGATACTTCGAAGAAAATTAATTGAAGTGTAGTGGCATCAACATCGCCACATGCAAACAACGCGTCACACTGACGTCACGCAAAATCCTGCATCGCGCAAGCAGAGTTTACCGCGCGACTGGCATATATACAACGTCCCGACATCAACCTTTGGGCAGTTGCTCACAAGACACAACATCCGTCGGTTCGGAGGATCCTCCCTTTTCTATAGAGTATGAGTGAACTTTACACCCTATTCCTCTTACCACTAAACTGGTGACCCCGATCTTATGTAAGTAATTACAGATAAATACATACAGATTTCGAAGAAAAGTAATCTACTACTTGATACGTATCTTTTTTTCGAAATCTGTCTAGAACTATTTTGTAACAACATGTCTCGGAATTCCGTTATTCCCCTAATTTCTATATCTACAATGTGTTACTACTAGTGTGTAAAGTAGTTTGTTCAGAATCGTTTACTGTTTTTTTGAATAGAGGTAATTATTTATCCCAATAATAATTAAAGCTACGTAAATTACAGCCACACAGGATACATTGCGCACAGTAGCTAGCAAGACTCACCTAATGCATAAAAGTATCTTTTGTACAGCTTCACGCATCTTTAATAATATTCCGGGGCCTATTATAATAATTACGGAAATAAAAAGATTAAAATAAAATCCATGAGCTATTAGTAAACAAGTGCTAATACTCTTTAAAAGACTTCCTATCGGACAAATCACTTCTACATTACAGTCCCCCTCAGTCATGACGCGTTCAGTGTCCCACTGATGTGTACCTATCTTAATTCGTTCCGTTTTATAATTATCTTTTTTATTTTATGTGTAAATCTTAATAATTTGTCATAATAATGTTTTAATTTGTATGTAACTATTGTATGCCCTAAGGGCGGGACATAGCTGATCACAATTTATTTGTGTTTTAAGACCTGTATTATGTACCTACCTATGATCCACAATAAAGATATTGATTGACACTTCTGCTGTTCAGTCACAATAAACTAAAATTGATGAAATATCTAATACGCGTGCGTAGATTTGTAATGTGACCACAATTTTCTCTCACAACCAGTATAATTATTTTAATAAATAAACAATGTTTTACACATAATAGTCAACATTCTGTGTATGTTTATTAGATTATAACATAAATTCAAATTGTAATGTGAATGTAAAATTTATTAACTTTTCCAAATTTTACCTACTATTAATATTTTTACTTTGTAAGCTTAGTTGGTAATTTTATTGTGCATGCTGTGGTTTCCTATAAGTGACGGAGTACACCTTATTAACACCTTATGTTGCCCTTTATTTATGTGTCATGTATTGTGTACATCTTTTGTTGGAGATCCTAAATAAATAAATAATCATTCTAATTTGGGGTGTTTGGTGGTGTGCGCTAATTCCGGGACATGTTGTATACATTTTATAAAATAAAATAAATTCGCTTTTTGTGTCTGTCTGTTTGACCACATTGTTCTTTTAAATGACGCAATGAATTTAAATGTTATATATTGTTAGGAATGAACGAGAATGAACAGAAGCGAATAGCATTACGCCTATAAAACTGAGCGTCAAGCAGATGACAGCCCTTTTTTCTCTTGTCAACCGTCGGTGTCGGAGCGTTCACACGTCGCAGCTGTGTCGTACTCGTATTTTTGCCAGATTAGCATTAGAATCCTAATCATTATTTTGTGTGTTAATTATTAATGTTTTCCGATTGCATTAAAGTAGTTCTTAACCGTTATTTCTTTTTTTTTAATAAAATCCACTTCTGATTCCTAAAAATATATATTATAATTTAGAGAATTTATTCCAACAGGTTTATTTGTATAAAAAAAAAACTTATCAAAGAAATCTCAATGTTTTGTCAAGTTGAAAAAAACCGGCCAAGTACGAGTCGGACTCGCGCACGAAGGGTTCCGTACCATTATCTATAAAAACGGCAAAAAAATCACGTTTGTTGTATGGAACCTCCCTTAAATATTTGTTTTATTTTAATTGAATTATTTATTTTTAAAGTGAATACATAATTTATTTTTAAAGTGAATATATAACTTAAGATTCTGTGAATATTTCAAGCGTCTATCTGTTGCCACATATATTTTTGTCTTTGTACTACCATTATTTAAAAAGATAGAGAACTTTAAACAAAAAATGCAGGGCGGCTCGATTCAGGGGCACCTGAATCGAGCCGCCCTGCATTTTTTCTATCTTTTTAAATAATGGTAGTACAAAGATAAAAGAGTACCTATTAATATAAAATGTACTGGAATGAATTGAGCGCTTTATATTTAAATACGTCATGATTATTTCATCAAAAGAAAAGTACGCAGTTCTCAAATTCGTTTAACATTACAAATTCTTATAAAGATGAATCATTCATATATATTAATGTATTGAAATATGTAGGTACTCACAGTCTGCGACGCCTAAGCTGAGCTTTGCATTTGTGTGAGTGCATACAGATAGACAGTGTAGGTGTGACGTCGGCCTAGAGCGCCACGAGTCCTTTGCTTGGTTTAAACCGGTTTATACCGGGTTTTTTTCGGTTTATACTCTACTTTTGGTAATCACTCACACAAATGCAAAACTCAGCTTAGGCCTCGCAGACTGTCCTCGTGCACATTTGGGAGAGGCGCGAGGAAGCGAAACGCAGGGGTGAAACTCGGCTGCCGCGAGAAATCACGGCACAGCGGACAGAGCTCCGGCGGGATCTTATGGTGGCATGGAGAGGGTGATAGACGCAACCCAGCGCTGGGCCCACCACAATTGTGGCAATAAGTCCCCTCTTTGAGGAGTGGCTAGAGACGCGCCACGGCGTCCTCACCTTCCGCCTGACGCAGGTCTTCACTGGACACGGTTGTTTCGGGAAGTTTCTGTTCAGGATAAAGCGGGAGGATACGCCCGGGTGTCACCACTGTGTGGATCGCTTGGAGAACACGGTGGAGCATACGGTGGAGGTCTGCCCGGCTTGGGTGGAGCACCGCCGTGTCATCACGGAGGCGATTGGCAGCGGCGATCTCTCGCGTCCGGCCCTGGCTTAGGCCATGGTTCGGAGCGAGAGTGCATGGGAGGCCATCACCTGCTTTTGCGAAGCAGTAATGCTCACAAAGGAGAAGACGGAACGCGTGAGGGAGAGGCATGGTTTGCGCCCCCACGCCCCTAGTCGCCGCAGGAGACGCCCCGGACGTCGGGAGTCGCAGGCTGATTTCCGGCACCGTAGGCGCGGGCTTGCAGACGGTGAGCGATGGGTAGCTCGCCGTCCGATAAGGACCAGGCCCGGGTCGACGACGCGTTCTGTTCCACGCGCGCCTCAAAAAGATGTCAGCACCAACTGACGGGGTCCGATAGCGATGGCGAATGCCTGAGAAGTTATTTGATGATTTACCACCCAAAAAAGGCCTGTGAGACTGTAACAGCTTAGTTTTCACCGTTAAATAGCGTGATCACGGTGATAAAAATAAATCTCGGGTGTTATGTATAGGTACAAAGGTATACAACATTATTTTTTGTATTATTAGAATCGATTTCAATAACTTTTACACCATGTTATATTTTGTCCCAAAAATATTTAAGTGTGATGGAAAAATGTTATCACCATTTAATTACTTACAATACAATCGCCGTACGGTTAGGTACCTACTGCCAAATTAGTATCAATGAGCGCAAGACGACCCTGGAGGCGCGGGGGCGCGGTTAGCATGTTTTTGTACGGACTACCCGGTAACATAACAACCTTATAACTTGTGAGTTTTCATGGTACAGTTTCGAAATCTTTACATAAAAATACTAGACACGTGTTTCGGGTTTCGCATATACTAAAAATAATATTGCATATACAACGTATACCTTTGTACCTTTGCATCATTAAAATAAAATCGATATGATTTTAAATTGACTGCTAGACTGTATCTGGCCAGGAGTAATTAATTAAAAAGATAATTGGTACATAAATTTAATTATTGTAACTTAATGCTTTCAATCACAGTTCGCACAGCTAGGCGGCAATATCGAATCTATTTTTTAACGCCTGGCTGTGTCGAATCGTGCCAACCGAGTTCCCGAGATGCAGCATCAATTAATACCTATTTACATGTCTAATAATGCCTATATAAGGTGCTAACAAATTAAGTACCAATATTTTAAGAGGTGTTACATTACATCAAAACAATTAACTTTAAATAGAAATTAAGAAAACTTTTTATTTTAACGAAATAATTAACGGAACGAATTTTCGTGAAAGTATAATCACACGGCAGGATGAACTGACTAGGGCGAATCAAATCTTGCCAATATTAGGGATGCTGGCTCTTCAATTATGTTAGCCGAAACGTTCAAGTTTGTTGAAAAAATATCTAAGAAGACGTGAGTTAGATTAAATAAACGGGATCAAAGCAGGTTAGTATTAACAAGTAGTTAAGTGAGAAGGTTAGCCAGGTAAATAAATATCTGGATAAAATACCGACAAACACATAATGTGACCTCTTAGCCATGTTTTTTTCAAATCGTAAGGCAGAGGTGTATATATAATATGTATAGCTCACTTAAATGTTGTCAGGCTTTTTAAGTCCTACAGGACCCCCAACTGAAATGTAACAATTTATAGTAAGCATTGTTAATACAACGATGGTTATCGTCCTCATTGATTAAATAATCTTATGTCTGTGGAATTCCGACAGGTGTACTGCACGGTAAGACTTGGAATTACCTTTAATAATCCGCGTTAATATCGTCCTCATTGTGGTGATAGTGTTCATTAACCTAAGATATAATCTAATGCCGTATATACGGTGAGTAGGTAGCAGATTATCATTCAGTCCTAATTTTGATATTAGCAATATTATCTGCCCTTGACCTACTAATACTGCTGTGACCGAATTTCGTTCACGGTGGCGGCCGGTCCCAACACTGATTAGCCAAGTTCGAAGGAGATATTAGGGCCCGGTCACACGTACCCGAACCACACTACATCGCAGTGACAAAATGCGATGTAGTGACAAAATGTGGGTAAGCAGTGGCTACGTGTGAATAGAGTCGCTTATTACAGTTGCGTTGTGGTAACTAAAAAATAAAATCAAATGGTCGACGCAACGTTGTGTTTGCGATGTGGCCACGGCCGCTAGTGCGCGGTCTCACTGGTGGTTGCGTTGTGGCTGTGACGTGGTCTTGATGTGGTCGGTATCGCCCACACAGTTGATGTCGAACGGCGAAATGTAGTTCGTGTGAATTAATTTATGTCTAGATAGAGTGTCGCGCTGCAAAAGAACTAAAAAAAACAAGCCGACTTTGTTATGCCGGTGTGCGTGACAGCTAAGTCTTAAAGCTCGAACAGACTGGCGCGATATCGCGAGCGCGACACTTTCCATGAAGTTTTCATAGAAATTGTGCTACTGGTGTCGCGTCGCGCCAGTTAACACTCGCACACCACCACGCCATTGTGTTATTTTTATTGGGCGTGAATTTTGCAGCCAACAGTTGGACGTAATTTTTTTCGACGAGTTCACAGTTTTGACTGTCTTCGAGTATCTAGACATATTACATGTCTTTGTCATAAAAATTAGCGCCCGTCCACGTGTTCTCCCTGTGGTGTGGTTGTGGAACGTGGGATCGGGCCCTTATTGTGCACAAGTGTGTGGCAAACATAGGTGCTCTACTCGTTTACTCTCATAGTCCTATAGGATGGAAACCCGACTGGGGAGAGATAAGGCGGTAGAACAACGGCTTTACGTGCTTTCCGATACACGGGGTTGTCACACCACCAACTTCCAAACTAATTACAAGATGCTGTCAAGAAATACCTAATGGGAAAACCATTCCATTTTTATTAGCGACCCGGAATTTTGTGTGTCGTTAAATGTTAATTTTGTTGTTGTTTTTTAGTTATTATCAGTAAATTGATACAAAAATAACAAAACTTATTTATAGAAAATTTACTTCGGTATCAGTCGTTCTTAATTATAATATATTTGTCCACAACTGTTTATTTGATAGTTTTCCTTTAAACTTTTTTTCACATAACCAAAAACAACCATTTAGCTGGCAGGAGGAGGAGTCACGTGACTGTAACAAAAATTTGCACTTTAAAGATTAATATTATTACCTTCACAAACGAATCCCTGAATCGAACAATGGTTTGCTCAGACCCGCAATATTTTTGAACGGCCTATCAAAGGATACCACATATCGATACCGATATTTATTTTCAGCCAGTATCTTTTTAATCTAATGCATATTTTTTTTATTAAACTTAATGGGAGACATTATACCTCTGTGGTAAAATATCTAATTAAAAAATGAAAACAGTGCAGAAATGTTGTATGAAATCTCATTATTGCACTGTTAACAGTGCAACTATGAGATTTAATACAACATTGCTGCACTGTTTTGGTTCTAAGCAAAAAATACGTGCTTTGTGATCGGTTTTGTAGTGATTAATGATAACATTACTACGTACACGTAGTTGAAAGAAAATGATTTGACTTTGACTTTGAATAGTCATCAGCCTTGCCCCAACTAAGTTGGGGACTCCTTGCAGTCTTACCGGATACTGCTGAATACCAGTATTGTAGATGGAGCGACTGCCTGTATAATACTATGGTAAGTTATAGGTATGATTATAATAGTGCTTGTTGCTGTTAATCCATGTAACTCAATTTATTATTTATTTTTACGATACACTCGGGATAGAACGAGGTGTCTTGCGCAAAGCTGGGAGCCACATACCTACCCTACACGTAAGTATTATGTAACATAGACCCTGCTCGTAAATCATCCTCATTTATGGCTTACGGCTATATTATTTTTTGTCTATTCAAGGCTTCCATATTCAAGGAGTTCATTTTAAGAAAGGTTACTTACTATACGTGAAACTCTACTTTGAGTGATTTTTTTGGCCAAAGAATCAGCATTGCCATACAACGTGGCAATGTTGGCAGCCGTTTGGGCACTTTTCCTGTTGACACCGATGTGAATGAATTTTGTAATAACTACTCTATGATTCTTCTTTTTTTGATTTTTAAGATTCATCTTTCTTTGCCCTCTTTTTTTTGAAGATTCATCTTTCTTTCCCTTCCTTTTTTACGTACAAGATGTAACATAAAACACGCAAAACCTCCTAATGGTCATTGTACTCATAACTATGAACAACTTTTACTGTGCACTACTTCTACTGCATAAAAAAAATCAGCTGTTCCCTACATTTATGTTCTCATACCTAGTCAAAATGTAAGGTAGTCTAGATTTTTTAACCTAAGTGTGTTGCAGATAGAACTTTGAAATTCCGAAAGCTACATGAAATCAACAGATGTACAGTAGTACTCAATTGATATGGCTTACCGATGTACCTGCGCAGAAGGTGAATTTTAAAAGTGCGGGAAATGCTATTGACCAATCGGCATGGTCCACGCACCGTGGTTCTTTTTCCTGTACCGCTATTGGTCGGCAGCTGCCGCCATGTTAGCGCACGCCGCGTGGCATGTTTGTCAGCCGCCATACTTCTGATCGAGTGCACGCTAGCAGCTCCAGTGTATTATGAACCTTATAATAGTGACCTAAGGTTGATTGTAAGTTTTAAGCATTCTTTCGTTAATCTTCGGGACCATACTTTCTTTTCTGTGCGAACGAAGATTCCCGACGCGCCTTATCAATTGGGTACCACTGTAATTACTCATAAGTTCATGTTATAATTTGGCATCAGTTGGAACTTTTTGTACTTTATCATAATTACACTTAAAATGCGAGTTGAAACCTTTTTATTCCAAAGTCACGATTTTTCGATAATTAGATATTCTATCCATGGCAAACCGACAAATTGGGAACTGGTATTAAACTTGACTCTAGTCATTGTAATTAATATATAAGTACATTAGAATTAATTGTGGATGGGGAATTATCAAATTAATTCCCCGCTCTGGGCGGAGCGGCAGGGCGTGTCAGACTTTTACTGACTAAAAACCACCCGTGTTTCTTCAGTTGCCTGAGTGCCAGGATCTCGGTATCTCTTTCGGACAAACCCGCAACCCTGGCAAACGGATCCTGTCGGTTTGTGCTGATATCTCTTTGAGGCGCGCGTGTAACACAACGCGCCGTCGACTCGGGCCTGGTCCTTATCGGACGGCGAGCCATCCATTGCTCACCGTCCACAAGCCCGCGCCTACGGTGGCTCGGAATCGACCTGCTATTCTCAACGCCCTAGGCGGCTCCTGCGGTGACTAGGGGCGTGAAGGCGCGAAATTCACCTCTCCCTCACGCATTCCGCCTCCTCCTTCGCGAGCATTACTGCTTCGCAGAAGGAGGTGACGGCCTCTCATGCACTCTCGCTCAGAACCATGGCCTGGACCAGTGCCAGACGCGAGAGATCACCGCCGCCAATCGCCTCCGCGAGGACACGGCAGTGCTCCGCCCAAGCCGTGCAAATCTCCATCGTATGCTCCACCGTGTCCTCCGGGCGATCCACACATTTTCTGTTATATCAAAATATGTTTATTCACGTTCATTTTGACAAGTTTGATTGAGAGGGGTGTGATTCCCATTTTCACAAAAAAGTGCTTTTGCCGCCTTATTTTACCTTTTTCATAACGCCGCAGTGATGAAATGATCAAATGATGGCAGCGGGGATTGAAATTACGGTGTACAAAAATGCATTCTAGGAAACACACTAACTTACCTTTATAAACAAGGTTCAGTGACGTCGTTCGCCGGTAAATTGCGGCCGCTAAATAGCGGGTACCAATCTTCTAGGAAACCGTAGTTTTTTTGTGAAAATAAACCATAAAATCTATGCTGTGTAGGCTATGCTTAATACAACTACTACGTTTCTCACATTGATTTGTTTGAAAGGGCATTTATAACATTTCACACTATACTAGTTATAAATAAAATAAATAAGGCCAAAATGGTTACTCATTTATTTCTGCAGGAGTATTATCAGCAACAGTAAAAATGTAAGAGCAGTAGGTAGGTACCTACGTGACCTTTAAAAACCATTTCAATCATTTGTACGTAAAATACATTACAAATTCTTTTTGTTAGGAAATAACGGCCGTTTCAATCAAATCAAAGCGAAAAACGTAGTGGTCGTATCAGCCCCGGATCTACAATTTTACGAGGCGGGACAAACACTGTCGTCTGCCACACCTTACCAATCCTTTCACCTTTATATTTCTTTATGAAGCCTTATTTATTTTTTAATGACATGTCGGATATTTATTTTAATTAGGATACGACAGGCAATGATGTATTACCTTTAAATGCATTACCCGCACTAAATAATGGCAATGTAAAAGCAAGGCAATTGCCTGACTTGGAATTAGTCGCACGCCATCCAGTGACGCGGCTACACGTCACTATAACTCACAATTCTTAGCAGTTATTTGTAAAGAGAATGTCTTCCCGTGTCTATACACGATATTCAAATTACATTACTACTGTAAGAGTAAAGAAATTCGTAAGTTTTTAAATTCCTCTGACTGCTGCGACCCACGCGTACGCGCCAATGAACATGCAGCAGCTAGTGACGTAACTAAATATGTATGTTCATCTCTTTCTTTAAACTGATATCGGTAATAGGTCTTTCCTTTTCTTCACGCACTGTATGATTGTATGCACTTATGTAGCTACATTCATGGCTTACGCTGTTTTTGAGTGCACTAATGTTCGTGTATGATGCGTCTATTTATAATACGCCGTTGAGGACAGGACAGGGTTTGAAATAAGTCAGAAGATTATAGCATACGAGTATTAGAAATACAATTGTACTATTGCAAGATAACACTTACTTACTATTCGAGCCTGTTAGCTTCTTTGAACCATAATGAATCTGATGTGCAGTCTGCTACACCTGCTGCCATCATTTTCATGACAGCCGTTACTGCGCCCAAAACCGTAGCAGTACTATTCATGTGTGTAAACTATTCATTTGTGTAAAGTATTCATGTGTGTAAAGTATTGGAGAAACAGGTGGAGACACAAATATCTTGTCTAACTATGGACCAATATCAATCCTACCCGCATTGTCAAAGATCCTGGAAAAAGTTATCAATCTAAGGCTAGTAAGTACCTGGAAAAGAACAACTTGCTTTCAAATAAACAGTTTGGCTTTAGGAGGGGTAGATCTACTGAAGAAGCAGTGCATATTCTTAAAAATGATTTGATTAATATATATCAACCAACCTAGATTATAGGAAGGAAATGCCTGTCAATCTTCCTCGACTTAAGCAAAGCTTTTGACACAATTTCTGTTCCTTTATTAATAAACAAATTAGATAGGTTAGTAATCAGAGGCGCGCAACTGAATCTTTTTAAGAGCTATCGCACTGGGCGAAAACAGTGTGTCCAAGTAGGTCAACACACAAATAGCGATCGTGTAGTCGACTATGGGGTACCACAGGGTAGTATTTTGGGAACTACTCTGTTTCTCGTTTACATTAACGACCTCACTAACCTCCATCTACCCCGAGGCACACTGATCTCATATGCAGATGATACTGCTCTACTTTTCTGTGCCGATACTTGGGATGAGGTATTCAATGCGGCCCAAAATATAGACAAACTTAAACATAAACATGGCTACTAATTGTTCACAATTTATTTATGGGAATCAAATGTAATCCGAGATACAGGTTTACCACCTAGTTCGGATGCAGATAGTTCCAAATTTTGTATATTACAAACTTTAGCCATTATATTGTTATTATTAAATTTTGTAATACGTTTTCTTATTTTGGTGAATAAATTAAAATTAAAAATTAAATTGAAAAATTCATGTGTGTAAAGTATTCATGTGTGCAAACTATTCATGTGTGTAAACTAATTTTAAATCGTCAACAGTTGAAGTTTCGTCAATGAATTTGTGTCATAGCATTGAGTAGGTTGTCAATAATTACAATAATATATGGGGTATCCAATAATATTAATATTGCAGAGGAAACAAGTGAAACAATGCTTCGTAAAATCATAAGCCCTAAAGCTCTGCGCAGACTGCAATTATAATAAACATGCACGCTTTCACTAAAATAGGCGACACGTAAATGCAATTTGCAAACATGAAGCAGTTGCTTAGCGCTGAAAAAATATCACCAAGGTGATGACTAAACTTATAATACCGATACGACAATGCGTAATGCTTAAAACAACAGTCACAGGTTGATAAGCAACAGATTTTTAACATAATCTGTGTTTTTAACAATATTTATAGACACTGAGGATTATTAACCATTTCATGGACGTGCATTAGTGTAGGCAAATGACACAAAACATTGTAACATCACTTCAAGTTCTCTGAAGAAGTCCGCGTGAGGTATCAGTACTAAAGTGCCACATTTTTACTGAAACTCAAGGGGAGCGGGCGGGCGGGTATATCATCATGCATTGTATAAAATTCATTTCATCATAATTTAAACAAAGTTTGTCACTAATAAAAAAACGGTCAAGAGCGAGTCGAACTCGCTTACCTAGGGTTCCGTACGAGTATATGATGTTGATGATTTCTGAAAAACTGTGCTATTTAGAGACATCGTTTTATTTTTCCTATAATCTTTACATAGGCTTCTATCATATAGAATATTTTCAGATTTTTATGTCTGCAAACTTCGGAGATAACGGTACGGTATTTTATTTATATTTTTCATCACAAGTCGGAAACTATGCTGCCTTAAAAAAAAAAAAATGTTTTTGAGAATGTGCAAACAGCGTTCTTTCATATGATACCCCACATGCCCTAGTAGTCTTACTTCAAATTTTTAAGACCCCCTTTTGCTTTTGCTTGTAAAACAGTTGGGCAAACGTTATCTAAAACTATTCTAAGTTTCAAGTTGATAGCATTAGTAGTTCTTGAGATATACAGGTGTGACAGACAAACAGACAGACAGACAGACTTAGTCTCTCCGTATGGGTTCCTTTTTACCATTTTGGTACGGAACCCTAAAAATTGGCTAAAAGGTCCCAGGTAAACAGGCGATTAAAATATTACGAAAACAAAATAAATATATAGACACCGAATTTTACATAAAAAAATGTGTCAAAAAAGTCGTAACTGCTTGAATTATGACAACAATACCCACTAAACTAAAATTTTAAGGTTGAAACTATATATAATATTAGTTTTAGTTTATGCAAAACCCGAAACTGGTGTCTAGTATTTTTATGTAAAGAATCTATGTACGAAATTTAAAAGCTGTATCATGAAAAATCACAAAGATAAATGGTTCTTATGTTATCGGGTTGTCCGTACAAAAACATGCTAACGGCGCCCCCGCACCTCCAGGGTTGTCTTGTGCTCATTGATAATAATTTGGCAGTAGGTACCTAACCGTACGGCGATTGTATTGTAAGTAATTAAATGGTGGTAACATTTTCCATCACACTTAAATATTTTTGGGACAAAATATAACATGGTGTAAAAATTATTGAAATCGATTCAGTTCCTTATTCTGAACAAACTATATTCAGGTATATGTGTCTCCTAGCCAGTCCTAGCCACATAATCCTTGTCGTTCAATGACATGCAAGTAACACTTCATCCTTAGTCCCGGAAAGTAATTACGAGGTTGACTATAAATAATTAAACTATTTATACACTGTTTTCTTGAAGTCTTGTTTCTATTTAGAATGCCTGCATGTTACTCGCGTAACTGTTTTAATTTATTTGTAGACTGTTTTTTTTTTGCGTGGGAAATGATCAAATAACTTCTCCTGCTCTGGGTGGAGCGGGAGGGAGTGTCAGACTTTTACTGACTAAAACCCACCGTGTTACTTCAAATGCCTGTGTGCCAGGGCCCTGATATCCCTTTCGGACAGACTCGTAACCCTGGCAGGAATTTATTTGTAGACCTGGAGACTCATTTTGAGTTACTCATTGTCGAATGATTTCAATGTAGAAAAAGAACAGGCACAGGTAAAATTTTTAGGCACGCCCACTATTTATCCGATATCCTAGAGCCATTCTTAAAGAGCGGTGGTACAGCGAACTACCAAGTAAAAAACTAAGTGATGCGGTCACACGCAAGTCACCAACTGTATAGATTAGGCTAATAAATTGTTTGAGACAAACCTATTTCGGTCTTGTCAGCGCCTTAACGCAGACGTCTCGACTTTGTCCCGAAATAAATAGAAGTAGGTATTTTAAGATAGCTAGACGGGGTTGTGGCAGAGCGAGGAGATGCTGGGCGCTTACGATGGCAAGAGGAAGCACAAGGAAGAAGGGAATGCGAGAGGCGTTAGCCCAAAAGAGAAAAAATAGTTATTTATGATACTAGTGCGGTAAGTTGGTTTTCACAAACGAGTAGTCAAATGTAACCCCGGGACGAAGTCGAGAGCAAAACATTTTCAGAGAATGATTGAGTATTTCGTCGAGTATTCCATTATAGTAAATCAATAAATAGCGCGCTCGCGATCTTGGTGGCAAGAGACCATTTTCTGAAATTTGCGCCTCATTAAAGATATCAGGTGGAGTAGATTCCATCTTAATATCAGAATCCTCGCTTGAACTCATATTATTATTATGTTTATAAATATCAATCGGAAAGTCGCAACAATCTTTGACGTTTATAATATGAATGTGCCGTGAATTTGCAAATCGCGCCACGTGCGCGTTGTGAAAATTTGTACTACATCTTTCGTCACATTTTCTCTTTAATAATAAAGTGAGATAAACTTATTGAGCAAAAGCGCTTTCAAGTGATCATTCAGCTTATTTATTTTCGTAATGTGAAACTCTTTGATGGTATTCTTATAATTTTTTTATGGAAATAAAAAAATAACCGTAAAGGATACGCACGGCTCTATACAACGAAGGATGCCGTAAAACTTGTATTTAGGTGAGAGTAACTATTTTACCGCACATTCCGTTGTATGGTGCGTAATTTTTAACTTTCGAACAATGTATACAGGCTTCGTAAATGTATTTTTTGAGCAAATGTGTTGACAAAGTATTTTAATTAAACGTGAATGAATCTTAGATAATACCACGTTTTAGAAACACAAACTCAGTTAAAATTCCAGA
This sequence comes from Tiliacea aurago, assembly GCA_948098905.1. Lineage (NCBI taxonomy): Eukaryota > Metazoa > Arthropoda > Insecta > Lepidoptera > Noctuidae > Tiliacea > Tiliacea aurago. The sequence continues at coordinate 12,803,227 of OX402576.1, read as the reverse complement.
ACAACCAAATATTGTGACCTTTATATTATATTACAAATGGAAATTCAAAAATCGACATAGACTACATAACTCTCGAGTAAGTCATTGAGTAAGTAGCCATGAATGTATTATTTCAAGTTATTGGAATGCAAAAAACTTACAACTTGAACCTCAATGAATGATAACATGGACTTTTTACTATACAAGCGTTTACCACTTACTTCACAATGCGTAATATGCTTTTGGTTTTCCTTTCTCTCTTACTCGCTCACACACATTCGCACACACAAACACCTTCACACACACAATCGCACACGCACACATACACACAATAATTAATTGGGTATGTGAGATTATGAATTTAAGTACCTAATTAATTATTATAATTGTAATTATTTTTTAAATTCTCTAGTTTTAGTTTTGTATTTTATTTTTTACCTACTTTTTAATTCTATTATTAACAGGCTTTATATGTGTACACTTAGTTATGGAAGAGGGAGGTCTTCTGTCACAGGTATCTATATACTTAAAAGAAGGCCTCTACGACTTATTTGTTAACCTGTTGAATAAGAAATAAAAAACTTTCAAAACTTTCAAACTCATGTTAAGTAGTTACCGCCGGCTAAGGACATCTGCAATACCGGAGGCATCGCAGAGATGCTATCCTAGCGAGAGACAAAACTAAAATATTTCATGTCCTTGTATTACGTTGTTTGGCGACAGAAATAGATAATAAATATGGTAGTACATCCCTGGACGATCTCCTTCATAAAGAGCTCTACTACTCTCAAATGAGATAAGAGCAGTGGTGGCCCAGTAGTAACGAGCTCAACATAAGATAATTATGTGACATTTACCAATCCACACTGGGCCCGCGTCGTGGATTACGAACCATTCCCTCTCACAGACAGGAGGCGTGTGTCCTAGCAGTGCGAACATTATAGGCTAATTTTGCTACTCTCAAAATAACTCAGATTCTGAATTCAAGTAGGTACAGTCAGGGGAATTAATTGATAAGCAAATTGATATTCTACGTCAATTTGCCGTGTTATAGCCAATTTATTCAACTGTCAGGAATTACGTTGCGGTTGTGGTAGTCACTTTGTTCGACAATTATTTTCCCTGACTTTAGGTGAGTGTATGTAGGTACTTACATGCCAGTTCATGATGTTATGGAGGCTAGCGAGAACAGGCTCAGAGGCAAAGGCGATGGTAGTGGTACCCTCCTCCAGCGCGTGGATGACCTGCAGCATCTTCGAATGGCGCTGCTTCTCCAGGGTGCTGACGCAGATGCGGATGCTGTCCAGCATGGTCTCCTTGCGCTTCGGCTTGTACAGCTTCTCTGCAATACGCTTGTCGAACACGAAGACAGAACACTCCTGAGGGCAAAGGAGATAGGTGTTACTCAAGAACATTCAGTACATTTTAACGAGACAAAATTATAGACATGGGTCTAAAGTCGCAGCTGGCGGAAAACGTGAGGAACAATGTGTACGTTTGTAGGAATAATGTATTTTTCAACACACTCAGTCGTAAAGTGGCTTTTATTACATCGATTTTAGGTGCACAATTCAGTGTATTTAATACGTGTGCTTTTTACTTTGCATTTCCGCACTAGTGTGGAAAAGTGCGCCACAGATAACTATAATAATATACTTACAAGTCAGGTGTGCGCTTTTTTAAATCTCAGCGTAGATCTTTCATGTCTTTTTATGCCTAAAGTGAATAAATAAACTGAGTAAATGAATAAATTATGATAAATTATAAATTTCATCAAATTATGAATTTGTTGTTCATTTGTGTTCCAGATATGAATATATTCGAATTGCGAAGGCACGGTGTATGAAATAAAATCAGCGAGCCATTTTTCACAAACATTATCTACTTAGACATAGAAGGGAGCTAGGTAGCTATACTATGCAATAACATCATAATTATTATCTACAGATTAAGTTTTAACTTGATTTAGAAGATAGAATATTTAGATCATTGAGCCGAGCCGATTCACACAAACAAGCGAGGTATGTTCAAGGTGAACTTTAAGTCGAATGTTGCCAGCTGACTGACTTGTCCGGGCGGCGGGACAATTTATTTTTTATTTTATTTTATTTATACGGAAGAACAAACAGTTACACATTATACATAACATAATATCACGCCTGTATTTCCCGAAGGGTTAGGCAAAGGTGTACTGCTAAAGTACCACACACATTTCGTCACTAGTCATAATTATATTATGTCATTTGTATGGCTGTAGGTACTCTAAGGGCCCGATCACACGTACCACATCGAAACTACAACGACACCACGTTGACGGGCGTTAATTTGTGTGAAAATGAATAGTCTATTCACACGGACCGCATTTAGCTGTCAAAATCAACCAACCACATCAAGGCAACGACACAGCCACAACGCAACCACAACGTTGCGTTGACGTGACAACACTGTCACAGATGGACTCGATCTGTCTGCAAACATTAGCCACAACGTAACTACATCGCAACTACTAGTGACAACGCAACCACATCGAAATTTTGGAGTTACCACAACGCAACTACAAGAAGCTGTAACGACACTATTCACACGTAACCACTGCTTTTCCACATTTTGTCGCTGCGGTATGGCGTGGTTATGGTACGTGTGTTGGGGCCTGTGCCATCTACAACGCCACACATGCGAACTACGCATCAAAGTCCTGACGTCACTCAAATCCTACATCGCGCAAGCACAGTTTACCGCGCGACTGGCATAAACAAGATGTAACATAAATAACGCACAACCTCTTAAGGGGTCATTGTACTCATAATTATCAATAACTTTTACTATGGGACCAAACCTGATATCGCGAAATAAAATCTGCTGTTCCATACATATAAGATCTCATAACTCGTCAAAATGTAGGGAACAGCTGTTTTCTTCTTTCGTGATTTTAGGTTTGGTCCAATAGCAAAAGTTGTTCATAATGAAGAGTACAATGACCCCTTAAGAAGTTGTGCGTTATTTATGTTACAACTTCTATACAACAACCCGACGTCAACCGTCGGGCAGTTGCCCACCAGACACAACACCCGTCTGGTCGGAGAATCCCCCCTTTTCTATGGAGGATGAGTGAACTTTACACCCTGTTCCTCATGTCTCTATAGGCCCATATTGTCATCATTTTCAAATTTCTGAATCGCACTGAGGTATGCTGTCAGGAAACCTAATTCTGGGGTAAGCTCCCCTTTGAATGTGTAAAACAAAGTCGCTTTCCGCTTCCTGTCTGTCCATATGTATGCTTAGAAGTCTTTAAAACTACGCAACGGATTTTGATGCGGTTTTTTTAATACATAGAGTGATTGAAGAGTAACATTTGTATGTTTAGAAAATGCCACGCGGGCGAAGCCGCAGGCAGCAGCTAGTTAAAGAATGAGAATAAAATAGTTAACAACTAAAGCAGTTAATAAACCAGTATTTAGCGGAGAGAAAATAGCCATAAAGGTTTGTTCTTACAATTTCCCTTGGGATCTAATGAATCGTTTTATTTGAGTGCTAAAAGTATAATTACCTACAGGAATAATGGACGGAGCTTGTCGAGTACTGTGATTGTGATAGTTGAAAATACGTAACTGAAAGCCGGTCTAGCGACACGATACTTAATTAACCTTTTAATTATTTTCCAGTGGGACATAAATACACGGTCGAATCCTATCTAATATTATAAATGTGTCGGGATAGGTTCAGACGTCAGAAGTAATACTCAGATATGGCAATACAGAAATCTATTTCAATCGAACAATCAGTTATTTTAAATCGAGAGAATATAGAAATGAAATAAAATTAATTAAATAACTAATAATGGTATTGGCGGTCACATAGGGCAGAACTGACTGTCAGGGACAGTGGTCCATGCACCCACCGCAATAAGGATAGTACTAATTTGTCGGAGACACCGTTCCACATCCAATAACCGGGAAGTACTGACTGTCGAGAGACAGTGGTCCGTGCACCAAGACACATCCGTTCAAAATGCGTACCGACTCATCAGCGCCTTATAAAGGCGATCCGCTAGTGGGGGGTAACGTTACAATATTTCACTCAATTGACTTCAAGTCTTTTAAGTCAAATGACCGAAAGAATGAATGATTTGTCTATGGTGCACGTTCCACTAGCGCCATCTAGTTGCCGCCTCTCACAGCTGTTAAACAATGTGGCTTCCGTCAAATGCGATAGTAAGTTTGTTTGTTTGTTTGTTACCTCTTCACGCCTAAAACACTGAACCGATTATACTGAAAATTCGCATATACGTTGTCAGGTGTACAGGAACGGACATAGCGTACCTTGTACTACATAATTAAAACATTTGGAATATTGGTTTGCATTGTTCCAATCGTTTCCTCATTAAGAACCAGAGAAAATAAATTGCATTAAAATAGAACAAAAATATTTATGATAAATTCTTATGCTAAGTTGTGACCATTAAAACCAAAAGTTTTAACATCTGAGGTTTTACTGGAACTCAGGTGTTGTTAGTAACGGGCTAAATACAATAGAAAATTGAATTTTGGTGCGGGCAACTAGCGCAAGAATTCTCGTCAGGTAAATGAATACTTCATTAGATATTATGATAATGGGAGCCAAGATTGTAATAAAACAGCAAACTTGTTCAGTGCCGCCTTTAGTAAATTTTGTTACCACCTTTCCTTACCATAATCACTCTTAGGATCACAGCTTAGGATTGTTAATTTATTTTTAAGAAAACTTACAGCTAAACAGATACATTGAGTAATAGCTTACACAAAAATATGGCCAATTACAAGTTTTCACATGTAGTCTATAACCATATGAACAGAAAATTGATAGTAGACCTATATATCATGGCGTAAAAATGATTGAAATCGATTCAGTTCCCTATTCTGAACAAACTATATTCAGGTTTTGCATATACTAAAAATAATGTTGTCTAAAACACAAAACAGAGAATTGACTATTTAGGGCCGGCGCTCACTGCTGCGGGATGCTGTGGCATGACGCGACGCGCCCCGGCATGCCGCGGGATGCTGCGGCATGGCATGACGAGTCATACCGTTTCATTCCACGGGTTGCCGTGGTACGCCATTTCATCTCTCGAGACGTATGGGTCACTTTGTGTCGAGGAATTATGATTGCTAAGCTAGTTGAAATAAGGTTGTAACTGTGCAGCGGTCATTTCGGTTAATGGGGCGCAGTCCGGTCGATACGCGGGGGCAAGGGAGGGAGAAGACTGGGCTTTCAGCAGAATGTCATGGCATGCCACGGGATACTACGGGATGCCACGGCATGCCACGGCACGCCGCGGCATTCCAGAGCACAACCTGCCATGCCACGGCATGCTACGGAACGCCGCGGGATGCCGCAGCACAATCTGCCGTGCCATGCCGGCAGTGAGCGCCGGCCCTTATAACGCTAAAAGAAGCTATTAGATAAGATTCTCTTCAATTGAGTAACACTACTATTCAAAATGTCGATATCAGCTTCCTGGCAGGTTGCATTGGACATACGACTGCACACACGTACAGTACACACACGTACACGTTGCAGTATAAAACTGATTTACATCCGTCACTTCACACTTTCAGGTTCAGTTGAAAACCAGCGTCAGGCACTAGTTATCTGGCATTTTTTGCTGAACTGGGACTTTTTGGCGCAGCCGTGAGGCACACTTTACTGCTAATTTCTTACATCGTATTTTTACACTTTTTACTTGTTTGATTTTTTTTTCTTTATTTTTTGATCTACTGTATATTAGATTGTGTGCCTTTTAGTCTGTGCTAAATAAATGTATTTTCTTTATTTTTTTTCTTTTCTTTCATCATGTACGATGTAATGTGATGTTTAAGAAATATTTCGTCCAACTAGCTGACTTTATCATCGGTACCTACTTGACAGAAAGTTTGAAACTCGTGGGCACTCAGGGGTAAATCGTAAAAGTTAAATGTTGTTTTAGGCAAGTTTTGGGCTTTAAAAAGTTAGATTGCCAGAAAGGAAACTGCCTACTTTTAAGATAAATTACTGTTAAACCCTAAAAGTCAATAATGGTTGTACTAAATGTGGATTTAAGAACAGGTGGGACTCGAAATCACGACCGTTTTCACCGTGAACTTTTGATGCGAAACTACATCAATGCAGCGTTCGACGTGGCTCTACGCAAACGTCCCATTTTTTTAATAATAAAATATTTCTAGACAAATTGCTCCACGTCAGATAGGCTTTTTTTATTATTTAGGATAGGTTTGCTCTTGACCTTAGTCTAGGGCAAAGATGACAAATACAAAGTCAACGATGGAGTGAGCTTACCCAGAAGAAGCCTGTTCACTCTAACTTTGAAGAGATTAGGGTTGTATGCGTTCGGAAACACAGACGCAGGTAGAGAGTTCCAATCTTTTGCTGTGCGCATTATAAAAGACATTTGGAAACGCTTAGTGCGAATTGGTGGAATAGCAACAAGGAATAGATGGTAACCTGCAGTGCGTCTAGATGTCCGATAATAGACGGGGGCTGGTGTCATGAGGTCGTGGAGTTCTTGGGCACATTCACCGAAGTACAATCTATAGAAGACCGACAAGCAGGCAACCTTGCGGCAATGGGCCATGCTGTGAAGATTGGCATTGGCAATTATTTTAATAAAATAATGGCAATAATTATTTTTGGTACTTAAAGGATTACTTGTATTCTTTTCATCTTGTTTCCATCTTTTCAGTTCATGTTTTTGCAGTCGGGTTTTATGTTTTTTTAACTAACTTTTTTTTATTTTATACTTTTTAGATAGGATTATAAGACGGTAAATTAGGTTATACGAGTATACTCACTTACAATCGGGTGATAACGACCTCTTACTTACTCACTCCAAAAGTTCGGGATTTTTTTTTATCATTCCTCATTTAAATTACTTATAAACATATAATAAGTATATATTTTTGTAATCATCTTTTAAAACCCTTCATTTTGATACCCCACTCGATAGGCTTGGGAGATATTTTTTGTTCGAAAACAAACCTTTTGGCGCCAAAAATCCGCCAATCAGATTTTTAATAATTTTAATATACCATAGGACACTCGTGCAATAAAGACGAACCTAACGACATATCACTCATCAAAATCGGTTCAGCCGTTTAGTAGTTACGAGGGAACATAGGGACAGACATACTACAAAAACCACACAGATTGAGTGGACTTGTCCAGTCAGTGTACGCATTTGTCAGTAGTCATGCAGCTGAGCTCAAGGATTCAACGAACAATACCAAAGAATAAATAAATAAACTTTTTAACACATTTTAATGTTTATTGTGTCTAGCAAGTTATAGAAAACTGTCGTAGTTGTAGGTAGGTACATCTTATGATAATGTACCAAGTTCACTCGTCAAAGACGCAGACAAAAATAACAGTAATTCTTGTAGTTGGCTCCCAAACTTGGAGCAATAACGCCTTATACTTACTTAACTAGTTTAAGTAACTTTATACATAAAGAGTGCCAAAAGTGTTGAACACGAATCCTTTAGGCTGTGTTTAGAAAGCGTGAGGAGGCGGGGCGTTACACAGTCACGACGTATCAAAAAGGACAAAAAAGATACGGCCGTATAATGAGAGCCTATCGTTTGACACGTCAATCTATACGTCACTGACACACTGCAAACATTTCTAAAACACCTCAATATTATTTTACTGAAAAGAGGGCGGGCCGGGGTGGGCGGTAAAAACGCAGTGGTAACCCAGTGATAACGGCCCCGACTTGAGAGATGTAGGTCGTGGGTTTTCTGAAATTAACTCAGGCAGGTTTTCTGAAATTAATTTCATCACCACAGCTTTCAAAACGGTGAAGGTAAAAATTGTGTGGAAACTGGCATTTTCTAGAACCGGAAATGCGAAGACTTGTGACATTTACCTACTCGCACTGGGCCCGCGTGGTGTACTACGGCCCACTCCCTCTCACAGAGCGGAGGGCTGCGCTGGGGGGACATTATAGGCGATTATGCAAAGACCCAAGGTAAATTATATAATAATAGCTCTAGCTAGACTTCCTATACAAGTCAGTCACACAAGAAACTTTGTTCAAAAAGAATGGCGGCGTGCAATACATTAAAATATTTTAACTCAAATTGTAACGTCTTTGTGTGACATACGGCTTATTGTATTCGCCACTTATTCTTAAATATATTATACTATACGCAATTAAACAACGTTAAGCCGTTGGACCAGGCTGTCATTCGTGGATCTTTTACAGTCATTACGGGTCGTCAGAAGCCTGAAAGTCTGACAACCAGTCGTATTACCGGGTATCGTATTACCCAGTAACTGGGTTTTGGAGGTCAGATAGGTAGTAGCTCCATGTAAAATACTGGTATTTAGCTGCAACCGGGTAGACTGGAAGCTGACCCCAACATGGTTGGGAAAAGGCTAGGCAGATTTTGATCGATATTGAGACTTGAGATTTGAGAAAATTACTCTGAAACTAAGTTCAGTTAATTTGACACAAAACTTATTTTTGTATTGATTTTTGCTCCCATGGCAGCTTAATAATCGAATGTTGAGTTTTAGTTGTCGTCCAAGTCCTGGTTTTAATACTCTGGTGTCACTTGTTCAGAGCGATGATTGGGAAATCCGTACCTGGGTGACTTTTTCGTTCCTGTTCAAGTTCCTGCCATGGAGCCTGGAATTGTATACGGTCATAGTTTATTTAGTATAAGTACAGTCTAAACTAGACACAAGAATCAGAACAAGGACAAAAACGCGTCCGTCTTTATGCATCCTTGTGTCCTTATCCTTAGCAACACGAACAAGGTCACTATATTATATAGATAATGCACTATACACACAACCTGTTTATCGCTTTGTTCGCACAGTGCTTTCACTGCCCATGTGCGCCAAGATGAAATCTTGTGCGCGACTACATTCTCGAGATCAACAAGTCTTGAAATTGTAAAGCCGGTTTGAAATGTGTCGCGCCTAGTACTACAGTATATTACGAGTACTATTTCCTGGAACCAAGAAGGTTATAGTACACTGGGAAAAATCTGCCAAGTACCTTTCTAGACTTATCCTAGGCTATCATCTATGTTATGTATTATTCTTTCCACTTACAGCATTTTATTTATCGTCTCTTTTTACAGGATTATTTCATAATTAATTTTGATCGTTCTAATAGGTATTTCATTAAAGATACTCATTATAATAATATTTTACATAAACTTTTTTAAATATTTTTTTGTAAATGTGGGAACGTTGTAGGCTTAATATACCGTAGATTTGTAGACCATTTTCTATATTATACGCGGTACTTGTTAACTGTCCTCCCATACCTATTAAAACTGTAATTAACTCGCTAAAATGTATATTTTAAGACCTTTTATGTACCTATGTTCACAAATAAAGTTTGATTTGATTTGATTTGAATGATAAAACATTGTAAAAGCCCTTGATCAATAATGACGGGCCTACACTGTCCTCCCGAGTTCGTTATTGCAAACTTTCGGCACTGCATTATTCGGCGTAGCATATTTCGAAGACACGTAGCGGCTCTGTCCTCCCATACGTATTGACATTGTAATTCGAATACATTGTAAAAGCCTTCGAACAATAATATTGATCAATGGTAAAAGTCAATTATTTTTTAAAAGAGTAACCGTGGAGTTTCTTGCCGGCGCGGCGCTACTCCATAGCAAGCGACTCCTACTACAATTGGAACCGTGCACCTAGCGTCTTCTGTCATAAGTGCCCATGTAGGTTTATATAAAATATTTATTTTTATTTTGATTGATTAACAGCGTCCTCAATACATAGAGTCGACTCCCCGCAGTTCTAGAGCTCGTCGTGCTACGGCCAGCGGGTCTACCCCAAAGAGTTAATTCGCAGCATCGGCCGAATGTTCGGCCGTTTTATAACTGCCATAGTTTCCTTTTTTGACTTTGAATCCATAACCGACTTTAAGTCACATTTTTGACTTTGGCTTATCTCTTTGACTGGCGTTTTTTTTTCTTTCGCCGTAGTCAGTCACAGTTAACCGTAGTCAAGCAACGGCCGAACATTCTGATTTATACAACATTCGTTTTTGTTTATACTAAACCTCTTAAGGGGTCATTGTACTCATCATTATGAACAACTTTTACTATGGGACCAACCTTGAAATCGCGAAAAAAAAATCAGCTGTTCCTATCAGACGTTACATTTAAGTTCGCTGAACTCGTCAAAATGTAGGGAACAGCTGATATTTTTTTCGCGATTTCAACTTTTTAGTTTGAACTCGTAGTCAGAGGTTAGAGGATTATATCCAGGATAAGAATGCTTGAAAACATGCTGATCCAGCTCCATAGGACAATCTAAAGTCTAGACAAAATCAAATTGGTTGTTACTTTGTAATTTTTTTACATTCTGTGATTACATAACTCACACACTGAATTATTATTTGTTTTTTTTTTTAGGAAAACATTTACTTTTACGATGTTTGTAAATATGTGAACACCATATTATGTATCTATCTCATAATTGGTTATTTTTCATTGCTTCATTTTTAATTATTTTTACCTATTGTGTTATAGTAATTTTATTTTATTCTAGGTGTATCGTCTTCACATAATATATAATCCTAAAATCTTATAATTAATGTACATAAACAAAATATTGTAAAACATTTTTAAAAGAGTAATGGTGGAGTTTCTTTCCCATTCTTCTCCATACGAAACTACCTTTTGGAAGGGGCAACTAGAATCAATTCTATTTTTTTTGACGTTCAAAAGTGCCTCATAAGTGCTTATTTGAAATAAATAATTTGACTTTGACGTTCATGTCAGTAATGGTTGATGAGCGTATATATGTGCCGCCCACGGCCAAATTTCTTCTAAATATAATGATACTTATAAATTATTTGCGAACGAATTTATACGTATCATAAGCATTCAAGAGCTTAATATTTTTTCCATTTTCAGATCAGAAAAAAATACTTTTCTTTTCGCTGAAAGAAAAATAAATAAATACGAGCCTCATCCTATTCAAATATTTGCCAATGAAAGTATCTATTTTCACAAAATACTTATCGAAAAACATCGTATACGAATATGAATAGGTAAGTACCAAAAAAATTTGACTAAGCCTCTAATATACAGCAATTTTTTTTTTTTATTATTTAGAATGGGTTTGCTCTTGACCTTAGTCTAGGGCAAAGGTGACAGAGACAAAGTCGACGATGGAGTGAGCTTACTCAGAAGATGCCTGTTTACTCTAACTTTGAAGAGATTAGGGTTGTATGCGTTCGGAAACATAAACGCAGGCAGAGAGTTCTTATTATTTTTATTTTATTTTAGGAAAAAATATACTTTTACGATGTTTGTAAATATGTGATTAAAAATTTGTTGTTTTAAAATTATATCAATCGTTTATTATATTAACTGATCATTATATCAAATAAAATTATAGATTCAGTTGTTATATCTTGTAAATATTAGAGATTTTGTAATTATATCAAATATTACTTACCCCCGTATGTGTAATAAACCTTTTTTATGAGAAATGCGAGGACGGTCTAAGACGTCGAGGACTCGTTAGGTTACTGCGTCGATGCTCGAATGTCAAATGATAGCAGAAAGTCCTTTGCTCTGCGGCTGCTTTCTTATCTCTTTATTTAATACTTTAAGTACCTGTGTGTGCAGAGGCGGATTTAATGCCATACGCATTTTCTACTAGTCAAAGTTTGGGTGATTTAGAGAAACAGTGGTAGGTTTCAATTACCAAAAATTTAAGAATAAATCGTCTATGTTTTTTTTTGACATAGAAATAATAAATAAATTTATTTTTGACATAAAAGTACATTTATACAGGGTGACACTTAATTTAAGCATGGAAATAGCCTGGTACAAAATAAATGATCACTGGACCCATGCTAGGAAAAACCTGTGTTCATCAATGCCCCTGTTGCAGGCCGCTGCAGTAATGTACTAATTTAAATATGAAGATACAGCTTACCTATTACGACCTATAAATATAATAATTATAAGTATTTAACTCTTTTTTGGTTTGCCTCCCGGGCTCAGCTCAGCCATGTTCATTGCATTATTTACCTTGTTGATCGGACGAATTTTTCAAACCTATTATGCAATGGATGTCAAAATGAAAGGCATTGTAATTGATTGCCATTTTGTGTGTGGTATGCAATTACCGCTGGAGTCTTTATAATCATAATATTTTTTTTTTGTTGGGTGGGAAATTATCAAATAACTTCTCCCGCTTTGGGCGGAGCGGGAGGGCATGTCAGACTTTAATGACTAAAACCCACCCGTATTCCTTCATTTGCCTGTGTGCCAGGGCCACGATATCCCTTTCGGACAAACTCCCAACCCTGGCAGGTTGGCCCTAACGGACCCAGTCAGTTGGTGCTGACAACTCTTTGAGGCGCGCGTGGAATACAACGCGCCGTCAACCCGGGCCTGGTCCTTATCGGATGGCGAGCTACCCATCGCTCACCGTCCGCAGGCCCGCGCCTACGGTGGCCGGAAATCGGCTTGTGACTTGTGGCGCGAGGGCGCGAACCTTGCCTCTCCCTCACGCGTTCCGCCTCCTCCTTCGCAAGCATAATAAACTATATAAATAGCCTGGGATTAGGTTGCGAATGGTAAAAGTTGACAATCACTCTGAGTAATGCATAAATACAATCTGCATTTGGTTAAACTGGAAGCTAATTTCAACATAGTTACCAACAAAAATGTTTGAAAACAAAGTTATAAATTCATAAGCCTTACAGAGTGGGGTTTTGCCACAGTGTCCCGGGTGAGTTGTAGCTCTTACTGATTATCTAAATGCGTTCCAGCCAACGTCAGGGAAACTCCAACACAAATCGTCGGTTCGCAAACAGTGCCGTGTAACAAAACACAAAAGGTTGCTTAGTCCGCAAATTATGAGGGACTTACTGTCTGCGCCCACTGGCGGCACGGTACGGCAAGGCATTTTTAGGCGACGAGTAGGAATATGACTTAATAGTATAACAATAAAATTGAAATTTTAACGGCAACGAAGCCGCGGTATCCTCAGGCACGCTTCGACGTCACAGCACTTAGGTAGGTAGGTAGGTACATACATACGTACAACAATGTACCTAAAGACAACGCCATGAGACGAGATAAATTTCATACTTTGGGATTTAAAACTTTAACTGAAATTGCGTATGGTTCAGTTTCCATTGGAACTAAAATTATTTTATGACGTTTAGCGATAACTTCTTCATTCATAAATCAACTTAGATATCTTGAGTTTAAAGTTGATAGTTGTATAATTTGCAATTTTATGTATTTATAGCTTCTCATGACGGTTACTTTACTTCACAATTTAGAAACTAAGCAAATACTTTTGCGGTAATATAGAGAGCGGGCGAGCTCGTTTTGAACGCTCTGCAGCACTTTAGTTTGTTGAACTGTGGTGTAAAATTTTGGACAATGTTTTTGTTGTTGTTCATGGCGGGTGACCTACTTATATGAATTTTTCATAGAACGCTTTGTTCATATTAAATTACGTGGACTTATTTGAGAATTGTGGTAGTAGCAATCTAAAATCCGATCCGAACGGTTTATGGATAATAAAAGCTCCCGCAGACAGGCGCGACGCGACACTAGTAGCACCATTTCTGAACTATGAAAACTTTTGGGCTTCTCACGACCCCTAACGACAAAGATCCACGAATGACAGCGGGGACCAACGACTTAACGTACTTTCCGACGCTCGGAGGAGTCTCGGTATGTAAAGATGGTCACCCATCCATGGATCAACCCCGGCAAGCGTAGCTTAACTCAATGGATCGACCCATGCGGCTTGTATTATTTAGCCAGGAACTCCTCCATGTGAGAGGAATATCGTTTATTAACGGCCGAACCCAATAACCTATATATCACCAGTTTCGGCCTACTGAAGATATAAAAATATATCTATCGATGGTTTTAACGTCACAATAATCTAGGAATCATACCGGCCCACGCTATCTACTGATGGGAGGGTGTATCGCCTACAACAGATATCTCTTTGTATGAAAATGCCAAAGTATGCGTCCCAATATACGATTTGTTTGACAGGACAGTACTACATATGGCAGATTTGGCTATTCCCCGAATGGCAGGGATAAACGTAAAGTAGCCAAGCTAAAATGAACTATTTAGTACTTGCAATAATGATCATAGATGTTTTTTTTATTTAAAGTAATAAAAAAAATTAAATTCAAATATCTCGAAAACGGTGCGTTCTAGACAAAAAATAACAGAAATTTAACCCCCCCTTACTAACACCCCCGTGCAAGCACTATTCCAACATGAATTTAAGTTAAAAAAAAAAATAACATTAAGGCGCTAAGGTAGCCCGCGAAATTCAAATTTTATTACGTTTTTTGCAATTTGCAGGTCAGTAACAGATTGTATTTTGATTCGCGGCCATAACAAATATGGCTCTACAGAATTATATCTTAATCCAGTAACTTATTTAGAAGTAAGAAATAAAGAAGTTTTAATATAACCCTAATTACACATGTTGTTTTTTAAAGTGATGTTGGTTATAATGGAACGCACGGGAGAGCGAAGTAGAGAAACCTACTTATTGTTTTCGTTAGATAGATAGCCTTTATCAATGATTGTGAGACGCCATCCGAGCATAGATATAATTATACTGTCTGTCATCAATAGCGATCTGTCTTTAACTGAAAATAAGTTATTGGGTTCGGCCGTAAAACTACGTGATAATAAACGTTATCTTTCAACTACGTAGTAATGTTATCATTAATCACTACTAAACCGATCACAAAGCACGTATTTTTTGCTTAGAACCAAAACAGTGCAGAAATCTTGTATGAAATCTCATTGCTGCACTGTTATTCAGTGCAACAATGAGATTTCATACAACATTTCTGCACTGTTTTTATTTTTTATTTAGATATAAACTTACCACAGAGGTTTAATGTATTCCATTAGGTTTAATATAAAAGCCAGTATGTTTTTGATCTAATGCATCCAGCATTAGATCAAAAACATACTGGCTGAAAATAAAAATCGGATGAATAAAACCGATTTGGAGAAAAACTTTGTTTTCATTAACTTGAGTTTTTATTTTGAGTAGGTATATTTAATCACGTTAATAGATTGGTAGTTGAATGAAAAGTAGATTACGCACCTTGCTAAAGTGAGTAATTAATGCACTCGTGCTAATTTAGTGCCCTCGCATACGCTTGGGCTCCAACATAACACTCGTGCATTAATAATTCACTATGCGCTTGGTGCAAAATCTACTATTATAGACCTCACCGTTTTCTTCTGGCACGGCAACGGCAGCGGCTTGGCAACGGCATAGCTAAGATGTAGTAATCCTATGCACGCGTTTCTTGCACTTTCCGAAGAAAGTGCGGCGATGTTGCTCGAGAAATCTTTCTACTTTCTTCCAACTTCCGTGCCGGCGTCGTGTCGTTACCGCCACCGTGCCGGCCACTGATAAATCAGTCAATGAACGTCATGTGTAACACGAGGCACTTAAAATAAAATAGCATCGATACAGTGAAAATTCACTCTTGTTTACCGTTACGAGCACGTTAAAAGTGTGTGTATGTGTCATAAAAATCTATTGTAGTGGCCTATTTCACCACTCTGGTGTGATTAGCTTGTATAACGGTAAGTTATTGTTACTTTTATAGACGTATGTATGCCTTTGAGTTTTCTGAACGGTTGGTTAGAGGTTTCAGTCAATTTGAACGGAAGTCCCTGTATGGCTTTTGCCCACGGCTTCGCCCACGTGGAGGTCCGAAATAATCCCACGGGAACATACTATCGGGAAAAAAAGTACCTTATGTCCTAACCCAGGTCGTGGTCTACCCATGTGCCAAATTTCATCCAAATCTGTTCAGTCGTTTTAGCTCGAAAGCGTAACAAACAAAAAACGCACTTTTGCATTTTTAGTTAGGATTAGGATTTATTAAAGAACAACAACAGCGAATAATTATGTAATACGAGTACATATTGAACACCGGTTTACAAAAGTATTTAGGAAAGGTATTACTACACTAATGTATACACAAAGTATAGACGTATTCCACATTGAGCACCCGTGAGCAAATGGCACCTGAGATATTCCACATACGGCACCTATCGATATATTTTGCAGGTGCCATTAGTGGATTAATTTGTTATTTTAAATTCTATTCCACAAATGGCACCTACGGATCAGTACATACTAGTGTTGGGACGTTTTTTCTGTTTTAGGACCTCAATATCAAAAATTGGATTAAAATCAGTGGAGAGTTTAATAACATGATAAAAACATAACTTCAATGATTTTGCAAAATCAGCCTCGAGTACCAATTGTTAATTGAGAAACAAATACTTTTTATGTTTATTTAGGATTATTTTTCTTCTTAGTAAACTTTGTCATCTCAATGTTTTTTTTTAATATGACACACAATTACAATAACTCAAAGCTGATTTTGACAAAGTTTACTAAGAAGATAAATAATCTTAAATAAACCTAAAAAGTATTTGTTTCTAAATTATATTGGTACTCGAGGCTGATTTTGCAAAAAACAAAGAAATTATGTTTTTATCATGTTATTAAATTCTTCACTCTTTAATCGAATTTTTGATTTTGAAGTCCTAAAAAAGACAAACGTACCAACACTAGTACGTACTGATCCGTAGGTGCCATTTGTGGAATAAAATTTTAAATAAAAAAATATTCCACTAATGGCACCTCCGAAAAATATCGATAGGTGCCGTATGTGGAATACCTCAGGTGCCATTAATTGCTCAGGTGCCGTTTAAGCGGGTGCTCAATGTGGAATACGTCAAAATATGATAGATGTACATACATAACATTAATAGAGGAAAGTCATAGAACAGAAGCTGCTTATAAACTAGAAGTAAACATAACAAAATGACGGCACGGTTGGCGCAGTGGTTAAGCGATTGACTGCTGCGCTGCGTGTCGCGGGTTCGATTCCCGCACGGAACAAATATTTGTATGACCTACAAGTAGTTGTTCCGGGTCTGTCTGTTTGTACGTGAGTTTTAATGTTTGTAAACGCACCCACAATACAGGAGAAATTCCTAGTGTGGGGCAACGTATAAAAAAAAAAACATAGTTAATTAATCATTCTCCTGACTTTATCCCAATTTATTTGTGGTCGGCGCAACATGTCCGTTTCTTCCATATTTCTCTATTAGTTGCCGTGTCGGTAGTCATTCCCTTTCTAGCCACATCATCATTCTCACAGTGCATCGATCGTTTCTTTGGTCTTTCCCTACTCGTATATCCATCCACATGCGTACTTAAAACTTCTCCGGCGTCATTTCCCTCATTCCTCACCGGTGACTGTCTGACTTCCTTACATTAGTCACTGACTGATTAAATCAAGTCAATTAACTTCAATAAAATAAAATACAACAGAATACAATATTAACAGTTTGCGGGGCACTAAATGCCCCCAGACGTAATAACAATAAAGCTTCTATTTGAATGGGGGCAAAGTGTTAAAGATGATAAGAGGCTGATTAATGTAAATTCGTATTGGTGTTCGATAAATATGGAATTAAATGTTCATAATTTCGGCCGAAAGATGTCCACTGCTGATCATAGGCTTCGACCAAGGAGTGGGTTGCCATAATCACCACGCTTGGCAGCGGGTTAGCGATCGCAGTATGTAATGGTGTTAAAATGCATAGAAAATGCTGCTGGCCATTCTCTAGTAAGTCTCTTAGTCGCCTTTTACGACACCCACGGGAATAAATAGGATGGTGCTATTATTTACGTCCGGCCACGCACGGAATAAATGAAATATTATATTTTTATAATACAAATTTTAATCCAAATTATAGCTTTACATCCAAATAATGTCTAGAATATCTAGATTTCCAACTTTATAAATTGAATCAATTTGCTTATCATCGTGAGGAATTAATTACTTTCTCAGTTAGTTTCCAATTCTCTCATTTCAATTAACACGACTAAAATTTCTAATTTGAGTCTCCGCAATCGGCTTTTAAAAGATAATTATTATTAAGATGATCTGTTCTCTGTGTTATGTATTTATTTGTTTTACTCTGAGGTTATCATAATCAGCCTCTATTGCCAACTGCTAGGACACAGGCCTCCTCTCTGTGAGAAGGATTGGGCCGTAATCCACCACGCGGGTCCTGTGCGGTTTGGTAGATGTCACATGTCTTCGAATGTTTGGTCCTAGGACATGCCGATTCCTCACGATGTTTTACTTCACTGTTTTGAGAGCAGTGGTGATGAAATAATGTACACAAATTAAAGCGCCTGCCTGCAACTCGTTAGTCATGGTCGTCTCCACAGGAACACCACCGCTCTACTACTTTAAGGGTAAAACGCCCAATTACCTACACTACCTGGAATTTACTTTCATTTCCGAGACCAAAACGTATTAATTCCAGTTGAGAAATAGGCCAAGGTTGTTTTTTTTAAGGTCGACCCGATTGTGAGAGTAAGGAAGTACCAAATATTGTGAGTACAATAAAATAAGGGGCCTTATTACACAACAAAACAAGATTTATATTTTGACATGGCTTAAACCATGGAGCCAGTTTTTGTAATAAGAACGTAACAGTGATTGAAATACCGTTCTTTATACAAAACTGAAAACTTAGTGCGGTACTAAGTTGTCAGTTTTGTGTTTAGAAACTTTACCATAGTCGGAATAAAGTTCGAAATTCAATAATGGCTCCATATTTTAAACCTGGGTCTGAAGATAAACCTTGTTTTGTAATAAGGGGGTATGTGTTAACTTATAGCGCATTTTCTAGGGCTGTGAATTCGTCAGGCGTGAGCTTCATAAAAATCACAAACATATTAATATTACGGTTGGAAAACAAAAAAAAACCGTTCAACAGCGAGTCGGACTCGTGCACCGAGGGTTCCGTACGTATATTATGATGTTGATGATTTCTGAAAAACCGTGCTATTTAGAGACATAGTTTTATTTTTCCTGTAATCTTTATCACATAGAATAATTTCAGATTTTTATCTGTTTTTACATTTTTCATCAAAAGCCGGAAACTATGCTGCCTAAAAAAAATGTTTGAGAATGTGCAAACAGAATGAAAGAAAATACGTTTATTTGCGGTAAACATGACGCAAAAAAGAACATAAACACAAAAATAGGAAAAGGTTGGGGGAAACATGCGTCACATCCACGCAAAACGGCTATCGCTCAGCATTGTGCATTGTGTTGTATTGGTTTGTGTTGAACAGCGCTCTTTCATATGATATCCCACATGCCCTAGTTTTAATTACTTTCTTGTTTGCAAAATAGTTGGACAAACGTCATCTAAAACCATTCTAAATTCCAAGTTGATAGCATTAGTAGTTCTTGAGATATCCAGGTGTGACAGACATACAGACAGACTGTCTCACCATAAGGGTTCCTTTTCCCGTTTTGGTACGGAACCCTAAAAATGTAACAAAGCTTGTTTAAAAAGCAATAAAGGCCCCTCGCGATATTCCTTCAAGATCATTGGAGCGGAGCGGTCAATGAAAACGCTTATGCTGAAAAGTGGACCGTGTTACAGGATCAAGGTAACATCGACCTTGAAACAACGTAATAAGACTCTAATTTGTAAGCAGGTCATTGCGTGACCATTTCGAGTAGACGCACACTCAACTTTTCGTCGAGATAAGCAAAGGCTCATTTTTATTAGATACGAAACAACTACGGCATTCGGACGATTTCTGTTGGGTATGAGAGAAGGGAGCTCTTTGTATGAGCTCCTGTACTCCGGAATAGTTTTCGTGATGAGATAAAAATTCACTGCACAATACCTTCACAATGCCAACGATGTTATTAAAGCTCGCACCTTTATGTCATTTTCTTCGTGTAAGTAGGTACAGGCGGCCTCATAAAGGCATTTTTGTGGCTGACTGTACTTTTTTTTTTTTAATCTTTATTAATAAGGGGTTTTTATCCACACGGATACGTCAACCCTATTGTACCTTATACTCTATTAGCTGCTGCCCGCAGCATCGCCCCAGTGGCTTTTTCTAAACATATAATCCTTCCTCTTGAATCACTCTTTCTGTTAAAAAAACCGCATCAAAATCCGTTGCATAGTTTTAAAGATCTAGGCATACATAGGGACAGACAGGAAGCGGGAAGTTTCTTTATCAATGCAAAATTTGAACAGGATATATCTGGTAGAATTTGCGTGATGCTGGAACGTGCATTCATAGAGAAATTCAAACATAATGACATATTGCTCATCCCCCGTGGCAAATAGCGTGATAATATAAAGCCTACCAATTGACCAGGCTTATATGGAATATGTATGCAAAATTTGAACAGAATCTATGCAGTAGAATTTGCGTGATGCTCTAACATACATTCAGACGAACAGATAAATAGACAAAAAATATTCAATGTGCATTTTTGACTTCGCTACGATTTTATTATATGTGTAGATTTACACACAACTTTACACTTGTAATTATACTATATTTTACTACACTACTATCCACCACCACTATGTATGAATACTATGAAAATAGAAAAGATAATCACCGCCTAGACTTCTGCATTAAACCACAAAATTTAGTTCTTTCTGATGTATGATTTCCCAAAATTTTTTGGATAAGTCCAACATCTCACATGTTATTCATGAAAATTCAGGAAAGATTCCCTCATTCTTGTTTTTAGCACATTCCATCAGCAATTTATGTTGCACATCTTCAATTTTATTACATATAGGCGATACCTGCTGCTGAACCTGCTTGAAATTAAATTTATCTTGGTCCGTGTGCAATATTGCAATTAAATGAAAGAAAATTTATAACTCATTTTAAAAGTAAATTTTGCAAACAATTACAAGTTCGAGGATTATACCCAAGATAAGAATGCTTGAAAACATGCTGGCCCTGCTCCACAGGACAATCTAAAGTCTAGACAATATCAAACCGGTTGCTATTTTTTCATTGTATCTACCTATAATTTATTATTTATATGACATCATCATCATCATTTCAGCCGAAAGACGTCCACTGCTGGACATAGGCCTCCCCTAACCATATCTCGGGGGTTTGCCATCCCCGGGCATCGGGAGTCGCAAGCCGATTTCCGGCCACCGTAGGCGCGGGCCTGCAGACGGTGAGCGATGGGTAGCTCACCGTCCGATAAGGACCAGGCCCGGGTCGACGGCGCGTCGTATTCCACGCGCGCCTCAAAGAGTTATCAGCACCAACTGACGGGGTCCGATAGGGCCAATGCCTGCCAGGGTTGCGAGTTTGTCCGAAAGGGATATCGTGGCCCTGGCACACAGGCAAATGAAGGAATACGGATGGGTTTTAGTCAGTAAAAGTCTGACACGCCATCCCGCCCCGCCCAGAGCGGGAGAAGTTACTTGATAATTTCCCACCCAAAAAAAAAAAAAAAGTGGGTTTGCCATAATCGCCACGCTTAGCAGGCAGGTTGGCGATCGCAGTATGGTGTTAAAATGCGTACAGAATGCCGCTGCCCATTCCCTAGTAAGTCCCTTAGTCGCCTTTTACGACACCCATGAAGGACCCGGGAAGAAATGGGAAATTTTTATGACATAGATTTTACATTCTGTGATTATCATAGAGGCACACAGTGACCTATTACTTATTTCTTTTAGGAAAACGTATACTTTTAAAATGTTTGTAAATATGTGAGCTCCATGTATCTATCACATAACTAATTTGTCTGTCATTGCTTCATTTTTTAACCTCCGACGGAAAAGAGAGGTGTTTTAAGTTTGTAGTGTTTATCTGTTTATCTGTGTGTCTGACTGTGGTATCCGAGTTTGTTTTTGTTTTTGTTTGAAATGTGTGTTAATCGAGAGTGTTCTTAGCTTTGTTTCAAGAAAATCTGTTCAGCCGTTTGAAGAGCATAACCTCTTTTCTAGTTGATGAAGAGATATAACCAACTTCCACAGGTATGATTGAATCGAATTTTGAAATCATGTCAATTGGACAGGTTGTCAATGACATTGCACGATAACCTTGACTTGATGCGGAGGCATCACCAGGGTCTTGCAGGATAGCCAACCCACCTGAAGAACTTCTCAACGGTGTATGGCATCTACCTTGTGTTTGGGCTCATACGATGCGTTTTTACGAGCACATGCTAATACAAGCTAAGCGGTTCATTCATCATCATTTCAGCCGAAAGACGTCCACTGCTGGACATAGGTCTCCCCCAAAAGGAGAGATTTGCCATAATCGCCACGCTTGGCAGGCGGGTTGGCGATCGCAGTATGGTGTTAAAATGCATAGAGAACGCTGCTGACCATTCTCTAGTAAGTCCCTTAGTCACTTTTTACGACACCCACGGGAAGAAATAGGGTAATGGTATTGACTAGACTGTAGATCTGTAGACCATTTTCTATTTTGTTAAGTACTTGGTACTTTTGACGGGCCTACGCTGTCCTCTCATACTTACATACATACATTAACACTGTAATTTAAAAACCACGTAAAAGCCATTTTTTTTTAAAGAGTAACCGTGGAGTTTCTTGTCAGCTCTTCTCCATAGGAAACGACCAATTGGAACCATGCACCTAGCTTCTGACGTTTCATAAGTGCCCATGTAGGCTTATGTGAAATAAAAATATTTTTGATTTGATTGATATTCTTTGCGCCCGGCACCACACAGGACGAGCTAAGCGGTAAGGGTCATAATAATCTACAGGTTACTCTAAATGTAAACATTTTGATTAAATATCGAAGTTCAACAATCGATAAAATTCGGCCACATTATCGGTTGACTAGTAGTAGTATATAAAGTTAAAAAACACGAAATAAAAGTTAAATAAAAAATTTAAAAACCCCCAACACAACCGAAAACCTCTATAAAGTCATATAATTTTCAACAACCTTCGTTTCATAATATATTCGCTGTCAATTTGTGTAATAGATTGTTTTTCAGGTGTTTTGTCATTCACTTTGCCTCGCAGCCACGGGAAATAAACTGGGTCATCATAGCAAGTGAACAATGAACGAACGAATATTATAATTGCTGGTTTTTAGGGTTCCGTACACAAAGGGTGCCAACGGGACCCTACTACTAAGGCTCCGCTGTCCGTCCGTCTGTCACAAGGCTGTATCTTTTCAACCGTAATAGGTAGACAATTGAAATGTTCACACGGTGTGTTTCTACTACCATGGCCGCTATAGCAAGAAATAATAAGAAAAATATTTTGTATTTATTTTATTTTACCATACAAGAAACGTGATTTTGTCGTCGTTATAAAAAAATATGATATGTAGTGTTAAATATTTTACGGGGCTACGGAACCCTTCGCATGAGAGTCCGACTCGCACTTGGTCGCTTTTTTTCATGGTTTAACCACACCTTTGAAGTAACCAATTGTATAAAGTATAGAAACAATGACGTGATGTCGACGAACACGTCTACCACAAAATATGGCCTATAAATAAAATAAAACAAAGAGAGTCGAAAAACTCTTCAATCGCGATTGTTATAACAACTTAAATGGTTTTCAATCAAACGTTTGTAAAATGTACGAGTATAATAACAAGTTATGGCGTCCATTGTGAGACGGCAAAACAAAACAAAACTACACTTGAAAGTCGTAACCGGCGTAATAAAGGAACAATAAGCTTGAAGGTTTTACCCAGTATGAAAGGTTTTGCTCGACGGGAAAAATCGTTGAACTATCGCATTTAAGGGGCGTTAAGCTCTTAACATGGGAACTGGTCCTGATTAGCGTGTACGGTCACTCGGGTGCCTCATCAAATCGCCAATGTCACGTTGGCACGTTTTATAACGCCTTTATTACATCACTGGTGTTTTTCCTTTTAAACTGAGAGACTTACGCTGCGTTCAGACGACACGCGCCCGCTATGCGTACACCACGCGCCTGCTAGGCGCACGCCACGCGCTCGCTACGCGCACGCCACGCACCCCACACCACCCAATTTCAGTATTATGACACATCAATAGATCTCAAATTGCATTTATCGAAGTCGACCCACACACGACACGCGCCCGCCTCTCGCTTTTTTTTTTTTTTGGGTGGGAAATTATCAAATAACTTCTCTCGCTCTGGGCGGAGCGGGCGGGCGTGTCAGACTGTTACTGACTAAAACCCACCCGTATTCCTTCATTTGCCTGTGTGCCAGGGCCACGATATCCCTTTCGGACAAACTCGCAACCCTGGCAGGCATTGGCCCTAACGGACCCCGTCAGTTGCTGCTGACAACTCTTTGGGGCACGCGTGGAATACAACGCGCCGTCGACCCGGGCCTGGTCCTTATCGGACGGTGAGCTACCCATCGCTCACCGTCCGCAAGCCCGTGCCTACGGTGGCCGGAAATCGGCTTGCGACTCCCGACGCCCGGGGCGTCTCCTGCGGCGACTAGGGGCGCGAGGGCGCGAACCTCGCCTCTCCCTCACGCGTTCCGCCTCCTTCTTCGCAAGCATTACTGCTTCGCAGAAGGAGGTGACAGCCTCCCATGCACTCTCGCTCCGAACCATGGCCCGGACCAGGGCCGGACGCGAGAGATCGCCGCCGCCGATCGCCTCCGTGAGGACACGGCGGTGCTCCACCCAAGCCGGGCAGACCTCCACCGTATGCTCCACCGTGTCCTCCGGGCGATCCACACAGTGGTGACACCAGGGCGTTTCCTCCCGCTTTATCCTGAACAGGAACCTCCCGAAACAACCATGTCTGGTGAGGACCTGCGTCAGGCAGAAAGTGAGGACGCCGTGACGCCTCTCTAGCCACTCCTCAAAGAGAGGACTTATCGCCACAATTGTGGCGTGCACAGCGCTGGGTTGCGACAATCGCACTCTCCATGCCGCCATGAGATCCCGCCGGAGCTCTGTCCACTGTGCCGTGATTTCTCGCGGCAGAGACACACGCCTGGGCACAAGGCGCTTCGGCTAGTTCCGTATTGACTGTAGTCAAGAGCGTTTTTTTAATTAAATAATAAGTAGTATAAGTGGGTGCGAGGTGGCCGCGTGGCGTGCGTGGATTTCGCGCGTGGTAAACGCGGGTGCAAGGCGGGCCCAACGCGTGTGCGGAGCGGGATTATCTGAACACGGCCTTACTTCGTGTTCACTTACTGCGCAACGGTAGCTTCTGCGCAGCACGAGCAGTACCTACTAGATATCTCATCTCTTACTAATTATTTCGTTCGTAACTCCACTGAGATTCAAGTACACGTTTGAGTTGATAAACCAATGCTTTTAACTGTAATGTTACGTAGAAATGTCGAAACAGAAATCTGGTCTAGAATATGTAGTATTATATGAAGCGAAGAATTTTTGATATCTCATTGGCATTGTCTAGGATCACTGCTACTAAGTAATGAATCCTGCTTTAATATTTTGTACTGTTATTATTAGCCGCCTTCAAAAAACTTATAAAAAATACGTAGTGCAGACTAGATTTCTGTTTCGACGTGTAGTTTTTGAAGGTGTTTTTTCATCAATATATTTATTCTATTTTATAGAACACAATTTTGTAATTAGAGATACAGATTCATGTGTTAAAAAATAATTGCTTTGAGGTTTGGTTTTTGTGGTAAGTCAATTAATTTAGCCTGACAAAGTCAATGTGTGTCTAATCTGCGTTCGTAATTTCGTTTCCAAACATGTCAACAAATACGTATTTTGCTGAAAAAATAACTACTCACTCATAACTCAATTCAGTTTTGAGTTAAATTATTTTCTATCAATAACCTCATCATTCCAAAACCAACTTAATTTACACCGTAATAAAGATATATTTGTTTAAGTTAAGAAAACATCAATTGGAAACAAGAATTTGAATATGGAATAGTGTTAGCACAACGCACGTGTTGAATTGTTGGTTTATGCTGGTGATTATACCGTAACATAGAACGTGAGATCAACAGGAGACACAGACACAGGATACTCAACTCAGTCGTCGTCGACCCCCAAATGTCCTCGAGGTCGATGGAGTGGGGGGATACCTTCACAGGTCGGGGACTGTCGGGTAGTGTCGGAGAGTGGTCGGGCTCCACCTACTATGGAACACAAACTCACTTAATGCCCCAAATACGAGTATAAATAGCTCGCTGAAAGCATGACAGTGATTCCACGAAAATAAACCGTATTGTTTCGGGTTGTCCATACAAATTAGGATATTTGTTGCATAGGTAATTATGTAATTGAATGATTTAATTGTTCACAAATGATAGAGTTTTGGTTTTTAAACGTAAATCAGAATTAATTTGTAAGTGAATTAGCAATGTCTTTGTAACAACATGAGCAGACTTTTAATTAAAACAGTTTACACTATTTCTGTAAGTAAATTTATAGCAAAATAAATGTGGAATATGAAATTATCTAGACTTTATTAACTGACAGTATTAATTATTTATTACCATTATGGTAACTGCGATTCTCATTGAAACACTAACCGTCTTATTAAAAAAAATATTTTCACTTCAGAACCAGGTATAAACCATGGAGCCATTATTGAATTTCAAACTATATTCCGTCTATGGTAAAGTTCCTACTAAAAATCTGACAATTTAGTACCGAACACATTTTTCAGTTTTGTATACAGACCGGTATTTCAATCACGGTTACGTTCTTATTACAAAACTGGCTCCATGGTTTAAGCCATGTCAAAATATAAATCTTGTTTTATAATAAGACGGTTAATGACTAAGTACTGAAACAAAGCAAAATATAAGATTCACCACTTAATTGAAAATTTACTTGAGAAATTTGCTTCCAAGAATTTTCAGACCAACTACGTGATCAAAACAGTTATTTAGTAGTATTGTATTCGAGAACAAAGAGACTGTATCATACCCGGAGTTCGTAGCGAAAGGTGACTCGCAGACACTTGTAGCTCCGAACACGTTCGAACCGCGCGCCCGCTACGCTCCGTGCCCTCGTAGCCTCGTAGCCACGTACTACGCCACCCAGCTACGCGCTACGCCACCCATCTACACTTTCACCGCCCGGCCTTTTCAACCCTCCAAACTCTACAGGTTGTTTCATATTACGACGTTGTTAAGGAATTCATTGCCTTTTAAGGCTTAATAACGAGCCACATAATTTTTTGATTACTTCTCTGTCAGTTCTTTTGGAAAATACCGTGAATAATGTTGTATTTATACTTGTTTTGATTTAGTTAGTTAAACTTTAAATGGCAGATATTTAGATAAATGACTAGCTTCTGCCCGCGAATTCATACGCGTGTGAAATTTCTTGTTCTCTCGATCCACCGCATCGCGTTGCATGGCCCGCCGCGCCCTTACTTTGTTTTTTCGAGTTCTCAATTGCAAATAGAGAAAAAAATATATTTTTCAAATACAAATACATTACACATACACAATCAACATCATCATCAACATCATCTGTTCTTATTTTACATTTTATAACAATATATCGCGGCTTGCGGTTCAACTGGTAAAAATGGTCACGTAAAGAAAAGCATTAGGCTTACTGTCCACGTAAACCGCACGTCATGCGCACGCTATCGGCAATTGACGATAGCTTGCATCTTGCGTAGAAACAATCAGAACAGTGTCCACGGAGCGGCAACGTCGCGTCCGCCTCTCGTCTTGCGTTTGTCATGCGGTGCGCGCGGCAGCATGTTATCGTCATGCGGCGCGCGCGGCAGCATGTTATCGTCATGCGGTGCGCGCGGCAGCATGTTATCGTCATGCGGTGCGCGCGGCAGCATGTTATCGTCATGCGGTGCGCGTGGCGCTCATGTCACTACTCGACCGACTCGCGAGACGATTTTGGTACGTACGTACTTTTAGTCATTCGGTAAAATTATTGAAATCCTACTAATATTATAAACGCGAAATTTTGTAAGTATGGATGGATGGATGGATGTTTGTTACTTCTTCACGCTCAAACGGCTGGACCGATTTTGATAAAATTTTGTATGGAGGTAGCTGACACCATGAATTAACATATAGGCTACTTTTTATCCCAATATTCCCACGGGATCGAGACTTACGCGGGTGAAACCGCGGGGTGCAGCTAGTACAGAATCATCTTCTGATAACTCTCTGGCAGCAACAAACAATCTACGATTTATATTTCTTTCGATGTATGGATGAATCCAGTACATTCTTCGCCTGTTTCGTCGTCTTCAAATAAAGTTGTATGCTATCACATCATCATCATCACTTGACATTTTCCCAAGGAAAAGACGTGCTTTTGCAATGCTACTTAAAAGAAAACTATGAAGTTTTGTAGCGTCATTGACGATTGCATGTAAATAGCGTGGACATAACAAATTTGCAAAATACGCCTATCGTCATCTGTAGGTTGCGTGCATTCGTCAAATAACGCGACCGTGGACAGTACGCCTAAAGCGTTACGCCATGCGTCTTTTGCGTCTTTCCCTCACAGAAATTGTTAATTTCAGACGCGTTTTTAATACAGAGCCATCTAGTATAATTTTTTTATTTTTTTAAATCTAGTATAACTTTATGAGAACTTATACTAGATGGCTCTGTATTAAAAACGCGTCTGTGGGTGGGTAAAACAGGATAATAAATTATGCGAGATAAAAGTAACTTCGAAAAAAAGTCAGTTTCAAGGTCTCAAGTTTCCAAGTCCCAAAAGTTTTTGTTTTTGTTTTAAACCATACGTGAGAAGGAACGGGGGTTCCCCGACCGCACATGTTCTTTTTATTTCAGTTGTAGTGATTTTGATCCACTTTGAGAGCCTGTACTACCTCAATGGCTTAGCATGATCCTCCGGTATGACGAAAATACTGCAGCATTAATTGTGAAATAAATATAATGGTAAAGTTGAGGATTAATGTTAAGTACTATGTTTTACGAAACCACGATTCCATCAAATTTACTTTATAGAAAAAAATCCAAAGTTACCTCCAAACCGAACCATAAACCACTGGTATTCAAAAAATACTTCAAATGAGATAACTAAACTTTGCATATTAACTGAACTAACTATTAAGCAGGTCTTATTTATTTTTTTATATTACCGTTATTTTCACCGTAAAAATAAATAAACTAAAATACCGGTACCTTGGAGTCTTCTCCCTGCCACCCTGTCTCGCTTGCTCGCGTGACCGCCAGCTATTCGTGCAAGCTAGATAAAGAGTGAGGTGGCGCTGAGTTAGTATAGACCCTTAACGACGAAAATTTTCTTGCTTTTCAATGCGAAGAATTTAAGGGGCAATTTTAGCATGCGTGGTTCATACAAACGTAATACCAAAATAATTTATAAATCAAACATATTCTTAAAGTAGGTAGTGTGTATTTATTTCGATTGGATTACAGAATATCTATGTTCCCAAATATATATTTCGAAAGGACAATGATGTAAAGACGAGATAATAATAGGAGGAATTTAAAATTTGTATAGAAAACTTATTTTTCTCATAACTCTTGTTTAAATCAGTGTCCATTTAATTTTCCAACCCACTTCTTAAAAAGTAGAGTTTATTTATACAACGTGTAACGTTAAATGCACAAAACCTCATAAAGGGTAATTGTACTCATCATTATGAACAACTTTTACTATGGGACCAAAACTGAAATCGCGAAAAAAGTCAGCTGTTCCATACATTTATGTTCTCATTCGTCAAAATGTAGGGAACAGCAGATTTTTTTTTCGCGAGTTTAGGATTGGTCTCATATAAAAATAATGATGAATACAATGACCCCTTAATAGGTTTTGCGCATTTAACGTTACACGTTGTATATGTTCGGGCATAACTTCTTTGTTTATGAACCGAATTTTTCATTCTTTTCCTAGAGGAAGCTTGCGTGGTGGTACCATATAAATTTTATTAATTGTGCTTGGCTAGTTTTTGAGTTAGCTTCAATAATACGTAGGTACCTATTTAATGCACTTGGTGTTTGTTGATGATGTTATAAAACGTCCGGTCACTGTTGTTTACATACGAAGTAGTGGATAAGGATTGATAGGTAGGTAGAAACAGAAAAGAGAAAAATAAAGTCGGAAGTCGGTGGCAAAAAACAAAAATACTGAACCCAAGACACCGACTTGCGAATTTAAAGTTATTTTTCACTTTGTAGGTAGTGTTTTTTTGTAACAGGATTTTTAAATTAGGATTTGTTAACTAGTTTTGATACCGAGCTATTACAGGAGAGGTTCCACTCTCAAGAACAAGATAATACGGGTCGTTTTTGCATCAAACCCTTAACTCATCTGCCAAACAAGAGCTTTCAGGTATTTGTCAAGGCTCTTAGCTGTTGTTTATATGTTCATAAAACCTCATCATAAAAATGTGGACAACCTCGTGCGACAAATCCAGGTACTAGATTTGTCGTTTATGTTCTGTTCTGCTTACATAATCATGTTCATTAATGATAATATTAATATTCTGAAACTGAACTATGAATAAATTATGTTCTTCCTGCATAAATAAACTATGACATTATAACGTCATTTACACACATTCTCTTACTAATAACATACGTTAATTGTACGGTATTCAAATGTGTAGTACAGGGATACCAAAATAAATTAATTATGTCAAAACAAAATATTATTGTTATCATGGTGATTTAAGGTGGACGCACATTAATTTGTCCGAGGCGAAGTTACTAAGGGGCTCGCACCCCTACCCTTACCGAACGAACCGACCGCGTCGAAGGAATCGTTAGGTAAATCCATCTTTAAGTAACCGCCCCTGTTTATTAAAAGCGGCACGGCGGTCTATTTTATCGACATTAAAGTCGATCCACCGTCAATTTGTATCAGATTCAATTAATCAAACTCTGGAATTACTTGAGAAACTTATTGAAATATTTTAGGCAATTATATTTTGAACTTCCCCTGGAAACAATGCGATTTTATTTTTATAAAATATGAAAGTAATTGCCTCAATAGCATTTCATTTTATATGCATGTTAAGTGAATTATAGCACCTATTTTCTAACGTTTCGTAGGGAAAAGTATGCAATCCACGCGGACGAAGCGCTCGTGATCCATAACCCACTTAGATTATGAGCGACACTAACTTATTGGATTGTTAAAATAGGACAGTTTAAAAATATTTCATTTTTGTTGGTGGTGGTATCTCATTGGTGTTTGGGTGACTGCTCTGAGTGTGGAAATTATGACTACATTGTTGCATTGGATTCCCGTCTGTAAAAACAAATGTAAGTGGTAATTCTATAATAAATAAATAAATCAACATTGCCAAGATTTTTCTTGAAATTGACAGAACTAAGGTATAAATACTATACTTTCTCTAACATTAAAAAACGCAGATAGGACACGTCAAATTCGTATTTGAAGTAAGAAAAAAATTAAAAAAATGTATTGAAGAGCAAACAAAAAATATTTTCAGTTCAAAGTTATAACTATAGATACTTGCTAATATTGCAAACGTTTTAAACGTTTATGATTCAACGTATATAATAAATAGACTGAAAAACCAGTTTGAGCAATTTATTAGCCTCACAAGAAAATATTATTAAAAAAGCTTTTCTAAGATGTGGCGCTCACACCCTTAAAAAGTTAAGTGCGTGAGCGCCGCGTTTTAATAACACCGCCGAACGCCCGCTCCGGTACGGAGTTGACAGGAGATACATAAACGGATTTTCCAAAGTTTGTTTTAGTAGAGCGACTAAATCAGACGTTCAAACTGTTTCCTTTAGGCAAACCGACATAAAGTTTAATAGCAATCCAGAGAAAATGGATTCATTTGAGCGAATATAAAGCTGTGTGAATGAGTGCACACAACGTAAAATAAATTTGAATCATGATTTTATTTTATTGTATGATTTTAATTGGTGTTTCACTTTCATTTTCAATTACGTTGCACTTTGCGTTAATAATTATTTGTTTGTTTTGTGTTTTTAATGATTCATAACTTAACTAGCTGCGCCCCGCGGTTTCACCCACGTAAGTCTCGATCCCGTGGAAATATCGGGATAAAAGGTATCCTATGTCTTAACTCAGGTGTCAAACTTTATCCGAATCCGTTCAGCCGTTGTAGCGTGATAGTGTAACAAACAAAAAAACCATCAAACTTACTTTCGCATATATAATATTAGTAAGGATCGGTGATAAATCTTTTGTTTAGTGACTTGAGAACAACAAGAACAGTTTTTTTTTACGTAAAAGTTTGTGGCGGCATTTACATCGCCACATGCGAACTATGACTATCACACTGCCGTCACGCAAAATCCTGCATCGCGCAAGCAGAGTTCATTGTAGCGGTCCATCATAAAAAACTAACTTGGAGTCTCATTTCCTGCGAAATGTATGGGAAAAGGTTTTTGAGATTTCCGACTTTTCTAGTACTCAAACCTCAATTAGTCCAATAGAAATTTTTGATCCTTATAAGAAACAGGATCGATTGGCATAAAAAAAAGTTTTTGTTTAAACAGCCCATTTTCCTGCTGGCTGTGATTTTTTTTCAAAATCTGTGAATGCAGATCAAAATTTCTCAAAAAGTTAAAGACAGCCTCCTAATACCGTTTTCTTGTAGCTACAACGTTAAGGTAGCTGCTATTACTGCCCCATCTCAAAAATCCAGCCTGTATAAGCTTTACAAACTTGGTTTGCCAGATCGTCTCGTGCTCATCTTGAGAGACTTTTTGGCGAACTGCACCTTTCGCTATCGCATCGAAGGAACGCTATCCTCCCCTCATACTATCCGCGCAGGTGTCCCTCAAGGCTCTGTGTTGGCTTCCCTCATTTTTACGCTATTCACCAGTGATATCCCCAAATGTAAAAAGGCGCAGTTAGCTCTGTTCGCAGATAACACGGCCATTTACTATACCGATACCGGCCTCAGGCAAGACCAGATTTCTCGCACCCTCCAAACTGAAGTCGGTAGACTCGGCGCTTGGTTTAGAAAGTGGAGAATCGAGGTTCACCCAGACAAGACCCAAGCGGTCCTTTTTTATAAACCCCGACTTAGCCCCACCCCTCCCCGACTGATCAACATGTTCGATAAGCCTATCCCTTGGGAGAAGCGAGCCAAATATCTAGGTGTGAACTTCGACCACCACCTTTCATTTTCAGGGCACATAAGGAAGGCGCGTTCGCGCGCCGATTTCGCTCTCGGTAGACTTCATTTCGTCCTTAACTGACGCAGCAAATTGTCCCTTAAGTGCAAATTCTATATTTTCACAGCGTGCATACGCGCCCCATCATGACTTATGCCTGTACATTTTTCGCACACACATTGCCTCATCTCATCCATAGGATGCAGACACTTCAGAACCGATTCTTCCGAAAGGTTACGGGTGCCTCTTGGTTCGTTCAGAACGAAGCCCTCTACCTAGATTTAAAAATCCCCACCATCCAGCAGTTCATGTAGCGCATTACGAAGCGTTTCTTCGATTTCGCAGATATACATAGCAACCCTCTCGTTGTGAAGCCCGCTTGTTATAGGCCCTTTCACATTCGTCAGATTCGCCGACCAAGGCATACTCTCACCGACCCAGATGACCCTATTAGCATCCTCCAGGAAAGCAGCAGGGCCACAAGTACAGTGCACAAATTACACAGACCGTCATTCCGTCCTCGCCGCCAAGGTCCCACGCGAATACCCCGACGTAATTGTCCCCCCCGTCCGTTGGTCGTCGAATTACCAGCCACCCGCACCGATCAAGCCTGAGTGCGCCTTAGTTTTAATACTATCCCCTGATAATAATAATCACCAAAATTTTGATCCAGCCTGTCCCAACTTGCTGTCCTCCCCCAACGACGCCCTAAGCCGAGGTCCGTACCCCATAGGGGTGCCCTTAGCGTGCAGGCTTTAAGCTCAAACTTAAGGCAACCACAGGATAGTCCGGTTAAGTAGTCACGACCTCTCAAGGTCAACTACGAGATGCAATACACAATAAAAAAAAACAATCTTCGGGCAGTTGCTTACCAGACACGACACCAGTCTGGTCAGAGGATCCTCCCTTTTCTATGCAGGATGAGTGAACTTTACACTCTGTTCCCCATACCTCTATAAGTTTATAAATGTCAAGTTTTTTAGGCTAAAGACAATACTGCTATGGTTATTAATAAGAGCCTCTTGATTAGTAGATAATAATTTGATTATTTGGGTAGACTCGCTATTCCGAAAACAATATGACGCACACTTCTGAACTTTATTACGATAAAATATTACATTAGCGACCAGTAAATCGCGGTTAAAATAAATAATTAGTGCTCTGGGAACTCCACTTTACTGGATAGTTTAATCACCGCTAATGAGACCGTTAAATTATCGATGTGTAAAAAAAATATGTTTTGTTTAATCTGAAACAATCTACTTAATTAGTAGGTAACAAAACAGTTTGTTCAAAATTGGGCAAAGCTAGGGAACACATACTATATAATTTAAGTATAACCTTAAAACTAAACTTTCAAAGAAGAATCATTAATTAAAATAATTAATAGGTACCTAACTTTAATAAGGTATCTGTTTAAAAAGTTATCCGGACGGAATAGTTTTCATTTGTTTAAAAATAATCTTACGAGGAGATTGCGATAATTATTTCTGGAAATTAATCTAAAAGAAAAACTCCTAACTTCCATTACGAAGCCATACTCGTACATCTAGTTATCTATATATATAAAAGAGAAGTCCACTCACTGACCACTCATCACGAAATCTCGGAAACTACTGGGCCGTGAGGTCTAAAATTTGGCACAAGCACTCTCTATGGGGTGCAGGCGCGCACTAAGAAAGGATTTTTATAAATTCACACCTTAAGCGGTTGAAAAGGGGTGTCAAAGTTTGTATGAAAGTCCTATGTTTTTAATGTTAGAGACATGAATGTTGGCCTGATTGTTCCTTTCGACTTCTAGGTGCTCACTAAGAAAGGATTTTACGAAATTCGGCGCTTAAGGGTGAAAATAAGGGTTTTTAATGTTTGTATGAAAAATGTACCAAATGCAGTTAAGATCCAAATTGAATCTTACGGCGACGAGTTATTGCATACTTTACATTGAAATTAGACTTCGGAGGCCGATAAAGATCTAAATTGAATTTTACGACAACTATAATGCATATTTTACATTGAAATAAGAATTTTTGGAAGTTTCTTGAGGTTTATATTTAGTTTTTTTCTAGGTGGCCAGTATGTTTCAGTGACCCCAGCACCAAATTAGTGTCTTCGTTGACGAATCACCGACTTACACTCAGTGTGCACCATTTTCTAACGTGTTAGAAAATGGTGCAAACGAACAACAATCATTTGAAATGTCAAATTAGTCTCTGGGATTAAAAAACAAACGTTATATGAAATAACTTTTAGATGTGTGCTTCATTTGAAATGTTGCCTTTAAACATTACTTTGCAATACGTACGGACTACTTAATATCTATAGTTTCGAAATTAATTAGAACCACTCGTATTTGGCTGCTTGACACAGCAGTGTAACTGAGATTCTGATGTATTCATCTGAATATGGCTTGCAGCACCCAAGCAATGCTTCAAGCGGCACATGGTGTATGATCTGATTAAGGCGACGATAACCGACTTTTAATGATTTTATACTGAAGGTCACGTCTAAACGAGTAGTGTTAATGATTTGAAAAAAAAAAATATGTTAAATTAGAGCAGTTTTTTCAATAATTTAATGTGAATATTTTAGATTATGTTTATATTACATAGTGAAATAAATTTGTAAAGTTATGTCTAACGCGGATAAAAATCTGAGAATGGCGCAAAATCTACCAAGCATATTTTTCTGAAACCTTCACCAATTTAAAGATAATTTAATTATTAATCTTATAGTAGTATACTTACGCGTTTTATTAAAATACCTTTTGTTTTGTGTATAATAAATTAATAATGCGTCAAAATGGGGACAGCGCTCCTTGATGGGCGAGTCCTATTACTGGCTGAACGTACGACGCGTTGCGTGAGCTTAGTACAGAACACGCAAGCTAACCACTCAAGGTCACTGGCATATATCTGAGTCTTAAGTTAAACTGTCTCAAGTGACATGAATACGTGATTGTAGTGAATTATAAAAAAAACGAGCAAGCCTTTTTTATCGTGTTTAGATATCGATACCGATTTTCCAATTGAACCTTGACTTCTCAGTATTTTATGAGTCAAAGACTGCTCAAATCTTAACGAAAATTTGCTCCACAGCAAAACAGCGTTTATACATACATACATTTATACAACGTGCCGCTACAATGGCGACATTAATTTAACACACGGGCAAATTTTCAAACAAACTAAATAATAAAGCACTCTCTTTCTTTCAATTCGCCTACTCTCTGCACGTTATTCGTTTTAATTTCATTGACGCGATGTTATGATACGTGACCCCGGAAAATGACGTCTCCGCTAGAGTTCTTTAAGTACAGGCTGCTCCAAAATGCTATTTTAGAAAATAATAACGTTTAAAGAAATTAAAAAATCTTCATAAAAAGAAAACGCGAAATCGTATAGCTGTATTAAATTAATGTCGCCATTAAAGCGGCATGCTGTAGAAAAACACGCCTTTTTCGCATGGGGGTAGGCAGAAACTACACAACACCAGCTGCTACGATCCTTACATCCTCTTTTGGCTCCGTACAACTTGATATCACCCAAAAATCTCAGGTAAAACTAATAACCGTTCACCAATCGATATCCACGCTAGTAAACGGTATCAGTTTTTCTCTGGAGAAGAAAAGCTTATCTTCTTGAGGCGTGGATTTAATTAAATAGAATTGTAACCAAAGAGAAATCCTTCACAAAAGGATAACATAAACACATCTAAACTGTAGATAAAAGATTCACTTTTCCTTTAATTCACTTAGCTCATTGGATAAGAGACTTGAGATTCTTAAGCCTCTAAGCTTTCTACAGTACCTAAGCTGGTAAAATATATTGAGAATTTATTTACGTATAGATTTACATTTTCAAAACTTTTTCTAAAGTGAAAAATAACTTTAATTTCGGAAGTCGGTGTCTTTGGATCAGACTTTAAATTTTTTGCAACCGACTTCCGAAATTAAAGTAATTTTTCACTTTGCAGTGTTTTTTGGAAGACGCTTTTTTTAAAGGTTTTAATTTTTACTTTATAATAGGTCAGTTTGTAATTTTCTAAGCTACAATAGCCAACTGCTCATCACCTTTTACAAAATATTGCTTTTCCCGATGCAGGGTCGTTAATTGTTGAGGAGTTCTCCTGGTCAGAACCAGAAGAACTGGGGATAAAAATAAACATACAGACGAAGATATAACCTCCTCCTTTTTGGAAGATGGTTAAAACGAAATACACTTTGATATCAGAGAAAGTACAAAAAGTTTGAATTAGATATCACACTTAAGGATAGGTACTACCCCTTTTATACCCCACAAAATTGCTGTTAGGCTGGTACAATTCAATTAAGGTCAGAAGGGAAAATGACTAATTAATAACCTTGTGCAAATTCCTTCATGGGAAAACCGATCCTACTGCCGAGCAGTGGCGAAAGCACCGTATAACACGATTCCTACCGGCTTCTCTTCGGAAATTCGGAACACAACCACTCTATCGTTATTTAAAAATAGTACACAGTCAGTAGTGTTTAATGATGCCAAAAATAATATAATAATCACATTGTATGTAATTAATACACCATACTATTAAAACATTACAAAACGCCTACATTACATTTTTTGACTTTATATCCGAACAACAAAACATTTTGCTCTAAAATAACTCAGTGAGTTCAATTTCTATACAAAATCAACGTCATGACGAGTTCATTTTGTATAGAAAAGATTTTTTTTGCTCCGGCTTAACTCTCTTATAAAATCACCCTTCGCCACTGCTGCCGAGTGAGCCCAGCCCTCGTACTCTCCCTGCGCACAACGCTCTCTTGGACGCTAAAGCTGACCGTGATGTGATCGCGGATGAATGGAAGACGACCATGTCGGTATGTCTAGAATAACATTATGTCTAATAATTGTTTATTTTTAGGTAGGTAATGTAATTGCTAGATTGCCGTGTTAAAGTAAAATAAATAAAGCTATGTGCGCAACCTTAAATAAAGGACATCGTGTCAAGGACAGACAAAGAAAACTCTTTGAAATCACTTTATTAGTTTTCCGGAGAAGGTTTTATCCGTTACCTTTTACTTATTTTATACCCAGACGGACGAAACTTTTATACGAAATGGGTGTTTGTATAAATAATAAGCAAGCCACAAGAGATTTCTCAGTTTTACCTTCTTCTATAAGTTTTTTGTTTTAATTAGATAAAAAGTAGGAATTGAGAGATAATGATACTGATATCTGACTAATCTATATTTATTTACAAGGAAAAACCAGTGAAAACAGAAAAACAGAGCACGGAGGTTCCGGGCCGCTGCTATAGATGGCTGTTTTTCCTCGCAAACCATGCGGGTCATGTGTATCAACATTTTTAATAATGTAGTATTCATAGTTTGGGAAAAATAGTAAAAAAAATCTGATGGACTAATATCATCATCAGCCTATAATGTTCCCACTGCTGGGACACAGGCCTCCTCTCTGTGAGAGGGAGTGGACTGTAATCCACCACGCGAGCCCAGTGCGGGATGGACTAATATAATAATATCTAATATATGTTATATTATAATCTTCATCAGTCACAGATTTGTAGGGCCACATCTGTAACCAAAAAAACACTACAAAGTGAAAAATAACTTTAATTTCGGCAGTCGCGGTGTCTTTGGTTGTGTATTTTCGTTTTTTGCCACCGACTTCCGACATTGCAGTTATTTTTCACTTTGTAGTGTTTTTTTTTGGAAGACGGTTTTTTTGTAGAATCTTTTATATTTCAGTTTTTATTTGTGGTACAACCTTCACACAAATTCGAATACCACTATACCTGCTTAACTCGAAAACTACCCAAAAAAAGTTAATAAAAGAAGATAGCTCAAAATTCACCCACGTCCACGTCCACATTCATCCACGTCAAGAGAAGTAGATATCTATTAAAAATTATAAAAATGAGTATAAAAAGACGGCATAATTCCGATCACGATCCTTACAGCCTAACATATAAAAAAATTGCTACGAAAATTCGTTCGGAGGCAGTAATATGTACAAGAATATAGCTAAAATATTGAGAAATACTTGGCTATTTTGACATGACTGCAGTTATAGTTTCATCATCGAACAACTGAGATTTTTTCGATGTCGATCACTTGTTCGACCGCCGAACATTGAACTAAAAAAACATCAGTGAGAAAAGCTTGATATTAATATTTTTAAATAGAACAGAGGGTAGACTAATGGTGAACATTCTGTTGATGAACATAACTTTTTATTTTTATTTAATTCTAATTTCTGACACCACATGTATTACACACCATAATGTAATTATACAGCCAATAATGTTCCCACTGCTGGGACACAGGCCTCCTCTTGCTGCAACACCACATTAGTCAAAATTATTTCAATTTTACAGGAGATCGAAACAACCGCATTATGTAAAATATAAAAAGACTTACTATAATATATTTTTAAACATCTTATAATCATAAAGTACTTTTACATATTAATGCCCTTTAACAGACTTTTATAAGTAGCAATTTTTTATATGTTAGACTGTAAGGATGGCGATCGGAAGTATGCCATCTTTGTATACTCATTTTTATACTTTTTTTAAGATATGGGCTCTTTGCTGTAGGACGTGGGTTAGTTTTGTATGGGCCGTGAACCTTGTACTTTTTAGGGGACCATCGCGCACGCATCCTCTACCATAAGAAAAATAATTTTCAAAATCGGTCCAAAAATTACGAAAAGATCGATGAAAATACATACAAATGAACATAGAACCTGCTTCTTTTTGAAAGTCAGTTAAAAATGGGTTTGAAATAACCGCATTGCACGGTGTGACATACTCGTATCAGCGTGTAGCACACTAGCACCAAAGTTTTAGTGGCTAACTGATTTACAAGGTAGTTAACCGTATTTTCACTATTTGGCGTAAGATGGTACAAAACTACATTATCGCCAGAAATAATCTAAATTTTCTACTAAGACCCAGATTTGTCACACTATGTGCTGTAGGGTTTAGGGCAATGAGGCATATTGTTTATGTTTCCTACTTATCGTGCGTATCTTATCTTATCTTAGGCTTCCCCGGCGGCGCTCCCGGCCCGAAAGGCGCGACACCCGGTGGCGGTACCAGCCCTACCATCAAGGAGGTCGACTAAACATTCCAACAGATTATACAGCCAGCTTGTACTGGTACAGCAGTATTCAACTACGGTACAGTGTCTCCAATAAGTGATTGATCTTTATGTATGGGATTGATGGACCGTGACAGCCGTATTTGCGTTCAACGCAAATTGTACGGTAATACCTCGCCGGCTGAGACTAGAAATGCACTAATAATAATCGTGCATTTCTAGTCTCCGCCGGCGAGGTATCACCGTGCCCTATGGTAATTTCATAATGATCTAATGCAGAATCATTTCACATGGCGTATGAGGTTATCATCTTACTAGGTACCCTTGTTTCATGTTACTTGGGGTCAGCTCAACACGCCTTCGCATCTTTCCATTCACTCTTGTCAACCGTCATGCTATCATTAACACCCTTCTCTTTCATATCATTCCTCACACAATACTTCTATTTTTTTTTTGGCCTTCCTCTCGAGTCTTGACAAAATCAAACTCGTTGCTATTTAAGAGTGTTTAAACCTTACAGCATGAAAATGTTCTTTACTAACTTTTTAGACCTTTGTATCCTGCATATGCGTATGAAGTTTCATCAAAATCGGTTCAGTCATTTCGAAAAACAAGGGCTTGAAAGTATGTATAAAATGCCGTAAGGTGTAAACGCTGTTAAATTGTATAATTTGTTATTTTTTCTGACATTGATTTTATATTCTGTGATTACCTAAACTCACACACTGACTTATTATTTAATTTTTTAATCAAACGATGTTTGTAAATATGTAAGCACACATCTCATAATTAAGTTATTTTTCATTGCCTCATTTTTAATTATTTTTACCTATTGTGGTATAGTAGTTTTAGTTCATTCTAGGGGCACCGTCTTCACATATAATCTTATAATTAATGTACTTAAACAAAATATAGTAAAACATTTTTAAAAGAGTTTCTTGCCCATTCTTCTCCTTACGAAACTACATTTTGGAAGGGGCGAAGGGGAACCAATTCTATTTTTTTTTGTAAATTTTGACATTCAAAAGTGCCTCCTATGTGCCTATTTGAAATAAATGATTTGGCTTTGACTTTGACTCTCCTTCTCCATCCATTAACATTTATATTCATCACTCTTTCAGTCATATGATTTTTCTCCCTCCTCATCACATGCCCTTACCAAGCCAAATATTTTCATTTCAACTTTTCTGTCAGCGGCGCCACTTTCAAACTTCCCCTTATGTACTCATTTCTTACTTTATCCATTTTCGTCCATCCACACATCCATCTCAACATTCTCACCTCCGCAAAATGTAATCTTAGAACGACATGTATACGACAGGCCTTATCATAGACCACGGCGCATGAGGTAAAAATATAATAATGTTTTCATCAGAACTGACTGACAATGAATGCCCAAACTTATTCTAAATATCGAATTATCAAAGTTTCGACAGCTCGATAATAACTCGATAGTTCTGCCAACTGTAAATACTTAGATTTTGTGATTTAATGATATGAAATAAAATAATTAGGTTTTAGTTAGATTTTGATAAAAAGCACAAGCCTAATATTATAAAGAGGTAAAATTATTTCTCTGTTTGTAAGAGGTAATCTCTTGAAGAACTAATCCGATTAAAAAAATGTTTTTACTGTTAGAAAGCTACACTATTTCCGAGCATCTAAACATCATATAATAAGGCATTATTATATGATGTTTAGATGTTGATTTGTTATATAGTACCTAATACCTATAGTTCAGGTTTTCACGTGGACGGATGTTGCGGGCAGAATCTAGTGTATTACCTATAATAGTATCAAATTCCTCAACACGTATGTCACTTTAGCAGAGCTATGACGACCTCTGGCTATAGCAGAAACTGTTCAAACTTAACTTTGACGTTAAACTCGGAGCGGTTTAAATAACGCAATTGGTTGTCATGGTAAAACTTTAATATTTTACCGAAGCCATGAATGAGAGCCATAAAGCTGCGCTTTCGTTTTCGTTCCTGACGGGGGTCCCCCGACCGCACACGTTTTACTTTCTTGGTCTGAGTTTTATACTAGGAGGTAGGGCTTACCTAAATATATTTTGTATACAGAGCTGTTCCGCCATTATTTCACGGCTGTCATGAAAATCTGTAATTTTCACCTCAGAACAATTAAACCAATTTTCACGATTACCTATTTGACATGGTGTCAAAAAAGATCTGTATTTTTTTTAAATACAGATCAGCCTGGTTGCTGGGACCTTTCAGCCATGTCTTTATTTAGTTTAGTTTAAAGGGGATGCGCTAAGGTAGCCCCCGAAATAAAATTTTTAGTTTTTGCAATTTGCAGGTCTATGTCACAGTATGTTGATCTAAATACAATTCGCGGCTGTAACAAATATGGCTTTACAGAATTATCAAAATCAAAAGTAATTTATTTAAACTAGGCTGAGAATCAGCACTTTTCGAACGTCAAAAATTACCTACATGAGACAGTCCCCCAAAAACGCCCACCCGTCACCACTTCCACGTAAAATCATTAGAATCACCAATACAACTAACTCTCTCCGCAGAATCCTATTAAATGATTATTTAATGAATCGTTCAATAGGATTCTACGATGAGAGTTAGTTGTATTGCCAGCCAGGCAGTCAGCAACAGGTTTTATGTTGCTGACCTGCAAATTGCAAAAAACGTAAGAAAATTGAATTTTGGGGTAAGTAATATTTGATATAATTACAAAATCACTAATATTTACAAGATATAACAACTGAATCTATAATTTTATTTGATACAATGATCAGTTAATATAATAAACGATTGATATAATTTTAAAGCAACTAATTTTTATAAGCATATCATACATTGAATATAAAATCGTTTGATATACCACTCAAAAGACATAAAACCTATTTAGTCTAATATGATAAAACGTGCAAGCAAGCATGCAGCAAGAAAGCATGCAGCAAGCATGCAACATGCAGCAGGCATGTTTTCTGTCACGGCTCCGGCGCTGCAGGGCTCAAGCGGTCCCATGCGAGCTTATCGTTGTAGATGTGATTCACGCTCACCACCGAGGCTTCGGCTTGCTGGCCGGCGGGCCGGCCAGCCTCAGCCGCGGCGGTAAGCGTTGAAACCACCTGCTCCTCAGCTCGCGGGCCGCCTCGCCCCTACGCGTCTACGCGATTTTAAATAACACTCTAGGGGTAGGGCAGACACGACTACGTGGAATCGATTTTGCTGCGATTCGTTTCTGTCACGCCGCTCCCGCAGCATGCTCAATCAAATTAATTATATATTTGAAACGAAAGGCCTAATGATTTTCTATTAAATAAACGTTATATCCAATAACGATATACGAAATAAGTTTTAGAATAAATAAATGTTATATCTTATGAACGATAATAAAATGAAATTAGACCAAATGAGTTTATACGTTATAAGACGCACCCTGAATTTTGCGGGCTACCAAGTCACTTTCGCCTTAAGTAATTTTCTTCACTAAATGGGACAGCAGTTAGCCCACGTTGGCACGGGCAATTAAATCTTGGCGACGTTTTTTGCGACAAGCCGAGGGTTGAGAACCCAACAGAGCAGACCCTGGCGCGTTGTAAAAGCGCAGTTCGATTTTCAATTGTCGGCGCTAAGCTGAAAATCCAGAGTACGTTAAAAAAGCGCCCGTGCGTACGTGGTGTTATAGTGTGACCGTTCACTGTTTTCCAGTTTTTTAGGAAACCATGATAGCTGGCTGACACGATTTTTTTGTTTAATAAACCATGTATAGCTAGACACGCCAAAAATGGCGGTTTCTCAATCTGCGGGCCGAGCACGGGCGTGCCAAGACGTTTGTGACAATACATGATATATTATGTCATGCCAATTTGTACTAGCATTTTATGACAAAACAGTTTTATTGCTCAAACTGTGATAAAATGTGTGACTCAAGTCATGTCACAGTAGGCCTTGCTCGCCGCGAGGAAAACAACAATAACGTTCTTATGATAATAGATGGCGCCACGTGTCTTTCGAATAATGATTGAATTATATTAATACAGAAACTTTAATAGTGTGTTAAGAGTTTTTTGCCGCCAAACACCAAACAACAAACAGTGTACAACCCGAATTCATTGTCAAATTCTAAATTAACACGAGCGAAGCCGCGGGAAAAAGCTAGTTCAATATAATTCAGAGCAACATAGTACTCATTATTGAAGGCATTCTTGGTGCCCCCGCAGTATGTGAGATGATTGATGTGTTATATGTACACGCATTTAAACACACATTTCACGAAGAGGCTGCTTACAGATAATAAGGGTACGGTATCGGGCATGTTAGATGCCGCAGCGGACCTTTTATTATGGTTTTTAGGGTTCCGTACCTCAAAAGGAAAAACGGAACCCATAAGGGATCACTCGTGCGTCTGTCTGTCTGTCCGTCTGTCATAGCCGATTTGCTCCGAATCTACTGGACCGATTAAGTTGGTATAAATATGTAACGTTAATAAATTAATAATAATTATTGATACAGGCACAATCCAATGATTCA
Organism: Tiliacea aurago; assembly: GCA_948098905.1. Classification (NCBI taxonomy): domain Eukaryota; kingdom Metazoa; phylum Arthropoda; class Insecta; order Lepidoptera; family Noctuidae; genus Tiliacea; species Tiliacea aurago. The sequence goes on along the minus strand of OX402576.1, from coordinate 12,758,659 downwards.
TCATTCATCACTTTGCCAGCCCTAACTACACTACTTAGGTACCTCAATTTTACAGTTTTCTGTTTGAAACGCTTACAATTTACGGTTCGAAACTGAAACTTCGTAAGATCAATACAACAAAATTGGGCGTGTCTACGGGAACAGTTATCTTTATCCGTACATGTTTTGTTCAGTTTTTAACCACTCAAAACTCAAACCGCCTTATTACAAAACAAGATTTAAATTTTGACATGGCTTAAACCATGCAGCCAGTTTTTGTAATAAGAACGTAACAGTGATTGAAATACCGTTCTTTATACAAAACTGAAAACTTAGTTCGGTACTAAGTTGTCAGTTTTGTGTTTAGGAACTTTACCATAGTCGGAATAAAGTTCGAAATTCAATAATGACTCCATGTTTTAAACCTGGGTCTGAAGATAAACCTTGTTTTGTAATAAGGGGGATAGAATTTATTTCAAATAAACCAATTACAGACTCTTTTGAATTGTCAAGGGGTCGGTCAGTCAGAGAGATGAAGGTAGTTGCCCATTCCAAAGCGTAGTAGGTTCCTATGGAGAAGAATGGGCAAAAATCCACGGACATTCTTTAAAATTAAAATATTGTTACAAAGTATTGGTTACATCATTCATGTTGAAATTATACATGTGAGAACAATGTAGAAAGACGCGCACGTTAAAAGCGTCCGTAATAATAAAAAAAAGCTATTGAAATAAGTTAAAATAAGCTAAGAAATGACCAGTCCCTACTGACGGCACCCGTTCGCGAACATGACGCATGGATCAGCACCATTCAGCTCATCCATTTTGAAGGGAATCCAACACACGCCACCATCAGCGAGATATTTAAGTGAACATGACACACTCTCAGAGGCCAGAACACATTCAAGTCAATGAAAGACGACTCAGAAATGGCAGATACATAGTGCTCACACATGAACAGAAGAAGAAACAAGAACACATATTCTAGCAATATTTATACCTAATCGACGTAGTAGAAATTATCATAAATGTTCGGAAGTTTATATACACAATAAACTTACCTACTTATAATAAATACAAGCAACTTTTGATGTAAGCATCAAAACAGCTCAAACCTCCAAATAAATTAAACAAGCGCGGAAGTTTAAGCAAAATTGGAACTTGCGAACAGGTCATTATAATGACGGCCTAGTTCTAAACTCGATCAAACAGAGTACAACCAATATATTGTACTCAAACTTGCTCGCTTGACACTTTGTAAATCACTTGTTTCCGGCGTCAAAGGTTAAACTCTAAGGTCCGTATTTATAGAACTTTACTCAGTACTCAAGCATTACTTAAGACTAAATTCAACCAATTCAATGGCTTGAAACACTAACAGTCTGACACTCCCTCCCGCTCTGGGCGGAGCGGGAGGGAGTGTCAGACTTTTACTGACTAAAACCCACCGTGTTCCTTCAAATGCCTGTGTGCCAGGGCCACGATATCCCTTTCGGACAGACTCGTAACCCTGTAGTCTTAAGTAATGCTTGAGTACTGAGTAAAGTTCAGAACGTTACTCAGTACTCAAGCATTACTTAAGACTAAATTCAACCAATCCAAGGGATTGAATCTAGTCTGAAGTAATGCTTGAGTACTGAGTAACTTTCTATAAATACGGGCCTAAACGGTTCTTTGCGGATACAAAAGGCGAACGAAAACTTAATCTCGTATTAAGTTAATAATGCTATGATTAAAGGCAATCAAGCCAATAAATAATCAGTGGAGTTTTAAGAGCAGCTCCGACCCGGATCTATATTTAAGCAACAGTATCCAAAAGTTTGAAATTGAAATTGGCGTTGGATAAATTAGGATTTTATTCAATCTTGTAGGGGATGTAGAGGCAGCGAAGGAGCATCGTGAGCGGGTGCAAACGAGTTTCAATCTTATTACCCTATAAAAAAGTTTTATACTTCGCAAGATTGATATAAGTCTTGTCGCTTCTGACAAAGTACCCGCAAAATACATAAAGGAAAAGTGTTCACGCTATTCAATGTTTCGGGGAAATATGATAGTTAATGTTTCCGAGAAATAAAGACATTAATGGTGATCAGCATATTTGATACTGTTAAAAAGGGCCACCTGTTATTTGTTAATGCTTTGTAATCAAAACGCTATTTTCTGAATAAAAAAGATTGTATGGTAATTATTTTTAATAGTTGCTCAGCGTGCATTATATTAAGTGCTCGTGACTGTAACTAAAATATATTAAACGGTATGTCATACGTACGTCATACGGGAACTAGAAAATTATTAGTATTATTTTGTCTGAATCACCTCTGCGGTTTCCTAAATAATCAGCTTGAACTCAGGATCGAAGCAAGCTTGCAGCGAGGCGGACTAACTGGTGCGTTAAACTAACAATAATTATAGGTGCTTAAATATCAATCATAACATAACAATATCGCCTTGTTTCTCCGAAGGATTGGGCAAATTTAAATATCGACGTAGAGAATACACCTAAGTCCGAATTAAGTAAACGACTTTGACAAAAATCTAGTACTTACAGTCAGGAAAATTTATTGTTTATCAAACAGTCACACTACGTTAACTTGCCATGTTGTAGTAGTTTCATACAACTGTCAAAGAATGACAGTTGTGATTTGAGTATACGTACAATTTAAGTTGGTAGTCCCATTTGCCTAACAATTCATTTCCCTTACTGTACAGTCGCGATTTGAAAATGGTTTATAATGGCATGTATTTAATGCGGCAACTAAGTAAAATGAATATAGGTTTTAAAAAAAAATTGAGTGGGTACCATATATAATGGGTTGGCAGCTAATAAGGAGTATCGTAATAAGTAATAGGTAGCATATTAATATATCAGTAATAAGCTCCGTTTTAATTTAAACTAGCATCAAGTTTTTCTTTTGGGAACAGAATTAATATCTAAGCGGAAACTTAATAGCGAAAATAAAATAGAAAATGGGCATTCATAAATAATATATTATTATTGTATTATTAGGGCAGGATTAGATTTTCTATATAATCTAGTCGTTTCTGGCACTCGCCGGCCGCTACCGCGGCACCGCTCGCTTCGCTCGCTCGGCTCGTGCGTAGGAAGTCGCAGTTTTAACCTAACCTAACCTAACCATTAAAAAAAAATAATAACCTACTCTAACTAGACTGGTAATATATTATCTTTGCCACCCTACTAACATTATTAGTCGCCAAGTCATTATTTATAGCTCCTCGCCTAATATTTTATTTGACTGGTATAGTTTATTTGCTACCTAAACGCAGCTGCTAGTTTTTAGTTTTTATAACACCTTTAATTTTGAACCTTACATAATATAATAGTCGCGAAAATATTTAATCGCTGGCAAGTTATTTTATTTCTTGCAAACATTTAGTCGACTTTTAAGTTATTAGTCACTCGGAAAGTAATAAGCTGTTTATAATTACATGCACACATCTATGTCACAAGGTCGATGATTATGTAATTTGATTAGGTATAAAGCATAGTTTATTTTTAACCGAATTCCAAAAAGGAGGAGGTTATAAGTTCGGCAGTATGTTTTTTTTTTTTTTTATATGTTTGTTCACCGATATCTCCGTCAATTATGGACCGATTTTGAAAATTATTTTTTTGTATGAAAGGGTATGCTTTCGAGGTGGTCTCATTGCCACCAAATCAGAATCTGATGAAGTGATCTCATGGAAATCGAGGGAAACCCTCGAATTTTATAAGCAAACCTATAACGGTTTGGGCATTTTTTATAGTAACTCGTGCATTTGCTCCCGAAAATCACCATTTGGTGAAGTGGAACTGATGATGGGGACCACAGATGGCCACCGGAACAACATAATAATAAGTATTTAACGGGTTGTGATTCGATTAGTTACTTTAGTATGGTTGCTAAGCAATTTATGAATGCACATGGTGAGTGGCAGTTCTCCTGGTTCTTACCAGGAGAACTCCTCAACAATTAACGTCCCAGCATCGGGAAAAGAAATATTTTGTAAAAGGTGATGAGCAGTTGACTTTAGGCTATTGTAGCTTAGATAAATTAAAAACCGACCCACTAAATAGTGAAAAATCAAAACTTTTTGTAAAAAAATATAACCGACTTCGGTGTCTTGGGATCTGTATTTTAGTTTTTTGCCACCGACTTCCGAAATTAAAGTTATTTTTCACTTTGTAGTGTTGTTTTGGAAGTCGGTTATTTTATTTTACAAAAAGTTTTTTTTATTTACACGTCTCTAGGATATAATTTCTTACTATATATATATAGTAAGAAAAGTATATCGTTTTGTAAAATAAGATAAAATATTAACTGGCTCAAACGGATAATAACCAAGCGAGGTTGAACTTTTTACTAAAAATACAAAAATAGGAATAAATTATCACATAGAAATTCAAAACATCTTTGTTTTTTGAGAAAAATGATTATATTATATAATTTCTATCAACAATTTATTGTTTTATTAACCTGCAGTATAATATCAGCAGCTATAAAGGCACGTAGTCTATCTCGCATAGATGCGACAAGGCGCGCGCATATAATTATCAGTCAGTCTGATATCATCGCATACCCGTGCACAATGTGATCAAAGACCTTCAGGGTTTCTTTTGTTCTGACAATCCCAGCGTTGATCAATTATGCCTCACAGATTATCAATCGTGTTCGTATCTGCTGACCGAGCAGGCCATTGAATGAGACGAATGTCATGGTGCACGTTGAACCAGGCCACAATAGACCGGGCTGTGTGTACCGGTGCATTATCCTGAACGTAATTAATTGTGGAAGTTCTACTGAAGGATACACAACGCGCACAGTAGTGTGCGAGTGCAATTTCAGCATGACCTCTTCCAATTCCAAAAGTGACACATAATTATTCGCAGTAGGTACTTAGGTACTTTCTAACGACGTCAGTTCTCCGACTTCGTCGTGGCTCATCCCTATAAGTTGACTGTTTTGCGAATAGATTCATTTTGAGGCACGATAAAATGCGACATTGTACCTACCTACATCAAAAAATTATAAATAGCTACTGGACTACAATTACCTAAGTCATGTATTTATTCGCTAAGTGAAGAATGTATGTTTTTTTACAATAAATAAAGAATCTTTAAACCCAAATGAGGTTCATCATACCCAGTGCGACTATAACGCCATGAAGTAAATCTTTCGATTTGACTCGATTTAAAAGCTTTTCGTCGATAAATCTAACAATTAACCAATAAAAATCAAGATTACATACGGTTGGAGACATCGTTGCCGGCTGTGTTCATTTTTCGTTTTTTTCACAGCTAATTCAATTCGAAACGATTTAAAAGTTTGTTACTCAATCACGCAAACAAGGCTGTATGGATTCGGATGGAATTCGGCACACCGTTAGACCATAACCAGGGTTAGGATCATACTACCTACCGGGATAAATAGTATCCTATTTATCCCGTTAGTTAGTACGATCTTGTGGGACAATTGCCGACCACCACGCGGGCGAAGCGGTAGGCAAAATCTAGTAATAGGATAAGATCTTTTAAATTATTAGAAACACAAACGACGATTCCTAACGACGACGGCCGGGTTTGATCACGCGACACATGACACCGCAGTCCACAACCATAGCTTGTGTGCTATTCTAGATAATTTTAATTGAATATTAAAATTTGGGTTCATCATTAAAATTTGAGTTCATCTCTCTTAGAATGACGTCATTACAACCCTTACAAGCGATACTCTGTCCAACTTGAAACAATCAAGCGAAATTGGAAACGATTCACGTTGTATGACGGGTTGATTGTTTTATACCTATGGATCAGCATTGTTTATAATGAGCTATTGTTAGAGAGATATTGTTTTTGAAAGACAAATGCGATTATTTATCCGGAGCGCCTACCACGTCCTCGAGCTGGAGCCGGAGACTCTGCGTCAGAGGGGGAACCCATGGAAGGAGTTTATACCGCATCATTTTGTAGGGGCGTCCCCACGGATCTCTGTTCAGAGTTCCCAGCGACTCCTTGCGGGCCAGTCCTCTGGCCCACTGGATCTCCGCTCGGAGGGCGGTCTTTGCCACTCTGAACCCCTCGTACAGCTCCGCCTGAATGGCTCCCGTATACAGAGGGCAGATACGGAGCTTGCGGTGCCTGGCGTACTGATGCCGCGCTGTAAAGCATGCTTCGCGTAAAACGGTCAGCTCCGGCGACCACCAGCAGACCTGGTGCCAGGTGCGTCGTCCGAGCTGGACCCGGGGCATTGCCACGTCACATATTTCGGACATGGCCTCTCGGAACCACTCCGCCTCGTCGTTGATGTCAGCAGGCCTGTCCGGTGATTGCACCCAGGCCAGCACGATCGAGGCTTCAAGGACGACCAGGCTTGTCTCCAGAACCCAGTCCTCCACCATCCTGCCGTGTGTCCGTATACCGGGAACACCAAGCCACGTTCTTGGATTGATGACCCCGAGGACGAATATGGGGAGGGAGGGGACGGAACCCGACGACGAGAGGTAAATACCTTGCATTATAGTGAAAGGGAAACAGAAAAAAATCTGTTTATTTTTAAGAGTAAAAGTTCAGAAAACAACGGATCCTCAGCGGGTTTTACAATTTCCAGTTTACATTCAAGTTAATCAAAATTCACGATAAAGGCCCGACCTCGACCTCGACCTACTTCACTTATGTGTAGTCCCCGAATTCTATTACATTCATGTGTTAAAATTTGTATTCTGTCTAAGCAGATGAGGCTGACTTAAGCTGAATTTCATCAATGAAAGTAAACGCGATCAGCACACCTAAACCACGTTCAAGAGCCGTCAGTGTCATTATTCCACAACAATGATGACACTGGCAGTTCTTGATCGCGTCATTCATTGGTGAAATTTGCCCAAAACAATTGCATTGCATTAGTAAAGTTTATAGCTAAACCAGCCAATACTGATTTCCGCAATTCCGTAACGTTGGATTGGAACGGTATAAAAAAGGCAAGGTAATTGTTACAAAGTGTCCAGACATACCTATAACTAGGTCTATTAGATAAATAAAAATATGCAACAGAATTTTTATGTAATTATCTGCCATATAACTTAAACGGAGGTTATCTAGAGGTGGTGAAACCGATCATAACCGTGACGGTTGTAGAGGAAATAAAGAGAAAACGACCCCTGCAGGTACGAAGGTCCACCTTAATAATTTTGAAATGAATAAGGCCATCTTGGAATAAGGGGTGTCATGAGGAAGCTCTTCATGCTCTCTTGGCCAGCGTACTCAATGCCGCCATTTACGTTAGCACTGTTTTAGCAAGGAAAGTTTGTTTTTCCATGTTCTGATGTAAAATTGACGATTTTCAATTGACCTACAGTTTGCTTGGGCTTAAGATAATTATTTTCTGGCGATCTCTGTATGCAAAGTGACATGATTGAACTAGTATTAAATTATGAGAAAGATAGCGATACGCATTAACTAGAAATTAAGAGTTAATGTGGTTTATGCCAAAGAGCAAAACGGCCCCAGGCAAAATGGATCGGAGAAATATGAAAAGATTTAAAAAGAAAAAAATTAAGAGTTAATTAGGTGAAGCAAGAACATCTTAGAAAAGTAAAACAAGAAATAATAGTGATAAATGAGATGTAAAAATAATAAAAAAATCCGTTTATCCGACGATGAAAACATGTTTTTAGAATCAAGCGGGAGATAGGTTCGATGTAGCAGCATTTTGCTTGTGAACACAATGTGCTTGCACTGGTTGTGTCATGATGATCATGAGGCAGTGATTCTAGGTGAAGAAAATGTTGGTCCGTTGTGCCTCGCTTATGAAGTTAAGCGGACCAATTTAAACTTTTAGAAATCATCTAATATCTTAATTATCTATAAATATTTTTAAGTCAAATGAATAAATAGTGTAAAGTAAATGTTGATGATTAGTTTTAGTATCAAAAATGTTTAATAAACCGAATAGTTTTGTTTCTACATTAGTTCTTGCTTAAGTGGTCCGTGCAGGAGTCCCTTTCCCAATTCCCATGTTGCTTTCTGGATCTATTGAGCTAATTATTACCCATATAACCTTGAAGGATATCAATTAACTTGAACGATTATAATTAATTAATGAAGGATACAAATAAAAAAAACATTTCAGACACCAATCTACATGGATTTTTATACGTAACATTGACATTGATGAATTTTAATACTAATAATATATACTTTGTAAAGTATTATATTATTTTAATTATTGTGAATGTGAAGACTGTGGGTAGTTGTTTTTTTTTATTTTTCGCTCTCGAGAGAAAAGTCTGGCAGTTTGAGTAATTTAAGCGGCTTACTCAAATGTCCTTTCTTTGGTCAAGTTCGTCAAATCGTTGAGCCCCTTAATTTCTGAGTAGAGCTGTGTCATTACTGACAAATGAGTGCACTGACTGGACAGGTCCACTCAATCTGTGTGGTTGTTTCCTCAAAAGACCATTTCAGACTCAATCTACATGGTCTTCACATGATTTGACCAAGATTATGTCTGAGTTCTATTAATAAGAGACTGTGACCCTTGAGTTTATTTTGGCCTTTCTTCTCAGAGTAGTCAGTTAGGAAACGCCGATCTCATCTAGTTTTCAAAATATGATTGACGTGAAAAGTGTTTGTACAAACCTACTTACCGAAATAAAATCATTTATCATTAACTTGCAACCGGTTTACAATCTCAGTGGTAGTGGCCTTAAAATTGATTGCTTAGTAAAAATTCGATATGTTGGTGGCACCAAATCTGTGATTGAACTAAAATAACTGTAACGAACTCGCAAGAATGCTTGAAAAGTGAGTTCGTTTAAGGCCCGTATTTATAGAACGTTACTCAGTACTCAAACATTACTTAAGACCAGGGCCGGATTCTGAGGTGTGGAGGCCCTGGGGCAACCAAGAAGTGGAGGTCCCAAAAATTGATTTAGAACAGACAAAAAAACAACTATTTAAAAATGTACCTTGTGAATGTGAACATTTTTTTCTTTGATAAGCAATAAATCTGCCAGCCGTTCCTCAACTATGTTGGGGTCGGCTTCCAGTCTAACCGGTTGCAGCAGAATACCAGTATTTACATGGAACGACCGCTTATCTGACCCCCACAATACGATACCCTTTGGACTAGCCTACCCTTTGGGTACTGGTTGTCAGACTTTTGATTTTTTTTCTTTGATACGCAAGGAGACTCGTTGAACGTCCCAGCGTCGAATATAAACAATTCAAGGAATGAACTGTTTACGATGCAAGTTAACTCGTTGACAAATTTAACTAGTTGATCGACTAGTTAACGAATGTAATTCAACGTTGACGTTTCGTTAACGGAAAAATCGTCAACGACCCATCCCTACAAAGGATGTATTTTCTTTCTTATCAAAGAAAAACAAATTGTGGAGGCCCCTTCTTTGTGGAGGCCCAGGGCTAGCGCCCCTGTTGCCCTGCCCTAAATCCGGCCCTGCTTAAGACTAAATTCAACCAATCCAATGACTTGAATCAAGTCTTAAGTAATGCTTGAGCATTGAGTAACGTTCTATAAATACGGGCCTTAGACTTGTAGAAAAAATATCGATGTATCGATATAATCATATATATTTTTTGTTCGATATAATATCATCGTTTTTTTTAATATTCATTATTTCGATACATCGATGCATCGATATACAATATTAAGTATCGAAAATGTATCAAATACGATGTATTTACAATTATAGCAACACTGTTGCCACTGACTAAAACCGCTGGAATTCAGAGCCGTAAAAAGTAAAGTTATTTTTATCAATGTTTCATTAATTTAAGATTTTACATCAGAAATTATGTTCCTAGTTTGGTATTTACAATTATGATTCAAAAACTAATTTCCTGAGCACGAATATTTTTTTGAAAATTTCACCGATATACATAAATATTTTGTTTTTTTTTTCGATGTAACGAAATTATATTTTTTTTTTAAATATCGAAATATATGTATATCGATACTTGTTGGCACTTCTTGCATCCCTAGCTCGTTTTAAACTTTTAGTTACAGTCGGGTTTTTTAAATGAATCATCGACCAAAATGTTTTGCACGCTAGACAGATTACCACGAATTTGTTCTAGGTCATGCACTACAATTGTTTTACACAATAGTAGTTAATCAGTTAGTCTAGTCAATTATGCTGCTACATAAGCTAAATGATAATTTATTGAGGTAGGGCTCATTCACACGAAGACGATTCGTTTTTAGGGTTCCGTACCAAAATGGTAAAAAGGAACTGTTATGGTGAGACTAAGTCTGTCTGTCTGTCACACCTAGTAGCAGTAGTTCTTGAGATATCCTATCTCAAGAACTACTAATGCTATCAACTTGAAATTTAGAACAGTTTTAGGTAACGTTTGCCCAACTATTATGCAAGCAAGAAAAAAATTTAAAAAAATATATCTTTTTTGCAAAAGGGACTGAAAGGGGGTCTGAAAAATTTGAAGTGGAGCTACTAGAACATGTGGGGTATCATATGAAAGAAGGCTATTTGCACATTCGCAAACATATATTTTTTTTAGGCAGCTTAGTTTCCAACTTTTGATGAAAAATGTAAAAATACCATCCCCCCCCCCTTATCTCCGAAGTTTGCAGAGATAAAAATCTGAAATTATTCTATATGATAGGAGCTTATGTAAAGATTACAGGAAAAATAAAACGATGTCTTTAAATAGCACAGTTTTTCAGAAATCATCAACATCATATATTCGTACGGAACCCTCGGTGCGCGAGTCCGACTCGCTCTTGTTTTTATTGACGAATCGTGTTTTTTTACTATCCGTTTTTTTTTTTACGGCGGCTATTGCTTTTTAAATGCCCGTGTTCACACGCATCACGAATCGTGAAAAATGTCGGACACGTCTTAAATCACGTCGTATTGTCTTTTAAAAAACACGTTCGTTAAAAAACACGAATCGTGACTTTTTGTGACGGATTTGCTGTATTCACATCCACCGTGTTCGATACTTTATCGAAGACGAAACTCTGAAACACGCAACGAATGTGAACATCAATTCAGATATTTGGCCGAATCGTGATAAAACACGATTCCGTACGCAATGTGAACGTCCATCCGTCATGACGTATCGTGTTTTATGACAAATCGTCAATGACAGAACCCGTGTGAATGAGCCCTTACATAAAGATTTTGTAGTACATGAGAGACTTAATATGCATTATTGTAAGATGGTGTAGGTATATCGAATCGTTGGGTGAATCGCTGCTCTCCTAGCTAAATTACCTACTAAGTAATCTGTATTTAGGAGAGACTTAGCAAGCTACTTGAAATGGTAATTATTTCACGAGTGGTATAAACATCACTACTACTATTAGATACCTACACATCTGCCTATCCCTACGGGGATCACAGGCATGATGTTATGTTAAGTGTTCTAATATCAGCTGCCTGCCTTTGTCCCATGTTCTTTGGGGTTAGCGCGACACCTTTTTTTCTTCCATTGTCCCTTCATACGCTATCATTCATTCTTCACGTCATAACACATCTCTCACGTTTTTCTAACATATTTTTGACACATTCCATCCATCTTTTGTTTAGTCTTCCTCTCTCTCTCTGTCTCTATCCATCAACAGAACTATCTATATAATCATTCAAATCAATTACCTAGTTACTTTTCTAAACAAATGGAAAACTGTAGTAGTAGGATTGTCCGTTTTTGAAATGCACCCATAATCGCAAAAGCTTTTAATTTTGCTGTTCAACCATTTTTTAACCGACTTCCAAAGAGGAGGAGGTTATAATGTTCAGCTGTAAGTTTTTTTTTTCATTTTTGTTCACCAATTGCTCCGTCAATCGTGGACCGATTTAAAAAAAAATTTTTGTTCCGAGGTGGTCTCATTGCCACCAAATCAGAATCTGATGAAGGGATCCCATAGAAATCGAGGGAAATCCTCAAATTTTATAGGCACACATATAGCGATTTGGGTATTTTTTAAAGAACAACAATATAATAATAAGTAGTTAACGGGTTGCGAGTCGATTAGTTACTTTAATGTGGTTGCTAAGCAATTTATGCTCGTCACTATGCATATAGTGGGTAGCAGTTCTCCTGTTTCTTACCAGGAGACCTCCTCAATAATCAAAGTCTCAGCATCGGGAAAAGCAATATTTTGTAAAAGGTGATGAGCAGTTAACATTAGGCTATTGTAACTTAGATAAATTTTTACAAAAAAAAATATCCGACTTCCAAAAAAACATTCCAAAGTGAAAAATTACTAAGTCGGTGGCAAAAAACTAAAATACAGATCCAAAGACACCAACTTCCGAAATTAAAGTTATTTTTCACTTTGTAGTGTTTTTTTGGAAGTCGGTTAAGTTTTTTTTGTAATCAGTTTTTTATGGTTTCGTTTTGTTGATTTTTTTTTTGCCATGGGGTTTACGTAATTTTTATTTATTTATTTATCTTTAGTTCAGGTACATTACCCATAAACTGTTAGTACTTATTACTTAAACTATATTAGTATGTATAATTAATTAAGACACAAAAACATAAACAATGATAAAATACAACACAACACAATCAATGAAACACCTACTACACATTATATCTATTATGCCACCTGAAGACCCCCGGCAATAATATATGCACTGCGCATAGGTGTCCCATCAGGTGGCCCTCAGATTTAGTGTGAATGTATTGATTGAAATATTAGGAGTGGGTTATGCATTAAATCGATGAAGGAGCTGAGTTTGAAATTAACTATCATGCTATCTAATCCCAGATCATCTGCTGTGTTTGGATGACCGAAATAACATCATCATCATCATCATGATGATGTTATAATGTTTTCTTCCATAATTATTTTATTTTATTATGCTTTGGGTACTTATATGTAGTACTTATCTATTAGTTCGTCGTCAACCACAGGCAATGAAATCTTTTGACACCAGATAAAATTCAATTGACACCAGACAAAAAGATTAATTGAACTTACAAAGGTAAGGTACCTACTTATCAATTTAACTGAAAAATGTGCAAAATAAACAAATAACCAATTAGTAGGTATTATCCAAATTGTGTAAGTTATTAAGCAAGGTCACACTGAAATGGCATACTTAATTATTAATAGAATACAATCAAAAATGTATTCCATTTTTTTAAACTGAATTAATTTGTACATATTTTAATGAGTTGTGAGGCTTGTGGCTAATGGCTTGTGGTAATAACAGCCGCACGGGGTCTCACCTTCTAGAATAGACGACAGCTTCTTCTACCAACTAAAGCCGTGAACCAAAACCCACGTGTGATTTGTTGGTACTGCGATGGATTTTCAACTCTCAGCGCTAAAGTAAAGTAAAGTTTATTTATTTGCATAGATTGTAGGTTGTACATGACATACTGTATTAAAAAAACTATTGTGATCCTTGTACAATCTGTTCTTATAATAATCATAATCGTTAATTAATTTGCGAATATGGGTACAAAAAAAAAGGTCTTAAACAAACAATAGTGTCCATTAGCCATATCCTACCATAAGGCAGGCAAATTTACACACATTATATAATATGTTTATCCTATAAATTCAGTGACAGAGTAATAAGCTTTTTTTTTTGTAACAGTGTTTTGAATCTACCTTATATTAGGCATGCAGACATTAATAAATGAAGTCAATACGGGTAAAATTAAATAAGTTGACATAGTTGACTTAGCAGAGCACTGAAAATCCAGACAAACCCAGCGATAGAATATCGCTGCAGGAAAAAATTGCCCTAGGGAACGAGGGCTTAGAGTCTAAGGAAAAGGACTGAACGAGTAAATGAACTCGTTCCGCTTAAAGCAAAACGGAGAAGTGTGAGGCAAATCATAAAATGGTCAAAACCCTTTCTTAGTGGAAACTAAAACCGTTTATAGCTAATTGGACTCCGTTTCGCTCGGCTATTTCTCGCTCATTACACTTTTGCAATTGAAGCCGGGCCGGTTTTCGTACCTACCTAATTATTGCGTATCATACGCCTAACTTGAACACTTCACAGAACAAAACACAATACATTTTATTAACTCTCCTTTCGTTAAACTATGCGCCAGGACAATGGTTCTTTTGGTGTTAGGAGCTAATGTAGGTCACCTTAATAAGTAGCGAAACTAAAATTGCACACCGCTGGTATTCGTCTGTAATATTAATTGAGGTATGTTTCCATACAGCTTTTGAACTTGCATTTTAGTGATAAAAAAATTATGTTCTCAGAATGCGATGTCGACTCCTACATTAATAAAATGAAGGCATTTCACAATAGAGGTTTTAAAATAAAAATTAAATATGCTAAAGGGTGTGGTGGGGTATGATGTCTTCATCATTCCGTCACCATTTCTAATACAACAGAGACAGGGGGCCTAAAATGGACGCTTTGGCAGAATCATAATACGATCTGCGTGCAATTCATATCCCGCAATTCATTTGTTTGACAGTTTTGTATGGAGTTTCGTAAAATGGTTCACAAATTAAGAATTGCTTTATTGAAGTCTAATGTCAAAAAGCAGGTGTCAAACAGATGAATTGCGAGATGTATGAATTGTACGCAGATCATATTTTGATTCTGCCAAAGCGTCCATTTTACGCCCCCAGGTATTGAGCACTCTGGCTGGAGAATTATATAAACGCTTTTACGGCAATGGGCATTCACTTGGCTAAAATTGAAGTTGGCGAGGAAGACTTCCACTCATCGGGAGCACTGCATTCTGTCGGCTATTCAATTGCTGCCATTATACCACCGGAGCGCATCCTCAATAGAGCAGACTAACAATAAAAAACCGGCCAAGTGCGTGTCAGACCACGCACAATGAAGGGTTCCGTAGTTGGGATGAATTTATCCCGAAGAAAAAAATAATATTGTAGTTGAAAAACATGTTCTCCCATACGTCGGAATACGTCACGGTACATTCTCCGACTGCAAAGGGTCGACTATTATTCGTTAACTTGTAAAATCTACTTAGCTGTGATAGTTTTTCTTTTAATTTCGTTATTTATACTACTGTCATGAATTTTTTTACATATTCAAAAACATTCATTTGGCCGGCAGGGGGCGATCACTTGACTAACAAAAAATTGCACTTTAAAGCTTAATATTACGCAAATGGATCCCTGAAAGTGTTTCCATACGTGGTATATAGGCTATAGCCCGAGTAGGAATTGGTGACTTTCACCCGACTTTTCATTTCGAATATATGGAAGGTAAACATTTTTAGTTTTTCTAAAATATTTCATTTTCTTGTTTGCTGCACTTTATAAAATCATTGTATATCTTTTCTTTTGACATTTCTGGCAAAAGATTTTCAATAACTGTATTTGCCTCGTCTTTAACCGAATCTGGGGTCAACATTTCAGAATCGCTTGAACTCATTTTTATTAATTAATCAAATATTAGTATAACAAACCGAGATTTTGAATTTTGGTGCAGCTTACAAGGTAGTTAGTATCCCGCCAAATTATATAGTATTTTTTAAATTTTAAACATGGAACACACCGGGTCCCGCTTAATAGATTTTTTTTAAATTCACACTGGCTGTTTATGTCACTTACACAAGACCACAGCTTTATTTTTTATTTTAATCGATTTTTTTTATTAAGTAAAAATTTTCGTACCTATCCAAATTTAGTTCTATTTTTTAAATTCTTTCGCGCCCTAGAGAGGGAAGCAATTACTATGAGTCTTTCCCGCCTAAGGGTCAGCAGCGACTTCCACCCGTGACTCGGATCAAACAAACACTACTTTCCGAGTAAATTTTTGAACGGCCTATCCAACGAAATGTCATCCCTACTTTACGTGCAAGGGCGGAACCCAAAAAAATAATAATTTATAAAGATATTATTTTACCACTTTGTCTTTCTAGTACTAAGAGTCTCTGAGCTAACCGGGGACAGACATACAGACAGAGACAGATGGACATGGCGAAACTATAAGGGATTTTTGTTGACTACGAAACCCTAAAAACGATGCCAAATAGGTGGAAAAGTTCATTCAGGTAAGTTATACAAAGCAAAAGCGATGATGGCGACGCTTTAACTGCTGTCGTTTAAACAATAGTAATTAGTAGTACCACAGAACAGACTGATTGCGATGTTTATGTTATTTATTTTTTACATACTTCCTTGACATAATCTATTTTTTTTTTAATTCTTAGACATTATATACTACACTTTTAATTTAAACAAGGTCCTAAATTTTATTATTTTTGTAATATTTTATATCGTTTTGTTAATGTGAGAACGTTGTAGGCTTAATTGATTTTTTTTTTACAAACTTTACTGACATAATGTTTTTCTTATTTGACATTATTTTATCTGCAATTTTAATTTCAACAAGGTTCTAACTTTTTATTATTTTAATCATATTTTATATTGTTTTTTTGTTAATGTGAGGACGTTGCAGGCTTAATAGACTGTAGATCTGTAGACCATTTTTTATTTTGTTTTGTACTTACCTGGTACTTTGACGGGGCCTACGCTGTCCTCTCATACCTATTAGCACTGTAATTTGAAAACATTGTAAAAGCCAATTTTTTTTTAAAGAGTAACCGGGGAGTTTCTTGCCGGCTCTTCTCCATAGGAAGCGACCAATTGGAACCGTGCACCTAGCTTCTGACGTTTCATAAGTGCCCATGTGGGCTTATATGAATTAAAAATATTTTTGATTTTGATTTTGATAAAGTACCAACCTACATACCTATTTCCGATTTAATGGCATTGGAATTCAAATTCAAATTTAAAATGTTTAAATTAGGAGTGAATCGGCACTTCCGCCGGTCTATTCTGTAAGAATCTCACCGTGAAATCTTAGGTGAAGTGAGATTTAAGTGAGCTGTCATTCCACCATAGGCTACCTCACTTCAAGCTCACTTCAAATTGGATTTCACAGTGAGATTCTTACAGAATACATCGGCAGGTCTAAGCTGAAAAGTTGCAGCAGACTACCCCTAAAACGCACCACTTTTGTAGTTGTTAAGTTAAGAAGAAATACCGCAATAAAACTGCCCAGCAACACAAATCACTGTAGCTTGAACTTGTGATTTTATCTGATAATTCAATTATTTATAATGATTTTGACTTATTCATTTTACTTAATAAAGTTGTAGAAATTCCCGTAGTCTCTACATATAGTCATCACTGGAATCTTAGCAAGTTTATCAATGCATATCGCTCAAAGTCGTGTTTAGTGCCGAGCTCAAGATATTAAAACTGCATACTTCATAAAAGTTTTGAGTAATTGTCCCGGAAAATACCTCTTCCTCACTTTTGCTACGAATACTATTGAGAGATCGTATCCAGTAAGTATATTTCAATCTTCATAAACTCCACCGTCTTTCCAGCTATTTTTATTTTATTTACATCGTTTTGAGCGTGTCATAGCGACACTCCTCGGTCGCAGCTGCGAATGTACTTTATGTGGTTAGACTCAGGCGGAGATCTATAGACGTTACTTAGCACGAACTTTGGCTATGCGTTATTTCTGTTACTGTCGCAAAACTGTCAAACCAAGTACACATGCAAGACCAAGACCGTAATTAGTCTAAGACGAATCACTCGCCAGTTAAAATTTATAGAAAGTCAAGTGTATGTACCTAAAGATGATACTATTTAATGTTCATTGTCATTTGATCTATTAAATAAATTATTTAATTATTATTATTATCCTAACTAATATTATAAATGCGAAAGTAAGTTTGTTTGTTACCTTTTCACGCCTAAACCACGGGACTGATCATCATGAAATTTAAAAAATACTGTTCCCGAGGAAAACAACAATAACGTTCTTATGATAATAGCTGGCGCCACGTGTCTTTCGAATCATGATTGAATTATATTATTTTAGAAACTTTAGTAGTGTGTTGAGTTTTTTGCCGCTAAACTACAAGCAGAGTACAACCCGAATTGATTGTCAAATTCTAAATTAACGCGAGCGAAGCCGCGGGCAAAAGCTAGTTATTATTAAATAGATCTCGGCCTTTAGAATATACCTAAGTTGTTTTTGTAATACTAACATAATATGGATCCCTGTTATCTGTAATAAATTAATTTTAATTTAATTTAAGGCTCGTTCAGAAGCACGCGATTCGCGGGCGCGACAAGGGTCACGCTGTCTGTCGCGCCCGCGAATCGCGTACTTCTGAACGAGCCTTTGGTCTTTGTGTGTGCTAAATTTCATTCAAATCCGTTCAACTATTTATGTGTGATTGAGTAATAAACAAACATCTCCACGAAGTTTCTCTAAGTATCTATTTGACAATGAATATAAATCCAATGTGCGCCTATAAAATAGCTAACATGATGATATTATCGTGGACGTTCAAGGCATCACGATAACACAAGGAAGTAAAATATATGAAGACGCTTTTTTTCCGTCCATGATAACGTTATAATATCATGCACGTATTTATATACTAAGGACGTGGACTTCCACGGTATAAAAGCGTACATTCGCTTCTTCTCAGTAATACTACTTCCAAGTACCAGTATCGTATCCCATCCACCAGTAAACAGTTAGGGATATTTTCAAGTTTATTTAACACTACGTACAAAATTATATGACTGATTAACTAACTATACGTATAAATACAACATAAAGGGACACTTTAAGTATGATTATAAGAAGTACTCGTCCACATCGCAGTCATTCGGAAACGTGCCCAGAAGACTGGCAGCATTAACACGTTGATTGGCAATGCTATTCATGTCTAGTTTCCTAGAAAGCATTGTGGTTACACGTATAAGCAACAAATTTTGACAGTAGACTTGTTGGATCCGGCTTTTTTTATGAAACTTACACACTGTGTAAGGGGACGTTTCACACGTAATTATTCAAGGCTTTAACCACTGAGCCAATTACAACTTTGCCGCGCGGTAAAAAACTGCCATCTTAATTTCGGGTTGAAGTTCTTCTTCTTATAATAAATAGCAGCAATGGATTATCATCAGCTTAAACTGGGGCTCATGATTTAGTTCCTGACCTAGTGGTAGCTAACTTTGTACAAATGTACGATGTTTTTAGTTAAGATAAAGTATGATTGCTGTCCGAGCTCGGACCAACCACATTTTTCTCAATTATTTGTTTTTGAAAAATTCCTTACGTACTAACTAAACGTCAACAATTTGTTATTAAACTCACACCAAGTGGAAACTTTGTGACAAAATGGGCACGTTTTGACGTTTGTACAGTCAGCGACTAGAGTTGCTGAGAATTTTAGGATTTTGAGTGGTCTATACCTTGATAATGTTTGGAATTATCACAAGACTCAAACCATTCTCAACTCTTCAATGTTTCGCCACTATCATAACATTACATTACGCCTGTAACCCCCGAAGGGTAAGACAGAGGTGTACCTGAGGTACACCCATATTTTACCAGTTATGTTTAAGTCCCACGTAACAGGGGGCGAGCCTAGCCCGGCCCGCAGCAGGCGCACTGGGCGTCGGCAGAGGGCTGACAACGCCCACTTCCGGCCCCCCTAAATGGGTCCAGGGACGGCGGACTTGGGGACGTCCACCGCCCACCCTGGACCCGAGGTGGCGGCGCGTAGTGTTTCACGCGCGCCCCTTTCAGACGTCGCAGGGGGGTAAGACACCTCCCCCCCCAGACTTGAGGAGGCTCGCAGAGGCGGGCCGGCCCTAGCCGGGGATCACGGAAGTAATAACAGATCCCAAGATCCCCGGTGCAAGTGTGGGAAGGGAACACTGGGGTGGTTTTTAGTCAGTAAGAGTCTGACAGACCCCTCTGCCCACCCTAAGGCGGAAGACATCTATGAGGATAATCCACCTCGTGCACAAAAAAAAAAAGTTAGGTTAAATACTGTGACCATACGCGCGCGAGCCGAGCGAGCGTAGCGAGCGGTGCTGCAGCAGTAGCCGGCGAGCGCTACATCCAAACTATTTGCAATTTATTTATCTGGCGATTAGCGGGAGTACCACAGGCCAAATAATTTGCTCATGGTACCCCTTTGTTCCCCTTGGGGGTTCCACGGGCAAGTACCGGCGAGCCTATTGCCATCAATCGCCACTAACAAGTATCTAATAACTAGAAAGACTCATTCATCTCTCTCTCTCTCTTTTCTCGTTTTTTCAACCAACTTTTGACACTGACTGTACTCTTTTACCACTGAACGCTCAACCGTTGAGATATTAACCCACCCGCGATCGTTTGTAAAGCTGCCAGTATACTCACGTAAAGTTAGGGCTAAATGGACGTTCAAGCGGTGGGTGATTTTCAAAAAACTGTCGGTCATTGATATCTGGCTTGTCAATCATAAAGATAAAATGACAATAATAACGCTTCACCATTAAAAATGTGTCATTAAAAACGTGGTGGCAGTCACGGGATACCACGCGACGAAGCTTGTTAATGAACAATTTGTACATTTATTTAGGGCATCTTTCCTAATATTGTTATATTTAAAAATATGTAATTATAGTATAATGGAGCGCAGCATGATAGGTGTCAAGCGAATAGATCACGTCAGAAAACCACTTACGCTTGCATAACTCAAGTAGCGTTTGCTGGAGAAAAAACAGCCAGGTTGAAGTGGTAGTGGTCTGGTCAAGTCCCACGAATGCACCCGGAGAGAATGCCAAAGATCGTCTCTCACTGTGTCCAGTGAGTCTAGTCTAGTTTCAAGCACGTTCGCTTAGCGAGTATGAGAGGTAATGATGTCTCACTTATTTTGTTATGATTTCCTTATTATATCTCTTTATATTATGAGCTTCGGTCCTTCCATGGCAGTTCCTTGTCAGGTTTTTTGGAACGTCTTGATATAAATAGATAGATACTTGAAGAAGAGAAAGATTACTCTATTCTATTTTATTCTTGATAGTCTCGAGTTTTTCATAAAGCCGTACAGTTTTTAGTACTCACTGAAGGCGGGCTAAATATTGAACCCATGGTAACGAATATGTTATTGCTTCTTCACTCCTACAGTGACATGGAATTACCATGGAATTAGTGACTGGCCTGAAGGAGGACATCGTCTTCAATGTCGACTGCGGCGTAGATTGAGTGAATATCTATTCATGTTTGCGGGGCAAACATGGCCTAAACCTAAACTAATGTAATGTTTTATAGAGGTAATGTATGTTTGAGTATATCTAAGAGGTAATCGCTTGGAATACAGAACTGAATAACAAAATTATTTCACTGATCGAAAGCTGCACTATTGCCGGGTGCCATAGGATTATGTTTTATAGTATAATTGACGTGTACGCGGACGGAATCAAGAAAGTCGTGGGCACAAGCAAGATTACTCATAATCAGTAGTAGGTAACTAAATTCCGTCAACGAGCTAATGTGCGCCTATTTAACAAAACTAAACTTAAACAGATAACTGAAAAATGTTTTCACAAATAAAGTCTTGAACTTAACAGTGGTGTAGTGTAAGTTATTAACTAACTACCTAAAAAAACTACCGGGGTACCAGTCAACGAAGAGAAAACCCTATTATCTTTTGCCTCTGATAATGTCGGGCATTATAATTGTTGTCCTCCGTTCGGTTATATATTTATCCAACTGTTATCCAACTGTGTTCAATCCAACCGTAAAACATTTTGGCTATGATAGTGGCTCGGGAAATAGGCTTGTAGTTCATTATATCGGCAAGGTTACCGGTTTTCTCACAACAGGCACCACCGGAAACTTCATAAGATCGGACGGCAGAGAAAAGTTGCTCATGCACAGCGAGAAGAACATCGCTAAGACTCTAGATATCTGCGGGTCAGCATGATCCAGCTGTTCAATGCTGAGCTTGTCGTACCCTGGGGATTTGCCTGTCAACGTATTCTAAATAATTTTATCGATGTCTCTCGCAATAAACCTTACTCCGACTGCTACGTTCGGCATCTCCGCCTTGAAGACCCCACTTGCAGGCCGCAAAGGAGATTGTACAGAGGGGAATGTCCCTAAGGTTAGTTACTCCATCGATGCTCACAGGAAGACCTGGCCTTCCATTTGCCGTGCTTGTGCTTTTCCAGAAACCACGAAACTATAAAATATCGAAAGTCGATATATGGCTCTGATCCTTACGATCTTGGCAAGCCTTCAATTCTGACTTGAACAATCTTCTGCTCTCACATGATACCGAACCTAGGCTGACCATACGCTACGCACCCCAAAAAGTTCCAGCCGAGTCTTCCTGGGAGCCTTTCTGATATGATCGTTCCAATTTACTACGCGCGGACCTCCCCCACCCGTTTTTGTGCTTCCTCGACCTACCAAAGCCGCATCGCGAAGGGCTGTCACAATGTCAAGGTACAAACCATTGAAATAATAACCAGCTCAACTCACTTACTAGACAAGAAAATCAATTAAATTCATCCGCTTGTGGCACACGTTAAGTATTTGTATAGTGTATTCCCGTTGTCCCCGTTTGCCATATTCCCGTCACGGGGACAGCGGG
Organism: Tiliacea aurago; assembly: GCA_948098905.1. Lineage (NCBI taxonomy): Eukaryota > Metazoa > Arthropoda > Insecta > Lepidoptera > Noctuidae > Tiliacea > Tiliacea aurago. Next base: position 12,736,279 of record OX402576.1, on the reverse strand, counting down.
ACGTGATAATTTTTTTTTCCCGTTGTCCCCTTATCGTACGAAGTAAACCTTTTTTAAATCGAAACAGCTAGGTTAGGTTAAATTAGAACTGTGACCACAAAACGCATGAGTCGAGCGAGCGAAGCGAGCGGTACCGCGGCAGCGGCCAGCGAGTTCCAGAAACATATTTTTGAATGTAAAACCAAACCACGAAACAACGGGAAGTATTTTTAAATATTTAATTGAAGAACCGCTGTCCCCGTAGGACGGGGCGTACGGGGACAACGGGAATACACGATTTGTATTATGAGACAACTTAGGTGTCAATAAATTTAAGTTACTCTCAAGAATCAGAGGAAAATGGTCAAACCAAATAGTGTTAAATTTAATAAAAACCCATGGACTTCGCTAATGAAGGTCGAAGTACCCGAATCAGTAGCCAAAAAATCAACAAAATTTAAAAAATAAGAGGAAACTGTTTCCCATTTTCAAGATCGATCCAACAATACCTCACATGCTATGCGTGCACGGATTTTTTTTCCTATTCTAGTAGAATATAATAGAATAGAATACTTTTATTTTCAGACTAATGTCCATAGAGTTAGTAACAATTTTACTTATCATCTAGTGTTAGTACAGACAAAATTTTACAAAACAATTAAAATTATATTTCAGCGTGGAGCTGCATCCACCTCCGCAACATCGGGGAATCCTACCGATCTGTGAACACACGGAGAATACTGTTGGTGCTGCCGCGAACACGCGACATCAGTGATGCACATCTTTTTCTTATAATGGCGGCAAAACCATCAATGTTACTGTCCGCAAACATCCCCGACACACTACCACCACCCCTTCTTTTTTTTTTTCGTAATTTCATTACTCCATTGTATAGCGGTTCATATAATACATCTCCCTTCTTTTGCATAATTATCTATGTAGGTATCATCATAAACAGCCTTTAATGTATTGACAGCACGGTTGGCGCAGTTGTTAAGCAATTGACTGCTGCGCTGCGTGTCGCGGGTTTGATTCCCGCACGGAATTAATATTTGCATGACCTACAAGTAGTTGTTCCGGGTCTGGCTGTTTGTGTATGTGAGTTTAAATGTTTGTAAACGCACCCACAATACAGGAGAATTTCCTAGTGTGGGGCAAGGTTTAAAAAACCGGCCAAGTACGAGTCGGACTCGTTACCCTATGGGTAATTAAATAGTCTCCGAGTACAAACGGACGGACAAGACGAAATTATAAGTGTTCCTTTTTAGGGTTCCGTGCCCAAAGGGTAAAACGGGAACCCTATTACTAAGGCTCCGCCGTCTGTCTGTCTCTGTCTGTCCGTCTGTCACCAGGCTGTATCTCATGAACCGTGATAGTAAGATAGTTGAAATTTTCACAGATGATGTATTTCTATTGCCGCTGTAACAACAAATACTAAAAAACAGAATAATATAAATATTTAAGGGGGCTCCAATACAACAAACATGATTTTTTTGCTCGTTTTTGCTCGATTTTGATAACAGCAATAGGTAGACGCATGAAATATTCACAGAATATTTAGTTATATGTTCACTTTAAAAATAAATAATTAAATTAAAATAAAACAAATATTTAAGGGGGGCTCCCATACAACAAACGGTGATTTTTTTGCCGATTTTATAGATAATGGTACGGAACCCTTCGTGAGCGATTCCGACTCGCACTTGGCCGGTTTTTTACCTTTTGGCTACCCGGGTCCCTAAAAATATCAAAAGGATCTATTTCGTTCTATGAAGCTGTGTACGTTATCACGCTTAATTTTATGCATAATTTATGACACGTTCGCAGGTTCCGTTTTGCTCATTGCAAGCGTGAAATCACTTTATTGTAAGGAAATGTTTCTTGCTGTCTACCTGTGTTAATGTCCTCCATTGTTGTGTGCCGGTTCCATACGCTCAGCGGGATCGTCGGAGTAAAATTGATGAATGTGATGTTCGAATGAATTGTTATCGCACACTATACTTACTCCATTTGAAATAAGATTAGACATTTAAATAAACTTTTTTGCAGTTCGTTCAACCGATTTCGACTTCTAATCCGTAGGCATCATCATGGCATTAAAAGCAAAAACGTGGTTACAATACCAACTGTTTAGTGCAGCTGCCATTTGTCATGCCAACAACGCAATAGAAGTCAAAATCGGTTGAATGGACTGTAAAAAAGGTTTATTTAAATTTTTAATCTTATTTCAAATGGAGTCTATGTGATTTTCAAATTAGTTTAGTGGCGTAAGCGTGTCAAACTCAAAACCCAAACTCAAACTCAAAACATTTATTTCAATTAAACCATTTACAGGCACTTTTGAATTGTCAGGAAGTCGGTCAGTTACAAATATGAAGCTAGTTGCCCATTCCAAATAGTAGGTTCCTATGGAGTAGAATGGGCACGAATCTCCACGGACACTCTATTAAATTAAAATATTGATACAAAGTATTGATTACATCATTCATATTGAAATTATACATGTGAGAACGATGCAAAACGTCATAAGCGTCCGTGATAAAAAGATTAAAAACAAAAAAAGACAATTCAAAACTAAAATAATTGAAAATAAGCCGTGTCAATGGCAAAATACGAACCGTGGATGTGAACGAAAATGTTACTGAATAAGCTCACTCGCAGACAATCTAGAAATGTAACCAAATAATTAAATAGTACTAGTACTCGCTACAACAAAGGCATTCCGAGAACAGTTGTATTTATCAAGGGAAGGGTTTTATTTGTATTACGCAGGGGATCTCCACTTAAAATAATTTCATTACTTACACACATCCAACCTGAGCGAAGGATACAATGATCAAAAATGCAAATTTATTCCATCAAAAATAATAACTGAAACTCGGGAACGATATATATAAGAGGAATATATATATATAATAGTTATATATATACGTATTTCGGGCACTGTGGTAATGAAGGTGTCATATTACTAATTTTCAGAAATGGACTCATCGTGTTCATTGATACTATATTAAAGATACAATTTTAATTTAATATTTCTATTATTTTATTCTCAGCGCCTTCTTCCCTCTCCTATTAAAAATTAATTTTAGGGTCCATAATTGATTCGATGTTTTAACATACCAACTGATTTATGTACACTTTATGGAATGGAATAAAGTATTGAGTATTGAGTATTCTTATTTTGCAAATATTTTCAGTTAAGTACTTGCTTTTCTTGTATTTGTTTGTGTTTCTGATACAAGTTTTATTTTATTTCGTAGATAAACCTAATATCATATTTTTATGATATCGGGGAAAAAAAAAATAATAATGAAAAATTGCGTGTCACTCAGCGGTTAATGTAAGCAATAAATGCACGAATAGAAAATTATGTGAATTAATGTAGGATATTACAATAATTCATAACGAAACCAGCACATTTTTCCTTCCAAGCCTGTTTAATCGTAAGAAAGTATTGAATCATAAAAGTAACGGTATTCAGGCTCAACGAATACAATTTGATTCTTTATTTTCAAACCAGATAATATTTATATACTTAATGTACAACATTATTTTTAGTATACGCGAAACCTGAATATAGTTTGTTCAGAATAAGGAACTGACTCGATTTCAAAAAAATTTACACCATGTTATATTTTGTCCCAAAAATATTTAAGTGTGATGGAAAATTTTATCACCATTTAATTACTTACAATACAATCGCCGTACGGTTAGGTACCTACTGCCAAATTATTATCAATGAGCGCAAGACGAGTCTGGAGGCGCGGGGACGCCCGCGCCGCGCCGTTAGCATGTTTTTGTACGGTCAACCAGGTAACATGACAACCTTATAACTTTGTGATTATTCATGATACAGTTTTGAAATTTTGTACATGAATTCTTTACATAAAAATACTAGACAAGTGTTTCGCGTTTCGCATACACTAAAACTAATATTGTTTAAGTTAACAGACTTAAAATAGTAATAATAGTATGTACATAAAAAAAGAGAAGAAAGGCAATAAGGGCATCAAAAATTTCATCCTCATGGCTGTCAACAGGAAAAGTGCCCAAAAGACGGGCAGCATTGCCACGTTTTATGACAATGCTTCTCTTGCCAAATAATAGGCAGGCCGTCTGGTCACGAAATTTGATCCTTGATATTAGTTTTTGTCTGCCGAAATCTTCCCAAACTTTTTTTCTAGATAAGCATAAACTTTTGATAAAGAAAGTGTTATGTGCACTTAGCATCTTCATTCAACACCATGAAACCTAATTTAATTGTTTTCTTTTTTAAGATTTATGTGCCAATAAAACAATCCCATGCATTTCTGTGGCTACGAGTCATACGAGTACGTTGGTTATTTTCATTTTTAAGCTCATTTAACTTAACTGTGATAGGGCTAAATATGGACATAAAAAAAATTATGTTGTAACAGAACCTCGCCTCCGTCACCGCAAGTCCGGAACTTCCGCAAGAAATCGTACCTCCACCTCTTTTTGCGGAGTTTTAACAGAGGTTTGTTTACGTTTCTTCATAGCGCGAGGAGCAACGCCGGGCCACGCGGACGCGCCGCCGCGCCCGCCCTGCCCGCCGCCGCGCCGCGCCGCGCCGCCATGCGATTGAGTCTTGCGCACGAAATGGTCAGAATTGTGTTTGTGGAGCGGGCAAGCGGGTAGGAGTGCACTAGTAACTTAACTGGTAATGTACTATGATGTACCTATTTTGAATATTAAAGACTGAATTTAATTAGGTAAGATTTTCTTTCATTAAAAACATTAGGTACCTTCTTTCTGGGATAACTGATTATTGATATTTTCCCCTTTTTGACCTCAAGGTCAAGCTCTTCACCTCCGCATCCACCTCTGCTTCCGCTAAAATGACCTCCGTTACAAGTTCTATACAAAATATTCAAACTCAACTCGAACTCAAACCATTAACATTCACAGGCACTTTTGAGTTGTCTAGGAATCCGTAAGTTAGTCAGAATGTTGAAGCTTGTTCTAAAACGTAGATCTCTATGGAAAAGAACAGGCAAGAAACTCCAAGGACACTCTTTTAAATCAAGATATTACAAAATCTTGTTCCTTCTATATGTGAGAACAATGTAACCTGTGTCCTTTTGATTAGGGTACCTTAGCTAGCCTACAGTTTTTTTTTAATGATCTGAAATTTAAAAAAAGATCAGCATGGAGTAAAAATGGCTAACATCAATTTTAAAGGCTTCTACAGACCGGCGCGACACGCGACGCGACACAAAGGCCCAATTGCATAATTTTACGATTACAAATTAAATAGCCTCTGAATGTGTCATTATTTACGCAATTTGAAATCCATACTAATAAAAACCATACTAAAACATACCAATCTATACTAATTATAAATTCGAAAGTAACTTTGTCTGTTTGTATGTTACTTTTAAAATTTGACGCCTAAACCACTGAACGGATTTCGATAAAATTTGGCAAGGAGATAGATGGCAACCTGTAGAAGGTCATAAGCTACTTTTTGTTTAAATAATAATTCTAAAGAGGATGAAAGTTTTTATGGGAAATTTAGCATTTCTTATGTTAGGGATATTAAAAAACCAATTTATTATTTTGGTAAGAAATAAAAAATTGTGTTTCAGCATTTTTGTAAAATCATTCCCCAAGGGGGTAAAATAGGGGATGATTTTAAAATTCACACGATTATTGAAAGCATTTTTTTACCTATTTTTAAACGATTTAAGGAATTGGAACATAGAGTCCGTATCTTGAGGTAATATTTATTTTAGAATTTATTTAATTAAAATCGGTTCACCCGCTTAAAAGTTATTATTTAATTTAAAATAATGATAATAATAAATTATATTGAATGCCTCGTTGGTCTAGTGATCGCAAGCGCTCTGCTGATGAGCATGAAGTAGGTACTTGGTCCGATTCCCAGATTAGGCAAAGCATTATTGGGATTTTTCATTAGGAATTTCGGTTGATGGCAATAGGCTCGCCCCCTAGTACATGGGACTTAAACATAACTGTTGAAATGTGGGTGTAATAAAGGTTGCCGGAGTCAGACATTGGTTTGCACCACATACAACAATACAAATACACAGCAATTAAATAGGAAATGTCAGGAAAACGTTCAAGAGACTACAATGAAAATAGCTTACTTCAACTCATACCGCCTTATTACAAAACAAGATTTATATTTTGACATTGCTTAAACCATGGAGCCAGTTTTTGTAATAAGAACGTAACTGTGATAGAAATACCGTTCTTTATTCAAAACTGAAAACTTAGTTCGGTACTAAGTTGACAGTTTTGTGTTTAGGTATTTTACCATAGTCGGAATAAAGTTCGAAATTCAATAATGGCTCCATATTTTAAACCTGGGTCTGAAGATAAACCTTGTTTTGTAATAAGGGGGAGGGTGTTTAATCCATGATCAGCAAACAATAAATGTCATTCCATTCGTATTATAGTTACAGTATATAGGCACAAAATTACCGCTGGAAAGAATTTACATAAATCAAGCGGATGTGTCAAGATAAATCCTTAATACTAACATAGAAACCAGAAGCTCACAAAATTTTAAATAAACCAAAAGGAAGTATACGAGTAGGAACTTTATATAAATTCAACCGAAAACCACAATATTTTAGATAAATCAAAAGGGAATAACAAAATAGAAACTTTTATAAATTCAACCGGAAACCACAATATTTTAAATAAATCTACAGGAAGTAACAAAATAGAAGTTGATTACATTCAATCGGAAATACAAGTATTAATTCAATAAATAACATGTAAGTCAGATTAAGTACAAAATAATCAAAAGAAGCTTAAATTTAAAATTAAACAATGGTTTGGCGCCCATATCCACTTCTACCTAAGCGATCGAGAATTACAGGCGTGATTTTATGTTATAATAATATTAAAATGAATTATTATTACTTTTTAATGAGACATTTAAAATCATAAAAACCCGTTTAATAAAAAAAAAGATTATTTGCATTTATTGTTATCTACAGCCTCATTGGTCTAGTGGTCGGAAGCGCTACCACTGAGCATGAGTTCCTGGGTTCGATTCCCAGATCAACAAAGTGTTATTGGGATTTTCCATTAGGAACTTTTCAGTAGCAGCCCGGAGTCTGGATTTGTGCCCGATTGATGGCAATAGGCTCGCCCCTATTACATTGGACTTAAACATAACTGGCGAAATGTGGGTGTAATAAAGGTTGCCGGAGTCAGACATTGGTTTGCACCACATACAACAATACAAATACACAGCAATTAAATAGGAAATGTCAGGAAAACGTTCAAGAGACTACAATGAAAATAGCTTACTTCAACTCATACCGCCTTATTACAAAACAAGATTTATATTTTGACATTGCTTAAACCATGGAGCCAGTTTTTGTAATAAGAACGTAACTGTGATAGAAATACCGTTCTTTATTCAAAACTGAAAACTTAGTTCGGTACTAAGTTGACAGTTTTGTGTTTAGGTATTTTACCATAGTCGGAATAAAGTTCGAAATTCAATAATGGCTCCATATTTTAAACCTGGGTCTGAAGATAAACCTTGTTTTGTAATAAGGGGGAGGGTGTTTAATCCATGATCAGCAAACAATAAATGTCATTCCATTCGTATTATAGTTACAGTATATAGGCACAAAATTACCGCTGGAAAGAATTTACATAAATCAAGCGGATGTGTCAAGATAAATCCTTAATACTAACATAGAAACCAGAAGCTCACAAAATTTTAAATAAACCAAAAGGAAGTATACGAGTAGGAACTTTATATAAATTCAACCGAAAACCACAATATTTTAGATAAATCAAAAGGGAATAACAAAATAGAAACTTTTATAAATTCAACCGGAAACCACAATATTTTAAATAAATCTACAGGAAGTAACAAAATAGAAGTTGATTACATTCAATCGGAAATACAAGTATTAATTCAATAAATAACATGTAAGTCAGATTAAGTACAAAATAATCAAAAGAAGCTTAAATTTAAAATTAAACAATGGTTTGGCGCCCATATCCACTTCTACCTAAGCGATCGAGAATTACAGGCGTGATTTTATGTTATAATAATATTAAAATGAATTATTATTACTTTTTAATGAGACATTTAAAATCATAAAAACCCGTTTAATAAAAAAAAAGATTATTTGCATTTATTGTTATCTACAGCCTCATTGGTCTAGTGGTCGGAAGCGCTACCACTGAGCATGAGTTCCTGGGTTCGATTCCCAGATCAACAAAGTGTTATTGGGATTTTCCATTAGGAACTTTTCAGTAGCAGCCCGGAGTCTGGATTTGTGCCCGATTGATGGCAATAGGCTCGCCCCTATTACATTGGACTTAAACATAACTGGCGAAATGTGGGTGTACTAAGATACAGCTCTGCCTAACTCTTCGGGGATTACAGGCGTGATGTTATGTATCTTATGTTATTATTATCTATCTGTCTGTAACCTTTTCACGCTCTTACGGCTGGATTTGGATGATAGGTATACGGAGGATAGTTTTTATCCCGGTAACACGTCCCCGTGGGATAATTTTCAACATCCACGCAGGTGAAGCCGCAGGCAGAATCTAAGCCTAAACCCAGCGTTTTACCACATCCAACGCACTGGAGCATAACGCAGCCGCGCCACCCCGACTCACTGGGGTATCAACGCAGACATTTCCAACTCCGGTACCGGCTCACTGGAATCTCAACTGGCCCTAGCAAGCATCGCAAGATACACGACTCAGCCCACTATTGACCTTTCACCGCAGAGGAGTGATGTGGCGCCATCGCCACATACGAACTACGCATCCCACTGACGTCACGCAATATCCTGCATCGCGCAAGCAGAGTTTACTGCGCAACTAGCATTGTTACAAGGTTCTTTTTAAAACGTCAATAACCTCTTAAGGGGTCATTATACTTATCATTATGAACAACTTTTACTATGGGACCAAACCTAAAATCGCGAAAAAAAAACAGCCTGTTCCGTACATTTTAACGAATTATTCGAACATAATATATAATTATGTAGGGAACAGCTAGTTCTGGAACCCTGTATACAAAGTCCCGACATCAACCGTCGGCCAGTTGCACACCAGACACAAGACCCGTCTGGTCGGAGGATCCCCCTTTTTTATAGAGGATGAGTGAACTTTACACCATGTTCCTCATTCCTTTATATTATATAATAGAAGTTCAAATCGATATATTTGTGATGTGCCCTAGTTTGCCCTAGTCTATTATGTTTCTTTGTTGAAATGTGTGTTTTGTTTGTGCAGAATAAACAATTTTTCTTTCTTTCTTTCTTCTAGTAAATGTGACCTCTCAATGGTTACGGATAGGTTTACGACAAATAAATTAGTTCTCATACATACATACATAAACTCACGCCTTCTTCCCATGGGGGTAGGCAGAAACTATAGAACGCCACCTGCTATACGCTCCTTACATACTCCTTTTGCTTCGCCTACGTTCATACATCTAGTCATACACGCACGCCGGTTGCGAGTACTACGCACCTGACCTAGTTCTCAATGCCAAGAAAACGAAATGTACAAAGTTCGCCTTACCGAATGTTAGAAATTTAGGTCCCAACATCGTCTTAGATAAAGAAGTGCTTGAAACTGTAGACTCGGCAGTGTTTCTGGGTATAACAGTAGATGCCAAACTTCAGTGGGGACCACATATACCAAGCCTAGCGGGAAGGCCCAATTCGGCCGCCGCCTACGCCGTCAGGAAAGTAAGACAATACACTGACGTTGATAAATCTCGATTAGTCTATTTTAGTTAGTTTCATAGCGTTATATCCTACTGTATTCTGATGTGGGACAAAGCCGCTGACATTCAAAATATATTTGTTCTTCAAGAACGAGCTGTTCGAGCAATTTACCAGCTGGGTGCCAGAGTTTCTACTAGAGATTTTCTTTTGTATTATCACGGTGGCATCACAATAAAATTAATCTTTGCCAACATCTCATGTTAAGCAAAATATACACTAAAAACAGTGATATTCACAATATTAATACCAGAAATAAGAAAAAATAACGTGCTTAATTTCACCGGCTTCTTATGGTTCATAACTCATTTGTTGGACTTGGTATAACTTCTTATAACAAGCTACCCTCTTCTTGGCTAGATTTGCCTTTTAATGCGTTTAAAGCTAAAGTTCCAACCATTAAATCCAACCATTGTTCAAAGGCATACTATTCTATCACCAACTACTTAAACGATAAGAATAGTTGGTCGCTGTGATTACCTCAAGACCATGTTCATGTTCTTTCTCCAACAAGTAAATTTATATGATTTTTTATTTATTAGTGACATATTCTACTAATTACAATGTTTTTTATGAGTGTATTGCAATAAGTGGTTAGCTAGCGACCTCGATAATTGATCATATTATTCTTACCTGACCAACCGGCAGCAAGTTCGTCATGCGCCCTTAGATGTCACTGCTTCCCTGCCCTGGAGTTGCATTAGGGAGGCATTTCGGTACCACCGGATGCCGACCTACCTCTGTCGCGTGGTCGAGGCCTACCTGACGGACAGGGCCGTCATCTACCCTGGTCACCAAGGAGAGTGGAACCGGCGAGAGATGTCGTGCGGTGTCCCACAGGGATCGGTCCTGGGGCCGCATCTGTGGGACATCGGCTACGACTGGGTGCTGCGCGCCGACCTCCCTAGCGGCGTCAGCGTAGTCTGCTACGCTGACGACACGCTGGTCCTGGCGCAGGGGAGGTCGCATGAGGCGGCGGCCGAACTGGCGGCACGTGGGGTTGCGACAATCGTCGATAGGATCCGGCAATTGGGACTCGAGGTGGCCTTGCACAAGTCCGAGGCCATGTGTTTTTATGGTCCTCGGAACGCGCCACTGTCGAGTTCCCAGATAACGGCGGGAGGAGTTCACATCGGTGTCGAGTCGACGATGAAGTACTTGGGACTCGTCCTCGATAGCCGGTGGAACTTCGTGGAGCACTTCCGACGTTTGGCTCCCAGACTGGAGAGGGCTGGGGCTGCTTTGAAGCGGCTTCTGCCCAATCTAGGGGGCCCAAACGCCTGCTGCCGGAGGCTCTACGCGGGGATCGTGCGGTCCATGGCCCTTTACGGGGCACCGGTGTGGGCGCGTTCTCTGAGGCTGCGACCAGCCCAGCGGTTGAACGCGTCCCAAAGGGTCATGGCCATCAGGCTGGTACGGGGTTACCGCACGGTCTCCCGTGAGGCGGCGAGCCTCCTAGCCGGACTGCCGCCGTGGGATCTGGAGGCAAAAGTCCTCGCGCACATCTGGGAGTGGCGCGAGGAGGCGAAACGCCGGGGTGAAACTCCGCTGCCGCGAGAAATCACGGTACAGCGGACGGAACTCCGGCGAGATCTCATGGCGGCATGGAGAGTGCGATTGTTGCAACCTAGCGCTGGGCACGCTACAATTGTGGCGATAAGTCCCCTCTTTGAGGAGTGGCTGGAGAGGCGCCACGGCGTCCTCACCTTCCGCCTGACGCAGGTCCTCACCGGACACGGTTGTTTCGGGAGGTTCCTGTTCAGGATAAAGCGGGAGGAAACGCCCGGGTGTCACCACTGTGTGGATCGCCCGGAGGACACGGTGGAGCATACGGTAGAGATCTGCCCGGCTTGGGCGGAGCACCGCCGTGTCCTCACGGAGGCGATCGGCGGCGACGATCTCTCGCGTCCAGCACTGGTTCAGGCCATGGTTCGGAGCGAGAGTGCATGGGAGGCCGTCACCTCCTTCTGCGAAGCAGTAATGCTCGCGAAGGAGGAGGCGGAACGCGTGAGGGAGAGGCATGGTTCGCGCCCTCGCGCCTCTAGTCGCCGCAGGAGACGCCCCGGGCGTCGGGAGTTGCAAGCCGATTTCCGACCACCGTAGGCGCGGGCTTGCGGACGGCGAGCGATGGGTAGCTCGCCGTCCGATAAGGACCAGGCCCGGGTCGACGGCGCGTTGTGTTCCACGCGCGCCTCAAAGAGATGTCAGCACCAACTGACGGGGTCCGTCAGGACCAATGCCTGCCAGGGTTGCGAGTTTGTCCGAAAGGGATATCGTGGCCCTGGCACACAGGCAAATGAAGGAACACGGGTGGGTTTTAGTCAGTAAGAGTCTGACACGCCCTCCCGCTCTGCCCAGAGCGGGAGAAGTTATTTGATAATTTCCCACCAAAAAAAAAAAAAAAAGATGTCACTGCTTGCGGTAGCGTCGGCGGTCGGGTCACCTCCTTCCCTCAAATATGGCGAGGGGGGTGATGTGTGATCTATGCATTATCCTTGTGAACTGGTGCTGCTTGTGGTGACTGGTCGTCTTGCTGACAATGGTTTTGTTATTGCTATTAATAATTAATTGTTTATTTTACTTCGATGTTGCTATTTTATCATTTATAAATATATCTATAAATGAAAAAAATTGGTAAATGATTTACTTACTTACTTACTATGACTTCGAGTTACAGCTATTTTATCATTTATAAATATATATCCATAAATTAAAAAAATTTGTAAATGATTTACTTACTTACTTACTATGACTTCGAGTTACAGCTATATATAAATATAAAATATATAATAACTAAGCGGGCACGCCCATTATGCCTGATTTAGGTACGTTCTGTTTACGTTTTTTATTTTTATTTCTGCTTGAGTATAGTTTTTGACGATTATTATTTTTTTGTTTGTTGGTATAGTGGCGTATGCTAGCTAATATATGGCAAATAATTTAATTTAATGTTTTGTGTTGCGTAATGTAAATTATTTTACATTACATATAGAATCAAGTTTTTCTAACTGAACAGACTGCTGTGCTGCTGGGGAGTTTGTTGTGCCACTCCTTCCCAGCTAAAGAACTAGGAAGTGGTGAAGGGCGGGCGTTTTAGGGGGACTGTCTTATGTAATTTTGACGTTCGAAAAGAGCTGATTCTCAGCCTAGTTTTAATAAATGACTTTTGATTTTGATTTCAACTTGGATGTACTTGGCCGCATGTCGTTAGACGCGTTTGGTCACAGTTCTTATCTAACCTAAGTCTTTTTGTTTTTTTTTAAATTAAAAAACCGGCAATGCGCGTGTCGGACCACGCACTATGAAGGGTTCCGTAGTTGGGATGAATTTAACCCAAAAAAAAAGTTAAATTTGTAGTTGAAAAACATGTTATCCAATACATCGATATACGTCACGGTCAATTCTCCAACTGAAAATGTAAGTTGGTTGATTATTACTCGTTAACTTGTAAAGCCTACTTAGCTGTGAAAGTTTTCCTTTTAATTTCGTTATTTAAACTACTGCCATGATTTTTTTCACATATCCAAGAACAAAGATTTAGCTGGCTACCACTTGACTGTAACAAAAATTATCACTTTAAAACTTATTATTACGCAAACGGATCCCTGAATCGAAAAATGGCTATGACAGACCTTCAATACGGCCTATCCAACGATATCCCACGTCATGGGATAAACGAGAAAAGAAAGTTCATCCCCACTTTTTGTGTAAGGGAGCTACAGTTTTTTTATTTTTTTCTATGAATAAGAGTCGCTGAGCTAAGCCAGGGACAGACGGACATGGCGAAACTATAAGGGTTCCTTGTAGACTACGGAACCCTAAAAAAGACCAGAAACTTCCGCCCCTCCTCACACAGATGTGATTTACTGAACATCGACATTTCTCTGCTTTCCTTAAACTTAATTGGAATTTAATAAACCACATTTCTCAGAAATCCCATAAACAATGGTGAATTATAATGTATTAAGTAATTAAGAAATACTAGTCAATAGTCAATAACTTTATTCTATGAGAAAGATTGGAGCCATCATCGAAACACAAGCTAAATACAGTGATAGAATATCATGACGTATTTTATCTCGCTATTCCTATCCTAATAACTTAATTTGTCCCCCTAAAACAAAAATACTCATGTTATTCAAAGCTGCCACCAGCATTCATTTTTCCATGTTCTGAATAATAATTTTGCTCTTTTTCCGATTGGAAATGGAGAATATGCGAACTAATCCAGAATGTTCCCATCATATTCACATGAAAAAAAATAGATTTAGATTGGTATATTCAGGACCACTTATCAATAAAAATATGTAATTTTTTTGTACACGGCTTCTGGTGTTCTAAAAATGATTAATTTTAAATGAATATTAGTTTGTAGCTAAATGATTAATGATAAATGATTTTTATTTCTGTAAGAAGGTTTGTACAAACACTTTTACACGTCGTCGATAATATTTTAAAAACTAGATAACGTCGGTGTTTCCTATCTGACTACTCTGAGAAGAAAGGCCGAAACAAAGTCGGAGGTCACAGTCTCTTTTAAAGACCAGACGTAATCTTGGTCAGTTCATGTGAAGGCTACGTAGATTGGTGTCTAAATGGTTTTTTGAGGAAAGAACCACACAGATTGAGTGGACCTGTGCAGTCAGTGCACGCATTTGTGAGTACTCGTAATCGTCAGCTCAACTCAGAACTTAACGAGCTCAACGATGCGACGATCAATACCAAAGAAATGACATTTAGGTAGGCCGCATAAATTACTGAAACTGCCAAACCATGATTGCCAAACTGCCAAGCTAACTGAGAAAATAAATAAATAATCGTGGTGCTCAATGCTCATCATCAAAGATTTTTGTTTGTAAAAGTTACCAAACGTTTTTTTTTTGTTGCGGATCCAAAAATGAAATCACTTTATTAATCAGCGGGTTATTATGAAATTCAGTAGAATTTGATTGCCTGGCTAGAGCCTTCGGCTTTAATGACTTGCTTTAGGTTGAGTTTGCATGACATATAATTATGTAATTACCACCCATCTCTTCACCTCCCTTGGTTGACTGGTTTGTCCCTTTACTAGAAGTTTAAATATGTAAAGATAAATTAATGAGATGGGCTACAGTCTACCTTACGGAGTGAAAATGATTACATAAATTAAAACATGAATACAATCAAAATAATGTCAACAAAACAAAACAGAAATTAAAGTGAAGTCAATAATCTTATAGTCAGGTATATAATGTCTTACATAGTCAAATTTGCAATTTACGAATTGCGTTATGTTATGTATATGTATTTTTCAGACAGAAAGTTTAACAGACAGACACACGAGTGATCCTGTACGTGTTCCGTTTTTTCATTTTAAGGTACGGAAATATGTAAATAGTTAATTATGATATTAGTGCGGTAAGTTGGTTTTTACAAACGAGTAGACGAATGTAAGCCCTAGACGAAGTAGAGGGCTTACCATAGTCACGAGTTTCTAAATAACAATTTCCGCGCGTGTGTCATACAACGTTTTTCAACACATTTGTAAAAAACAGTACAATACGTAATAAAATAAGCCATAAAAACATTTTAAGAGAATGATTGAGTATTTCTTCGAGCCTGCATGATATAAATTAATGTAAATCATTAAATATCACTCACGGTTTATCCGGCTCAAAACCGTAAAGGATACGCACGGCGCTATACAAGGAAGGGGGCGGTAAAACATGTACTTAGGTGAGAGTACCTATTTTACCGCCCGTTCCGTTGTTTGGTGCGTAATTTTTTACTTTCGAACAATGTATACAGGCTTAGTAAATTCATTTTTTGAGCAAATATGTTGAAATAGTACATTTTGATACAAGTGGAGAATGTTTGTTATTGCATTCGAGGCGGAATTAACACCCGAGCCGTAAGCGAGGTTGTTTTTGACCCGAGAACTGCAATAAAAAATGCCCACGTGTATCAAACGACGTTTTTCAATACACTTTTGAAGAAATAATATAATAATAGAAGAATCGAGGCATGGAACCAATTTAGACTAAGTATAGGTATAAGTTATCTGTGGCAATTTTTATGCACATTTTTTTTTGCACACGTGTTGGAAAATAAAAAATTACACGCGTGTGAAATACATTGCATTGTGAACCTAATCGTAGTGCGATATGAACCAGTTTTCGAGGAAGTGTATTGAAAAATACTTTACTTACTCTGAAATACTTTTCCTTATCCAATATATTTTATGAAATAATCAAAAAGCTCTTTGTTTTTCGTCGTACGTCGAACAGAAATAAGACGTCTGCAACGATTTCCTTATATTTTGATTCTTCTTCAAACGCATTAGAGTGCCGCCGGCAGAGTGCTGACAGTCTGTGAATACATTTTTGTATAAATTGTACCTATTTGTGCAATCAGTGTTCCGTCTCGTAATACATTTTAGCTGCACAGCGTCCGTCTTCCACGTGTCTTTCATGTAACATACCAATTACAGCTTCAGTATTGTGCGTCTTGTGTGTATTTTCAGTTGAGTATTCTATTCTATTTTTATTCTATTAATTAATTATTATTCTATTGACGGTATGGTTTTTGCAGTGGTAAAGCGATTGACTGCTGCGCTGCGTGTCGCGGGTCCGTTTCCCGCACGGAACAAATATTTGTATGACCTACAAGTAGTTGTTCCGGGTCTGGCTGTGTTTGTGTATGTGAGTTTAAGTATTTGTAAACGCACCCACAATCAGGGACCGTAAAACCCCGGTTAAGAGTTAAGCCTTTCGAAGGGGTAACCCATTCAAAGGGTTACCTTTATCATGATGTAACTAACCCATTGAAAGGGTTTTATACTAGAAACCCATTGAAAGAGTTACATGATAACCCATTGAATGGGTTTTATACTTAAACCCCAGTGAAAGGGTTACATGATAACCCATTCAATGGATTCTACGAGTATACCTACTTGAAACCCAGTAACATGAAAAAATCATAATATTATGTTATTTTGATATCCGCCCATTTCTCTCTATATTCTACCCAGGGACCATTTAGGTTACCATTTTAGAAAAACCCTATCGAAAACCCTTTCAATGGAAAGGGTTTTCGATAGGGTTTTTCTAAGGACTTAATCTAAAACCCATACGGTGTGGGTAATTTTGAATGGCTTAAATTAAGCCGTTCAAAAGGGTTACCCACACCGTGTGGGTTTTTATCGGAAACCCTTTCAATGGGTTACCAAAATTTTATTTAAGCGGTTGATAAGTGTTACCCATATCGTATGAGTTTTTGTTTAACCGCTTAGAAAAACCCTATCGAAAACCCTTTCAATGGGTAACCAAAATGGTCCCTGCCCACAATACAGGAGAAATTCCTAGTGTGGGGCAAAGTATAAAAAAAAACTATTCTGACTGCAAGAACAAAAAAGTAAACTGTAACAACCCAAACTGGGCCCGCGTGGTAGATTTACAGCCCTCTCTGAGTCCCAGCAGTGGGATTATTATAGGCGTATTATGTGTATTCTATTCTATTCTGACCGCAAGAAAAAACAAACAAAAAAGTAAACAACATTAATTACTCTAGTAAAAAGTTAATTCGTTATTTAGTCTAGTGTCTAGTTCGGGGGCTTGTGGCTAAGTCATAGCAGCCGCATGGGTCGGCTACGCTGGGTACCCCTCCGTGCCTCGGAAAGCACGTTAAGCCGTTGGTCCCAGCTGTCATTCGGGGATCTTTGACATTCATTACGGGTAGTTAAAAGCCCGAAAGTCCAACAACCAGTCAAGGGGTATCGTATTACCCAGTAACTGGGTTATGGGGGTCAGATAGGCAGTCGCTCCATGTGAAGTCTGGTACTCAGCTGCGTTCGGTTAGACTGGAAGCCGACTCAACATAATTAGGAAAAGGCGGGCAGATGTTTGCAACAATCAAAGGAAAAATAAAGGGGAAAAGGTTTGAAAGAAAAGAAGATGCACAAACTGCCTATGATTTCGAGATTTCTGAGGTGTCTAAAGAAGAGTGGTCAGAGGTATTTTCCAATTGGTGCAGACTTATGGAAAAGTACATGTCCAAGAATTAACCAACCAAAATCACGAAAAAAAAAACAGCAGCCCTACATTTTGACGAGTTATTCGAACATCAATGTAACCTGAAATCAAGAAACCCAAAATCAGCAGTACCCTGCTGATTTTAAGTTTCTTGATTTCAGGGTTGGTCCCATAGTAAAAGTTGTTAATATAGATGAATACAATGACCCCTTAAGAGTTTGTGCGTTAATACTCGGACATGTTGTATACGTGATCAGGGTGAATACTTTGAATAGATCGATACTTGTAATAGAGAATACATTTTATTATTTTTAGGGTTCCGTACCTTAAAATGAAAAAACGGAACACGTACAGGATCACTCGTGTGTCTGTCTGTTAAACTTTCTGTCTGAAAAATACATATACATAACATAACGCAATTCGTAAATTGCAAATTTGACTATGTAAGACATTATATACCTGACTATAAGATTATTGACTTCACTTTAATTTCTGTTTTGTTTTGTTGACATTATTTTGATTGTATTCATATTTTAATTTATGTAATAATTTTCACTCCGTAAGGTAGACTGTAGCCCATCTCATTAATTTATGTACAACATCTTATACCATCCATCATACCATCTTGTACCTACATTCATAGCAAATAAAGTTCTGGTTTTGAACGCTTGTATTCCTCGAAGGGTAGTCAAAGATGTTCTAAATGAAAATAACTATATACACCCACAAAAAAATCATCCCTTATTTTTGATGTTCACGTAAATAATCCAAAAACGGAGAAAATGTATCGTGTGTCATGTAGCACAGTAATTGTAGCTACATAAATATAGGGTACATGAAGAAAATACCGAACGCTACTCCGTTCAATATTTACAGTAGTAGTACAATAGTAGCTCGTGATATGGAATTGAGAGACTAGGGAATTGATTTTCAAGTTTAAATGTCGTTTTCTCTATAGGTATTATAACTTTGCCGAGACATATTTATGTTACTTTAAAAATCTTCGAGTGAATTCTTATGTAACGTACTAATGGATTCGAAGAGCGTAGGTTAGGTAGTTGACCCCACTGCCTAGTTAGGGAAGAACCTTCCGAGTGAGGAACTGCAGGGGACGTTTTTTACGAGTATATCGAGGTACACTCCCCGACATATGATTCGAGGAACCCCGTATATTTTTGTTTCATCATTTCAGCTGAAAGAAGTTCACTGCTGAAGATAGGCCTCTCCCGAGGACCACCACTTCAACCGATTCTGTGCTTACCGCATCCAGCGGATTCCTGCGGCCTTCAAAAGTTCATCGGTCTACCTTGTTCCCGAGGCCTTCCAACGTCGGCCTTCGTCTTCTGGTGTGCAGTCGCCACTACGGATCCTCTCAGCCCCCATAGGTCATTGGTTCTGCAAGCAATGTAGTTAGCATGGTTCTCCTGCAGATCTCGTCATTTCTGATTCGATGACGCAGGGAAACTCCAAGCATGGGCACGCTACAATTGTGGCGATAAGTCCCCTCTTTGAGGAGTGGCTGGAGAGGCGCCACGGCGTCCTCACCTTCCACCTGATGCAGGTTCTCACCGGACATGGTTGTTTCGGGAGGTTCCTGTTCAGGATGGAGCGGGAGGAGGCGCCCGGGTGTCACCACTGTGTGGATCGCCCGGAGGACACGGTGGAGCATACGGTACAGATCTGCCCGGCTTGGGCGGAGCACCGCCGTGTCCTCACGGTTCAGGCCATGGTTCAGAGCGAGAGTGCATAAGAGGCCGTCACCTCCTTCTGCGAAGCAGTAGTGCTTGCGAAGGAGGAGGCGGAACGCGTGAGGGAGAGGCAAGGTTTGCGCCCTCGCGCCTCTAGTCACCGCAGGAGACGCCCCGGGCGTCGGGAGTTGCAAGCCGATTTCCGGCCACCGTAGGCGCGGGCTTGCGGACGGAGAGCGAAGGGTAGATCGCCGGCCGATAAGGACCAAGCCCGGGTCGAAGGCGCGTTGTGTTCCACGCGCGCCTCAAAAAAATGTCAGCACCAACTGACGGGGTCCGTCAGGACCAATGCCTGCAAGGGATGCGAGTTTGTCCGAAAGGGATATCGTGGCCCTGGCACACAGGCAAATGAAGGAACACGGGTGGGTTTTTGGTCAGTAAAAGTCTGACACGCCCTCCCGCTCCGCCCAGAGCGGGAGAAGTTATTTGAAAATTTCCCACCCAAAAAAAAAAGAAGGGAAACTCCAAGCATAGCCATATAACATTGGCCTTTGTGTGACTTTTAGCCTTCTAAATTTGAATGTATCATCGTCTCCGATCTTCATGGGAGTGGATATTACATGGGCACTAGACATAACCTTTGTTTTTTCTACGTTCATTTTAATACCCACTCTTTTGGAAGCTCTACTGAGGTCATCGAGCATTCTACTGAGGTCCGCCATAGTCTCAGCCATGACAACTATATTATATTGCCGGCAAACCGAAGTTGAGTGATGTACTCGCCATTGATGTTGATGCCTAGCCCAGTCCAGTCCAGAACCTTGAAGACATCCTCCAGTGCAGTGGTGAACAGTTTCGGAGAGAGAACGTGTCCCTGTCTCACACCTCGTTGCAGAAGGATACGTTAAGAGGTATTGTTCTTGAGTCGGACTAATATAGTGGGGTTTTCGTAAAGACACTGTAGTACCTCGATGTACTGATAGTCAATCAGGCACCGTTGAAGAGACTGCAGTACTACCCATGTCTCGCTCGAAGGCTTTCTCGGAGTCAACAAACGCTAAGCAGAGAGGCAGGTTATACTCTTCGGTCTTCTGTATAACCTGCCGTAGCGTATGTATGTGGTCTACGGTGCTAAAGCCTTTACGGAATCCGGCTTGTTCGAGAGGCTGGAAGTCGTCAAACCTGCGCGCGAGACGGTTTGTGATGACTCTTGAACACAGCTTGTAAACATTGCTCAGAAGTGAGACGGGCCTATAATTATTAATGACGTCATTGTCGTCCTTCACTTCTGTTCCAATCCTGAGGCGTTTTGCTCTCGAGTATGACGGAATCAAACAGCTGCTGGTGGACCTTAAGAATGAAATGAAATTGTTTATTCTGTAAGTAGGATATGCAAATCACTTTTACACGTCATATTATAAAATAATAACCTAGATGGAGTCAACATTTCGTAGTTGACTACCCTTGAGATGAAACGGTGAAACAAACTCAGGGGTCAAAGTCTCTTTCAAAGTCCAGACATAATCTTGGTCAGATCATGTGAGGACCATGTATTGTCTGAAATGGTCTTTTGAGGAAATAACTACACAAATTTGGTGTGGACCTGTCCAGTCAGTGCAAGCATTTGTCAGTAATCGTGTAGCTCATCTCGGTACTTAAGGAGCTCAAAGACTCGACGAACAATACCAAAGAAAGGACATTGGGGTAGGCCACAAAAATAAAGTACTAAAAATGTCAGACCATTAATAAAACTAAATGACAAAAATAATACCCTTATAGTGGTCACATTCACAATAATTAAAGTAATAATACTTTTAAAAGTAAATATTTAATTTTGTGTATAATATACAGCAATGTCAACATTTTTTTTTACATTAATTTTTAATGATGATTTTGCATACGTAATAATTAAAATGTCAAGTTTACGGTTTTATCACAAGGCTTAGCAGAGCGAGCAGCTCAATCCCAAGGTTTTTTGTCTTCTAAATAATCATAAATTGTATAGTCAATCTTTTTACAAAGTTTAGTAATGGGTCTTCCGCCAGCCTTTAGGAGTTCAGCCGTAATTCCGTGATCAGCCGGCGGCGCCTTGTTGTTTTTGAGTTGCTTCAGAGCCATCCTAATCTCGTACAAGCTGACGTCCGGGATCTATTCGGTGTAATAGTGTCGTATTTTTGATAGAACGTTATAGATTTGTAACGTATTTTTGTGGTATCTAAAATGGTAAGTAATACAAGGAAAAGAAAGTTGCTTTGAAGCCGTCACTCACTATCATTTCCGTTTGTCATTGTTGCAAATTTGAAATCGGAATACAAAAAAAAAAGTTTTTGCAATAAGTCGTCTTTTAGCGTTTCTCAGCGTGATTTTTTGAAGAAAACAATGGTTTACATAGGTGGAAGCATGTATGAGGTTGTGGGTTCAAATCCGGGCAAGGTAGGTATTTGCCCGGATTTGAACTCACAACGTGACTTTTTCCTAAATATGTCTGTAACTACAATTCATCAAAGTGAAAGACCGGATCGGATTTAGTTAAAAATAACTTGTCACTCATTTGCTGCGTGACATCATTTACTTTGGCCAGCCTTTTCCCAATTATGGAGAGGTCGGCTTCCAGTCTAACTGGATGTAGCAGAATACCAGTATTTTATATGGAGTTGCTAAAACAAATGTAAATCGAAACGGCCGCCCCGCCTCACTTTCTTCTTCCTCACATCCGCGACGTCCTCGCTGTGCAGCCGCGGCGTGTTCGCGACGCATACGCTGCGCGCTAGCTCCGCTCCGCAGCCGTTCGCTAGCCGCTAGTATGTTAAGGCCCTTAGCTACCCATCTCTAAGGAAGTTATTGTTCGGCGCTGTCGATTCGTTTCATGGAAGTGAATGATGATAACTTTGTCTAGCTAATTTTTATTCGTTGACCTATTTGATCGCGACGTGACGTTTAGATAGCTTAGGTCAACTCTATATATTTTTTGGCTTTTCTACTATCGTTATCGCTAATCGAATGTTACTTTGTCTAGATCCTCTGACCTCTATCTGATACACCATCGAAGCGATAGTTTATTCTAAATTCAGTTGCATGTGAAGTTTATTTTCAATTTTTCGGATACTAACCGAAATGTCGGTTTTAACGAATAACAGTGTCATGTTAACGGTAACAAAATATGAACGTTTTTTAATTTAGGTCAACACACACACTTTTTTTAAACAAACAGGGTTCAATTCTCAATTCTTTATTGCATTCCATATGTATTAATAGATGGTATAAAAAAAGTAAAAGATCAATATGGACCCTGTCGGGCACAGCAAACATTAGGAGAGAGGAAGTCTAAGTAACAATAAAATTCAAGCAATTCATTATTATTATAAATACGGTTGCGTTTAGCTTCTATCTAAATTCCTAAATGGTTGCGCGTTGCAGCGGTGGTGTGTTCTATTTTGGAGCATGAAAGCTAGAAATATAATAGAGTAACCATAGAAATATAAATTCTTTCAAAAACTTAGGTCATAAGTTTCTAGATTCTGATAAATAAGACCAGATATTAGATTTATGATACATTTATTGTTTTTCAAAGTATATGCCCTCACAATTTATAGATTTTTGGATTCGCTAGAACCATTGTAAAAAGCAGTTGGGCCAGACTTCCTTAGGGACCTTTTCAATGGCTTCGTGAAACGCATTCACCGCCGATAATATAGTGTTCGTAAGACGTGTGCGTCTAAGTTTGTCTTCAATTTTATGAAACAAAAAGAAGTCGTAAGATGTGAGGTCTGGGCTGTATGGCAGATGTGTCATCAGTTCTAAATTTGAAGCCTTAAATTATATTCCGTTTCCTTAGCGGAATGTGAGGACGCGTTATCGTGGTGAAGGAGGACATTGCCTGGAGGACGCTTTTCGCGAACTTTTTTTCTGGTGAAACAAGTGTTGAACTACCAATCTACGGTCACTGTCCTATGATCTTCAAGCGAGACTGTTCTGTAATGTCATGATTTACCGAAAAAAAGAAGGAACCATTTCCTTACCAATGCTTCGACTTTTCTTTACTTTTGTCGGCTAATCTTCAAAAGGAAAGACCTATTCTGCCGACTGGCCTTTTCTTTCCGGTTCAAAGCAATACACCCAAGTTTCGTCACCTGTCACGATATTATAGACAGCCAATGACTGTACTCCATTAAACTTTTTTATCATGCGGTATCCATCGAGTGCAAAGCTTCTGAACCTTCAGATGCACACATGCAAAATGTTTTGCACTTGGCTCATTCCAATGCCTGATACATTACGAATTTGCTGACAAGTAATTATTTTTTTCTTTCTCTTTTTTAGGGTTCCGTACCCAAAGGGTAAAACGGGAACCCTATTACTAAGGCTCCGCCATCTGTCTGTCTGTCTGTCTGTCCGTCTGTCTGGCCGTCTGTCACCAGGCTGTATCTCATGAACCGTGATAGCTAGACAGTTGAAATTTTCACAGATGAGATGATGTATTTCTGTTGCCGCTATAACAACAAATACAAAAAAAATAGAATAAAATAAATATTTAAGGGGGCTCCCATACAACACGTGACTTTTTTGCTCGTTTTTGCCCTATATTGATAACGGCACCAGGTGGACGCTTGAAATATTCACAGAATATGTAGATATATACTGACTTTATAAATAATTAATTAAATTAAAATAAAACAAATATTTAAGGGGGGCTCCCATACAACAACCGTGTTTTTTTGCCATTTTTATAGATAATGGTACGGAACCCTTCGTGCGCGAGTCCGACTCGCACTTGGCCGGTTTTTTTAAATCTGAAGTATGTACTTATGTAGGTAGGTAGGTAGTTCTTACCAAGGTCCTTCGGATTTTTTTTCATAAGTACTACAATAATTTTCATAGTTTAAAAGGTGTAACAACAAATTATTATTAGGTAAGTATTTCTTATTTTTTGTATCTTTTATGCTTCACTTTTTAAAGGGCGAAGTAGGCGGATTCAATTTTATCTTATTCCTCACATATTCTATGGTTAATAGCGAAGTTACTTTTAAGAGTTAAGGAAAAACTAATCAGAAATAATTTTTAATAAAACGTGGTTGTCAATTTTTGGCATTTTACTTAGTATCGTTTGAAAAAAATATAGTTAGGCATGAACTTTGACGTCAAAGTATATGGCAGACGGCCAAAGCAAAAAAAATCTCGGATTACCTTTACTTGCCTAAAAAGTATGTATAGGTAGTTTGGTGAGGTAACTTTTATGGTGTACATAATAAATAGTATTTAAATACAAGTAGTATTTATATATAATATTTCTATTCTATTCTAACTAAATCAAAAAGTAAAGACTCAACTCGCCTACACAGAGCGTGATTCTATATAAAAAAGAATTGTGTGTAACCAATTGTGTCCAAACGTGAAAACATTACGTGTGAACCTTGTTTCAAAGCCAGGGTTTAATCAATTTACCCAATCAATTACACTAAACAAAGACTGTCTGGGCCACACATTGATGGAAAACAGCTCACTTCAATTCGCGCGAACGGTTTCTACATTTTACAGGTCTAAAAGTTTCTAAAAAGATTCTATTCCGTAACCTCACCAAGTGGCCACAGACATTTCGAAAGCGAAACCTATTTAGTTTTGAAGTAGGCAAATCACGACAAAGCGATGTTCAACTGTTTTAGAAGCTCTTTTAAATAAAATCTGGGCGTCTATTCTGTATAAATTTCACCGTGAAATCTTAGGTGAAGTGAGCGTGAAGGGAACTCTAATTCCACCTTGTGTTAAGGATGACACTATTGACATCTCACTTCACCTAAGGTGAACTTTAGAATAGCAAAATTTAATTAATAAATATGATTATGATATGATACCGTAATAAATATGATATGATATGACGGTAGTTCTATAAAGCTCCATATACACGGTGAAAGTTTATTCCCTGTTGCATACCTACCGTAAAATTGAAGGGCAACTAATTACTGGCACCGTCACAACAACACGTACAATATTCTTGCACGATACGGTTAGTTGCCGTTCAAAATTGGTATAGGTGTAAACAGCACGTACAATAAAACTGCACGTGCAATCAAATCGCATTCAACTCTAGAAGTACGGACGAATGAAACAAGTGTAAAAAAAATCTTGAGAAGACGTTCAATAAAATTTTAATTAAATAAGGGTGCGGACAAACGAGCGTAATTTTGTGAGTCGTGAGTCGCAGGATTTCGGTCGCAGAAATTCTGCCCGGCAGAAATTCTGTTGGGATGCCAGTCGAGCGCATTTTATTCAGTTACTATCCAACGCTTATAGCGGATGTTTGTGTTATGCAATGGAACCGTTGAAAATTTTGTGTATTTAATAAGCATATTTAGAAGACGAAGAAGTAGATAATGCCAGAAAAAGATGCTGGGTAAATCCGCTTAATAGTGAAAGACTGATGCTTGGACAGTTCCACACTTTATACTCGTATGAACGTTTATGTGCCAGATATATTTGAAAAGTACTCCCCGCAAACTCAATTCGTTCTGAATAATGCATATGAGTTGGCAGACAACTCATTTTGCGTTGCCGTGTGAATAAGATAGGACTTTTGTATGAAACCGAATGCAGCATAAATTCTGCGTCCGAAATTCTGCGACTCACGACTCACAAAATTACGTTCCTTTGGCTTCACTCTTAGTGATTGGCAGCGCAAATACGGGCAATACTTGAATCAATTGTACAAGGATGTGCAACTCTATTAGGACGGGGCAAAATTTGCATACAATAATGGCCTAGCAATAAAATTTTCTTGGTGTAATTCGCATGCAATTTTATTGAACGACAAAACTTGCATTCAATTATTGTCTGCCATTTTATGGAAAACATACGCGTGCAAACATGCGCAACGCAATTATTGAATGGCAATAAAATTGGACGTGCTTTATGGCATCCGATTATTGCTCTTGAACGTTTCAGAAACTTGCACCGTGTAAATGGGGCATAAGTGATAATAATGACAGAAAAGTAAAAAAAAAAATTATTATATTTCGAATTCACATTAGTTACCGAAATTATCAGCGGTGGCCCAGTCGTGGCCCAGCGGGAACGGCTCCGACTCGAGTTGTAGGTCATGGGTTCATCACCACTGCTCTCAAAACAGTGAAAGAAAACTTCGTGAGGAAACCGGCATGTCTTAGAACTAAAAATTCTAAGACATGTGACATCTACCAACCTGTACGGGGCCTGCGTGGTACATTACAGCCCACTCCCTCTCAAAGAGAGGAGGTCTGTGTCCGAGCTGCATTGGGAACATTATAGGCTGATTATGCTAAGCTTCGACAAATCGTATGTCAATCCGGTTGAACGTTATTGTAGAAATACGAAACGCCATGAATGCGATTGCAACTTGTGAAGGCCCTCTGCAGCATTTTATTTGAGGGTCTATACTAGCTCAGCGCCACCTCACTCTCTATCTCGCTCGCACAAGTAGCTGGCGGTTACGCGAGCAATCGAGACAGGGTGGCAGGGAGAAGACTCCAAGGCACCGATATTTTAGTTTATTTCTTTTTACGGTGAAAATAATGATAATTAAAAAAAAATAACATAATACCTGCTTTATAGTTAGTTCAGTTAATATGCAAAGTTTCATTATCTAATTTGAAGTATTTTTTGAATACCAGTGGTTTATTGTTCGGTTTGGAGGTAACTTAGGATTATTTTTCTATGAAGAAAATTTTATGGTATCGTGTTTTCGTCAAACATAGTACTTAAGACTCAGATATATGCCAGTGACCTTGAGTGATTAGCTTGCGTTTTCTGTACTGAGCTCACGCAACGCGTCGTACGTTCAGCCAGTAATCTCGGACTCGCCCAAGAAGCCCTGTCTCCAATTTGACGCATTATTAATTTAATAAACACAAGGTATTTTAATAAAACGCGTATAGTATAATAAAAAATCAATAGTTAAATTATCTTTAAATTGGTGAAGCTTTTAGAAAAATACGCTTGGTATTTTGCTCTATTGGGGATTTTGCTCCATTCTTAGTTTTTTTCCGCGTTAGAAATAACTTTAAAAATTAATTTCACTATGTAATATAAACATAATCTAAAATATAAACATAATAAATTATTGAAAAAATGCTCTAATTTAACTTATATTTTTTTCAAATCATTAACACTACTCGTTTAGACGTGATTTTCAGTATAAAATCATTAAAAGTCGGTTATCGTCGCCTTAACATTAATCCTCAACTTTACCATAGGTATATTATTTGAAAATTAATGCTGCAGTATTTTTGACATAACGGAGGATCATGCTAAGCCATTTGAGGTAGTATAGGCTCTTAAGGTTTGTTCTCAAGAGTTTGTTTTTGTAAAACTAAGTAGTCATTTAATTTATATTATAATTATTATTATTGTGCTTACTTAGGGCAAGTCATTAAAGCTAATAAAGTAATAAAGGTATGGTGCTCAGTTAAACCCGCCCCAACCATTGCTCGAGCCCGAACCGCTGAGCCTGTAGCTTTAAATTCATCCCCTAATAATAGATATTAATACAATCCAGTAAGGCACAGCCCTTGCTGTCCTCCCCCAGTGATGCCCTAAGCCGAGCTCCGTACCCCACAAGAGCTGCCCTTAGCGTGTAGTCGCTAAGGCGGCGTTTGGACGACACGCGCATAACCCGCGCCAACCACACGCACGCCCCGCATCCGCCTCGCACCCGCTTATACTACTTATTATTTAATTAAAAAACGCCCTTGACACAGTCAATACGGCACTAGCCGAAACGTGGGGATTTTCACAGCTGTGGTGCCAAAATAGTCATGCTGTCGATTGTACGAGTATTATGTACCAACGACGCCATAGATGTTATTAACTTTATTACACTAAGAATGATATCGATACCTACGAGTATACAGTTATGTGCTGGGTTTGGGGCCATTTATACGTTTTGTTCCTACTGAATTTCGTTTCTTTTACCTTTGATCTTTTATTTAGTAGGTATGTATGAGAGTAGATAATGTAGTGTTTGAAACTGCACATAACTATAGTCCATCGGTTTAGGTAATTAAATAAAGGTAAATAAAAAACCACGTGACGTGGTTAACCGACAGAGTATAGGTATTAAAATACTCGTGTGATACTATTAAAACACAACACAACACAGCTGTGAAAATCCCAAGTCAAAAAATGAATTCTTTGCATACTTTGTCAGCACATAGCTCCGATATCCCACGGATTAGGATGTTCCAACTTGGGTACGTTTATTTAGATAGTTCTAGGGAATTCTTGTGCAAACAGTTTGACCGTATCGATTACGTTTCGATTTTGGGTTTTTGGTCCATACATTCTGGACCAAAAACCCAAAAAACGAGCGGGGCGGGCTCGGGGTGGTCGCGGAGCGGGTGCGTCTTGTCTGAAAGCAGCCTAAAGTTTATAAGTTTATGCCTTGGCTGGAGGCCTTTTAAGAGACACCCACAGGAAAATCCGGTTAAGCAGACACCTACCTCCAAGGCTGACCTGTGAGATGCCATCTAAAAAAATAAAATAAAAAGTGTTCAACCTGTCAGACCCTATGTCATAACAAACGTCAAAACGCACAAGGACCAATCCTTATCTTAAAATGGCCGCCAGATTTATTGCCCTTTGTTCCCAATGTAAACAAAAACATCTTAAGTGATTTGTGAGAACATAAACATCCTTTATTTAAGCTGTATGGGTTAATGAATAGAGTCACTGTAATTAACAATAAAAAAAATGGTTGTGGGAACTGTATTTGTATTTAATAATTACCCTTAATTACAGATAACAGCTGTAATTGTTTTGGTCTCATGTTATGGCTATTTCTGATAAAACTATTGTATCAATTT
Organism: Tiliacea aurago; assembly: GCA_948098905.1. Lineage (NCBI taxonomy): Eukaryota > Metazoa > Arthropoda > Insecta > Lepidoptera > Noctuidae > Tiliacea > Tiliacea aurago. The sequence continues at coordinate 12,707,003 of OX402576.1, read as the reverse complement.
ACACAAAATTTTGCAAGTTACATTATGAATAGATAAGAAATCTGACAACAGCGTTTCTTTGAGAGTTCTATGTAACATTGTTGTAATAATAAATCACAAAGTTCATGGCACTTGAGGCCGGCCTCATGATATCTTTGAAACTTTGAAAATTCACATCGGAGTAACACCGAGTAGTTTCTTATACAAAAATGTTACTAAGATACTACATAAACCTTTATTGACTGATAGCTACCTATATCTTGTAAAATATACCACCATAATTAATTAATAAAAGATTTTCTTGAATTAAATGGGGGGGTTAATTGATTTATTTATTAATTAATTAAAAAATAAATTTCCTTTTTTTATTTTTTTGAATATTAGTGATAAATGCACAAGTGGGAACTATACTGTCATATTAATTTAACACTTAGTCATTCTTGTGGAAAGAAATAATGATATTTAACCTCAAAGTTTAACAATTTTGATGCAGTTTTTGACATATGATATTTTGAAACTTTTCACAAGTATTTAGTGCAAATATTATCTAAAACGATGTTTCAAGCACTTATTTATGATTATTATTGATTATTTGCAGTAGATAAAACACAAAATAAGTCCAAATTCCAACGATAGAACGGTTCTTTGTCGAAACTTTTCTTTGTTCAAAAATTTCGATTTTATGATGCAATTTCGTGTAATTATTATCTACAATGATGTATTAACAACAGATAAATGAAAATGTATCCACTTACCCGTGTTTTTATCACTAAAACTACACTTTTAACCTAAAAACACAACACATCAAAACACAACCACAGAAAACGTAACTGACATTCAATATTTTTTTTAAATGTTGTCATGCTATATTTTACGTTCGGGCGCGTTCCAAATCCAAGAATGTCTATTAGAAAATCGACTAAAACCACCACAAATAATACTAAACTTTATTTCAATTATATTTTGAGCGTCTAGTAGGGTGAGTCACCGTCTCTCAAAGAGAGTCACCCGGGCTTGACGGTATTTGACACTTTTGACAGGTGTCTCTCTTTGAGAGACACCCGGGCTCAACCGGTTTTAAATTTCTCTCAGCTGGGAAGGAGTTGGCCATAAATCTATTCGATAGATTATAATCACACATATATATTTCTTGGCTAGTAACCGGTCTTGTGCTTACCTAGGGAGTAATTCACTGTCTAAACGTCTTCGGCTGAAATTACGAATTTACTGTTTAAATAGGTTGTTGGTTTTAATTTTTTCCATACCTGGGTAGATTGTCAATAAATATACATATTCCCGCCCTCTTCGTTGAAGGCGGTTCCCAGCCGTTTACTTCATAAATAAAATAATAAGGAAAATACTTATTTATTTTTATTTGGCCCTTCTTTTTCAAGACAAGATAAAACAGGTATTAAGGTTCGTACCTGTGTACATGCCTTTATATCATTAACCTAAGGTATATTTAGTAACCTAAGATGGAGGAGGTCGTGGCTAAGTAATAACGGGTGTAGGGGGCGATCCATCAGGATAAGGCTACGCTTGCCGGGGTTGGTCCGTAGGTAGGATGACCATCTTTATATACCGACACCTACGTGCCTCGGAAAGCACGTTAACTCGTTGTTCCCGGCTGTCATTCGTGGATCTTTGACAGTCGTTACGGGTCGTCAGAAGCCTGAAAGTCTGACCACCAGTCTTACCAAGGGGTATCGTGTTACCGAGAAACTGGGTTGTGGAGGTCAGATAGTAAGTCGCTCCATGTAATATACTGGTATTCAGCTGCATCAATTTAGACTGGAAGCCGACCCCAACATTGTTGGGAAAAGGCTAAGAAAAACTATGTAAGTACTAGTACTATACAACTGTACTCGTACTATACTATACTGCTTGGAAACATGCTGATCCAGCTCCATAGGACAATCTACTAGAGTGTAGACAAAATGAAACTGGTGGCTATTTTAATTGTATAATTTGTTATTTTAATGACATTGATTTTAATATCTGTGATTACCTAAACTCACACACTGACTTATTTTTTTTATTGTTTAGGAAAACATGTATTTTTACGATGTTTGTAAATATGTGAGCACCATGTACTCGTATCTATCTCATAATTAAGTTTATTTATTTATACCAACGAGATACATTACAATTGATCAAGTTATTTTTTCATTGCTTCATTTTTAATTCCTTTTACCTATTGTGGTATAGTCATTTTATTCTAGGTGCATCGTATTCACATATATTCATATAATTAATGTACTTAAACAGAATATTATGACACATTTTTAAAAGAGTAACGGTGGAGTTTCGTGCCCATTCTTCTCCATACGAAACTACCTTTTGGAAGGGGAAACTAGAATCAATTCAACTTTTTTTTGTAATTCTTGACGTTCAAGTGCCTTTTATGTGCCTATTTGAAATAAATAATAAATAATTTGACTTTGACTTTATATTTATACTACATTTTATTGTGTTTAATAAAAAAATACTATTAAAAATAAAACCATCCTACACCAATAGGTATGCCATACATTATAATAAAACAATATTCAAGATAAAACGAGTTATGCAACAATTGACTAATTCATTAAGTAATTCCATTTCCATCAAAAATATTCCAAAGAGCGAGTTGAAAAAACTTACGCTTTAAAGAATTCGTGGCAGAACATCATAATTGTCTTAATTATAATATTTCGCCGTTCTAGGGCCGTTTATATTGCACCAACATTTATTATTCTTTCAATAATGAGAAAAGTTTTTCTGTTTTTCTTTATATGTTAACTCTTTACCTAATTCAAAATCGAAGATAGCCTCCTTTTTTCATCTTTATTTGTTTGTTAAATGCGAACATTATTTTGCAGTGGATTTTCAATAAAGAACCCAGAATTTTACTGGACCCTCCTCAAAATACCAATAAGACGATTCAGCTACGCATTTAGCTCATCCTTGACTTTCATACTTGAATAGATAGATAAAGCATTTATTTGGTGCAAAAATATACGTTGGATGCACCGGGGGCATTTAACCCTTGCGGCTGATATTTTTAGCTCGATATTTATCTAGAGTAGTGGTGGACTTACGAGTTACGTAACACAATTGTAGATCGTGAGTTCGATCATAGCAAGGCGCTTTAATTTGTGTAAATAATTCCATCACCACTGCTTTAAAAACGGTGAAGGAAAACATCTTGAGGAAACCGGCACTGCTGCCGCGTGGTAGTTAGTAGTAGGAGTCTGTGTCCCAGCAGTGGGAACGTTATAAGCTGATTATGATAGGCTTTTTTTATGTATTTATAAGATAGCTTTCAACATAATATAGACTCATCCGCACACAGGTACTGTACTTCCTAATATTAACGTCGGGAACAGTGGGTAGTTTATATTTAAAATTAATGAAATTAGTTATTATAAACAGGATCTTATAAATTTTATTAAATTAGGTATAAGTAAATATTAAAGCTCAACACACACAAACAGCGGGCGCGGGTCGAACGCAGGTTGGGCGCGGGCCGGGACGGCAGTACGGTGGGCTGAATTGCATGTATTTACATGAATGACATCACACGAAACGCGTGCGTGGCTCCCGCTCCCGACCCGCTCCGCGCCCGACCCACGCTCGCGTTTCGTGTGGTGTCATTCATGTAAATACACGGAATTCAGCCCGCCGTACTGCCGTCCCGGCCCGCGCCCGACCCGCACCCGCCTTCTGTGTGTGTTGAGCTTAAAGGTACAATTTAACAGCCTGTCTATAGTAGCAATTTGACAGTGACAGCGCAATTAAGGGCACTTTGGGCGATGGGTACAGTCAATATTCAAATCCTAAAACAAACTAACAAACACACAGCAAACATACTCCAAGATTCATTGAAGTGAATAGCAATGTCACAGAGTCAGCTAACTTAATTAATTGAAATCACTAGTGACAGCTAAACTTCTGATCAAAGCGTAACTGCCGACGTTATGCGGTAAGTTTTAATTACTTTGATGAAATATTCGGCCCGGCTGCTGTGTGAGGGTTAGGTAGCCGTCAGACATTATTCTTTTATTGTATAATATCAATTTACTCGCTCAATGCTTGCATTTCGATCATGATTTTTGGATTTTGATAGACGATGATCAGTAAATGATGCGGTTTATCGAAATATTGAGAGTTGCAGCGATTTTTTCAGTTTAGAATGGTAAATAGAAGCTGGCCAAGTGCGTATAGTGAAGGGTTCTTGTTGTCTTGTCGAGTTGACTATATACGCATGCACAAAAGGTATTGATATTAACGATAGCAAAAATAATTTTGTATTTCATCATTATTATCTCTTAAAGAAACAGACAGATAGACGGACTAAAGCCTATCGTTAAAAAATCTATGTGCTAGATCGGGGGCATCACATGTAAGGACGACTTCATTAATTGGCTGTCCTTTCGTAAGATACGTAAGTACACACATCATAAGGGATCAAATACGTTTTATTTAGAGTATAGCCGCAATTGAGGATTATTATTTTAATTTTTTTTCGACCGTTATTGATTCTGTTCAGTAAATTTCGCTATTTGAATAAATAGTTATCTTTAAATTTTGATTAAAAATAGAAATCAACTGTCAATCAGGATTTCTATGTGGAATAGCGTAAGTGTGAAATTGCGTTTTTACAAAACCATTACAATTTTTGCATCGGAACTGAATAAAATTGCATCGATAAGGAGTGACGACATCATTTGACACAAGAAGAGATGTTGAGAGCCGTCGGAATGTTGCAAGCTGGTTCCAGGCAACGTACTGTGGCTGTCGCTCTTGGCAGTACGCACAGAGCGTGGCCGAGCGACATGGAGGATGATCTCGCATCACCACTCGCAAACAGGACCGGTACATGCAAAATACTACTCGACGGAATCGTACCATGACCACCATGATGTTAGCTGCGAGGCTTCACAGCCCTTCAGGCTTGCTAATAAGCGACCAAACCATCTGAAATCGTTTACGTGAAGTGGGTCTGCATTCCCGAAGGCCGCTGAGAGTTCCACCTATAGGACTCATTTAAAATGGGCTCGCAAACACAACGCCAGTCAGCGTCCACCCAATTTCTGTAATTGGGAGGAAGAAGACTAGCGTTGTGTTTGTTTTTCCGATGAATCTCGTTTCGGTGTGAGGCCGGATACAAGATGTACTCGAGGTAGGAGGACCTCTGGACGTCAAGAACGTTGGAAATTTTGTCAGGAAGTTCATTCACATGGAGGGAGAAATTTAATGGTTTGGGCCGGTATTTGGATCGGTGGAAGAACCGATCTCATTTGGATCAGGGGCAACCTAAATGATTAAATTTATGCGGAGAGGATTGTTTCAGACGTGATCTTTGCGAAGCGGGTTTCGTGATTCGATTCGACTTATGCATGACAATGTAAGTCCACACATGGCTAGAGTCGTAACACGCACTCTTGCCGATGCTCGCATCAACGTTCTGCCGTGGCTTGCTGAATTGCCAGACCTCAACCCAATTGAGCACGCACAACAACTTGTTAGAGAGAACGTGGGCGGCCATTCCTCAAAGGGATTTGATGAACTGATTTTAAACATGCCAAACCGCTGGGATTGTGTGATTCGTGTCAATGGTGAAAACATTGAATATTATTTTCTTACAATAATTATTTTTGCCTTTTTTTCAATTTAATTGACAACATTTTTTTTTATTCAACGTTGCCCCACACTAGGAATTTCTCCTGTATTGCGGGTGCGTTTACAAACATTTAACTCATATAAAGAAACAGGCAGACCCGGAACAACTACTTGTAGGTCATACAAATATTTGTTCTGTGCGGCAATCAAACCCGCGACACGCAGCGCAGCAGTCAATCGCTTAACCACTGCGCCAACCGTGTCGTCAGTCATTCGAGTCAAACATTAACTTAGGTTAATATCCCACAACGATTTTTTTTTACAAAATATAGGTAAAATAAGTTGTTAACTTAAACATAGGAATTAAAGTAGAAGCCATTCTGGAAGACTAGATTTCGTAAATATTAATTGGCCAATTTTTTTAGTTAAAAATGTACTTGATCCTTAGACACTTTTGATGTGTGTAATTCATGGAACCCTCATACCTACTAAATGCTTTAAAAATATCTTTTACACACTTTGAGGCCACCCTTTGACCTTTTTTGCGAGCAGTGGCCCCCAGAAATACACTTGTTCAGCCAGAGACGTTTAAGTACGGCCTGTTTTGAAGTAATATAAGTTTAGATTGCCTCGCGAAATACGTCCACCGACTCCTATTTCCTTTCACCTACTTCAGCCTTATTTTACGCGATTTGACGCTCGTAAAGTTACTTTCCGTACTCACCGAGAGTATAAAATGTTAAAAAGTGTGGCGTCGTAAAATGTTAGTGCTGTAAAAGCGATTTTTTTAACTATTAAATACCCGTACGGCTCCTACCTGTTGATAGGAATGAGTATAACAACAGGGCTCAACCATTTAATGATACAATAACATGAAGCATATCACAATCATAATACCTATAACCTTCCACCTGCTGGGACACAGCCCCCCCGCTCTGTGAGAGAGAGTGAACAATGGTTCGGGGTTCGGGGATGCCATATGTCTTCGAATTTTCGATTCAAGGTAATGTTTATTTCTTCATGACGTTGTTTTGCAGTTTTCCGTCAGCGATTTGAGAGCAGTGAAATAGTATAATAGAGTACCGGGCCACCACTGCTCAAGGATATAATATTACAATATTATTTGTAACTAGGTTCTGCCCGCTACTTCGTTCGCGTGGAAGTCATAAGACACCACTACATACCAAAATAACAGCCCTATTTTTATGAAACTTCCATAAAAACTTCAAAATTAAAAAAGTAGTATACGTTTGTAGTTTTGGTCTCAGCAGTCAATATAAATAACCGGAAACACATGTCTAGTATTTTTATGTAAAGAGTCTATGTACTTACAAAATTTCAAACCAGTATCATGAAAAATCACAAAGTTATAAGGTTGTTATGTTACCGGGTTGTCCGTACAAAAACATGCTAACGGCGCGGCGCCCCCGCGCCTCCAGGGTCGCCTTGGGCTCATTGATAATAATTTGGCAGTAGGTACCTAAGCGTACGGCGATTGTATTGTAAGTAATTAAATGGTGAATTTTCCATCACATCCATTTTTGGGACAAAATATAACATGGTGTAAAAATTATTGAAATCGATTCAGTCCCTTATTCTGAACAAACTATAATAAGGTTTCGCATAAACTAAAAATAATGTTGTATACAGAGAGTCAAGACTCACTGGTGACGCGGGTGCAAGAAGTAGGTACAGGTTGTCCGTGTGAGAACCAGCTCGTCCGAGGTTCACACCCGCAGCGTTCGGTAGCTTTTTCACATTGGATGCGCAAAGTTTTTCGTTTGAATGAATGAATAGGTTTGCGGCACACTGACTGTTGCATTCTTACAAATTATTCCTGACAAACTGCTATCGCAAAAATAATATATCATTAGATTGTAAACACAATATGGGACTTCTCATGAACAGTCACCTAACCATACGAGTATATATTTAATGTTATCATAGATGTCTGAAGAGGCTCTAAAATTTGTTTTTCTGTGTACCTTCTACGTACTGTCTAGTACAACAAACAGTTAAACAGACTCAAAAAAAATATAAAAATTTGGGAATCGAATTACAAACAAAGGTTGACAAAGCAGTCGTCAAACCGCTAAGCTATTTCTTTTGTTAAATGTTGACTAAAATAGCCGTTCTTATACAATCATGTCAAGATTGACTGCTTAAAAGCTGCCATAAAGGTGATGATAATCATAATGTGAATGTGTTTATTTATCTTAAATTGTAATGACCTGTTGATGATAATTGTAATATCAAACTGACATATTTTAAATTGTTTTGTTTTTTTAATGTAATCTATTGGCATGCCACCTTAATAATTGTAATTGCTTGTTTATGTTAATTTTGTACGCCATATATTGGCAAAAAATAGTGCACATATTTTTGACAATATACTATCTGTAACCATATCTATGTTTAACAAAATAAATTATTGATTGGATGATCATTTAAAAGGTTAAATCCGTAACAATCTGCAATATTCTAACCGTTAACAAGTGTTAACGTCTGCAATATTCTCACACTAGCTTATGGTTCGAACTATAAAAGAATACTTGAAACATAATGCAATATTGCTCATCTCCCATAAGAAATAGCGTGATAACCTATAGCTTAAAGATTGACCAGACCTAAAGGGAATTTCTATGCAAAATTTGAACCGTATCTATACCGTAGTATTTACGTGATGCTGGAACATACATTCAGACAAACAGCCAAAAAAAACTAATAACTATGTTTTCGGCATCAGAATCGTTGACAGACGATGAGTAGTGTACACTTTAATTAACCACGCTACAATTTTATTATGTAGGTAGGTAGCAGCGGCGAGGTGTCAATTTGTGTAAGAGAGAAGCCGAAGTGAAACCGGCTTTAATTGACTTACTTACTTAACAATAAAGTAAACATTTACTGAATCTATCGTCAAGTAGCAGAACCAAAAAGGCGCTATTACTACACAAACAAAACTTTCAATGTTTTACAGAAATAAACTATTATTAGCTATCTACTATCATACTAAAATTAATATAGGAATGTAAATAATCTAATACAATACACTTGAACTTGTGAAAACTAAATAAAATGTGCAATATCCACCATCTCACTATCGCTGACGCATTTTTTTTGACGCTGAGAGCGGGGGCACACGATGCGTCGTGGCGCCGCACCGCAAAGATTTCACCGTATTAGCGGGCACACAAGCGGTGCGGCGCCGCAACGTTGTTATGTCACAACGGCGCCGTAGCAGCGTTGGATGTTAGAGAAAATAAATCGAAACGAGCGAGCGTGTATTTCTTCTTTCTTCCTTGTGACGCATAAACAACTGAACGGTGCCGCTCCGACGTCGCAACGCAATCACCCCTCCCCGCTTCGTCTCGGTGGTTGCAAGTCCGGTGCGGCGCCGGAGCGCATCGTGTGACATGCCACAGATATTTCTATGTAAGACGACGCAGCGACACCGCTCCGGCGCCGCACCGCCGCCGCAACGCATCGTGTGCCCCCGCCCTACACTATTGACTGTGCCATTTTTCAATCGCGGTAGAGTAGCTGATGCGAACCTACGAAGCGAAGCCGGTAGGAATCGTGTTATATGGTGCTTTCGCCACTGGTAGGTAGGGATGTATAGATGAAACACCATTACACAAGTTAAAACAAGAGGTTTCTACCTTTCAATTACAAATGTACCGAAGTATCAATTTGCTAGCGCTTTTCCACCGGACGCGAACGGGTGAATATTTTATGGTTAATTAACCTGTGTAGCAGCGGAAACACTGCTTTGAACAGTATTGTTTAAAAATAAAAGATCTGATATTGATTTTCGTCTGATCAAAATATTTTCTTTGACCCGACTGCGGCGAAGCCAAAAAGGAGGGTCATGTGATTGACCTGTATGTATACAACACATCCCGGAATTAACGCACAACCTCTTAAGGGGCATTGTACTTATTATTATGAACAACTTTTACAATGGCACCAAACCTGAAATCGCGACAATAAATCAGCTGTTCCCTACATTTTGAAGAGTTATTCGAACATAAATGTAGGAAATAGCAGTTTTTTTTTCTTGAGTTCAGGTTCGGTCCCATTGTAAAAGTTGTTCATAATGATGAGTACAATGACCCCTTAAGAGGTTGTGCGTTAATTCCGGGACATGTTGTATATAAAATGTATGTATGTCCGTCCCTATGTTCCCTCGTTATTACTAAACGGCTTAACCTATTTTGATAAATGATATGTCGTTAGATTCGTTTATATTGCGTGAGTGTCACTGGCTATATGACAACAAAAAAAATCAAAATGGCGGATGTTTTATAGAGTGAGAAATCAAAATGAAGGGTTTTAAAAGGTGATTACAAAAATATATACTAATTTTAAGTTTAACACGTAATTAAGAATGAGAAATGATAAGCTATATACTCCGTTGGTTTAGGTACCTAATTAAATAAAGGTAAACAAATCGTAAAAAAGGGCTTTTATAGATGAAACTTTCTTGTTTGAAAACACGTTGTAACTTATAACCAAATTAAATGGATTTTTGATTTTTACAATAGTTTCCTTTTTTAATAATGTATGTTAAACTTTATCTTTTATTCTTAATATACTCTTCCTTGATGTAACTGCTTGAGCACAATTTTTTAATTAGATTAGTAATAATACTATAATATTTTGTAATCTGTCTATTGTAAAGAGCCCAAAAATACAGGTTCTCAAAACGTCTACGAATTATAACGTTGCTAAATTGAAGAGCAAAACTGTGAAGTAATATGACAACTGAAGTGACAGGTATTACTTTTAGTAGGTTACTTCACAGCTGTCTCGTCACGTGGTTTTTTTTTGTTTACCTTTAAAGCAGTATCAATTTGTCTACTTAAATCAACGGAATATAGGAAGTGTTAACCACCTGGCGGGTATTTTGGGGGAGTGATTTGTGTAACTTTGATGTTACAAAATCATGCTAATTCTTAGTTTAGTTTGAGAACTTGAAACATAAAAAAAAAAATCTTGCTTCGCAGTTTCGAATTCTCCGAAGCTTCATAATTTCCAATTTTCACGTTCAAGTTTACGCTTCGACGAAAACCAACAAAAAGGTGAAAGCGTAGCTAAACAAAGACATGACATGTGTAAGAGATGAAAATCTCTCTCTGTTCTACAAAAACAGCTAAAATAAACTTGTTTACGTGTTGTATGATTGTTGGAATTCGAATGATGACTAATCAAAGACAGCAGAAAAACAAGAAAAATTGTATTTTTTTGGTTTTCTGCTCTTTGATTAGTACCTATACCAGCATGTCCAGCGGGACAATCATGGTTCTTTTTGTCAACAGGGAGGGAACCCTTACAAAAAAGGTTTATCTTCAGACCCAGGTTTAAAACATGGAGCCATTATTGAATTTCGAACTTTATTCCGACTATGGTAAAGTTCCTAAACACAAAACTGTATAAAGTTCAGTTTTGTATAAAGAACGGTGTTTCAATCTCTGAACTTACGTTCTTATTACAAAAACTGGCTGCATGGTTTAAGCCATGTCAAAATATAAATCTTGTTTTGTAATAAAGCGGTTACAGTTTTGCCATGACCGTCCGTCTGTTTGTCCACGGCTTAGCTTAAGAATCTTAACGTCTTATTATAAAACAAGATTTATATTTTGACATGGCTTAAACCATGGAGCTAGTTTTTGTAATGAGTACGTAACTCTGATTGAAATACCGTTCTATACACAAAACTGAAAATTTAGTTCGGTACTAAGATGTCAGTTTTGTATTAGGAACTGCACCTTAGACGGAATAAAGTTCTAAATTCAATAATGGCTCCATGGTTTAAACTTTGGTCTGAAGATAAACCTTATTTTGTAATAAGTACTTACGTATACTTTGTAGTTGAAGGCTGTAATTTGGCATGGGTTTCAAAATATATATTTAAAACATAGATATTCTGTCACCCAATCGAAATAAAATACACACTACCTTCAGAATCTGTTTGATTTACAAATTATTTTGGTATTACGTTTGTATGAACTACGCATGCTAGGCCGCATGCTACGCAGGCCCCTTAAGTCCCATATTTGTAGTACGGGGCGAGCTTATTGCATTTATTGGCATTTTTTTTAATTGGCACATATTCAGATTCCGGGCTGCTACTGAGAAATTCCACATGGAAAACCCCAATAACACTTTGCCCGACCCGGGAATCGAACCCAGAACCTCATACTCACAGCAGTAGCGCTTGCGACCGAGGCAGACAAGTTAATATATGACAACGCTTTTTATCCGTCTACCATAACGCTAAAGTAAAGAAAATCTCAGGCAGTAGTATACAACTTTATTTATCAATATCAATATTTATACACCATGTTATATTTTGTCCCAAAAATATTTAAGTGTGATAGAAAATGTTATCGCCATTTAATTACTTACAATAAAATCGCCGTATGGTTAGGTACCTACTGCGAAATTACCTTACCCTTTGGGATGACTCAGCTAAATACCAACTTGCCGCGCTGGACTCGGTGGAACGCAGAGCTAAGAGGCTCATTGGTGACGTAAAAGTGGTAGATGCCAAGCTGAGCTTGGCCCATCGCCGTAAGTTTGCCTGCTTGTCGGTCTTCTACAGATTGTACTTCGGTGAGTGTGCCCAAGAGCTCCACGAACTCATACCACCGGCCCCCTTTTATTATCGGTCATCTAGGCGCACTGAAGGTTACCATCCCTTTCTGGTTGCTATTCCACCAATTCGCACTAAGCGTTTCCAAATGTCCTTTATAATGCGCACAGCAAGGGAGTGGAACTCTCTGCCTGCGTCTGTGTTTCCGAACGCATACAACCCTAATCTCTTCAAAGTGAGAGTGCACAGGCTTCTTCTGGGTAAGCTCACTCCATCGTCGACTTTTTCGACACCTCTGACCTAGACTAAGGTCAAGAGTACACCCAACCCAAAAAAAAATTATTAAAAATATACTTTGTGATTTTTCATGATACAGTTTTGAAATTTTGTACATAGATTCTTTACATAAAAATACTAGACACGTGTTTTAGGTTTTGCGTTTACAAAAACTAATATTGTATAGAAAGTTAAAAGGAAAGCTATCACGGCTTTACAAGATAACGAATAATAGTCGACCAACTAACATTAATTTGCAGTTGGAATGTATGGGAGAACAAGTTTTTCAACAACAATGTTAAGTTTGTCCTTGGGATACCAACTACGGAACCCACAGTTCGTGATCCAACACGAACATAGCCAGTTTTTTTTATCAATTCAAATGTGGACATGAAATATATTAGCATGGTTGACAATATATTTCATGGTTGTTTTAGAGTACTTATAGTATAGTATAGAGTATTTTTATAGTTCTTGGTCGTTTTTTAAGGGTGTTCCGCCATCCGTATCAAACCTTTATGATCCAACTACATACCATGAAAGCCTCATCATCTTTTGGCTATTCGAAAAACAGCCGTAAAAGTTCAAGATATATTCATATTAACTTCTGCTCGCGACTTCGTCTCCTTAGACCTGCAAGTTTTACCGGGTAAAAAGTATTATATGAGTTACTCCAGGTTATAAACTATCTGTTTGCTAAATTTCATCCTAATCTGTTAAGTAATTGAGTAATCCAATCATACATACAAACAAAATATCCAAACATACCAGAGGGGCAATTCTACTAATTTTAAGAACGTTCACAGTCTGATCTCAGTCTCAATCTGTCAAAAATACCTCTTATTTCCCTACATTTTGACAATTTTTGGACGTTTGTCGCCAAGATGAGATTGCGACTAGATTTTGAACGTTTTAAATTACGAGAATTGGCCTTCAGTTTTCACATTTATAATATTATAGTAGAATATTTGTCCGTACGTTTGAGTAAGCAAGCTGAAGTGGCAGTGGGCTGGCCATGTTTGTCGAAGGACCGATTGCTGGTGGAGCAGACTGGAGTTGAGACCACGTATCGACAAGCGTAGTGTGGGACGCTCCCCAGCTAGATGGACCGACAACCTTAAAAAGGTGGTTAGGACAGAATGGATGTGGAAGGCGGAGGACAGGGTATTGTGTGGCACAGCATGGGAGAGGCCTATGTCCAGCAGTGAACTGCTTTAGGCTGAGTTGATTGATTGATTGATTTGACCGTTAAGTTATACCTACAGGTTGTTTGGAAGCTGGGTGCTAAGCCTTAAGGGGTTGATAGTTGGCAACATTTAGAGCATTTTGAGCCATTCATGTCTTAGACGAAGCAGCTCTAGCTTAGCCGCAGTTCACGTCAAACAGTCAGTTCTGCTCTAGCTCTGCCACAGTAAATAGCAAAGTAAGGAAGCACTCTCTTGGAACAACATATTCTTCTGTTTAATTTATCAACCAGCATCCGCCCAGTTAAGTTGTGGGTCAGCGAAGGGGCCTACATTCATGTGTACCTACGTTTTTTTATCTGATAGTTTTTGTTAATTTCCAACAGCTGCCTGCCCCATTCAAAGCTGGTATTTTTTTTTTCTTTTTCTTGGTTTATCTGATGTGCATCTAATCTGATAAACCAAGTTCTAAGCATCTATGATATTGAACAAAAATATCAGACACTTTTTAAGTCGTAGAATCCTTTTAAATTTTGAAAAATAAATTAACCTCAAACCTTAGAAAAAACATTCTCCAAATGCTCTAAATAGGGTCAACTATCACCCCCTCAAGGCTTTGCACCTAGCTTCCAAACACCCTGTATATCCCTACAGCAACTTCAAAATTTTGGGTACAAAGTCAATATATTAAGTACATAATAAACTTTACACCGAGAAGTAACAGGTTGCTTAGCGCTTCGTTAACTAAGCACGGAAGCAAATTTTACTTGTAAGAGATACTTACTTAGGGTATAAGTTGTTTAAAATGAAATTGAGGTAGGGGAAATTGATTTGACGGTCGATAATAATAATATTAAGAAGTTTTTCATTTTGATGTTTCGCAACACTTACACACGTTTATGGAAAGAAAAACAAGGAACCTACTTTAAAACCGATACCCCCTTATTACAAAACAAGGTTTATCTTGAGACCCAGGTTTAAAACATGGAGCCATTATTGAATTTCGAACTTTATTCCGACTACGGTAAAGTTCCTAAATACAAAACCGACAACTTAGTACCGAACTAAGTTTCCAGTTTTGTTTAAATAACGGTATTTCAATCACTGTTACGTTCTTATTACAAAAACTGGCTCCATGGTTTAAGCCATGTCAAAATATAAACCTTGTTTTGTAATAAGGCGGTATTTGTTTTAATAAATAAAGTAATATTTCAAAGTGTGTACACTGCAGGTATACTTTTTGTACGATCTACGTTTTATTTAATAAAGTCCTAAGCTTGAACCAGACGAAAATTATATGAAGTCTCTAGAAAAAACGCATATTATCATATACCACTTTAATATTAAGCATAATTTACATGGGAATAGCTGCTGTGGTAGGTAAGTATTTCAGCATGCAAGATGCCTCCAAAATGTTAGGCCACAGATGTTGCCAATTTCTTTCCACTTTGAGGCAAACTTTCCGCATCACTACGGCGTGTCTCGTTTTGGCTTGTCACTTAATGTAGGTATGTACCTACTACAGTAGCACAGAGTAAACGGACAGAGAGTAATATATAAACAGCCGTGCTATGATAGGTACACCACTACAAGCATGAAGCGCGTGTGTGCGGGCAACTGGCTGCTTCGTCGCGTACGAAGAGAAACCGGTTCATATCAGCTCAGCCAGTTGCCTCAAATCAATTTAAATATTAAACTTTTGGACGTCCACTATCAGCTCGCTAAACTGGCTCTCAATTATTTTTTAATATTCTTAATACGTATTATTACGTACGTTTGTCTTATATTACACCATCAACTTATACAACTATTCATGAAGGTTACATGGTAAAACCATGCGGGCTAAAAAGCTCTTATCGTACGTTCTACAAAACATCAGAAACCAAATTTAAAAAAAGAAGCTCACCATATACTAATTGTTGGGACTCGAACTTACAACCACAGACTTGCAAAGCAGTCGTTGTTCGTTTGGTGAAAGTTGACTAAAATAGTCGTTCTTTTAAATTACATGATCGACTGTTGAGGTCCATACCTTTATGTACATAAACAGTCTATCGAGTTGAACAGCGGGCAAGTATCATGTCAGCCGAAAGACGTCCACTGCTGGACATAGCCCTCCCTCAACATTTAAGGGCGAGTTGCCAAAATCGCCAGGCTTGGCAGGCGGGTTGGCGATCGCATTAAGGTGTTAAAATGCATAGAGAACGCTGCTGCCCATTCTCTAGTAAGTCCCTTAGTCGCGTTTTACGACACCCACGGGAGGAAACAGGATGGTGCTATTCTTTACGTCCGGCACCACATGGAACAAGGTGGTGGGCAAGTATGATAATTATGATAATCATTCAAAAGGTTAAATCTATGACTAGTATAAAAAACGGAATCCTTATGGATTCGTCGTCTGTCTGTCTATCCGTCCGTATGTCATTCATAGCCACTTTTTTCTGAAACTATAAAACTATACTGTAGAAACTTGGTAAGTAGATGTATTCTGTGAACAGCATTAAGATTTTCACACAAAAATAGAAAAAAAAACAATCAATTTTGGGGGTTCCCCATACTTAGAACGGAAACTCAATTTTTTTTCCGTCAAACCCATACGTGTGGGTATCTATGGATAACTGAATAGTTTGCGCGAGACTTCTAAAGTAGTAAAATGTGTGTCCCCCCCTGTAACTTCTAAAATAAGAGAATGATAAAACTAAAAAAAATATATGATGAACATTATCATGTAAACTTCCACCGAAAATTGGTTTGAACGAGATCTAGTTAGTAGTTTTTTCTAATACGTCATAAATCGTAAACCGCAATTTACCTTTTTCCCTTCGTGCGCGAGTCCAACTGGCACTTGGCCGGTTTTTTCAGGTTTAAACATAATTTGTAATGTTATTCAAAATCAAAATCAAAAATATTTTTTTCAAATATTTTTTTAATTTCTATTCAAAATCAAAATCAAAAATATTTTATTTCACATAAGCCTACATGGGCACTTATGAAACGTCAGAAGCTAGGTGCACGGTTCCAATTGGTCGTTTCCTATGGAGAAGAGCCGGCAAGAAACTCCACGGTCGCTCTTTTAAAAAAATAAAATTGGCTTTTACAATGTTTTCAAATTACAGTGTTAATAGGTATGAGAGGACAGCGTAAGCCCATCAAAAGTACCAGGAACTTAACAAAATAGAAAATGGTTTAAAGATCTACAGTCTAATAAGCCTACAACGTCCTCACATTGACAAAAAAAAAAACAATATAAAATATGATTAAAATAATAAAAGTTAGAATCTTGTTGAAATTTAAATTGTAGGTATAATAATGTCAAGTAAGAAAAACATTATGTCAGTGAAGTTTGTAAAAAAAAGATAAAATTAAATTAAAAAATAACTTTAATTTAATTCATGTCATATTATCATCTAATAATTGAACTGAATTTATAACATTGATTGAAATACATATTGCTATTATTCTACGAGTATTATTTCTGAAAATAAAGTATGCAATTCAAGTGGATACACATATTTAAGCATATCACTTCCGGGAAAATAACAAAGTGTTCACCTACATAATTATACAAAAAAAATTATACGGGCATGCAACAATATTGCATACTTATTCAAGAGAAAGTTTCATTGCATTCGCTGTAAAAATACATGTACATTATAAAACTAAAATTGTAGTCCCTGCATAGTGCTTAAGGCCGGTCTAAACATAAAACCATCTGGATCTAGGTTACATTCTCTGAGGTGTATCTAATAAACATAGACAATGGACAGACAGCATTTTACTAGAGGCTCAACATTTTATTACAAAATAAACACACTTTACTGATATGTCCGTTGGTGCAAATAATTAAAATTCGCAACAAAAAACTAAAAAATTACAGTAATTTTATCATTGAAATTCACCAAAGCATACAAATTATAGTAGATATACAAATTTACTAAACGTTAAAGGTCAGAAATAAATGTGAGTGCGCTAGTAAAAATGAACTTGAACAAAATTTTTACATTTCGAATTTTTGCCAGTAATTTCGTACAAAGTTGTATGGAAGTCCCTAATTTTTTGAAGTTAGAAACGTAGATACTTAGACTTTTGTATTTGTAGAAGTTATTTATATCAACGTTCTTAGCAAACTCGACCCCCAAGGCTCCTGAGAAGTAGCCGATGGTATATTCTATCGGGCACACGGCTTGTCTCTGAAGAAATTACTTTAAATCAATTTGGTTAGTGCTTCCTGTATAGAGCGGCCGCTGAAAGCTACTCGTATACTTTCCTTTCACCTTTCACGTCGTCCCACAACTTTTAAATTTCCCTTTGCCCATAAAACCAACTCAAGAGGCCTTTTATTAATTTTTTTGTTCTTGGGGTGGTAATCCTCATGGACGTCCTCCGCCCTGGGGTGGGCGGATAGGCATGTCAGACTCTTACTGACTAAAAACTATTCCAGTGTTCGCTTTCCACACTTGCACCGGGAATCATGGGATTATTTGCGACTTCCGCGATCTCCGGGTCTCAAAAGGCCTCTACCAACTATTACTTTGATAAAAAGTCATCTTTTCACTGCCTGCCACGTTTTATGCGGTTTTACCTGATATAGCCGGGAAATAGTTCGTAAGATTCCATTAAGCTTATGACAGTATTTCAATTTTTTTAGCAACAACTTTCAACCCGTGCTTCACACGGATGTGATATGTGGCGACATGTTGAAATTACACGTTGAGACTTTTTTATTGTAAATATGGAAGTTTATAATGTATTAAACACATTACAACTTAGTAAATTATCTGAATGGTGTTGAATACTTTATCAAAATGCGTGGCGTAGTAAAGAAGAATAAGGCGGTCATAGAGACGACGGACACAACTATATTTTATACTATAAAAGGATAGATAAACAAAGGATATGGGATAGGGTAACTTAACAAAGCAGTGGTGGCCCAGTGGTATCGACCGCGACTTACAAGTTTGAGGTACTTATTATCTCTACGATGCCACGTCTATTAGCTTACTTAGTTTCTTGCCCGTCCTTCTCCATGGGAACCTACTAAGATTTGGAAAGGGCAACTAGCTTCATCTCTCTGACTGACCGAGACCTTAACAATTCAATAGTGCCTGTAATTTATTGGTTTATTTGAAATAAATGCTTTGTGTTTGAGTTACTTACATGGCATGGAAGGAGCTGGTATTATCCTGTATTTTCATTATCCTTTAGTTAGAATATCATACCGAAATCCATCAATGCCAAAATCAATTTTTCCAGGTCATGAAACTGTAGTGTTCATAATGCCAGATGTTTTACACTTTTATGAATATTGCCAACTTTGGAAAGCCCTAAAGTTATTTATGCTAAATTTAGTCGGTACTATGTCGTATAAAACTGTATTTTATGTAGCAAATTCCAGTTTGTGATATTTTGACATTCGTATTTGCTATTTTGACGTATCTAAGGTAAATATTATGATCCTTGAGATTGTTTATAGGCTTTCGAAAGTTTCAGTAATGAGGCCAAGACTCGTTGCTAAATTGCCGTATATATTGGTTGGGGAAAAAATCTTTTCGCATTATAGTATGTATGAACTTGTAATAAAATCTCTTTGTATCTGGCTGGTTTGGGTATCATTGAAAGTTTAAATTTTAAAGAACATAATTCCAAATTCAAGTTACGAAAAATCTGTGATTTTCATTTGTTTTTCGTACTGTCAAGATGAAGAATCTAATGAAGAAATTCGATACATTTTAAAATTTTACTACAAAAAAGGTAAAAATGCAACGCAAGCCGCGAAAAAAATTTGCGATGTTTATGGACCTAGTGCAGTGTCAGTGAGTAGCACAAATTTGGTTGAAGCGTTTTCAATAATTCGGAAATGGTGATGTCAAAGATGCACGTCGCTTTGGTCACCCTATTACGGATAAAATGGATGCCAATTTTGAAAAAGTGGAGCAAGATCGCGGCATATCAGTAGTTACGACGTAGCTGAAGAACTGGGAATTGACCACAAAACAGTTTTGGCACATTTGAAAAAAACTGGGTACACAAAAAAGCATGATATTTGGGTACCTCACGAGCTCACTGAAAGAAACCTAATGAACCGTGTACTCATTTGTGATTCTTTATTACGACGTAATGAAACCGAACCGTTTTTGAAGAAGCTGATAACTAGTGATGAAACGTGGATCACGTACGACAAGAACGTGCGAAAAATGTCGTGGTCAAAGCCGGTCAGGCTTCACAGACTGTGGTGAAATCCGGGTTAACTCGCAACAAGGTGATGCTGTGTGTGTGGTGGGATTGGAAGGGCATTATTCATTATGAGCTGTTAACACCAGGCAGGACCATCGATTCTGAACTCTACTGCGAACAACTGATGAGATTAAAGCAAGAAGTTGAGAGACAGCGGCCGGAATTAATCAACAGAAGGGGTGTGGTTTTTCATCATGATAACGCTAGACCTCACACATCTTTAGCCACTCACCAAAAATTAAGAGAGTTTGGCTGGGAGGTGTTAATGCATCCGCCGTATATTCCTGACCTTGCACCTTCAGATTTCGGTCTCTTCAGAATTCTTTAGGCAGTGTCAGACGACATCACGAGAGGACTGCCAAAACCACTTGTCGGGGTATTTTGATCAGAAGTCCCAAAATTTCTATAGCAATGGGATCATGTCTCTACCTACAAGATGGCAAAAAGTTATAGAACAAAATGGTACCTACATACTTTAGTTAAATGTAAATAAACTATATTAAAAAATGTTTTGAATTTTCTTAAAAAATGCGAAGAAACTTTTTCCCCAACCTATTATATACCGTCACTGGCTGGCAATAAATTTGAGTGTAGATTATAATTATAATTTAGAAAGTAATTAGGTACAGTCGATAACAAAGTGATGACCCCCTAAAGTTACAAATACATGTACCCATTGAAAGAAGTGTACATACTTCGTTACACATATTTATACACATGGTATTAACGATTATAATGTTTTTATTCAATGTGCCAAATTTATGTATACAGCAAGAAGGATACTGTAATGTGTACGCTCCGAAACAAATTATGGTATTCACTTTTCGTTACAATAATATGTAAGCTGACATTCTGATATTAAAGAAGAACGGTCAATTGTGACTCAGACCCGACACGAATGAGACATATTCAAGTTTTTTTGCTATTTTAAATATAGCTAAAATATAAATTTTTTATATGCGAAATCAATGGCTAACACCAAAATATTGCCTTATGTTTTTGTTTAGGCGATATACAAAAAAATATTGTAAATGTACCTATTTACCTTTAAAATTCGTAATTGTATGCAACTCAATCACGATACAATAAATATGGAATTATCCAGGTGACCTGGGGATGGAACTGGATTAAGTGATTATTTAAACTTCTAGTATAACAATCGAGTTAGAGTTCATTAAAATCGTCTTAATCGGTGATTCATTGCAGATTACAAATTAGGGTTTCATTAAAAGAAGCTAGATAGATAGTGGAATATTTTGGTAGCTAGGTAAGTACTAAATACACCGAGTTTGAGCTTATCAATATTAACTCTATTTCAGTGCCATTTGTGAAACAAAAATAAAAGCAATATTTGGAAACCAAGGTTTTATTCAATGTCAATGTCTCTTAAAACATAATCCATGCCTAATGCGGGATGGTTAAAGTGATCCTGATGTCTAGCCCACCCCAAGTAATACACAACACTAACGACGTGTGCGCGTATGCTCTGTTCACGTCGCAGGGGAAAGAGTCTTAGGCACGAATGGCCGCGTTCTTCTCGGTTATCAGTTCACGTACGTCAGCCGGTACTTTCCAGCGATGGTCTTCCATCACCTTCGCGTGAACAATCCGTCAATACAGATTGTACGTGTTCTGTAAACGAGTCGATCGCACCCGTCTTGTGTGCGACTGGGACTATGAGGTCAGGAATGGAGTCCAAGTGAGGCGAAGTGGTGGATTTCAGTCTTTCACCAACTTTCCTCCAGTCGATTATCACTTTGGTCTGTGGGGGACAAAAAGCCAAGGACGCACGAGTTTCTAATGTTAGAGTGAGATATCATGATTTGTTATTGTTACTAGGTTACATTAGCCGCAGCAGGTATTGAAATTAAGATTATGAGATTTTAAAGTACAACTTAAAATAAAGGCACTAAATAAGATTCCCGAATATTGTGTTCCACCAGGAATATTTTACCTCTAATGGAGCTAAAAGCTTGATGACTGTCTATTTTTTGTGTTTTTATCTAAATTGGCGTCATTTTAAATAGATATAATTGCTATTCATTAAATAAAATAATTTTAAAATATTTAGTACTTAACCAAAATCAAATGGCAATAAATTTTATATATTTAATATAACAAAATAACTGAGATAAGTACGTTCCTTTTGTGGGCCTGGATAAATTTCCTAAGGACCGTGACCGTTCTTCTTTCAGAAATGTTTAAATTTCAGAAATTCTTTCAAAATCAATGGAAACTCTTTGGAGGGTATAATAGGAATTCCTATTCTTCTGGCTACTTTGTGTTCTATGATGACACATAATAATGTCAAAATATAAATAATTACTGCTTAATTTATAATAGTTCCTCTTATCCATCATCTGTACGAGAATACATAACATTTATTAATTATTTACGATGCCAAAATATATCATATTGATGAGCACACCAAACACCGCATTTTCTCATTACGAGAAAGTGGCTTTTTAGTTTTATATTTGTTTGCCAAAATGTGAAGTAGATCTGCTATTGTTATAAGTAAAAGAATATTATAAATAAGTTATGTTATTAATAGCAAGATGCCAATAAAATGTAAGTTTAAATAATTGAGTTTTATGATTCGATATTTCTTATTACGAGGAGGTTGTAAAAAAGAATGGAAATATGTGGCGAAAATAATTTGTAGTCAATTTCGATAAACAAATGACAAGCCAATAACGAATTGAAGAAAAAAACAAGTATTTCCGTACTATTCTAAAATTTTAAAATCGTATGTCAGACCTGTATACATTATCATTGTAACCAAAGACGAATACGTTACTGCGTTTCAGAGCGTACACATTACAGTGTCCTTCTTGCAGTATACATAAATTTGGCATATTTAATTGAAACATAAATCTGTCATATTTATCGTGTCTACAAGTATTTGTAACAAACAATGACAACATCATCAAAGGATATATATTTTTGTAACTTTCAAAAGTATTTATCATGATGTAACCCATTGAAAGGGTTTTATACTAGAAACCCATTGAAAGGGTTACATGATAACCCATTGAATGGGTTTTATACTTTAAACGCAGTGAAAGGGTTACATGATAAACCATTCAATGGGTTCTATACCTACTTGAAACCCAGTAACATGAAAAAATCATAATATTATGTTATTTCGATATCCGCCCAGCACGCGTAGCATGACCAATTCTATCTCTATTCTACACAGGGACCATTTAGGTTACCATTTTAGAAAAACCCACACGGTGTGGGTAATTTTGAATGGCTTAAATTAAGCCGTTCAAAAGGGTTACCCACATCTTATGGGTTTTTATAGAAAACCCTTTCAATGGGTTACCAAAATTTAATTTAAGCCATTCTTATGGGTTACCTTTATCGTATGGGTTTTTTTTTAACCGCTTAGAAAAACCCTATCGAAAACCCTTTCAATGGGTAACCAAAATGGTCCCTGGAAGGAACACATCGTGAGGAAACCGGCATGTTCTAGAACCAAAAATTCGAAGATATGTGACATCTACCAACCCGCACTGGGCCCGCGTGGTGGATTATGGCCCACTCCCTCTCAATGAAATGAAGCCTGTGTCCCAACAGTGGGAAAATTATAGGCTGATTACTATAGATTTAAATGCTTCTAGGATTAGTTATGCGGCCAATTATGGGCGCACATGAGAGCCCCAAACCCGAAACACGTCGTGACTTGTTATTATCACTCAATTATTTAACCCCCAATCTGGAGTGTCCGACGATTTTCCGGCAGCGGTAGTGCAGACGGAATGCATCATACAGTAAGTACAGGAATTGTTACTGTTACCTAACAGTACGGCTTTTTGGGGTTAAAAAACCGGCCAAGTGCGTGTCGGACCACGCACAATGAAGGGTTCCGTAGTGAGAATGAATTTATCCTAAAAACAAACTTAACATTGTAGTTAAAAACATGTTCTCCCATACATCGATATACGTCACAGTCAATTCTCCAACTGCAAATATAAGTTTGTAATCGCAAAAAAATATGTTTCCTATGTGATAAAACTACAAATTTACAATTTTAGGACTTTTTCCTATACTTGTGCTGTAAGGCCTTGCTTCTAGCCAAATTTCATGATTCTAGGTCAACGGAAACTACCCTGTAGGTTTTGATTTATTTGCGAGTATCGAAATATGTCGCAATAATATTAATATAGAAGTCTCTCATCTCAATTTTTGTTTTCAAGCTTACGCCTTGAAAAAAAAATTCAGATGTGAGACAAGTGCACTTCTTTGTTCCGCTGGTTAAATTATAAATTCTTATATATACTTACCTTTAATTATCTTTGTAAAGAAGAAGGCGAGATAATCTAACTGTGTATTTCTTGTGATTTCTTATTCAGTAGTTGCAGTGTGTCCAGCCATTTCAATACAGCCCAGTATAATAGAACATTCCAATATAGTTATGCATACTTATATCCTGTTAGTCTAAAATGATCTTTACCGTCGTATTTTGTGAAACAGTCCTCATCATCATTTGCTTGTCCCAATTTGTTTGGGGTCGGCACAACCTGTTTTTTTTCTTCCATACGTTGTAATCTCGGTAATCTATCCATTTCTAGCCATATCACCATTTACACAGTCCATCTATCGTTTGTTTGGTCTTCCCCTATTCTTCCATCTACATTAATACTTTAAACTTTCCCCACGACATTTAATGAAACAGACATAATAAACCTAGTCTCAGGGATCAGAAGCCTAATGCGTTTATTAAATAGAAAATACAAAACGGCCTACTGTTATTTATTTAAATAAAAAAAACCGTTACAAGAAAAATATCTGAATATGATCACTAGTACGCGTCCGTCGCATCCGAGCTCCGCAGCAAAAGTGACCGAGGCGAGTGAGGTGAGTGAGCACACGCCTCATGGTATGTCACCCTTTCCACTGACAGCGTCATCGTAGTGACTTGATGTCCCCACCCTCTTTGCTGTCAAATGTTCTAATACTAGTTTAATTTTGTTTGACACGTTACCGCGTGTCTTGACCTACCTTCCCATATCTCATATACTTAGGTATGGATACACTATATAAGCAATTGTAAGTGTCCAGTGCTAACCTTAGGTCGTTAAGCTCGCTAAAATATGGCTGATTTACACGATGCCTAGATCATGCATAGAAGTTAGCTCGATATCTGGCATGATACTTAAGTTACAGCCCATAATACAAGGTATTGGTAGGTTTTGTCGAAAATTAAAAAGACATGACTTATAATTTAATCGAAACCCAAATAATTACTATTTTGATTTATTTTAAATATGAATGAACACTCTAATAGGAATGTACCACTTTTTGTAATCCCTAAAATAATTCCCATTTTGGTGCCCGAAAAATACTAATTATCCAAATAACTGCGAACATCTTGGATGTAGCACGGACTAACCGTGCAAAGTTCTAAGTTATCCTTACCCATTTAGTCGGGGTAGCTTAGTTACTGCGACCAATTTTGACAAAAGGCAAAAAGATAAAAAGACGCTCATTTATTTTAAAAAGCGATCACCATTAGAAAACCAAGAAGTTTTTTGATGATCAATTAAACATTTCCTAATTAAAAAGGTCCCAAGTTTTTTTAGAGATTAGTCAGTCAGTTTTTTATTGCAAATGAACGGTAAAATACCAAGTGGAGAAGAGCTGTTCCTGTATTTTCAGGGAACCTTAACTCTAGAATTGGGTTAACGTCGTGCCCAATTTATTTACACATGGCTACACCTCAAGCTATACATTTCCAGTTTACGCTGATCTCACAGTGTACGGAAATACTATACAATGCGAGATCAGCTTATGCTGGAAATATGTAGCTTGATGTGTAGCCGTGTGTACAGCTGCATAAACACACACCGGCAAATTTAGCGGAACATAACAAAAATTTCGAAAAACTAGTTTGTGAAACGTTGCTTCGCATTATATCATTTCGAACAAAGGACATTGCTAAACGACTGCCCTTAACATGTATAGACATTTCTCACTAGCTCGTATCATTCAAATATTCATTAATGAATTATTACGGTTTTATTATTCTCCTAGAACTGTAATCAAATATATAAAAGTATTTTTCATGATTTTTGTTTGACAAGAAGAAAAAGCATAAGATTATGACGTTCCATTCTACGAAAATGTGGACAATAAGTACTTTTAAATATATTTTCGTAAGCTGAAATGAACAGTATTAATGATTATGTATTGATTATTTTTGTATAGCAATACGTCTCAAAACGTTGATTTCTTTGATTGTCTTTATCTGATTTCTAGAAATGATTGGCAAAATCTGGAAAGAAACGGCACTTAAATAGTGTCGGCACTCAAAAGTGACAAATCGATTTTGTCGATTCTTCTCGATTACACTTGATATGATTAGAACCAAAAAAAAGACCAAAAGCTTCCAAAAGCTTCGGAACATGTGTAAACTCTTTTTTCAATATATTCACATGATCCAATAACCATTACAATATTAGTAACTATTTTATGTCGAAAAATGTTGACTAAATAATGATCGACAAGAACGATAATTGTATTTTCAATTATTTAATCAATTATGTTACATTCCAAGTTCAATCACTTAATTAAAAAAGAAAAACGTCAGTCCGTTTATTTACGTCAGACCACACGTCAGACGTCGGTCGTTTGATCGCCCTGCCGTTTGTTCGTATAGGCTTTCACATTATTTTCGCTTTTTGCTTTTGACCCTAGCTTGTTTATCGGCCTTATTGTGTGTGCTCATCTACCTACTGACTGCGTGTCATCCCTGTAGGATGAGACATCAATGCCAGTCAAATGAGGATCAAAATCGTGTAAATCTACCTGAACCTGGATCAAGACCTGTACCCGAACCTGAACCAGCACCTAGACCTGAACCTGAACCAGCACCTAGACCTGTACCGGAACTTGAAATAAATCTACAAAACTATAAACGAGCTGCAAATACCTCAACACACTGTGTGTTTAATGTGTGTCTGTGAGTGTCTTTGAACAATAGTTATGTAATCCCGGGATTTATAAAAAAGATATACTTACTCGAATTTCACTGCGAACCAAATGAAAAGGTTACTGAAATGAAATAAATATTACAATGCAATATTACTGTAAGCTGTAATGTGGGGAACAGAACTGTTGGCTGCTGCTGTCACGTCATGACAGTGATCTGGTATTTAGCGTAGACGAGACAACAGGACACGTTGTCTGCTCCGGCTTCATTTTTAGATAATATACACACGGCTACACATCAAGCTATACATTCCTAGTTTACGCTGATCTCGCACTGTAAGGAAATCCTATACAATGCGAGATCAGCTTATACTGGAAATGTATAGCTTGATGTGTAGCCGTCTGTACTTGTGAGATTAACAGAATAATCTCCATTTACTACATAGTGCTCCTTAATAAATAATTAATGTACACACGGCTACACATCAAGCTATACTTTTCCTGTATAAGCTGACCTCTCATTGTACGGAAATCCTATACAATGCGAGATCAGCTTAAACTGGATATATAATAAACGAATAAATGTCATTGTTGTTATTTTATTTCAATATTTTATCTCTCCATATTTAAACAGCGCGTATTGATAAAGTTAATGCATGCAAGCTATCTACTAAATACTGAATAAGCAAACTTTTTTGAGTGCAATGTGTGTCACCATAGAAACCTAGGCTGTTATAATATGATTGTCATGTTGACTGGTTATAAGAATATACTGAGTATGAGATCGCGTTTCTATCCGTCTGGTAATGTTTAAATCGAGACTAAACAACTCGTAATACGTATAATAGGTATGTACGAGTAGTGTGATTTTCCTAACAAAATCTTTTTCATATATAAGTTTGTATACCTATGACGATGCTATGACGTAAGAGTTTCTACGATTTTATTTTCAAGATTGTAACAATACAAAAAGTTCCAGAAACTTTATTCATACGAAATACTACTATTCACCTATTCAGCATTACATATTACTAGGTACAATGTTTATACATTGCTAGGACAGTCGCCCATACTTCCATTTAGCCATGTCCTTTCCCCTATTCATCATTTTATGGTTTTGGTTTAAAATTTCGTAAAATCTTCATAAAAATCAGTTTCATTTGTTTATTTTTAATTTTTAAACCTTTTTAAAGTCAAGGACTTCATTATGCCTGAATTGAGTGCAACTAAGATTGCCAGGGCACTTCAGATGAGGAGAAATGAACAGACCTACAGAGTGATCTCAAGAATTCTTCGCCGATCTTATTCAACAATTTATCGCGAAGAGAATTTAAAAGACGTACTAAGCAGGGATGATCGTTTCATTCAGCTTCTCGTACGTAGAAACCCACGTCTAACGGCCGTCCAAACCAGAAATGAGCTTGAGGATGTTCGAGGTGTCACAGTAAATGAACATTCGGTACGAAAAAGATTCAAAGAAGCTAGTTTTGGTTCGTGCGTGCCCTCCAAGGCTCCAAAACTTGAGATACATAATCGTAGAAACAGACTAACTTTTGCTTGGGAACATCGACTTTGGAACACGGACCAATGGAGTAAAATATTGTTTAGTGATGAGTGCAGAATTCTTAGTTTACGGAAGGCAAAGAATATATAGACGCAAAGGAGAACGATCTAATCAGACAAATTTTAAAACTACAGTGGCATATGACTGACCTGGTGGTGATCGATGGAGCAAGTCTGACTGCAGCTCGTCATAAAAGAGAAATTTTAAAAGAAAATGTGGTACCGTTTGACCCCCTTATAACAGTGGCGACTTTGTTTTGATGTAGGATAATGCTCGGCCGCACAACTCAAGCATATCTTAAGAATATGAATATCACAGTTATGGGGTGGCCGGTGAGATCACCGGGTATAAATCCGATAGAACACGTCTGGGACCTGCTGAAACGAAGAGTAAAACCCTGAATCCTAACTTCTATCAATGTGGGTGAACTGCGAACCGCCGTAGTTGAGGAATGGGAGAGACTGTCACAGGACACAATAGATAATAATCGTTCTCAGCATGTCTAGGCGGGTGGAAACTTTATTATGAGCACGTGAAGTAAACACGCGATATTAATTTGTATTATTTTTATTTCAATTTTTTTTTTTTAATTAACTTTTTCAACTTTTCTTGGTTACCTTCAAAAATAAATACATTTTTTACAAAAAAATCTCATTTTAATTTTAAATAAGAAAAAAAGACTAAATACTTACTAGATTTTACAATAAATTTATATTTTTTTTAATTTTGGCCTTTTTTATGTTCCGCTAATTATGGTGTGTGTATATGTTAGGGTGGCGCGATTTTTTTTTTCAGATTTTGTTTTAGTAAACATAGCAGTTTGTAACATGTGATATAAATATGTGGATTATTTAATTGAATATTATTAAAACAGCTGCATAGTTAGATTTAAGTGCTTTTAATCAGAAATCTCCGAACCTTCTTATAGGCGAAATTAATGAGATATAATTTAATAAATTGGCATGTTTTGTATGATTTCCATCGTTCTTACGAATCCATGTCTTGTTTCTGATCTTTAAATAAACAACTACACACCCCGTTATAAGCTTGAAATGCTTTTTTACTGCCCGAGAGTGGCGAGGGAACCTCTCAAACTGCAAAAAAACTCTCTCCTGAAGAAATAGTTATTTATGATATTAGGGCGGTAAGTTGGTCTTTACAAACGAGTAGACGAATGTAAGCCCGAGAGGAAGTCGAGGGCTTACCATAGTCACGAGTTTGTAAATACCAATTTCCGCGCGTGTGTCATACAACGTTTTTCAACACATTTGCGAGAAAACAATACAATAGGTAATAAAATAAGCCATCAAAACATTTTAAGAGAATGATTGAGTATTTCTTCGAGTCTTCCATGTTATAAAATGATTGTAAATAATTAAATAGCACTCACGATTTTGGCGGCTCATTCAAGATATCAGGTGCAGTAGATTTCATATTAATATCGTATTCCTCGCTTGAACAAATATTATTATTTTGTAAATATCAGTCGGAAAGTCGCAACAATCTTTGCCATTTCCAATAAAAAAATGGCGCGAATTTGCAAATGGCGCCACGTGCACATGATGAAAATTAGTACTACATCTTTCGTCTCATTTTCTCTTTAATAAAAAAGTGACATAAACGTATTGAGCAAAAGCGCTTCCAAGGAGGTTCGATCATTCAGCTTATTTATTCTCGTAATTTGAAACTCCTTGGTGGAATTCTTATATAATTTTTATGGTAATTAAAAAAAAACCGTAAAGGATACGCACGGCGCTATACAACGAAGAGGGCGGTAAAATATGTACTTAGGTGAGTACCTACCTATTTTACCGTCCGTTCCGTTGTATGGTGCGTAATTTTTAACTTTCGAACAATGTATACAGGCTTCGAAAATGCATTTATTGAGCAAATGTTTTGAAAAATCATTTAACAGATCTCTGTGACACTGAGTTTCATGTTAATGGTGGTTTGGTAACTGTGTCAGGCTTTTAGGCTATTTGGGCATCTTTATTTATAATGAAAACATGTCGAAAGCCTCTTGTTTAATGTCCAGATATTTATCTAGCTCCTTGCCAATGTTGTTTGTAGAATGAAAATAATAGTAATAAAATGTTCCTCCGAACCGCACTTATAAACATTTTGTTTCAGTGCGATTAGTGGAATAGCTTAGGTGCCGTTCGATCTAGTACCGTTGATGTCAGTGTTCTGAATGGAATACCTAGTATTTATTACATTGTGATATTGTCAAGACTAGAGCACTAATAAACATTGCACGCGCACTTACCGCTGTAAAGGTCGTATATCACGTAAATACATTATTGCAACACTTAAGTTTCAATAATGCATTTACGTCGTATACGCGTAGCTAACGTGGTTAAGCAAGCGTGGAAACGAATATTTTAATTTTTAGTTTAACTTTACTTTCAGTCGGCAGCAGTTTTCTTGAAATGTATTAAAATGCAAACCGATTTCAAGACTTACCTGTTAAGATTGATTAAATAATATTGAATTTGTTTAAGACGCTGACAAGAGGCAAATGATAAAAATAGGCTTGTCTTAAGCAAAAAAATAGCCAGATCTATATAGTTTGTGGTAGCGGAAAAAATATATGTTATTCTTGAACATATTTCTTAGAACTTGGTTGTTACCAAAACACGTTTAGAAAAAAAATCTCGATACAAATTAACGGTAAAATAACCCTTTACTTTGAGTTTCAATCCAAAATATCCGTATTAAATATCAACGTAAGGTTGGTATTTAATTAAAAACAAGAACCTCTTATTTGTATGCAGAAGTTGGTTGTTTTTATTTTCGATTACTCAACTCATTTTTGAGTTAATAAATAATTACTTCGTATTTTGCAATAAATTACAAGCACAACGCTTGTAATTTATTGCAAAATACGAAGTAATTATTTATTAACTCAAAAATTAATCGCGCTTCTCTTTCTTTTGTATGCAGTTTGACAGTGACAGCGGTTTACCTGTTGTCAGCGTCTTAATAGTGGAAACAACAACTGGTTTTCTCCTTATTTCCTCAAGATAACTTTATTAACTACCACGTTGTTTTATCTTAGTTTTCAGTATACAGAAAGATTTTAGTCTTAAAAAGAGAGTGTCTCCGTTCTAGGCACGACGAGAAAAGGCATCCGGAAATTCCGCATGTTAAAGTGTACTTAGATGCCAATTCCTGTAAACTGTAAACAAGCATACTTGTTTATACTTTTTTACGGTTTGCGTTTGCGGAATGCAAGTTTTTTCCCGACACTATTAATCAACTATGCAATTAAGCATTCCTACTAATATTATAAATGTCAAAGTTTGTATATAATGTATGTTTGGATGTTTGTTACACAATCCTGCAAAAACGGCGAAACGGATTTGGATGAAATTTGGCACACGTATAGTTTATAACCTGGATTAACAGGATACTTTTATTCCGGTAGTAGTTTCCCGTGGGACCGTTACCGACATCCACGGAGGGCCAAGCCGCGGGCAAAAGCTGGTGTCTTACATTTATGTAGAATATTTTAGTATCTACGTTCCCACCCGGTATTTGTTGTCATTACCGGTACCGGTAATGAAATCAGCGGCAACGACAGCGGCGAGGGCGTACAAGCGGAGGAACTTCCTATACAAACTACATTCGTGTTCGTTACACATAAACTCACGCCTTCTTCCAATGGGGTCAATCAATGAAAATCGGGGTAAAATAAAAATCAAGGGATTTGGTTTTTAGGTTGAATAGAAAATCATGAAAACGACACCCATGTTGAAAAATTTGCAAATTTTTGGTAACGCCATCTTGCATTTTGATTTTGATCCTATAAATCTATAATGTAGTGCGGCACAGATGTTTGCTGATGCGCACACGGATATATATTTCACGATCATGCACAAGCAAGTGGCGTCAATAATACGCAGAGTGAGAGGAAGCAACAATAGCATTCTGAAGGTATTTTCTAAAAGGATAGAAGGACCCACAACGGATAGGTTGATGGCAATAAGCTCGCCCCCTATTACATGGGACTTAAAAAAAAACTGGCGAAATGTGGGTGTACTATAGGTACAGCTCTGCCTAACCTTTCGGGAATTACAGACGTGATATTATATTATGTTATATTAAATCCTTCTCTCAGTGTTTTGCGGATCCTGGCTAAACTGTCAGGCAATAATCCCACACAACGTACGAAGGCTATAAATATCAGCTTATAATACGTACTTGAATTGATACCTTTGTTGTTGTTACGTGCGGTTCGTGTGTATAACACACAAGTTTTCTCTATCCTATGATATCCTATCTCAGATATTTCAGTTAAAAGAGAAAACATTGTATCGTTTTGTCGTCTGTTGCAAAAACATCTTATGAAAATGGAGAAAAAAACGGAACGGATGGGACAGAAAACGTACCTGTGTATGTCAATTTGTAGTATCACTTACAAATTGAGTGCTTTTGGTTTGATTATTCGAACAAGCGGTCGCCCACTCGTCGAAATTCGACCCCCTCTACTTACAATCTATATAGTACTTACTAATTCCATGAGTAGTACTTACTTATTCCATGGTCAAGCTGTCACTTCTGTCACATAACTATCTTCAAGTCATGACGCCCTGGTATTATGTGTGTTTGTCAAACGCATGGTAGTGTTTTTTTTTAATTTATTTAATTTATTTCTAATGCTTAAAATATATTAAATATAAAAATATTAGTTTCTGCACTCCTCCTCCATGTAAAGTTTAACCGTGCCCAATTTTATAGTTCTCCGTTCGCGTAATTTTCATAAAAAGGGGTACTAAGTTTTCGCTTCAATTAATAAAATCACACTAATATTATAAAAGTGAAAGTTTGTGAGTGTGTGTGTTTGTTATGGCGCATTTACATTAGTCGGTTAGACCGTATTCGGCTGCAGGCCGTATTCGTTCACCGACTAATATAAACAGGTATTCGTTTGGCCGTATTCGGTTTGGCCGTATTCGTAAGCGTTTCAGTTAAACCGAATACGGCCGCCGCCTTCGGTGACCGACCTAATGTAAATGCGCCATTACTTCTTCACGCTCAAACGGCTTGACCAGTTTTGATAAAATTTTGTATGGAGGTAGCTGACACCCTGGATTAACATATAGGTTACTTTTTATCCCGATATTCCTACGGAATCGAGACTTAAGCAGGTGAAACCGCGGTTCGCAGCTAGTGATACATAAACTCAAAATTCTAATTTTAAGTCCATGCCCACTTGCATGTTTAGATGGGTTAAATGAATAAATGTACCTAGAGTTTGTGGACTTGGAGTTAGGTAATTAACATTTTAACTCTTATTACGCGTTGTACCACTAAACAGTAACACCGGGTTAGTGACATTTGTGTTTTTTCAGTTCAATCAACGAAACGTAAAATAGAATTGCAATGTCTAAAATGAATGAACGGAAATTGAATACTCATCTCTTTTACACTACTATACGATACGTTATACTTTCTTGCCTTTGAATTTTATAACATGACATTTAATTTTAATCGTATTTACGTGGTTCCATGGAGATTTAGTTTAATGATTGACGAAAATGTCAGGTAGGGAAAAATACGGGACTTAATTATGTAATGTGATCCTATCAAACTAGGTAATGCCAGTAGTGGCACGAGCGAGATAGATATTGCAAACATGCGTGAGAGACACGATACGCGCGAGTTGCGAGACAGACTGCGCCGAACCCAGGTTTACTGATTGCGATTTTAGCGCGTAGCGTATCTTCCTCTTTTTAATATAGGTAACAATGGTGTTAAGTTTTTTTATAATTTGTATTTATTTTTATATGGGTTCATGAACATATTACCGATTTTTCACATACTATAGGTACGTTTACCAATATAAAATAAAAAATAAGTTATCAGCGGTACCTCACAACAGCCTATCATCAATTTATTTTGACATTAGTGACACTAACACAGAGTTTAACAACTTATCTCTCCCGCATCGGTGGGTTAAATATTTAAAAGGTTAACCCTAGGTTTACCTCTAACTCTTGGTGGCGCAAGATGAAATTATTTGATTAACCCTGAGTTAGCTGTTAACTCCGAGTTATTTAGTATAACACATGAACGTGCAAGTGGGCCTAAAGATGTTTTTTATTTGACAATTATTGTGGTTAATTTTATAACCTAAAATTTTGTCGATATCTTTAAAATTACAATTTAATTGGGTATTTTTTTTTTTTTTTAAACTTTGCCCCCACACTAGGAATTTCTCCTGTATTGTGGGTGCGTTTACAAACATTTAAATTCACATACAC
The DNA here is from genome assembly GCA_948098905.1 of Tiliacea aurago. Taxonomy (NCBI): domain Eukaryota; kingdom Metazoa; phylum Arthropoda; class Insecta; order Lepidoptera; family Noctuidae; genus Tiliacea; species Tiliacea aurago. Next base: position 12,672,359 of record OX402576.1, on the reverse strand, counting down.
AAACAGCCAGACCCGAAACAACTACTTGTAGGTCATACAAATATTTGTTCCGTGCGGGAATCGAACCCGCGACACGCAGCGCAGCAGTCAATCGCTTAACTAACTGCACCAATCGTGCCGTGCGTGCCGTGAATTGTAACAATAATTGTTCGAGAACGCGGTGAGATACAAAATTGAAACTGTCTTAATACAGATGAATGCGTTACTTGTATTAAGTTGCGTAAGTGATTACTTAATAATTTAACCTGTGGGACGTCATCATTCATCATCATTTCAGCCAATAGACGTCTACTGCTGGACATAGGCCTCCCCCAAAATGAGGGTTGGCAGGCGGGTTGGCGATCGCAGTATGGGCAGTTACGTAACACACATCATCATCATCATCATTCCAGCCGAAAGACGTCCTCTGCTGGACATAGGCCTCCCAAAAAAGGGGCCGGGTTGCCATAATCGCCACGCTTGGCAGGCGGGTTTGCGATCGCAGTACGGTGTTAAAATGCATAGAGAACAAACATATAATGACAATTGATTGCAATGGATTTTATTTTGACAGCACACCCACATCCATTGCATTATTTACGTTATTGAGCAGATAAACCACCACACAAAAATGCTTTTACTCGGTTGCAGAATACCTAGAACCAACTATTTAGTAAAATTATGATAGCTATACTCCGTTTGTTTAGGTAGTTACCGAAAGGTAAACAAAAAAAAACGCGACGAGAGAGTTGTCAAAAAACCGACTAAACGTAATACATGTCACTTCAGTTGTCATACTACGTCACAGTTGTACTCTTCAATTTAGCAACGTTTTATTTCGTTGACGTTTAGAGCACCGGTCCTATTGGGCTTTTTACAATAGACAGATTACAGAATATTATAAACCTAACAAAGAAATTGTGCTCAGGCAATTACATCTACGAAGAGTAGATGAGAAAGAGTAGTTAATAGACATGGGAGGACAGTGATTCAAACTGTGTTACGAAATTGGGTGCTGAACAGGGTGTGTTTACAATTTCATCAGATACTTGTGTAACAGATAATTCCTTTATGCTTTTGAAAACTACCTAGATATCGCTTTACATGGTCCTGTCTTAATGGCAGCACGTTGTGGTAATTAAATGCAATGGACATGACCGCTGACACGAGCAAGCAATTGTGGCGTGTACCTCATACAAATGAAATGAATGTGCGGGCTATGGGCTATGTAAAGTTAAGGGAATTCATTATTGAGCAAATTGAGTACCAATTTAAATTTTCCGTATATGCAAATCACAACACAACATTCTTTGACAGTTGTAAGATGTTATACAGCTGTCAATGTCGTGACTATTACACGGTAAATTGACGTAGGGTTTTAATTTGATTAATAATTACTTTCCTTGACTGTACCTACCATGTAGTCGATGCGTGTAATATGTACTTAATCGAAAAGCGAGTGCGGTAAGCCCGGTGTAGTCAAAAAGCCAGCCAGAGTCCAAGCAACAATACATTTCATTGACGTGCGAGTACTTTATGGATTATAACCACCTTTGACTAGGTTCTCTATTGTGTCGGAATTGCGCGCAAAAGGTCGGGACTCAATACTTTCACTTTGTATTACGGCGAGTTGACTCTTTGAACAGATTTATGCATTCGTACATAAGCTTTTAGAAAAGCTATGAGTATTTTACTTTGCCTGGGCGACATCGACTTGGACGCCGGTAGCACACTCCGCCACGAAACCATAGAAGCGAAACCGCAGTAGCTCAATTCAACTGGCTCGCGTCATATTGTACTCGAATCGGACGCGAGTAGCGGAACAAGACGCGAGCCAGTTGAATTTAACTACTGCGGTTTCGCTGCTATGGTTTCACGGCGGAGGTGTGCTATCGGCGTCAAGTAAAACTTTAATCACAATTTTGTCTTTGTCCTATGCTGCAAATTAAATGCTAGGAAGAATTAAGTACGTTAGTACTAGTGTTGATTTAGGTATAATTTGGCCATTAAATTGTTTTTTAATTAATTCTGTTATGCTCCCCGTGTACCCCTCTTACAAAGAAGAACAGGGGAAGGGGGGTCGGGCTATGCAGGTCACTGACTGTACTATCGGCCAAACTTCCCGATAATCAGACTCGATCACCCGATGCATGCGTTTTGACCAATAGAATGCACGAAGGGCGATTTTAGTCGTGTTCGTATTGATAGTACATAGGTATAAGCACAAGATGCACACAGTTACACACATTATATCACCATGTTAGAGCGGTTTTGTCCAACGGAACTTTGATAATGCTGCAAGGTTCTAAGTACCTAGCCACACATACGTACGTACATAGCCGTGTGACCGAGAACAGTGGCTCATTGTTGTTATTAGCATTACATGAACACTACGGTTTTAAACGCACGAAAGCACAAAGCAATTAATTCATTAACAAAATATTTTGATTTGATTTCATATTCATCTCACTGCGTTATGCGTCGATTTACTTCGCGCTCATTTGTAACTTAAAATCCAACCATTTTACTTGATAAAAAAAAATCAGAAGTTAAGTCGATTTTGGAAGTATTTTAAGTTGTATGAGACTTGGGGGAACGCAATTTTTATGAAAATTTTACATTTCATTTACTAATCGGGTTTGACAGGGATATTATTGGATAGATTTACAATATGGTACTTATTTTTTTATATTCAATAAATACGTGAAAAAAGGCTCGCGCGCACCGCGCCATTGCTATAGTGCTATCGCGACTGCTCCTGTGCAACGCGGGCGCAAGTTGTCTCGTGCCTAAACTTTCGGCAAAAGGGGGCCCTAAACCCACTGAAACACCGCAGTGAAAATACCACATCAGGTGAATTGGCATGTGTCAATACACATATTTTATTCAAACAAAAGTCGGTTTTAAAATAAAATGTGCATAAAAATATTACAGCAGCATTGGGCCGCAGCTCCGAGAGAGAGACTCCATTGTAAAAAGTTCGGTACGGCGCCGGCGGTACGTTGTAGTTTGCGATGGTCACACAAAATGTACGAAAGTGATAACCGACTTCCAAAAAGGAGGAGGTTATAATATGTTTGGCTGTATGTATTTTTTTTATGTTTGTTCACCGATTGCTTCGTTAATTTGATTGTGGACGGGTTTAAAAAAAATCTTATTGTTTGAAATATACTCCCGAGGTGGTCTCATTGTCACCAAGTAAGAATCTGATGAAGGGATCCCATGGAAATCGAGGACAATCCGCAAATTTTATAGGCACACCTATATCAATTTCAGTATTTTTTATAGTAACTCATGCATTTGCACTCGGAAAGCACCATTTGGAGAAGTGGAACTGATGATGAAGACCACAGATGGCCACCGGAACGATTTAATAATAAGTATTTCACTGATGCGATTCGATTAGACACTTTAATATGATTGCAAAGCAATTTATGCTCGTCACAACGCATATGCATTGTGACGAGCATAAATTGCTTAGCACGCTGGTGAAGTCACCATCAGTTCTCCTGGTTCTTACCAGGAGAACTCGTCTACATTAACGCCCCTGGCATCGGGAAAAGCAATATTTTGTAAAAGGTGATGAGCAGTTGACATTAGGCTATTGTAACTTAAATAAATTGGAAACTGATCCACTACGAAGTTAAAAATTCAAAAAACTTGTTTAAAAAAAAACATCCGACTTCCAAAAAAAAAACAGTATTCTAATATTCTTTTACAAAATCATTACACGAGAGAAGAAGACCTGTTATAATGAAACTACATAAATCAAGCAAGGTTTGAGGTGACGTCAGTTGACTGATATGATGATGAAAATAATTGAAGTCAGCATGAACATTGCTTGTATTTTCGTAAGCTGTGAATGTATTTTTGACAAAATGGTTTACGTGAACAGACAGCTGTGTTTGAGTTTGTTGCGCCACTTCTTCCCAGCGAAAGCATTAGGAAGTGGTAAAGGGCATTTGGGGGACTGTCTTATGTAATTTTGACGCTCGAAAAACTGCTGTTTCTTACCCTTGTTTGAATAAATGACTTTACGGGGTGAAACTCCTCTACGTATGAAAATATTCAAAATATCTTTATTGTGGGCATATGTTTTTACAAGGTCTTAACAATAAATTAAAGTTCCAATATGTCCTGTCTAATAGGCATACAATAATTATGTATTGGCATTAAAATTATTTTACATGTCAAATACAGTTATTATAAATGTCAAAATATCAAAAATCAGTGCAATTAATACATAGTCAACAAATCAATCAATAATTCAAGAAATCTTGGATTGTGTAGTAGTATGCTTTAACAATTAAAAAGTTTCGTAATTTATTTTTAAATATTGGAAGTTCCTTAGTGCTCAGAATGTCAATAGGTATTTTGTTATAAATTTTTGATGCAATGCCAAAGAAGCTTTTGTTAAATAGAGCCGTTTTATGTGGTACATTAGATATTTTTAACGTATATCTTTTCGATTTGAGTTATAATGAAATCATTTCGTTTTACTAGTTCCTACCTACGTTTATTCAAATAAATTCAGGTTTCATTTTCTTGGATTCAATTCAGTACGCTTAACACGTTATTGGAAATATAGACAGGTGCTTACAACATATTTCCACTTACGACGAGAAGGAACTTTAGGAATATCAAGAAATTCCTAAAATTCCTTCTCAGAAACCTTTTTGAAAGTACACACCACAAAAATGATGTCTATGGATCAAGTACATTTTAACTATAAAAATATATCCAATTAATATTTATCAAATCTAGCACGGCATCCATACTCGGCTGAGCTCTTCCTTGGAGCATATCCCATGCGTGCTCAATTGGGTTGAGGTCTGGCGATTGAGGAGGCCACGGCAGAATGTTGATACGAGCATCGGCAAGAGTGCGTGTTGTGACTCTAGCCATGTGTGGACGTGCATTTTCGTGCATTAGTCGAAACGAATCACCCAACCGACTTCACAAAGGGATGATTACGTCTGAAACAATCCTTTCCGCATATCCCTGAGCATAGAGTGACTGATCCAAATGAAATCGATTCTTCCACTGATCCAAATACCGGCCCAAACCATTATTGATCCCCCTCCATATGACGATAGACTTCATATCGGACAAATCTCTTCTACATTACGAGTACAGCCCGCCTCAGTCATGACGCATTCAGTGTCCCTGCACTGATGTGTGTGTTTTATAATTATCTTTTATTTATTTTATGTGTCTTATGTAAATCTTAATCATTTGTAATATTAATGTAAATTTAATTTGTGTGAAACTATTATATGCCCTAAGGGCGGGACATAGCTGATCACAATTTATTTATTTTTTAAGACCTGTATTATGTACCTACCTATGATACACAATAAAGATATTCAAATCAAATGAAATCAAAAATATTTTTATTTCACATAAGCCTACATGGGCACTTATGAAACGTCAGAAGCTAAGTGCACGGTTCCAATTGGTCGTTTCCTATGGAGAAGAGCCGGCAAGAAACTCCACGGTTACTCTTTAAAAAAAAAAAAAAAAATTGGCTTTTACAATATTTTCAAAGTATGAGAGGACAGCGTAGGCCCGTCAAAAGTACCAGGTACTTAACAAAATAGAAAATGGTCTACAGATCTACAGTATATTAAGCCTACAACGTCCTCACATTAACAAAAAAAAAACTATATAAAATATGATTAACATAATAAAAGTTATAGATATTGATTGATTGATATGAATGAACAAAAAATGTCAAACGTTCTAGACGTCTAGAGGTCCTCCAAACTCGAGGAGGTACGTCTTGTATCCGGCCTCATACGGAAACAAACGATAACAAACGATTCATCGGAAAAGCAAACACAACGGCAGTCTTCTTTCTAGCAATTTCTGAGTTCGCGAGCCCATTCACACGATTGCGGGGTAGGTGGAACTCTCAGCGGCCTTCGGGAACCCAGACCCACCTCACGACGTAAACGATTTCGGATAATTTGGTCGCTTATCAGCAAGCCTGAAGAGCTGTGGAGCCTCATAACCAACATGGTGTTCATGGTACGATTCCGTCGAGCAGTATTTTGGATTTACCGGTCCTGCCTGCGAGTGGTAATTCGAGATCGTCCTCCATGTCGCTCGGCCACGCTGCCCGTGATACGATAGCGTATCTAGAGACGGCTTATGACGCAGTACGTTGCCTGGAAACAGCTCGCAACATTCCGACGGCTCTCAACAACTCTTCTTGTGTCAAATGATGTCGTCGCTGCTTATCGATGCAATTTTATTCAGTTCCGATGCAAAAATTGTAATGGTTTTGTAAAAAAACGCTATTTCACACTTACGCTATTCCACATAGGACTCCTGATTGACACTTGATTTTCTATTTTTCATGAAAAATTATTCATATTCATTAAAAATAATCAATAGCGATCCAAAAAAGTTTAAATAATAATCATTATCAATAAAAGTAAAAATACTCTAAAACGTACTTGATCCCTAGGCACTTTTGATGTGTGTATGTAGTTTATTATAAACTAGTTTCTGCCCGCGACTTCGTTCACAATATACTAAAATAACAGCCACATTTTTATTAAAAACTGCCTCGTTGGTCTAGTGGTCGCAATCGAACTCAGGACCTCATGCTCAAAAGCAGGTTGAATATGAGGTCCTGGGTTCGCTTCCTGGGTCAGGCAAAGTGTTATTGGGTTTTCCCATCTGGAATTTGTCAGTAACAGTGTGAATGAAGTCTGTATTTGTGCCCGGTTAATGAAAATAGGCTCGTGCTCTATGACATGGAACCTAAACATAACTGGCGAAATTTACTCTGGCATGAGTAACAGGGTGTATAAACTTCACTCATCCTCTATAGAAAAGGGAGGATCCTCTGACCAGACGGGTGTTGTGTCTGGTGGGCAACTGCTGATGCGTTGATGTCGGGACGTTATATATATGCTAGTTGCGCGGTAAACTCTGATTGCGCGATGCAGGATTTACGTGAGGTCAGTGTGACGCGTCGTTCGCATGTGGCGTATCCCTTCGGGGAATACAGACGTGATGCTATGTTCTTATTATAAAACATACATGCATACATTAACTCATGCCTTCTTCCCACGGGGGTAGGCAGAAACTATAGAACGCCACCTGCTACGCTCCTTACATACTCCTTTTAATTCGTTTACGTTCATACATCCGTACCCTAAGTGAAAGTTTGCAAGAGAGTAAACGTAACTAGCGCGTTTGCGTTAAGATTTTTATTCTCACTCTTAAACTCTTAGCATTATGATCTATCGGTCAAATTTTAACGGAAACGAAATAGCTACGTGTGCTCTCTTGCAAACTTTAAGTGTAAGTTTTTTTTTTTAAGGGTACTGATCACTCACTCACACCGTTTCCGAGTACTACGCACCTGACCGTTTTGAAGAACATCACCAATATAATGAATAATTATTCAAATTAATATTTCAGTATATACCTTTTTAAATTTTGAGACTAAGTTCTGAGGTGAGATGTCAAATGTTACACATCATATGTGACTACTGTAACGCGTTTTTTGTTTGTAGAGTGATGCTACAAAAGAGCATTCACGAGTAAAGATAGTATTTTAAGTACGCCGTTCAACCTGTGGGGAAACAGCCATTCAACGTGGATGAGTGTCGAAATGTTTATCACGCTGTGAGCCGCTATCATAAAGCTTAGACCAAAACAAGTATTTTTACAGAATAATAATTTCATACGCACTAAGCGTTTCCAAATGACTTTTATAATGCGCACAGCAAAAGAGTGGAACTCTCTACCTGCGTCTGTATTTCCGAACCCATACAACCCTAATCTCTTCAAAGTTATGAGTGAACAGGCATCTTCTGGGTAAGCTCACTCCATCGTCGACTTTGTCTCTGTCTCCTCTGCCCTAGACTAAGATCAAGAGCAAACTCATGCTAAAAAAATAAAAAATAATGTTGATTAGCTGTAAAGTTTTAAGTTTGTGCACTAACCTTGCCATCGCTCTTTCGATAGGCGTCGTGGACGCGCCAGATGAGGCCGGGTCCAGCCGTGCTGCTCTCGGTGCCCACCTCGAAGAACTGCAGAATGGGGTTGTTCTCCAGCAGCTGCGGAGGCGTCGGTGGAGGTACCACCTTCAGCTTGGTGATCATTCCAGACATGCCGACTGAAATTCTTCTCCCAAGCGATGTTGCCTCAAATCGACTCGGCTCGGAATCTGATTCCCCTGTAAACAAAATAGTAGATTGTTATACAAGGGGCTAAAATGACCTATTATAAACGAGGTAGTTTTACTCCCGAGCTTTAGCAAGGGAGTAAATAGAATCCGAGTTATAATGGGGTTTTAGCGCCGTGTGTTACACTATACTTTTCACTACGATCGCGAGAAAATAAAATATGGATTATTGATAACACCTTGACGGCGACGGATTGAAAATTATTTATTTTCCTTTCTCTTCCATCTGCAAATACGAGTCTCCATTCTCACTAGATGATGACATTTTCACTGTTGTAAAATAAATTACGGTCAATTCAATTTGTAATTAGAGAAAAAAAATCTAAAGATTTCGAGCCAAGGCCTTTTTTAATTTCTTCCGTAGCCGCAACCAACGAACATTTATAGTCACGCAATGCATGCTTTCTACCGAAGAGTACGCCGCTTTTAGTTCCATTTTGAAAAATAATATTATGATCTTCTTTTTTTACGAAACCGTAATAAGTCGAGTCTTTATTCATGATTATTTTACTTAAGTTCGCCCGCAGCTCTAGCCCACAAATTTCAAATTTTCTCACGGGTTTTTGCTATTTGCAGGTCAGTGTCAGGTTGTATCTTTATCACAACATGATTCGCGACTAATAACAGTATTTACATAATTATAATTATTAAAATCATTAATACAGCTACAGCTACAACTGCGGATTCACCTTAACAATAATGATTTTTTGGTTTTGTAGGCTCGTTGGTACCAGACAAATAAAAAACACTTTTTCCCCTAGAGGATGATATGCTATTTTAGCCCCGCTCTGGTACGCTAAAATGACGAACTTTTTAAACAAGAGTAGTGAAAATGTATTTTATGGAATACTAGGTATTGACTCGGTATTTCATTATTATATGATCACTTCGTTGTTCGTCCATCCGTCTGTCTGTCTGTCAAGACACTTTTTCTCAGGGATGCGTGGAGGTACCAAGTTGAAATTAATATCAAAACTACGGCGATTTATGCGACACATTTTAATACTCGTAACTAAATCAACACCTATCATAGGGTACTTCCTGTTGACCAAGAATAATGGAATTTGTGAAATTCAGTAGAAGTACATATTTACGACTAAAATACCAATGAAAATCACGAAGAATGGATTTTAGGTTTTACTTTGTAAATAGTATTATGATAAACGTATTTTTTTTGCTTTAATCTGAACAATTTTGATACCTTCTTAGGAATCTATTCTTGTATATTCTATAGAAGCTTCTTTGACTCCGTCGAAGGCTTCGACTTTCACGACCTTTGACTTTGATGTTCGTGAAACGAGTTATATCTTACTGTTATTCATAAATCGGGAAGATATAACGCGGGCAAAAGCTAGTATCATTACTAACATTTTCCCGCGGCTACGCCCGCGCGGGGGTCGGAAATTATCCCACCAGAACTTACAAGCGGAATAAAAGGTATCATATGTCTTAAGACAGTCTATCTGTATGCCAACGTTCATCCAAATATGTTCAGCCGTTTTTTCGTGATTCAAAATCAAAATCAAAATATTTTATTTCACATAAACCTACATGGGCGCAGAAACGTCAGAAACTAGGTGCACGGTTCCAATTGGTCGTTTCCTATGGATAAACTCCACGGTTACTCTTTTAAAAATAATGGGATTTTATAATGTTGTCAAGTCACAGTGTGAAGGCTTCTACATACCGGGGCGACATGTCGCGCGACGCGACGCGACACAAAGGCACCGCTCGTCTCACGACACACGGGGCCTTTGTGCTGTGTCGCGTCGCGCGACAAGTCGCGCCGGTATGTAGAAGCCTTTAATAGGTATGGGAGGACAGTGTAGGCCCGTCAACAAGTACCATGTACTTAAAAAAATAGAAAATTATTTACAATGCTAAATGATTGATTAAAAAATCTCAACGTTCAATTTTTTTTTTTTTCTTTTTGGTTAGAAATTTATTAAATAACTTCTCCCGATCTGGGCGGAGTGGGAAGGCGTGTCAGTTCCTTCCGTTGCCTGTGTGCCAAGGCCACGATATCCCTTTCGGAGAAACTCGCAATCCTGGCAGGAAATGTATAATATTAGGATAACAAAACAAAATTTTGGTTTAGTTGTCACCAGCGCTACTGCTGAACATCAGATCCAAGGTCGGGCAAACTGTTGTTGGGTTTTCTATCTGAAATTTCTCAGTAGCACGGAGTCTGGATATCAGAGGATCTCAGAGACTGAGACTTAAACATACCTGGTGAAATGTGGGTGTGCCGGTACACCACTGCCTAACCCTTTGGGTATTACAGGCGTGATGATATGTTATGTTGGGAAATTATGTGACCAACTCCGTATTGTTGAAGATAACTGCACTCAATGAATTTGTTCGCTTCGTCACACTGCCGTGAGGTATTTTTATGTACATAATCAGCCTAATTATTGATTGTATAAAATAAATTACACAATTAATTATTTACACTAGGTGATAACAAATAAAAAAAATACAAAAAAACAATACACTTAAGCGTCGAAGTACTCGTCCGCATCGCTGTCATCCGGAAACGTACCCAGAAGACTGGCAGCATTGCAACGTTGAATAGCAATGCTAATTCATTGGCCAAAGAACGAGCCAGCCCTCTGGTCACGTGAAGTGTGATATTATCAGCAATATACTGTCCCCACTGCTGGGACGATTGAGTGGGCCGTAATCACCACGCGGGCCTATTGCGGGTTGGTAGATGTCACATGTCTTCGATTTTTTGGTTCTAGGATATGACGGTTTCCTCACGATGTTTTCCTTCACCGTTTTGAGAGCAGTGGTGATGAAATAATTTACACAAAGTAAAACAAGGTTCGAACCTATGACGTACAACTCGTTATTAGTATGTATATGTAGTTAAATATTAAAGACTAATTTAATTTAGTTACAAATGGAAACAAATATATATCAAACATGCTTTGTACAGTAGTACCCAATTGATATGGCTTACCGATGTACCTGCGCAGAAGGTGAATTTTAAAAGTGCGGGAAATGCTATTGACCAATCGGCACGCTCCACGCACCGCGGTTCTTTTTTCTGTACCGCTATTGGTCGACAGCTGTCGCCATGTTAGCGCGCGCCGCGTGGCATGTTTGTCAGCCGCCATACTTCTGATCGAGTGCACGCTAGCAGCTCCAGTGTATTATGAACCTTATAATAGTGACCTAAGGTTGATTGTAAGTTTTAAGCATTCTTTCGTTAATCTTCGGGGCCATACTTTCTTTTCTGTGCGAACGAAGATTCACGACGCGCCTTATCAATTGGGTACCACTGTACGCTGTTTTTGGATTTGAAAAATTGAAAAAATACTTGCAATTACTTTTGAAATTGCTCGTCATCTGTGGAAGCTTTCTTTTACATGTTAGTTTACTATTCATAATTATAGATATCACACTCCTACTATCCTACTAATATTATAAATATATCTGTATGAGTTCTTGGATTCGATTCCCAGGTCGGGTAAAGTGTTATTGGGGTTTGCCATCAGGATATCTGGCAAAATGTTGGTTTGTGATTATAGATGTGATATTATAGGTAGGTATACAAGATTAGTTTTTAACCGACTTCCAAAATGGAGGAGGTTATATGTTCGGCCGTATGTTTTTTTTTTTTTGTATATGGGAAACCCAAAACACGTGACTAGTATTTTTAAGTAAAGAATCTATGTACAAATTTTCAAAACTATCATGAGTAATCGCAAAGTTATAAGGTTGTTATGTTACCGGGTTGTCCGTACAAAAAAAAGCAAACGGCGCCCTCGCGCCATTAAATGTGATAACCTTTTCCATCACACTTAGATATTTTGGGGACAAAATATAACATGGTGTAAAAACTATTGAAATCGATTCAGTTCCTTATTCTGAACAAACTATATTCAGGTTTCGCATAAACAAAAAATAATGTTGTATGAAGTCTGTACGTATGACGTTTGTTAATCAATCACGCCTCAACGGCAGAGAGGATTTGGATGCACATTGTTAGACCAAGACCAGCACCCTAAGTAACACACGATCAAATACAATCTGAATTATTTTGACGAATATTGCTAATCAATTGCTTTATATGTTTCAATAATATGTCTACTCAACAATGTAAATAACGCAATGCATGTTGTTATTACTGTCAAATTGAAACAAATTGTGATTGTTATGAACATTGGATACATTTTATCCCGGTTGTATGTTTCCGTGGGATAATTTTAACGAAACGTTGGCGGTTTAAGGCGACGATAACCGACTTTTAATGATTTTATACTGAAGATCACGTATAAACGAGTAGTGTTAATGATTTGAAAAAATATATGATAAATAAGAGCATTTTTTCAATAACTTAATATGTGAATATTTTAGATTATGTTTATATTACATTGTGAAATTAATTTGTAAAGTTATATCGAACGCAGATAAAAAACTGAGAATGGCGCAAAATCTACCAAGCGTATTTTTATGAAACTTTCACCAATTTAGAGATAATTTGATTATAGATATTTGAGTATACGCGTTTTAATAAAATACCTTTTGTTTTGTGTATAATAAATTAATAATGCGTCAAAATTGGGATGCTCCTTGATGGGCGAGTCCTATTACTGGCTGAACGTACGACGCGTTGCGTGAGTTAGCAAGCTAACCACTCAAGGTCACTGGCATATATCTGAGTTATAACTTTGAACGTTGAGATTCATTAACCTTTATCGACCCCTGCTGCTGTTATAACTTAGGCACGACCTCCATATCCTACTAAAATGATTACCATATTTTTTATCTCGTGAAAATATTTCGCACGCTGGCGGAGACGCGGGCAGCGGAGCGAGCACGGCCTACAGTGACATTGAGTCACACATTTTGTCACAGTTTGGGGGATAAAACGGTTTTGTCTTCTAATAATAATTTCTTGACATGTGACATAAATTAGTGACATTTAGTTGGGACGCAATAAAACATAGATGCTGTTATGGGCTCATGGGCGGTTATTATTCTAAGGCGCACCTCAATAAGGGCGCACCCATTTTGTTACAAATGTCACATTTTGACAGATGATTAAGAAAAAATTATCATGTTCATTCGGAGGTGGTGAAACGAAACGAAAATTGAAAAATAATATTTTTCTGCACCAAATGGCAATAAATTATTCCAAAAGGCCCAAAGCAGGAAAATATTCCGGAGAAACATTCGGGACTCCTAAATAACCCGTTGGAGTTGCCAGACTGGGAGTTTCAATGGATTTTCCGCCTTACAAAACCTGTGGTGGTTTATTTGTGTTAAAAACTTTTCGTGGAATTGCAGCCTCTAAATGAGGTTCACATGTATTTTATTTCTATACTATTATTTTATTATAGTAGCCAGTTTAATTACCAGCTTAGTAAGCAGCAGCTATCTATCTTTTTTTTCAACTCGATGTGCGCCTATAATTTGTGTACATTACATAGTTATACATTAGAAGTAATACTTGAGTTCTGTTTTAACTTTTAAGTCAATGATAGAGCTGCTGGTGTACATATTGAATAAATAAATAAAAGTATATGAATCAGCCTATAATTTCCCACTCCTGGGACACAGGCCTCCTCTCTTTGAGAGAAAAAGTATAAATAGAAGAATGCCAACGCGTAATTATCAAACAATGTTTTTAACACACTTGCGAAGGAAAAGACAATAAAATTTCATAAACATAATATTTTGTAAATTTTTTGTGCAAAATGGCTTGCGGATTTTGGTAGGAGAGGCATTGACTGAAATATTTCCAGAAAAAAACTTTATATGAAAAGTTTCGAGTCTAAAAACTGTCTAAGAGTGGACAGTTGACTACAATTCAGAGTTGAGTAGGCTATTCAAGTATTCAACCTATTGAATATTACTATGGCTGAAATAGATAAAGTTAGTAGGTATGTTTCTAAGTTTCTGTACAGAAATATGTCAACAACACGTGAACAAACCTACCCGAAATAGGTTTTCATTAGATAATTTGCACAATCACCCGTTTACTATGTCACACTATGAAGTCAGCAACAAGAAAGACTTGTCGCGCCTCTAGATTAAGTCACATTGTTGATCCGTGCTAGCATTTCAAACAAATAGTAAGACATTACATAATTTATCATGTGTTGTCTTGTCAAAACGTTCTGGGTGCTCGCCCCGCAGAAGTAAAATAATAAAAGAAAACATTATCTCCTTATGTAAACTGATTGTTTCCGAAGAAAATAAAATATTTTTTCATATGTTAAAGGTGTACGACCTGATGATGTCTAGCCAGGGTCTGCTTAGGGCTTCGGATGCACTGTCCAAAGGTTTTGAATAAAACGCAGCAACCTTGTTCCAACTAGCGATGGGCGTTGAATGAACGGACTAGTTAAATCAACCGTCGACGTGCCGTCGACGCTTCAACGGTTCACAATACTTCGATCGACTAGTCGAATTCGTAGACGGCTACACAAGAAACGTTCATAGTTCATATCAATGCGCAACGTGTCGACGACTCATAAACATAGTCGTACTATACAAATCTTCGTTCGTTCGTTCATATTTCAAGGTTGTAGGCGACTCGTTGAAGTTGTAATTTGAACTTTAAGTATTATGATAGAGCGTTGATATTTGAATGAGCACGATAAAGAGTCACGAGAGATATTAAACTTAATAATTTGTTAATAAATCTAGAAGGATGCCAAAAATAGAATTTATTTATTTTATTCAGCCACTGTCAGCCAGTCCTAAGCCTGGAAGGAAAAGTATGACGGGAAGATTTTAATAGAACCGACAAATACGTAAAAAAAAAGGATAGCACCAAGCTTAATAGTACAATTCGCGAAATGTATATAAAGCAACTATTCGCAAATCGTACGTACCGTCGACGCTTGATTCGACTAGTCAGTTCAATCAACGCTCATCTCTCTAGTCGCGACGAAACGAAACGGTCAGTTTAAAAATTTACACAACGTCCACAGTTACACACGTCAACTAGTCGACGAACGACAATGAACGGGCTAGTTTCGTCGACGATAAATACGTCGTCGACCCATCTCTAGTTCCAACGATATATTTGGCAAGACTAAATTATTCTAAGTCCAAAGAGACGTTATACAGTTTCGACGGAGAATCTTAACACCGCGAGTTAAATAATCGTTCAACGCCATCTATCGAGGCATCGAGTACTAATTTTATGCAACTTAGTTGACACAGTGCCTACAAAGGTTATACAAAAGGTAACTACTAAGCATACCTGCACTTGTAATAAGAAACCCAAAAGAAGTTTGTTCAGTAGTTTTTATTATGTTTACTTTTTTATTTATTTGTATGTTGCCCTTGGTGAGTCACGCGTCTTTTGCCGCGCCAGTAGGCGTTGAGTTAGGTCGCGCCGCAGTTTTTGCCGCGTCTGAGATCATCGCCGATATCTCGAAACATACTTATGGGATCTGGCTAAATGATGTGTTGTTAGAATCTTTATGAAATGGGCTAACATATTATGTATAGATTAATCCTGTCGTGCCTTGTAAAAAAAAGCAATAAATCGGCAAAGTCAGCCTAAGCGTTTTTTCGTCTATAGGTCATTCTAAAATAATAAATAACCATTATTTCATTATGTTTTGAGTTATTTAACATGCCAATAGCCTTCCTTACACATATCATTAAAAAAAACACAGCTGCCAGAACATTATTTTTAAGGCCGCTGTGTTTTAAAAAAATGACCCGCAAACCTTAAGTTTGTATTCGATGTAACTGTCCAATGTTACGTTTATTAATTACGGTATATGTTTAAATACATGCTAACAATAGTGATAAACAACCTTATCTATAAAGCAACGACAGTTTGTTAGCAATAAAATAGTTATTAGTCATCACGGCAAATTCGATTTTGCTAGTTCCGAACCTATTTCTGTGCAAACTCCTTCGTAACTACTTATTTTTGGGCTTAAAATCTGTTCATTACTTACCCATATAAGATATAAATACAATTTGCACGCAATCCACCAAAAACAAAGCACTGCACAACGAATACCAACTCTTGCCAAGATGACTTCTTGGCGGGAAAGTGAAGCGTCATGTTCAGCAGTTTGTTTAATTTTCCAAAATTTGTGTTTAGCCGAATATTAATGTGTAATAATGGTGGATTATTAACCATTAAGTGTTTGTGAACGTGCATTAGTGTTGGCAAATGAAACAAAACAGTGCAACTTCGCTTCAAGTTCTCTCAAGAAGTCCGCGTGAGGTCTCAGTAAAGTGCCACATCTTTACTGAAACTCAAGGGGAGTGGGCGGGGATATCATCATCATGCATTTATAATTCATTTCATCAATACTATACAAGAACTAAAACGTGACATTGGCTAAATGCACAAACCGTGCGAAGCCAGAAGGAAAAAAAAAAAAAAAAACTCTTGCCAAACTGAACTGACAATAACTGCCAAACTAACGTCAAAGAGTTCCTAATTTACTTTTTTTATTGCGCTCCAGAGACGTGGTTAGTGGTTCTATAACATCGTTGTCTAATATTCTACCAATTTCATGCTTAAAATCACAAAATCCCAGACGTTTCTCAATGAGAGTCAGTGTCATGCATGACGTGTGTCGCATCAGACTGAATCAGTCTGATGGTCCAACGCCGAACGAGTTTTTTGATAGACTTATTCAGTTCGATTGGCTCTCCATGGGAACTGACTACTACTCTACTCCAGATAATTGGAGTTATGTAAAAATAGAGTTTATTTACTTTATATAGTGACTTTTTTGCTTATTATATAGAATTTATATATTATATTGGATCTATTTGCTACCACAATAGTTAAGATATCAAAAATGTATGTGGATATACCTTTTTCATGAGATACTGCTTCACCGCTTAGTAATTATAAAATTAAAATTGGAGTTACCGCTTTTGCGTTAGCTCTTTTCCTACATGTATGTATGCAAAAAAATATGAATTTTCTATCGACTAAAATATGTATTGTTTTACAGGAAAAAATAATCAAAGTATATTTATGAAGTCTTTTATTATTCAAATTTATAATGGCATAAAAAAAATTTTGAAAAAAAAACGGATTCTATGAATTAAATCAGTTTCAAGTCAAATTAGTCAAAAGTAGGCATTTCTCTCCGAAAGGACATTCTGTTTTGAGGTATAATATTTTGAAAAGATTTCAAAATATTTACTTTTTTTGCTTTTAGAAATGCCTTCCGTTGCAATTTTCTTCTTCGGTGGTAGCAAAACTTGAGTTTTCGAAATTTTATTTCCGATTATGCTCGCAGTGATAGGGTATTTATTGAATCCAGTACTGTATGTGAAATCAAAACTGCCTCTATTGACTTCTACTTCGACCTTTTCATTAATATATGGACGCGGTTTAATTCGAGACAAAATTGAAAAAACATTGAAATTGTTGACCCGAATTTGTCAACGGCAAAGATAAATCACTGTAAAATGTATTAGAAATTCGATCGTATCACTCAAACCATAAGGGCCAATTTGATTTGCCGCTGCAACCGTATCTCATACTCGTATAAAATGATTTGCGGATCGATTAAGCATTCTAATACTAAGCGTCATAACGGTAAGTCAGTACTTCACGCGTTATACATATTTGCCGCTTATCGGCTTAGAAAAGTTGCTATTCTTTTTTAAGAGATTTTGGCGGTATTCAAATATACGGCTGTTTGCCTACGTAATATTGATATACCTCTAATACCCTTAGTGATTTAAGGTGAAACTGAGATAGGGAAATCTTTCTTAAGGATTTTTTATATGTTTTGAACAAGATACCGCTAAAAGGCTTAGTTCATTAGATGCGTATTTTTTAAAGCTATCCGATGGCATAAAAATCAGCTTTACGATTTTTTTTGAGATACCGCTTTTGCGCTTAGTAGGGCATTGACAATTCAAAAGTGCCTGTAATAGGTTTAATTGAAATAAATGTTTTGAGTTTGAGTGAGTTTGAGTTTGAATCAAAGTATGTACCATTGTTATCTATGCAATTTCGTATTTTATAGGTAGTGCATTGATCCCTTTGTTGACAAAATTGTGGGAGCGAGAATCAATAAAATCTTTGAAGGTGGTTTTGACTAACTCATCGGAATTTATTTTTTTCCTTGCAAGAAACTGTCCAAATTCCGGAAAATGTGGTAATCTGTTGGAGCAAGGCCAGGGGAGGATGGTGGGTGTCGGAGACATTCCAATCGCAGCTCCTTTAATTTAGCGACCGTCTGCTGTGCAGTGTGTGGTCTAGCGTCGTCCTGAAGCAGCAGTGGGCTAGAGCAATTGATAAGTTTCAGTAGTTTAACGGCTAGCTTTTCCATCATGTTTGCAATTGTTGATAATACAGATCTGCCGTAATCGTCTGGCCAGATCTTAGGAAGCCGTAATGGATAGCAACAGCACTGGTCCACCAGACACTTACCAGTTCATTTTTCTGAGTCCACTTTCGCTTGGGGCAGGATTTGGCAGGTTCTCCTGGGTTCCACCACTATGATGATCGTTTCCTATTATCGTACAGGATCCATTTTTCATCACAAGCAACGATATGATTCAAAATCCCCTCGTTATTGTCACGGTTGAGTACTGTAACACAGCACTCGGCGCGTGTTTTTAGGGTTCCGTAACAAAATGGCAAAAAACAGAACCCTTATGGATTCGCCATGCTTGTTTGTCTGTCTGTCCGTCCGTATGTCACAGCCACTTTTTTTCAGAAAATATAAGAACTATACTATTGCAACTTGGTAAGTAGATATATTCTGTGAACCGCATTAAGATTTTCGCACAAAAATAGAAAACAAACAATCAATTTTGAGGGTTCCCCATAATTAGAACTAAAACTCAAAAGTTTTTATCAAACCCATACGTGTGGGGTATGTATGGATAGGTCTTCGAAAATGATATTGAGATTTCTAATATATTTTTTTCCAAACTGAATAGTTTGCGCGAGAGACACTACCAAAGTGGTAATTTTAGAAGTTACAGGGGGGGGGGGGGCTGTAACTTCTAAAATAAGAGAATGATAAAACAAAAAAAAAATATGATGTACATTACCATGTAAACTTCCACCGAAAATTGGTTTGAACGAAATCTAGTAAGTAGTTTTTTTATGGATAATGATACGGAACCCTCCGTGTGCGAGTTCGACTCGCACATGGCCGGTTATTTTTATTCAGGGGTTTTTAGAATCGCAATGCGTATGACAGTCCTATTATGCCCTAGTGATATAATAATAAAATATACACGCTGCTATGGATTAAATTCGGGCCACGAACCTGAACCGACTCTTCGCATCATCACCATTTGATTGAGACAGAATTCTATGGAATGTGTCTAAATCAATTCGGTTCAACCTCAACACCCCAAACACATCATTTCTATCAGACTCATATCGAACATAGTCCATCAATAAGTGATGTAAATCATGTTTGTCAAATCATTTCATGGAATGTGTCCAGATCTGAGTCTATGAGCTGTAACAACAATTTTTTTTTAAATTTTTATTCATGAACCAGGGCACACGAAAAGGCTGTCCCTGCATTGTTTTATATGGCGTGTGTTTGTTGGGGTTCACTCAATTCATGCGGTACCCATTTTTCACATTTCAATTTGTTTCAAGTAAATAAAAAGAGTTTTTTCACATACATCAAAGCTTACCGCTAACTCTAACGTGATTTGCGATGGATCCGCTTCCACGATCACCTTTAATTCTTCATTGTCAACTAAGGTGTCCAGCCGTCTACGGGGTTTTTTCTGTAGGTCAAAATTTCCAGTTTGAAAATGTTGGAACTAAAAACTACAGTGTTTTCTTTTACAGTAGATTCCACTTACACATCATTAATCCATTGAGCTGTTTCTGCAGCGCTGGTGCCACGGTAGAACTCGTATTCGTAATTATCGCGATATTTTAAGTTTTCCAAATTGTGAACAGGACGATGTCAAAGAAAATTTAAAAGGTGCCATAACAAAAAATTAATCACTAAACTCGAAACAAAAATACACAAGCCTTAATTTGAAATAAATTTGAATTCGGAATTTTTAACCAATCGCCAGATATTTGAGATCAAAGTGGCCAGTCAACAAAATGCCAATGTCGTATGTAAGGACCTAATATTTAAAAGTCTTGACTTGTTGAAAATAATTTTCTCAACTTGTTTACGGGTGTACCTAAACGTGGAGTTAGAAAACTATGCTCCAATATTTGTGCTCACTTTCTCAAAAAAGTTTTAATAGCCTGCGTATTGCAGCGGCGCGTTTCACGTCTGAAGTACAGACCCTTTAAATAAGTGTATAATCTATGGTACAGACCTCCTTACGCGCAAAAACGGTGAAGCACGTTATATTCACGTTGTAGTTCTTAATTATTTTGAATATTTGCAAATGTAACTTTTACAAGCTAAATTGTAAAGATTCTGTTTGCAGCCTGTTAGTCGTATGGAGTCGCTTTTTGAAAGATGGTCTAAATTATGATGATGTGATATAGCGAAACTCCTAATGTATTAAAATATATTTCTAAATGACCATGTGCATAGCTCCCTAAGGTATAATTTAATAAAGTGGTGCTGTGTTGCCCTGTCCGTAAAAGGCAATCCCCAAGCCGCCTCCGGCGTTTAATTTTCCCTATAAACGGGATCTATTTGTTCAACTATTCAGTTAGAAAGGCCAGATTTGGCCCGACCCACTGGCTACACATAACCAGACCAGGTTCTGCCAGTACAGGTGGTCTAAGCTCGAGGGACTAGATTGCCCACCGCCAGCCAAAGAACTCGGCGCAGCTTCCTCCGAAATGGTTTTCTTCACGAGATTACTAACTTTCAACAAAATTATTCTTTGCGTAAACTCAAACTCAAAACATTTATTTGAATTAAACCTATTACAGGCACTTTTCAATTGTCAAAGAGTCGGTCAGTTAGTCAGAAAGTTGAAGCTATTTGCCCATTCCAAAACGTAGATCTCTATGGAGAAGAATAGGCAAGAAACTCCAAGGACACTCTTTAAAAGCAAGATATTCTGGGTACATTATTCTTGTTGCTTCTATATGTGAGAACAATGTAAGAAAAAAATTGTTTATTTAAAAAACAATTCAAAATATAAGATTATAGATTACAAATAAGCCCTGGTAGTTAAGAGAAGACCAGTCTCAACTGACGGCGCCCGTTCACGAACATGACGCGTGGATCAGCACCATCCAACTCAACCATTTTGTAGGGAACCGAATGATCCAACGTAGTTATTACTCGTAGTATTTAAATATTACGTTATGAGAGCTTTTATTTAACATTGTAGCGATTTGGACGGGTAAATCATGGTTCATCTTTTTCCTATACAGACTCTACGTAATTAGCGACGCGGACTAAACGAGCGATTGCTATCGACCCAGTGCCTCTAAGAGCCCTAATTTTGTAGTAAAATTCTATATATTTTGTAATACATTGATGGGCTGGAAACTTCGGCCATTTTTATTCAAAATTAAAAAAATAAAATGATGTAACGACTAACCGTATATTTTTTTAATCAGTGTTCTCATGTTATATAGATTGTCTCGTAACTTTTTGTTATAATTTGCAAAAATAAATTACTTATACGTGTATTTTGTGGTGAAAATATAGTTTCTGCTATGAAAATAAGTGTTATGGCGTTCGGGGTTCAATTGCCTGCCACCGCCACTACTTCTCACTACACTATGCAATCCTCTTGCTAACAAAAGGCTTTGAGTCAAAACCCACCAATTGCACTAGAAACGTAAATTAATTTCTCGCAGATCTATGTACGGCTTAATTAAAGTGTCAGAACATACAACAACATTTTACTCCAATGGTCAACTTTCTAAAGCAAACTGTTTTGATGAAGAGTTTTTTGCCGGCTCTTCTTCATAGGAAACGACCAATTGGAACCATGCACCTAGCTTCTGACGTTTCATAAGTGCCCATGTAGGCTTATGTGAAATATATTTTTATATATTTTTTTCAATTTTATTAATACTGTTATTAAAACGCGCCAAAAAACCCTTTACTATCATAATAATATTAAACATACTAAAAATATGTACATGACTACTGTGGAAAATGAGTGAAAACCGTTCCTATAAAAAAATCGCATGTGATGATTTTTTTAAGTCTAACCCGAATGGCTTGACAATATTTTCCATAGGTACTCGTATTATGAAACTCCACGTGTTTCTTCAGTCACTTGTTTAAAGTGAAATGTAAAGAAAGTTGCGTTTGCGTTTATTGGCATTTCAGCAAAAAATACACTTTATAACTATAAAAACAGAAAACAATTATTATAATTCCAAAAGTGCCTCAGCTCAGCATAATGTCAGATGACAACACAAGGTGTACCACCTTTTTCTATAATTTTTTTTTGTTGGGAAATTTATCAAATAACTTCACCCGTGTGCTTGGCGTGTCAGACTTTTACTGACTAAAACCCACCAGTGTTCCATCCGTTGTCTGTGTGCGAGGGCCACGATATCCCTTTCGGACAAACTCACAACCCTGGCAGGCATTGGTCCTAACGGACCCCGTCAGTTGGCACTGACATTTCTTTAAGGCGCGCGTGGAACACAACGCGCCGTCAACCCAGGCCTGGGCCTTATCGGACGGCGAGCTACCAATCGATCATCGTCCGCAAGCGCGCGCCTATGGTGGCCGAAAACCGGCTTGCGGCTCCCGACGCCCGAGGCGTCTCCTGCGGCGATAGGGGCGTGAGGGCGCGAACCTTGCCACTCCCTGACGCGTTCCGCCTTCTCTTTTGCGAGCATTACTACTTCGCAAAAGGAGGTGACGGCCTCCCATGCACTCTTACTCCGAACCGTGGCCTGAACCAGGGCCGGACGCGAGAGATCGCCGCTGCTGATCGCCTCCGTGAAGACACGGTGGTGCTCCGCCCAATCCGGGCAGACATCCACCGTATGCTCCACCATGTCCTTCGGGCGATCCACACAGTGGTGACACCCGGGCGTTTCCTCCCGCTTTATCCTGAACAGGAACATCCCGAAACAACCGTGTGTGGTGAGGACCTGCGTCAGGCGGAAGGTGAGGACGTGTTGCACCTTTCTAGCCACTCCTCAAAGAGGGGACTTATCGCCACAATTGTGGCGTGCCCAGCGCTGGGTTGCGACAATCGTACTCTCCATGCCGCCATGAGATCCCGCCGGAGCTCTGTCCACTGTGCCCTGATTTCCCGCGTCAGCGGAGTTTCTCGCAGGCGTTTTGACTCCTCACGCCCCTCCCAGATGTGCGAAGGTGTACAACCCGACGCTGATTTTCAGCTGCAACCCACGAGTGCCATACGCTAGAATAATAAACATAGAGAAGTGTGTGTACGTTTTTAATGACACCACACAATGCACACCTAACTGGTCAGTAATTTAATTAGAATCCCCTTGAAGTGTAAACGAACCGGTAAAAACGCCGCGCCGCCGACACGTTCCCCTCATCCTCCTTTTTTAATGTTCCTTGCAGTTTTATCTCACGATGAAAATATTATTAATTTACGGACGATATACGGACTGTGAGCAGCGTTTATAGTAAAATGTTCCGTACACGTTACAATGTTTTATCAAGTTAGGCTATTTGTAAAATTTACCTACCAACCTGGAAACTTTTACGTGAATGTAACTAAATTCAATTTCTGTACACACTTTTAGAAGTAAATAATTATCCTTTTCCTGAAATTATTATTAAACGTAAAGATTTTCAGTCTGTCTTATAGTGCGTTAATAACGCGACAACCACTAGCCAATTTACGGCCTGATCTTCGGCAAGGTTTCAGAATAGTACACTACTGCAGCGGCCAGCAAAAGAGGCATTGATGGACGAACGTGTAAATGTGGGCCGAGGTGAAGCCGAGGCACTCATACGCGAGTCCATCAATGCCTGGTTGCGGCCAAGGCTTGTATAGTGCTTTTCTCAAATAATGCGCGGAAATTCAAACTAAGTAAATTATTTATAAATTCCAGATTCAATGATGAACATAACGATAATTTTTCACGCGCCAATGTGTTCATTTGTTCTTTTTTTTCAGAAACATTTGCAAGCCAGTTCGAATTTTAAATAAAACCTTTGTTATGTTACCTCCACGGTTGCCATGCATGTTTCGGAGTAAAAGATCGTTTCATTTTTAAATTACACGATAGTTAAGGGTTTACTATGTAATTTATTTAGCCGCTAAAACACGACACATATTATGGATATTCATATAGCTTTTGGTGGCTTTTGGTGGCTCGCATGTATTTGGCCAGTACAGCAATTTCGATTTATCTCGAAGAAGGTTGTCAAACTAATGCTCGAATTTCCAAGCATGTTTGAGAATAGTACATTTTGATACAAGTGGAGAATGTTTGTTATAGCATTCGAGGCGGAATTAACACCCGATCCATAGGCGAGGTTGTTTTATTGCCGAGAACTGCAATAACAAATGCCCACGTGTATCAAATGACGTTTTTCAATACACTTTTGAAGAAATAAAATAAAATACGAAAAATATTTTGGTCACGAATTATTAGGAAACTATGATTTAATTTTCTTTTTTTTCCGCGCTTTGCTTTCGCCAGGTTGAAGGAGAAGCAAAGGTATAAAGCCGATAAACAGCCTAAAATGAAAATGTTTAAATTCAAATATTTTTAAGTTTAGAACACAAATAAATGTTAATTTGTTCATAAACGTTTTATTTATTGTAATTATCATGGTATTGTATTTTTATACATTATTTAAATATTCCAAAAATATTAACGCGAAAATATTATAATAACGTTATATTCACGTTGTAGTTCTTAATTATTTTGAATATTTGCAAATGTAACTTTTACAAGCTAAATTGTAAAGATTCTGTTTGCAGCCTGTTAGTCGTATGGAGTCGCTTTTTGAAAGATGGTCTAAATTATGATGATGTGATATAGCGAAACTCCTAATGTATTAAAATATATTTCTAAATGACCATGTGCATAGCTCCCTAAGGTATAATTTAATAAAGTGGTGCTGTGTTGCCCTGTCCGTAAAAGGCAATCCCCAAGCCGCCTCCGGCGTTTAATTTTCCCTATAAACGGGATCTATTTGTTCAACTATTCAGTTAGAAAGGCCAGATTTGGCCCGACCCACTGGCTACACATAACCAGACCAGGTTCTGCCAGTACAGGTGGTCTAAGCTCGAGGGACTAGATTGCCCACCGCCAGCCAAAGAACTCGGCGCAGCTTCCTCCGAAATGGTTTTCTTCACGAGATTACTAACTTTCAACAAAATTATTCTTTGCGTAAACTCAAACTCAAAACATTTATTTGAATTAAACCTATTACAGGCACTTTTCAATTGTCAAAGAGTCGGTCAGTTAGTCAGAAAGTTGAAGCTATTTGCCCATTCCAAAACGTAGATCTCTATGGAGAAGAATAGGCAAGAAACTCCAAGGACACTCTTTAAAAGCAAGATATTCTGGGTACATTATTCTTGTTGCTTCTATATGTGAGAACAATGTAAGAAAAAAATTGTTTATTTAAAAAACAATTCAAAATATAAGATTATAGATTACAAATAAGCCCTGGTAGTTAAGAGAAGACCAGTCTCAACTGACGGCGCCCGTTCACGAACATGACGCGTGGATCAGCACCATCCAACTCAACCATTTTGTAGGGAACCGAATGATCCAACGTAGTTATTACTCGTAGTATTTAAATATTACGTTATGAGAGCTTTTATTTAACATTGTAGCGATTTGGACGGGTAAATCATGGTTCATCTTTTTCCTATACAGACTCTACGTAATTAGCGACGCGGACTAAACGAGCGATTGCTATCGACCCAGTGCCTCTAAGAGCCCTAATTTTGTAGTAAAATTCTATATATTTTGTAATACATTGATGGGCTGGAAACTTCGGCCATTTTTATTCAAAATTAAAAAAATAAAATGATGTAACGACTAACCGTATATTTTTTTAATCAGTGTTCTCATGTTATATAGATTGTCTCGTAACTTTTTGTTATAATTTGCAAAAATAAATTACTTATACGTGTATTTTGTGGTGAAAATATAGTTTCTGCTATGAAAATAAGTGTTATGGCGTTCGGGGTTCAATTGCCTGCCACCGCCACTACTTCTCACTACACTATGCAATCCTCTTGCTAACAAAAGGCTTTGAGTCAAAACCCACCAATTGCACTAGAAACGTAAATTAATTTCTCGCAGATCTATGTACGGCTTAATTAAAGTGTCAGAACATACAACAACATTTTACTCCAATGGTCAACTTTCTAAAGCAAACTGTTTTGATGAAGAGTTTTTTGCCGGCTCTTCTTCATAGGAAACGACCAATTGGAACCATGCACCTAGCTTCTGACGTTTCATAAGTGCCCATGTAGGCTTATGTGAAATATATTTTTATATATTTTTTTCAATTTTATTAATACTGTTATTAAAACGCGCCAAAAAACCCTTTACTATCATAATAATATTAAACATACTAAAAATATGTACATGACTACTGTGGAAAATGAGTGAAAACCGTTCCTATAAAAAAATCGCATGTGATGATTTTTTTAAGTCTAACCCGAATGGCTTGACAATATTTTCCATAGGTACTCGTATTATGAAACTCCACGTGTTTCTTCAGTCACTTGTTTAAAGTGAAATGTAAAGAAAGTTGCGTTTGCGTTTATTGGCATTTCAGCAAAAAATACACTTTATAACTATAAAAACAGAAAACAATTATTATAATTCCAAAAGTGCCTCAGCTCAGCATAATGTCAGATGACAACACAAGGTGTACCACCTTTTTCTATAATTTTTTTTTGTTGGGAAATTTATCAAATAACTTCACCCGTGTGCTTGGCGTGTCAGACTTTTACTGACTAAAACCCACCAGTGTTCCATCCGTTGTCTGTGTGCGAGGGCCACGATATCCCTTTCGGACAAACTCACAACCCTGGCAGGCATTGGTCCTAACGGACCCCGTCAGTTGGCACTGACATTTCTTTAAGGCGCGCGTGGAACACAACGCGCCGTCAACCCAGGCCTGGGCCTTATCGGACGGCGAGCTACCAATCGATCATCGTCCGCAAGCGCGCGCCTATGGTGGCCGAAAACCGGCTTGCGGCTCCCGACGCCCGAGGCGTCTCCTGCGGCGATAGGGGCGTGAGGGCGCGAACCTTGCCACTCCCTGACGCGTTCCGCCTTCTCTTTTGCGAGCATTACTACTTCGCAAAAGGAGGTGACGGCCTCCCATGCACTCTTACTCCGAACCGTGGCCTGAACCAGGGCCGGACGCGAGAGATCGCCGCTGCTGATCGCCTCCGTGAAGACACGGTGGTGCTCCGCCCAATCCGGGCAGACATCCACCGTATGCTCCACCATGTCCTTCGGGCGATCCACACAGTGGTGACACCCGGGCGTTTCCTCCCGCTTTATCCTGAACAGGAACATCCCGAAACAACCGTGTGTGGTGAGGACCTGCGTCAGGCGGAAGGTGAGGACGTGTTGCACCTTTCTAGCCACTCCTCAAAGAGGGGACTTATCGCCACAATTGTGGCGTGCCCAGCGCTGGGTTGCGACAATCGTACTCTCCATGCCGCCATGAGATCCCGCCGGAGCTCTGTCCACTGTGCCCTGATTTCCCGCGTCAGCGGAGTTTCTCGCAGGCGTTTTGACTCCTCACGCCCCTCCCAGATGTGCGAAGGTGTACAACCCGACGCTGATTTTCAGCTGCAACCCACGAGTGCCATACGCTAGAATAATAAACATAGAGAAGTGTGTGTACGTTTTTAATGACACCACACAATGCACACCTAACTGGTCAGTAATTTAATTAGAATCCCCTTGAAGTGTAAACGAACCGGTAAAAACGCCGCGCCGCCGACACGTTCCCCTCATCCTCCTTTTTTAATGTTCCTTGCAGTTTTATCTCACGATGAAAATATTATTAATTTACGGACGATATACGGACTGTGAGCAGCGTTTATAGTAAAATGTTCCGTACACGTTACAATGTTTTATCAAGTTAGGCTATTTGTAAAATTTACCTACCAACCTGGAAACTTTTACGTGAATGTAACTAAATTCAATTTCTGTACACACTTTTAGAAGTAAATAATTATCCTTTTCCTGAAATTATTATTAAACGTAAAGATTTTCAGTCTGTCTTATAGTGCGTTAATAACGCGACAACCACTAGCCAATTTACGGCCTGATCTTCGGCAAGGTTTCAGAATAGTACACTACTGCAGCGGCCAGCAAAAGAGGCATTGATGGACGAACGTGTAAATGTGGGCCGAGGTGAAGCCGAGGCACTCATACGCGAGTCCATCAATGCCTGGTTGCGGCCAAGGCTTGTATAGTGCTTTTCTCAAATAATGCGCGGAAATTCAAACTAAGTAAATTATTTATAAATTCCAGATTCAATGATGAACATAACGATAATTTTTCACGCGCCAATGTGTTCATTTGTTCTTTTTTTTCAGAAACATTTGCAAGCCAGTTCGAATTTTAAATAAAACCTTTGTTATGTTACCTCCACGGTTGCCATGCATGTTTCGGAGTAAAAGATCGTTTCATTTTTAAATTACACGATAGTTAAGGGTTTACTATGTAATTTATTTAGCCGCTAAAACACGACACATATTATGGATATTCATATAGCTTTTGGTGGCTTTTGGTGGCTCGCATGTATTTGGCCAGTACAGCAATTTCGATTTATCTCGAAGAAGGTTGTCAAACTAATGCTCGAATTTCCAAGCATGTTTGAGAATAGTACATTTTGATACAAGTGGAGAATGTTTGTTATAGCATTCGAGGCGGAATTAACACCCGATCCATAGGCGAGGTTGTTTTATTGCCGAGAACTGCAATAACAAATGCCCACGTGTATCAAATGACGTTTTTCAATACACTTTTGAAGAAATAAAATAAAATACGAAAAATATTTTGGTCACGAATTATTAGGAAACTATGATTTAATTTTCTTTTTTTTCCGCGCTTTGCTTTCGCCAGGTTGAAGGAGAAGCAAAGGTATAAAGCCGATAAACAGCCTAAAATGAAAATGTTTAAATTCAAATATTTTTAAGTTTAGAACACAAATAAATGTTAATTTGTTCATAAACGTTTTATTTATTGTAATTATCATGGTATTGTATTTTTATACATTATTTAAATATTCCAAAAATATTAACGCCGTAAAGTCTAAAAAAATCTTTGCCGAGATTTAAAAAAAATCACCTCCGAATAGGACCGTCTCTGGCGCGAGACGGTGTGAATAGAGGCATTCAACCAATTTGGACTGAGTATAGGTATAAGTTATCTATGGCAATTTTATTCCCGCACACGTGATGGAAAATAAAAAATCTCACGCGTGTGAAATACATTGCATTGTGAACCTAATCGTAGGGCGATATGAACCAGTTTTCGAGGAAGTGTATTGAAAAAATATTTTACGACGCTAATCTTCTAAAGGAAAAAGGAATGTGCCGAAAAAGGAATCAATCAAAAATATGCAACGTAGGATCGCGCCTGCCCATTATTTTATACATTAACGAATGTTATCATCTGCCCTCCCATCTTTTCCCAACCACGTGGGGGTCGGCTTCTAGTCTAACCAGATGCTGTTGAACACCAATATTCAAACACAGTATTTATTTCAATTAAACCAATTACAGGCACTTTTTAATTGTCAAAGAGGCGGTCAGTTAGTCAGAAAGTTGAAGCTATTTGCCCATTCCAAAACGTAGATCACTTTTCAGAAGAACAGACAAGAAACTCCAAGGACACTCTTTTAAATCAAGATATTACAAAATCCTGGGTACATTATTCTTGTCGCTTCTATATGTGAGAACAATGTAAAAAAAAAAAATCAATATATAAGAATAAAAGATTACAAATAAGCCCAGGCAGTTAAGAGATGACTGAACCAATGAATGAACCAACAACACACTCGCCACCACCAGCGAGACATTTATGTGAGCATGACATACTCTCAACTGCCAAGCTTTTTTAAGTCAACATACATCATAACTTATTAAACGGCTCCATGGTTTACATTTACAAAATTGAAAAATTGCTTTTAATAATTATGCTTATTATATTATATCATATTAATAAAATGCTTTTAATTTAATTCAACATTGAGCAACTGCCTATCTGAACTCCACAACCCAGTTACATAACCCAGTTACTGGGTAATACGATACCCCTTGGCAAGACCAAGAAAACACAAACTAATGTAAAATATATTATATTTTCAATACCTTGCAGGCTGGCACACAATTAATTTTAAGCTTGTTACAAGTACAAAGGGCAGTCAGCAAGTAAGCGAGTTATCGTCTCTCTAGTTATGAAAGAGAGACGATAACGACGACGACGACGTCGACGACGACGGTTGTATGGTAGAGTATACTCGATATACGATACCAGTTCATTTAGAAGGTTCAGAGGGCCTAACACAAACGAGCAAAGAAAAGGTCATTTAAATTCGAACAATTTTTTCATTGAAAATATTCAAATATCCTATAGCATTGTGGTTTAAGTGGCATGCACAATAATAGTACTATCCGCCCATAAATGGGAATAAAATTCAAATTAAAAATAAATTCAAAAAAATTATTTCAGGTCAAGGGATCCATAATTATAGTGTTAGTATGAACTTAGCCTATGTTAGTAAACTCAATAACTTAAAAATACAATAAACGGTCCATCAACCTTGTCCGCCAGTGAGTGTAGCTAAAATACTGTTAGGGCTACCCCTGAATCGCCGCAAGATCGATGCACACCGTTTGCGCATGATGGCATGAAAGTCATCTATTCGCGCTTCCGCAAACATGCCCGATGCACTGCAAAACCGAGGCAGCCCCAACAATATCCTCAGTGCATTTATTATAAATCGTCAAACAATATGTTTGAAACGAGTATAATATTTTCAATTTCAAAATCGTTCGTAAAAATGTCACGTTTACTCCGCGCGTTCGTGCTAGGCCTACCTACAGGTTCGCCTGATACGAAACCTGATACAGATTATTTTTAATCGATATTTTGGGCGTCAAAAAGACGTTGTAAACCAACTTCGTTTTAGAAAAGGAAGGAGGATGCTTGATATAGATGAATGAAGATTTTGATACTTTCCTATCAGGTAACTTAAGATAAGTGAGTATTTTGATTTACGTCGTATTGTAAGAAACAAAAACGAAAAAAAAAATGGTTCCAATCCAAAAGCTACATTTTCACCGACTTTTTGCCCATAAATCAAGCTAGATTAAACAAAAATGTTTGCAACAAATTGATTCTAAATCATGCATGAATGAAGGTTTGTGATTGACAATTTTGCAGATAATGGAAGTATAATTAAGTAGTTATGCGACGCTGAGGGAGTGAGGAAAGTAGAACGTTCAATACATCCTAAACATAGGTACAGTCACGAGCATAAATATATTACAGTGGGCAGCTCTCATGATTCATCCATTATTATTATGACGGCACAACAGTACATTTAAATTTATAGATACTCACCTTCTTTAAGATGGGTATTGACAGTGGCAGACTATTCGATATCGGATATTATAACAAAAAGAAAAGAAAATCGCATATTATTGACATTTCTATTTTCAAACATGACTGTCAGATATTTATGCTACCAGTTTGTCACAAATTTTTGCAATATGAGCGGCACTGATTTTGATAAAGAAGAAAACTCAAAACATTATTCTATCAGGTTTTTATGCTACCAAAATTACGTTTGATATTTTAGATTATAACGAGATATCACATTCTTCTGAATTTAACTCAGCAGGCAGATATTTAGGACGCAGGAAATTTCCGTTAATATTGCAGTGACACATATTTTTAAAGCCGATGCTGCATCCTATATTTTGGCGTCGCTTGTCTCGAAAGATAGTTTTGGTGTTCCTTCGATATTTGTGATGCCGTCAGATATTAATGAATGAATCATGAGATCAAATATTATTGCTGAGCTGCCCACAGTAGATAATATATTTATGCACTGTACAATAAACTCACCTGTGCACTTCATTCACAGATATTCCATCCATTCACATTCTTTTAAGTGGTTTCTAAATATTTCGTTAAACTTTAACCCCCTTATTACAAAACAAGGTTTATCTTCAGACCCAGGTTTAAAACATGGAGCCATTATTGAATTTCGAACTTTATTCTGACTATGGTAAAGCTCCTAATCACAAAACTGACAACTTAGCACCGAACTAAGTTTTCAGTTTTGTAAAAAGAACGGTATTTCAATCACTGTTACGTTCTTATTACAAAAACTGGCTCCATGGTTTAAGCCATGTCAAATAAAATTCTTGTTTTGTAATAAGGCGGTAAGTGACTGTTTTAACGGTACGTCCTAAAGCCGTGACGCGTATTTCCCTTTCCGTGTTCAACTGGCGACACCGGTCTCGCGAAATCTACACGCTTTTGTTTTACTACGGAATCCTACGATCCCGTGTTCAATTCGCGTCAACTGAGCACGTTTTTGCGATCAAGCAACGTTAAAAGAAGTTTTACAAAACAGTGTGTAATTGAATTGAACACGGTTTTTTAACCTGTCTATTCGAAACAAATCCGTACTGATTTAGCGCGTTCGTAAATGTTCGGGATAATTCGTGTGGGCCGAAGCAGGCGAGAGCGCCCGAAGTTGGATTCGCGCGCTTCTCATTGCAATGTAGCTGTTATTAGAGTGTATTCCCGTTGTCCCCGTTTGCGATATCCCTGTCACGGGGACAGCGGGACGTGATTAAATTTATTTCTCGTTGTCCCCTTATCGTACGAAGTAAACCTTTTTTAAATCGAAACAGCTAGGTTAGGTTAGGTTAGAACTGTGACCACACAACGCACGAGCCGAGGAGCGTAGCGAGCGGTGCCGCGGCAGCGGCCGGCGAGTGCCAGAAACATATTTTTGAATGTAAAACCAAACCACGGGGACAACGGGAAGTATTTTTAAATATTTAATTGAAGTACCGCTGTCCCCGTAGTCAATTACACAATGGTTTTGTAAAACTTCTTTTAACGTTGCTTGATCGCAAAAGCATGCTCAGTTGACGCGAATTGAACACGGGATCGTAGGATTCCGTAGTAAAACAAAAGGGTGTAGATTTCGCGAGACCGGTGTCGCCAGTTGAACACGGAAAGGGAAACACGCAGCCGTGACACGTTAGAGGAACTTATAAACGCCAATACCAATGCAATATTCGTAGCTGGAGTGCTACTGTGCGTTCACTTTAACTTGACGCGTGACGCGATTGCTAGAACTGAATTTTGCAGTCATGTGATTGGTAGTCTGTTCTATTAGTCGCCATTTTGAACTCTATTAGTATTGAAACTAAAACGGCAAAATTCAGTGCTACCAATGGCGTCACGCGTCAAGTTATGATGAACGCACTATACAAGGATCTTCTGGCGCCTGGATGACATTGGCAGGGCAACGATGGTAAACATTTATTAAAATGTCACTGTCATTATGACATATTGACAAAACAAGATGGCGGCAGTAGTTCTGATTTTAGCTACGCGCCAAAATAACCTTGTACCGTTGTAAGTTCTGGGTTGAAACAAATTAGATTGCCATCGAAACGCTATGATGAATCTTAATGTTTATTCCGGAATTTGCGTCAAAACCTGCTCCTTTTTTTAAGTTGATTGATAATTTGTTGTCTTGTAACAAGATACTGGTATTTCATGGTTTACAGAAAGTGACGTGAGCGGCCATTTAAAAAGTAGTTGAACATCATAATTATAAGTTTTGTTCCAAATCAATTAGATGAATATGTAAACAAATGAGTTACAAAACGTACATGCAAACGGCAAATTGGAATGCCACCAAAGTGCTTCTTAACAATTCGGTGATTTGATATTTTGATTACATAAACCCTAACTGAATGTTTCTCATTTTATAATTGAGGTTGTTTTTACAACCTCATTCATCATCATCTGCGGTTGGGGTCGGCTTCCAGACTAACCGGATGCAGCTGAATACTAGTATTTTACATGGAACGGCTGCCTATCTGACCTCCAAAACCCAGTTACTGGGTAACATGATACCCCTTGGTAAGACTGGTTATCAGACTTTCGGGCTTCTAACAACCCGTAACAACTGTTTCTACAACCTCAATTAGTTTTATGATTACCTCAACCAGAAAAAATGGTGAGATATAAAGATGAAACCATCGAAATACAGATGAATCTGTTAATAATTCCTTTTAGTGAGTGAGACTTTTAGAGCAACCCTTTTCTTGACAATGTATGTCGTAAGATACAGTCAACTTTAAAAAATCATAGTTTTGAAAATATTGTGATTTAACGAAACGTCACATAACAATTTATTTTGTGCATATTTCTGAACTAACTTTTATTTAGCATGATGATGTTGGTAGTACCGTTATAATTTAAAATCTGAAATTGTTAGCCGATACGACACGTACTACATTACACTACGTTACAAAGAGGTAAGTTTATTGTTTTTTTTTTTTGCGGATCTCTCTGGGGTGTTGCTTGTTTTTAGATACCTAACAAAGTAAAAACTTGTATCAAGTTTGTTATTCAAACCAAATGTTTAGTATTTGGTCAAAAACTAATCGTGTTTGTGCATGTATCTCAAGGTGTACCTACACTGCCAAGTTATTACAGAATTAGGTGTTGAATGCTTTGTATCTCATGGTGCACATTGCCATATTTAGGGAATATCGTGAATGTTAAATTAAACAGGTTTGTTTATACTTTTAACAACAAGTTTTGAAACAGGGTATACACAATGTTTTTTTAATAATAAGTTTGTATCTTTTACTATAGTATACATCGTATTTTATAAGCAACATAAAAGCAGAAGAGGGTTAGAGCCTTTTTAGGGTTCCGTACCTCAAAATAAAAAGACGGAACCCTTAAAAGGATCACTCGTATGTCTGTCTGTCTGTCCGTCTGTCATAGCCGATTTGCTCTGAATTTACTGGCCCGATTAAGTTGAAATTTGGTACATATACCTAAATATGAATTTCTGTGACCCAATCACGAACGTGTAACGTAAATAAATGAATTTTGAATATTTGGTTCACTTTGGAGGGAAAAACTTATACTAAAGGGCTATAATTTCAGTGTTTTTTAATCATTTTAAAATAATTTGTTTTAAAGTTATTAAATTTAATAGATAAGACTTGACCATTGGCGCCTTATCTCCAAAACTTCTCAGCCTAAAATTAAAAAAAAAATGCATAGAATAGTTCTATACTTATATATTACAGAAAAACCTATAAGACGTCTATGGTCTTAAAATAACGTGTTAAATCACTCAATATTGCGCACACAAACTTACATTTGCTGTTGTAAAACATGTTCCCCCATATATTCCGTATGGGGGAACATGTTTTACAACTACAATATTAAGTTTCGTTCTTGGGATAAAGTCATCCCAACTACGGAACACTTCATTGTGCGTGGTCCGACACGCACTTGGCCGGTTTTTACAAATATAATCAAGAAGATTACAATATAGTGAGGGCTTAAATTTCACCCTTGTGCCAGTTTTAGTAGACGCTAGACAGCAAATTATATTTTATACACAAAAGGTACGACTGGATGTTTCAATATGATGAGATATTAACTAATATGTATTTTCGTATCAGATTAGTAAAACTGATTTTCATGTCTAAGGCGCTAACAAGAGGCAAATGACAAAAGTAGGCTTGTCTTAAACAAAACAATTGATAAATCTATTATTATAGTTTGTGGTAAGGGAAAAAATATATTGTTATTCTTGAACATATTTCTCAGAACTTGAAGTTACCAAAACACGCTTAGAAAAAAAAAATTGATACAAATTAACGGCAAACTAACCCTTTACTTTGAGTTTCAATCCAAAATATCTGTATTAAATATCAACGTACGGTTGTCATTTAATTAATAACAAGAACGTCTTATTTGTACGCAGAACTTAGTTGTTTTTTATTTTCGATTACTCAACTCATTTTTGAGTAAATAAATATTGCAATATATTTTGCAATAAATTACAACCGTTGTGTCATCGCGCTTCTCTTTCTTTTGTATGCAGTCTGACAGTGACAGCGATTTACCTGTTGTCAGCGTCTTAATTGAACGATTCTTGTTATTGCTAGTAATTTTTGAAACAAAAAAACCCATATTTTTTGGGATACAAACATCTACTTTGTATTTTGAGTTAAAATACTCGTATATTAAATTATAAAATAAAACCAATTGAAATATCTGAAAATCGCCTGGGTCGTCTGGGCAATCAGGCCTGCTACAAAACTTGCTTACCTACTAGCAAATGTTTTAACTCTAGCAAGCATTTTTCTTTTCTCTCTAGCTATTCTCGTATCGAGGACTGAATGCTTTCGAAAACGAATTGATTAGAAGTTTTATATTTGCGAAAAATTTATATGAAATCGAATTTACGCTCAATTTCATATACGTATTTCGCTCGTCACCGGAGCCACGGCAATAAAGTTAGGATTAGAGCCTCTTATCATCCGATTTTCTATGTATTTCATAATACATAAACGTTATATTATTACGTATTCTACAGGTAAACAAGTAAGTTGATTTAATTGAAAACCTTTATGTTTGTACCTTATAAGCAACTCAGGACATGTTGCCCCCTTGTTGATACGACACTATGTGCTAGCGACCGTTTTTGGGGGCCCACTATTGAGTGTGCATGTCACCCCCTGCCATTTTATCTGGGTATTGTATATAAAACATTGGTCAGGCAGGGGTCATAGTCTTTCCATACTTTTAGGTAACCAGTCCACACTTCCACAGCCACGCATACTCATAGCCCAATATATTTTGTTTCCATGTTCTACAATAGGCGTGCACCAACCGGGGGATTTCCTTGGGTGCACTTGCATAGTGCATAAAGGGATAATCGTCGGTTGGTGCCTCATTCCATTTAGAATTTTCTAAGTGGCCTCTGCGAGTTGGCCTCGGCCCCTGGTACGCCTTCCAAAGGACCGGCACCACATGGTCTCGAGGTATGTAAACACATAAAAACCAATAATAATAATAATCCATCGCGGAGCGGCCGCGTGTCGTCTGAACGCAGCTTCAATGTTAGCAAAGGTACTATGCTCAGAAAAATCTTGTTTTAATAGAAATACTCGTAATAGAAAATATAAATAATATTTATATGCATAAAACATGGTGTATAAAGTTGTTTTAAAAATACATTAAAGAGCATACTTACATGTTTTGCATATATAATAGCGTGTAAATATTATTGGTTACATTACAAAATGTTTCCCATCTGTAAATTCTTTCATGCTGTAAAAATTATTGTTATTTTACCATTTCAGTAATATTTTTTTTTAACAATCTAAAATCTAAAGTTTTTAAATTACTGGGAATTGTATTATATATTCGAACACTCATGGCTAAACAGCTTTTATTCGATTTAGCTAGTCTTGGTTAGTCATTTAATATAAGCCTGTGAGGATCTCGCCAGTTTCGAGGATATACATCCTCGGCCTTTTTAAATAAGTCTTTATGCTTCTTATTAAACATGAAAAATTCTTCTTATTAATCATAAATATATAGAGAGGGTAGCGGTAATAAACCAAGTTCTATAAATATTGGCCTGCAAGATTCATCAGGTTGAAGCCCATAATTATATTGCACGAATACACTTTTTTGTGCAACAAATACCCTATTTTTGTAGTAATAGATAGATAATAAAATAGTAATATTATAAATAATAATATTATTATTATTTGTTTTATTACCCCAGATTATGAGCCCATAGCGTACTATTTATTTAACATAAGCATGATAGGTAGTGATAGCGGGTTTAATGTTTGTTATAATTTTAACCTTTCTGAGTGCGTATACGAATTTATTTATTCTTTAAGATATATCATCTACTTGTGCTTTCCAATTTATGTCTTGATCTATTATTACTCCAAGAAATTAAATTTGGGTCACTTTATTAAGTTTTGTTATGTCAAGTTTGAAATTGTATTTATTATTATTAGATTTATTAAAATGTATATAAACAGACTTATCTAAATTAATTTGTAAGTTATTCTAGTCAAGCCATTCAATTAATTTGTCAATCGTGTTGTTAATTTCTGTTTCATGGTCGTAAATTGTATTAGTCTTTTTATCGGACGTCACTATAATGGAAATATCGTCGGCAAATAATATACATTTATGATTTGTTATATCTGTGATTGAATTTATAAAGAGTAGGAACAATATTGGGCCCAAGACACTTCCTTGTGGGATGCCAAAATATTGCATTTATACTCGGATGAGTATAAATGATGACGTTGTTTTTATCTACTTTTGTAATAATAAAGGCTTCTACATACCGGGGCGACTTGTCGCGCGACGCGACGCGACACAAAGGCACCGCTCGTCTGCGACACGCGGGGCCGTTGTGCCGTGTAGCATCGCGCGCCAAGTCGCGCTGGTATGTAGAAGCCTTAACACGTTGCTGTCGGTTCTTTAGATAATTATATTTATATCCACTGAAGTGCATGTCCCCTGTTCTCGCAGCGACGACGCTAGACGCCATTGACCTGATGCAAACACTCAATAATCAGCTTAGTATGGACCATAATATTATGTTGAGATTAATATGGGTAGGTATACTTCGATTCGTTTGGTGAATAAAAAACTGTGTTACGTCCATTGAGGTATAATGTACAAAACCAAACGCATAAAATTCCAGTAGTATGATGATGTGAAAGGACATTGACCACCCATATATGGGCGCTGTACCAAGTGCTGCCCAGAATGCACACACAGTGCATTATGTTCCTTAGGCTTATACTAGTCTGTAAACCAAAGCCCTTTAACATCTATCCGAGGAATTTTGATATGAAGTATTTTTTATTGATTTTTTACAAGCTTGCTTCGTTCGTATGTTTCTATTTCCTCCCATTGTCATCCATTTTTTAAGCACTTCCTGGCATCCGATTGAGCCAATATAAACCTCAATGTTTTAAGTCTTTACACGTAGAGTATTTAAATTAAAGAGATCAATCCAGCGACAGCTGTCAGAGTATATGAGTGTGTTAAAACCTCAGAATACCTAATGGTTGTTCTGAGGTTAAAACTATAGACATAAAAAATTTTTTTGTGAAACCATGGCGTTTTCTTGCTGAATGTACAATTTAAAAAAAAATCAGTGAATGTCGATCAAAATTTCTCAAAAAGTTAAGGGCTGTTTCCTAAGACCATTCCTTACTGCCCCATCTCAAAAACTTGCTTCTAGTACCACTAAAAATTAGATTACTATTCAATTAAATTAAAATATTGTTTAAACTATTTATAAAATAATTTAATTGAATAGTAATCTATTTTTTTAAGACTTTCATTTTAAGAATTTATTTTAATTTTAAGACTTTTCAAGACTTTTATTTAGTTTCAACAAGTAACAACATTATACCTATGTGTACAAATAAATAAATTTGAATTTGAATTTCAGAAAGTAAAATGTTTTCAAACATAATTTGACTAAAGGAAATCGAAAAAAATCTGGTTTCTACAAAACGGTATTTAGGCGAAGGGTTAGGCAGAGGTATACCTTTTTAGTACACACATGAGACATTCCAGATGGAAAACCCAATAACACTTTGGCCGTCTCGGGAATCAAACCCAGGACCTCAAGCTCAGCTGTAGCGTTTGCGACCACTAGCCCAACAAGGCAGTCAGACGAATACCTTCCATCCATGTTTTATGAATTTAATATAGCTATATTAATTTTCGTGACCAAATGCGCAACTACGTGACCACACCAAGAAAAATCCAATACATATTTTTTTATTTTCACGGTTCTTTTGTATTGATCCGTATCGCATACAAAGATGCTTGAACTATTCCACTATTATCTAAAAACAATTTTATTGAAGTACCTCGTACATTATTTTCTACGTGCTAGATAAGAAATTCTAATGCCCGTTTTCACTTAAACTAGGCAGCACCTAAATGAAAGCGTAAATAAAATCACGCTGTTGGGTTGTCAACTTTTGGCGATAAGCTGAGCGTGGAAAATTCAAAAGCGCCCTTTTATTTACCAGGGCATTTAGGTTGTATATTGTTAGTGAATGCGGGCTTATGTGTTTGTTTGCTTTTATGTATCGTGAGGAAAATGGTAAATCGATAGCTTAAAAGGAGGCTTTACGATCTATAAAAAATATATTTCAGAGCAAATGAATTGAAAATGAGGTCTAATGCAAACATCACAAATGACGCAAAACTGGTCGAAAATAGTTGTTTATTTTGTGCTATATCTACAAACCATCTGAGATGTCATTGAAATAAAAGCTTAAGTTTATTGCTTTGGGTCCGACGTGTAAGGTACCCGTCTCGTCGCAAGTAGGTACAGAATATTATCAATCATCAATCAATCATCAATCATAAATCTTTATTTATCTCATCATCATATTACAGAGAAAGGTGTCTGAGGTAGGAGGGTCCTGAGTTACAGATCACCCGGCTCTCATAGATAGGACATGTTAATTTAAAATTATCTGGACGGCGTTTTCCTGGAGTATTGGACCCGTATGCATAGCTACGGGTCTGATAATGCAGGAAAATACATGAACTGATATTATAAATGTAGGTTTTATTGTATAGGTATTGTATTTTTAATTAAATGTGAGTACTAACATAGTTACGTAAGTTGTATCACTAACAAAGATCTATGGAGCAAGTTTCCGAAATAAACATTTTATTATATTATTTTTTTATTATTATAAACAATAATTTGACGTATACATAATTATTATCTGTTTGTGAGAGTTTGTTTGAGTTTACGAAATTCAGAACATAAAATTAAAAAAATATAAAATCAAAGAAAAGCAAATTAACTAAAAATTCAAAGAAATATACAAATTATGTATATTATTATTTACTAATACGCACTTAAATTATAATAATAATAATGAGCATAACAAAGAATGAAGAATGGAAATGCAGAAAATGAAGAATTTTATGTGTATTGTATGTTTGTAAGGTGTTTGAGTGTAAATATGGTGTTAAGACAGTGGTTTTAATAGGTTTTCAGTGGCATTGTACTCTAGATTTAATAGCCAAATGCGTAATTTTCTTTTACGAATAGCTTTTGTATGAGTGTAGATACATATTTTGTTATTAATTGAATTATAAAGAAAAGTGCCAAGAAAACAGAAAAACTTTTGGGAGAAACTAGTGTTATAACGGATACTTGAACAAACATTTGTTGATAGTCTATTTTGAGTTAGTAAATCGTGATTTAAGGGAAGTTCATCAACGTCAAGATTCTCATGGATATGGAATTGTTTTACAAAGTCAAAGTTTTTATTGATTCGTTACAATTTTAAATTTACTGACAGACAACGCACAGCCTAAACTGATGGATCAGAGGCATAAAATTGTGCAAAAGAGTTCCTTCCTAAGACGGAGATATATGCCAGTGACCTTGAGTGGTTAGCTTGCGTGTTCTGTACTGAGCTCACGCAACGCGTCGTACGTTCAGCCATCGGACCGGATAGGATTCGCCCAACAAGGAGCGCTGTCCCCAATTTGACGCATTATTAATTTATTATACACAAAACAAAAGGTATTTTAATAAAACGCGTATACTAAAAGACCAATAATTCAATTATCTTTAAATTGGTGAAGGTTTCTGAAAAATACGTTTAGTAGATTTTGCGCCATTCTCAGTTTTTTATCCGCGCTAGACATAACTTTACAAATTAATTTCACTATGTAATATAATACGATTAAATCTAATAATATAATAATACGATCGAGATAATCTAAAATATTCACATATTATATTCTTGAGAAAATGCTCTAATTTAACATATATTTATATTTATTTTTTATTATATATTTTTATATATTTATTAACACTACTCGTTTAGACGTGATCTTCAGTATAAAATCATTAAAAGTCGGTTATCGTCGCCTTAAGAGGAAAGTGACCCACTAAGGAAGGAATTTGCAATGGAATAAGAGATGGAACTTTGTATGTAAATATAATTTTCATTCAGTTTGGTACACCTGCTGCTATCAGATTTTTGCCAGCTGGGACCAAAACAGTCTCAAAGAAACCCCACATGGGGTCAATCCTATGTCCTGTATTATAAGTAAATTTCATTCTGAGGGATAAAAGTAGGTATGTTAAAATTGAAAAATCTAAATATGATTCTATAATTTAGAGGTAGATAGTGCCGTAATTGATTAAACAAAATAAACATTAACATAGACGAATTTTCGCGAATTACGAGGCTCAAAGTTAACTATTGATACTCATGTTTGCCTGTCATTCATTCTTTTGTCTATAACAAGTTTAAGCAATTAGTGTTACGCATCAAAAACTCAAGCCTTAGGGTTCATAATTGGCTGGAAAATTTCATGTGAGTTACAACAAAAAGGCACGCCCATACAACTAAGTCAAAAGTCGTATAGGATATAGTATTATATTTATTTATCTTAAACATGCTTGGTAATTCGAGCATTATTTTGACAACCTTCCTCGAGATAAATCAAATTGCAGAAACGGGCCAAATACATGCGAGTAGCGGTTACCAAAACTTGTATTAAAATCCATAATGTGTCGTAGTTTAGCAGCCAAATAAATTACATAGTAAACTCCTAACTATCGTATAATTTAAAAATGGAACGATCTTTTACTCCGAAACATGGAAACCAAGGAGGTAGCTTATCAAGGTTTTATTTAAATTTCGAACCGGCTTGCAAATAGAAAGATGTTTATTAAAAAAAAAACAAATGAACAAATTGGCGCATGAAAAATTATCGTTGGCCGTCATTGATCGTCATATGGAATTTATAAATAATTTACTTTGTTTGAATTTCCGCGCATTTATAAAAACATCAGCTGTTCCTTACATTTATGTCCGAATAACTCGTCAAAATGTAGGGAACAGCAGATTTTTTTTCGCGATTTCAGGTTTGTTCCCATAGTAAAAGTTGTTCATAATGGTGAGTACAATGACACCTTAAGAGGTTGTGTGTTAATTCTGGGACATGTTTTATAATAGCGAAATCTCCATGTTTAGTCAAGCCGTAAAACCCATGACATGTAAGGGAGTGTTGCTAGAGTGTTAATAAGTTAAGTTTGAATTATTTTTAAATACCAAATGTCAAAGTTATATATGCTAAGATTTCTAGTTAAAATGTTAACAGGAACTAACTGACTTAGGTATCATCATAAAATAACAAGAGGTTATAAAAAAGATACTGAATAAAACCTTACAGCAATGGTTGTGTAATATCTAGAAAGAAAGAAAAATGTAGATGCAGAAATTGTTTTTTGTTTTGTTTTATTTTATTTTTTAAATTTAACAACCAGAAAAGTATTCTTTCAAGTTTGTACAGACGGCTATTCCAGTATAAGCTGATCTCGTATTGTATAGGATTTCCGAACAATGAGAGGCCAGCGTATTTTGGAAATGTATAGCTCTATGTGTAGCCGTGTGTAACAAGCACATAATTTTTAATATTTCACGTTTCAGGTTAACAGCGATGTGGAGGAGGAGTCAGGAGAAGTGCTTCAACCCTTCAGTATCCTTTTGTTTTTTTTTATGTCGTGGTCCGAGCGTAGAAATGGCCATAATATATCGTGATCTACCTGGTCATTTCACGATACGCCGCCATTTCATGATGTACATATAGTTTTGTACCTACTATAAATAGTTGTATAATAATTTACTACTGTGTAATTTAAATTATTTGGTGTTTTTTTATTAATTTACCATTTTAATTAATTCAATTCATATTTATTTAATTTTAAATTAAATTATTTTATTTTAAATTACAAATTAAAAAGAATATAAATACAACCAAAAAATTACTGGTAAACAAAAAATTTACTCGCTGTCGTAATTTGAATCGTTTTAGCCATCGATTAGAGCCAGAAGGAAGAGGCAGGGCGGGGTGAGTCGGCTCAGGACCCGAATCTCCGGGCTCTGCGAACGGCACCATGTCACAAAATCAATACACACACTTGTTTCGTAAATTTCGGCGAGTCTTCAATGATCTTGCCGTTAGTTTTACGTAGATAACAACATGTTTGACTCAGGCCACATCTAGAGTTTGGAAATTAACTGTACACTCAATAAAACATTAGGAAATGACATTATAACTTGTATAGCACTAGTGCACTAGTTACTTTAGGTACTGACTACTACAGTCGATTTAATTTAAGCTTATGTCAATGTACAGTCAGGGTTATTGACTCTTAAGCAAATTGAGACCCTACGTCAACAACAACAGTATTCACACAACTCTCAAAAATTACAGTTGTGTGAGACAATACGGACAATTTTAGTTGGTTGTCAAATTGACCAATTTTTTTTTTCTTGTCAATTAATTTTCCTGACTTTACATAAAAGTCACCTGTTCTTTGTCTGTGTTTGAAATAGAATAGAATACTCTATATTATGTACGCCATACGAATTACTGATATAATAACTAATCAATATTATTACTTATTTTTATTTTTTATAAATTTTAAATTGAATTAAAGGA
The DNA here is from genome assembly GCA_948098905.1 of Tiliacea aurago. NCBI lineage: Eukaryota > Metazoa > Arthropoda > Insecta > Lepidoptera > Noctuidae > Tiliacea > Tiliacea aurago. The sequence continues at coordinate 12,627,729 of OX402576.1, read as the reverse complement.
CAGGTCCAGTTACTGCCCTCTGGTTACGAGTAATGTTTAGGATTGCGGGTTTTACGAAAAATCGATTTAAAATTTACATTTAAATTACTATTGATTTATTAAAACAATAAAAAAAAACAATACTTAACAATAGCATCCAATGTTTCTGACGCTCCATTTTACTTAAGTGCCTTTGAAATTGTTTGAACGTATACCTATCGGTCGTTTATTTTAGATCAAAGGCATATATATTATTAACGTAATTACGTGTAAAATACGCCAAGATTAGGTACTAAAACATTTGTTTACCACGTATGACGTGTTTTTTTTTCAAACCCGAAGAGGGTTACAAAAAAATACACGTCTTAGGTGAATGACGTAGTTATACTACTCGACCGTAGCAGTCTTTGCTACGCCGTAGCTCAGATCAAGCTACGCCGTAGCACAACGCGAGCTACGCTTTAGTACGTAGCGAGCTACACAATAGCACACTCTTAATATACTTTTTTTATTTTTTAAGCTTAGGAAGTATTATAGGTACGTTGATTTATTTTTATTTGTGGTTCGTACCGTAGCTAAAGTAAAATGTAACCAATAAACACTACACTTACTTCCATTTGTTTTTAATAAACTATATTATTTATTTCTGTATTTACTGTTACAATCCATGGCATCAAAACCAGACCAGCCCCAACCAGCTTAGTATACAGTAGATCTGTCTAATTGGAGACGTTCGTATTAGCTGAGGACGGATGTGGCCGTTACAATACATGTTCATCCATCCATCCTAACTAAGGAATAATGCCCCCCCAAGCCGTACGTTATACGTTCAAGTAGACGACCCCCTCTCCCTCACCCCCCACTCCACTAGTCGCTCAACAAGTGAACCAATGTCATCACGAAAATTGAATTTTGCTGAGTCACTAGATCTACATAAAGCGACGTGAAATTTGTGAGAACTTGGTTTAGATACAATGACCTATTTCAAGTTTCACAATCGATATTATAATTTTCGTGACTTAGTACGGTTTAACGATACGCCCGACAAGCGGGGCTTGATTTATCTCAAGTAAAGTCATCTCGCGTTTAACGCCCTTTCAACACGATATTATTGCTTAGAGTGTCGGCTTGGAATCGCATACTCGCAGAATGCAATGGGGTTCTACTATGAAAATTACTGATGAATAGCTTCAGACCCGCTGGCGCTAGGGCTATTAACTGGACAAACATTAGCGTATTATTACCAAAATCAAGATATTATTCTTATTCGTCGACATTGCATGAATTCAAATAAAGAGGGCTCACTCGCCAAACGTTCCTCAGTTTGGCTCACTACGGGTTGTAAAAGGCCTTGTGGAGTACTTTTCCTAGTCAGACAATTTGCTGCGGGCAGCCGACCGTTTCTCGGCGCTACCAAATTGTTTTATTGAAATAACTTGGAACACTGGCAGCAAAGGACTCTCGTTCGCTTTTGCAATAAAAATATTGGGTTACAACGTTGATCGTTTGCTTTAAAAAATAACTGTTTAAGCTGGTAAGCGAGAATGTGAAATGAAATTATTTTGACGAGTGCTAACTACTAGTGTAAAAGTTAAAATGAATAAATATCCGAGCTGATTTCAAAGCGCGGTTGCTGATTTTGTTTGCAGTTCGTTAGTATTATTTTTATAATTAACTTTTAAAGTTATTTTTTTTCAGTATAGCTTTTTTGAGTTTAATACATAGCATAATCAGCCTATAATATTCCCACTGCTGGGACACAGGCCTCCTCTCGTTGAGAGGGACAGTTTAATACATATTACCTTTTATAAATTGAAGGTAAGGTAAGAAGGTGTATTACTTAATATAGTAATAACTACTAGCCAAATACTAATGCTAATTAATGGGTAATTTGCTGTATTCAATATATAATAAATAAATGAACAATGATTTTACTTTTTCCTCAGGCTGGTTTTACTGAAACTAGACCCGCAGTGACGACAAACAATGAAACAACTTATTTAGAGCAATGGTTAGGAATTCCGCAATCAAAGTTACTACAGACTCAGAATAGTTGTCAATACCTCAATGGTGGCCATAATTAGGCGGCTAGGCTGGCGGATTAGACGGCCAGTGTCATCATCGGCACTGGATGTCTAATCCGCTTGAGATAATTATATATTCGCTGGCTAAGGTGACCAAATAAATTAGGAGAAACGTCACGATAAGCAGCTCCAATACGGTGGAATGTGCTAGTTGTACAGGCAACTGACTAAACCCTTGGCCACGAGATACACACTCAAGAGCGTCTTGTGACAGCGTCTGGACAGAAAACAAATTAATACAGATGTTGAGAGCATGCCACGAGTCACCGTGATGCAACTTACGGAACGACAGACAGGGCCTTAAATGCAATTTTTGAAAGAATTTTCATTGCCATTAGTGAAAGAATTTTCGGAATCGAATCAATAGTTTTTTTTTTTTTTTTTACTTAGGATGGGTTTGCTCTTGACCTTAGTCTAGGGCAGAGGTGTCAGAGACAGAGTCAACAATGAAGTGAGCTTACCCAGAAGAAGCCTGTTCACTCTAACTTTAAAGAGATTAGGGTTGTATGCTCTCGGTAACACAGACGCAGGCAGAGAGTTCCACTCTTTTGCTGTGCGCATTATAAAAGACATTTGGAAACGTTTAGTGCGAATTGGTGGAATAGCAACAAGGAAGGAATGGTAACCTGCAGTGCGTCTAGATATCCGATAATTTAAAAAAAAACGGTCAAGAGCGGTATTATTTTTTACATTTTTCATCAAAAGTCGGAAACTGTGCTGCCTAAAAAAATATATATATATGTTTGACAATGTGCAAACAGCGGTCTTTCATATGATACCCCATATGCCTTAGTAGCCCCACTTCAAATTTTTAAGACCCCCTTTCAGAACCTTTTGCAAAAAAGATATATTTTTTTAAATTTCTTTCTTATTTATTGAAATAAATTATGTTTCATCCAACATGTGGATAACAGTGTTTTTGAAACGTTTAATTACAGTGGCCATTACAAAAATCTTTAAAAATATACTTCTAGTTCAGGAATAAAGGTACCAAACGAACATGTAACCAGAACCAGGACAAGAGCATTCTTTTTTTGTTATTCTTGATATTTTACTATGAGTAGACCAACGAAAGTATGCTCTATTCCTGTAGACACAAAAATGATTAGGTAAAGTCAGGATATATTGTGACTTTGCTTGTTTGGTCAGACGAGTACCCATCGCAAACTTGCAACGGTAAATTATTAGATTAGATTCGACCAAAGTCGGCGATTATTACACAATTCGGTGCCAAAAAAAAGCATAACCGACCAATCTGACCCGATTTTTGTCGGTGCCAGAGACATACCACCGACAAAAATACGTACGTACGACGCGACACTAGTAGCACAATTTCTATAAAAACTTCATGGAGAGTATCACGCTGCCTGTCGCGCCCGTGATATCGCGCCAGTCTGCACGAGCCTTAAAGCGGCGTGGCGCACTGTTTACTGTGGGGATCCTTTTTAAACCGTTTTCATTACTTAGTATTTGTTTGCTACAAAACGGGCAAAATGATTTGTTTAACCCTTATTCCATAATCTAGGGGAGATAATGAAAATTAACTCATTGGTATTTTGGCGTCCTCCGTCCACTGGGTAAATTGTAAGATTTGAGCCTACTGTTGTGCATTGCCTTCACAGAATATTTGTCTATATGCGATTGCGTAGGCATTATGCGATCTAAATTATATTACGGTAGCCTCAAAATTTTGGCATTGGGCCTTGAACATATAAAAAAATGTACTAAATGTGAAAGTAGGAATGGTGGTATGCCTCAAAGAGACGTCAGCACCAATTGACGGGGTCCGAAAGGGCCAATGCCTGCCAGGGTTACGAGCCTGTCCGAAAGGGATATCGTGACTCTGGCACACAGGCATCTGAAGGAACACGGTGGGTTTTAGTCAGTAAAAGTCTGACACTCCCTCTCGCTCCGCCCAGAGCGGGAGAAGTTATTTGATGATTTCCCACCAAAAAAAAAAAAAAAAAGGCATGGTGGTATGAAATTGTGATGTTAAAAACACTGCTATGTTTCATAATGTTGCTGTTGTATTCGTGATTTCACCAATTCACGGATTTATTGAGAGATAAAACAACCAGTGTTATAATATAACACTGGTTGTACTCATTTGGATGATAATTATTATGATAGACGATATTATCATCTATCATAATAATTATCATCCAAACGAGTGTTACAATGTTGTACTGAATTTCATTATGCAACTCCTTTGCTTTATCGATCCCTTCCTTACTCATCAAACAGCCACACTCTCCTATCTGCCAGGGCTTATTTGTAATATTTTATATTGTTTTTTAAATAATTTATATTTTTACATTGTTCTCACATATAGAAGCGACAAGAATAATGTACCCAGGATTTTGTAATATCTTGATTTAAAAGAGTGTCCTTGGAGTTTCTTGCCTATTCTTCTCCATAGATATCTACGTTTTGGAATGGGCAAATACCTTCAACTTTCTGACTAACTGACCGACTCTTTGACAATTCAAAAGTGCCTGTAATTGGTTTAATTGAAATAAATGCTTTGAGTTTGAGTTTGACTACTCAATTCGTGATATTTTTATGAATTTCAAAAAAAGAACATTGCATGCACGCGTTTTTCACTACCAAAGTGCTGTAACTTAAAAAATACAATAAATATTTTTATTATTAAATAGACATAGTTTGTTTGTATTAGATACTCAGCAATTACACTTTCCATGAATTTACATAGAGTTCTTACAACACTACTACACTCTAGGGTTTCAGAACCTTTTATAGAGGATTCATATCATGGGTGTCGATAGTCTTGTATGCAACTGTACATAATTATGTATTAAGACGCAGATATATGCCAGTGAACTTGAGTGGTTAGCTTGCGTGTTCTGTACTGAGCTCACGCAACGCGTCGTAAGTTCAGCCAGTAATAGGACTCGCCCATCGAGGAGCACTGTCCCCAGTTTTACGCGTTATTAATTTATTATACACAAAAAAAAGGTATTTTAATAAAACGCGTATACTAAAAGATCAATAATTAAATTATCTTTAAATTGGTGAAGGTTTCAGAAAAATACGCTTGATAGTTTTTGCGCCATTCTCTGTTTTTTATCCGCGTTAGACATAACTTTTCAAATTAATTTCACTATGTAATATAAACATAATCTAAAATATTCACATATTAAGTTATTGAGAAAACACTCTAATTTAACATATATTTTTTTCAAATCATTAATACCACTCGTTTAGACGTGATTTTCAGTATAAAATCATTAAAAGGTTAGGTTCGTTTCGGTTATCGTCCCCTTAAAACACTCATGTGATAATATACTAACCCACTTTCGTGTTTAATACCCCTTACTATACAACAGTTGCATAAATAACTATTATTGAATTCGTCAAGTTCATAAATGTGCAGAGGTGGACTTAATGCTATTTATGCTTCTTTTTGGTTATGAAATATAACGATAGCATAAAACAGGGATCAATAACAACAACATTAAGTACTTAAGCACACCGTGGTGTGGCGCGTTCTTTGTAACGGTACCCCCAACGTTTTTACCTGTTGCCCGCTCATTGACCTGGTCGCTGGAGCGTTGCTTTTCGTTTAGTTCAAGTGCCGTTCGTATTTATTTTTGAAACCAATTTTGTCTTTGTTTAAACCACGTTTTAGGTATCTGTAAGGTATCGAAAAATGTTGTGGGAATATTGGTATTGAAAACTCAAATTGCCGAACACTATGCGCTGATATGATGTCTTTAGGTTGGTTATATACTCTGACTTAGATGGCTAATAGAGATGTACGCAAGGCGAAGACCTGTTGCTCCAATACCAAATATGTTGGAATAAGGACAAAAGAATGATAATTCTGACATAAAGTTCTTTAAAAAACCCAGGGACACTGTCTTAAGGCGCTGACCAGAGGCAAATGGTAAAAGTAGGCTTGTCTTAAACAAAAAAATTGCCAAAACTATATAGTTTGTGATAGCGGAAAAAATATGCGTTATTCTTGAACATATTTCTCAGAACTTGGTTGTTACCAAAACACGTTTAAAAAAAAATGGATACAAATGAATGGTAAACTAACCTTTTACTTTGAGTTTCAATCCAAAATATCTTTATTAAATATCAACGTCCAGTTGGTATTTAATTAATAACAACAACGTCTTATTTGTATGCAAAAGTTGGTTGTTTTTTATTTTCGATTACCTACTCAACTAATTTTTGAGTAAATATATAATTGCTTCATATTTCGCAATAAATTCAAGGGCTGTGTCATCGTGCTTCTCTTTCTTTTGTATGCAGTCTGACAGTGACAGCGATTTACCTGTTGTCAGCGTCTTAAACACTCTCTTTTTCAATCACTACTTTCGGAGTTCATAGCCATTACGCAGTAACTGTTATAAAATAATACCTAATAAAGTACGCTTTAAGTACCCATACTTAAAGCTTACTTTATTATGCATCGCACTCTATGCTAAGAACATTTGACATATTAGTATTCCTAGTAATAACTATAATTGAATTCAAATTGAAGTACACTCCACTGGTATATAAATTAAATAAATCGTCTGAAGAATTAGAGGTACACAAATAAAATTACGTAATTAAGTTAAGTACAAAGCAACCCTTCTTTGACCTTGCCTTATTTGCGTAATAATTATTGGGATAATAATTAAAATTAGAGATTCAATTAAATCTTGAAACACAAAAGAAACTCCGTGAACACCACAAAGCTGTGGTAAGAACTTATTCATTATCTTAATGGTCTGAAATAATCGATCTGCTGGTACCTACTTAGAGCAAACGTTTTATTTACTAACGTTTCTCTACTTTGTGTTTTAAAATAAGAGGCTATTTTGTACTTCAAAATTTAAAAAAACATTAGTTAGACATTCCAAGACAAATAATATACAGGGTCAAATAAAATTAGCTAGTGAAACTTCGCAGCCGTGATGGGTATCGATAACTAAACACGAAAATATAAAAAAAAATATTTGATGTTTTTTTTTGGGGTCATCAACCGCAGTGACGTGGAAATATCTATTTAAAAATATGTTTTGTGCAAAATTTACAGACCTGATGGGTATCGATATCTAATCAAGGTTAAACAAAACAAAAAGAAAAAAAGAACATAATCTGCAATTTTTTTCATTTTTATTTTGTCGTGTTTAGATATCGATACCCATCACGTCTGCTGAGTTTCGCTAGCTAATTTAATTTGACACTGTATAATTAATAAATAACCTTGTGCATACTGTGTATGCGTCTTTCTATTCCCTTTACCAGTTAATTGACTGGTTAACCTTTTTACTGCGGCAAGAACTGTTCTCAAATAATTTGTGCCGATGCAAGAAAAAAAGAAGAGATGGGCCCAATGTATTCTATATTAAAATATCTTAAAGTTGATGGATTAATATCGACCTCTCGGTATCGCCCTTCGCAGACCCTGTTCGAACCCATCATGCCATTATTAAAGTTTCAATCGCACATTGTGATAAACCCACGTATATATATTGAAGTAGGTATGTCGTCGGGACCCATGTTGGGTCGCTGAAATTAAAAGTCATAATTTATATTCGCATATTTTCTGCAAGAAACCTAACCTTCGAACCTGACTTATCCATGTTGGGGTGTGCCTCAAGTTCCCAAGCTCATTTGGTTTTCTCTTACGACTAATATGCGACAAAACTAAACCAAAAACATTATGCATTTTGACATTACAACTTCAGAAGAACAATAAAATTAGTGTAATTAAAAACGTTTGAAAATCTAGTCACAGTCTCGTTTTAGATATAATTAATGTCAAAAACTTGAGAAAAACAACCGGTCAAGAGCGAGTCGGACTCGCGCACCGTACGTATATATGATGATGATGATTTCTGAAAAACTGTGCTATTTAAAGACATAGTTTTATTTTTCCTGTAATCTTTACATAAACTTCTATCACATAGAATAATTTCAGATTTTTATCTATGCAAACTTCAGAGATAAGGGGAGGGGGGGATGGTACTCTTTTTAACTTTTTCTTCAAAAGTCGGAAACTATGCTGTTTAAATTTTTTTTTTTTGATATTGTGCAAACAGCGCTTTTTCTTAGGATACCCCACATGCCCTAGTAGCCCCACTTAAATTTTTTCAGTCCCTTTTGTAAAAAATATATTTTTTGTTAATTTCTTTCTTGTTTGCAAAATAGTTGGGCAAACGTCATCTAAAACTATTCTAAATTTCAAGTTGATAGCATTAGTAGTTCTTGAGATATCCAGGTGTGACAGACAAACAGACTTAGTCTCACCAGAAGGGTTCCTTTTTACCACTTTGGTACGGAACCCTAAAAATGTAAGTAAATTATAGGTATTTTTGACAGATTTAGACTGAGATTACAATACGATCGTTCTTGTTGCAAACCAATGGGAACCCCGTTGGGAGCGACTCTCTGACCCTAACTCTTACATCGCTCTTATTGAAATTATATTTTATAGGCCAGAATTTATAGCAGTCGCTGTAAGATACCCGAAAGGATAATATTCTAGAATATTCCTCGTTGCAATTTTAAATATCGATTGGAACCGCATTAAGTTTCAGAATTTGGTCTATGAATAGCATTGTCATATTTACAATTGGACCTTTAAGTAGGTAAATAAACGCACAAAGATGCTGTGCCTGACGAACACAGAAATAAGTTTATTGACAGAGGCGTCGGATGCCTCTGTCAATAAACTTCTTTCTGTGTAATCTGTAGTGTAAATAGTTAAAATAAATCAATAAAAATAGTTTATTTCTCACCATTAAAAGATACAATTTATTATACAAATGCAAATTATACAAATAAAAAAAAAATGTTTATTTCAATAGTTTACTATTAGTTACATTAATACTTTTAGGAATGTCCTTTTATTAAGCAAAATACATGCTTGTGTTAGGAATAGGTACATGACAAGTATTTCAAAAAAATTGTGGTGATCATAACAAGGTGCACAGAGTATTGACCCTAACTCCTGAACTAGGCGGGAACCTGTATCTTAGGGGATAGTGTTCAGCTATTTGACAGTCTTATATTTATCTTAGGACATTTTATGTTACTACTATATTGCGTCTTAGTAAGTGCCATTAGCCCTATTTGAGTTAGTTGTATAATGAATATAAATTTCTTACGTTCAATAAATTATGTAACATCAATTAACAAAGATTTGCGTGAATGTGACGCATATTTTCCCTCAACTTGTTCTTTCGTGTTTGTGTTTTTATTTATTTGCGTTATGTTTACCGCAAATAAACGTATTTTCTTTCTTTTCATCTTTTATTTTATAAGAATACATTATAAACTCAAAAAGAAACAACAATGGTCATTCAAGTTTTTGCAAAACCTATTTTCATTTTAATCATGTTGTAAGATCTTTATTAGATAAGGTGCACAAGCTTAAAGTGTCGTGTCATAATATAGGCCCAACAAGACCCCGGCTCTACAAGTGGTCGCTTAACCCTGCCTGCTCTCAAGCACTTCCGATTACTCCATACTGTAAAAAGTATGAACGTTTTGCTTGTGAATTGCTGCAGGAATACCCAACATAATTTATTTCCGTATTGCTAAGAAATTAAGGATCCGAATTAAATGAATTACATATAATTGATGTCGATAGGATATCGGGTTTCGATCCCTCGACACGTAATGTTTTAAACTTATTGAGTAGAAAACATTTGAACAGGTGCTGTTACAGACCCACCGTTCCATTGTCCCAAATGTATACTCATTTTCGAATATGATATGGCTATTTCTATTCGTTCGAGTAACTTGAAAATACCTCTTGTTCGCGGTAAAACAATTCGAAGGTAACTTTAACTCAATTTGCTTTGTAAACCTCTTTATTTCAATGTTGATGCATACGTAAACCAGTTAAATTACTTATTAATTACATCTTCTCTTTTTGTCGATTCTTTTTATTGTGTAAAGTCGTGCACCTAAATTAGAGAAAAATATTTTTCATAAAACCATTTACCAGATATTTTTTAGCAGTAACGTGTTCCACGAATTGTATTTATCAATCCATCACTTACACCGCCTACTAGCAAGAACGGCTGTTCCTAATGGTCAGTGACTGACTGAATTATTGAAACGGTAGCCAACGATTGATGTAAAATTGAATACCCGCAAACTTTGTACCAGTTCACCGTATCGACAACACCGCGTCGTAATTATGACAGTGATGGTTCAACACGCTGTATTTGTACAAATATGATCGAAGAGGTTTCGATGTATATTTTGAATTATACCATATAATTGAACCCCTTTCTCTGAGACAATAAGTTGAAGTTTTAATAACTTATTATTTCCGTGGGGTATTGAAACCTGGGCTGCATCCATTACATAATCAGCTTATAGCGTTCCCACTGTTGGGAGGGACACAGGCCTCCCCTCTGCGAGAGGGAGTAGGCCATAATCCAGTATGGGGGCCCAGTGCGGGTTGGTAGATTGACATGTCTTCTATTTTTTTTATTCTAGGATGTACCGGTTTCATCACGATGTTTTCGTTCACCGTTCTGAAAGCGGTGGTGACGATATAAATTACACAAAGAAAAGTGCCTGCCTGGGTTCAAACCCAAGACCTACAACTTCGTTCATCCATTGCATATGAAAGCAATTGCAGTATGAAAGCACTCGATAAGTTACGTTAGTAAGATACTAGTTACAGTAAACAACCTCAAAAAGATGTAAATGTCGCAAATGGATTGTCGAATCAGCTGTTTTACATAACCGCTAGCTGTTTTACAAAACAACTCGGTTACGTAAAACAGTTGAACGACGTTTAACGATTTTCCATAATGCAGAACGATGACCTTGTGAAAGCCGCAGGTATCTGCTGGATGCGGGAAGTTCAGAACCGGTCGAAGTGGCGGTGCTTGGGGAAGGCCTATGTCCACCAGTGGACGTCTTTCGGCTGAAATGATGAACATGCAGAATTGCATAAACATTTTGCATTTATCAATGCAGCGGATCAGCGATTAGAGCTTATGTAAAACACCGTGAAACATCAGATAGTTGGTATTAGTTCTTCATTTTGTCGCTCGTGGCTCTGTGTGTATACTGGCAATAATGGCGTCCAAAACAGAAATAAATAAAACTTGTGATATGAGTGAAAATTACCGTAACTCAAGTGAAAACAGTGGTTTTAACTACAATTTTATCATAAAGATGTCAGAGTTTTATAAAAGTCAGTCCTAAACATAATAAATAGCCAAGTAACTGCGACCAACTTGGAAGTAGCGCTCGTACGGCTCGCGCGTGGTTTTTCTCAGTTATAACCTAACGTAAACCTATTGGTCCTGATGCCCTAGCTTAGTTACTACGACCGACTCGGCATTAGAAGCCACATCAAATGCTTATTGTGACTGCAGATAATCCATTCCGCATTACGTCTAAACGTGGGTAGCAGTTTTGTTAAACGTAACGCAATGAGAATCCAGCTGAACGTTGTTTAGCTGTTTCAAACAACGGAGCTGTATTGTAAAATAGCTAGCGATTATGTAAAACAGCGGAATCGACAATCCATCTGCGATATACATAATTATACATCGCCATTAATTCATAGCGACCTATAGTTTTATAATCTTTGTATATTATACCGCTCCATGTGGAGCCGGACGTAAAGAATAGCACCATCCTATTTCTTCCCGTGGGTGTCGTAAAAGGCAACTAAGGGACTTTTGCATTTAAACACCATACTGCGATTGCCAACCCGCCTGCCAAGCGTGGCGATTATGGCACATTGGAAGAGGCCTATGTCCAGCAGTGGACGTCTTTCGGATGAAATGATGAATGATGATTATACCGACCAAAAAAAAACTTATTAATATAACTCGGAAAAATGTTTGGTTACACAAAGATATTCTTAAAGGAGACTACAACGTTATTATGAAAAAAATAGTAATGGAATCTTGTATTCTACCTTGTCTGACATATGGCTGCCAAACGTGGGTCTACACTAACAAAAGTAAATTCATGCTGAGAACCTGTCAAAGGGGGGGAGTATTAAAAAATATTTAAAAGTTAATAAAATTAGAAGCGAAATTATTAGAAACAAGACGAATTTCACGTTGCCCGTCTAGACAATAGACAATAGGTGAACCATAAAAACCACAAAGTGGAAAGGACCAGAAGGAAAGATTAAAGTTGGCAGACCTAACAAAAGATGGATCGACGATATCACCCAAATAGCAGGCAAAGGATGGATGAAATTAGGAAAAGACCGAATAAAATGCAAAAGGAGGCACTCACCCAGGATGGGGTCCATATCTTAAACCCAAATTTTTAAACTTCAAACTAATATTACTAACAACTAAATGACGGCAAACTAATAAACCACATACTAACAATTAAATTATTGAAAGTGTCATCTACTACGTAAGATATGGAAGAAATAAAGGCTTATTTATTAATTTATGTATTATTCATTATTATACCGACCGGTCCCTGCTTCCTCTACTAGATTCATAAGTAGCTTTTCTCTACTTAATAAAGTAAGCGTTAGCGCCCGTGGTGGATCTAAAAGTTACAACCCTATGCTGATGATAATAAAAACCATTGAAAATATTGTGATAAAAACCGACTACAAGACATTTATTTGAAATAAATAAAACTAAAATAATATATTTTTTTAATTATGATTGAATAATTGTTGTTAATATCCGCTGGTTTTAAATGACTTATACAAATTTACAGCCCCCGTACGGTCCGTCCCGTGGAAGCACTACAACCACAGTGCGTCGCGAATATGCACTTTAGCCACTGAATCGCGCATGCTGCCGCGCCCCCTCTACCACCCTAGTCACCGCGTTTTCAGCCAGGTCGAGCATAATATGGTGGTCTACAAGATCAGCGGTGGGCGGAAGCAGAACTACATCGCATCGATCTGAATTAGCATCCGAAGCAAGACCGACGAGCAGTAGGTATTTACTCTTCCGTTGCACGATACCCTTAAAAGAATAACAAAATGTGGATGCTTATTTACATATACACACAATATGTAGCTACCTAAGTAAACTGTGATAACAGTCATACGCACGAGAGAAAATGAAATTTTCAGACAAATGTTTTCAGCAGGCTGCATATCTCAGAGGGACAATATATTTTTTTTTTACAAAAAAAACAGGAATTCGTCATTCACATCTTAATTATCGGCGAATATAAAAAAAACTAGGCGGCTAAATTAAGTTATGGTATGTCGTGTTTGGCTGGAACACAAAAAAGTGCATACCCCTGCATCGGACGTTCGTCGTTGCCAGCCGACAACGGCAGACTGACTAAGAATAGTTGGTATGACCGTTTAGCCAACATTCACGATGCACTTTTGAAAATCATAGGTGTATGGAATACTTTACCAGTTTAATAAGTTAAATCCGATTTTTAGCTTTAAAGTGGGATGTATTGAATATAATATAAACCGCCATTGTTTTGTTTATGTTTACTTTATTGTCGATCACAAATTAAACGGAAACTAGATAATTATGTATGCGACTTGGAGTGTAGCTAAGAAAAAGGAAAGCGTCTAATAATGTATCCTCAGTATTGAGATTTGGCATAGCTTTTTGGGGCAACTGTGCTGAGTGCTGAAAGTGAAACTATATTTAGAACACAAACACAAAAGATGTATACGATGTATGGTAGCCCTAAAAACTACTGATAGCTGTGAGCTTGTCTTCCAATCATTAAAAATCTTGACTTTTCCATGCCTATATATATTTGAAGTAGCAGTGTTTGTCAATTGTAACATGAACCTATTTCCTGCGATAGTAGATACTAGAAAACGAACCGCTCAACTTAGATCCCCATATAAAACCATGTTCTGTACAAGTAAATACAAAACAGCAGTAGCAAGGAGAAGTATTTTAGGCATGGCTCCGGTTATATACAATCAAATTCCTAATTTGCACAAATTTAAAAGAAAATTGAAGAATTTTTTAATAGAAAAATGCTAAATTCAATCACCGATTATTTGAATGACTTGCCGTTATAAAATTTCTGACATTTCACAAGCTACAATTAGTGATCTTCCATAATGACATTTAATTTTAATTTATGACGTCATTCACTTTCTTTAACATTCTTTCTATATGTGTGTGTGACAATTTTTATTTTATTACATTATCTGCGGACATTTTTTGTATAATATTTTATTTTTATTTTTTTCCATTACACATAATTATCTAATTATCTTATCATCGACATTGTTCTGTGTGATTTAAATTCTTAATGGGATAGAAGGTCAGATTTATTTACTTGTTTATTTGTGATTCATATATATATCTATATTAATTTCTTGTTTTAATTATATTTGCATGTATTACTATTTTTGTACGCCCTAGAGGCAAAACATAGCGCCCTCAATGTATTACCAAATAACAACTTAAAATGTACTTAAGCTTTACAATAAATAAATGAATATGAATTTGAAAAAAACTGGTAAAATAGCAGCTGTAGTGGAAACGTAAATAAAATATGAACATTTAATACTTTATAGGTTATTTTATGTTTTACAAATTTTCTTTTTTGTTGGATACTGGACACGTACGACAAGAATAACCCGATTGGAGTTGAAAACCAACTCGAAGATGATCTTTCTATCTGAAAACTTCAGATATTATGTTAATTCTATCATTGATTTAATATGATATTAAAAACACACAAACACTTTTACTATAATTTACGTAATATCACACCACAACTGCCTGTAGGTAATTATTTAAAACAGACTTAGATCTCCTGGGAGCATCACCTGTATACAAATTTCTCCCATACAAGTCTTTTGGTTTTAAAAGGCTAGCATATGCGGCTCGACGAAATATCGGATTTCCAATTGTTTTTCCGAGAACTTTTTCCCACAATTTTGGTCTCTAACACGTTTGGAAAATTCATGGGTCGTTGTATTATTGCAGTCAACAGCTGCGTAATATTATTAATTATGCGTAAAAGAAGTCGCTTGTTTAAAAAAAATATGAATAGTGATATCTAGCCGTCAAATTCTTAGACGCTGGCGACATCTTAAGAGTGTTGATCCCATAAAATATAATGCTCTGTGAAGGAAAAGTAAATTGCAATGTCGAGCCTGAAAAGGAAGAACGTCGTAAGCGTCATAATGTAGGTATTTCACTTTTTCAATAAATAATTAAATAAAATCAATAAAGTAATCAATAAAAAACCTCTCCTGTAAATATTAATTTATGTCGTTTACGATGTTCTTCCGTTTCAGGCTCGATGTGTTATTTATACATTCGTAATAAAATACTATCTAGGGAAATTAGTTATTGAACCCACACTAAATGAAAACACATATTGAATTAAAAATTTAAAGCACTGTAAATAAAATAGCATGAACAAAGTTGCAAGTTGAAATTGGTTCCTTTGAATTTATGAAAACTGTGTTTTAACACGTGTCAAATGTTTAAAGGTCAATATTATTCTAATGAAATGCAATACAATAACTCAAGGCTAGAAATGCGTTGTAGGATCTTTTTTGAAAATAAGAATATTTTAATTGCGGTTTGCTATTTGAAAATTGACAGGTTTCTATTAACTTTTTAATACGGATTCCCAATTCTTGGTGTACTTTATGTTCCCTTTGATAACTTCCCGTTTATGTTTACTGATAATATATTATATAGGCAACCTTTAACAGTGAAGCAGCTGTCTTTTCTTTCATGTCTACATTTTCTTGTGCCTGTAGCGTTCATCATAATGATGTTACAAGTACAAAGGAGAACACAGATACCTGCTTTTCTATCATGGTACAGACAAGTATATACAATTATTGATAACTACCTGACTATAGTTGTTTCTTCTTAAGAATTACTGTTGAGGTAACATTATTTGGTGTTGTGCGCGGTAAACAGATAGGACGCAGTTTCATTCCGCGCCAGAATGAGGTTCACCATTCTTGAGGTATGAAAAACAAATAAAAGCAGGAAAGGACATCATTCAGTTGCCAACAATAACCAGTTCCTTCGAGATTCTAACGGGTGTTAAAATACTTTTACTTTATATATTAAATCCTACCCTTCCTATCCTATTTTTCTTGTCAAGATGACCTATGCAAACCTATGGCACTGAAACGTGGTCGCTCACAATGGGCCTTATCAGAAGGCTAAAAGTCACCCAAAGGGCAATGGAGAGGGCTATGCTTAGAGTTTCTCTACGTGATCGAATCAGAAATGAAGAGATCCGCAGGCGAACCAAGGTAACCAACATAGCCCGAAGAATTGCCAAGCTTAGGCAGTGGGCAGGGCACATTGCTCGCAGAATTGATGGCCGATGGGGCCGAAAGGTTCTGGAGTGGCGACTGCGTACCGGAAGACGTAGCGTTGGAAGGCCTCCTAAAAGGTAGACCGATGACCTTGTGAAGGCCGTAGGTATCCGCTGGATGCGGGAAACACAGAACCGGTCGAAGTGGCGGTGCTTGGGGTAGGCCTATGTCCAGCAGTGGACGTCTTTCGGCTGAAATGATGAAATTACTGAAACTACTGAGAACAGTGATGCCCAGTGGTAACGGCTTTGACTTACGAGAAGTAGGTCGTGGGTTTGAACCCCGACAGGCGCTTTATTTTGTGTAAATTCTTTCATAACTACTGCTCTCAAAACGGTGAAGGAAAACATCGTGAAAAACCGGCATGTCCTAGAACTAAAAATTCTAAGAGATGTGACATCTACCAACCCGCACTGGGCCCGCGAGGTGGATTATGGCCCACTCCCTCCCACAGTGAGGAGGCTTGTGTCCCAGCAGTGGGAACATTAGATATAGGCTGATTATGTAAATTACTGAAAACTTAATGTATTTATTTCAATAGCTTTTTACGCAATTAAGGCACTTACCGCTAGTTGCACGTAAGTACATTCAATTTAATTCTCCATTAAAAGTAATGCTGTCTGTATATAGCGGAACGTATCAGAAAGTGACAGTATTACTTTTAATGGGGAATTAAATTTAATGGACTTACGTGCAACTGAGGGTTAAGGTAAAAAAAAATCGCGCGCTCCATGAGGATTTACGTGCAATTCGAGTCAGCAATCGATTGGAAACAATTAACATCATGTAAGTAAAGTAGCTTAAACTCGTATAAAGCTTCAATGTTTCATTACTGTTGTTTCAACATTTAGGTATATTAAAATTATGTGAAATATTAAATAAAGCTTTTAAAACATTATTTAACTATTATGTTGGATTTTAATCAGAAACAACTTTTATAAGCACATTTAAACTAATAGTGACAAATATATTTACTCATTTTCGATTAAGCTTATTGTAAAATAGTAGGGATTTTTAAATCACAACAGCTTTGTTAAATCAATCTATTACCTACTTACTAAAAATATCCTTTGAATTCTTTGAACTTGTTGAATGCCGCCTATTTTATGAGTATTTCCGTCCCTGTCGGTATTATCTCCCTTGAGATCGCGAGCGACCCTATTACGGTCATTGATCGTGCAAAATTCCGACCCCCTGTTGCGCCTTTGACAACACAACCTAAAAAACTAACATTGTTTCTAATGATCAGCAGGTGGATATCAGTGTTTTTTTATAATTGATTTTATTTTAATTAGATATAGTAGCATATGAAGAAGAGCCTATATGAATAAATAGGAATAGGGGCAAAAAATATGATAATCATGATTTTTAAGACGTACAATATTCTAAAGAATCAACCATGAGTAGGATCTCAGTTGTTTATAATACTGTCTAATCTTTTCTAGTAGGCAGATATTCTTTTTTCCCAAATTTTTTATTCTACCTATTGATTAACGACGAAATTCTAAAGGAATTCTAACTCTATATCAAAACGATTCAATTTCAAAATTAAGTGTTTGTTATTATTTAGGTAGATGTTCAAATCTCTAGAAAATTATTTTTTAAAGCACATTTATTATTTACTTGCTGTGTCGGGTGAGTTCCAACTTTTCCGGTGGATTTTCCAAAAAGAATCTTATATCAAAACCTTGTCCTGACAATTACGAACACAACAAAAATAATCTGCCAAATCGGTCAAACCATTTTCGAGTTTTTGCAAGACTAACGCATGGCAATTGATTTTTCTAAGTATGATAGAAGAGGTGCTATTAAAAAGTGGATAGAAGAACCTACAAATCACTTTTACCAAGAGCGTTTCTGAAATGTTTATATAAAACAAAAATCACGAAGATATTGAAAACTTGTCTATATTTGAAAAGAAAGTTGATATGAATAGCTGAATGAAAAACTAAAGGCTAAAAATTCTTAAGTCTTAAAAAAATAATTAAAAAGGCCATTCAAAGGAGCGGTACCGAAGATAGGCATGAAGCCCCGAACGCCCTCAAAAATCGATCCTTTGACCTGCCAGCTCTCGCAAAGCGTCTATGTGCACCGCTGAGCCGACTATAAATCCATATTAGCTACGACCAAGTATATAATTGATACTTAGACTCACACTAGACTAGGTACCGGAGGAACAAAAATTCGAAATAACTAGAACAGTATTCTTTTGTACCTTAAAAAGCAATTTTCGGTACCGTACCGTTACGGCACCTCAATTTTACGACCTGCCGAAGTAGTGGTTGTATCGTTTACTCTAATCGATTTTAGTTTAAGACTCTACCTCAAATGAAACAAAATGTACTGAAAATATTGTTATCGCTTTAAATGTGATAATAATTTCAGATGTAGGTATTTAATTGTGTTGTAACTTTCTCAATAAAGATCCTGTAACTAAAGCATTTCTACTGGGCGCCTTATCGCACACCGCGATTTCTTTCACGCAAGCGTTTATTGGAATGTATTTATCAAAAGAAACATGTAGGTACCAGCTGGTGCCTACATATAAAAAATTAAGTTAAGATAGCCGTTCACAATTTATATAAAATTTATTTTATATGTAAGTAGTAATAAATCCGACAGAAGATAATATATAATTTAACATTATAACTCGTGTGAAACTGGGCTTAAACAGTTTCTGGCTGTTGCTCTTCGTAAACCGAAATGCAGCAGCTGAGTCTGCTAACGTAATAAAATATTGGAGACATATAATATGTCCTACAAAGGTGAGAAATATATAATGGAAAATGTACTGAAATGAAATTAAAAAAAATACAGAAAAATAAAATTTTAAGCCATTGAGTTAGCCCGTGAATCAATAACATTAATTTTACGTCCGTCGCCTTCGTCGCGGGTCCCCGAATCATTTAACAACATAGTCACTACTATGTTAATATTAATAATATTATTTAAAATTATAATTTAAAGAAAATTTCACTTTGGCACATCCGAAAAATATCAAAATACATCAAAAATAATTTTAAATAAAATATTTTGAAGTATTAAGGCGTATAAAAACCCTTTCTCAGATTCCTTTCTTCGTTAAAGGTTAAACAAACCAACCGTTTCCAAGTAGTCCCACTGCATCCTGTTGAAACTAGAGCAACTGAACTATACTTGACACTTACCTGTAGCCCGAAGAGCTCGCGGGCCCGTGAGGTGTGAATGGGCCGTTTAGGGCGCGAGGAACCTTGCCGCGTAAGGTGACGGCGGTCTTAAAATAAAATGGCGCGCGGAGATCCAAAAATCTTAAAGTACTCACCAGAACTTTGCGGCTGCTGGGAGTCAGTTCCGACGCCGGAGTATTTTTTGACAACTTTGGTGATAGTTGACAACAGTTTGAAGCTTGTTCTTTAACTGTTGGGTATAACTACATGGCGCGACGAGCGCGCCTTTTCGCGGAGTCGGAGGTCGGCTTGGGGCGTGTTGCCACAAAGCCGTTCTGTGCGACAGTGAGCGGGCTGAGCACTGCCGCTGCCACCGCTACCCCCGCGCCACACCTCGCCCTCGACGTGGCTACCTTTCTTGCGCCTTTTCCCCATATATACGCAACCCCAAACATTTTCCAAAAAAAAGGGGATAAAACAAAAACAAAACAAGTTCGTACAGGAGTCATTAAAATCTCGCAATCTATATTTAAATAAAACATACAATTTGCTGTATTAAGGATTAAGAAAAAAAAACATAAAATAAATAAATAAGGAATCTTCACTGTACATGGGTACTTCTAATAAAATAGGTATTATGTAATAATTAAAAAGCTTACTCAGCCACTTGAAAGAAAAACGATCCTTTCTGTACTGTTACAATATATTAGTAAGATAAATGCTTGACATTTAATCCTTATAAACGAAGAAATTGTACGCGCCAACATTCTAGATGATATCTGAAATTGTCTTCACCTAAAATTAAATAGGTATTGAGTTTGGTCTTGCGGACACGGCTCGTGCTTAGCCGTAGCTACTGGTAGAATCAGGTTCCTACGTAACACTCTCATCTTCATTAAGTATGCTAAAATTATGTAGGTATGCTGAAATGAACTCCTTGCAAAATTATATATTTTCCAAAACGTTGCCGACAGCTACACCAAGCGCGAATCATTGTCTACTTAAGACTCAGATATATGCCAGTGACCTTGAGTGGTTAGCTTGCGTGTTCTGTACTGAGCTCACGCAACGCGTCGTATGTTCAGCCAGTAATAGGACTCGTTTCATCAAGGATCGCTGTCCCCAATTTGACGCATTATTAATTTATTATATACAAAACAAATGGTATTTTAATAAAACGCAACTAAAAGATCAATAATTATATTATCTTTAAATTGGTGAATGTTTCAGAAAAATACGCTTGGTAGATTTTGAGTAATTCTCAGTTTTTTATTCGCGTTAGACATAACTTTACAAATTAATTTCACTATCTAATATAAACATAATCTAAAATATTCACATATTAAGTTATTGAAAAAATGCTCTTATATATTTTTTTTTTCAAATCATTAACACTACTCGTTGAAACGTAATCTTCAGTATAAAATCATTAAAAGTCGGTTATTGTCGCCATATCTTGCCATCACTTTAGGTGAGACGGTAGCCTAACTCGAGCCTACTCAAAAGAAAAGAAAACGTAAAGGTTTGATAAAAAAAACATTGACGTCGTATAGACAGTTGTAATCACCTTATTAGGCTTCATTTGTCAGAAATGTTAGCATTGAAAATTGTGATCATTATTTTATGAATCTTTTTCCCCGCAAACTTTTATTTTCTTAACAAACGTAAACGTCCACGAATGACTTGTCGGAGATACCGCCACAATGAGCACGCGGGCAAGCAAATTGACTAGCGGAGTTTATTTTCCTTCGTGTAACAGAAGATGACACATTGTTTGTTATATCAAAGTAAGTACTTTTTCAAAAACAGAATGTACCTACAGTCAGGTAAATTAATTGGCACGCATAAAGGCTTCTACATACCAGCGCGACTAGTCGCGAGACGCGACACGGCACAAAGGCCCCGCGTGTCGCGGGACGAGCGGTGCCTTTGTGTCGCGTCGCGTCGCGCGACAAGTCACCCCGGTATGTAGAAGCCTTGACACGCTACGTCCATTTGCAGATATATCCATTTCATATAACTGTCAAAGAATTATATTAGTGATTATGATATATGGGCAATATGAGTGGATAGTCTTTTTTTTGCATAAAAATTAATTCCGCTAACTTTACAAGACTACAGAGACTACATCGATATTTCCAACCAATATTGAAGATATAATGGAAAAAAACCGGCCAAGTGCGTGTCGGACCACGCACAATGAAGGGTTCCGTAGTTAGGGTGAATTTATTGCAAAAACAAACTTAACGTTGTATTTGAAAATCATGTTCTCCCATACAACGATATACGCCACGGTCAATTTTCCAACTGAAAAAGTAAGAATGTATTAGCATAGAAAAAAAATTGTGTGATGTACAAATTAAAAAAAATTGTGAAAAGAACGGTATTTCAGCTCTGTGCCTTCGGCTTGACCTTTCGGAGATTACCTACCTTACCTAGAGTACGCACATAACTGATACTTACTACCTTTCGTCTCCGTGTGAGCTGCGGGCGTTGACCTTGTGGCGGCCGCGCGGGGGTGAAGCGGCGGCAGGTGCGCGCGAGCGTAGCTCGGTCGCGCTCTCGCCAGTACGCTATTATTACGCTAGCGTGCGCACGTCTGATATTGGCAACACTACATAGTACGCGTTATCGTAAATAAAAGTGTTAACTAACGTTGTTGTAACGTTATAATAAGTGAAAAATTATAATAAGTGTATACCCTAAGTGTGGTGAAAAACTGAATGCTGGGGTAAGTTATTTCTATTTGTCTTTTGTGTGAGTTGTGTATTTTAAGGTGTTGGAGAAAAACGCAGAATGATATCGCTCAGTTCGCTACCGCAACTAGTGACAATCATGTTTGTCGGACATACCATCCACAAACTTAGTCGTGTGTATTCACGCGACGCGTTGGTCAGCCATTGTCGATAGGGTCAAAAGTACCTACTATTAAATCTTGACATGCGTGGCTCGACCAGCGCGACTCAATATTTGAGCGGCGCGCCTCAATACTTGAGCGGCGCGGCTCATGGTTTACAAGCGGCACGGCTCAATCTGTTGAGCGGCGCGGCTCGATAGTTGAGCGGCGCGTCTCAATACTTGAGCGGCGCGGCTCATGGTTTACGAGCGGCACGGCTCAATATGTTGAGCGGCGCGCCTCGAATCTGCGAGCCGTACGGCTCAATATTTTGAGCGGGACGGCTCTAATCAGTGGGCGGTTCAGCTCGCGTTCGGCGTGGCTCGAGTTTGCCCGAGATACGGTTCAAAGAAGTTAGACATAAACTTCAGATTCGCTTGGCATATTATTAAATATTTTCTGAGCTGCGCCGAACTCTTAGCCGCATGTACATACATATGCTTTTGCTAGCTTGGCTTTGGGGTGGTAACGGTTTACATTCGTTCCCAGATGGCGCTGGGACAGGACTTTATCACCTTGGCAGACCTGTTGGATGAACGCGGCGACACAGAGCAGGATGAAGAAATCCTAGGCCGTATTAGGGTCCTAGCTCAGGAGCATCTACCTGAGGGCTGGACGCGTTGGCAAGTTTGCCGAGCCTCCAGAGAAGAGATTTTTGGAGAACGAATTGAGGCAAGTGTTCTTAACAAGATTGTGTTTGCCTTGCCGACGGTAGGCTTAGCACGCGCTTTCAACCCAGACGCTGACCATCTTTCAGAGAAGGGGTACCGAGAATTGCGATGCAAGCTCTTAGATTGGGCTTTTGCTCGGGCACTTATCCTTGGACCACCGGCTATCACCAATAGGATAAGGGGTTCGGCTGCGCGGACGGAACTGTTCAAAGAGTCAGTGAAAGCAATAAGTCCATTATTGCATACTCGAGCCGAGGCCGACAAGATCTTAGCTGGCGTTCTCTCAGAAGTTGAAGAGACTAAACGTAAGCGTCGCAGTACGTCCATAGCATCCAATAACCAGGAGTCATCTGGTAAGAAACTCCGGAGGTCTTCGCGGTCTCGCTCCACGTCTCAGGATAAGCGCTTTGAATTATTAGAGGGGAAAATGGAGGCCATGTTTTCCCTCCTCCTCGAAAAAATAGAGACCGGGCAGCGGCCTGTTACAGACTCAGAACCGGACCAGGAAAATCTTATTTCGGAGTCGGATGCTGATTCGCTCTCGGAGTCTTTAGGTGCTACATCATGGAGGGCTCCGATCCTGGACCCCTATATGGATGATCTTCGGTTGGACCAGGGCGATATAGAGTTCCGACCGAAGATAAAGGAAGCCGAACCCCTGATACCAGAGCCATCTCCACAGATTAAGAAGGAGGGGATTGAATGTCAGAGATTCGGATCCGAGGGATGGAATCGGATACGTTATAAAGATGTGGAGAAGCATCTCCATGCAGCACCGGTGTTTAGTGCACTAAAGGTAAATGCTGAGTTGGGAGGTCTCGCTACGCAACCATCCCCCTGGCTCTCCAAACAGGAGGGCATGTTGGGAACCATCTGTCATGGCCTTCTTCTGCAAAGAAAGGCACTCGCAGAGGAGCTAAACGCCATAAAGAAGAAGTGTCCTGAAGCTGGAGAGGATTTGAGGAAGACACTTTCAGAAGAGTCTCCGTTTAGGATTCTGTCGGACCAACTTCTGCAGTATGTATGTGCTCACCGGGCGGAGTCTATTGATATTAGACGCAAGGCATTCAAATGCAAAAGTGAGGCGTTGGCTGGAACTGTACAAGCCATACCTCCTTCGTCAACCCATCTTTTCGATCAGAAGTTACTAGGAATCTTCGTGAAGGATAACGGAAGTTCGGCGCAAATATTTAACTCAAGCAAATTCTCGGAAAGGAAATTAACAAGGAATACATTTCGCAAGCCGACAATTCCTACTCAAGCCTCCAAAGGCAGACAGCCAGCCTGGCGCACTCGTCCCTCAGCGCCAACACACGCGTCATCATCTCGGACATCAAATTATCGCCCGCCAGGAAACTTCAAATCCTCGGGTAAACAGCACAACCAATCTGGGAAAGACAGGAAGTCACAAAGAAGTCGTAAATATTGACAGTTTTCAAGGGGGGCAGTTGCAAAATTTCCTGTCCCGGTGGCAGGAACTTGCGGCTCCAAAACATATCTTAAAGATTATCTCAGGTTACGCAATACCTTTTGTAACAAAGCCGCCTTCCGTTCCCCTCTGCGAGAATCTAGTGAGGTTTTCAACGAAAACGTCTCAAGTCATGTCCAAAGAGTTAAACGCACTTATCAAATCAGGGATAGTAGAGAGTTGCGAAGTCACGAATGGTTTCCTCTCACGTATGTTTCTGATACCGAAAGCAGACGGAAAAGTTCGACAAATCTTCGATCTACGGCGCCTAAACCAGTTTCTAAAACCTCCAAAGTTCCGTTTGATAAATCAAAGCCAGATCCCCAATTTTATACAGGAAGGAGACTTCTTCGGAAAACTGGATATCAGTCAGGCCTACTTTCACATTTCGATAAAGAAGAGCCATCGAAGATATCTCGCTTTTGCCTACGAAAACAAGGTTTATCAGATGACATCTCTACCCTTTGGCCTCTCCAGTGCACCGGCAGTTTTTTCCAGCGTCAGCAAGTGGGTAGCAAATTTCCTGAGAGAGAAGGGTCTTCGGGTTCTAGTCTACTTGGACGACTTTTTGTTTGCGCACCAGGACCCAAACGTGCTAGAGAACCATATGTGTTACGCGGTAGACGTATTGCAAAGCCTGGGCTGGTGCATCAATTTGGAAAAATCCGTGTTGAAGGCAACAAAAGAAATAGAATTTTTGGGTATTATTTGGGACGTGGCTACGAATCAGAAGAGACTCCCGAAACCAAAAATAGATCAGGTGTCAAAAGACATAAACAGTATTTTGAACACAGGCCAGTGGTCATGGCAATTGGGTACAGCGCTAATAGGGAGGCTGGGTTTCGCCTCGCTCGTGACCCCCCTAGGGCGGTTACACACCAGACACATGCAGAGAGCAGGCAGAAAACTTTCACAAGACCATCCCAGAATGAAAGTCGCTGTAACTTCACAGGCTCTTCAAGACTGCCGCTGGTGGATTCAGAATGTCAGAAGACCAGGGAAGATTTATGCACCAGAGCCGACGATATTTGTCACCACAGACGCTTCCGACGAAGGTTGGGGCATTCAGCTGGGCGACCACCTCCTATCGGGTTCATGGACGAAAGATCAATTGGAATGGCACATCAACAGAAAGGAGCTATTCACTGTCCTGATAGCTTTACAGAACTTCCGAGATGTAATTTTGAACCAATCAATTATGATACAGTCAGACAACAGGACGGTGGTGTCATACCACCTAATCAGGGAGGAACAAGTTCGGTGGTACTCCTGGAAATTACGCGAGAAGTCCTAGCGTTAGCCCACAATCTAAGTGTGACTCTCCACTCATTTTACCTACCGGGTCGGTACAACTCAATCGCCGACTGCCTGTCCAGGGGAAAAGCTCTACCCGATTGGCATCTCAAAGACGAGATCACACACGTGATTTTCGGGAAGTGGGGAGTCCTTCAGATAGACCTGTTTGCCACGAACTATTCAAAGGTCGTGCCGGGATATGTCTCAATAGATGCGAGGGACCCCCAAGCCCTCTTCATCAACGCGTTCAGCAGAGTTTGGAATTTCAAGCTGGCCTGGATTTTTCCTCCTCCACCACTAATACCCCGGGTCCTTCAACATCTAAACAATTCATGCGGGACGTTTCTGATCGTGGTACCTCGTTGGGAAGCAGTGTTTTGGAGGAGCGATCTCAAACACAGAGGACTATGTGCGCCATTCCCAATACCCAACCTGAGGAAGAACTTGATCGATCTATCCACGAACCTACCGCCACCGAAGGTGGAAACCCTCTTTTTGGAGGTCTGGAGGGTACGGGGTGGAATGAGTTAGTGACAGGGCTAGAGCGGCAAGACATTGACTTGATACAGTCAGCATGGCGTGATTCGACATGGCGTACCTACGAGTCCGTGTGGAAGCAATGGGTTGCATGGTGTAAACAAAAGTGTGTAAAACCTAGTAGCCCTCGACCTCTTGATGTGGCCGCCTATCTGGGCTTCCTCTCGCGCGTAAGAAGATTAGCTCCTTCCACAATCTTAGTCCACAAATCGGTAATTCTTACTTTGGCAGACCCCACTCGAGAAAAACAGCTAGGCAACCATCCAATAGTGACTGCCATGCTCAAGGCTATTAAGATTAAAAAATGTTTGTCAGTTATTCCAAAAGCGCAAATTTGGAATGTCCAAGATCTGTTGCAGTGGCTAAAATCAAACCTGCCTGCGAAGGAGAGCATTTTCCAAGTTTCTCGACATGTAGCTCTACTTCTGCTGATAGCGTCGGGTCGGCGTATTCATGACCTCACGCTTCTTATGATAGATGACCAGCATTGTGAGAAATCTGATTCTACAATAACCTTTTGGCCTAGATTTGGCTCAAAAACGGACAATGACAGGGTCCGCCAATCTGGATGGTACTTATCATGCTCAGGCGACCCGGCCTTGAGTTTGGTCAAATGGGTAGAGTGTCTGATTGAAGTATCAAGAAACAGGAGAAAAGCGCGAGGTGACTTACATAATCTATTTATTACAACGCGAGGTACAGTAAAAGCAGCTTCAAGAGCTGTTATAGCAGGCTGGCTGAAGATACCATTTAAGGAAATAGGTATAAGTTGCAGCCCAGGCTCGATACGATTGGCTGTCGCTTCCAACGACTTTCGGTACAATGTGCCGCTAGATAATATCCTTAAACGAGGAAATTGGAGAGGGGCATCTAACTTTTTCAAACATTATTGTAAACCAGTGGAGCAGCCACGGGGTTCAAATGTTAATGTCCTTAATGATTCTTTTAATGTAGCCTGATTTGATGAGTCTGATTTTAATGCCATACAACTGTTGTTATTCCAATAAGAATAATGTTTGTGCCTTTTAGAGTAATGGTTAAGTTCAATAAAACAATTTGTTTTTTACTATTAAAACAAAGTGTTTAATTTATGAAAATGGTATTCTTATCATTATCACAGTACGCTTAAGGGCGCCAGCAGAGTTTTAAACACTTCTCCGAAAGGTCAAGCCGAAGGCACAGAGCTGAAATAGCAACGTTTTCCACCCCAGAGGGAAGAAAACGATTATTTCAGGTCTTGCCGAGGCTTGACCTGAGCAAGCTCTTGCCGGCTTTCGAAGATAGGTACTGGCGAGAGCGCGACCGAGCTACGCTCGCGCGCACCTGCCGCCGCTTCACCCCCGCGCGGCCGCCACAAGGTCAACGGCCGCAGCTCACACGGAGACGAAAGGTAGTAAGTATCAGTTATGTGCGTACTCTAGGTAAGGTAGGTAATCTCCGAAAGGTCAAGCCTCGGCAAGACCTGAAATAATCGTTTTCTTCCCTCTGGGGTGGAAAACGTTGCTATTTCAATCACAGTTACGTTCTTATTACAAAAACTAGCTCCATGGTTTAAGCCATGTCAAAATATAAATCTTGATTTGTAGTAAGACGGTGTAGGTTTTGATTTATTTGCGAGTGTCAAAATATGTCGCATATATCGCCGTATTTTTTTATTGCATTCACTTACAACAATGATTTATTTTAGAGCTCCACGTGACCGTAGATTTACGTATTTGATATTAATTTTAACTTGATACCTCCACGCGTTCCTGAGAAAAAGGGTCTTGACAGACTGACAGACAGACAGACGGACAACGAAGTGATTTCAATTTATACAATTCTTTTTAATTTTAAACATGGAACAAACCGCGTCACCACCGCGGGCCGTCTCGCTTAATAGGTATTTTTTTAAATTCACACTGGCTGTATACGAGTATACCACTCTCAAGACCGCAGCATTTGTCTTTAATTTAATCGATATTTATTTATAATTATGTAAAGTTTTCGTAGCCGTCTACCGAAACAAAGTTAGTTCTATTTTTTAAATTATTTCCTGCCCTAGAGAGAGAAGCATTTATTATGAGTCTTTCCCGCCCAAGGGTGGTGAGCAACGTCTTCCACCGGCTATTGGGATCAAACAAACAATACTTTCCGAGTATGAGAAATGAAAAAAATATTTAAGGTAACTAAAAGCAGTTCTCCCAATTGTACCAAAAGTAGTTACAACTCAATTCATAAATTATACTAACTTCAACTGAACTCACACTGAAGCTAAACCTACTGAAGCTAAAACTAAGTCAACATATTATGTCAAATCGAGTTGCGGGAATATTAATGCGCGGATTTTGCTCTTTAACTTTAAGCAAAGGCAAAGATATAGAAGTTATAAAACTTTTTGGATTCAGATCCAGTATATGGATTTAATGGTGCATTCCGGTATTTTATATTGTTTTTTAACCCCCGACGCAAAAACGACGGGGTGTTATAAGTTTGACGCGTCTGTCTGGCTGTGTGTGTGTGTGTGTGTCTGTGTGTGGCATCGTAGCTCCCGAACGCATGAACCGATTTTGTTTTTTTTTGTTTGAAAGGTGAATTAGTCGGGAGTGCTCTTAGCTATGTTTGATGGAAATTGGTCCAAGATGGCCGCCGCCACAAAATGACGGCTTACATATTTCTTCACAGCTCCCTCACTAAAAGTATCTATCAAATAAAAGGACTTGAGTAGTACACTAATATACACTACGAAAAATTTCAAATCCTAAATATGGGTATCCAATGAAAGGGCTTGACTAGTAGAATAATGTACACTATATTGAAAGGGATTGAGGAATATTAACTATGTTTAAAAAACAGGAAATAAAAGTTACATTAAAAAATTTAAAAACACCCGACACAAACAAAAACCTCTAAAAAGTAAACAAATAATCTGATAAATGATTTATTTCCTGTAAGTAGGTTGTACAAACCCTTTTACATGTCATCATATTAAAAAAAATAAACTAGATGAGGTCGGTGTTTCGTATCTGACTACTCTGAGAAGAAAGGCCAAAACAAACTCAGACTTCACAGTCTCTTTTAAAGTCCAGACATAATCTTGGTCCGATCATGAGAAGACCATGTAGATTGGTGCCTGAAATGATATTTTGATCCAAGCGTCGTCACGGCGGGAGATGGCTAATGAAGAGACGGAAGTTACAGCAGCTATCCTTTCTACAATAGTATATATTCATTATTACTAGGTATATGCCTCGTTTGTTTGGCGTTTTCATTAGCCGTCCCCCGCCGTGACGACGCTTGGATAAAAAAAAAATACATATTATTTGTTTACTTTTTAGTGTTTTTTGTTTGTGTCGGGGTTTTATTTACTTTTTAATCTAACCTTTTTAAGTTTATGAAGGACGGTTCACGCAACAAGCTTTTAGAAAATATTAAAATTCATTATTTATGTAAGTATTATTGCAAGCACAAGTTTTAAAGGGTTTTTACTAACAGAACGGATCGATTGTAAGCCGTGCGGAGAGTCACAAAGAAATGGTTAAATCTGGTAACTAATCAACTTGCGGTTATATTATCATCGTTCATCATTTCGCCGAAAGACGTCCACTGCTAGACATAGGCCTCCCCCAAAAGGGGGCGGGTTTGCCATAATCGCCACGCTTGGCAGGCGTGTTGGCGACCGCAGTATGGTTTTAAAAATGCATTGAGAACGCTGCTGCACATTGTCTAGTACCTAAGTCCTAAGGGACTTTTACGACACCCCCGGGAAGAAATGGGATGATGCTCTTCTTTACGTCCGGCACGACACGGAACGGTAATATTATGGATTCAAACAATTTAGGAAGTGATGACAGAATGGCTATAAGCCGATAGTTTTCTACATGAGAAGTTTCCTTAGTTTCAGGTATAGGTTGAACTCGCGAAACCTTCCAAGATATACATACTTCCTTACGATCTTTAGTATCAAGTAGGTACTGCAGTTTTGCGACATTTCTCTTTCGCCAACACTTAAAAAAATCAGACTACCTAACTAAGATCAATTTTCTCTTAGTTGGCATTAAAATGTTTGGAATCATTATTTATCTATTTACTATTATAAACAAGATAGTATATTTGCCAGAATAAGTTCATTTTATTTATATCGATAATGTGACGATATGTACAGAATAATCACCGGTCTTTGTTACATCATACATGCTTAGTTTGATTTTACTTCTTCACTTTTGTAAATCAAATAATAATTTTAAGTTCATGGTAACAGGCAACTTGTTAGTGTTTGATAAATTGCTCATTGTTTACATTTTCTAAATAATTTATCTTAAAACCGAGGTTGTAAAAATAAGTAAAGTAAAATAAATAACTTTTCCACTCTACTTATTGTTTTAATAAAATAGTTAGTAATACATAAACAATTTATTGACATTTTAAAGTGGCCACTTATGGCCACGCGTGTACTCGTCTAAAAAAAGATGCACGTGTACTGCAGTGATAGTAGGATCTACCAGTTGATTCTATAGATAGACTAACTAAGGGTAGGCACAGTCCAGGAAAATCGCAGTTTTCACTGTAAAACAATAATCAAATGAAATAAATAAGCTCCAATTGCATATTCGGCGAAAGCAACAAAGCTATCCGCTTTGTTGCTTTCGCCGAATATGCAATTGGAGCAAGCATTTGTATTGTGACGTCATTTCAACGTACCTATAGAGCCACGTGTCACTTAAATTCTATGAAATTGCATAATACCCTTAAAAGCTTTTGATATGAACATAATATATATGCCGCAGCCATCTGGTTCAATAGCCAGCTAATTGGACACCTAGACTTCAATTAAATAACTGAAGGATAACTAGCCAAGTCATTGAGCGCAACTTTTAACCAGGTGGCTGAATGTCATCATTTAGTTAAATTGGATATTGATGAAGAGTTTTTGTTTTGGTAACTGAATTTACCAATAATAGAGGAGACCTGGCAGCTCGGCGGCCGCTGCCGCGGTACGCTCGTTAATGATCACTTTTCTAACCTAACCTAACCCAAATGATTCAATAACAGTAGGTAGATGGTATCATACCAAACACAAACAATTTGTTTTTAACTAAATTTGAATCAGTTGGCTGAGTCTTGGTCAGTCATCTTCAAAGCTCGACTTTCAATACGCCAAGTTTTTAAAGTTTAATTAACTATTGGCCTAGACATCCAATAATTGAATGCCGGTGTTTTATCAATGGCCGAGCCGTCCACTTAGTTGGCTAATTTAACCAGATGGCTGCGACATATACATATTAATATTTTTCAAATGATACCTAAAACGATACATTAAGTAATTTTCTTTTTTCATATTGTGGATCTGACAACTCACATACTTAAATAAAAAAAAATGTAAAAGATCGCAAAAATCGTCTAAGAAATTGGATACACAAGATAAATTGATACAGTTTGCATTACAAGCTTTGACGGCTCGCCATACCTTCATTTTATGTCGTTCGTGACAAACGTACGAATGCAGGGTCTAATAATTATTATCATCAGTTGTCCAATTTTATGTTTGCGTTCTACCACGGTGATCCCTTTGCGCACCAACAGCGGTCGAATAAAAAGATTAGCTGAACTGTCAAGTCTCCCAGTACATTCAACACAAGTTTTTAAGTTTATTTTTTGTACTTTATATCGAGCGAATCGAATTAAGTACGACTCGCATCTGGCGAGCGTGTATAACGATGTTATTCTAATGAATAGCGAAGGACAGATGTCTATTCTCTGTAGTACTCATATAATTATATCATGCTACACGTGCTGATGGAAATATGGGTATCACTTTAATAGCAGATTTTTTATTACATTTATTATCTAGTAGCTGCGCCCCGCGTTTTCACCCGCTAAAATCACGATCCGTCGGAATATCGGGATAAAAAGTATATATGTTAATCCAGGGTGTCAGCTACCTCCATACAAAATTTTATTAAAATTGGTTCAGCCATTTGAGCGTGAAGAAGTAACAAACACACATACTCACAAACTTTCGCCTTTATAATATTAGTGTGATTAAAAGTTTGAATACCAAATTATTTTAAAGATAGTTGTAATAATATGTGGGTGTACTATTATGTACATCTCTGCCTAACCCTGTGGGGATTACAGGCGTGGTATTATGTTGTAATATGAATGTAACAAAACAATAACGATAAATGATACTTAAATTATTTATTTCTGTCAGTAAGTTTTTACAAACACTTTTACACGTCAATCATATTTTAAATACTAGAGGAGATCGGCGTTTCCTATCTGACTACTCTGAGATGAAAGGATGAAAGAAACAGACTCAGAGGTCACAGTCTCCTGCCAGGGTTGCGAGTTTGTCCGAAAGGGATATCGTGGCCCTGGCACACAGGCAAATGAAGGAATCCGGGGGGGTTTTAGTCAGTAAAAGTCTGACACGCCCTCCCGCTCCGCCCAGAGCGGGAGAAGTTATTTAATAATTAACCAATCAAAAAAAAAAGAGAGGTCACAGTCTCTTTTAAAGTCCAGACATAATCTTTGTCAGATCATGTGAAGAAATGAAATAATCTTTTGATAAAAAAACCACAAAGATTGAGGGGAGCCTGTCCATTCAGTGCACGCATTTGTCAGTAGTCGTACAGCTCAACTCAGAACTTAAAAAGCTCAACGATTAAACGAAGAATACCAAAGAAATGACATTTGGGTGGGCCGCATAAATTACTCAAACTGCCAGAACATGATATAAAATAACTGAGGAAAAAAAATAATAAACAATGTCCCACATAGTCTCCACATTTACAAAAATTAAAACAATATATTCCTTTACAAAGTAAATATTCATGTCATTTATTAGAAACAGCTATCGATGGGTCATTTTAGACAGGTTTAATGTGCATCACCAATTTGTGCGATCGCCAAGTATTCTAGTAAATAAATTACAATTGACTATGCAACCACCCCCGACCTGACTTTGTAAAGTCAAAGTCAAATTATCCATTTCAAATAGGCACTTAGAACGCACTTTTGAACATCAAAAATTACAAAAAAAAATAATTGATTCTAGTCGCCCCTTCCAAAAGGTAGTTTCAAATAGAGTAGAATGGGCAAGAAACTCCACCGTTACTCTTTTAAAGCGTTTTACAATATTTTGTTGAGGTATATTAAAATACCTGTACAATACGCACGTCTTGCCGAATCCAATCCACATCGAAGGGTCGCTTCTCGAAGTTGTGAAGAAGTATGCCTACCTAGGACAAGTCATCCAGCTTGGTAGACACAACTTTGAGAAAGAAGCCGACAGAAGGATCCAGTTGGGTTGGGCGGCATTTGGAAAACTGCGTCAAGTCTTCTCGTCGCCTATCCCGCAATGTTTGAAGACTAAGGTCTTTAACTAGTGCGTCCTGCCCGTCATGCCATACGGTGCCGAAAAGTGGACACTGACAGTCGGGCTGGTCCACAAATTCAAGGTCGCCCAGCGCGCTATAGAGCGGGCTATGCTGGGAGTCTCTTTGAAGGATAAAATCAGGAATGAAATTATCCGGGAAAGAACCGGAGTTACCGACATAGCTTGCAGAGTAAGCAAACTGAAGTGGCAGTGGGCTGGCCATGTTTGTCGAAGGACCGATGGCCGATGGAGCAGACGAATCCTGGAGTGGAGACCGCGTATCGGCAAGCGTAGTGTGGGACGCCCCCCAGCTAGATGGACCGACGACCTTAAGAAGATGGCTGGGTCAGACTGGATGCGGAAGGCGGAGGACAGGGTGTTGTGGCGCAGACTGGGAGAGGCCTATGTCCAGCAGTGGACTGCGATAGGCTGAGTTGATTAATATTACATACATATGAAGACGACGCACCTAGAAAACAAATACTATACCACATAGGTAAAAAGAATTACAAAATTAAGTAATGACAGAATAATAACAATAACTGAATTAAAAAACTAACATGAATAACCTGTTGAAAATAATTGTGGAGGCGCCTCCACAATTATTTTCAACGGCTTATTCATTCACATTTATTTCATATTTTGCAATCGCAACTGCACACAATCGAAACATCCAGGCACACTATAAGCAGGTTACCTGCAGAAGGCTGGTTCCATACAACACGTAAAAACAGCCTATTGTCAGCCTATTATAAACACGTACGGCGATCTCAAACTAGGGACGCACTATAATTGTATTTGTATCAAGACTTTCGATCGATTCGAGTTTCGATCTGATCCCCAAAAATATCGAATAGTACTTAATGCCTCTAGGATTTACAGGGATTAAGTCCCAGTGCAAGCGCATTCGTGACCGAGACCAGATTTCGTTTGAAACTCAGACGCGACCGGTTTTCGTTGACGTGAGCTGTGGCTTTTTTTTTTGGGGGGGATATCATTAAATAACTTCTCCCGCTCTTGGCGAAGCGGGAGGGAGTGTCAGACTTTTACTGACTAAAACCCACCGTGTTCCTTCAAATGGCTGTGTGCCACGGCCACGATATCCCTTTCGGACAGACTCGTAACCCTGGCAGGAAAAGTCAACGTCACGTGGTGTTCCCAGGCGGTCACCCATCCAAGTACTGACCACGCCCGATGTTGCTTAACTTCGGTGATTGGACGAGAACCGGTGTTTTCAACGTAGTATGGACGTTGACACGTGAGCTGTAGCTAACGTCACGTTCTCACCAAACGTACATTCGGCTGCCGACTGTGAGCGTCAATTTCAAAATGTATGAAAAAATAACAGCAGCCGTCGCGTCGACTTACTGAGGCCGGCTGACGTTCAGCAGCTGACTTTGTTTTATGTTCATGTATTTTTGCTCGTTGCTTGGAATTTACCCTCTGTACCCTTCTATTTTTGCGATGCAGGTGATCGACCCTTCTGAACAGGCTTCCGAGTAATGGAATTTCCAACTGCTTTCTGCATTTCAGAAAGGGTGCCACTTGAAACAAAGTCTTGTTTACCGTTGAATTTAAATTATTTTTCATGGAATAAAATAAACCTGAGCACTGACTGTGTAAACAAAACACTATTCTCGTTGCAATTCCTTGCTGCGATTGTACTTCTTCTTACGAAGTGTATAAATAAGTCATTTGTTTGAAAAGGGTGATGGTTACGCCTTACTTTTCCCCTGGTGATGGTTATACAGAACACGACTTATTTTTAGATGTGGATTAATTACTCAGGCTAACAAATGTGATTTTTTAACCGATTTTAATTCACTGACGAATGCACCGGATCTTAACCACGCGCATCTTTTCGCTCTCTGGTGGTTTTTAGGGTTCCGTAACTAAAATGGAAAAAACGGAACCGTTATAGGATCACTCGTGTGTCTGTCTGTCGGTCTGTCCATCTGTCACAGAAAATTTGCTTCGATCTACTCGACCGATTAAGTTGAAACTTGGTACACATATAAAATTCTGTGTTTGCATCACAGAATTTGTGTAACGTGTAAATTTTTAATAAGAAGGTCACTTTTGCGGGGTACATTTGAAAATTAAAAAATATATATTCGTAAACGAAAGGTACCGTGTAACATAACAAATGAAAGGTTTTGTTGTAAGATTTTTTTTTTTCTTACATATTTAAGAAAATAGATGAAAATTTACCACAGCCCTTATCTCCAAAATTACTGAGCCTAAAGCTTGGAAAAATCAGAAAATAGTTCTTTACTTATAGATTACAGGAAGACGACCTACTGACCGAATTACATAATAACATGGTATATTATTCAATATTGTGAGTACACAAACTAACATTTGCAGTTGGAATGTATGAGAAGGAACATGTCTTTCAACTACAATGTTAAGTTTGTTCTTGGGATAAATTCATCCCAACTACGGAACCCTTCATTTTGAATGGTCCGACACGCACTCGGCCGGTTTTTTTCTCAGTTAACAGCAGAGTAGGTATAGAAGCGACGATGCCCTTGCAGAGCTATATGAAGAAGATGATGGAGCCGAGCACATTTCATGCATTCTATTCGGCAGCCGTATTGAGACGGTTGAAGTCAAGTGCTATGTTACAATATAATACCTCCGCACATACTTCAACTGAATGAAACGTAATTTAAATCTTGTTTAAAACGCACACTATGCTGCCAAGCTTATTATAAGTTGGGGGATTACATCGTTGATAAAAATGCTTGGCTCAACGCTGGTCCTGCTCCACAAGGGCGCAAAAACTAATTGATTAGCAATTGAAAATACTGTTGGAGCTGCTGAAGATTTAAAAAAGTATCTTTGCATTGTATAAATTCAATATCTTAGTATTATATAATAACAGAGCACGAGTACTATGTACTTACTATAGAGCTATAATTTACTGGGTACGTCTTTCATTGATTTGAATGTGCCGTGGCGGCTGAGAGTATGTCATGCTCACTGTAATGTCTCGCTGATGGTGGCGCGTGTGTTGGATCATTTAGCTCTCTTCAAAATGGTTGGGAGTTAATCAATGCCGTCAGTAGGGTCTGGTCATCTCCCAGTTGCCATGAGTGCCATGGCTTACTTTTATTTAATTAAATATTGCATCGTTTTTTTATCTTTTTATTACGGACGCTTTTGACGTTTTGGATCGTTCTCACATGTAATTTCAACATGAATGATGTAACCAAAATTTTGTAAGAATATGTTAATTTAAAAAAGTGTCCGTGGATTTTCTTGCCCGTTCTTCTCCATAGGAACCTACAAGCTTTGGAATGGGCAACTAGCTTCATCTTTCTGACTGACCGATCCCCTTACAATTCAAAAGTGCCTGTAATTGATTTATTTGAAATTAATGCTTTAAGTTCACGCAAACAGTTCCTCTACAAATAAGCCAAAGTTCTGCTACAAGCTTACTGTACTACCTAGCTACGTTGTGGCTGCCAATTAATGGAAGGACTTTTCAATTCATCTGTACTCTCTGTGTTTATCTTGGGCATTACTGACATCAGTGAAGGAAAAACATCGTAAGGAAACCTGCACTGAAACCGCCAACCCGGCTTGAGCAAGCGTGGTGATTACCTAATGCGCATGCCTTCTCTATATGAGAATAGGTCTCTGTTCTACAATGAAAAAACAATAGGTTGGTATTCATCATGATCATCATCATTTCAGCCGAAAGACGTCCACTGCTGCACATAATAAAAGACACACACCCTCCCCTAAAAAGGGGGGGGGTTGCCATAATCGCCACGCTTGGCAGGCGTGTTGGCGATCACATATGGATTTAAAAATGCATAGAGAACGCTGCTGCCCATTCTCTAGTAAGTCCCTTAGTCGCCTTTTACGACACCCACGGGAAGAAATGAGATGGTGCTGTTCTTTACGTCCAGCACCATACGGAACGGAGGCTGGTATTATTATGAACCTATTTCTTCCCGTGGGTGTCGTCATCAAAATAATAATTATGATTCGCGACCGATAATTCTGTAAATACATATTGTTCCGTGTGGTGCCGGACGTAAAGAATAGGTAGCATCATCCCATTTCTTTCCGTGGATGTTGTAAAAGGCGACTAAGGGACTGACTAGAGAATGGGCAGCAGCGTCCTCTATGCATTTTAACACCATACTGCGATCGCCAACCCGCCTGCCAAGCGTGGCGATCATGGCAACCCCACCCCCCTCCTTTTGAGGCCTATGTCCAGCAGTGGACGTGTTTCGGCTGAAATGATGATGATGATTATTATTATGAATAAATGTTGTATATAGATAGTGCCATCCACGAAGACGCGCCCCACTCTTTTGCCTAATCGCTTACAGAGCAAGTGTGCATACTTTCGCTAGTGCTGTAGTGCTTTCGATACGTACGAATTGCCTATGAGTGCGCACGCACACTGCGATGAATAAATAAGCTCGGATTAAACTCCCTACACCTTTGAGTATTTAGGAGATGCCACTTTCTGCTGGGGGCGAGGAAAACACATACGAAAATTTGACAATTGCACACAGATACATGCTTCCTATTGCTATAAACGCACGCGAAATAATTATAACCACACAATTACAAAAACACACACACAGATAGACTTTGTGGGTATTTATGCAATTGTCCTATGACAACAAACACAAAAGGTACTAGTGATGTGATACAAACAATGAGCGATATTTCATTCATAATGCATGAATGAATGAACAAAATTTTAATTCGTTTTACGATACCTTAATCCGCAAACCAGATAACTCGTATGAGCAAATTTAGTGTCAGCAGACACTTAAAACTTTATAATATTGTGTTTAGACTACTTATGAAAAAATCTAAAATACCGTTGGTGGATAATATCTGATATATGTGTGTTGAAATATGGATTTGTTCTGAAATAAATATTTATTATTTATTTATATCTGCTGTTAAAATGTTAAACAAAAAACATCTTAAAAAAAAATCAAAATCAACATCTTAATTGTGTTTGACGAAATGTGGAGTAGGCTGGTTTGCGAAATATCGTCGTTTATTTTCTAGTGCACTTGCCTAATTTCTCCTTGCTAAATTACGAAACAAAAAAAAAAGATCTGTTTGCTATCTGAGTTATGAAACGATGCGCGTATGGCTCCATTGCCATAATATGTCTGAATGATGACGACTAGAGGAAATCATTGATTTTTGAAATGTACCAGTTTACAAACAATAATTAATAACAATAAAATATATTGAACTTTTAAAAGTTGTTTATTTATTAATAATTACTTAAATGAAATAGAAATGAAAAAAAAATAGTTATTCAGAGCAATCAACACAGTATTCCTCAGTGATCCATACAAATTACTTGTTTTCACAGGGTACAACAGAACATTATTATTCAAGGTTTTTTTTAAATCGCACCACATTTTTTTTTCTGTAACCCACTGGGTTGTGATTGAGCATTGGACGAAGTTTCGCCAAGTACTTCAACAATTTCCCTATTTAGGCATCGCTTCAAAGTTCATTAGACAGTTTTTTCGATACTTCTTTTATATACCTACGATCGTCGTGCTCGTGACATGGGTTTCTTGTTGTTATTCATTCGTGTCAGGATTTTACAGACCATATTATTAGTAATAAATAGAGAGAAACAATCAATGGGTTCTGTGATATTCCTTGTGGTGCTCGTTAATCCTTGGCGTCTAATCACTAATCACGGTATCCGTAGTTTTGGCCAAAGTTATGGGCGTTTCCTACTCCGTATCACTTACGGACATAAGATTAGTTTAGAGCTCGATTTAAATATGAATGACAACATGATTTGATAGTGTTCCCTAATCCCGATGTGTAACTTACCCGTTAGAAAAATTGAATTCGTGCACTTGTTTTGACGGATCAACTACTTTCCGACGGGCCCCTACATAGAGAGTAGACCCCCTTGAAAGACGTGCACTACGTTTCACTCCTGTGCCCGGGTTCTTGTAGACTCAACCGCTCATTGCGTTATTTACGTTGTTGAGCAGACCAATTTTTCCAACATATGAAGCAATGGCTTAGCAATATCCTTCAAAATCATTTAGATTGTGATTATTGTGTGTTGCGCATTTAGGGTGCTGACTTGTCCAAATACACAAAAAAATAATAGTTACTGAACATACTGACTGAAAAAATCATTTGTTTTATCAATCATTCAATCACGTTGTCCCAGCACTATGCAAATGTTTACTCTGTACTGCGTTTGTGCTACCAACGTACACACGGCTACACATCAAGCTATACGTTTCCAGTTTACGCTGACTTCTCATTGTAAGGAAATCCTATACAATGCGAGATCAGCTTATACTGGAAATGTATAGCTTGATCTGTAGCCGTGCGTACCACTGTATTTTCCTATCGTAAATATCATAATGATTATTTCGACATTGCGCTTAAATAAAACCATGTTGATTATAATATATACCCACATGTGGTAGGAAACACTATGGTTTCGTAAATTAGAAGTGGCAGATCACTTTTTGTAACAGAAAACTGCACAATTTACCATGTTTCGGGAGGACTTACTTGCGACACAATACGATTCACAATGTCGGCTGTCAGCGAATGAACTAGTTTTGTATAACATGCATGGCCATATGGCCAATTGACTTTGGCAGAGGGGAACGCTCAGCTATGGCGTCTCCGAGTATAAATACTCAAAGCCCTACACCCCGCGGCCCCCTCGACCAAAAAATAGTGAGGCGCGTCTTCGTGGAAGGCACTATCTGTAACATCGTACACCATCCCAATAAGTATATTATAGTCAGTAGGTACGGCAATAACGAAGACGTGTCTAAACATGAAAGCAATACTAACTACAATATTATTAATTGCTCAAGTCCAATCAATCATCGAGCGTAGGGCAGCCCAGCTGATAGGATGATCTGTTATGTATTACACAAGTAATTAGCCGTATGTTACAAAATGACAAACAAAACACGAACCGCCACCGCCTATTATTCCAATAAACTTAATAATTATCCTAATATGTACTGACGCTTTGATGCGGTAAGAATTTAATTGGGAAAATTATTAACGAAGCCAACAGATATTAGAAAAAAATATTAAATTGTATCTGACGGCGCACGATGATTTAGTCGATTTAATTTAACACTTTTTAAAAGTTGTAATCGATTATTTTTAGTCTGTGGTCTAGAATTTATTTCTTTGGTGGTATTTTTATTTAGAGCGGGTAACTCCGAATGGGGTTGTGAGTGTCATGGCGGCTGACGGATCACTTTTGATGCGATCGTTACGCGGTGCACACGCATAGATCCATTGGCTCTAAATGCAAGCTTAAAAATATTGTGAATTGACTTAATCATTGTAATCCTTATTCTTTATGATTAAGTTTTGTTGCGACATTTGTGAGTAAACTAAGTCCGTTATTTTGCGAGTATTATGTTTTCAAACACCTGCATGAACACGGCCATGATGGAGGACCAACACCCGTCATATCTATAAAATCACCATCTAAAATGTCATTATTTTTATTGCAATATCAACTGGATATTGAAGGTTATTACCGTGCAGTTACTTGGTAAGAGGCAGAATACGGTTGGTGTATAAATAATAGAAACTAGAGTTTGGCCAGCGCCGTGGCACAAGGTGATGACGGCAAATTTAAAAAATCTTCAGCTGGCAACACGAAATATTATAGTCTGGAATGTTATCATATCATTCCATTCAACATAAAAGTATCAAATCTTTTTTTTTTCAGACTATATTTTGTTGTCAGCTAAAGATTATTTAAATTTGCCTCCATTGCCTTGTGCCGCGACTCGCTTGCAAAACTACCTACACCATCAACCTACGCCTTTCTCAGGTAAGGTTAGTAAATAAATATAATATAAATCTTCTTGTTATTAATGGGTTCATAGTAGGTATTAAGTATGAACACAACACTTCAGAGTAGTGTTGAGTTTTATTAAACATCATACCTACTTATTGATTGAGCGCCTGTTTCTTTTTCATCATTTAACTTAGAAGTATGATACCATTCCTGCTTTTATTCTAGGTGGATCGTCTTCACATATAATTGTATAGGTAATTAGTGTTCCTATCTATAAAAATACTAAAAAGCATTTTAAAATAGTAACGGTGGAGTTTCTTGCCTATTCTTCTCCATATGAAACTCCTTTTGGAAATGGCGACCAGAAACACTTCTATTATTTTGTCAATTTTGTTGTTCAAATGTGCGTTTTAAGTACCTGTTTGAAATAAATAATTTTACTTTGACTTTGACCTGCATTTCAGTTTCGCAGTAATATCAGATGCAAATTCAAACGTACACTTTGAAAAGATTTCATGAACTGACTGCGCATATTGTAGAACTAACTTCTGCCCGCGACTTCATACGCGTGGAAGTCGTAAGACACACAATGTTCTAAAATATTATTTAAGTACATTGTGTGTTTCATTTTTATAAAACTCCATCGGCCCCTGACCCACACCATCCTCGCATCACGTCACCGCGCCGGCCCGCGTCGTTACTTCTACTACTTTCTGCTCGGCTCCTAGCGATCGTAGCTTGATTTAAAATAGCATATAGGCTACTTAATACCTTTCTCAAGTATTGAGCTTTCAAATGCAAAAGTACTTTTTCAAATCGGTTTGTTAGTTCCAAAGATCTACTCGTTCGACCAAAAAAACAAACTATCCAGCTTTATTACATTACATTTATAGTTCAAGTAGAAACAAATTACAGATAGTGAACTGTGTACCTATGGCATACCTACAAAAAAATATACCCATAACCATAATAATTATATTGTTTATTAGTTTATATAATTCGGTTTTAGACGATATTTGCACCGTATGGTGTCGGACGTAAAGCACCATCCAAACCCCCACTCGCACCATTTCTTCCCATGGATGTCCCAATAGGCGACTTAGGGACTTACTAGAGAATGGGCAGCAGCGTTCTCTATGCATTTTAACACCATACTGCGATCGCCAACCCGCCTGCAAAGCGTGGCGATTATGGAACCCCCCCCCCCCTTTGGGGGAGGCGTATGTCCAGCAGTGGACGCCTTTTGGCTGCAATGATGATGATGAATTTTATTCTAGATGCATCGTCTTCACTTAATCATATAATTAATGTACTCAAACAAAATATTGTAAAACATTTTTAATAGAGTAAGGTGGAGTTTCTTGCCCATTCTTCTCCATACGAAACTACCTTTTGGAAGAGGCAACTAGAAACATTTATATTTTTTTTGTACATTTTTGACGTTCAAAAGTGCCTCATATGTGCATATTTGAAATAAATAATTTGCACAGACTGCCTCTTTGGTCTAGTGTTCACAAGCGTTACTGCTGAACATAAGGTCCTGGGTTCGATTCCTAGGTCGGGCAAATTTGGTATTTCTCGTGAACACTGAAAAACAGATAGATACAAAAACATATCATTAAATGTATACCACAATATGTGCTCACTATCAATGTTTGCGAAATAACATTGAAATTTCCTCGCTACGCCTCCAACGTGGCAAGCTTGACGGAAATTGAAAAATCCTACCATAATGAAAAGTTGGCGTTTATGTGAATAAACAAGAAACTCAATACACGGTATACAAGGAGTAACTGAATAACTGAAAACCTGAAAAGGGGTCATTACTCGTCATTGAACAGTCAGGAAAATTAATTCTTAAGCAGATTTACACCCTAAGTCAATTTATCGTGTTAAACACATTTCATACAAATGATAGTTGTGATTTGAATACATGGATAATTTAAGTTGGTAGCCAATTTACTCTGGCATTACTATAGGACCAACCCAAAATCGCAAAATGTTCGTGTTGCCAACTCACAACAGGCCAAAGCGCTTTTATTACAATTCTGAAAAGCACTCACAATGGTCACTTTATAACTAACTTTACAAGGAAAGTATCACAGCTAAGCAGGCTCAACAAGTTTATTACAAGTAATAGTCAACTTTGAATGTACTTGGCTCCGTAAAAAATCGATACAAAACGAACTAAACATAACTTTGTTTTGTGTTATTAGCTCGTTTATTTATTTTCATACCTTTTCTCAAAAATGCTTGAAAATTCGAACATTATATTGACAACCTTCTTCGAGATAAATCTAAATTGCTGTACTGGCCAAATATTAGTTGGGGAAAAAGTCTTTTCGCATTATAGTATGTATAAAC
This sequence comes from Tiliacea aurago, assembly GCA_948098905.1. Classification (NCBI taxonomy): domain Eukaryota; kingdom Metazoa; phylum Arthropoda; class Insecta; order Lepidoptera; family Noctuidae; genus Tiliacea; species Tiliacea aurago. The sequence continues at coordinate 12,583,843 of OX402576.1, read as the reverse complement.
TTGTAATAAAATCTCTTTGGCTATACTATTTGTACCTGGCTGGTTTTGGTATCATTGAAAGTTTAAATTAATAATTCCAAATTCAAATTAGGAAAAATGTGTGATTTTTATTTGTTTTTCGTACTGTCAAGATGAGTGAATCTAATGAAGAAATTCGATACATTTTAAAATTTTACTACAAAAAAGGTAAAAATGCAACACAAGCCGCGAAAAAAATTTGCGATGTTTATGGACCTAGTGCAGTGTCTGTGAGAGTAGCACAAATTTGGGTTAAGCGTTTTCAAGCCGGAAATTTTGATGTCAAAGATGCACGTCGCTCTGGTCGCCCTATTACGGATAAAATGGATGCCATTTTTGAAAAAGTGGAGCATGATGCCGCATATCAGTAGTTACGACGTAGCTGAAGAACTGGGAATTGACCACAAAACAGTTTTGGCACATTTGAAAAAAACCGGGGACACAAAAAAAGCTCGATATTTGGGTACCTCACGAGCTCACTGAAAGAAACCTAATGAACCGTGTACTCATTTGTGATTCTTTATTACGACGTAATGAAATCGAACCATTTTTGAAGAAGCTGATAACTGGTGATGAAACGTGGATCACGTACGACAAGACCGTGCGAAAAAGGTCGTGGTCAAAGGCCGGTCAGGCTTCACAGACTGTGGCGAAACCCGGGTTAACTCGCAACAAGGTGATGCTGTGTGTGTGGTGGGATTGGAAGGGCATTATTCATTATGAGCTGTTACCACCAGGCAGGACCATCGATTTTGAACTCTACTGCGAACAACTGATGAGATTAAAGCAAGAAGTTGAGAGAAAGCGGCCGGAATTAATCAACAGAAGGGGTGTGGTTTTCATCATGATAACGCTAGACCTCACACATCTTTAGCCACTCAGCAAAAATTAAGAGAGTTTGGTTGGGAGGTGTTAATGCATTCGCCGTATATTCCTGACCTTGCACCTTCAGATTTCCACCTGTTTCGGTCTCTTCAGAATTCTTTAGGCAGTGTCAGGTTAATATCTCGAGAGGATTGCCAAAACCACTTGTCGCGGTATTTTGATCTGAAGTTTCAAAATTTCTATAGCAATGGGATCACGTCCCTACCTACAAGATGGTAAAAAGTTATAGAACAAAATGGTACCTACATACTTTAGTTAAATGTAAATAAACTATAAATTAAAAAATGTTTTGAATTTTCTTAAAAAATGCGAAGAAACTTTCTCCCCAACCTATTACATGCAAACAGCGGCTACCAAAAGTTGTATGACAATCTATTGTGTCGTGGTTTAGCGGTCAAGTCAATTACATAGTAAACTCATATCTAAGGTGTAATTTAAAAATGGAACGGTCTTTTACTCAGAAACATGGCAACCAAGGAGGTAACTTATCAAAAGTTTTATTTAAATTTGCTAACTGGCTTGCAAATAGAAAGCTGTTTATTGAAAAAAAAAACAAATGAACCCATTGAAAAATTATCGTCGTTCGTCACTGAATCTAGAATTTATAAATAATTTACTTTGTTTGAATTTCCGCGCATTATTTGAGAAAAGCTCTATACAAGCCTTGGCCGCAACCAGGGATTGATGGACTCACGTAAGAGTGCCCCGGCTTCGCCTCGGCCCAGATTTTCACGTTCGTCTATCAATGCCCCTTTTGCAGGCCGCTGCAGTAATGTAATATTTGTGCTGTTGACCGCTGAGGAGTTTCCTCTTCTGGAACCTACCCTGGATACAGGAGTCTGATCATGGTGAACTTTAGAACCAGCTATCATAATTAAATGCGTATTTATATATTTTTTTGTTTATACTGTTGACGTTTGAGGCGTTCCTTCGTCTGGAACCAATCCTGGGTGCAGCTGCCAGGTTATGGTGGACTTTATAACGGACTATCATAATTAACTGCGTAGGTACATAAATTATCGTGTCTGTACTGTTGACCGCTGAGGAGTTCCCTCGTCTGAAGCCAATCCTGGGTACAGCAGCCAGGTCGTGATGGACTTTAGAACGGACTTTAATAATTAAATGCGTATATAACATTTCGTGTCTGTATTGTCGACCGTTGCGGAGTTATCTCGTCTAGAGCCAATCCTGAATGTAGAGCCAGGCCATGCGTATCATAATTTTTTTTGTCTTTGGAACTGATCCAACATGTAAAATGTCAATTCTGCAGGAAAAGCGGAGTTAGGCCGAATCTTACAAGCTATTAAAAACAATTCAGCTTGCAAGATTCGGCCTAAAGAAACAAACAAACATACAAACATTGCAAGTTAAATAAAAGTTTGTAAAAATACACATAAAATATGGACGTAATTTACCTAGCTGCTACGGACAGTACTCAGAAAAAAATTTAGTTAGAAATAATCTTCATACGAATTAAATAAAACGATCATTCACTAACTGTTTTTACCAAAAAACAATGATTAAGATTTTTTGATCAATGAATATTCTATTCAAATGATTCTAACATGATTCAATTATAATATAATGAATCTCATCTTCGCCTCAAACGAAACACGAATCACAGTGCAGTGATGATATTCGTGTAACACACATTGCCCAGCGGCTAACTTTGTGTTTATTCTATATTTCTTTTTTTTAAAGCTTTGTATTGGCTTGCTTTGTTCGTACATGTTTCCAGTTACCTACTCGAATTGTCATCCATTTTTCCAGCACCGGCTTACTTGGCATCAGAAACTAGGCATACATATATATAACTTCGGTGACAACTCAAAAATATGTCGTTTATCTACGTACAACACTGACGTCATCGTCACCCTATTGAACTACGTACATCACTGAATTAATTCCATTTATAATAAGATGAGTTACATAAAATATTATACTTATTTCTTAACGCCACTGACACGATCGGAACTAGAACCAACCTATGGCAATCCGACTCAATAATAAAAAAAAATACAATAAGTTTTATTGGCAAAAGGAAAAGGTGATGACAGACAGTGATATATAGGCCAGGCCACAACACTGCGTTGTGACGACGCGTCGGAAAAACGACGTCGCACTTCAATACGATAAGACGTAGATTTCTACGGTGCGTCGTCGTACCGCAGTGTTGTGGCTTGGGTCTTACATAAACACAGTTGAGTTTGTACATCACAGTATTTTGGTCTGCTCTAACTTACCAATAAGACAATGTGAACGTCCACACAATGAAGTTTTAAGCAGGGTAAGGATTCCACAGAGCAAAAGTGATGAGTTAAAAAATATCATCCATTTACAGTCCGTTATAAAACCACTTAAGGGTCGGGTAATCGCCGTCGACCTTGGCCATACAAATGCGCGTCGCGCTGACACCGCACCGCCGCCGCGCGCCGTTCGGTTTCATAGGGAATATTTATTTTTACTAACGAAAAAAGGATATTTAAAAATATAACAGATAGAATTATTGATAATATATGTTATTATAAATAATTCTATAGGTGATTTTTTTCATACAAAAATACATGAAAATATTTTTATTTATTTATTTTATTAGGTTCACCAACAATTGATTACACTGACACAATCACAAAATACATTTAAAAAATTTAAATAACAGTGCATCAGTTACTTATAGGTAAACACCACATGCATAAAACAATGTATTAGAGAAATAAGCTAACTTACTTATAAAAGGGCCGATTTCACCGACCGTATTACAAAACGCGTTTAAGAAAACTAAGTTCTGCATAAACTAGTTCAAATGTCAATATTGATCTCGTTTTACTTCCAACGAATTTCACCAGCAACATTTTGATCGCGTTCACGAAAACTAAGTTTCCATGGCATAGAATGTAAATGTTGTCATTCGAACGCAATTCGTTTAGCATTCGCAACATACGATAAGGATCTACTGTGCTTAAATTTTATTACCACGTTTTTATTAAGTCACTTTCTTGTTTGTCTATGTGTCTGACGTTTCGGGTGGAATCTTGCAACTCAAATTTCGAGCACTTCCCGGTTAGCTATCTGGCTGAAACTTTCAGGGTAACTCACAACTCGATGACAATGCATTCTAAATCCATTTACATTTTACAAAAAAAACATAAAAACCACTATAACTTGTAAAGGACGCGAGATAGAGCAAAAATAACACTTTTTGAGGGCTTCCTAAAGGGCTTTCACTAATCATGACACATCGATAGAGAGGTAGCTTTGAAAGATCAGCAGCAAAAACTGTTGTTATGAAGTTGATTATACTGCTCATTCTCATCACACTTTTCGTTATAATATAGTCTTAACAATTTTTTCATTTTAATTACCCAAATACTAACAAAATAAATAATAATAATAAAAAACAACAAAGAATATTTTCTAAAAAACACGACACTGACAGCTCATGAACTCGTTAAAAGACTTGAACGCCGAAAATCGGGCGTTCAGAATTTAAACTAGTTTATGCTTGAACTGCGTTCACTTTATGTTGGTGAAATCAAAAGTGGAGTTCTGAACTCAATAAAACGCTTGAACTGAGTTCAGCGTGAATTGATCACGTTTAATTTCGTTGGTGAAATCCGCCCTAGTAATAAGCGCACTAGAAAATTGGTAACATTGGTAAAAAGTTACATTTAAATGAAAATAAATTTATGAAATTCTGATTAAAAATGATTAATTTGGTAAAAACGTAAAATTGAAAAAAATAAATATTCTTTGACATTACAACTTTGGTAAAATTGATAAGAATTAAATAAACAATGAAAATTATAAAAATTGATAAATTATTGATAAATATCTTAAGTAATTTGAAAGTAATATCATTTTTGTGCGTTTTTACATTACTTCCTGAATTCTATTATTAATGTATTTTTTATTCAACTACGTAGTAATATTATCATTAATCACTACAAAACCGACAAAATGACGTACTTTTTGCTTAGAACCAAAACAGTGCAGAAATGTTATATGAAATCTCATGGCTCAAAAACTAAAATACAGTGCTTTAGTAAAAAACTGTGCAAGTTTTTTATTAAAGCGCTGTTTTATATTTTTTATTTAGATATAAATTTACTACAGTGGTTTAATGTAAGTATATAAAATGTATGCATTAGATCAAAAAGATACTGGCTGAAAATAATTTACTGAAAGATACTGGCTGAATAAAACCGACTTGGTGATTTAAAAAAAACAAATGGCGCGCATTTTGTACCATTGTAAGAAACTTCTTAATTAGCAAGAAAAGTAAAAAAAAATGGAAATAGACAGCGATAGCGATATGAATTCAACTCCAGAATAATTATTATTCACAAATAAACCAAACGAATACTAGCATAAAAGTTCCAAATAAAAGTGCCAATTTCACTTTTAATAATTGTAAGTTTTAAATGTTTGAGGAGAAGATGAATTAAACTTTGTTTTCATTAACTTGAGTTTTTATTTTGAGTAGGTATACTTTATCATGGTACGGATATTGATTGGTAGTTGAAAGAAAATAGATTACGCACCTTGCTAAACTTAGTAATTAATGCGCTCGTGTTAATTTAGTGCCCTCGCATGCGCTCGGGCACCAACATACCACTCGTGCATTAATAACTCACTTTGCGCTCGTTGGAACAATCTACTATTACTATAATACTTAAATAATCACACATAGAATTGATGTGTTGCGTTCTACTTAGTTTAACATAATTTTTTTGCACAACGTACTTGCATTCATATGAAGACGTACCTATTAACAGATGTAAAAGTCACTAAAATCATATTATGCGCCTTAACTGGGCCGGCGTAGCATGTGGACACTAATTTAAACAAGAGTTATGAGAAAAATAAGTTTTTGTATAGAAATTTTAAGTTCCTCATATCACGTCTTTATCATTGTCCTTTCAAAATATATATTTGGGAACATAAATATTCTGTAATCCAATCTAAATAAATACACACTACCTTAAGAATATGTTTGATTTACAAATTATTTTGGTATTACGTTTGTATATACTAGGCATCCATCGCCGGCCTCTTAAAAAAACATCATTATCCCACGTGGGCGAAATCACGGCCAAAAGGATATACAAAAAACAAAAACAAATTTCCCATTTGTAACATCGTACCGAACAATTCTCGTTGTAAAACAATTCCTTTTATATGAGCTAACACTTGTTTCTTTATTTATTCAAGGCGTAGGTAACTACTGAACATATTCCTATAAATTACCTTTACGATTTAGTGAAACAAAAAACAATGAACGTTGTACTCCTACAAATGGTACAGTTACGGCCGAACCCAATAACTTATTTTCAGTGAAAGACAGATCGCTATTGATGATAGACAGTATAATTATATCTATCCTCGGATGGCGTCTCACAATCATTGATAAAGGCTATCTATCTAACGAAAACAATAAGTAGGTTTCTCTATTTCGCCCTCCAGTGCGTTCCATTACAACCAACATCACTTTAAAAAACAATATGTGTAATTAGGGTTATATTAAAACTTCTTTGTTTCTTACAAAGAAACAAAGAAGTTTCTTATATAGCCTTGGTACAGTCCGTCTTGGTGTACTGCATCCCAGTTTGGGGGGGTGCGGCTAAGACTAAATTCATAGACCTTGAGCGAGGACAACGGGCTCTAATAAAACTAATTTATTTTAAAAACCTTAGATATCCTACACAAAGTCTTTATCAAATAAGCGGTTTACTCTCTGTGCGAAAACTATACATAATTAGGACGGCTCTAAAGAAACACAAAACTCTGCCTTATGACCCCAGCTTAACCTTGAAAAGAAGAAAAGATTTAATAGCGGAAGTTCCTCAAACTAAAACTAAGTTCGCCCGTATACAATACAAAAAACGCTCGGCTCAGCTATACAATAGACTTAACAAGGAGATTTACTTGTATAATGTGAAACAAAGTGAATTTAAACAGAAATTAACTGATTGGATAAAACCACTTACCTATGAAGACACGGAGGCGCTGCTGGAATAAGATATAACACTACACCTAATCAATGCCAGTCTCTCTGCCTTCTTAACCTCACGCATACACTCTGATTCATTCGTGTTGACATTCACACACATTCACACATCATCCCATTCACACACATCACACACCCTCACACTCACTCACACACTCGCCTGCGTGCGTGCTGCATGTTTAGCTTTAATACTCTTTATTTTATTTTTTTTAAATTTAATATTGTTTGCATAAAACAAGTAAATGATACTTATTTAAGTTATGGAAGAGCGGAGTCTCCTAACACAGGCATATCTGCTTAAAAGGAGGCTTCAATCACTAGTTGGTAAGGTTTACTTGTAAAAATAATAAACCAATTTTCATTTTTCATTCTTACAAAACTTGATTTTTTTGAAAAACGAACTCATCGGACATTTTATAAAATAATTTAAAAAAACTATTTATTATGTTGCCACTGTAAAAAAAATTCACAGTTAAAAATCTAAATGTGTAATAAATTATAGTATTCTATCAATAAATAAAATGATTACCTAATCATTGAAGCGTAGTTAAGAAGAACGATTTATAGTAAACAATTATTTTTGTGAAAGTCATCTTTGTCATTAAAATGTGTTTCCAATGTGTTTACTTCTAAATAAGTTACTGGATTAAGATATAATTCTGTAGAGCCATAAAACAACCTGTTACTGACCTGCAAATTGCAAAAAACGTAATAAAATTTGAATTTCGCGGGCTACCTTAGCGCATTAATGTTGTTTTTTTTTACTTAAATTCATGTTGGCATGGTGCTTGTAAGGGGAGGGTTAAATTTCTGTTATTTTTTGCCTAGGGGGCACCATTTTCGAGATAATGAATTTCAATTTTTTTTTATTACTTTAAATAAAAAAAACAACTATGATCATTATTGCAAGTACTGCAGAGTTCATTTTAGCTTGGCTACTTTACGTTTATCCCTTTAGCTCGTTTAGCAATTCGGGGAATAGCCTAAATCTGCCATCTGTATTTTCCTGTCAAACAAATCGTATATTGGGACGCATACTTTGGCATTTTCATACAAATAGATATCTGTTGTAGGCGATGCACCCTCCCATCAGTAGATAACGTGGGCCGGTAAGATTCCATAATGTCTCATAGATTATTGGGACGTTAAAACCATCAATAGATATATTTTTATATCTCCAGTAGGCCGAAACTGGTGATATATAGGTTATTGGGTTCGGCCGTTAGTCTCTATCCAAATTTGTTCAGCCGTTTTAGCTTGAAAGCGTAACAAACAAACACTTTCGCAAATGCGAAACAGCATTAAACAAAATCCTAACAAATATTAGTTAGGATTGCCCTACCATTTCCATTTACAAGAATTCATTGAATTGCCTAAAATTTAATCCTAATATAATATTATAAATGCGAAAGTAAGTTTGTTTGTTTATTTGTTAGCTTTTCACGCCTAAACCACTGAACTGATCATCCCGAAAAAAAGTACTGTTCCTGAGGAAAACAACAATAACGTTCTTATGATTATAGATGGCGCCACCTGTCTTTCGAATCATGATTGAATTATAAATATATATCGACGGCACGGTTGGCGCAGTGGTTAAACGATTGACTGCTGCACTGCGTGTCGCGGGTTCGATTCCCACACTTAACAAATATTTGTATGATCTACAAGTAATTGTTCCGGGTCTGGCTGTTTGTGTATGTGAGTTTAAATGTTTGTAAACGCACCCACGATACAGGAGAAATTCCTAGTGCGGGGCAACGTTTAAAAAAAAAAAAAATTAAAAAAAAATATTATTACAAGCAGAGTACAACCCGAATTGATTGTCAAATTATAAATTAACGCGAGTGAAGCCGCGGGTAAAAGCTAGTATTTAATAAATATTTAATTTTATTCAGTAGGTATAATGTATCAAAAGTGTTTATTAGAATCCAGAATCTTATATATATTTTTTTTTTTTCTTTTTCTTCTGGCTTCGCACGGTTTGTGCATTTAGCCAATGTCACGGTTCAGTTCTTGTATAGTATTGATGAAATTAATTATAAATGCATGATGATGATATCCCCGCCCACTCCCCTTGAGTTTCAGTAAAGATGTGGCACTTTACTGAGACCTCACGCGGACTTCTTGAGAGAACTTGAAGCGAAGTTGCACTGTTTTGTTTCATTTGCCTACACTAATGCACGTTCACAAACACTTAATGGTTAATAATCCACCATTATTACACATTAATATTCGGCTAAACACAAATTTTGGAAAATTGAACAAACTGCTGAACATGACGCTTCACTTTCCCGCCAAGAAGTCCTCTTAGATAATTAGCTATCCAGTTTTGGAAACATAAAAATAAAACTCTATGCTAGAGTGTAAGCGCCACTGTTTCCGGCGACCAAACATAGATAGCGCCAGTATCGCGAGTCAAGCGACGCACTGTGGGTACCTACCTGCATCGCACCGGATGTTGGAATATTGCCGGCGAATCACCGGCTTCCCGCATCGGCTGACGTGACTTCGGTGGGGATACCAAGTCTTTAAAAACCCCGAGCAAGCGGCTGGGGGTTAGTTCACTCGCGCTCGCCGTAGAAACAACGTCTCTATTGTTAAATACTGTCTTATTGTGATTAATTAATAATTAGTTGTGAAATAAAAGTGATTATAGTGTTATCCATCTATTTATTCCTGTTTTAAGTAGACACAACTTACAAGAGTTTGTGTTTCAAAAACTGGAAACAAAAACTCAAAAAGTTATGTGACAGTGTTATGGAGAAAAGATTGTAGACAATTTAATGAATCCTTGTCCTTCAAGTTGAGGCTGGCTGTACGATGTTAGGTTAGATATAGATTGTTCAAACATTACGCCAATTACGAAGTACACAAAAAAATAAGAAATACAAAGAGTAGTGACATAGGTAATTATTAATATTTAAACTGTGTGTGTGCGTGTAACTGTGTGGTGTAGGTGCTGTAAATGTGGGTGATGATGTGTGTATGTCTGTGTAAATCTAACTAAAACTGGCACTGCTAAGTAAGCTGAGTTTCCGGGGTTTGACGAAGGATTTGAATAATCTCTTCTTTAAATCTGTTCCGTGTGGTATTGAAGGGGTCCAGTGTTGGGAATGTATCATTATATAATGCAGGTAGACGCAAGAATGGTGACATCTTGAGGTAATTAGTAGAGGCCGATGGTACTGATAACAGAGTGGTATGTCTGGTACGTCTCAGTGGGACGTTAAAGTTTATTCTGCTGAGCAGTTGTAAACAGTCAAATTTATTGTTAAGTATGTCGTACAATAACATCATATCATTTAACTGACGTCGCTCTTCCAGAGTATTAAATATGTGGTATTGACAGCAGACCAGGTAATTTGGGATAACAGCTTTTGTTTTGTAATTTAGGTACTTCATAAATTTGCGTTGGATTGATTCAATTTTATCAATGTATTTCTTATAAATCGGTCGCCAGATAACACTTGCAGATTCCAGTATGCTCCTTACATAACAGTAATATAAAGTTTTTAAGCAAGTATTCAGTTGCAACCGGTTAGACTAGAAGCCGCCCTCAACATAGGGAAAAGGCTGGGCAGATGATGGCGATACATTCCTACTAGTTTACATATTTAATAATGTTTCAAGATATTTTTTTTTATTATAATATTTTAATGGCCTGGTTGCTAGGACCTTTTAGCCAAGTCTTTATTTAGTTAGAAAACTTGTTTATTCAATGCATGATGATGATATTCCCGCCCGCTCCCCGGTTTCAGTAAAGATGTGGCACTTTACTGAGACCTCACGCGGACTTCTTGAGAGAACTTGAAGCGTAGTTGCACTGTTTTGTTTCATTTGCCTACATTAATGCACGTTCACAAACACTTAATGGTTAATAATCCACAATTATTACACATTAATATTCGGCTAAACACAAATTTTAGAAAATAAAACAAAACTTCTGAACATGACGCTTCACTTTCCCGCCAAGAAGTCCTCTTTCAAGATATTTGATACGATATTTTACACACTGCTACACATCAAGCTATACATATCCAGTTTAGGCTGATCTTGCATTGTATAGGGCTTCCGTGCAATTTGAGGTCAGCATAAACTGGAAATTGATAGCTTGATGTGTAGCCGTCTGTACGAGAATAGCTCAAACAGTGGGAAAATTACTAGCCAACAAGGAAAGTCAGTAGCAGAGCTGCCTGTCAGGGTACGCCGTATCGTCATTGGTTGAGGCCCTTATTTTTCTCCTCGATTATCTGGTCATTATTTCAGCCGAAAGACGTCCACTGCTGGACCCAGGCCTCCCCCAAAAAGGGAGGGATTTGCCATAATCGCCACGCTGGGCAGGCGGATTGGCGATCGCAGTATGGTTTTAAAAATGCATAGAGAACGCTGCTGCCCATTCTCTAGTTAGTCCCTTAGTCGCCTTTTACGACACCCACGGGAAGAAATGGGATGATGCTATTCTTTACGTCCGGCACCAAACCACCGATTAACCGATTAACTGGTTGAAATGGCGTATTGTGCCCCAAACCATAGGTTTTAAAAGTATTGGTAAGTAATAATAATAAAAATAAATAATAAAATGTTTATTTAATAAAAAAAAAAGGATTGTTGTACACGTTAAAAATACAGTTTTACAAAATAAGTACTATATCTACAAACGTGTGTGTGGGTGTGTGAATGTGCGTGTTGGTGTGTGTGTGTGTCTGTGTCTGTGTTTGCTTGTCCATATTGTTTATGTTAAGATTTTTTCTGATTCATCATATGAGTTAGTTAGAGTTTTCAAATATGGAAAAACGTTACTATTTACATAGTAACGTTTTTGATCATACTTTTTTCTAGCATAATCAGCCTCTTATGTTCCCACTGCTGATACACACAGGTCTCCTTTGTTTGAAAGGGAGTCTATTTTTTTACTAATTAACACTCACACTGACTCATTTGAGACTAAAATCGTCATCAGCAAAAAAATGATGTATAACAATGAAATTTGCTGAAACTAATTTTAAATAACAAAACACTGTAGCAATTCAAATACTTAACAAAGCAAAAAGACAATGCCGACAAAATGTGCAGTTGAGGTTCGCTCATGCAATCTACAGACAAGCGTAGCGGAAATCGAGCGGAACCATTTTAACTATCCGTCTTTGCGTTCCACACACACACGTATACCCCCATACTCGAAGTAATGAAATTGCGCTGATAGGCATTTTAGTGCTGCAATCTATTTTAGTGTTTTTACACGCTCCGGCTGTCTCATACTCGGAAGCAAAACACTCACACACCCCTGTTCACTCTTGATCTAAGTACTTTCTAATAAACTAAAAACCATTTCTGGTGTAAGGGTACAAAACAAATATGGATCTGTATCTACAGTATCAATGAAATTAAAATATTAAATTATCAATGTATATTAAACAGATAAGTTATGAGCGCGCCATCGTGAAGACTCGAAAACGTCCTAATTGGGACGTATTTGTTAGTCTGTGATGCCAACATTTGGTGATTGGTGGCTAGAATAATGTTTGATTACATTCACGCGCAATTGACAACACTAGCTGTCTCTTTTTTATCAAGCCATCATTTTTAATTGTAAAATTAATGAACAGGTCATGTGTACTGCCGCTGCTGCGCGGAACACTTTTTTCGGTTGTTTTGTGAGTGTATATCATATCTGTTTATTATAATATCATTGTACTGTATGCATAAATAAATAAATACCAAAATGAAAGTTCCGTTTTTTCCGCTTCTCGCAGGTCAGCCTAGGAGATGGTCGACTGCTTTAACGGGCTGTGGTGACTTAATAAATTAAGACCTCATAGCACGGCTAAACTAAGATAAAGTGAAAGATTGGATAAAATATAAACTGTCTCCTAATTAAATATAGAATTTAATGTTTTAATTAAAAAGTTCAAATTAATTATAAGACGAGAAGATCCTATAGAGTTTTGTAGTTAATTTATTTAAGTCTAATAATAAAAAAAATACTAAGTGCCGCCGGTACTTAAGTATAAAAGTTTCCACACTTACTAGTTAATAGTCTTTGCCATCAGACCTGACATCCGGAGCCTCTGAAATAGCAACAAGGTTAGACCACAACCTCACCGCCAGCAACTGCGGGATGCGTGGGCAGTGAGAAGGATACAAGGCAGATACGTCGCATATCCTTGCGGTGTAAGCAGTTAACCATCCGTAACGCCGCACCACATCTTCGATAGCAGTTCATATTTGCGTCGCTACCTACGTAAGTTGTACGGCATCAAAGTCAAAGTCAAATTATTTATTTGAAATAGGCATATTTTATTATGAATGGCACTTTTGAACGTCAAAATTTACAAATAAAATAGAATTGATTCTAGTCGCCCCTTCAAAAAGGTAGTTTCGTATGGAGACGAATGGGCAAGAAACTCCACCGTTACTCTTTTAAAATGTTTTACAATATTTACTAAAGGTACATCAATTATATAATATTATAAGTGAAGACGATGCATGCACCTAGAATAAAATTACTATACTACAATAGGTAAAAAGAATTAATAATGAAGCAATGACAGATAAATTAATTATGTGATAGATACATGGTGCTCACATATTTACAAATATTGTAAAATAAAAAACGTTTTCCTTAAAAAAATAAAAAAATATATATCAGTGTGTGAGTTTAAGATAATCACAGAATGTAAAATAAATGTCATAAAAATAATAAATTATACAGTTAAAATAGCAATCACTTAGATTTTGTCTAGCCTCATCGCCTCACCTCATCGGCTCGCGGTCAACCAGGCGACAACCCAACGTAAGCACGTAACCAGACCGGCTCAGCAGCTCCGAGCCGTTGCCCCGTTTACGGCAGGCCGACATGGCTAGTCATAAGCGGGTGGTCGGCCGACCATTAGCTCGGTGACTGCTATTTACTAGCTGATCCCGAGTTTAGGCGACACTGTTACGATGCTTATAAGTACATTGCAGTATGGAGTTTCATAGAAAGAATCCTGAACGACTCTAGTTGAGCCGATGCTGATCAGTAGTGCTTATAGAGTAGAATAGAATAGAATGATCTTTATTCAAGTATCTTAGACTAAAATGATTAATGATTCGACTTACAACTATATTAGTACGAACTGACACTTCATAAAAACAAACAAATGGCAGTGGATCACCGTTGTGGCAACCCATGAGAGATGGGACAACAGCGACCCACGAAAACACAGTCTAGACGACTTGAAATCATGCTTAGGATACTGTTGGAGCTGCCCCACACCCTGCGCACCATGGAAGCGCACCTTTTGCCCATGGTTGTGTAGCAACAATCTACATGCGCATCCGCGAACATCCCCGACGCACTACAGAAGCGGGGCAGCCCCACCAGCATCCTAAACGCGTTATTATACTGAACGCGGAGAGCGTTGTACGATCTTTGCGTATATCTAGCCCACAGGCTACTCGTGTAAAAAGACGTACAATAGGCTCGAAAGAGCGTTATCTTTACAGGAAGTGAGCATCGTGCAAACCTGCAAGCCAGCATGTTCGCTCTAACCGACAACGCTCTCCGCTCCCGTTCAATGTCGTCATCGTCTTTGAGATTGGGGGTTAATATATGACCTAGATACTTAAACTACACCATGCACCATTTAACACCACCATTTATTACTTCTTCTTACACTTGAACGTTAATAAATAATAATTTTTAATTTATTCAAATTCAAATAAATAGTAGGTACATTAAATAAAAACATATCTTAAATGAGCATAGACTTACAAAAAATTTACAAGACATCTGTGTCTGAACTAGATAAATAAATATCTGTATCTCAGACAACAGCGCTCTTCCCTAAAAATATACATATATAAGCTACAAGTTCAAATTTGACTTAATATTATTATACATATTTCATTATTTTTAGATCAGCAAATAAAGTAAAATGAAGTATGGATATTGGAGTGGTGATATATATCGGACGGATCCGCAGTCACGTCAAGCGTCAATGAGAATACATTCAAAATCAGGTTCGTAACTCACTTTGGACTGTGCGATATGTAAATACTGATTTTCACCTGTAATGACAGCAAACCGAAGAGCAAAATCAACTCACGAATATCAACTCTGTAAAGTGAATTGATTTCGGTCCGCTTGTATGCTGCATGAAATGTGGGAACGTGTCACAAAAATCTATATCTGCTAGGTAGGTTAGGTGTTATAATTGTGATTTAAATAAATAAATAAACAATAAATAATATCTATTCTAAAAATAGTATGAAAAAGTCTCTTTTCGTGTCCGTCTGTCTGACTGTTAAGTTATTCTGAACTACGCAATGGATTTTGATATGATTGTCACCTTGGTTTAGTCAATTTACTAATTTCCGAAGGTTTGTGTTCTTAAATACAGCACAGAAATTTCGCCACATTAGTAGATTGAAGCAAGGGTAGGTTACAAGTAATGTATAAATAAATAAATAGGGCCTTATTACAAAACAAGATTTATATTTTGACATGGCTCAAACCATGGAGCCAGTTTTTGTAATAAGAACGTAACAGTGATTGAAATACCGTTCTTTATACAAAACTAAAAACTTAGTTCAGTGGTTGTTGTCAGTTTTGTGTTTAGAAACTTTACTATAGTCGGAATAAAGTTCGAAATTCAAAAATGGCTCCATGTTTTAAAGCTGGGTCTGAAGATAAACCTTGTTTTGTAATAAGGGGGATAGAGTTTATCTCGTCGCTTGCTGCACTATTAAACTACTTGTACTAAAAGCGGCTGTAGATAGTTTACCCAACAGTGGTTGCTGGGCCGAACTTATGAGGAAACTCAAAGTTTACTTTGTAGCACAAGGTAATACCTGCACAGTCTCTGAATAATTACATACCCTCACTCACACACTTACACTCCACACTCACTCACCTTACCTAACTGTTTTTGTATGTCTATTGGTTTCTTTGTTCTTCTAAATCTTGTTAATTATTTATGTAATGAACTCATCATCATCATTTCAGCCGAAAGACTGATGGACATAGGCTGTTGGACATAGGCCCCCCCAAACGGGGCTGCCATAATCGCCACGCTTGGCAAGCGGGTTGGCGATAGCAGTTTGGCGTTAAAATGCATAGAGAACGCTGCTGCCCATTCTCTAGTAATCTAGTCTAATAGTTTAGTCGCCTTTTACGATACCCACGGGAAGAATAATAGGATGGTGCTATTCTATAGGTAATTAACTAATGCATTTTAATATTTCTCTAGCAGAACGCGTAAAATTATTAACTTAGTGTAGAATTAGGGAATTTCACCAAGATACGGGCTGTGCCTATTTTGGGACACGCTGTTAAATCTGTCAAAAGTATTGTGTTAGTTACTATTTAATTTTTTTTACTTGTTCGTATACGAACTGTGTGAAGTTAAAATTAATGAATTTGAATTTGAATATCTTCCTACTCCACGTAAACAACTAAATACACATTTAAATTGCACGGATACGTGCCTCACTCCGTTTTCTAATCTAATATAAATTCATATGTCAATTCTATTTCCGTCGAACTGAAATGTATTTCACGTAAGGACGAATATACCAGCGCAGGTTAGATTTTATAGTGTCTATAGGTTCATTTGTATACTTGAGTTATAATTGGAGTGGTCGAAGTTTGAAGGTTTGTTATCCCACTATAAATTAATGGGATGGCCTAGCTGATGTTGATTGAAATTGATTTAAAATCAATACCTAGATCAAAAGATTTTCTGCGAAAACACCTGCCATAAATCGGAAACAATAACCTGCGTGCTGAAAAATTCTGTTTTTAGGGTTCTTTAGTCAACAAGAAACCCTTATAGTTTCACCATGTCCGTCTGTCTGTCTGTCCCCAGGTTAGCTCAGAGATTCTTAGTACCTACTAGAAAGCTGTAATTTGGCATGGGTGTGTATGATAATAATATTAATTTTTATTGCTCCAAAAACAGTGTTAGTGTTGTTTTTCCATCAGTTATTGATAAGCAAAAACTATGTAATACAATACAATACTTAACGTTATCCTGTACTAGTTAAATAAAAATGTATCACAGGAGACACGGCCTTTCGTTTAAAATGAGTCAGCGTATTGATAATATAATATTTATGTAGGCCGGTGTTTGTTGGAAAAAGCTAATAGATAATATAAGGATACATGAAAAAGTAGGAACAAATTGGTAATTAAAAGATTGTAACTGTAGGTGTAACTGGGCTGTGTAGGTGTGTGTAAGTGTGTTATGTAGGTGTGTTGTGAGAAAGTTAGTGTAGTGAGTGTGTGTGATTACATATGAGTGTACAGATTACACTGTAGAACTAGATCGGTTGTACAAGAAGACTTTCAGTATCACTATATGAAAGTTTTAACAGCCAGTCACGCAGCAGCAAGCCACACATACACACATACACAACAACAATACACACACAACATACATATACACACACGTATACATATTAATCAAGCCACCAAAGTGCTAAAATAAAATCATGAAAAAAAATGTTGTAGGGTACTTCTTTGCACGTAAAGTGGGGATGATATTTTATCCCATGGTGTGGGGTATCAATAGATAGGCCGTTCAAAAATATTGCGGGTTTATAAAACCCATTTTTCGATTCAGGTATCCATTTGCGTAATATTAAGCTTTATTAAAGTGCTATTTTTTGTTAGAGTCAAGTGCCCCCTGCCAGATAAATGGTTGTTTCTGCATTACTGAGAAAATATATGGCAATAGTATATACAACGTGCCGCTTTGTGGCGACATTAATTTAATTCACGTATACAGTTTCGCCTTTAAGTTATATGAAAATATTTTAATTTCATTAAACATTATTATTTATTGATTTTTTTTCAATTTTCTAAAATAGCATCTTGGAGCAACCTTTACAAAGAACTGTAGCGCAGTGGTCATTTGCCGGGGTCACAGATCATAAGCGATGTTATGAAAGAAAACTCAAACTCAAACCGCCTTATTACAAAACAAGATTTATATTTTGACATGGCTTAAACCATGGAGCCAGTTTTTGTAATAAGAACGTAACAGTGATTGAAATACCGTTCTTTTTACAAAAATTAAAACTTAGTTCGGTACTAAGTTGTCAGTTTTGTGTTTAGGAACTTTACCATAGTCGGAATAAAGTTCGAAATTCAATAATGGCTCCATGTTTTAAACCTGGGTCTGAAGATAAACCTTGTTTTGTAATAAGGGGGAAAGCATTTATTTCAATTAAACCATTGACAGGCACTTTTGAATTATCAAGAAGTCGGTCAGTTACAAATATGAAGCTAGTTGCCCATTCCAAATAGTAGGTTCCTATGGAGAAGAACGGGCAAGAAACTCCACGGACACTCTTTTAAATTAAAATATTGATACAAAATATTAGTTACATCGTTCATATTGAAGTTAAAAATGTGAGAACGATGCAATACGTCAGAAGCGTCCGTGATAAAAAGATAACAATTCAAAACTAAAATAATTAAAAATAAGCCGTGGCAGCTAAGAGATGACCAGTCCCAACTGACAGCGCCCGTTCACGAACATGACGCATGGATCAGCACCATTCAGCTCAACCATTTTGAAGGGAGCTAAATGATCCAACACACACGCCACCATCAGCGAGACATCTGAGTGAGCATGACGTACTCTCAGCCGCCAGGGCACATTCAAGTCAATGAAATAAGCGAACAACGTACCAAAGTAGGAATAGACAGAAAGACAGAGCGCTATCGCGGCGAACGAGCGGGCGGGCGGCACGACTGGCGCGCGGTGTCCCCTCCACCGGCCACGCGCTTCCAACTCAAGGTCTTCTTTCCAGTGCTATTCGGGCCCGTGTCCTTGACACACTTCTTCATACTCGTGCGCACAAAATATTACGACGACGTAATGTTTTTGTGAACGCGAAAAAATCGCCTACCTATTGTTTTATTTATTTGTGTTTGTGTAATTAGGACAATAATTAGATTAGGGTACTGCAATAAAGACGCTTTGATTTGTTTTCATTCGTTTTCTACCTAGTAGGGACATCTTCTGTGACAAGGAGGTTTTTATCCACTCACGCGTTCCCGGCGCGCTTGCCTCCTCGCTACTCACGACCTTGCACGCCCCTGAGCCATTTTTATGGCTCGCCGGCCGGCGACCCACTTAAAAACGTTTCGTAAACAAAAAAATTCTATGAAGCGTTGTAAGATGACGATTGTTTCGTTGAGTGCATAGATATGGCTATAAAATTTCAGTTGTTTAGTAACTTAAATGACTAAAGTGTTTGTTTAATGGGAACTACAGATCCCAGCAGCATTTTACTTGTAGCTTCTATTTTACAACTCGGAATTGTGTGTAAAAACATGTATTATATATCAATCGAAAGGGCGTAAAATTTCCAACAAAATGGTATAAAATCTTCACCAGTACTATTTGTCACAAAACACTTGCACGGAAATGTTAGTTCAACAAGCTGACAATTTCATTTTCAACCACAGATTACATATTTCCCCAGCCTGATAAAACACAGATATTTTTTTTAATAATAGCTTAATACAAGGGCTTTTAGCCACCATTTGCCGGCCACACGCAGCTGCGTTCAAAAAATTCAAATAAATTATATTCTCCGCCCAATTTCGGACTTGTACATGTGACGCTTATTTTCAAAGCCCAGATTCGGACTTGGAAAAGCTAGTGGGTATTTGTGTTATTAGTGCTTGTGTAAATAAGACCATATGTACGCGGATTACATTGACGCAGTGAAACAATTACGCCTTCGAATAACGAACGTGCTTGGGAAATAGAGGGAAATTTTCAAAAAAGCGGGATAACTTGAAACGCCGTTTAGTCGTTTGTATCCGCCAACGCGGTGGTCACATTGAAAACTTTACACGTATGAAATAAAGCCAATTTAATAAAAGTAGTGAATAATGATGCTAGTGGCTACCTATGTGAATATTAGCTAATAAGAGACGTTGTTATGTGATTCCGCATCTCTGCGCTGCATTCGCATGGCGGAACGCTTTGATTGGAGCGTGCGAAACGAGACGTTGCCGCTCCGCGAGTCGAACGTAAGCCAGCTAGTAAGTAACACCATGAATGAATTGGCACAGCGTGCTTCCAATTTTGTTTTTTTTTATGGTTACTGGTCACTAGCCCTACCAGTGTGTTAAATTAATGTCGCCACTGTAGCGGCACGTTGTATAACAAAATTAAAAGGAAAACTATCACAGCTAAGTAGGCTTCACAAGTTAACGAGTAATAGTCGACCAACTTGAGAGTTGACCGTTACTTAAATCGATGTATGGCAGAACATGTTTTTCAACTACAATGTTAACTTTGTTTCTGTGATAAATTCATCCCAACTACGGAACCCTTTATTGTGCGTGGTCCAACACGCACTTGGCCGGTTTTATATAATAAGGTTCTTAAATGCCCAAAATAACTACCATTTGCTGAGAACTGAACAAAACATAATACGGTATACGAACATAGGTACACATTCAATCAAAAAATGTTTTTATAAAATCATCCTGAAGATTAATAAAAATTCTCGAACTACACACATCAAAAGTGTCTCTCTCACACTCTAAAGTGTACTTGATTCCTAATCAAGTACACTTTAGAGTATCGCCACAGTTGAGGATTATTATGTTGGATCGTCATTGATTCTTTGTAGTGAGTTTCGCTAAATAAAGAATTTTCTTTAAATTTTGATTAAAAATAGAACATCAACTGTCAATCAGGATTCCTATAAAAGTGTGTCCCTCACGACGGGAGATGCTGTGGCTCGGGGTGGGGTCATCTTGGCGGTGGCTCTTGACATCGCCAATGCCTTCAATGTCCTGAAGTTGTATCAGGGAGGCACTCCGGTATCACCGGATGCTGACCTACTTCTGTCGCGTGGTCGAGGCGTATTTGACGGACAGGGCTGTCATGTACCCTGGTCACCAGGGAGAGCGGAACCAGCGAGAGATGTCGTCTGGTGTCCCACTGGAATCGGTCTTTGGGCCACATCTGTGGGATATCGGATACGACTAGGTACTGCGCGCCACCTGCCTAGTGGCGTCAGCGTAGTTTGCTATGCTTTTGGCACGTTGGTCCTGGCGCGGGGGAGGTCACACCAGGCGGCGCGGCGGTTGAATTAGCAACACGTGTGGTTGTGACGATCCTCGAGAGGATCCGGAAATTGGGAGTTGAGGTGACCTTGCACAATTCCAAGGTCATGTGTTTTCATGGTTGTCGGAAAGCGCCACTGTCGGGTTCCCAAATAACTCGACGCCGATGTGAACCCCTCCCGGTTCACATCGGCGTCGAGTTGACGACAAAGTACCTGAGAATCGTCCTCGACAGCCAGTTAAACTTCGTAGAGCATCTCCGACGTTTGGCTTCCAGACTGAAGCAGGCGGGTGCCTTGAAGCAGCTCCCGCCCAATCTAAGAGATGCAAACGCCTGCTGGAGGCTCTACGCGGAGGTCATGCGATCCATGGTCCTTTACGGGGCACCGGTGTGGGCGCGATTCTTAAGGCCGGTTGATCACGTCCCAAAGGATCATGACTATCAGGCTGGTCCGGGGATACCGCACGGTCTCCGGTGAGGCGGCGAGCCTCCTTGCCAGATTGCCGCCATGAGATTTGGAAGAAAAAGTCCTCGCGCACATATCGGTGTGGCGCGAGGAGGCGAAATGCCGGGGCATTACTCCGTTGCCGTGAAAATCACATGTGAGATAACACATGGAGTGGCTAGCGAGCTGCCACTGCGTCCTCACCTTCCATTTGTCGCAGGTCCTCACCGGATACTGGTATTTTAGGAGGTTCCTGTTCAGGATGAAGAGGTAGGAAACACGGTTCCTTCAGTTTCCTGAGTGCCAAGGCCACAGTATTCCTTTCGGACAAATGCACAAACCCTGGGAGGCATTAGCCCTAATGGGGGGTCCATTAGGGCTAATGCCTCCCAGGGTTTGTGCTAAAATCTCTTTGAGGTGCGCCTGGTACACAACGCGCCATCGACCCGGGCCTGGACCTTATCGGACGGCGAGCTACCAATAGCTTACCATCCGCAAGTCCGCGCTTACAGTGGCCGGGAATCGGCCTGCAGCTCCCGACGCCCGAGTCCCGACTCCGGGGCGTCTCCTGCGACGACTAGGGGCGTGTGGGCGCGAAATTTGCCTCTCCCTCACGCATTCTGCCTCCTCCTTCGCGAGCATTATTGCTTCGCAGAAGGAGGTGGTGGCCTCCATGCACTCTCACTCTGAACCATGGCCTGGACTAGGGATGGATGCAAGAGATTGCCACCGCTGATCGTCTCCTCGCGAGGACATGGTGGTGCTTCGCCCAAGCCGGGCAAACCTCCACCGTGTGCTCCACCGTGTCCTCCGGGTGATCCCCACAGTGGTGACCCCCGAGCGTTTTCTCCCGCTTTATCCTGAACAGGAACCTCCCGAAACAACCGTGTCCTGTGAGGACCTGCGTCAGGCGGAAATTGAGGACGCCGTGACGCCTCTCAAGCCACTTCTAAAAAAAATTAACGCCACAATTGTGCCCAATTCGTGTCAATGCTGGAAACACAAATTAGTATCATTTTATTACCTTACAATAAAAATTACAAAAATCTTCATTTATGCCATTGTTGTCATTTAATTGACGACATTAATTTAGGTTTGTTTCTCACAATTTTCAAAAAAAAAAAAAACTTAATTTTTACAAAATATTGGGATAAGTTGTCAACTTAAACATAGGAATTAAAGTAAGAAGCCAGTCTGGAAGACTAGATTTGGTAAATATTAATTGGATATTTTTTATAGTTAAAAATGTACTTGATCCTTAGACACTTGATGTGTGTACATATCACTCACATATTGAAAAATAAACGTGGGTATATTAGAAAAATATGACTAGAAGAAGAATTTCATCCGGAGCATTCAAGGTAAATAGAATTTAAACGTAAATAGAAATTACAAAGGAAGCGCCGAGGCAGTAACGCATAACATTAAGGTAGGTATAGTTATCGCCTTCTTTAGAATTCAATAGGGAGGGATCTTTAACCAAATAATATTGAGCTTGATACTTTACGGAAAAAGTTTGTGGATATAATAAAAGAACAATAAAAAGTCGCGGGCAGAAGCAACAATAATATATTATAGTACAACAATTAGTAGTGTTTAAGCGGAATATGGCTATCTATGATGTCAATTCTGAACAGAATATCATGCACAAAATAAATACCACTAGTAGCGGTTAGCACCGTTAGTTTTTCCAAATCAAAATCAAAATCAAAAATATTTTATTTCACATAAGCCTACATGGGCACTTATGAAACGTTGCAAGTTGAAAGGCTGCAAGGAATAGATGCAATCAGATGATACGCAATGCTAAACGCCGCCACATTCTGGATACTATTAGCTTCTTCTTCTGCCGATATTTGGAAATTTCTTGGAACTCTTGGTATCGGCAAATCGCGACATTTAGACCTTCCTAATTCAATTGATTTAGACGCTCTCAACCGGCATTTCTCTACTGTTTCAACCATGGATCGTCTAACAAAGCAACATACTCTGTCTCTCATTTCTGGTCTAACGCGTCCTCATATTAATCCTTTCTGTTTCATTCCAGTTGAACCGGGAGAGATCAAAAAGATCATTCTCTCCATCAAATCAAAAGCGGTGGGATGTGACAATATCACCCGAGGTATGATCATTACTATTCTGGATCACCTCCTACCCGCGATTACCCATATTATAAATTATTCCTTATACACCGGAGTATTCCCTTTGCTGTGGCGTAAAGCCTATGTTCGTCCACTACCTAAGGTTTCCAATCCCTCTCTTCCTACCGACTTTCGTCCAATTTCTATCCTTCCCTTCCTATCCAAAGTGCTTGAGGCCTGTGTCCACAAACAACTCTCCAACTTTGTTCATCGCAACTCTCTTAATAGCCCTCTTCAATCTGGGTTCAGGCCTGGGCACAGCACTGTTTCCGCCCTCCTTAAAGTGACTGGCGATATAAGAGCTGGACTGGAAGACACCAAATATACTGTTCTAGTGTTGGTTGATTTCTCGAATGCCTTTAATACCGTCAGTCACGACATCCTGTTAGCCATTCTATCGTATGTTATGGTCTCTCAAGAAGCACTGGAATGGTTCTCCTCTTACCTTCGGGAGCGTCAGCAGTCCATTCATGTTGAGGATTCTTCTTCATGCTGGTGTGACTTGGAGGCTGGCGTTCCTCAAGGCGGTATACTTTCTCCTCTTCTGTTTTCTATTTTTATAAATCTTATAACTTATGAACTTCAGTGTGCGTATCATCTGTATGCAGATGACTTGCAGTTGTACTGTCATGGAAAGGTTGATGAATTACCTGACGCTGTCGACAAATTAAATAGGGATCTGGTAGCCATTAAAACCTGGGCTGATAGATTCGGTGTAGCTGTAAACCCTACGAAGTGTCAGGCGATCATCATTGGCAGTCCTCGTGGCATTTGCAAGGTGGATGGTACAACCTTGCCTCCAGTTCTTTTCAATGGTGCGATCATTCTTTTTGGCACTGACGTGAAGGATCTGGGCTTGCACATTGATAATACCCTGAGCTGGCGTACTCAAGTCGCTAGGGTAAGCCAGAAGGTTACTGGAACGCTGCGAACTCTGTACCGGTTGAAAAATGTATTACCATCGAGTACGAAGACAATGCTTGTGCAGTCCTTAATTTTACCTATCATCGATTATGGTGATGTGTGCTACTATGACCTGAATGCAGATCTCCTTGACAAACTTGACCGTCTTCTAAATAACTGCATTCGATTCGTTTTCAATCTGCGTAAATATGATCATATCTCTGTGCATCGGTCGCTTCTAAAGTGGTTACCCATACGCCAGCGCAGAGAGCAAAGGGCGCTAACCACCTTGTTTTCATTTCTTGACTCTCCCTCTTCCCCTAGTTATCTAGCCCCCCACTTTCAGTACATTTGCACCAACCATAATAAAAATTTACGTTCATCTCACAATCGTCTTCTGCAATGTCCCACTCACCGCACAGACTTCATTCACTCTTCCTTTTTCGTTCAGTCTATCTCTCTGTGGAATGCGCTTCCCCAGGAAATCAGGATGGCAACCAACCGATTATCCTTTAAAGTTAAAGTTCGCGAGCACATTCGCAAGAAGCTGGCAGTATCATCACAACGGTAATGTTTTCCCATTGTTTGTCTTAATTATTTTAATATATTTATGTATATTTATTTGTGCATAGATTTATATATATAATTAGGTTTATATATTATATTTATAGTTTTAATAGGTATATGTATATCTTTATATTTAAATAATATTATTTTATTCCTCAATTCTCACTATTGCACCTACCACTGTTTGTCTCTGCATCGCCCAAAGGTTGACTGGTAGAAAATGCCTATGGCATTAAGTCCGCCTCTGTACATTTCTGTGCTTAAAGTATTAAATAAATAAATAAATAAATAAACGTCAGAAGCTAGGTGCACGGTTCCAATTGGTCGTTTCCTATGGAGAAGAGCCGGCAAGAAACTCCACGGTCACTCTTTAAAAAAAAAAAACAATTGGCTTTTACAATGTTTTCAAATTACAGTGTTAATAGGTATGAGAGGACAGCGTAGGCCCGTCAAACGTACCGGTTACTTAACAAAATAGAAAATGGTCTACAGATCTACAGTCTAATAAGCCAACAACGTCCTCACATTGACAAAAAAAAATCCTTATTAAAAAAATAAAGGCGTCGCGACACGCGAAGCGACACAAAGGCCCCGCGTGTCGCACGACGAGCGGAGCTTTTGTGTCACGCCGTGAGTCGCGCTGGTCTGTAGAAGCCTTAATTGTTAACATTACACACAACACGTTACCTATCCTAACACATAATTCCTCGTTACATGTCATCGGTCACATATTACGTTTCGTTCATCGAGGAATAATATAATTATCTATTGCTTAACATGACTAACAAAAATACGATTCACAACAATCATTATTTACTACAGTTTATAAATATGACACACAATATCTATAAACATATTTAACTATTCAGACAATTATTTACACTTCACATCAATAAATAATGTACATAATATGTATACAACCTGTTTTTTTTGATATCCCATAACTCTAGGGTTATATTCTGTAGGTAAAAATAATACTAAAACTACTAGAATAGGTGGTCCAATGCATCGTTTCGGAGAAATCATCAATCATAATTAAATTAGGTCAAAAATTGTCACCAGTATGACGAATCTTTACTTTTCCCAAACTTCGCAGTAGTGTAGTAAAATAAATAGTAAAATAAAATATCTAGGTATGTTGGTATCGGGGCTTCCCGGCGGCAGCAGTGAAGGGAAGGCTACCTTGTCGACGGTGTCATATTTCACGTAAAGGTGTTTTACATTAATAATCGTGACTTTGCCGAATTATTTTGTATGAAAAATGAAAAAAAAAAATAACGAAGGATTGGAACATAACTCAAATGCGAGTTGATTCTTTGATATGGCCTCAATCATACCCTAGAGTTATGGGATATAAAAAAAAAAACAAACAAAAGTACACCAAGAAGGTTCCGAGTCTAGGTTTTTAACAAATTATAAATAGGTTTAATGATGTTTTGAATTCACAAACTTATTGCACACGATGTTCTAAATTCAATTTACTTTATCCTCTAGCGTATAAAAACGGCTTTTGCACTCAGATATCGAAGAGCAAAAATACTCTTTCCGAGATACATATACATTATGATACATGTGACTTAAGTTGTTAATTAATGCACGGCGAGAAGTTAGTGCTAAACGCCATGCATTAATAGACTAACTTAAGTAACGAGTATTGTGTACTATTTTAGGGCGCCTTAGGCGCTTAGACCTCTTTCATCCGTATTCTGGAAAGCTGCTATCAGATCTCATTCAAATCGTTACCTGACGGAGAACTGAGGCTTCAAAATGACCACGTTTGTATGAAAATGTTGCTCTGGGTACTTAGTTTTGACGGTAAGTGTATTTTAAATAATAAATAAGCACAGCCGACCCGAAGCAATTACTTGGTAGACATATTCGGCTTTCATTCGGTTCGTGCCGATCGGCAAACTTGTGCGACATCTACCCTTGCTTAATCATATTTTGGTTGGCTCGGCATAATTCAAGCTAAGCCCAGCGGCTTTTTCCCGAAAATAATATCTACATTCGTTCGAGTTTGTCGCCCGGCTTTGTCGAATAATTCTGAGCCGAAAATCTGGGTAGCACCCCTAATAGAATTAAAAACTACAGGGCATCGTTCACGGCACGTTCCCGTATCAAGGTCATAGAATTATTTTATATGAATCGTGAGTGAATAAAATATCTGGAAAGTCTGCGTTCAGTCTGTGACGTTACAGTTTTTTTCACATAATGATTCTGTATGTATTTTAGAATTTGCAAACTAAACTCAATCCGCCTTATTACAAAACAAGATTTATATTTTGACATGGCTTAAACCATGGAGCCAGTTTTTGTAATAAGAACGTAACTGTGATTGAAATACCGTTCTTTATACAAAACTGAAAACTTAGTTCGGTAATAAGTTGTCAGTTTTGTGTTTAGGAACTTTACCATAGTCGGAATAAAGTTCGAAATTCAATAATGGCTCCATGTTTTAAACCTGGGTCTGAAGATAACGCCTTATTACAAAACAAGATTTATATTTTGACATGGCTTAAACCATGGAGCCAGTTTTTGTAATAAGAACGTAACTGTGATTGAAATACCGTTCTTTATACAAAACTGAAAACTTAGTTCGGTAATAAGTTGTCAGTTTTGTGTTTAGGAACTTTACCATAGTCGGAATAAAGTTCGAAATTCAATAATGGCTCCATGTTTTAAACCTGGGTCTGAAGATAAACCTTGTTTTGGAATAAGGGGGAATGTGTGTTTAATCACTAAACACTAAAAGCCATAATGCCAACGAATTCTAAATGTTATGTGTCAGTGTCAATACTTTTTTCTTGCAAATTTACAATTCTACTCATGCATATCAATCCTAAAACTATTTTGTCAAACAATAAGCCAAGAAAATTTATTATTTTGAGTTTCTACACTTGTGGCCGTAACCGCTACGAGGCCTACGCCGTAGCCACAAAGTTTGCTACGCAATGTTATTCGCATTATACAAGCCAAAAGCATGTGTCACGATATTTTCGGCAAAGGGGATTAAAGTGCACAAAAAAAAGAATTTTTAATAATGGCCTTAATGCTAATGAATTCTAAATGTCATCAAAATACCTATTGCTTGCAAATATACATAATTATACTCATACATATCAATCCTAAAACAATTATGTCAAACAATAAGCCAAGGTAATTTATTATTAATTCCTACATTTATTATTTTATTAATATTTTATATCGTTTTTATTCACGTTTCATAAGTCTCCATGTAGGCTTAACTGAAATAAAATATTTTGATTTTGATTTTGATTACACTTGTGGCCGTAACCGCTGCGAGGCCTACGCCGTAGCCACAAAGTTCGCTACGCAATGTTATTCGCATTGATAAGAATGCTAATAACATTGCGATAAGATAAAAGCAAGTGTCACGATATTTTAAGCAAAGGGGTAACTTTAAGTGCACTAAAAACAAAAGTTTTTGCACGCAAAACGGCCACCGCTCATCATAATGCTGCGATCCTATGCGAGACAGAGCTCTAGCGCTGGTTTTCAGCGACAGCCGGCGGCGTTGAAGTGATGTCGTCGACCGGTACAGCATACAGTGAGATTATAAATAAAAAATAAAATAAACACAAACGCAAACCAAATACAATAAACACAAGTTAATTCAACATGTTTATGTTTATTCAACGTTTATCTTTTCCCTACAAGGATAAGATATAATATAAGGAACGTGTTTTTATTTCTTTTCATAACCAAGCTTATTTTTTCAGTAATCCGTTCTATGCACTCAGCAGATATTAATATTATCTGCGGTAATTATGGTTAACGTAGTATTATATTGGTCTTATACATCAATCTCATATTCGTTTCTTTCTTTATTAGCCGTGTTGTATAAGCCCCCCGCGCACTAAGCAGCCAGCCAGTCGAACATATGACGGTGTATGGGAGAGCCCGCGCACTAAGCAGCCAAGAACTCCCGGTTGCGGCAGCCAGTAGAACGCGCCAGATTGCACGGCAGCCAATTAGCTGCGCGCAGCCAGAGCGAGTGTAGGCGAATGTATGTGCTGCCGTCAGACTCAGCGCACTTGTCATAACAGCCAGACGTATTTTGTGTTCTGTATCCTTAAAATATGTATTAAATAAGCCTTTCTAAAAAAAAAGGATGAATCCAATGTCTTTTCTTTACTTTGCGTTTTATGAGATAGATAAACAAGAATAAGTTCTTCCACGTCCATATCGCTCGACGATTGGGTCACAACTGGCCGTCAATTGGCTGCTTTAACTGGCTGCTCAAATATTTTGGCCAGGCTGCCTAGTGCGCGGGCGGCCTTAATGATGTCCAATTTCCACGCTACGTCAGCAACCGGCTTATATTGGCTGATAAAGCGCGGTTAATGTCAATGTCATGACAGAATATCGAGTGATGGTAATCCGTGGAAAGTCTAAGTGCAACTGCACCGGACCGTCGACACGTGTCTGGAATTACGCAGAACTTCTACCTGTTATTTTTCGTTCATATAGGCTACTGGTAGGGGTACAGGCACACGGGTCAAACCATCAGATTAAGCTACGTTTGCTGGGGTTGGTCCGTGGATGGGTGACCATCTTTACGTTATTCGTGGATCTTTGACAGTCGTTACGGGTCGTCAGAAGCCTGAAAGTCTGGCAACCAGTTTTACCAAGGGGTATCGAATTATCCAGTACTGGGCTATGGAGGTCAGATAGGCAGTCGCTCCCTGTAAAATACTGGTGCTTCTGGTTAGACTGGAAACCGACCCCAACAAAACGTTAGGAAAACACGCTAGGCAGATAGATTGATTGATAAGTTACTGGTAATGATGACAGAACACCGACTATATATTTGAAAAGATTAAAACACGAGCCCCGTGGTCAGGAATCTACTTTCAGATTACCAAAATGGTCCAAAAATAACAAGCCCTTTCTCTATTAGATTTGACTATTCAAGTCATTTGCGACAGATCGCACCCGATAATATAGAAATCAAAGGCTCAGAAGATCACGTTTGTCCATTTTGCAAATCCGAAAGTGGATCCCTGACCACGTGGCTCGACTTTGAAACTTTTCAAATACATATTCGGTGTTCTCTCATCATGCCGCACCTACTCAGCTATCAAATTTTCGCCATGGATATGCTTGCTGAAAACCCATAGGTACGCTTTACTGAATACATTCCGTGAAAATGATAGGTGAATGGTCGAACGTTTTTCTTCGTAATCTTAGCATTAAATAATTGCTACTTGCGATGAATGCATTGCAAATCTATTCCTCGAATCGAAGAGAAATATCTGTCTGTCGGATTATCCGCTTCGGGTCCACTCATGCGCCCTGCGCCCGTAGTTACTTGACGTTTCTTGAAGATAACGTTCATAACAATTGAAATGATATGTATTTATTACAAAAAAAGTATATCGAGACTGTAAAATATTTTTCGTTTTTTAACTTAAGAGCGTTTACGACGTACGGCATTTCATACAAACTTTCAAGCCCTTGTTTTTCGAAATGACTGAACCGATTTTAATTAAACTTCATACGCATAAGCAAGATACAAAGGTCTAAAAAGTTAGTTAAACACATTTTCGAAATGTCTTATTTAAAAACATATAACTGTAAATCTCTTTCTATGGAAAATTTAAAATCGGTCCAATTTGGCTGTAACACTAGTTTTCGCGTTATTTTTGTGTTATGCCACGTTTTAGCGTTATGCCATGCGACTTTTTCTATCTCTCTGTCTCTTTCTGTTATATACGAGTATGAGCCGAGCAAAGTGCGCGGCCAGTTGTATTTATGTTTTTTCTTTTTGTTACAAATGTGCTTGTTATTTAAACCATAATTTACAGCCAAACAAACTACGACACATCTTGCTTGTAGTTTTTCACTTGTGCTTAAAGTTTTTATAATAAATAAATAAATAAGGGCCACATAACATATAAAGGAATCGCAGTTTGACAGCTAGAAATGAAACAGCGCAAATAGAACGGCTGCGAAGTTAATTTGACTCGGTAGCTAAACGAACCAGGGTCTACTATCGTTAAGTCAGTCAACGAAGATTAGGCCGGGAAAATTAGATTTGAATCCTGCACTAAATCTTAACAGCGATTTTTTTTCTTGAATCATGTTTTTGAACTTAGCTCTTCAAATAATAAGAAAAAATTAAACATTTTCCAGGACCACTTCAAGGTAAAAAGAACGAAAACGCGTTTTTGTAAATAAAAATTAAGGCAAAATAGTTAACAGGTTTTTAGGGTTCCGCACCGTAGGGTAAAACGGGAACCCTATTAATTACTAAGGCTCCGCCGTCCGTCTGTCTGTCCGTCTATCACCAGGCTGTATCTCATGAACCGTGATAGCTAGACAGTTGAAAATTTCACAGATGATGTATTTCTGTTTTAGCTATAACAACAAATACTAAAAAATAGAATAAAATAAATATTTAAGGGGGCTCCCATACAACAAACGTGATTTTTTTGCTCGTTTTTCTCTATTTTGATAACGGCAACAGAAATTGAAATATTCACAGAATATGTAGATATATTATTGACTTTAAAAATAAATAATTAAATTAAAATAAAACAAATATTTATGGGGAGCTCCCATACAACAAACGTGTTTTTTTGCCATTTTTAAGATAATGGTACGGAACCCTTCGTGCGCGAGTCCGACTCGCACTTGGCCGGTTTTTTTTGTTACAATATGTAAATATTGGTAAAACCAATGTATTTTTTCAAAATTAAATATTTTCGTCCTCGGGAATTTCGATAAAATAAAATTATGATTTTTTTGAACTTTACTTCACGCTAAAGTATTAACAGCGGTTTTTGGGACTTATATTTATTATCTAATAACATTTTTAATACGGTATCCAACCAAATTGTGCTACCGCAAGACATTGATCAAAGTTTTTTTGCAATAGCGGTTCAGGCAAAAATGTAACAGAGTTAAATTTAGTTTAACTTTTATTTATGGCCTCTATCTGACTTAATTAAAAGAATATTAAACACATTAAAGCAAACCGTAATATTTTTTTTTTAATTATATTCAATACTGCGTTCTTGGTGAAACGGTGAAGGAAAACATCGTCAGGAAACCGGCATGTCCTAGAACCAAACATTCGAAGTCGTGGGCCCACGTAGTGAATTATGGCCAATCCCTCTCACAGGAGGCCTGTGTCCCAGCAGTGGGAATATTATAGCCAGATTATGTTATGTTACGTTTTGTATTGCATCCTCGAGATTTATCATACGTCGTAGGCCGTCTTCATTTTAATATAAGGCCTATTCAAACATTTAAAAAAATATGTCATTGACATAATAGAGTACTTTTTGCAGAGCTATTTAATAGTAGTTAAAAATAACATAATATTATGGAACATCAAAGTATTTTGAATTATTGCTTGGTGTATATAATAATTTAAAAAATAAAAACAAATAATCCTTTTGTAGCCTACGTAATCCGTCAACGGTCAACTCTTTCGTTCTTCGTGTGTTGCATTGCTACGACAGTTTTTTTTTCAGTTTCAACTGGATCATCAGTCATTCATTTTTGTGTTTCGTTGTGAAAAACCGTAGTTATCATGGGAAAAAGAAAACACGAACATAATGAAGAATATTTTAGGTGCAAGAGCAAACGATAAGAAAATAAGTTAAAGAAAAAACGCAAAGAACGTAAGTATTTTCGTAATACGCACTATACGTGATTTTATTGTCATAGTTATAACTTTTACATTTTAACTATTGTTATCTAATGAGATAACACCTAATGTTATTCTGATAACAGATATGGTTTTTAGCGAGGTAACACGGGATTTTATCCAGAAATACGTTATTTACTTTCTTGATGAGGTAGTACGCGATACAACCTGAAAGTAATATTCTTTTATTTTTTCCTTCAGGAAGCACATGGTTATCGTCACAGGATGTCAAATTTCTGATGAAGGCCACGATTACCTAAATATTGATGGGGAAATTATAGTGAAAATAAATAAATAAATAAATTATATAATCACAAGAGACTGATCAAATCCCAGTTGAAAAATCGGTTGTTAAAAGAGCGCCACAACATGCGACACAAATACCACCATAGTTACAAGAACAGACTTTGAGTGAACCTTGTGTGGTTAATACAACTTCTACATCCTCATATTTCTATAGAAATCCTTGACTTACTTTTTGAGGTTAAGAAAGTGGATCCTCCACTCGGAGAAAATATACTCACCCAATGAAATCGCCCCTTCACTAGGAGAAAATATACCCAATTAAATCGCCGAGCGTTGGGGTAAAATACTGCATGATGGAATAGACAAAGAGCACAAGGAATCCTTGAAAGCAATAATGCTTGTGAAAAAGTATTTTTATTCTGGTAATAGTGATAGATGATATGGAACTAGTTCGTGCGCAAAAAAGGATTAAGTTCCTCCTGGTCCTTCTTTGCGAAGGAAATCTTGCAAAAAATTGTGTCAGGTTGTATTAGTGTATCCAAGCCTTGGATCTTTAAGAAAGAATTTACAGTCGACAGAGGCATAATTCAATCTGGCTGTATTTTACTCTCCGAAGTTGATGACCAATTTTCAGGCTTCCGTAGCCAAATGGCAAAAAACGGAACCCTTATGGATTCGTCATGTCTGTCTGTCTGACCGTCCGTAAGTCACAGCCACTTTTTTTTTAAACTATAAGAACTATACTGTTGAAACTTGGTAAGTAGATGTATTCTGTGAACCTCATTAAGATTTTCACACAAAAATAGAAAAAATAACAATAAATTTTGAGGGTTCCCCGTACTTAGAACAGAAACCCAAAAAATTTTTTTCATTAAACCCATACGTGTATCTATGGATAGGTCTTCAAAAATGATATTGAGGTTTCAAATATATTTTTTTTTTATTTGAATAGTTTGCGCGAGAGACACTTCCAAAGTGGTAAAATGTGTGCCCCTGTTACTCGTACTTCTAAAATAAGAGAATGATAAAACTAAAAAAAATATATGATGTACATTACCATGTAAACTTCCTCCGAAAATTGGTTTGAACGAGATCTAGTAAGTAGTTCTTTTTTATGGATAATGATACGGAACCCTTCGTGCGCGGGTCCGACTTGCACTTGGCCGGTTTTTTTGCATCATTAGAATAGAATAGAATAGAATACTCTTTATTATGTACACCATAAAAGTTACAGATATAAATGTTAAAAATTTTACATAGGGTGACACAATGGACATCCTTTCATTCCCGATCGCCGTAGCGTTATGACAATTAATATTATCACGTCTTACAACTATGCTCGAGGCTTCTTGGCGGGAAAGTGAAGCGTCATGTTCAGCAGTTTGTTTAATTTTCCAAAATTTGTGTTTAGCCGAATATTAATGTGTAATAATGGTGGATTATTAACCATTAAGTGTTTGTGAACGTGCATTAGTGTAGGCAAATGAAACAAAACAGTGCAACTTCGCTTCAAGTTCTCTCAAGAAGTCCGCGTGAGGTCTCAGTAAAGTGCCACATCTTTACTGAAACTCAAGGGGAGTGGGCGGGGATATCATCATCATGCATTTATAATTCATATCATCAATATTAAACAAGAACTAAAACGTGACATTGGCTAAATGCACAAACCGTGCGAAGCCAGAAGGAAAAGAAAAAAAAAAAAAAAAAAAAACTATGCTCAACGATACCAAGCTATCTGATGCCGGAAATGGATCATGGCATGCACCAATCTGCTAGTTTTTTGTTTTGTCATCTGTTTAGTTTGGCTAGTCTCGTGCATCAGCATGTTTCAATAGAACTTAATGAAGTCCCACAAAACTCTTCAACAGATTCAGTAATTTCTCATGATCCACTTTGCAAGTACTGAATCTGTTAGACCCCATCCACGAGTAATCAACCCGCTGATTTCATGGATCACATTTGTTCAATAGTCTGGTCCGAAAATGCACCGCACCACCATTAATATTTAACTTAGATATATAACAGAAACTTTATTAGGTATCAGACAAATAGTCCATATGTTATAAAAAAAACACAATAAGTACTCAAAAAAAAATCTAAATAACAAAAAAAAAAAACGCAAATGTATATAAAATTATTTAAGGCATTGGAATGAAGCTCTGTGAGTCGTCATCCAATGCCTCATTATGGGGCTGTCCCTCCTTCTGGCCACAGTAGGCATAAGGCTGTTGGGACTATCGCGCACTCGCCACATCAGGGACGCTATACGCAGAGGCATCAGCGCGTAAAAATCCAGCACGCCAGTTTCCGCGAACATCCCCGACGCACTGCAAAAGCGCGGTAGCCCCAACATCACCCTGAAGGCATGGTTATATTGGACTCGCAGAGTACCGTACGAGTTTTTAGCCCAGATATCTCGATGTTTTGGCACGCTAGTAATCCTTATAAAATAGTGTTACGATGAGCTTCGTTGCTTATCATTCTTGTTGTTCTGTAGGTAAAAATCCAGATTTCAGAACCAGACTAGATTGATCAAGGGTCAGCGGAGATTCAGATGACCTCTAACCCTACTCTAGCTTATACCTACTTTTCTGAGAAAACAGTGTAACAAAGACACAACGAAATTCTACGGAGCAGACGCAAACTTCACTTACCCCATATTTTTACATAAAATGTACAATATTATATCACAAGGAATTTAATTAAAGCAGTCTACAAATTATTGCAACGTGAATTGTGACAAAACAATACTCGTGTGCTTTATTAAAATATTAATATGAGGAATGCCTGGTGCTCATCATTTAAACAGACATCTAATGGAACTACGCTACCTACATAGAAATAAGGTGCAAAGTTGAGTGCACTCTGTACTTTTTACTATTCCGAGAAGTTTTGAGGTATTAAAGTGAAAATACCGATTATTCAGTTTGAATCTAGTACTTGGCTGAGTGTTGTTATGAAAGTTTATCCAGCGGCCCTTTAAGCCTACCTTCAGAGGTAGCAATTATTTTTTAAGAGTTTAATCGTTCCATACTTGATAACCTTAAACGTACATAATATATATAAACGTACATACGTGATAGGTGAAACGATGACCTTGTGAAGGCTGCAGGGATCCGCTGGATGCGGGAAGCACAGAACTGGTCGAAGTGGAGGTGCTTGGGGGAGGCCTATGCCCAGCAGTGGACGTCTTTCGGCTGAAATGATGATGATGATAATGATACTTGACAAAAATAAAAACCATTTAAATGTTTCCGAATCTAGAGCAAAATAAAGCTATTATGGTCATTGTTTTAATTAGAACCACAATTTCTGACCAGAAGACTTCGCAAACCATCGCTTTGTTGACTTCAAGACAAAGAAATAATGGTTTAAAGAGCGGGTAGTAATTGGCATGTAGTCCAACCTTCGTTATGAATTATTACGCCAAACTCGTAACATTTAACTGCAATACTAATGTAAGATCAGTGGAATGTTTAAGAAAGGTGTGAGAAACGGCTGGCATTGTAGCAGTTCAGATACATGGCTGTTGTCGCACGATATTTCATTCCCGGGCAGCATTAGCGACAAGTTCGCATTCACTGGAAAGTGCGGGGGACACTTCGGCCGGTCATTATTTCGGCCGAAAGACGTCATGGGCCTCCCCCAAGCACCGCCACTTCGACCGGTTCAGTGCTTCCCGCATCCAGCTGATACCTGCGGCCTTCACAAGGTCATCGGTCCATTTTATAGAAGGCCTCCCCCCCCCTTCCTCTACGTCTTCCAGTGCGTGGTCGCCACTCCAGAATCGTTCGGCCTTCGGCCGGTGTGCTGTTAAATATATTTCTGTAAATACATATTTGTTACAGTCGCGAATCATATTTTGAACAACATATACAACCTGACACTGTAAATTGCAAAAAACCGTAAACTACTTTAACTCATCAACCTTAAGCTTGACTAACAACTTGGACTACTCGGGCTATCCAGACAAAGGACATGTCCATAAATGGTTTTTTATTATTCAATAATTCTAACCAGGATCAGATAAATATATTTGGATAGACAACCCAAAAGCTAGTACTCGTAGTTCTAACTATAACATACATTTTCAAAGGCTCCCATTTCATCATATTTCATTATGAAATATGATGAAATGGGATATTTTCAGTCCAAAATGTTTAGTCTAACCTTTTAGAACTGAAAGGGCACTCTATAGGTATGAGCATGGCTACTTCGAATGTTTATGTGCAAGTTGTAATCAGTAATTATTTAAATCCGAAATCCGAAGTCCTAAACGCGTGCAATATCAAATAAATAATAAAAAGCAAATGTCGTCACGGTTAAAGGTAACCAAATCATGTGCAAAGTAGAATTATCCGTTGTGAAAAGTCAGTAAAATCAGGAAAATCAATGAAAGCACATTAAAATACGAGAACACTGGTTATCACGAATGCACGAGACGAGAGTGTGATCTGTGACAAGTGTGACAGCATCACAGCACTTGACAGCAGACGGATCAGACGGATGATGCCTGTCAGTCAACACTTTATGTCATATTTTGACAGACGAATAGAATCAGCTGTCAAATAAGACATTGTCAAAGTGTGTGGGAGATTTATTTGGGTTGCCATTAACAAATAAAATATATGTACTAACATTAAATATTTTATAATATTTCTCTTAAATGGAGGGGTCTAAAAATATTATTTCAGTGGTTACAAATTCCATATTTTTGTCGCTTTTATTTAGGTGTAGTTTGACGCTGGTTGGATTTTACTCGGAATAAAAAACAACGCCCATACATAAAGCGGACATCTCCTTTGACATTTTGTTAATTTACACGATTTTTTTTAAATTTAAGTATTTACTTATATTAGTTATAACACTATTTTCTCACTGCGTATTATTATTTTTTTTCTGTGTTGCTTGTGGCTAAGTAATAACAGCCGCACGGGTCGATCGATCAAGTTAAGCTACGCTTGCCGCGGTTGGTCCGTGGATGGGTGACTATTTTTACATGACTTCTATTAGAGAAAGCCTACTACAGCATTGACGAATTTCTTAATGATAAAATAATCTAATTTGTGTATTCCTAATTTATTTTGACATTTAATTTAATTGACTAATTTAACTATCTATGACGAGTTGATGACACTGTTCTGTAGTACATTTAATTTTTTTAATTTTATTATTATTTCGATTGTAACTTTTGTTTTTTTTTTTAATAATGGATGAATTTATAATATTATGTTTGATGTTAATTTAATAACCTATGTACGCCGTTAAGGTAAAACATGACTGTAATATAATTTTATTGTAACATCTTGCATGCCATGTGTGTGTATACACATGTTTTGGACAAATAAATGATCTTATCTTATCTTATCTTAAGACTTTGGAAATCACGTTAAGCCGTTGGTCCTGGCTGTCATACTTGGATTTTTGACAGTCGTTATGAGTCGTCAGAAGCCCGAAAGTCTGACAACCAGTCTTGCCAAGAGGCACCCATATTACCCAGAAACACGGTTGTGAAGGTCAGATAGGCAATCGCTCCATGTAAAATACTGGTCTGAATACCAGCCAGGCATCCGGTTAGACTGGAAGCCGAAGTCTGGGCAGATGATGATTCATTAATATTTTTTTTATTAAAGATTAGTTTGTTTTTACGTGGTAACAATCGCGGCCACAAAGCGACGAAACAATGATAAGCAACGAAGCTTGCCGTTACATAAGGTCGGTTTTACATGAGTAGCGTGTGGGCTAGATATACTCAAAAGTCGTACAATGCCCTCCGCGTGCAATGCAATAACGCGTTCAGGGTGCTGTTGAGGCTGCCCCGCTACTGCAGCGCATCAGGGATGTTCGCGGACGCACATGTGGATTGTTTCATTGCCACGATGCGTAAGCGCTGTGCGTCCCTGGTGCGTGGGGTGTGGGACAGCAATAACAGTACCTATCTTGTCTCTAATTCTTGGAGGCTGGACTGTCCGTACGTGAATCGCTGCTGCGCCATTTCCCATGGAATGGTGCGGCCGCGGTGAAGCATCAGACAGTGCTGCCGCTGTCAATAGTAGGTATACTTAGTGTAATATGTGAATAAAATTATCTTAATTACTAACGTAGGATAAGTTTTTTACTAACAAATGAGTCTTGATTACTTGATAAATAAATTTAAATTGAATTTAATTGAATTGGTACACTATTTTATAAGGATCACTAGCGTGCCAAAACATCGAGATCAGTGGAGTAGCTAGTATGGGTTACACCCAGTGCGCATAATTGTGTCACCCAAGAATAAAAACCGGCCAAATGCGTGTCGAACCACGCACAATGAAGGGTTCCGTAGTTGGGATGAATTTATCCCAAGAACAAAATTAACATTGTAGTTGAAAAACATGTTCTCCCATACATTCCATCTGCAAATGTAAGTTGGTTGACTTCTTTTCTTCTT
Source organism: Tiliacea aurago (assembly GCA_948098905.1). NCBI lineage: Eukaryota > Metazoa > Arthropoda > Insecta > Lepidoptera > Noctuidae > Tiliacea > Tiliacea aurago. The sequence continues at coordinate 12,544,436 of OX402576.1, read as the reverse complement.
ATTCTTCGTTTCTTTTTTTTTTTTAAACGTTGCTCGTTTGACTATTACTCGTTTTCCTTTTAACTGCGTGATTTGTTCCTTCCCTTTTTTGCTTTATTTAAATTATTTAGTTTGGATAACTTGGTTACAATGGCTTTAAAGGCATTCTACATACCGGGGCGTGTCGCGGGACGAGCGGTGCCTTTGTGTCGCGTCGCGTCGCGCGACAAGTCGCGCTGGTATGTAGAAACCTTAAGCCTAAGTGGTTTATCGTTGTAAAACGTGATAACATGTTTTAAAAAAACGGTGCGGTGTCCGACGCCACCCCCTAGCTACTCCACTGATCGAAATATCTGGGTTATATCTAAGTTAACCGTACAAAATTCACTAAATGACTATGAATACTGCATCAAAATCCATTGTGGCTACTAACTAACTAAGCGGACAAGCAGACAGACACAAAACCCTCTGCTCCTTTATCATCATCAGCCGATAGCAGACCTTTGCTGGGCTCGATCTCTTTCAGACGAGGTCTTTGCACTGCAATCACAACTGCTGACAAATACAGGTCAGATAGTTGATGATGTCCCAGGTTCCATTCCCAGATCGCGCAAGGTGTTATTGTTTTTCCATCAGGAATTTCTCAGTAGCAGCTCGGAGCCCGAATTTGTGCTTGGTACATGGCGATAGGCTCGCCCCCTATTACGTAGGGCTTAAACATAACTAGCGAAATGTGAGTGTATAGGTACACTTCTGTCTAACCGTTCGGGGAAACAGGCGTGATGTTATGTATTTATCATAAGTTCTATAATGTAAGTCCAACAAACAGGGGCTTATATTACGAAACCGAAATTGTTGAGCTCCTGAAGTTCTGAGTTGAGCTGCACTGCATATTAAACCAATTAAAGCAAATACCTAACAATAATAAAAATAAAACGGTTTAATTTTCTTGTAATTAAGACAGATTGAACAGTATGCATAACAGAGGTAAATTTAGTTTAACTTTTCTTTATAGAAAAGTTAAACAAAATTTACCTCTGTTACATTTTTACCTGAATCGCTATTGCAAAAAAAAAATAGTTAATTGGGTGCAAATAAAACGCTGTTAACATTTATGCTTGAAGTACAATTCTAACATTTCGTAATTTTATTGTTAACGAAATTTCCGTGGGCGCAAATGTTTAATTTTCTAGCCTACATGTAATTAAAATTAAATTAAAAATATTTTAGTTCAGATATCATGATACATTACGACTTACGACACATCACAAACATAGAAATTAAGACAAGCAGCGGGGCGAGCACGGCCTACTGTGACATGACTTGAGTCACACATTTTATCACAGCTTGAGCGATAAAACTATTTTGTTATAAAATACTAGTACAAATTGACATGACTTATTTTATCATGTCTAGTCACAAACGTCTCGATACGCCTGTGCTCGGCCCGCTGGTACAGCCTGGCAGGCGTTAATTCCACCTCTGTACATTTGTGTGCTTGGAGTATTAAATAAATAAATAAGTACAACAAACATGGAAAATAAGTTAAAAGTTAGATGACAGATTTAACAAAGGACTTCCAAATCCTAATCCCTCATCTTTCCGACAAACACTCCATACAAACATAACTATTAATAACTTTTTCTACCAAGTAAAATTGAAATAACATGTTTTCTTTAAAAAAAACGTACAAGCGGGGGTGAATTTTACGCGGTATACATTTTAACATACTCCCTTGTCCATACCCAGGTTAAATGACAAAAATCGCCGTTTCAAATTAATGCAAAGTTAGTTAAAATTCGGCGTAAATAAACATATCTTAAACAATTAATAGATTATCCTAGAATATGATAACAAACAGCGGTGTCAACGTGCTAGGGGGCTGGCTTTACGGTCACCGACCTTTGTCCCTTTGACACGCTTCACACCCGCTGCAATTGAATAAAATAAGATTTGTTATGTACAAACAAATGATACGAACATAAAAAAAAACAATTATTTAATGCCCTCGGTAAGATGCTGTATTCTTAAAAAAATAAAAGCTTGTAACCAGATAATTACCTGCAGCTTCCTACAAAATGGCAAAATATTTAATCTTGTTTGAGTCGAATATTCGTTTAATAATCCAATTCAATTGCACTTTTTCAGGCAAGTGAAATGCCTTTTAAAGCATTCCAGGGTTTACTGATGTATGCAAGTGTTTTTATTCACGTTTACCTGACAGGACAGTCAACCAGGTTGCGAATCAATACATAAAAAACTTCTCATTCATAATGCTACGTATCCCTCGAATTACACTTCGATAGTTTTATAAAAAAATGCCTGTCAACACCGCGTCGTCCTTCCGTCGCAATAGCGGAGCGCAGACTGATTGTAGAAGCGGCTGTTGGGGGCTGCAAGCCAATCGCATTTAGGAAATATTAGAAAGAGCGCCAAATCGCTTTATTCAAATACTTTCTGCTTAAAAAGATATCAAAATAATGATTTCTGACATAACTTAAGTCGTATATTCAAAGGAAATTAATTAACATTAAATTCTGATTATTTTTAAGTCGTTGGTGTTGCCTATATTTTGAATATTAATAAGCTTTGCCGTTAAAGTGTGCGCACTTGCGCAGTCCTTCCGTGTCAACGCCGGGTCGGCGACTGACGTCAACCGACGACGATGCAACAAGTATACCTATTACCTACGTATAGCAAATAAAAGTAGTATATTCGTTTGTGAGACAGAGCGTACCTACATGTTGTTTAGCTTGATTCACTTTTCTAATATTGAATGTAATGTGTATGTGTAATGTATAACTTTCTGCATGGTACACACAGCTCTCCATTAAGTGGTTACCCCTCCCCCCCTCCCAAACGACATCTGCGTTCAAATCCGTGATAGGCCCAAGTTGGTTTTTGTAATTTGCTTACACATTTTATTATAATTAATGTTTTGTTTTAGTGAATTAATAAAATAATATATATTTTTTTAAAGTCTGTTTTAAATATTGTTTTTTTTTTTAAATAAAATGTTAATGTTTTATTATTGCTTAGAACAACAAACAATAATTATAATAGGCTTAAAATTAACGGAACGTTATTTAACGTCTAAATAGGCCGGGGGTTTCAAGACCGCTTGCCGTGCATTGGATTGGAGGTTCAAATCCTAGGCACGAAATGTGCTTAGGCATTATATTTTTTTTTTATGTATTTGTCTATTTTGTTTTAGTAATATTTATAAATAATTTAAAAATCAATAAAAATGAAATATTTTAATAATCATTAAATAATATTATTTATCATTGCTATTTTATAACAAAACTTTGATCTTATTTTACTACAAAGGTTTATAATTTAAAATTTGATTTGATAATTTACAGTTATCGTAATATACATATTTTGCCAACTGACAACCGCAAATTCCTTTTATGCTCACATTTTGTTCTTAAAGAACAACTATTTTTATTTTCATAGAATCCAAAATATTAAAATAATATTGGGTATATCGTAATCGTTTACTCTTTGAACGTATACATCAAACGTTGGAGTTATGACTTGAGGGTATGGATACATTTTATAAAGAAAACGTAAGTAAGTAAAATTAATCACGGTCCGGCCGACATTCATTCTGAACGCTTTATTACAACAACACACAAAAACTGCTTTTAAACAAACTCAATCCTCATTTAATGAAATTTGCAAACTACCCTTCATACGCTTTGCTTTTATTAAACGTTTATTTTACTACCTTGAGCCATTTTTATATAACAGAATAAACAAAACTGTCCCTGTACATCAATCTTCTTACGAAATGTGTAAAAAACAGATAACTTGCTTTCTAACCAGTTTAAACAACGACGACACTGAATATTTGCGTACTTCACAATCGTAGTGAGTTATCTAACACTCCGTATCCAAACTCAACCTCATTACCTTACGTTCACACACACACACACACACACCACACCTACATCATAACACTCATACACACCACACCACACCACACCACACCAAACCAGACCTTATCACAAAACACACACACATACTTACACTTCACACCTTAAAGTCCAAAGCAGTCTTTATTGAATTTTTTGTACTCCTTTGGGAACCTGGGCTGGCGAACCTTAATACAGGTTACCATGTAACCTAGCTAAGACGCCAGGTTGATTGATTCCTTTTTCGGCACATTCCTTTTTGGACATATTCCGTTTTCGGCATATTCTTGTTTCGGCACATTCCGATTTCGGCATAAATCATTATATAAAACAAAGCATCATTATTCTGAAATTTTAAAATGTCTAGGGCTATTTTTTAATAGACTTACCCACAACAGATACGTAATACAAGGTAGACGGCAGTGAAATAGTAAGGTAATTTTTGTAATAAGGATCTTATTAATTGAAGAGCATATTAGGCTTTGCCAACTTTTATAAAAGACGGGTGCATATGAATTTAGATACCTAGTTGGTTATCATCATTAGTTAGTTGCCCAATTATTTTAAGTAATCAGTGTAGTTACTGTTCATTTTTTGTCTTTTATTTTTATTGATTAAAATATAATATTTTACTAATAAATATTATTTTATTTTATTACGCAAGCAAAGTCACAAGTATAGTAGCAAACAAGAATATGCCGAAAACGGAATATGTCCAAAAAGGAACGTGCCGAAAAAGGAATCAATCGCCAGGTTCAATTATGTTGTTACTTACGCTCTTTACGATTTTTCCCCAAATTGTTAAATCATATTTCTTGTAACAGACTGTATGTACCACACATTTTTGAGACAAATTTATTAAAAAAAAAAATGGATACCCTCAAATTATAACATCTATCGATTAGACAGAAACCTAAAGATAAAGTGACTCAGACTATAGTACTCGTAGATAACAATTTCGTCGCAATTCATATGGGCTCGCTGGCTAGGTCGGCCTACTGCCGTATGAGTATGACGACGTTTGGTGATGCGATAGTTCGAAACCAAGTATGATTCTTTAGATTATTCGTAACGAATTCAATGTTGTAGCTGTGCAGTGTAACATTTGAAGATGTTTTAGGTATAAATTATGCATCAATCAATCAATCTGCCTAGCCTTTTCCCGACTATGTTGGGGTTAGCTTCCAGTCTAACCGGATGCAGTTGAATTCCAGTATTTAACATGGAGCGTAAACTTGAGGGGTTAGCACATACTGACGCTGTGTGCACATCATACCATTTGAAAATGTTTTTACGTATATATTATGCATCAATCAATCAATCTTACCCAACAACAAACAAGCAACAAATATCAACCAGACTTATGGAAGGTGGCTGAAGTAATAATGATAGCCAAGCCAGGAAAACCGGCTCACGAAACATCATCATATAGGCCCATTTCCTTACTACCAATCATGTCCAAGCTGTTTGAAAAGCTGTTACTCAAACGGCTTAATCCAATAATAGATAAGAAAAATATCATACCAGAGCACCAATTTGGTTTTCGAGAAAAACACTCTACCATCGATCAAGTGCATAGGATCACAAACGTAATAGAAAACGCCCTTGAAGACAAGAAAGTATGTGCTACTGTATTCTTAGACGTGGCGCAAGCGTTTGACAAAGTATGGCATGAAAGCCTTATACTTAAATTGAAAAGCCTGTTACCAAAGCAGTTTGCAGATATATTAGAATCCTACATTCTGAACAGAGCCTTTAGAATAAGACAAGAAGACGCCTACTCAGAATTGAAACAAATTAATGCTGGCATACCGCAAGGAAGTGTGTTAGGTCCGATCCTGTACCTACTATACACTTGCTATATCCCTGAATTAGAGCAAAACACGATTGGGACCTTTGCTGATGATACAGCCATAATGGCTGTAGGAAACAACCATGAAAAAGCAGTAGAAAAGGTCCAAATGGCTGTAAATCAAGTTTATAACTGGACAAAAAAATGGAAGATTAAACTAAATGAATCCAAATCTGTTCACATAGACTTTTCCAACAAAAAACATCAGTATTCTCCAGTTTACATTAACAATAAACTAGTCCCATACGAGAATACAGCTAAATATCTCGGTATGACCCTTGACGCAAAGTTACGCTGGAAAACCCACGTTTTAAGAAGAAAAAATATGAACTCGACCACCGATTCAAAAGAATGTATTGGCTGCTTGGACGAAACTCCATGCTGTCCGTGCAAAACAAATTGTTGCTATACAGACAAGTCCTGATGCCAGTTTGGACTTATGGTATCCTGCTGTGGGGCTGCACCAAACAGGCCAATATATTAACTATACAACGATTCCAGAACAAAGTGCTAAGGGAAATTGTAAATGCACCCAAGGTGCATTTACAATTCATACGAAATGATGACCTCCATAGGGATCTAAAAGTTGAGTTCATCGATAAAGTGATCCAGAAATTTGCAGAAGCTCACGAAAAGAGGCTTCATCAGCATGTGAACGTCGAAGCAATCCAGCTTCTCGATCACACAAATATAGTAAGAAGACTGAAAAGAACAAACCCGTTCGAGTTAGTGTTAGTGAATAGTGTAAAGTACAAAAGTGCCAAACAAACACAAGAATGGAGTGTATTCGCCTTAATAGAGACAATAAGAAAAGTGCTATTGGACACATTCTTAATAAAGACAATTTAGTAGTTTAGGTTATAATTTAATTACTTATTAGTCTATTTAAAAGGCTAGATTGTAATAAGATTAGGGTTCATTCTATTGATGAACGCTAGGACAAGGAAAAAAAAAAAAACAATAAATCTAGCTAGCCTTCTCCCAACTATGTTGAGGATGGCTTTCAGTCTAACCGGATGTAGATGAATTCCAGTATTTAACATGGAGCGACTTACTAGGAAATACAATACCCCTTGGATGTCAGACTTTCGGGCTTCTCACTACCCGTAACGACTGTCAAAGTTCTACGAATGACAAGTAGCCGTGCAACAAGTAGCCATGCGACAAGTAGCCGCGCGACCGGAAGTCGTGCGACAAGTAACCGTGTGATAAGTAGCCGCGTGACAAGTAGCCGTGCGACAAGTAACTATGCGACAAGTAGCCGTGCGACCGGAAGTCGTGCGACAAGTAACCGTGCGATAAGTAGCCGCGTGACAAGTAGCCGTGCGACAAGTAGATGTGTGACAAGTAGCCGTGTGACCAGAAGTCATGCGACAAGTAACTGCAATAAGTAGCCGCTTGACAAGTAGCCGAGCGACAAGTAGATGTGTGACGAGTAGCCGTGTGACAAGTAGCCGTGCGACAAGTAGCCATGCGATAAGTAGGCCGTGTGACAAGAAGGCATGCGACAAGTAGAAATGCAACAAGTAGCCGTGCGACCAGAAGTCGTGCGACAAGTAACTGTGCAATAAGTAGCCACGTGACAAGTAGCCGTGCGACAAGTAGATGTGTGAAAAGTAGCCGTGTGACAAGTAGTTGTGTGACAAGTAGTCGTAGCTGTGCGACAAGTAGCCGTGCGACAAGTAGACGTGCGACAAGACGTAGCCATCGAGGTAATTAACCAGTAACTGTACCGTTCATTAGGAGGCCTTTGTTCAGTATTGAGCAATCAAGACAGATATTGCCACGGGGCTATTAATGTATCGATTGTACTCTTAACGAAAGATTCGCAGCCTTGAACCCAGTAGATAGGATATAATGTGCTATTAACTAAAATTGTGATAATCCCCCTCGGGAAATACACTTACCGTCAAAACTAAGTAAGTACCCAGAGCAGCATTTTCATACAAACGTGGTCATTTCGAATCCTCGGTTCTCCGTCAGGTAACGATTTGGATGAGATCTGATGAAGTCTACTTTAGACTTCCTCCATCCGTACTCTGGAGAGCTTGCGTCATGAGAAGCTATAAATACATAAAATTGCAAATTATACAACTATCAACTTTAAACTCAAGATATCTAAGTTGATTTATGAATGAAGAAATTATCGCTAAACGTCATAAAATAATTTTAATTGCAATGGAAACTGAACCATACGCAATTTCAGTTAAAGTTTTAAATCCCAAAGTATGAAATTTATCTCGTCTCATGGCGTTGACTTTAGAGCGCCTAAGGCACCCAACTGATCAGACAAACCATTTACACCAGAGAGTGTGTAGAGTTCTGAGTGTTCGATTTCTATACATTTTGATGCCATTTTTGAGGTTTCTTGTTTCATGAACAACTCCGGTATGTAATTTTGGTTTGATCAGTTGGGCGCCTTAGGCGCTCTAGACCTCCTCCATCCGTACCTATATCTCTTCAAAGTCTCTTCTTTACCTCCCCTAGTTTTTTGGGTTCCGTACCTCAAAAGGAAAAACCGGTCAAGATCGAGTCGGACTCACGCACCGAGTGTTCCGTACGTATATATGATGTAGATGATTTCTGAAAAATTGTGCTATTTAGAGACATCGTTTTATTTTTCCTGTAATCTTTACATAAACTTCAATAACACAGAATAATTTCAGATTTTAATCTATGAAAACTTCGGGAGATAAGGGGGAGAACGGTATTTTTTTTTACATTTTTAATCAAAAGTCGAAACGAATGCTACCTAATAAAAAATAAAAAATGTTTGAGAATCTGCAAACAGCGTTCTTTCATATGATACCCCACACGCCCTAGTAGCTCCACTTAAAATTTTTCAGTCCATTTTGCAAAAAAAATTTTTTTTTTTTTCTTGTTTGCGATATAGTTGGGCAAACGTCGTCTAAAACTATTCTAAATTTCAAGTTGATAGCATTAGTAGTTCTTGAGATATCCAGGTGTGACAGACAGACAGACAGACAGACTTAGTATCACCATAAGGGTTCCTTTTTACCATTTTGGTACGGAACCCTAAAAACGAAAACCTCTCACTCGTGTATCTGTCTGTCTGTTCGTCTATCACAGCCGATTTGCTTTGAATCTATGAGACCGATTAAGTTGCAAAACATGGAAAATCTCTCAATATTGTGCGCACAAACTTGCATTTGCAGTTGGCAACATGTTTTTCAACTACATCCTGGGATAAAAATAAAACATAGTAGGTAACATATTCATTGTATGGAACCCTCACCTCGCGATTTATTCATAGTGATCTCACTTTTTCCATTTTTGCGATACCTTTGTATTCCGTCAAACAGAAACCAAAAATCTATTTTATAGCATAAGCATAGCATAATCAGCCTATAATGTTCCCACTGCTGGGACACAGGCCTCCTCTCTTCGAGAGGGACTGGGCTGTAATCTACCACGCGGGCCTAGTGTGGGTTAGTAGATGTCACATGTCTTTGAATTGTTGGTTCTAGGACATGCCGGTTTCCTCACGATGTTTTCCTTCACCGTTTTGAGAGCAGTGGTGATGAAATTATTTACACAAAGTAAAGCGCCTGCCTGGGTTCGAACCCACGACCTATGACTCGTAAGTCGAGGCCGTTACTACTGGGCCACCACTGCTCTCAAAATCTATTTTATACTTATCGTTATTTATTTCAAAATTGTTAGTTGTAAAGTATTTCGTTAAAAACTAAACAGTTTGATTGTTATTTGTGATATATTCAAAAACTTTATTTATTTTCACATTTTGCCCCACTTTGGGCACCAGGTTGCTATAAAGGCGTAGACTGCTGGTCTCTCCGGCAGGCAGTAGCCGAGACTCTCCAGCAACGATGGGGTCTTTAGAACTGTCGTGTGGAAGTCTTGGAAGTTGATCACCCCGTCCAGATCGGGGTCCATTCGCTTCAACATTATGTCAACAAACTCCTGCAACAAAAATACAGGGTGTAACAAATCGTCTACCAGGGTTGAGAGTTTGTCCGAAAGGGATATCGTGGCCCTGACACACAGGCAACTGAAGGAACACGAGTGGGTTTTAGTCAGTAAAAGTCTGACACGCCCTCCCGCTCCACCCAGAGCGGGAGAAGTTATTTGATAATTTCATACACAAAATAAAAAAACAGGTTGTAACAAGTCTGCAACTACCATCCTATATAAGGTGTAACTATTCATACACGAAATCTCTTAAGGGGTCATTGTACTCATCATTATGAACAACTTTTACTATGGGACCAAACCTGAAATCGCGAAAAAAAAATCAGCTGTTCCCTACATTTTGACGAGTTATGAGAACATAAATGTACGGAACAGCTGACTTTTTTTCGCGATTTTATATATATAATATATCGAACTAAGTAAATTTGAAAATGTGAAGGTTGACTGGTAGAAAATGCCTAAGTCCGCCTCTGTACATTTTGTGTGCTTAAAGTGTTAAATAAATAAATAAATGCGCACAAAAATAATTACTGCCGACTTTTATTTTTGGTTTGAAATGTCGCTGTTTACGGTAGCACTCAATGTTAGGAATTAAGTTACATATAAAACTTGTTATCGTCAGAAAACGTTGGAACTTTAACCTTCAATATCTCCATAACCAGAAGGTTCCCAGGTATGGTCCAGTACAAACAAACAATTATAATGACGGGAAGAACAAGTGACTCTCGGCTTCATTAAGTAGGTTTTTAAACCCGTTATTAGTAGTCGTTTTTGTTTAAGGAATATCTTAAAACAATACTTCCAAGTACCGAAAGTACGAGATTACTTACTTCACTTAATTGCAGAATTTAATTCCAAGAAAATATAATTGGTACTTAATTATTTATTTAATGATTCCAAGATATTATAATTATACAGGTTTATAATCCCGGCTGAGAAACCATAGAAAATATGATTCTCAGAAAAAAAAATATCCACAAAGCTGCGTGAAATGATTCGGCTTATATTATTTTCTCATAGCAACGAGAGTCCGGAACTCTTGGCGGGAAAGTGAAGTGACATGTTTAGCAGTTTTATTTTATTTTCAAAAATTTGTGTTTAGGCGAATATTAATGTGTAATAATGGTCGATTATTAACCATTAAGTGTTCGTGAACGTGCATTAGTGTAGGCAAATGAAACAAAACAGTGCAACATTACTTCAAGTTCTCTCAAGAAGTCCGCGTAAGGTCTCAGTAAAGTGCCACATCTTTACTGAAATTCAAGGGGACCGGGCGGGGATATCATCATCATGCATTGATTAAAGTTTATTTCATCATTAAAAACAAAAATTCTACATGGAAGACGAAGCGGTATGGTCAAAAGACTTTAGCCTGCCCTATAGGCGAATTAAAAAAAAAAAACGTGAGTCTAAATATCGAAGTTCAAAGGAGTATTTATGTACAACTTTTTTTGTCATAAAAATTTTTTTTCACTCGGTGTTTAGCTGATCGATTCTGTAACAAAATCTCACCCTAAAAACGTAGGTGTTGTGAGCTCTCATTCCAAGCTCACTTCACCCAATTGAGAATCAGCTGGTGGTCCTTTCAATATTTCTGACTGAGAAAAACATGTAATATTTCAATCGCTAATAACTATGAGCCTTTTGATCCGAGTTAAGGTTTCTACATACCGGGGCGACTTGTCGCGCGTCGCGTCGCGCGACAAGTCGCCCCGGTATGTAGAAGCCTTTAGGGTTGAGCCTACAAAAGATATGTAATGTTGACCCTTTTTTTTTTGGGTGGGAAATTATCAAATAACTTCTCCCGCTCTGGGCTGAGTGGGAGGGCGTGTCAGACTTTTACTGACAAAAACCCACCCGTGTTCCTTCTGTTGCCTGTGTGCCAGGACCACGATATTCCTTTCGGACAAACTCGCAACCCTGGCAGGCATTGGTCCTAACGGACCCCGTTAGTTGGTGCTGACATCTCTTTGAGGCGCGCGTGGAACACAATGCGCCGTCGATCTGGGCCTGGTCCTTATCGGACGGCGAGCTACACATCGCTCACCGTCCGCAAGCCCGCGCCTACGTTGGCCGGAAGTCGGCTTGCGACTCCCGACGCCCGGGGCGTCTCCTGCGGTGACTAGGGTCGCAAGGGCGCAAAGCTTGCCTCTCCCTCACGCGTTCCGCCTCCTCCTTCGCGACTATTACTGCTTCACAGAAGGAGGTGACGGCCTCCCATGCACTCTCGCTCCAAACCATGGCCTGCACCAGGGCCGGACGCGAGAGATCGCCGCCGCCGATCGCCTCCGTGAGGGCACGACGGTGCTCCGCCCAAGCCGGGCAGACCTCCACCGTATGCTCCACCGTGTCCTCCGGGCGATCCACACAGTGGTGACACCCGGGCGTTTCCTCCCGCTTTATCCTGAACAGGAACCTCCCGAAACAACCGTATTGTCCGGTGAGGAATGTAATGTTGACTCTAATACCTTAAACCTGGCTGGTTTAACATGTGTAAGCCGCCAGCTGCCGTAAATTGTCTTATGTCAAATATATTAGTTAGACTGCAGCCGGCCTTTTGCTAAAATACTATATAAAGTAAACACCGGTCCTGAATGTTCCATTCGAGTTATTACCGCACTAACTCTTAGGAACTAAAACCTACATAATTCTAGTAACGACACGAAATATTCACTTGGGGCTATGTGCATATATGAGGCTTCCCGTGGGGGAAATCCTGTGCTACGCCGCAGCTCTTCGATACGCGCTCGTAGCGGCGCGGCGTAGCGGTCCGCGCGGGCTATACGGAACCGGACCTAAAATAGTTATACTCGTAAAACTTTACAGAGTAACAGATGTTACTCACCGGCCATTTGTTCGAGGTGTCGCAAGTGAGCGGAATAATAATGCATATCACTGCATTAAGGGGCCGTGCACGATATCGACTGATTTTGATCAATTTTGTTCATTGTTTGTGAGAAAGGGAAAACGAATTTAAACAAAATTATTTGTGATTTGTAAAGTATATTTTATTAAGTAAGTATATTTCTTTGGTTTGCATGTGGCGGAAAGGTATTTTTTCATAATAATGTTGATAAAACCTTTTTTTTACCACCACATGACGTCACTGGGTGTGTTTTCCTAGAGCGTGTGTTTCCCTGTGCTGCTGGAGAATTTTGTTGCGGCACTTCATCTTCCCAGTTAAAGCAATAGAAAGTGGTGCAGGGTGGGCGTTTTTGGGGTACTGTCTTATGTAGTTCTTGACGTTTGAAAAGTGCTGATTCTCAGCCTAGGGAAAATAAATGACTTTTGGTTTTCATTTTGAGGGAGCGTTTTTGACACCGTAAAGTCAAACCTACGTTTTAAGAGAGCGTTTTTGACACCGTAAAGTCAAACCCCGTAGCCATCATTTTAAGAGAGCGTTTTTGACACCGTAAAGTCAAACCCTGTAGCCATCATTTTAAGAGAGCGTTTTGACACCGTAAAGTCAAACCCCGTAGCCATCATTTTAAGAGAGCGTTTTTGACACCGTAAATTCAAACCCCGTAGCCATAATTTTTTTGAACGTCGCTTCCAAGGGATTCCCCTAATGAATCGCCTTTTAATTTTGTTGAAACTTAGTTGATAATTTAAAACCACACCGACCCGTTTGCGGTGGTGGGTTTCTGTGATTCGCCCGCATTCTGTTGGGGCGGATTAGATTTCTATAGTTTGTTTACTTCTCTCAAGTAGTTAGCTGATGTAATAGCGATGCCGTTATACTAGTTTGATCGGTTGTGTATTATATTAATAAAATTTGCATTATTTATTCGTAGTAAGATGTTGTGATAAGCCAACGGTGTGGTTTAAAAGAAGATGTAGTAACAAATTTTTTAAAGTGTATGCTTAGATGGTTTTGTCATGTTGAGAGGATGAATGAAAAGCGAGGTATTTACAAGGCGGACGTGGGTAGAAACGCTGGGAGGGGACGCCCTAGGAGGACAATTAGTGACCTAATTGGTGATGTTGTTCAGAAAGGCCAGGTTCGTAGTGCTAGCAACCGGCGTGCGTGTATGACCAGTCAGTCTATTCTGTAAGAATCTCACGGTGAAATCGTGAAGTGTTGTGTGTGTGTGTGAGATTAAGTGAGCTATCATTCCACCTGGGGCTACGGATCGCTAGAGATTGACACTATTGACAGCTCACTTTAAGCTCACTTCACTTAGGCCCGTATCTATAGAACGTTACTCAGTACTCAAGCATTACTTAAGACTAGATTCAAGCCATTGGATTGGTTGAATTTAGTCTTAAGTAATGCTTGAGTACTAAGTAACGTTGGCTTAAGATTTCACGGTGATCTTTACAGAATGGCACTACAGATGTATGAACGTAAACGAAGCAAAAGGGTGTGATGGAAAGGTATGTAAGGAGCGTAGCAGGTGGAGGTAGAGAAGAAGGCGTGAGTATGTGTATTTACGTAAGTCGTAGTAGTAATAGTATGTATACTTTATAAAATACTAGCTGCGCCCCGTGGTTTCACCCGCGTAAGTCTTGATCCCGTAGGAAAGCCACCCTTAACACTTAGGGGTATAAAAAATAGATAGTAGCCGATTCTCAAACCTACTGAATATACATATAAAATTTCATCAAAATCGGTCAAGCCGTTTCGGAGGAGTATGGTAACTAACATTGTGACACGAGAATTTTATATATAAGATTTGTTTAATCTAATCAGGTGCGTTTTCAGTTGAACTAATTGATAGCGGATGATGTCAGTATTGCAATAATCTAATGTAATTTCATAATGATACAAAGTCCACTTACCTACTAATTTATTACAAGTAGGTTTAGCGGTAACGAATGGATCATCTGCCTAATAATATCTTATAATTTATATAAGATAAAATTTATAGTAATGAAGTCAAAACCGTAATTTGAATATTTTTGAAAAAAACGTAATTGCTACGAGGTGTGGGAACAAGTCTAATACCATAAATTTATGTCCGTTTCTTTGTTTTTCTGTTTGGCTGGATGTATTTATGTTCACGATTGGTGAAAAAACGGCTCAAACGGATTTGGATGAAAGGCCATGGCCGGAATATGTAGAGAGCTGTGCCCACAAAAAAATGTCCATGTACATTTACATACAGCCTACGTCACGTTATGTCGCAGCTGAATTGTATAATACGGCGTATTGCAAAACGTCTAATATATAAAGCCACTTTTTTTCTATTATGGCTGATTGACGTTCAGCCAAAATGTATTACGGCTAAATATTAAATAAACGGACGCAGCAATGTCATAGCACATCGGGTCCTATAATACGACTGATCAACGCTCCGCCATAATACAATTTGGCGCTTCGTTTTATAGTTTTTAGATCCAAATACCATTTCTGCGACCAACTGGGATGTAGCGATCGCCGGCCGCTGCCGCGGCACTGCTCACTTCGCTCGCTCGGCTCGCGCGCGATTGGTCACAGTTCTAGCCTAACACATTCCACTACCGACAATGCCTACCGCGAATTCAAGAATTCAAGAGTGTGGATGGTAGACGTTTCTAGGATGGGCATTCCCCACGCTTGCCCCCCGTCCCCGCCCCCTCATGAACGTTGAATGAAACAAAAATGAACACTCACTCGAGAGAAGCTTCTGATATCAGCTGAAGTGCTCGTAGATCGGCCTGACTGTATGTGGCCATAAAGTTATCTGCAGTATAAATAAACACATTCCACTACCTATAAAACGCTATATATTTTCTCTGTCCCAAGTGTTAATGAAACCCGGATAAAAAGAACCTGAGAAGGATAAAATACTGAACTATTGAAGTTGTTTGACCAACTTTTCTTATATTAAGAATAAAAACCGGCTAAGGCCGCGTCTGACCACGTTCACGTTCGAAAAAAAGTTCTCCCATACATTCCAACTCCCAATGTAAGTTAGTCAACTATTACTCGTTAACTTGTAAAGCTTACTTAGCTGTGATAGTTTTCCTTTTAACTTCGTTATATGCACTACCGCCGTGATTTTTTTCAGATATCCAAAACCAACCATTTAGAGGCAGTGGGCGACACCATATTGTAACAAAAATTATCACTTTAAAGCTTATTATTACGCAAACGGATCCCTGAATTAAAAAATGGTTTTCACAGACCCGCAATAGTTTTGAACAGCCTATCCTACGATACCCCCACCATGGGGTAGACGAGAAATAATCGGGTTCACCCGTTTAATCAAGGTACTGCAATGAAGAGTACGCAAGACTTTTCAACGAAGTTACGGTTCGACGAAGAAAAGTTTCAATTCTATTATATCATCAAATATCTCAAAACACTTATTTTTAACCGACTTCACAAAAAGGAGGAGGTTCTCAAGTCGTCTGTATGTTTTTTTTTTTTTTAATGTTTGTTACCTCAGAACTGCGTCGTTTATGAACCGATTTGGAAAATATTTTTTTTATTTGAAAGGACATACTTTCAGATTGGTTTAATTTTTATCAAAATCCAGTACTGATGTTGGGATCCATGAGTAATTGATGGAACTCCTCAAATATTATAGGCATACATATAGCGATTTTTATATTTTCATCAACAAGTCAATCATTTGCATTCAGAAAGTATAATTTGTTAAAGTGGAACTGATGAAGAAGGCCACAGATGGCCACCGGAATTTCTCAATGATACGTATTTCACGGGTGGCGATGAGATATCTGGATTAAGATAGATAAGCGAAGCAAATTTATATAAATGGTACCATCAAACTGATCTGATGATGAAACCGGAAGGTAGGGACTGGTACTCCGTAATAAAACAATGTATCCTACCCGTATTTGGTCTTATTGGAATTGTCATGAGATGAACTCTGGCTATAAATTAATATTAACCGACTTCAAAAAAGGAGGAGTCTTCTAGAGGTCTTGCATATAGATATAAAAGGAAACCGTGACTGATTGGTCTATCAACACAGCTTTAAAAAACTGAACAGATTGGGCTGAAATTTGGCACGTAGGCATCCGCTAAGAAGGGGTTTTTGGAAATTTGACCTTTAAGGGGGGAAAACGAGCGGTTTTTTTTGCATGAAAAATCTTATTCCTAGAGTTAATAATTAATAAACTTGAAACTTGGACGAATACTTACGTAAGTAAATTATAAAGTTTGTATTTTTTTGTTACGAGTATCTTAACTTCAATGGATTGTCAACGCTTGTTTATAAGAATTTTAACGCGCGGTCCGATCAACTCGAAACTCAGTATTTATACTTAAAACCAAAAATGAAGAATAACTTTACAAGAGAGGATTTTACTACGTGGCTTGATAAACTCGAAAATTGGTATAACCTTTAAGTCAAATAATGGAAAATTCGCAAACCACTTTAAAAATTAACCTCTTTGGGGGTGTAAAGGGGGGATGGACACAGTTTGTATGAACAAAATCTTCTTTCATTGATCTATTAACTTGAAACTTCGCCTCATCATCAGTCTTCCTGCCCTAATCCCAATTTATTTGGAGTCGTCGTAACATGTCGAATTACACTATAGATTTAATACATACAAAAGGAAACAGTGACTGATTACTGACTGATCTATCAACACAAAGCTCATATCACTGAATGGATTGGGCTAAAATTTGGCACACAGATAGTTATTATGACGTAGGTAACCTCTAAAAACAGATATTTGAAAGTTCAACCCCTAAATAAATAAAACGTATTTCATGTTTTTTTTTTAAAACAGCTCCTTCTGGGGTTGTTAAGAGGTAAATAGTCTACAAATCAATATGGTGTCATTTTCAAGGGTTTTCAGGACGTTGATCACGTAAAAGTCAACAATTTTGAAATTGATTACACTTGAACAACAAAAAAAAATTAAGCCTTAATTTATTATTATTTTGTATTGATCTAAATAACAAATCTATCTATATAAATAAATGGAGAAACTGACCGACTGATTGACTTACGTATCAACGCACAACCCAAACTACTGGAGTGACGTGAAATTTTGCAGTTTCCTTTTATGTGGGGTAGGTACTTTTAATCTCGGTTCCCGTGAGATTATTTCTGACATCCACGCGTGTGAAGCCGCGGGCAAAAGCTAGTATTATATTATGTTCAGGCATAACTTATTTGTTTATGAACAGATTTTATAATTCTTTTATTTGGTAGAGGAAGCTTCCGCGGTCTCTTATTCATTACAGATCTACAGCTAACTCTTCAATAATACGTATTTAATCCACTCGGTGTATGTTGATGATGTTATAAAACTTCCTGTCACTGTTAATTTCATAGCAAGTAGTGGTATACGAATTGGTGTGGGGTAGGCACCACTAAAAAGTGAAAAATAAAAAACTTTTTTACAAAAAAAAAACAACCGACTTCCAACAAAAACACTAAAAAGTGAAAAATAACTTTAATTTCGGAAGTCGGTGGCCATAAACGAAAATACAAAACCAAAGACACCGACTTCCGAAATTAAATTAAATATAATATTAAATGTGGGTGTACTACAGGTACACCTCTGCCCAACCCTTCGAGGAAACAAGGCATGATGTTATGTTATGTGCTTCCGAAATTAAAGTTATTTTTCACTTTTTAGTGTTTTTGTTGGAAGTCGGTTGTTTTTTTTGTAAAAAAGTTCTTATTGTAAAATATAGTGTTTTTTATTTTAACCTCTGCAATAAACTCGACGTAAAATGCAATAAATAATAAATAAAATTCATTTATTTCGGGTAACTGGGCCCATAGAAGTCAATTTACAAAAACATAAGACATTAATAATATAATACGAGGGAATAAAATAATAGTAATAAAATTCATAATAATTTCAAAAATTCAAAATAAAATAAAATAAGACACCGTTACAATTAAAATATTATACAATTAAAATAATACATACAAAGACACACACAAGAATTAATAATGCCTGACAAACGGCCTAACCGGAACATACCTGCTGCAGCAATGCAGCATGTAGGGGCAGTCCAGCCTGTCAGCAATCATCGCCAGGACTGAGTTGGAGCTGGCCCGTACTCTGCGCACCAGAGAGATGGTCCGCCTGCGCATAGTCGCATAAAAACAGGCGGTACGCTTCTCCGCGAGCATACCCGAGGCGCTGCAGAACCGAGGCAGCCCCATCACAATCCTAAACGCATTATTGTAGAGAACGCGTAGGTCGCTATAGCACTTCTTTTTGTAACGAGCCCACAGGCTGCAGGTGTACAGGGATGTACAATAAGCTCTAAATAGTGTCACCTTCACCCTCCCTGAACACCTAGCAAACCTGCGGGCTATCATGTTGGCTCGTATTGAGAGTGACCTCCGGGCTCTCTCTATATCCTCATTATCATTTAGGTCAGGCGTAAGAATATGTCCCAAATATTTAAATTTATTCACCCTCTCCAGAAGTGTCCCGTTCAGTTTAACTGACGGAACATTCTGGGGACTCACTGCACCGACTTCAAAAACCATGAACTGGCTTTTTGCCACATTATATCGCAAACCATGATCACGAGCATAGTCTTCACATACCTTTAACAACCTCCTCAGACCACATACCGACGCACTCAGCAACACCATATCGTCCGCATAAATGTGATTATTCACAGACACTCCATCAATATGGCAGCCGACATGGCAGTTGCTGAGCGCGACGATCAGGTCATTCATGTATACGTTGAAAAGTGTAGGAGATGTCAACCCGCCCTGCCTGACACCACATTCAAGTTCATATTGCTCTGACATCGCCCCCTCCCACCTCACACAATTCTTTTGATGTCCATACCAGAACCGAAATAGGCCGGTAACTTCATTCGGTAAGTCAATTTGGTCTAACTTATTCCACAGGACATCATATTGGACTAAATCAAAAGCCTTGGAGAGGTCCAGGAAGCATGCGTACACCGGCGTGTTCCTCTTCGTATACGATTGACGGTGTGCTTAAGGCACAGTATCGCGCTCTCCGTGGATAGCTGTGGACGAAACCCAAACTGGTTGTCGTGGAGAGTTACGTTATTGTTCAACTGTACATTAAGCAGACCATCAAGGACTTTAGCCGTTGTGGTAGCGAGAGAGATAGGCCTGTAGTTATTGGTATCTGCTAAGTCACCCGTCTTATTTTTAACTACCGGCACTACCACAATTTTCATAAAATCACCCGGCAAGTAGCAGTGGCTCATACACAGGGAGTAAAACATTGCCAATACTCGCGAGATGTGAGGTCCAGCATGCAGGAAGTGCTCAATACTGAGTCCATCATGACCCGGTGATTTTCCTCGAGTCATGTGCCTTATGACACTAGCTACCTCTTTCGCACTAAATCTAGTTCTGACAGCATGACCACTCCTGTCAGTATTGAGCACCTCACTGTCTGGACCACGCGGCGAATCAACAGCAAAATGCTCTTTAAAAAGATTGGCAATGCCCTTAGGATCACTCACCCCGCCGACGCTCGCAGGAACTCCAGGTCGTACGTTGATTTTGGCAGTGCTCTGCCAGAAGCCACGGAAATCGCCTTCACGGTGTTTATCGGCGAGGGCATCCATTCTAATCTGATCTTGGTGATCTTGACACCACTTCAATCTTGATTTGAATACCCGTCTGCTATCACACATATCATTATAGACAGAACCAGACCTGGGCCTACCGCACAAGTCCCATTCCATAAACCTAGACCTGGCGTCCCTATGAGCACCGGCGACATGTCTGTTCCACCCAATTACGCGTGAGCCCATCGCACGCTGCCTGGCCCCCCCTCGGCCCTCTTCCGTTGATACCTTTGCCGCAGTGCGGAGGGCAGTAACGATGTCGGAGTACAGTTTTTCCAGAATATGCCCGTGACCAGAATCATTACAATAATAATCAGCACAACAAGTAAATACGGCTGGGAAATCTATTAGTGCTAACAATTGATTACACTCGTACATGTACTTCGCGATCTGTTCGGCACGTCGCTGACCCCAAATCACATCTTTGTCTGATTCTGTAGTTTGAGATACCTTAGATGTCAATAAATTAAAATTACACTCAATTATGAGCGGTAAATGATCAGAAACCATAGAATCATATTTCATTTGCACACTAGTTACACATTGCCTAGTTGCTTGCGTCACTACGCAGTGGTCCAGCCAGCTACATGTACCATATACTTGACTAATGTACGAATAATTATCCGAGCCTACACCTAGTACGTCTACATCAATACAAGTCAAAAACTGCTCATCGCAATAGTTTATTAGTTCCTTAAAAAACAATTCACGAAGGTCCGCATTAAAATCCCCTAAAATAAAAACCGACTCAATTCCGTGAGTAAGCACTAAAAGCACATAGTTCACTTAAACAGTCCTTAAATAGATCGAGATTATTGGTGGAATTTGTCGGCATATAAATACTTATCATTAGCAATACCCGTCCAGACATCATAATTTTAACGGCACAAATGCGCGGATTATCACACGGCAACACGGATACATTCGGAAAAACACTATGCCGCCATAATATTGCCACTCCACCGAAAGGGCGCCCGCGCAGTATGCCCGCCGACGTATCCACAGCTGACTTCCCAGTATATCCAAAACCGCTATCTATAGTGCTAAGAAATGGTATGTCGTGTGGTAACAACCAGGTTTCTTGTAGGCACACTATATCGCACGTACGGCATAGACTCCTCACGTCATCAATGGAACGCTTCACGTTCTTGCAGTTGTAGGTAGCAAAGCGACATGGACCGCTATTCATTCCGTAACTCATTTAGGCCGGCAGCAGTCCGGGGACTGTACGAACTTTTATGTTTAAAATTAACAAAGCGTCTAAATATTATACCCGCGGGCCATAGTTGCTCGTCCAAATATAACGACACATTGCATTTGGATGTTAGAAATTTAAATGCTTTGTGCCCCCTTTGCGTCTTCATATTAATTCTGTCTAAAACAACAACTTCTTTGGTTTTTTTGCTAATATAATCGATTATGTCACACTCATTCGTGTCGAGATGAACGTTCGTGATAAAAATCGGGATTTTCTTGTCAGCCGCCTTAAACTTACATTCTAGGTCTCGAGCTACACCCGACTTTTCAACAAACCGATATTTAGGTTGTTTCTTCCGTTGTACATACTGCCAACCCTCATTATCACTCGTAGGAGACATTGTAGGTTCGTCCTCACGCCGCCACGGCCGGCCCGCCGATGTGTTGCCGGCGAGACAAGGCACCTGTGTAACCTGTGTTATCGCTTGCGCAGGGCCCTGACATGACGTCACCACGGCCGTCTCACTCACACTCGCTGTAGAACCGGTTCCAGTACCAGTACACGTCCCGCGACGCGGCACAGCAGGCCGCCGTGCACCTCCCGCGTCGCCGCAGCCCCCGCTAGCGCCCACACAGGCCGCCTCGCTCGTTACCGATTTTTGGGGCTCGCTTGACTTAGGCGCCGTGGGTTCGTGTACACAGACATCTACCCTCATTTCTCTATAAGTTGGTGAGGGCGACTTGGTGTTGCGTTCAATTTGGGACTCATTGAATGCTGACGTATGAGAATCGTGCGACAGCCCCATGGGTCCACTGTCGAGCCACGCACCGCGTTTTGTATTCACTTTAAAAGCCGAAGTAGGCGGTAAAGAATCAGTCTTCAAACGACATATTTCTCTCTTCAAGTCATTCATATCGTCCTGTGTTACGTATGATGACTTAATGCAATCAATTTCACTCTTCATTAATACTATATCTTTGAGTAACTTCGTGCACTCTAGATGGTCAAACGTGACTGGAGGTAATTTGTCTAGATCTTTTGCTACGAAAATTGGAATAACGTCGGGATCAGCAGACTTAAAAAGATTGATAATGTCGTTCAAGTCTCGTTTTTCCTTGCCCGCATTTTTACGATTTATTTTACGCTTATCTGTAGGTATCGCTTCAAAAAGCAAAGACTTCGCACTTTTGATTTCACTGGCCTCGAAAGCCGACGTACACACGCGAACTAACGTATCTTCATCAACTACGGACACCTTGTTTTGCACATAAGAGAGTAACTCGTTCACTATTAGATTACACTGTATACATTTTACAATGATCGACATTTTTGCGAATTTTCGTTACGCAGTACGCAGTCTATAACACACTCGCAGCTGGTGGATGCGCGCGCGCGACTTCAATGTTGGCTTTCATTTTTGCATATCACCGCAACATAAAACACGAACATGTCCGATCTGTGCGACAACTCTTCAATTTGCGTGTAGTTACGCCATCACTCAGTCCTACCTCTCGACTCAAACAACGACTCACCACAACAATAACCCAGCATAACCCGTCTCTCATCGACAACTTTATCTGAAAGCAGATCCGAGATGTACCTTTGCGATCTCAATACCAAACCTTGTTACGCACAGGTGGATATAGGACTGCTTTGTTGAGGAAAAGTGATTTTGTATGGAACCGACTTTTTTTAGCCACATTCCTAATTCCATAAAAGAGGAACCAGTAATAACTTTCAAAAATAAATTAACCATACTTCAATTAAATAAATGTTACAACTCCGTAGCTGATTTTCACACTGGAAGGACCTTAAAATGCGCGATCGTGACGGCAATACAATTGTGCGCGAGCGATAGAGATAAGTAATGAGGAATCATTGTACGAAATTGTTTCTGCTTCGCGACCGGACTTTAGGTGATAAATTTTAGCTGTGTATCAATGTTTGTATGTTTGAAGATGAACTGCATCAATTTTTGCATGCCAAAATGTAGAGTTAACAAGGATTGTACAAGGATTCTTATTGTAACCACCATATTGTAAATACCTACATTCTGAGCAAATAACTGAATATTCTATTCTATTCTATTCATCCTTCTAAGTCGTCGAGGTCGTCCGGTCTGTGACTCCGGCCAATGCAGTTCTGCATTTGCTAGCCGCCATTACTCAGTCCAAAGTGATTGTCTTTATAATAGAGTACATCGGGTTATTGATATTTACACGTTGACCAAGTTTGCGCTGAAAGCAAAGCTAACTAATTGGTTGCAGAATTTGTCTTACAACGATACAGAAGATTTACTAACGATCACCTCATGAATACCTTTCTCAATACTGATACCTGGAATTACTGAGTCACTTTAACCTAATTGCATTTAAATTATACTACTCTATGTTTATGAGGAACTTTGGCTCTTTGTATCTTCTTACTTAGTTCAGGAGTCAGCTGTTTAAACTTTTACTGCTAAGTACATAGAATGCATACAAACTAGCATGCCATATAATGTGTTATGTCAATCTATAAAAACCCGTCAGTACAGTACAACCAGAAGTCATCTATAGCTTCGTATAGCAACGACTTGGATGCGGGTTGTGGGCACATGAACGAATAATTTTTCGACTCTTATGCTGGGTGCTTGGCATTAAAAGTGTCCTGGGGGCCTAAAATTGACGCTTTCGCAGAATCATATTATGATCTGCGTACAATTCATATCCCGCAATTCATCTGTTTGACAGTTGTGTATGGAGTTTCGTAAAATGGTCCACAAATTAAGAATTATTATAGTGAAGTCTAATGTTAAATAGCAGCTGTCAAACAGATGAACTGCGGGCTGT
Source organism: Tiliacea aurago (assembly GCA_948098905.1). NCBI lineage: Eukaryota > Metazoa > Arthropoda > Insecta > Lepidoptera > Noctuidae > Tiliacea > Tiliacea aurago. Next base: position 12,520,210 of record OX402576.1, on the reverse strand, counting down.
ATGAATTGCACGCATGATTCTGCCAAAGCGTCCATTTTAGGCTCCCTGATTTAGACCACAACTTGTACAATCATGTTTAGAGTATGATTAATTTGATGTGTTTCTCTTTGTACAATAAACTTATATTTTATATTAATTGATGTTTTATCTTGAATTTGTGAAGCTTCTGGTATGCGGCTTGCCTTAGCGAGCGTTGTCGCGCACACGCTCGAGCATGCTCTAACGTATTCGTGAAAGCCCGCGTGACTGCCAGAAACATACGCATGCACATGCCACAAGGAATTATACCAGGCACGCTATTTTCAACTCTATTCCAGTTCTATGTTCATTATTAATCAATGAGAACTACTCCAGCATCATGTTGCCCATCTGCGCTGACCCTAACTAGTATCTCTAATAACGTACTACGGTTATTATAAAACCGTACATTTATTGCTACAAAGGTAATGAATCATATTCATATTATTCCATACCCGTGGTTGGGTGACCATCTTTTCATACCAAGATTCCTCCGTGCCTCGGAAAGCACGTTAGGCCGTTGGTCCCGGCTGTCATTTGTATATCTTTGACAGTTGTTACGGGTCGTCAGAAGCCCGAAAGTCTGACAACCAGTCTTACCAAGGAATATCGTGTTACCCAGTTAACTGGGTTGTGGAGGTCAGATAGGCAGTCGCTCCATGTAAGATACTGGTATTCAGCTGCCTCCGGTTAGACTGGAAGCTGACCTCGACATACTTGGGAAAAAGGCTGGGCTGATGATGATGGTGATGATATGATTCCTTAATAATAATAATAAATAATAAATCCATTTATTTTCAGGTGACCAAGACCCATAGATGAATACCTTAACCTAAGTATACATACATTAAAAATTGCGTTAGTAAATAAAACTTAAAGCTATGTTAGTATCACTTAGAAACACTAAGTTATTGTGCGTTCTGGTGGCACTTGACCGCGAAACCGGCGGAATACCACATCCTGAGGCCAAAAGTTCTTCCATCACCTGAGGCAGGTAACACGTTGGTATGCGCACCACAAACGCCTTAAAGTTGACATTGCGATGCGACTCCAGCAGCTGCACTCTCGGCGCGTACTTCAGCCTTTGGCGCACGTACTTCACGATGTTTTCCGCGTCGGTGGTGTAGTGGAGACGGGAAATATACACCGGAGTATTCGGCTTCGCAGCACGCAGTTTTTCGTTTGGCTCCGTAGGATCCTTGCCGCAGCGGTAGACCATTCAACCGTTTAATCTTGACTCTTTGGAATTCTGAGATTACCAACTTTTTAAATTAACAAATCAGTGTACGACAAAACGCCGATAGACACTACGTCGACAGACTGAACACCTTTACCGACTTTACTTCGACGGGACTCTTCGCCGACAGGGCTCATCAGCGACACAATTTATAAAAATAAAGATTTGGGTTAGGTTAGGTTAGAACCGTGATCCCCATTGTGTCCTGTCGGCGAAGAGACCCGTCGAAGAAAAGTCTTGTCGGTGTTCAGTCTGTCGGCGTTTAGTCGTACACTCATTAAAAATGCTATCTATTAAACAATGTTATACTGCATCTACAAATATTAAATTCAGTTTCAGGTCTTGGGTAAATAAAAAGTTTAAAAGTTGCGATCTCGTCGACATTTGTCGCGCACAGACTCTCCTAATTGGTCTCGTGATCTCAGCAAAGAGTTCAGACTACTGATACAAACATTTCAAATACACAAAGTGGAAAGAAAACTTTAACTAAATTCATCCAAATAGACTGGAACTAATTTAAAAATAAAAAAAATGTACGTACAGACTCGCTACAGTAAGTCTTCGCTTTAGAAAGTTTTCTGGGCTCATTACAAGTTTTCTAACTAGAGCGAAATCGACACTACTTTATACAATGTGTAACTGAATCAATCATTATGAAAGTAAATCGTTCAGAATCGTTTACTGAATCGATTTCTGTCATTTTTAATATATGTATTTTTTTTTCTTAAACATTATTGTATTTTTTTTTCTGTTACTAGTGTAACAGAAAAAAAAAATATGTACCGCTTGACAGAGCGACGCAGGTTAAGTACTTACGTCACTAGGTCATGGAGGGCCTCGTTGATGACTTGGACGTTGAGAGGGAACGAAGGGCGTTGGCTGTCCGTAGGAACATGCTGGCTCGCAGGTTTAAACGGTGCCAAAAGGAGGTAAAGTGCACAAAGTTTTGGGCATACGGCCAATCATTTTATTCGAGCACCCTGTGGGTCAGCTGTACTCAGTGGGCACTCAATGCCCTTCGTGTACAATATAATAACGCCTTTAAGATATCGAGATGCTGTAGTGCGTCTGGCATGTTTATAATGGAGGCTAAGATTGATGGCTCTCATGCCATCATGAGAAAGAGAGCGGCCTCCATATTGCACCGTATCCGAGCAAGCTCCAATAGCATTCTAAAAGTAATAGCGGGCCGAATAGACAGTCCTATTCTTGGGCACTGGATTGCACTCCATGTGACCAACAAAATATGATTTTGATTTATTTATTTTTACTTTAACATAAAACGGCCCAAGGCCGATTATATTAGTTAAAGACACAACACATTATATTAGTACAAAAACAAAAGAATACAGCTACTCGACAGTCATACGCTCATCTCACAATACTCCAGACATGTTGACAAGACATGACATGATATGTTGTCATTTGATTGTTCTTTTAATTTTATTTATTGTGTTTTACTAACATAGGTCTTAAGCATTTACTAACACAATTATGGATGTCTTTTTGTCTGAAATAAACTGATTATATATATTATATTATATAATATATATTAAACCTACGTAAATTACAGTCACGCTTCCACTGTACAGTTAAAACAAACCAAAATGGACGAGGTACCTACTACCTCATAAATTTTCTCCTACAACCAGTACAACTAATTTAATAAATAAACAGTGTTTTATACAAAATAGTAAAAAATCCGTGTATGTACATAGGTCATACTGAAAGTTTCTGGATTCCGATAAATAAGACCAGATATTAGAGTTACGATACATTTATTATTTTTCAAAGTATATGCCCTCACAAAAATAATTAATCGAAAATTTTTACGAGTTATTTTCATTGTAATAGCGACACACAATTTTCTAAAGGACGCCACAGTGAAAAAACAAATGATAGTCTCGTAAATTAAAAAGTAACATGTTCCCAGAGAGTTCCATTGTCGAATTCCATAACTGCTTTTTTTATTGTAAGTGGCCAATTCCAGAAACTTTCAGTATGCCCCACGTATCAATTATGTACAGTCGAGTTCTGTAATATATGAGCATGTTCATGAATCAATAATATATAGGCAATTATAAGTTACCTACAACTCTAAACAGCTTTGCTTTACAATAAATTATAAGCAATCTGTGACATCTCTTGTTCATATTATTTAGCGCAAAGTTAGGTTCACAATTAATATCTATGCAATTTTCCTATGAAAAAATTCTTGACAATTTGAAATGTCTCGAATTGTTGTTTTAAATTCCTTGAATAATCTCTTTACATAAGTTTAACCTAGTGTAATATTTTTCTTAGAAAAAAAATCCATTTGAAGTTGTCAATTATGTTATGACATCCTGCATCCGAATACCTACTGGATATGGATAGCATCATAGATAGCAGGATTGATAAATATTTTAAAATAATTTTCATGAACATGACATGTTATTGTAGCTTTGAAGGAACAAGGGAATTCATCCTCTCATGCTCTGAGCGGAGCGGGAGGGCGTGTCAGATTTTTACTGACTAAAACCCACCCGTGTTCCTTCAGTTGCCTGTGTGCCAGGGCCATGGTATCCCTTTAGGACAAACCCGTAACCCAGGCAGGCAATGGCCCTAACGGCCCCCCGTCAGTTTGTGCTGACATCTCTTTAAGGCGCGCGTGGAACACAACGCGCCGTCGACCCGGGCGTGCTTATCGGACGGCGAGCTACCCATTGCTCACCGTCCACTAGCCCGTGCCTACGGTGGTCGGGAATCGGCCTGCGATTCCCGATGCCCAGGGCGTCTCTTGCGGTGACTAGGGGCGTGAGGGCACGAAATTTGCCTCTCCCTCACGCGTTCCGCCTCCTCCTTCGCAAGCATTACTCATGCTTCCCAGAAGGAGGTGACGGCCCCCATGCACTTTCGCTCCGAACCATGGCCTTGACCAGGGCCGGACGCGAGAGATCGCCGCCGCCGATCACCTCCAGGAGGACATGGGGGTGCTCCGCCCAAGCCGGGCATACCTCCACTGCATACTTCGGGCGATCCACACAGTGGTAACACCCGGGCGTTTCCTCCCGCCTTATCCTGAACAGGAACCTCCCGAATAACCGTGTCCGGTGAGGACCTACGTCAGGCTGAAGGTGAGGATGCCGTGGCGCCTCTTTAGACACTCCTTAAAGAAGGAACTTATCGCGTGGCGTGCCCATACTTTGATACAGTCCTATTACGAACGGTAACATTGTATTATTTGTCGTACTTCTGCTCCGGCAAGCAAAAATAAATTTAATAGTAAAGGCTATTTAGTTGAATATTCAAAGCTGTATGGATATTTACGAATCCTAGGTTGCACAAAATATATTAAAATCTAGATAACATTAAAATTTGATTGATGTCTAAGTTTGTTTAGAACTCTATGATAATTTTAAAGCTTACAATATTTTGAAACATTGTCATTGCCAATATAATAATATTAGTGAACTCGACTGTACCTCTCCATATGATCACTATATAACATAATATTCTAATTGGGATTTTTGGTGGTGCGCCTTAATTCTGGGACATGTTGTAGATACCAAATAAAACGCTTTCACACATTCGCTTAATATTGAGAGACTGAAACTTTATAAAATGGTTTAATGAAGCTTTAATCTCGGTGGAACTCGGTCAACAGGTTAAACAAGATGGCCCGTTTACAGAGTTCCAATACGAAACGATTTTTTAGAAGCCTCGATCCATAGGGATTTCCGAAATACTTCCATGTCTAAGAGAAAACTTTGCTCAAATCGAAATATTTTAACGTTCCATTTTACAGTCTCTGAAATTAAATAAAGGGAGTGGGGCAAAGTCTTCCTAGCAGTTTTCATCATCATCAACATCATTGCAGCCGAAAGACGTCCACTGCTGGACATACCAAAGGGGAGGTTGCCATTGACCAATAATAAGTGCGAATTATATTGTTATGAACATACATATACAGTTGTGGACATATAGTACGTCATAAACCGAAGTCACTTTTCGATAAACAAGTTGCTGTTATTTTTGTATAAATTTACTGATAATAACTCTTAACAACATGATTAAGCATCTGACGGAAGCCATATTGTTTAACAGCTGGGAGAGGCGGTGACTAGATGGCGCTAGTGCAACGTGCACCATAGACAAATCATTCATTTAATCGGTCATTTGACTTAAAAGACTTGAAGTCAATTGAGTGAAATATTGTAACGTTACCCCCCACTAGCGGATCGCCTTTATAAGGAGCTGCGCTGTTGAGTCGGTACGCATTTTGAACGGATGTGTCTTGGTGCACGGACCACTGTCTCTCGACAGTCGGTACTGCCAGGTTATTGGATGTGGAACGGTGTCTCCGACAAATTAGTACTATCCTTAATGCGGTGGGTGCATGGACCACTGTCCATGACAGTCAGTACTGCCATAAGTGACCGCCAATACCATTATTAGTTATTTAATTCATTTCATTTCTATATTCTCTCGATTTAAAATAACTGATTGGTCGATTGAAATAGATTACTGTATTGCCATATCTGAGTATTACACACATCCAATTTAATACTACTTAGAAGATAAACAAAATAGTTGAACTTCTATTAATAACTTAACTGTGGTTCATTTGAACTACGTATTCAAAACTTCCTAGCTGTGGACAAATAATTAGAAATGATGACACATGACTTCATTTATAAAACGATATCAGAAATGTATTTAATGAAGTTAACAATACTCATTAAATAGGCTTTACCACTGCTTACAAAATAAGCATTAATATTTTGTAGGATGACCCTTTGCTTATAATAACTGCTCTGCAGCGAAGGTTTCAATAGAAATATTTAGTGCTCCAAGGTTCGACAAAGGCATCATACAGTTCATTCAAATGGCTTGTCCTTCTAGCAGCCACAATCTTTACTTCTCCCTATAGATTCGATAGTATTAAGATCCTGGGCATTTTGCAGGCCAATCTAACACAGAATGACTTGATTTGTTGATCACTAAGAAACTTTTTCACTGAACGATCAGTGTAACTACAGGTAAGGTTTCCTCAGCAAAAGGAAGCATAGTCTCCTCCAATATTTTCCTGTACTGAAATTGGTCTAAAATGCCTTCAATATTTTTAACTGGCCCAACATCATGCCTCGCATCACTTTACTACTTTTTTCGTAAACTTAGGATTCAATGCCTGTTTAGCTGGACAACGCACATACTGTTTACCGTCAGAACCTAGTCTATTTATCTTCGTTTCGTCAGAAAATAATATATTATTCCATTGACTTGCTGTCCAGTCGCCATACTTATTAGCCAAATGTAATCTTGCTTTTCGGTGCACCTTCTTGAGAAGTGGTGGGTACTCTCTGGGCGATTCTTCCAAATAACTTTGCATCCGTTAAGCGTCTTCCATTGTCAAAAACATCCCTTCTTATAATTTGAGAAGCCTTAAATGGCTCAGTCTTCGCTGAACGAACAATCAAATCATCTTCACGCGGGGTCGTTTTTCTAGATTTAGGTTTTTGAAGAACATTAATGGTAGTGTTGAATTTCTTGACGTGATTTACAGCGTTATAAATTTTCAATTTGGAGCAATCAGCAATCTTTTTATACGACCAATCACGTTCATACAGTAACATATTCGTGTTCTGGGTTGATGGATCACAACTTTTCTTTTTGCCCATGATTTTGAAATAATGTTACGAGCTTGGGGTTCGTGACAATAAAAACTGCCGATTTAGTAACTAAAAAATAGACACTTTAATTAGGAACACCAATTTAAACACACTACTACTTTAAACACAATTAAAACACAATCACTTAATGACACTCTCAAATATCGTTCAGTTGTTCTCGCTTGTCTCGTTTCAAAAGTAAACTAACCCCGTCGCGGTCCATACCGGCCTTATATATGGCCTCGGATAGTTCCCGAAACATCTAGAACATTCGAGTACATACCGGCCCCGACTGACCGGGTGTCGATAGTTCTAGAATCGATCTTTCTAGAAGCATCTTGACTCTATTAGTTTCGCTACCTGATACTAGATGGCGCTAGTAGTAGGGTTTTTAGTTGTGCGCGCAACACTGCCCCCTCCTAAGACATGCTCGTCCCGAGCATTATCGGCCTCATGATAACGCACCAGTCGATCCACATGGACGATCTTAGGAGTACCTCTTGCCCCTTTCTGTATCCGGTAGGTACGTCATTGATCTTTGTCACAATCCGGTACGGTCCGTCCCATTTAGCTTGAAGCTTAGGAGATTTCCCTTTGCTGCGGACTGGGTTGTGCAACCACACTAGTGAACCTTCGTCGAACCCTTTATTGTTCATTTTGCGGTCATAACGGGTTTTCATCTTTTCAGACATTTGCTGGCCTGATTGTCTGACGTGCTCATAGATGTCATTCATTTTGTTCCGCAAGTCATTCGCATAATCGGTAATACTGCGTGGGGCATCAGGTGGTATTCCGGTGATCAGGTCTGCAGGCAGCCGTAATTCCCTTCCAAAATTTGCGAAAGCTGGTGTCACCGATGTACTTTCGTGAACAGCACTTCGATATGACAACAAAAACGGTTGTATGTGTTTGTCCCAATCTCGTTGCCGATTTTCCACAACTTTTGCCAGGTATCGCTCCAATGTCTGATTAAATCGCTCCACCATTCCATCCGATTGTGGGTGGTAAGAAGTTGTTCTCGTTTTATGAGTACCCATTACTCGGCAAGTTTCCTGAAATATTTGGGACTCAAAATTCCTTCCTTGATCGCTGTGAATTTCCAAGGGTACTCCAAAACGGCAAAAGACTTCATGAACCAGTTTATCTGCAACTGTTGAAGCTTCTTGGTTTGGAATGGCGAAGACTTCCGGCCACTTAGTGAAGTAATCCATCACAACCATGAAATACTTGTTACCACTTTCACTCTCCGGAAATGGCCCCGCAACGTCAAGGGCTATCCTTTCCCATGGTGCACCAACATTGTACAATTTCAATGCACCTCTAGTGCGAATCTGAGGTCTCTTTACAGCTGCACAACTTGTACATTTGCCCCATATATAAATAATAAATTGTCAAAACTACAATAGAGTTGAAAGTAGCATAACGCAACACACGCTACAGAAAATAATGTCTAACACGCAATTTTTACAAAAAAGTGGAGTATTTGTGTTTGTCTCGATTTCTACGTCAATTGTGGACCAATTTTTAATATTATTTTTTGTTTGAAAGGGTATGCTCTTGAGATAGTCATATTGTCACCAAGTCAGAATCCCTTGGAAATCAAGAAAAATCTTAAAATTTTATGGGCACACCTATAGATATGTGCGTATATTTTATAGTTACTCATGCATTTGCTCTCGTAAAGCACCATTTGGTGAAGTGGAACTGATGATGCAGATCACAGATGGCCACCGGAACTACATAGTAATAAGTATTTAACGGGTTGCGATTCGATTAGGTACTATAATATGGTTGCTAAGTAATTTATGCTAGTTAAAATGCACATGGTGAAGTCGAGCTGATGGGGACACTATCAGCTCCAGTTCTCTTGGTTCTTACCAGGAGAACTCCTCAACAATTAATGTCCCTGCATCAGGAAAAGCAAAATTTTGCAAAAGGTGATGAGCAGTTGACATTAGGCTATTGTAACTTAGACAAATTACAAACTGATCCACTAAAAATTAAATGATAAAAATATTTTTACAAAAAAAAAAAAACAAACAATTTCTAAAAAAACACTACAAAGTGAAATATTACTTTAATTCGGTGGCAAAAACTAAAATACAGATCCAAAGACACCGACTTCCGAAATTAAAGTAATTATAATATGGAAGTCAGTTGTTTTTTTTTGTAAAAGTGTTTTAACTCTATTTCATTCGAGATTTAGTTCGTACAGAAAACTGCTCGAGGATTTAGCGTGCAATGTGCACGGACCGATAGACTGCATGGCGTTTTGATGGCCTCTCAAATGTAAGTCCCATCTCAAGTTAGATTAAATGCTGCATGTAGTGAATAATTAGTGCTAACGCTTACTCGTATCAAAAGGTAAAGTTAGCGGGATTATAAGGCCTGTGGTCACGGCTTTAATAACGTTGCGTTGGATAACTTGTTGATAATGGCTGAAACAGTATGCAGCTTATGTTCCATTTAGTTGTGCTGCTATTCGATAGTTTTGTTGAGGTTTTGCCCGTAGTTACCAAAGTAGGCGATAAGGCGATTATCTAACAAATGCAAACAGACTTTTACGTATTTCATTCACAGATTATTAGCAGCTTAGACTCAATAAAGTTACTGGCTCTTCAAAATTATTTTCCATCTTCTCAACAAGAAAAGCAAAATAAGAAAAACATGAAACATAATGACTTTTCTAGCCAACTAATAATTGGCGCACTAAGAAAGGAATTCCTAAGAATGAATTACTGATACTCGTAGTAACATGCAAAGAGGTGCAGACAAGAACTACTTAAGTCTATATTGGATCCAATGATTGAACTGAGAAATAAATAAAAACAAACATTGCAAAACTCATATTGAAACCCCACGATTTAATTGGTAGTAATTAGGTTAGGTTAGATTGGAACTGTGACCCAGTAAAATAGTGCCAAAGGCAAATTAGATTTTCGAGAGCAGGTTATACTCGTAGTTACAAGGTGGAGAAGAAAACAATTTTTTTTTTAAGGTTTAAGAATAACTTTATTTCTCATAAGAATTGCATACATAATTAATTTACTGAGAAACAATATCTTAAACTAAGATTAATAATTAGAACATACAGATGTGGGTAAAATAACATAAACTCGATCGGAATTCGTAAGATAACCAAACAACATGGATGTATGAATTTGATTTCTACTAGATGTGGCATTGATGGCATAGTCTGTTATTAGCAGGTTTGTTATTACAAGACTGTTTTATTTTTAGCTTATTTATTGTTCTATTTATATATTTTGGGTACTTATATGGTTTTGGTATGGGTATTTTGAGTATTGGATTTTATTTGTTTTTGTTTAATTTAAGTAATTACTAATGTATATTTTTAATTTAGAGGTATATAGTTAATCTGTATAATGTGTGTAATTTTATTTATGTTTATAATATATGTATATATAATGAAGTTTCACTTATTTGTATGTATTAATTGTGTGAGTTTTGAGTAGCTTTTTGAACCGGGCATAACTTTATTTTATTATTTATGTACACACAGTAAAATACAGAGAGATATGACATAATAATAATTTAGTACAAAGATACTCTTATTTCTTAAGAAATTTCTTCCAGCAGACAGCAGAAATGTAGACAATAGTGTGTGAGAACAAGACGAGAAAAATATGAATATGCGAAGTCTTAAACTAAAATTTTAAATATACCTAAACTATGCCATAACTTAAAATATAAAAATTACACACGTAGACGTACACTAACTTTGTTCTTCTTTTATTACTGATGGTAGTTTATTACAAATTGTAAACGATTTATTCCTTTTTCGGCTCATTCCTTTTTGGACATATTCCGTTTTCGGCACATTTTAGTAAATAAATTATACTATGAAATACTTGTGACTTTGCTTGCGTAATAAAATAAAATAATATTTATTAGTAAAATATTATATTTTAATCAATAAAAATAAAAGACAAAAATTAAACAGTACCTACACTGATTACTTAAAATAATTGGGCAACTAACTAATGATGATAACCAACTATACTCCGTTTGAAATAAGATTAGACATATAAATAAACCTTTTTTACAGTCAGTTCAACCGATTTAGAATTCTATTGCGTTGGTGGCATGACAAATGGCAGCTGTAATAAACAGTTGGTATTGTAACCACGTTTTTGCTTTTAATGCCATCCTTAAGCCTATGGTATAGAAGTCAAAATATAGTTTACAGTCCAGTTGAATGGACTGTAAACCAATTTATTTAAATGTCTAATCATATTTCAAATGGAGTATAGGTATCTAAATTCATACGCTTGTGCTTATGGACCCGTCATTTATAAAAGTTGACAAAGCCTAATAAGCTCTTCAATTGATAGGATCTTCATTACAAAAATTACCTTACTATTTCACTGCCGTCTACCTTGTATTAGGTAGCTGTTGTGGGTAAGTATATTACAAAATAGCCCTAGGCATTTTAAAATTTCAGAATAATGATGTTTTGTTGAATATAATGATTTATGCCAAAAACGGAATGTGCCGAAAAAGGAATCAATCTTGTAAACTTTATAATAAACTGCCATCAGTTTATAACATCATCATTTTTATTAATATTATTCCTTGGGTATTGCAGCAGCGGTGCTTCCAAAGCACATTTAGACCACAGTGTGTCAAACGCAGTGCAAAAATCAATCTGCCTAACTTTTTTAGGGTTAGGCCGTAGTCAACAATGGAACCCTCATAGTTTCGCCATGTCCGTCTGTCTGTTTGTCTGCCCCCGGGTTAGCTCAGAGACTTTTAGTACTAGAAAGCTGTAATTTGTCAGAGGCATACATATTTAATCCCTTACACGTAAAGTGAGGATGATATTTTTTTCTCGTCTATCCCATGATGTGGGTTATATTTGGATAGAGCATTCAAAAATACTGAGGGTCTGTCAAGACCATTTTTCCATTCAAGGACTCGTTTGCGTAATATTAAGCTTTAAAGTGATATTTTTTGTTAGTGCCAACTCCAGCTAGATAATTATTTTTGGATAAGTGAAAAAATCATGGCAGTAGAACTTAAAACGAAATTAAAATGAAAACTATCACAGATAAGTAGGTTTCACAAGTTAACGAGTAATAGTCGACCAATTTACATTTGCAGTTGGAGAATTGACCGTGACGTAGTTACGTCGTATGGGAGAACATGTTTTTCAACTACAATGTTAAGTTTGTTTTTGGGATAAGTTCATCCCAACTACGGAACCCTTCATTGCGCGTGGTCCGACACGCACTTGGGTGTTTTGCCATGTTTGTCGAAGGACCGATGGCTGATGAAGCAGACGAGTCCTAGAGTGGAGACCGCGTATCGGCAAGCGTAGTGTGGGACGCCCCCCAGCTAGAAGGACCGATGACCTTAAGAAGGTGGCTGGGTCAAACTAGATGCGGAAGGCGGAGGACAGGTTGTTGAGGCGCAACCTGGGAGAGGCCCATGTCCAGCAGTGTACTGATCAGCTGAATGTTCAGCCATTTCTTGACTACGGCTGACTATGGCTGAAAATGGCAAAAAAAAAAAAACGACTTTCAAGGAGATAGTCAACGATAACAATGTGACTTGAACTCGGGTAAGGGCTCCTCAAAGTCAAAAACATGTCTAAGAACCACCGCTAGAAAACCTGCTTTCAAATAAAAAAAAACACATCCAAATCGGTTTATCGGTTTAAGAGCTACGGTGCCACAAACAGACACACACTTATCGGTCAAACTTATAACACCCCTCTTTTTGCGTCGGGGGTTAAAAATGGAAAAACGGCTGATTGTTTCAGAGTAGGTACACGCCAAGATATGAACAGGTATAAACTACAAGATCAAGCTGATCGTGCAGTACTTATTCGTGTGAGTTGTCCTTTAGACACCAAACTTTCCGGGACAGATACTCTAAAATCTCTCCGTCTTATTACAAAACAAGATTTATATTTTGACATGGCTTAAACCATGTAGCTAGTTTTTGTATTATGAACGTAACTGTGATTGAAATACCGTTCTTTATACAAAACTGAAAACTTAGTTCGGTACTAAGTTGTCAGTTTTATATTAGGAACTTTACTGTAGACGGAATAAAGTTCGAAATTCAGTCTAAGTCTAAATGATGGTGGAAATCGCATCAAATCCATTTATTCATTTATATCTGTATATAAGTAAAGAAAGAAAGAAAAATATATTATTTGAAAAAATAAATACAAAATTAAGAAAAGAAATACAAAAGTAGCATTTAAAACTAACATTATACGACAAAAACAATCAAGACTTGTGCGATGCCAAAAAGGTCCCTATCTCAGCATAATGCCAAGATATTAAAAAAAAAAATACCTACCGCAACGCTGGTATTCTGATAGGACTCACCTTCGGATACGTATAAATCCCACTAGAGTAATAAAAATAAATAAAACAACCCCTACAATAAATAAAAAGAAAATAAAAAACCGGCCAATTGCGTGTCGGACCACGCACAATGAAGGGTTTTGTAGTTAGAATGAATTTGTCCCAAAAACAAAATTAACATTGTAGTTGAAAAACATGCTCTCCCATACATCGATATACGTTACGGTCCATTCTTCAACTGCAAATTTAAGTTGGTCGACTATCACTCGTTAACTTGTAAACCCTACTTAGCTGTGATAGTTTTCCTTTTCACATATCCATGTCCATCCAAAATCAACCATTCAGCTGGCAGGGGGGGGGGACACTTGACTCTATCAAAAAATGGCACTTTAATTAAAGCTTAATATTACGCAAACGGATCTCAGAATTGAAAAATGGTTTTCACACACCCACAATATTTTGTAACGGCCTATCCAACGATACCCCACACCATGTATTAAACGAGAAAAAAAAATATACGTGCAAGGGAGGTACCCTAAAAAAAATGTTTTGCATGGTTTTATTTTACGACTTTTCAGCGTGATTAATATGTATACCCATGCCAAATTACAGCTTTCTAGGACTAAGCGTCTCTGAGTTAGCTCAGAGATGCTTAGTGACACCGGAGAGGCGGAGGGACGTACAGACAGACAGACAGACGGACATGGCGAAACTATAAGGGTTCCTTGTTTCTACGAAACCCTAAAAACGTAACTATGTATAGTCAGCGTCATGATGCGGTTACCCCCCTTGAAAGCGTAGGTGCTTTCAAGGGGGGTAACCACATCGTGACGAATACCTAAATGTTACGTTTGACTCACGCCGAACCTAACAGTCTGTGCTTAAATAGTAGTACACTTTATAATAAATTATACTACTATTTAAGCATTTTGTGTGGCCGCAGCTACGACAGTCCCACTTTATGTCCAGGCAAATCACTGTCCATTGCATGGTTCCTGAAAGAGATTGCGGAAAGCCGCTCATTGTGTATTTTTGTTATGTAAATAAATCAAACACTACAAAATATACAATGGGCGGCCTCATTGCTTTCTGCGATTTCTTCCAGGCAACCATGCAATGGACAGTGATTTGCCTGGACATAAAGTGGAGCTGTCGTTGCTGCGGCCACACAGCCAGACACGGAAATCTACTTTTTGAAGTAAAACTTCTTTACACACGCTTGACTTGGGGAGTAAGCTGGTGGATGCGTGACGAGAGCGATACGGAAAGAGATAAACGGAAGTTGTTTAAACATGGAACACACCGCGTCACCGCTGCGGGCCGTCACGCTTAATAGGTATTTATTTAAATTCACACTGGCTGTTCATATACTTACAAGACAGCAGCTTTATTGAAGTAAAACTTCTTTTGCTAGTGAACGGTGATTTCTGTTTTACTTCAGTCGTGTTTTATAACTTTTCTTTAAGTGAGTGCTACTGTCGTTAGATATAAAACTCGTCAATAGAAAAATCGTTATCAAAGACAAGTTTTGTATTAAACTAGCTGCACCTCCAAAGACCAAGTCTCGATCCCGTATAAATATCGGCTTAAAAAGTGCAGTATGTCGTAATGCAGGTCGTGGTCTACCTATGTAACAAAATTCATTGAAATCCATTCCGCAGTTTTAGCGTAAAAGCGTAACAAACAAACTCACTTCCACATTTATATTATTAGTTAGGATTTTGGACTCAACAAAACATTACCCGCTTTTTGGCCTCCACCGCAGTCGCGTATTAAGACAGAGATATATGCCAGTGACCTTGAGTGGTTAGCTTGCGTGTTCTGTACTGACCTCACCCAACGCGTCGTACGTTCAGCCAGTAATAGGACTCGCCCATCAAGGAGCGCTGTCCCCAATTTGACGCATTATTAATTTATTATACACAAAACAAAAGGTATTTTAATAAAACGCGTATACTAAAAGATCAATCATTAAATTATCTTTAAATTGGTGAAAGTTTCAGAGAAATACGCTTGGTAGATTTTGCGCCATTCTCAGTTTTTTATCCGCGTTAGACATAACTTTACAAATTAATTTCACTATGTAATATAAACATAATTTAAAATATTCACATAATAAGTTGTTGAAAAAATGCTCTAATTTATCATATATTTTTTTTCAAGTCATTAACACTACTCGTTTAGACGTGATCTTTAGTATAAAATAATTATTAGTCGGTTATCTTCCCCTAACCGGTGGTTTCATCAAAAAAGAGGCCGACATTTCTGTTAAATTTAAACTTACTGTGAATTTAATGAATGGCTCCAACGGCATGCCATTATCGATTTATACGTGAATATTACAGTGACCGAGACATTTTTTATCGCCTACCATTCCTCCCACGACACTGCCTCGCCTGCATTTCAAGCCGAAGGAAAAGGCATTTCTAATTCACCTTCTTTAGTTCGCGTTCGGGTTAATTTTAATTAGAAATTTTATAACGAGACGGCGAGGAAAGCTGAAGAATTAAAATTTTCCCAGTAGTAGGCAAACTGGAAAAAAATGATGATAATAATATATTATAGTCTAAGCAAGATAAACAGTGCAACCACCAATTTTGGCAAGCAATCCACTCAGTATACGTCTCATTCTCCTGACAGATTAGCACGAACTATTCACCTGTCTGGATATCAAAACTAGTTTACATAATTTAACAAGATATCAATACAGGTATAATACCAGGCGAGGTCAATTGTGTCCCGAACTAGCATTAGCCATTATCCCATTGTTGCTGCGATGAACTGAAGAGGTCATGAGCCCCACCTGACCCCTTCTCACAGGGCAGTGCACTGTCGTAAGCCCACTTCTCCCATATTCAGGATTAGTCTATTGGAGTAGTTAACATGAAAGGTATACCTACAAGGAAACTGCAACATTGTTGCATATTGTTTAGCGTCCAGCTTCTGCTCTACATGGTTTTGACGACTTGGCACACAACATACATAACAGTAACATAACATATTATGTAAGTTTAGTATTAATGTATTATACAAATAAACCTTAGGGCTTACTCCGAAGTATCGGCCGAATGTTCGGCCGTTTCTTGACTTACAAAGTTTCCTTAGGCGATTAACACACGGCACCGCGCACCGCCGCGGTTTCATATGGTGAGAGCACCACTCAACCGCGCGGTCGGGCGGTGTACGTGTGTTAGGCATCAGCGGATTTATTAGAGGCTAAAGCGACGTTGAGATCCGCTTCACCGCCTACCGCGGCGGTGCGCGGTGCCGTGTGTTAATCGCCTTATTTGACTTAATCCTTACCCGACTTCAAGTCATGTTTTCGACTTTGAATTATCTCTTTGACCGTGGTTTTTTTTTTCTTCCGCCGTAGTCAGCCATCGTCAACCGTAGTTTGAAACGGCCGAATATTCGGTTTTTATTTCATACAAAATTCTCTGTATTCTAACATAAAGTTAGTTTCATGCATGTACCATTATTAATTTATTATTAACGAGTGTATAAGTAATCTATGTACCTATAACATGTCCAGATGAATTCTATTTAAAATGCAATACTGTTTTCCGATTCTAGTTGATGTTATTTATAGTAAAATATTGTTTTCGCCACACCATTGGCTTCGTCCTCGTGGACTTCGACAACTACCCTATGGGGACATACTATCAAGATAAAAAATTCTGTGTCCTAGGAGATCACGGACTACGGAAATCCATTTAACCGTGAAGATAGAGATATAACTATGCGTTTTCTGTACTGAGCTCACGCAACGCGTCGTACGTTCAGCCAGTAATAGGACTCGCCCATCACGGAGCGCTGTCCCCAATTTGACGCATTATTAATTTATTATACACAAACCAAAAGGTATGTTAATAAAACGCGTATACTAAAAGATCAATCATTAAATTATCTTTAAATTGGTGAAGGTTTCAGAAAAATACTATTGGTAGATTTTGCGCCATTCTCAGTTTTTTATCCGCGTTAGACACAAGTTTACAAAATAATTTCACTATGTAAGATAAACATAATCTAAAATATTCACATAATATATTAAGTTATTGAAAAAATGCTCTAATTTAACATATTTTTTTTTCTAATCCCTAACACTACTCGTTTAGACGTAATATTCAATAAAAAATCATCAAAAGTCTGTTATCGTCGCCTTAAGGCGTGATAAGGATACCTTTAAAATTTATAGTATTAAAGTATCAATGTCTCAAGATTCTGTGCATAGAACTGTGATTAGTTCACTGAGAGTATACAGCACAAATAAACGTTACATATTCTTCTCTGTAACTGACGTAGGCGTACCTAACTATCAAGTTTTCGAATCGTTAGAAATATCTGAGAAACGTGCAAGCTCGTACTTGGCTAAAAGCAATCCTCTTAACGTTTAGCACCCAGAGCCAGTTCCAGTTTTCTCAAGTTGTTCAAAATGGTGTTATGTCTCGTGCTTAGTAAATCACACATGCTTCGTGACTTGTGGCTGACAGCTGACACACAAGTACCTATAGTTTTCCATTAAAAGTATGCGGTTTGGTTTCGGTATTTGATCCTTACCAGCAAGACTATCGCTCAGTATAAAAAATACAAGAACCTTATTTAAAAAAAATAAAAAATAATAACCGACTTCCAAAAAAACACTACAAAATGAAAAACAACTTTAATTTCGGAAGTCGGTGTCTTTGGATCTGTATTTTAGTTTTTTTCCACCGATTTCCGAAATTAAAGTTTTTTTCATTTCGTAGAGTTTTTTTGGAAGTCGGTTATTTTTTTTTTGTAATTTTTTTTTTATTTTTCACTTTTTAGCGGGTCAGTTTTTAATTTGTCTAGGTTTTATTTGTTAGAAAAATAACTTTAATTTCGGAAGTCGGTGTCTTTGGATCTGTATTTTAGTTTTTTTCCACCGATTTCCGAAATTAAAGTTTTTTTCATTTCGTAGAGCTTTTTTGGAAGTCGGTTATTTTTTTTTTGTAATTTTTTTTTTATTTTTCACTTTTTAGCGGGTCAGTTTTTAATTTGTCTAGGTTACAATAGCCTAATGTCAACTCACCCTTCACCTTTACCACCACCACCTTTCATCACCTTTTACAAAATATTGCTTTTCCCGATGCTGGGATGTTAATTGTTGAGGAGTTTTCTGGTAAGAACCAGGAGAACTGCCTCTCACCATATGCATTGTGACGAGCATTTGCTTAGCAAACATAATAAAGTACCTAATCGAATCGCAACCCGTTAAATACTTATTATTATGTTGTTCCGGTGGCCATCTGTTGTCTCCATCAGCAGTTCCACTTCACCAAATGGTGCTTCCCGAGTGCAAATGCATGAGTTACTATCAAAATTATCCAAATCGCTATAGGTCTGCCTATAAAATTCGAGGGTTCCCCTCGAATTCCATGGGATACCCTCATCAGATTCTGATTTGGTGGCAATGGGACCACCTCGGGAGCATACTCTTTCAAAATTGGTCCATAATTGACGGAGAAGTCGGTGAACAAACATAATAAAACTATATAACCTCCTCCTTTTTGGAAATCGGTTAAAAATGAGAAGTTTTTAGCAATTCTATTTTACTTCCAAATTTAGATCATGGTTGCTTTGACCACTACTCATAGTTTCGAAATTAGCACTGATGCGCCATCGCAACAATCGTGTTCAGAAATGTATATTCCCCCAACTTCCATGCAACTGTCATTTTTTTTTTGTTGATGGTGTCCCAAACACCCTTCTCTGCTCGTGCTCGAACTCTAGTGGCGGCGCGCCCACTACTGGAGCAGCTGACGCTCACATCCCAAAGATATTAGTTTTTTCCTAGATGTACATGGACATTTTTGTTATGATATTCAGCCGGTATAAAATAGCTTGTTCAAACTAACGCCTACGCGTGCTACACACATATCCATCCACACTATCCAATTATCCAAATCCATTCTCATATGCAAAACCTTCAAAGCGTATTTTCCATTCGTTATGTTGGCAAAGCTTGGTTTTGTAATAACTGCAAGCAAATAAAGGATAAATATAAGAATTATTTTACTGTAGGTGAAGGAGTATAATAAACCGGCCAAGTGCGAGTTGGACTCGCGCACGAAGGGTTCCGTAAAAAAATCTATAAAAATGGTTATCTATAAAAATGGCAAAAAAAACACGTTTATGGTATGGGAGCCCCCCTTAAATATTTGTTTTATTTTAATTTAGTTATTTATTTTGAAAGTGAATATACAACCTGTTTTTTTTATATCCCATAACTCTAGGGTTATATTCTGTAGGTAAAAATAATACTAAAACTCCTAGAATAGGTGGTCCAAAAATGCATCGTTTCGGAGATATCATCAATCATAATTAAATTAGGTCAAAAATTGTCACCAGTATGACGAATCTTTACTTTTGCGAGGTTGCCAAACTTCGCAGTAGTGTACTAAAATAAATAGTAAAATAAAATATGTAGGTATGTTGGTATCGGGGCTTCCCGGCGGCAGCTAGTGAAGGGAAAGCTACCTTGTCGACGTTGTCATATTTCACGTAAGGGTGTTTTACATTAATAATCGTGACTTTGCCGAATTATTTTGTAAGAAAAATGAAAAAAAAAAATAACGAAGGATTGGAACATAACTCATATGCCAGTTGATTCTTTGATATGGCCTCCATCATACCCTAGAGTTATGGGATATAAAAAAAAACACGTTGTTTAATAAAACTAAATTTTTTGTGAATATTTCAAGCGTCTACCTGCTACCGTTATCAATATCGAGCAAAAAAGAGCAAACAAATTAAATTTCTTGTATGTGAGCCCCCTTAAATATTTATTTTATTCTGTTTTTTTGAATTTTTTGTTATAGCGGCAACAGAAATACATCATATGTGAAAATTTCAACTGTCTAACTATCACGGTTCATGAGATACAGTTTGGTGACAGACGGACAGACAGACAGATGGCGGAGCCTTAGTAATAGGGTTCCAGTTTTACCCTTTGGGTACGGAACCCTAAAAAGGATATGTAATCAAAATTGCGGACGATATTAAATAACTCTCGCTGGAAAGGATTTTATTAGTAAACCGCTCTCGCGTTATATTCACACCTTAGGTGGATGCTCGAGGAAGCAAATTCTTCCACGTTTCTAATATTATACGAATGTGGTAGATAGCATAATTGAGACGTTACCAGTCACCGTTCATAAAATAAGCCTTAATGACAATTATTTTGTGAACTTCAGTGATTTAATAGTTTAACACGTGCAGCTTGATTGGTCTGTGCAACCCACGGGAGATGCTCAAAAAGTAATTTAAAACAAATAAGCCGGTGGAATAAAACCCGCACGAAGTTCAACTTTGCGTATCAAATCAACGGTTCGTTATTATTCATCGTCCGTTGCAGCTATCTGTAGGGTGCACTAAAATAGCCTCCACGTGTAGTTAATCCTTAGCACCACACACTATTTCTAGCCTCTCAATTACATTCGTGGGGGAACTAGCTCCCCCATGCGTATACCGACAATTAAGAGATTGATTGCAAAAAGAAATGAGTATTTGGTCAACTCGTCCTACATGCCTACGGGCATTTCTTTCCGTAAAATAAATTAAAGACTCTTTATAAATATAAGAAAAAAGTTTTCATTAAAATTAAAAAAAAACTGGTCAAGAGCGAGTCGGACTCGCGCACCGAGGGTTCCGTACGAATATATGATGTTGATGATTTCTGAAAAATTGTGCTATTAAGAGACATCGTTTTATTTTTCCTGTAATTTTTACATAAGCTTCTATTATATAGAATAATTTCAGGTTTTTATCTCTGCAAACTTCGGAGATAAGGGGAGAACGGTATTTTTTTTCCCATTTTTCATCAAAAATCGGAAACTATGCTGCCTAAAAAAAATATATATTTGAGAATGTGCAAACAGCGTTCTTTCATAAGATAGATACCCCACATGCCCTAGTAGCCCCACTTCAAAATTTTAAGTCCCTTTTGCAAAAAAGATATATTTTTTTAAATTTCTTTCTTACTTGCAAAATAGTTGGGCAAACGTCATCTAAATCTATTCAAAATTTCAAGTTGATAGCATTAGTAGTTCTTGAGATATCCAGGTGTGACAGACAGACAGACAGAATTAGTCTCACCATAAGGGTTCCTTTTTACCATTTTGGTTCGGAATCCTAAAAATAACATTACATATAAAAAAGTGATAAAATACCCTGTCACATTTTGTGTGTCACAGTGTCTAGTTCAAAGGTCAAATACTAAATCTGTTTCAGATTACTGTATATAGTGCGCCACAAATATTATATACAAAAACGCAACTACATAAAAAAAAAACTTACATAATTACACTCGTGCGGGAGCTACATAGGTCCCGTACCGTAAGCCCGATGCACTTTCGCCCCTCGCGAGTTATCTGGTGGCCCTCTCTCGTTGCCCATACACGGAGTTGGGACCTCGTGACGGTCAAAATAATAAAATATTCACCCAAATATATTGTGTGATGGGGGACCACACTCCCCCACAGTTTGTGCTAAGGGTTTACTAGTGTTTATTTTTGATATTTAAATTCAAATTTAAATATTTATGTTTGTAGAACATAGGTAAACAAAAAACCGGCCAAGTGCGAGTCGGACTCGCGCACGAAGGGTTTCGTACCATTATCTATAAAAATGGCAAAAAAATCACGTTTGTTGTATGGGAGCCCCCCTTAAATATTTGTTTTATTTCAATTTTATTATTTATTTTTAAAGTGAATATATAACTAAATATTCTGTGAATATTTCAAGCGTCTAACTGTTGCCGTTATCAATATAGAGCAAAAACGAGCACAAAAATCACGTTTGTTGTATGGGAGCCCCCTTAAATATTTATATTATTCTGTTTTTTTTGTATTTTTTGTTATAGCGACAACAGAAGTACATCATCTGTGAAAATGTCAACTGTCTAACTATCACGGTTCATGAGATACAGCCAAGTGACAGGCGCACAGACAGACAGACGGCGGAGCCTTAGTAATAGGGTTCCCGTTTAACCCTTTGGGTACGGAACCCTAAAAAGTACAGATGCTAATATTAATAAAATCTATGAATGAATAATGCTTACAGTAAAGAGTAATTTAAAGACGTTTGTTGATTTATGTTGGAGTGTGCAAAACATTAAATTAAATTATTATAAATAATTATTATTATAAATATTATTATTTTAATTATTATTATTTAATTTAATCTTTTGTATTTCATCATTACTACCACTATTTTACAGAATGAGTTTGCATACTATTGTATTGAACCAAGGGAATATTCCCGATCAGTAACACCTTGTCGTCAACACTTTGTTATATTTAAATATACAGGGTGGATTTTTGAGACGGGGTGTAAGGGTAGTTACCTAGTTACCTTAATCGTTGTACCTACAGGAAAACGGTCTTAGGAGACTGTCCTTAACTTTTTGAGACATATATTGATCTACATTCATTCGCAGCATTATGCTGAGATAGGGACCTTTTTGGCATCGCACAAGTTTTGATTGTTTTTGTTGTTTAATGTTAGTTTTAAATGCTTTATTTGTATTTCTTGTGCGTGTCCTAAATAAAATGTTTTTTTCTTTTTTTTTTCATTTACAGATTTTGAAATAATAATTACTGTCTGCATGAAAATAGGCAGATTTCCCCTTTTTTTATGCCTATCGATCCTGTTTCTTATAAGTGTACTTTCTTAATTCATTGGTTGCGTAATTCACTTTTCTTTTTTTTTTTCCTTTGTGTGGTTTTTGTGTTAAGTATTTTGATCTATTTTAATGTTCTTTTCTTGTCAAACTTAATGTACCTAGATTTTATGTAAATGATGTGGTCTCCTATTATTGGAAGCACACACTTGTATTCGTCCCTGTCTATATATACTTGCATGTTATTTTGTAGCCTCTGTTGGAAATCCAATAAATAAATAATGATCAAAAAATTCTAATGGACTAACTGAGGTTTGAGAACTAGAAAATCAAAAAAACTTTTTCCTATACTTTTTTCGTCCCTAGCAAAAACCCCCTGTATGGAAAAAGTTTTTTCAAAAGCAACAAAGTACGAGCATAACTAAGTTTTGTTCTCAAAACAAATAAAAATAAAACGCGTATTCGTTCGAAGGAAAATATTTTTTTTATTGTTTATTTTCGGCTAGTCTGTCCATCATAAAAAATAAGTTTGGGCGTCTTTATTACTGACTTTTCTAGAACTCAAACCTCAGTTGGTCTGATAGAGTTTTTTGATCCTTATAAGAAAAAGGTACGATCGGCATCAAAAAATTTTTTTTGTTAATACTGGCCATTTTTTTGCTGACTATACAATTTGTTTCAAAATCTGTAAATGCAGATCAAAATTTCTCAAAAAGTTACGGACAGTCTCCTAAGACCGTTTTCTTGTAGTGATAACGATTAAGGTATCCTATCATACTGCTCCATCTCAAAAACCATCCTGTATTATGTTAGAGATAACATAACAGACAGCTGTGCTGCTAGGGTGTTGCGCCACTTCTTCTTCCTAGCTAAAGTACTAGGAAGTGATGAAGGGTCCGAAACCTCGTTTTGTGGGACTGTCTTATGTAATTTTATCGTTGAAAAAGTGCTGATTCTCAGCCTTATTTGAATAAATGACTTTTGATTTTGATACGTTAAAATATGTATTATTAAGCAGACACTAATCATTACTTAACTTTAAGCAACGTTTATAAATATGAGGGTTGGCTGGTCCGCTTGCATCTTGCTGACTGGCTAGTATTCTTACCATGAAATAAGATATTCGAACCGCTACGAGGAACAAAAATTTTGTTTAGTTATCACACGACCATGACAAGGTTTTCAGGTAGAACAAACGTAATTTTAGGGCATTTCAGTTTTGTTAAAATTAAAAACCTACCCAAAAAATCATTTTTAAGAAGAAAGAAGAAGAAAGAAAGAAAATACATTTATTCAAATAATTCAATTAAAACAAACTTTTAATGATCTCAAGAGATTCTAATATATAAAAACTTACAATATACACAGAACTAACAAAAAAAAAAGCATGAAACGATTTTTCTCTCACAGAAAAATACACAACCTTTTAAATTAATACAATGTTCTCAATCAGATGCAAGGATGCGGGCACAATGACGGGTTCCGTAGTTGGGATGAATTTATCCCAAAAACAAACTTAATATTGTAGTTGAAAAACATGTTCTCATCATGTTCGATATACGTCACGGTCAATTCCCCAACTCCCATGTAAGTTGGTCGACTATTACTCGTTAAATTGTAAAGCCTACTTAGTTGTGATAGTTTTCCTTTTAATTTCGTTATGCCATGAATTTTTCACATATCCAAAAACAAGCATTTACCTGGCAGGGGGGGGACCCTTGACTCTAACGAAAAAAGCTTAATATTACGCAAACAAATCCCTGAATCAAAAATAGTTTTCACAGACTCACAATATTTTAAACGGCCTATCCAACGATACCCAACCATGGAATAGACAAGGAAAAGAACACCAGGGGGTGTTCTTTTCCTTGTCTATTTGTCTTTACGTGTTAGCTACACGTATATTTGTTTTTATAGATTTTATTTTACCAATTTGTCGGCGTGATTAATTCCCCATGCCAAATTACAGCTGCCTAGTACTAAGAGTCTGAGTTAATACGGGGACAGACAGACGGACATGGCGAAACTATAAGGGTTTTTGACTAGGGAACCCTAAAAAGCTTGCAAAACATATTATTTTCGCGTAAGTGAGAGAGAGCTCACCAGGCACACTGATTGCAGCGCAGTGTGGTCGGTATGCTTTTGGTTTGTTGGTCCGAGTTTGTAATATCTGAAATCGAAGACTAAAGATTACTTCCGCAATCCCCGGCCCACCTCTGCAGGCCACCTAAAGTCTGGGTCCCTCGGCCCATTTAGGGGGCCGGAACAGGGCATCACGGGCCTAAGCCAAGTGTCCAGCAGCAGGGTTAAGTGTGGGAATAATATTATACGTAGACTGTATGGTAGACAAAAGTATATATGAGTGGGAGTATTGGTGCAAGATGTTCGGCTCACACTGAATAAATTTTATAACTAGCCTGCATGTGTTAAGAATCACTGCTTTCTGCAGCAGGTCATAGGTGTTAGATGGCAGGTTAAGGGAACTAAGGGACTGATGAAGCTGTTTAAGAATTACTCCTGTTGTAGATAGCAACGACTAACACTATAGTGTGACTTTTTTTAAATGCCAAAGTCGGGTTATTTCGTCTTTTAGTTTGGTGTATTTGGATCATTTTTCGGCTATTGTAGTCTGTTAGTTATGCGTATTTGGCACGGCAATGTCAATCAGGAACCTGTCAATCAGGAACCTGTCAATCAGGAACCCGGTTTTGTTTATTTTATTAATTCATTTGATGTCGGGTCTATTAAAGTGAATTGTGCAGTCGGTGAGTACCTATGGCTCGGTCGAAGTACAGTATAATAGTACAGTTCTCTAATACCGTTTCAGGGTTGTATTTATAATAAGGTACTACAGTGTCTATAAATATGCATTTGTGAGCTAGTTTATGGTGTATTACATCAGCTACTTGATCGTGGCAATGTTTGCAGTCTGTCTGGGCTATTGATTTGCAGGCACCGGTAATATGTTGGATTGTCTCTGGAGAACTATTGCATTTTCTACAAGTATCGGTTGTTAAATTCTTTATATTGTATTTTTCTGTAGTTTTTTGTCTCAATTACTTGGTCCTGAATTGCAATCATGAACCCTTCAGTCTCCGGGAATAGTTCGTCTCGATTTAACCATGCGTTCGACGCATCTTTGTCGACATTTAATTGGCATAAATCTTGGTGATGTCTCCCGTGTACAGACTTCTGGGTCCACTCTTGAAATTTGGTTCTGTCATCAATTACTTTCTCGATTTTTTGTTCTGTAGTGTATTTAAAATTAAGAGGTGTAAAATGTTGGTCGTTGTGTGCTTTAAGTTTGTGGAGTAGGGAAGATTCAGTTTTGGAAAAGAAGTATTGCCTAAGAACTGTGATCTACCTGTTGTATAAGTTTAGGATAGCTATGTCCTCTGCCTCCTTCTTTTCTTGGTAATATTAACCTTTGTGAACAAGATCTTGGGTGACGTTTGTGAAATTTTGACATTGTAGTGTTGATTTTCCGTTGGAAGTTTTTAGGTTATTATTATTATTTATTTTATTTCACCTCTAATTTACCAACATTTTTGACAAGTTATTGACATTGATTGTTGCTGAGATAAGATTACTACTAGATTTTCGGGATTTTCGAGAATCGGCCTTCTGTAATCCGTCAAAACCGACGAAAATCTTCCTGTTTAGTGTTTCATTTGCTTTCATGGTAGGCTTCTCGCAGTCCTTAGCATTGAGCTATTGAATGGCAATATGTTTACCCCCTAATTTGTAATAGGCAAACAAATCCATTCATGCGGCTCGAGTGAATGACGTCTCTCATTCAATTGTAAACTACAATTTGCCCACAATTCTCAATGAACCGGTTATTAACACGAATCAAAATAAAATGGTACCCATTGATCGTAACTTAAGTGCCAGCGCAAACTGTGCGTCTCGTCGCTGCAACTAAACGCAGAGCTGACATTTACGTCTGCGACTAATCGTTGCAACAGCCGTCGCGCGTCGTGCAGGAAGTATTTTTTTTCTTTTATTTGAGAGAGAGATGGTCGTGTTGTTTATCTTGTGAGTGATAATGGAGCATCTAGTTGCATTTGCCTTGGTGCTTATCATGCGAAAGCGAAGCACATCCGTCTATTGACAGGTGTGCGCGTGCATCGTGTTTCTAATCGCTGTGACAAGTAGCGAGAGCGTGCGACTCCTCTAGCCCGTCGTTGTGACTCTGCAAATCGACGCCAAATGTACACTTGGCGTCGATTCAGCCTTGACCATTAGCCTTGAAGATAGAGCCTTGACTATTTATGAAAATTGTCGGCCGAAGACTGTTGCTGCGTCTAGTTGCCGAGCTGTCGCAGTCGCATGTCGCATAGTGTGTGACTGTGTGCCATGTCATAAAGATTAAAGAAGACACGTGTCACGTACTTTTCGGTCGCTGAACTAATTGTACCAGGTAAGCATACGTTAGAAGATGTTTACTCGTACGGCTTATGTACCAAACTTAGGTAAATACTGTAAATAGAGTCCCAAGCGCCACAAAGGATTACTAAGGTGCTCTTAGACCATTGTCTTCAGTTTGTTCACTCATTATTCCCCGGACACTGAGGTAAAATGTTTTAGTTATTTACATCAGGTAAAATGTTTTAGTTATTTACAGCGTAGGATAAGATGGCCGTCATACTGTTGCTTTATGAAGACTTATTTTGGGACATGTGTGTAGTTTTAATGCAGCGTCAGGTAAAAGCTTCGATTATTTTCAAAGCGGCGGAAATATTTACCTTTGATGGAGAGGTTAATAGGAATAGGTTCTTGTAGCAACACACTATGTACCTAAGTAATTTTTGATTAGGTTTCAAAACGAGCGAGCCTTATGGTAGCTTAAAAAAAAAATAAAAAAAAAAGAAGTTTATTTCAATTATAAACATTTGGCTTACATTGCATGTCGAGGAGTCTCCATGATTAATTATATTTCAGATCGCCATGAAATAAAATTGGGAATCAAACGAGCTTACCTGTTAAGCGAAGTCTTGATTCTAATTTTATGAACGGCGATCTGAAATATAATCACCCACCCGCCACTAGCTAACAACCCCAACGCTGCAATAATCAGTCTACCTAATTCACTTATCCTTTCAGGAAACCCTAGTGAATGTAAGTATACGGAACTACTCTGTACAGAAAACAGAGCTTGTTCCTTGCTTAAGAATCTCTAAAATAAGTGAAGTTTCTGTGTTGCCACTTGCCAACACTGGGATAATAATCCAACTTAAAAAAAATATATATTTTATTTCTTTTATTTATAAATTAAAAAAAAAGCTAAATACTGAAATATTTATTAATTACTTGTGGTCGCCCACTCGTCGAATTTCGACCCCCTCTACTTACAATCTATATAGTACTTACTTATTCCAAGCTGTCACTTCCTGTTACATATTTCCGTCCCTTTTCACGAAATAACTCCCAAAGAAAGCGATAGTAAAATTGTTACACATCAATAAAAAAAACCGGTCAAGAGCGAGTCGGAATCGCGCACCAAGGGTTCCGTGCGTATATATTATGATGTTGATGATTTCTGAAAAACCGTGCTATTTAGAAACATCGTTTTATTTTTCCTTTAATCTTTACATAAATTTCTATCACATTCAGATTTTTATCTATGCAAACTTCGGAGATAAGGGGCCCCCCCCTTACGGTATTTTTTTTTACATTTTTCATCAAAAGTCGGAAACTATGCTTGTATTCTTCCCGTCTTAACCTATGGTGCACAGATGGTCTTTGGTCTTTGACTAACATCCCGAAGTCCAAACTCAAGGTCTGCAATGTACAAACAGCGTTCTTTAATATGATACCCCACATGCCCTAGTAGCTCCACATCAAATTTTTAAGACCCCCTTTCAGTCCCATTTGCAATTTTTTTTTAAATTTATTTCTTATTTGCAAAATAGTTAAGTAAACGTCATCTAAAACTACTCTAAATTTCAAGTTGATAGCATTAGTAGTTCTTGAGATATCAAATTCAATATATGAGAACCATTAAGTAATATCTGATTTCCTGTTAGAAATCTCTTTGGTGCAATTCCTCCATTGAAAACCGGAGCGACAATCGTTGGTGCCGGCTGGTAGCCACCAGTAAGACCTATCGTCCAGGATGCTATCCAAAAGTAACGCGTTAAGCTATCAATGCGTTCAGGGCGGCAGCGTTGGGGCTCCGCCACTGCAACGCCTCGAGTTCGCGGAGGCGCGCACCGACTGCTTTCACGCGACGATGTGCAAACGGTGCGCGTCTCTGGTGCGCAGAGTGCGGGGCAGTGCCAACACCATCCTTGCGATGATCGCCAACAGACTGGATTATATCCGGCAATGCTGCAGCAGACATATTGTTACCTTGTGAGTGTTCGTTTTTGTCTGTATTAAAAATTTATATTTGGGAACCTAGATATTCTGTATTCCACTTGGAATAAAGACACACTACCTTAAGAATATGTTTGATTTACAATTTATTTTGGTATTACGTTTGTATGAACTACGCATCCATCGCCGGTCCTTAAGCATACTGCGGTGCATCCGGACTTTTTCAAAAAACAACTTTATATTTTCCTGAATCTAGTTCTTGAACTTAAGACACCTCCTTCCTAAAAACTTTTGCATAACGTCTGTTCCTGTACTGAACAAAGCAACGTTAAAATAATGCTCTTATTATTTGGCCACCAGCCTTTTAAATCAACACATAAATTAGCACGATTGGTTTAACACGTTCCGGGACACTTCACTATTTTCAGAAACATGGTGTAAAAATCTCTAGTGCCCGCTCACCTTTTGTCACTACACTGTGGATGGATAAAATTGATGATTGATGTGGTCGCGCCAGCTTCGGCACCAGCTTACACTCTGCTGGTGCATTTAGACTTCGCAATCTTGCCTCAAAAACTCACCTCAGTAGCGAAAGTAGGTTAACACGGTTACGGGGCGCCGGTGTGGGCGCGTCAGCACCAACTGACGGGGTCTGATAGGGCCAATAATAATAATAATATGGATTTATATTTCGATTTATATTTCGGCACAACGACTATCGGATCAGGTGCGGGTCATCCAGCGTAATCATATGTTGGATGACACTGTACTTGATCGCCTGCGAAATGAAATGCAGAGTAGCCATGTCATCGCCCCCCTATCGCGGGCTGCTGTAGTACCACCACAGTCTAACACAAGCCAAGCTGACCGGGGGAGTGATGACAGGGCTACAAACGTAAGTACCCAGTGCAATGAAAAATTGAGGAGTGCTTTGGAAGGTGCGATTCGGGAATATCGGTTTATGTCACCCGAACTTAGACCACGCTTACCCCGTTTGCCCATGCACAAAAAAAATAGGGCGCTGGTGGCGGCTCTGGATTCGCAGTTGTCAAACTATTTTGATGACTGCGAAGATCTCACTGATCTTCATTCGATTCTGTACTGCGCGGCTGTAGCGGCATGTCGTGTAGCTAACGTAAAATTGTCTAATGTCTCTATAGCTACACGACCAAAACCAGTCGTACCAGCTTGGCAGTGCAGAATTGAGCGTCGTATTGGTGGGGCCAGAGCGCTCATCGGCAAACTAATCTGCTTCAGGGAGGGCAATACTCGCCCAAGAGTGATGCGCTTTGTGAGACGAGCATTCTTAGGGACTGATACCAGCCCTCAGGACTATATGTCTCGTGTTACAGAGCGCATAGACTTCCTGAAGCAGAAAGTGTAAGCCTGGGCAAACCGTATTCGTAGGTATAAGCGGCGGGTGGACCGATACACCCAGAATCGCACCTTCCAGAGCGATGAAAGGTGGGTTTATAGGGCTTGGGAGCGACCAAACCAAGTTGTGGCTGACACGCGCCTGCCGGATAATGATGCCGTGTGTTCTTTCTGGCGCAGTATCTGGTCGGTGCCTGTCAGTCACACTGAAGGTGATTGGGCTCGGCAAGTCGAGCGAGCCTGCGATCCAATACCAGAAATGGGGGCTATTACCATCTGCCCCCAAGATGTAGCTCGTGCAGTCCGTCCGTTGCCTAATTGGAAGTCTCCAGGACCGGACGGGCTGCACAACTTCTGGATTAAATGGTTTGTTGGGTCGCACGCTCGCTTAGCAGCACAGTACCAGACTGCTTTGGGGTCTGGTTCGCTACCCCAGTTCCTAACGACAGGAATAACCCACCTGCTCCATAAATCAGGTAGCACCGTGGAACCCAAAAATTATAGGCCGATCACGTGTTTACCGACGGTCTATAAAGTTCTTACATCCATTTTGAGAGCTAAAATTAACAAACATATAGACACCAACTTCATCATGTCTGCCTCTCAAAATGGATGTGGGAACGGGTCCTGCGTTGCTAAGGAGTTACTCCTCATTGATATGGCCATTAGCCAACAGGTTCGTCGTTCCCGAAAGGATCTGTCGACATGCTGGATAGATTATAAGAAGGCCTATGACTCGGTGCCACATACATGGCTCATGAGAGTGCTGGAGCTGTATAAAGTAGATGCAACTCTGCGCACCTTCCTGGCGTCATGTATGGGGCAATGGAAGATGGTTCTTCGCTATCCAGGATGTCGAAATATCCAGAGGAATAGCGAGCCGATAAGGATCGAGCGAGGCATATTTCAGGGCGATAGTTTGAATCCGCTTTGGTTCTGCTTAGCCTTGAATCCTCTAAGCACACTGCTGGAGGATTCAGGTCTAGGCTATCGGTTGAGGAGAGGTGGTCAGGTTATATCTCACCTCCTCTACATGGATGACCTAAAACTCTTTGCCCCCAACAATTTGAAACTGAGGGAGCTACTGAAAGTAACTGAAACTTTCAGTAGCGCCATCAGGATGGAATTTAATCTGGACAAATGTGCTGTCATGCATGTAAAGCGAGGGAAGATTGTGGAATCCGTGGGAATCCAACTCTCGGATTCCATAAACCTTAGAACCCTCTCCACATCTGAAACCTATAAGTATTTGGGTATGTCGGAAGCGTTGGGCATCAATTCTACTGACATGAAGCAATCGTTGAAGGAGCGCTTCTTTGGCCGCCTGAAGAAAGTATTTAATAGTCTTCTATCAGGCGGAAACAAGGTGCGCGCCTTCAACGGTTGGGTCATGCCGGTTTTGATGTACTCTTTCGGCATACTCAAATGGACTCAGACCGAACTCGACGCCCTGGATAAGCGGGTCCGTACGCTGCTGACTGCATATCGAATGCATCACCCACGGTCTTCGGTAATGAGACTGTATATCCCGCGAAAGTGTGGAGGTCGAGGCTTTTTAAACGCTAAGACCCTCCACAACCGCGAGATATGCAGTCTCAGGGAATATTTCCTAGAAGCCGACGTGGGGATGCATCGAGATGTGGTCGCGGTGGACAAGGGCCTCACCCCGCTCTCCTTGGCTACAGAGAACTGGCGCAAACCTGTAGTGCTTGACACTAACGTTCGCAGGGAGGTATGGCAAAGTAAGGAGCTTCACGGACGCTTTTTCCGGGCCCTACATGAACCCGATGTAGACTTTTCAGCCAGGCTGCGTTTCGGTGACCTCTTTGGGGAGACCGAAGGTTTTGTCTGTGCAATTATGGACGAAGTTATCATGACGAAGAATTATCGGAGATTTATTGTGAAGGACGGCACGGTTGACGTGTGTCGGGCATGCCACCGTCCGGGAGAATCAATCCGACACATTATCTCCGGGTGTTCTCGTCTAGCTAACGAAGAGTACTTGCATAGACACAACCTTATAGCCAGGATTATCCATCAGCAACTTGCTCTGAAATACAGCCTTGTGGAATCAGAGGTGCCGTACTACAGGTATGTGCCCGACCCAGTTCTCGAGAATGGAAATATCACATTGTACTGGGACCGATCCATCATCACTGACAGGACTATTGCTGCCAATAAACCTGATATAGTGGTGGTGGATCGAATAGAGCGGCGCACAATGATTATTGACATAACGGTCCCTCATGACGGGAACCTCGTGAAAGCCGAGAAAGATAAACAAATCAAGTATCTTGACTTGGCTCGCGAGGTTGTCGACATGTGGGATGTGGACTCAGCAATCATTGTGCCGATAGTTGTATCAGCCAATGGCTTAATTGCCAAGAGCCTCGACCAACACCTAAGGAGGCTCGCGTTGGGCGGCTGGATTAAGGGCCTGATTCAGAGAGCGGTACTTCTGGACACGGCTCGCATTGTCAGGAGGTTCCTCTCTCTGGAGCCCTGACCGCCGGTAGCTTGTAACCTGTTCCCGATACCGGTGGGCTACTATTTTTTATATTTTTAAATGTTTTTATATTCTTTTTCTATATTCTAATATTTAAAAATATAATTTATATGTATATACAGGAAAAGTTTTTATCCACTGCGCAAATTTTGACAAGTTAAACTTAAACGAGTTTTATTAAACATATATTTTTTATTTTGATACGTCTTAGTACAAAAAACAAAAAATATCGTTAACGAAAGATGTTTACTTTAAAAGTGGTTGTATGGCTACCCGGCGGCGCGCGGCGAAGCGGAACGCGCGAAAGTACCTACCTATCAGCTGTGCGCTCGCTCGATTCGCCGGCGTAGGTATTTACGTGGGTTACAATGTACTGATCGCTAATTTTATCAGGTTCGAACTAGACTTTTTTATGTTTAGGCCGTGACCTGTAGTTATTTGAAGAGTAATTCTTATTTTTCCTTCATACTTTAATGGGCTTAGGATTGCTTCTTCGATTTCGATCGCCAGTCGGGGTCTGCCAGACCTTCGTGCATGATTCGGGGTTCTGAACTGTCCGTGATCAAGCAGCCTTTGAGTGGCCGCTAAAATGGTCCTTTCATTAGGGACCGCGGGGTTAAGGATTCCATGGGCTCGCATTCGAGGTATGCTCTCCGTCGCATACATTCTGCGAGCTGCTCGCAAACTTTTATCACTCAGTACATACACTCGCACCATCTCGTAAAACTCGCGGTTACTGAAGTCCAACATCGTGACCGGTAGCACGGCACAAGTGCGGCGCGGCGCTTGCGCGGGAATCGATTAGACGCGACGTCACACGACAGCGCGTGCGATGAGCGAACTGTCGAGTGTCGGCCACAGCGCCCGGGGCGCCCGGGGGGAGGCGGTTTCACTCCCGTGCAACACCGCCGCTTGCGCCGGCCGCCGCGCGCGCATTGATATTATTACGAATAGATTGTGTCCATATTTTGCTGATTTTGAGCTTGCGTGCCGCTAACCCGAACACCGGTGTGTTCGGGTTAGCGGCACGCAAGCTCATTTCGGGCTCCTTAGGAGCTGTGCCGCAACGGTTCTTGTTTGTTCGTGATCGGCACTTCCTCCTTTGCACTGTCACGAAACCCACATCATCAGCCCTATTCGGTGCCTTTTCTAGTATAGGCTTCTTACTTGGAGCGCTTGGGGCACTCGCAGTGACGCCAGCGAAATCCCTTTGCAAGGGTTTCACCAGGGCTGCGGACACTGGCAGCGGGACGGGGTGAGGGGCTCGCGCGGCGCTGCATGAGAGAGCTGCGGGGACGGGCGCGGGGCTGAGGGGTACGCGGGCGGGGCGCTCTGCAAGGTCAGCAAACGATGGATGCGCTGGCGACGAAACTGCTGACGCGGAATTTGACGACGATACGTCGAGGCCGGCTCCACGGCACATGTTTACATTAGACGCATCGACTGATGACCTAGTTACCGCCACACTGTTGCGCAACTCGCTAAATTCCTTGCGCAAATCGGAGACAGTGTTCTGGGATGCATCTAATTTTGCTAGAACATCCGCGAGGCGGGCCTTCAGTAAGACAATGTCCTTCAGAAGGCTGGTTACATCGACGTGGTCGAAGGTGACGGGTGGAAGCTTGTGAAGCTCCTTCGCCACAAACGTTGGCACGACGTCCGGATCGGTCTCCTTAAACAGCGTGATTATGTCTTGCAGGCTTCGCTTAGTCCCGTCACGCCGGCGGGACACCATCTGGTCGCGCTTGTTAAGCACACTGAACAACAACAGCTTGGCAGCAGCTATGTCATCCTCACTGAAGTTCGTTGCGCAGATCTGGACAGCAGACACCTCGTCCATCACATCCAGCTTCTGCTGTAGGAACGCCAGCAGCTCATTCACCACAAGTTCATTGCTCATGGCAAGTAAATTACGAGCGACAGCTTGCGCCGCGCTAGTCAATACACAGAATATGCAAACACGTCCGCATCTGACCGCGGCAAAAGCGAGACTTCAATGCCTGCCAAGGTTGCGAGTTTGTCCGAAAGGGATATCGTGGCCCTAGCACACAGGCAAATTAAGGAATACGGGTAGGTTTTAGTCAGTAAAAGTCTGACACGCCCTTCCGCTCCGCTCAGAGCGGGAGCAGTTATTTGATAATTTCCCACCCAAAAAAAAAAAAATGCTTGAGAACGGCTAGACCGATTTTTTGTTTTAAGATGTTTGAAATAGCCCGAATTTGGTTTATAAGGAAAGAAAAATTTTAAAAGATGGTGGTTAAATTGGTGAATTTTGTATGAATTATTGAAATTAGGACCACCCCTCCCCCGAATCCCTCAAATGCATGCAATAATATTATTCAACCTGTATAAATAGTGTTTAGTTTGTTTTGACATCTTTCTTTTCATCATCTTCTTAGTCGTTAACTTCATTTCTGAAGGTCTATATCTAAACTGTTAAACAGACGCTAACCATAACTTTCACTTTCATAAAGGGGTTTAACTCCTGAATATACCTAACATAAGTACATAGCATGCTGCAATTATGCCTGCATTCCCTGAGCGGGTTGCAGACGTGTATAAATAGTAGGTACAATCCGGACTCCAAGCTGCTTTAAAGGAAAACCTAATACAATTAATCCCACCTGGAACTCGAACCCCGTGCTCAGCACTCCACATGATCAACAAAGGAAAGAGAAAGAGCTTGCCTTATGTAATGATTACTCTAAAGTCTAAAGGAAGCCTGATAAAAGCATGCCCGCCCATAAAAGCTTCTTGTTTTCAAAATAAATACTTTAGGTATAAGGATTCTTAATACACTTAATTAAGACTATTATGAGATTACTTTTATACGAAGCTAATTAGTTTTTCATCCCACTGCAATATCAAAGCGTTGCAGGTAATATCCAGAAAAAAATAACCTCTTACCAGTTCTAGTTCTATCATTAACATCCTATAGGTATTTTATTTTAGACATGGCGCACACTATGCGTCGGCTACCTAGGTTAATAGACTAGACGCAGCGACAAACTGCGGCCGACATTTTTCATAAAATCTTTCTCGGTACAAGTTGCCAGTAGAGTAGTAGACAGCTAACGACATTCGCGTCTAGTCGGAGGGACAAAACGAAAATGCAAACGTTCAAGACGTTTGCATTTTCGTTTTGGCCCTCCGACTAGTCGACTGCTGCGACTAGACGCAGCGACAAGACGCACAGTTTACGCTGGCACTTATAGTTTCATACTATATAGGTAGAAGCAGGGATTTTAGTCAAAGAGATGGTCTAAGGTAACGTCCCTATGTAAAATTTCAACATTTAAATCTGTAATTTTTATGGTGTACGCACGGCTACATATCGTCGGTGAAGTTCTAACGGTGCGTAAGTAATTTTATGAGTGTTTTGAGATTTGAATGTCATTCGATAAAGCATAATGGCGCGCATCGTATCAACCAATCAAAACACAGTAACCTGACCAATAGAAAGCGTTATTTGAAAAATAGTTACACTAAGTATCTCAGTTTTTGGCGCCAACACTGCGTATGTCGGGGTGTCAACTCTGCGTATGTCAGCTATTCACGTACAAATTCGTCGTGCATCAAGTGCTCCGATGTTGTGATTTCGATTTAATTTTCATGGGTTCAAATCACCACAGAGTTCATTTGTAATAATAATTAAACACAATACGGCCTTAAGCGTAAGTTACATTCATTTTGTAGCGGCGTCAACATCGCTACATACGAACTACGCGTCACACTGACGTCACGCGAATCCTGCATCGCGCAAGCAGAGTTTACCACGCAACTAGCATATGTACAACGTCCCGACATCAACCGTCGGGCAGTTGCCCACCAGACACGACACCCGTCTGGTCGGAGGATCCTCCCTTTTCTTCTGGAAATGTATAGCTTGATGTGTAGCCGTGTGTACATATTAAAGAGGTATTAGCCGTGTGTGCAAACGACAGCTAACGATATTTGCGTCCAGTCGGAGGGACAAAACGAAAATGCTACGTCTTGATGCTGCGACTAGACGCAGCAACAAGACGCACAGTTTACGCTGGCACTTATAGTTTCGTATTATTATGTAGAAGCAGTATTTTATTCAAAGAGATGGTCTAAGGTACCGTCCCTATGTACAATTTCAACATTTATATCTGTAACTTTTATGGTGTACAATATTAAAGAGTATTCCATTCTAACGTAACAACAGCGTTGGAATAAGTACTAACGATATTGTTATCTGAATTCAAATATATTTTAAAGAAACTGATTACAAAGTATTTTTCTCGGAATATGAGTATATTTTCAAAGGATACTTTCGTATTGGAATCTCTTACAGAAATATAAAAAATTCAAACTCAAGAGAAGAGTAAGACATTTACTAATGTGATGAAGGAGCGTGTAAAAAATACGCCCACGCATCAATCCTGAACATTTTATGGTCTGATTAATCGTTGATTGACTGATTTGATTTTTAAAGGTCCTTTAATAATATTTCGGTTATTAAAGGACCTTTAAAAAAATCAAACAAGTTAAAAACAAAACTAACATAATCCGAGCAACCTTAAATAGGCTAAATCACCTCTTTTAACATAGGTACGAAATATTTGATTGTCAGGGTGACTACTAATTTAATAGATACGTACAATGATATTATATTAAACAGTTATGTTATACACTCACAAAACAACCGAAAAAAGTGTTCCGCGCAGCAGCGGCAGCACACATACCCCCTTTTCATTCATTTTACATTTCACTAAAAGTAAAAATGATGGCTTGATAAAAACAACAAGAAAAAAAGAGACAGCTAGTGATGTCAATTGCGCATGAATGTAAACAAACATAATTCTGGCCACCAATCATCGAATTTTCGCATCACAGACTAACAAATACGTACCAATTAGGACGTTTTTGAGTCTTCACGATTGCGCGCTCACAACATATCTGTTTAATATAATATCATTGGATACGTATAAGTCTACTGATACGTAGGGTTTGCAGACCCACAATTTTAATGATAATAATTATCAATCAAAAATTAATAATTGAAACGTTGAAACAAGTCACGTACCTGGTCTGTACTTTGGCAGTACAGTCATTCAAGATAGTTGAGTATTATGACATTCCACCAAGAAAAAAATTAAATATTGCACCTAAAGCGAACTATTTTAGTTTGTATACGTATTTTGTATAGATACAGTCGGGGAAGTTAATTAATACGAGTAAGCAAAACACTTTGAGAATTGCTCGTGGTATGTCCAGTTCATGCAAATGTCAGTTTGCTTAACAATTAATTTCCCTGACTTTACCAACCTACTGTACAAGAGTAGGTTGTCGCCAATATGTTTAAAAAAGTGTATACTGATTCTATAATTATCAAATAATTCTGTATCTCCATCTTCTTTTCTACCTAAGCCTCTTAAGACTTTTTTTTTCCTAAATAAAAGTCCTTCCATTTCTTTTTTATTTCTCTCTGAGGTCCGTCTCTTCGTAAGACTTTCCCGTGGGAGAAAAAAATAATTGAAAACTGTATTGCTGCCTGCAAACGCCGCCATATTTGAAACCGCGTTTATTTATAGCCTCACAATTGTTCGTTGATATTAATCAGCGTAGAACTTGTTTCAATTGAGAACGGATATTAGGTTCACAATCTCTGGCGCTAAGCTGCCTATGCACGAATTATTTTTTAATTTATACAGAATAAAAAATAAAAAAAAAGTGTTATTGTTTCTCATACAATTGTTCCACAGCACAAAATTGAGGCAGCCCCGGTAAGTTAGAAGGATACTTGTGATGGGGTTACCTCGCAACTTCCCATGGTTACTATTTACAATGTTGAGACATGATTAAAAAAGAAAAGAAAATGCTTATGTTCTAGGATGTCACAAAAATTGTTGTAGCATGTTCAGGTATGTGTGGTGTTTGTGTGTGTGTGGGGGGTGAATGTGTGGGGTGTGTGGGTTTGAGTAGGTATATGTGTGTGTGAATATGTTAATGTGTTAATGATTGATTAACTGATGTGTACGTATATTATGAGTGGGTACAGGTTTTTCATTGGCATATTCTGACAAATTGGATTAGTGACCGTAATTTATTTTACAACAGTGAAAATGTCATCATCTAGTGAGAATAGAGACCCAAATTTGAATAGGAAAGGAAATAATTTTCAATCTGTTGCCGTCAAGGTGTATTGGATTATTTTATTTTCTCGCAATCATAGTGTAAAGTAGAGAGTAACACACGGAGCTAAAATCCTATTACTACCATTTTTACTAGTACGGAGGTCAGTGTGAATTACTCTCTAACAACCATAATATTTGTACGCACGACATGAGATGTTATATTTTGTATTTTAATTTTTTCTTTATAAGTATTTGTTATTCTTATGGTTGTTATTGCGATGCTGGAAATAAAGTTTTTTTTTTAATTTTTTTTATTATAACTCGGTTTCTATTTACTCCCTCGCTAAAGCTCGAGAGTAAAACTAACTCATATAAAATGGGTAATTTTAGCCCCTTGTATAACAATCTACTATTAGTACAACAATAGAACACCTAGTTTGGATGATATTATGTTTACTATGACACTGGTTGTTTTAATGTTGGCAATAAGCTAACTATTTCAGAAACTTTTATAGAAAATTTATAGCATGGGTGTAGATAAAACAATTATTACCTTAATGGTATGCCATGAAGTGCTACAAAGTGGATTATACATACCAATTTGTTACTGGCAACACATACAAACGAAGCAGTGAAAAGCTTATAATAAACTGGAATAATACTTAAACGTATAATTACGACTTATAATTTTCAAAATAAGAAGTGAATTTCATTTATTTAATTTTTAGTTGTACTTTAGTTAATAATACACTGACAAAGAGGTAATGAGTTGTCTGTCTCTTCCTGATAAGTCCAATCAATGTCAATAGAAACATTTCGGAGAATAAGTTTCATGTAAAAGTTGCAAGTGTGCCGCGTGTCCCGATTTAATTACCCAGAACTAGCAGTCTGTTCAATTTCAAAATTTTTGACACTTAGAAAGCTTACAACTATGCCACATATTATTTATTTTAAATTCAGTTCTACTTATAGGCAGCCATACATGTAGGGGATCAGTTCAGACGCGGTACTTACTGAAGAGGTTTGAATCCTAACCTCTCGATCCCTCCATCTCTACACGTAAATGCACCCAGTCGGTAGTCACAAAATGTTGGGTCTCACGACCGGTTTTCGTCTTTAATCACTGCTCTTCCCATGGCTTCTCACATGGCTCTCGTCCAGTTGCGGGAATTAATCGCTTGAGGAGCCGGCAACACACGATACAATTTCTCTCGTATGAGCACGAATTTAGAATTGCTTTTTCTGTGGCATGTCAAAGAGAATTGAAAATTGGTAGCTGGTGTAAGTAAATTTTCCCCGGCGAGTATCGCCACTCATGAAGAAAAATGTTATGCGGCCTCATACATATTTCAAAGCGCACAGCACCTGCCATCTTAGCGGGCAAACTGTGTCTGCAAATGTTATCGTGATAGCATCAGCCACGAGAGAAATGGATGTAGAAAAAGGTGCCTTTGTGAAGACTCCTATAAGACTTTAATGCAGTTTGAAACCTAGCTACGGTATTACCAGCGTCACAGAAAATGTAGGTAATAAAATTGCTCAGAAAATGTTTAATGTTACGAGACTAAATCGAATTTGAATCGGAATATCTGCGGCTGGCTCGGAAATTGTTACGATGCAGAATAGTTAAAAGAGCTCTTATGATAAAAAAAAATTACAGTTTAGTTATTTAATTAATTGTACACTCTCGGACACCTAAATCGAGCCTCCTCGCATATTTGTTTAAAGGTATATCTTTTTAAATAATGGTAGCACAAAAAAAGTGCTTTTGAAGCCAGTCAGTCACTATCATTTCCGTTTGTCATAGTTCCTTAGGAGATGGAAAACGGTGGACCCAAATGTAATAAGTTGAGATATGATTTAAAAAATTAGTCTTTTTTTTTTATCTCAGAATATGAAAAATCACCTCAATTCTCAATCTGGAAGCAGAAAAATATGAAACAGAAAGTTTTCGTAAGATATCGATTAAGTAATCGATTACAGTATTACAAAAATAAAACCTTTGCAACTAGATAATTAACTCAAAGTTATTAAATGCACTTTAAATACTTATGTGCAATAAATAGTGCATTTAGTTACAGTGTACCTATTAATAACTAAAATATCAATTAGTTACTGAAAAACCAATTAAATTACTATCGATTTCATATCGATTAAATTCTTTATAGTCTTCTATTTTAGTCTATGCCACTGGCATGACAGCTGACTGATATTGAAACTAGACATCGACTGCTCTTGTTTGCTAACTCGTTTCGTGTTTTCCGATGCGTTTTGAGTGCTTTCCCGATTAATCTTCATTTTCCACGACCACTGCTTTGTATTTGTCCCTACCTATGACCCTTGTTTTCACACTAGACACTGAAGATCGCTCACACGATTTACTTGGAATTGTTATTTTTGGAGTTTACTAGGGATTGCTGTGTGAAATTGTGGGATAACAAATGATCAAGTGCAAAACACTGGGCCGACGACCCTTACACGATAAAATAATTCTGTCAGTGATTCGGCAATGGCTTGCACCTCAGCTACATTCCTGGGAGGTTTAAATACATAATTATAATTAGAAGGCATATGGTGATAGTTTACTTTATTTATTTATCAAACAATATTATAATACCCTAATACACATTAGTTAATTATGTATAGTTGATGTGGCTGAAGATTAAAATGTTCCATTCTTAGGTAAACAGTAGTGACTATGTTTTCCAAGCGTGCTGGGACTTGGCTCAAAGCCCACATGTTGATGACCAAAGAAGACTGCTAGACCACCGTAATATTTGGCTCCGCTGCGGACGCTCTCTTGCATTGCGAACCCGTGAACTAATATATTGATTTCTGTAGGAACCTAAAATACCAAAGCAGGCACGTTCCTACTACGGTGAACATGTAAGAGGAAATTATAGTATTAATACAGAAGTGTGCAGGGAGGTCAGCACTAGACTTCTTCAAGAGCTGTTACCTGCCAATACTTCTGGTTACTTAGGGCACACAACCCCGACATAGAAGTCGAAGAACTTATTTTATTTACTTATATGTTAGTCGACAGCTCTCTTTGAGGTAGGGAAACTATAGTAAATAATGCATTACTGTAATTGTATTTTAGGGAGAAAAACTGTAGGCTGCTGCGCTCATATAATGTGCATTATATGGTACCTTAGCTGGGCTAGGTACCAAGATCATATAGTACCACCTGCACAGTTTCTAGATGACATTTTAATTTTAAAAGAAGATGTTTCTTTTATTTAGTTAGAATTAAAATATTAAGTACATAAATTACAACTTATAACTAATTAATTTATAAAAGTAACAAAATTATATACTAACTAAACTAAAACTATAAAACATTAAAATATAGCGTCGAAAAATTCCTCCGCATCGCTGTCGACTGGTAATGTACCCAAGAGACTGGCGGCATTGCCACGTTGTGTGGCAATGCTTAACCTCTGGCCAAGGTAAAAGCCAGCCCTTGGGTCACGGGAAGTGTCAACCAGCCGTTTGGAGATATCTTTGAACAAATCATGAGCACTCGGACCCCACGGCCCGAGGGTTTCAACCCCAAACGGCTCGAAAATATAATTACCAATAAGGTTAATATACTTTCGCCGCTTGAGATTTTCCGCAGACGCAGCAGCAGCGCCAGCACAGCACGCGGAGTCAGGAAGATGGGATGGCGCAAGAGTATCGACACACGTTGCGTCCCACACTAAAGGCCTACCCACCTTCCATGGAAATAAAGACATGCCGTCCGGTCTCTTGCCATCGTTAAGCATTGCCATACAACGTGGCAATGCCGTCAAAAGAAGATGAATAAAACACTATTAATATAGTGTTTTAATAAATGAGTTTTTATTTTATTTTAGACATCCTTTCCGTAACTCCGTACCTGTTACCTACCTGTGAGTGTTCACACATTTTCTACTAAATATAATAAACATTAGTGCAAAAGAACATCT
This sequence comes from Tiliacea aurago, assembly GCA_948098905.1. Lineage (NCBI taxonomy): Eukaryota > Metazoa > Arthropoda > Insecta > Lepidoptera > Noctuidae > Tiliacea > Tiliacea aurago. The sequence continues at coordinate 12,477,068 of OX402576.1, read as the reverse complement.
TTTGCAGTTCAGGAATCAGCTGTTAGTTAAAGATTGTAACATAACCTCACCTTTACTTAATCTAATAAAACTCTGTTCTCAGGTTGACAAAATCTGCAGAATTTTCAGTAAAAGGTTGATAATATATAAGCTATTAGTTGACACCACTTTCATATTTTTACACCTAGGCCCAAGATTGTATGTAATCGTTTCCATCTCCTTTGAAGTCGGAATACTAACAAAATACCAGTTAAATTGAAAAAACCTAGTTTGCTTTAGACCACACGACTGAAGTAAAACAGAAATCACCGTTCGCGTAACGCGAGCAAAAGAAGTTGTACTTCAAATCTCCCTCATAACTTACGTTAGGCTCGCCCGATCACACCTTTCGTAACGCTCTTGTCACGCATTCACCAGCTTACTCCCCAAATCAAGTGTGCGTAAAGAATTTTTACTTCATTAAGTCGTCTTTTCGTGTTTATCAGGGGCAAAATTTGGTAAAAACAATGGTTTACATAGAGAAAACGTTTATTTAGGAACTTGTGTTACCTCCCAGAACATTTACTACGGCCTTCCCTTCCGTCATGCGGTTCAGCAAGGAATTAATGCCACTATGATGTGCTGTAAAATGTTCTTCCCATGCTTCCAAGATGGCAGTTTTCAGCTCCTGCAGTCTCTGGAGCTGGTTGGTTAGTTCAAACACGCCTCTTCAGCTCATCCCTTAAGTGCTCTATTGGATTCATATCAAGGCTTCTCGCTGGCTAATTATGATACTAACGTCGTGCAAGTATTCTCAAACAATTCTTGCAGTGTGCGCCATTGCATTATCATCCATAAACATGAAATCCTGGCCCACAAACTCAGCATATGGCATCACATAAGCCTCTAGGCATTGACAAATGTGTCGGTCGCTATTTAATAGTGGCAACCGTGGTACCTCAAGACCAGTTTTTCCTTCGGTGGAAATTCCGCTCCAGACTGTCAATGACCCACCGCCATAACTCACCTTCTCGTCAATGCAACATTGCTAAAAACGTTCTCCCTGTCTTTGGTAGACTTCCCTACGTCCATTATTGCCATACAGCATTATCTTGGTTTCATCCGTAAAAAGAAACTGGGTCCATTGACGTTGAGTCCAATGCACATGTTCACATGCAAACTGTAGGCGCGCGATTCTGTGAGCTCGTTTCAGTTTGGGACCATTAGCTGGCTTATGAAGTTTCAGGTCACGGTTCTTCAAATCTCTTTCTCACAGTTCGAGCGCAAACAGTCAGTTCATGAAAGCCTCAAAGCTGTTCTTGGACCTGTACTGTGGTCAGGTGACGATTACGCAGGCTGGTGGTTAAGATTAAATGATCTTGCCGTGCTGTATGACCCGCTTTCGTGGTCCTCCTGGACGGGACACAAAGCCGCCAGTCTCCAGGTATCGAGACAGGTTAATTCTTTGAATGGCAGAACCAGAACGACTTACATGAAGTTGTGCACTTACTTTTCGGTGACCAACGACAAACTGAACAAGTGCCCACAGCTTGCGCGGCTACTTCAGGTGCAGTATCCATAATTTGAACGTCAGAATGGATTCAAATTTAAGTAAAAACAATTTCTATACTCTTTTTATGCAAATCAAAACAAACAAGCTTTGATAAGTCATAACTATTGAACTTGTTGCTTCTCTAAAAGCAACCATATTCCAATTTTTTCCTCTTTTTCAAATTCGTGAATTTAAATTTAGAACAATGGTGAAACTAGACTGGAAGCCGACCCCAACCAACATAGTTGGGAAAAGGATAAGCAGATGGATGGTGGTGAAACCAAATGGATGGCCAGTATGTCAGCTTCTAAACCGGATGAAATCTTTTTCTCTGATATCATTATTTTGATGTTTTATAAATGATAAATGTTAAATGATAAATGATTTATTTTCTGTAAGTAATGAAATGAAATGAAATGAAATGAAATCGTTTATTCTGTAAATAGGATATTAAAATCACTTTTACACGTCATATAAAAAAAAAAAATCTAGATGTAGCCGACATTTCCTATCTGACTACCCCAGAGAAGAAATGGCGAAACAAACTCAGGGGTCACAGTCTCTTTTAAAGTCCAGACATAATCTTGGTCACATCATGTGAAGACCATGTAGATTGGTGCCTGAAATGATCTTTTGATGAAAGAATCACACAGATTAAGGGGACCTGTCCAGTCATTGCACGCATTTGTCAGTAGTCGTGCAGCTCAACTCAGAACTTGACGAGCTCAACGATTCAACGAACAATACCAAAGAAAGGACATTTGGGTAGGCCGCATAAATTACTCAAACTGCCAGACAATGATGAAAACTAACTGAGTAAAAACAAAAATAAACAATAACCCATAGTCTTCACATTTACAATACTTAATTAAAACAATATATTACTTAACAAAGTAAATATTCATATCATTCTATATATAAAATTCATCAATGCCAATGTGTATATAAAATACGGATATAATCTCGGTCAGATCATTTATATTTATGCATATAAACATAAAAATGTGTTATTCGATTTAGGAGTCCGGGAGTGTATATTGACGTAGACAACACGACGCAGACACATTCGATTCGGCAGTATCTGTTGGACAACAAAACCGATTCGAAGCAATTACTACACAAGTATTTAGCTCGTGCCAATCACCAATCTCTCTTGAACTAGCCTCGCTGAATCATGTATGTCGGCTCGGTACAATTCGAGCGGTTTTAACCGAACATAATATTCAATTGCCGACCGACTGTGCCGAATCACGCCGAATCGACCATGTGTGTATCACCCCTAAGTTGCACGTGGCGATCTGTAGTGTACCTGTCTACCCCATGGGAAAAAGTGAGTTAATATGTGTTTATTTATATTTAAAATGTTATGATACTTTCCCATAAAGACGGAGAGGAATACGGGTGAAGATGCTTGGGCTCTCAGGAGTAATAACAGCAATAGATGTATATAGATGTATTACTCCAGAGCGCCATTTAGTGAATTCCCGCGGCCTCCATGGTATTACTATTGAAAACATGCTTTCAATTATTTTCGAACATTTTCCAAATATTTTGTGAAAAATAAAAAGAATTTCTGAGATCTTTTCGGCCTCGCAAAGTAACAATTGAAAAAATATATTTTAAATTATTTTCGAAACACAATTACCTAAATGTATTTTTATTTTAGGGGAAAAAACAATTTTCTTAAATAATACAGAGAGATTCCGAGAACTAGTTTGGAGTAATACAAATGGCATAGCTAAGCAATAGGGTTGTTTGGTACGAAATATTAAATCAGCCGACAGATCACATCAGATATTAGGTCAGTCGACTTAGGGGAAAATAAATGGGACGCTTTTTATAAGATTCGTGAGTCAAATTCATTATCATTGATGTTTACGGTCTTCAGTTGCAAAAGTTTTTCTCGGATAGGACTGATGACAAAAAACTCTAAATCATCATTATTAAAACCGTTATAACATTGTAAAAATTAATATGTGGAAAAATAGTAGACCGGAAATATAGGAAGCTTAGGACGGATACAGTATATTCACTAGTGAGTAAATATTATTTATGTAGTTATGGATAAACATTCCTTACCACACAAAAGTTTTTCCCCAATATCGTCCACATTTTTTCCGTAAAACAACTACTGCATTTGAAATAAGATTAGAAATTCAAACAAACTTTTGTACAGTCCGCTCAACCGATTTTGACTTCAATTGCCTGGGCATAAGGATGGCATTAAAAGCAAAAACGTGGTTACAATACCAACTGTTTATTACAGCTGCTATTTGTCATGTCATCAACGCAATAGAATGCGAAGTCAAAATCAGTTAAACGGACTGTAAAAAAAGGTTTATTTAAATGTCTAATCTTATTTCAAATGGAGTATAGTCGAACATAAACTACCGTAACACCACTTTTTTTCTATTATAAAGTATCTCAATTGGTGATACTTTATTCACATTACAATCTAGCCTATTAGCTAATAAGTAATTTAAATATAACTTAAACTGCTAAGTAACTATAAAATTAAGAAATGGACCATTAACGTCTTTCTTATTCACTATAATTATGTTATGGGGAAGACACTTGATTCACGTTACGTGTTCTTTATAAAAGTCAGCAGTTGCACTACAGTTTAAGTTCACTTACACTGCACTAAACTAACTCAAAAGGTTTTACATTATTTAAACCACATGATTTCAAAATCCTTTAAGACTCAGATATATGCCAGTGACCTTGAGTGGTTAGCTTGCATGTTCTGTACTAAGCTCACGCAACGCGTCGTACGTTCAGCCAGTAATAGGACTCGCCCATCAAGGAGCGCTGTCCCCAATTTGACGTATTATTAAATTATTATACACAAAACAAAGGGTATTTTAATAAAACGCGTATACGCGCTGCCCATTCTCTAGTCTGTTTCCCTTAGTCGCCTTTTACGACACCCACGGGAAGAAATTCGATGGTGCTATTCTTTACGTCCGGCACCACACGGACAACCGAACTTTCTTTGAATTATTTTTTTCGACCTATCAATTAGTTTTTTCAAGTTGATGTATCTGGCCATCAACTTTTTATCATCAATTATTCTAATTTTCAAATTTGAAAAAAAACTGTCAATCTTCAGTCGCAAAATAAAGTGAATGTAATTCAGTCGATTTTATAAATTTTGGACTTTTAATTTTAAATGAGCCATGTGTATGATATTGAATTACCTTGATTCATATTCAAGTTTCAGGTGTTCTGTTAACTGCAGTCAACAAAGTTATATTGTTGAGTTTTGCACAAATAGTGCAAGATATTCTTCGAAGTTGAAAAGGGCCGCTTCCACTTTTTAACCGACTTCAAAAAAAGGAAGAGGTTTTCAATTCGTCGGAACCTTTTTTAAAGTTTGAACTTTGGTTGACTGGTAGAAAATGCCTTTGGTATTAAGTCCGCCTCTGTACATTTGTGTGTAAAGTATTAAATAAATAAACTTCATATTTATATTTCGAATACCTACCTAATTACAGTAATGTCAAATAAGTGTATGTCAATAGGCGTCGTCCTTCACCCAACCAGAAAAGTACAGTAGGTATTAAGAATTTAAGGATCCAAGAAACAGTTTCACAGTATCCGCAAAGGCACTATCTAAACGATAGAATAAAAAAATTACTTGTCCGGAGATTCTGAATCTAGTCATAACATATCCTGCAGATCTAGCGGCATTGTGAAACAGGTCGTGGAGCTCCCTAAAATAGGGTTGAGCTACACTATAACTGATGCATGCCGTCTGTCAGGGTAGGTCAACCCAAAGTTGCAATGACTCTACCTTCAAAAAGCCCTTCCAGCCAGCATTGTTAGACTCACACATCTTAGTATTATGTACAATGTTTGGACTTTAAAGAGATCATGACCGCTGATTTTGTTTCGGTATTTATTTTCAGGGATCAGTCAGCTAGAAAATGCCAGCGCCATCTAGTTTTAAAATATTGACCAAAAATATTCATGAAAAATGTGCTTTAGATGATTTACGTACAAAATAAACATTTCATTTAATTTGGGTAGTATTTAAACGAGTGACTGTAAATTAAAGATTTAAGTGACAAAATTAATTAATTTACGTTATATAAAGTATTACTAAGTGAGCGAGTGACTGCGAGTGACGAAAAATCAACAGAACAGCAACTTACAAACATTAATTTGAGTTACTTAAAATACAAAAATTAGAAGTTTTTATTTATATTTATAACGTTTTTTCATTTAAAGTTTCGTATTTACAACCTCATCTAACCCAAATGATTCACCAAAGGGAATCTGGTACTCTTCGGACGCTGCCGCCGCGTAAATGGTCACTGTTCTAACCTAACCTAACCCAAATGATTCAATAACAGCGCCCGCTCTGTATTTCTAGTCGCTCACTTAGTAATTTATTCGCACGGCTAGAATTTTTATATCTGAAATGGATTAATCACAATCCACTTTTAGTTAAACTTAAGTTTGGACCAAACTTAATTTCGACCAACTTACTTTATTAGGACAAGATTTAATTTCGACAATATGGAACTCCGATAAGTTTTTATTTCGACAATACTTAGGTTCGATGCGTCTTAATTTCGACAATACTTTATTTCGAAATACCTTAAGTCCGATAATACTTATTGTACTCCGACAAGCCGTTTCTTCGACATGACTTAACTAGGAAACGATGCAACTGCGACCACATATTTCTTCGACAACTATACTAGTCCGACTTATGTGAATTTCGGCATACTGTACTCCGGCATGCTGTACTTCGACAACATCTTCAATCGACGTGATACTTCTGAGACACGATGCTACTTCGAAATTATTAGGTATTTAGGGAATAAATAATAACTTGTATTTTAAAAGATTTTTTATTTATTAGAACATTGTTGAGTGAGTATCATAATTATTATGCTAGTTTAAGCTTCTATTACTGAATACTTAATTTAAATATAACAATAAAAAAACCAAAACAAAAAAGGTGACAAAATCTCTGTCAACTAAACAACTCCAAATTAATTGTATTTTTTTTTTATGTTCTTACGTGAATTAAGAAATTCCTTTTAAGAAGGCAATTGAAAAACAATACCAGATATACACAATACATTCTAAAATGGGTGTCATAGCCGCTAAGTTTTTTTTTAATTCGTTCGTATTATAATTCCCCATTTGATTTCACTAGGTCCCCGTTTTAGAAATTATGATCCCACAGGTCAGTAGCGCCATCTATCCTGGTTATGAGAAAGCTGAAACGTTGAATTATTGTCAGCTTTCAGTTCCCACGACGGTTCCAGTTTTTACCGCTAGCCTTGCAAAGGCTTTTCAATTCCTTTAGATAGACACAGAGGGCTTTCAGTATATGAGGAATAGCTTTGAACATAAAATCATTCTTGATTTCCCCAAAGGAATAGGCAGTGGTGAACATAAACTTGGATTTCGCCAGTGAGGGTTTCTTTCTTTGACTCATGATTTGTGAATTAAACGGTAACAATACTACGGTTGTCTCATATTCATGAATAAAGAAAGATTATTATTATTACAGTATCCATCCAGCTACATAATTTTCTACTATCAAATAATAACACTGTCCATTAGCTACTTTTTTAATAATAGTATTATTTCTCATCTTTTGCCGATATTTGACGACTTTTTCGATGATATTTTAACTTTGTTGTCTTGGCTGATGGGAAATGCATAAATACCTCACATTACTTACACAATATTGTAGTAAAGTGATTTTCTCGAGAAATAAAAAATACAGCTTTGAGAAAAGACCCATTTCATAATAGTATGCTTTTGATAATAGGTACTATCTATGTTCGTCACACCATACAATATCTATCAATACTTTAGGTGAAAATTGATTTTTAATCTTGTGTAAGGTATTAATGCTCATGGCTGTAAGTCAGTGAACTACTAACGGCCGAACCCAATAACTTATTTTCAGTGAAAGACAGATCGCTATTGATGATAGACAGTATAATTATATCTACCCTCGGATGGGGTCTCACAATCATAGATATAGGCTATCTATCTAACGAAAACAATAGGTAGGTTTCTCTACTTCGCCCTCCCGTGCGTTCCATTACAACCAACATCACTTTAAAAAACCACATGTGTCATTATGGTTATATTAAAACTTCTTTGTTTCCTACTTCTAAATAAGTTACTGGATTAAGATCTGTAAAGCCATATTTTTTATGTCCGTGAATCAAAATACAACCTGTTGCTGACCTGCAAATTGCAAAAAACGTAATAAAATTTGAATTTCGCGGGCTACCTTAGCGCATTAATGTTGTTTTTTTTTTAACTTAAATTCATGTTGGCATGGTGCTTGCACGGGGTGTGGCAGTAAAGGGGGGTTCAATTTCTGTTATTTTATGCCTAGGGCACCGTTTTCGAGATATTTGTTTTTTTATTTTTTATTACTTGAAATAAAAAAAAACATCTATGATCATTATTGCAAGTACTAAAGAGTTCATTTTAGCTTGGCTACTTTACGTTTATCCCTGTAATTCGGGGAATAGCCAAATCTGCCATCTGTAGTACTGTCCTGTCAAACAAATAGTATATTGGGACGCATACTTTGGCATTTTCATACAAATAGATATCTGCAGTTGTAGGCGATACACCCTCCCATCAGTAGATAGCGTGGGCCGGTAAGATTCCATAATGTCTCATAGATTATTGGGACGTTAAAACCATCGATAGGTATATTTTTATATCTCCAGTAGACTGAAACTGGTGATATATAGGTTATTGGGTTCGGCCGTAAGTCCTCTCTCAATGGTACAGCATAGTTATGGGTTTATTAAAAGCATACTGTTACCACTGAAGTGCGGTTCACTTTACATTGCGAATAAGTTGATTTTGTAATAATTAAAATATCATTGATTAATACCATGCACGAAATCGACTGATTTTGATCAATTTTGTTCGTTGTTTGTGAGAAAAGGAAAAATTATAAACAAAAGTACCTACCTATTTATGATTTGAAAAGTCGAATTTTTAATTTTGCACGTGGCTGGTGAGGAGTTTTCAAATAAAGTATTCATGGAAAATGACTAATATTATTTTGAACAAGTTTTCCGAAAAAAAAACGCGACACTGACGTTTGATCATCTTTTTACAAGAAAATAATTATGATTTTAAACATAAAAAATGTCATCAACATTATTGTATGGTCTACTTGTACGCGGCTGAACCACTTTTTTCAACTTCTATACAAAATATAGCAAATAAATTATGTTGAAAATAACTATAAAGAAAACCCAGTCAGTTTTTTTTTCAGGGCTGTTTTTTCGTGCACGGAGCCTTAGGTGACCCGCCCTTGCTTTGTCCGGTTGAGTAATGTGGCGACATATCAAAACATCGAGATTTTTGTGAAATAACTAGTTTAAATTCAATTCTCAATTTATTAAAGTCAGGGAAATAAATTGTTATTAAATTGACAACCACCCACGTCAATTTTCCGTGTTATAGCCAATCCATACAACTGTCAAAGGATGAATGTTATGATTTGAATAATTATATGGACCATTTATGATGGTAGTCAATTTAATAAACAATTAATTTCCCTGAATTTACTATGTACCTAGTCATTTATAGGCAGAATTTTCAAAAGGACCATAAAGGCTCAAGCAGACAGGCTCGACGCGTCGTGATTCTGGTAGAACAATTTCCTACGTCAATTTGCCGTGTTAAGACTTTATAACGTTCCGATTCACTAGTTATAATTCAATTCCTCTGAGTTTGTTTCGGCCTTTCTTCTCTGAGTAGTCAGTTACGAAACGCCGACCTCATCTAGTTTTTTTTTGTTTTTTTAAATATGTTTGACGTGTAAAAGTGTTTGTACAAACCTACTTACAGAAAATAAATCATTTATCATTATTTATCAATTCTCAATTTGTTATAATCGCGGAAATAATTAGTTATTAAATTGACAACTACCTACGTCAATATTCCAATACATACAACAGTCGCGATGCAACGGGTTTCTGGTAGAACAATTTCCATGAAGTTTTCACATAAATTGTTCAACTAGAGTGGCGAAATGGTCAAAACTCGGTCTGGAACACTATTACTCCGATCGGACAAGGAATCGCAAAGGCCATTGACATTATTGTACTAAATCTTAATACCTTTCTAATAATATATAATTTATTCCTATTGGAGCAGGTGCCAGCTTCCATACATTTCCTGGCATCATCCTTTGTTTGAGTAACATGTGTCGAGGTGCGACCGGAGTTGGTAGCCCGATGGAGAGAAAACTACCTACGAGAAAGCACGGCCGTGCAAAACTTAGAAGCTTTCTCTGTGGCAGGTTTGGCGCGACGTTGGTGTTAATTCGGAAACACGTTGGTTGACTTCATTTACTATCTGATACGATTAATCGATCAAGTCCTAGGTGTGGGTTTCCTCCTTCCCACGTTACATCGAGCATGAATACAGGTATTCGGTTTGTTTTTTGTTTTTTTTTTAAAAACGTTGCTCCACACAAGGAATTTTTCCTGTATTGTGGGTGCGTTTACAAACATTAAAACACATACACAAACAGCGAGACCCGGAACAACTACTTGTAGGTCATACAAATATTTGTTCCGTGCGAGAATCGAACCCGCGACACGCAGCGCAGCAGCCAATCGCTTAACCACTGCGCCAACCGTGTCGTCACTGCGCCAACCGTGTCGTCCGGTATTACAGAAGAACCGAGATATCGGTAATTTTTTTACCGTTTCTAGGGTGCCGTACCTAAAAAGGAAAAAGGAACCCTTATAGGATCACTTCGTTGTCCGTCCGTGTGTCTGTCTGTCTGTCAGTCTGTCAAGACCCTTTTTATCAGGAATGCGTGGAGGTATCAACTTGAAATTAATATCAAATACGTAAGGCTACGGTCCCTTGGTGCTCTAAAAAAATCAAGCTTCTATGTCAAAGCAATAAAAAAATACGGCGATTTATGCGATATATTTTGATACTCGCAAATAAATCAAAACCTTAGGGTAGTTTCCGTTGACCTAGAATCATGAAATTTGGCAAAAAGCAAGGTTTCTCAGCTCACGTAAAGGAAAAAAAATGAATTTGTTGTTTTATCAACTAAATAAATTATTTTTTTCGATTATATACCTACTTACATTTGCAGTTGGGAAATTGACCGTGGCGTATATCGATGTATGGGAGAACATGTTTTTTAACTATTTAATACCGGGATTGAAATTTATAAAAATGGTATTTCAGTATTTTGACATTATGATAAAAAATAGTAGTCAACTTTTATTTAAATAATACATTAATTATCTACTCATCATCAATCAGAAAGTTGATCGACGAAACTAGTGTTTTAATGAAAATGACACTTGTGCATAAATATTGATGAAAAACACTGAATAAACATTTGAAAAAAAAAAGTTAAAAATAATTTGTAAAGTCACAGAAGTCTAAAGAAATATTTGGAAAGTGCTTGCTTGTTGCAAGCACTTTCCATAATATTTCTTATAATATCCTATATACACATATTTTTCTTCTGTCTAATTGATGATGTAGATAATTATGTTTTATAGAAGCTAAACAGTCCTAAAATATAATAATAATAATGATAATATTATGTAATACATGTATGATAAGCGGAAACAAATTTCGCTTAATTCATTTTGTAATTTTATATTTACCGCTTACGAGCTCGCTTTGTTTTTAGTTGTAGTGTAGGCGGTTTTGTGATACTTTAATAATTATTGCGTAGTAGAATGAATTGTTGATTATTTACTTTAAAAGGGAAATTTATTAAAATTTTTAGGTTTTTTTTTCTTTTACATTCAAACAAGATAAAATAATGACAAGAAAAGCAAGAAGTGAAAAACTAAGAAAAAAAATACTAGTATCCCGGTTTTGACAATTTTAATACCGGGATAATACCGGTATTACCAACACCGCGTAGCCCTAGTTACAATCTATTTCAGTATACTCAAGGAACTTTAATTAGAGTTTTGTAATCGAGCTATGATATCCAATAGGCACTTTGAGAGATGTAGTGCGAAGTTATACGGTGAACATTTTGACGGTTAGAGATGATTCTTTTTATTCATTTAAGAGGATACAGATGCTGTTTGCTAAGCTGCAAGGTTTCTATTTTCAGGATGAGCTTTTTACGTTTAGCTTAATGGCACGTGGTAAATTAGGTGTCCTTAATTGGACTTCGGGAGAAGAGGCTGGTCGCACGTAAAGGTCTCGTGTTGCCGTGCAATACAGTATAGTAAAGGACTTGTTCCCCTCAAGATAAAGCATTGGTAAGTCGTTACCTTGATCGTGACGATACATCCGCATGATATACATTCCTAGGAGATCACCCTGCATCAAACTCATGCACGCAAATGCATACAGCCCTAAACAGAGTGAATATATCCGCGACAGGCACGGGACGTACTGCGCGGCGCGATCGGTTCTTTTGTTTTAAATTATTTGCCGTATCTAAACAAACTATAATCACGCAGTGTGAACCATGTATTTGGCAAGATTTGTAGAAATATTTATTTCTTCCAACTACCTAGTAATATCGTAATAGTTACCTTTTTTTTTACTCAAAATGCAAGCAGAAACCCAAACATTTCTGCGTCGCTAAAACAGTGCTGAAATGTTTGTATGTATTTTCATTACTTCATCGCTAAAACGATGCAGTAATGAAAACACATACAATTATTTCTGCACTGTTGTTACTTTTTTAACTTTTTCATTGACCAGATAGTTTTCTTAAGTTCCGTATAAAATGTACGCTGACAAACAAAGAGATCTTAAAATAATACGTGCTGGCGGTAAAAAATAATAATAAAAAAAGAAAACAAATTGGCGTGAGCTTTATAATTTTTACAGCTGAACATTACGAATTTCATCAGAATTATTTAAAAAATGGATTCTTCTAGTGAAAGTGAAGCTATAAAAAATGAGGCTCTGCTCGTAAATGATAACCTACTATTACCAGCAAAATCTAATGCCAGATTATGTCAAGGCATAATAATGAAAATTTCATGTCTTCTAATAAGAAAGTCTGTTTTTAGCGTATTTTAGTGAGCTCACGAAACTATGAAGCCATTGCTGTAGTAGTTGAAAGAAAAGCAGATTACGCACCTCGCTCGACGTGTTCGCTTGGGCTCCAATCTAACACTCGATGCAACAAGAAGTCACTTTCTGCTCGATGCAGTAATCTACTATATTTACTTTTCTGTCATAAATTATCGTTGCTCTTGAGACAGCGGCAAAATATTGCGTTAAGGTGGAACCGCAGTGGTAGCCCACGAAATTCAAAACTTCTTACGATTTTTTGCAATTTGCAGGTCATTGTCAGGTTGTATCTTGATCAAAATATGATTAGCGCCCATAACAAATATGTATTTACAGAATTAAAATCATTAATACCTCTCTCTTAGTTAGATTTGTTCCATAAGAACTTTTCTATATGAGATTTGTTCATAAGGAAAAGAAAGTAAAGAACGTATGAAAATTTTAATTCCACGGGCTACTACTACGGATCCACCTTAACTGCAATATAGATTAACACAGAGCATGGAGATACCTCGGTGGCCGCTAGAGGCGGCATTGTCAACACTACTCATACATTGTCATCAATACTCATACATTGTCATCACTTCTCATACTTTGTCAACACTTCCCATACATTGTCAACACTTCTCATACATTGTCAACACTTCTCATAGATTGCCAACACTAGTCATACATAGTCAACACTCCTCATACATTGTCAACACTTCTCATACATTGTCAACACTTCTCATAGATTGGCAACATTTCTTATACGTTGTCAACACTGATCATACCGTGTCAACACTTCTCATACATTGTCAACACTTCTCATACAATCAAGCATGTCACCGTTAATTCTCACTACGACACAAATGCCGTATAGAAACGGACGGCTTTGAAGGCAGTCAGTGACAGAAGATGTGCGCTCAATGCCATGAATGTTATTAGTACCTATTCTGCCACCTCGCGTCTGGTGACGCTGCCGGCGCGGGTAATACGTGCTTTGTGACGATAATGCTTATTACTATCTTACCTTGACTGCTTCTTCCACATCGTCATCTCGAGAAGACTTGGCCAAGCTCTTCTTCATCAGCTGGTACATGGTCTCCCGCCTAAGGTGGCCCTCGCTTAGTAGATCGTAGCACTGTAATAACAATAAATGGACACTTTTGTTAGCATAAGGTCAGCTTATTCATTGGCATTATTAGGGGTGCTGCGCACTTGTTCACGGGGGCATGATACGGAACAGCCGAGCAAAAATATCGAATATATGTTCGGGAAGAAACCACTCGGCTTAGCTCAAATTGTGCCGAGCCAATCCGAACATGATTCAGCGAAGGTAGGGATGTCGAACGAACCTTGCCGATCGGCACGATCCGAATGAATGCCGAATATGTGTAGGAATTGCTTCGGGTCGGCTTTTTGTTCAATAAATAGGTACTGAACCGAATCAACGAATAGAATGTGCCGACCCGGTGTAGCACCGCTTAGCAAGACAGTAAAGGTGACATTTACTTGGTCTGACAGTGATATTCTAAACTATCTTTAGGACCTGAAGAAATATGTGACAAAATATAGTTTATCAATTTGAGTCAGCACTTCATCTTCTAGTGTCACATTACTTTAATACATATAGGGAGCCTGATGGTTAGTCGTACCTGCAGCGGACTGTACACATCGATCGCAATGTGTGAAAAAGAAGGGTAGCATAGTCAAGCCCGATGATGTCAAGTTGTTTATAACAATAAATACCTAAACAACGGATCTAATTAGTTGTTGACGTTTTTGTCGTACTTGGGTATTAATTTTTATTTCAATTAAAAAAAGTAAAAAGTTTATTCATCAAAAAGTAACAATACAATGTAACATATTCGGTGAGCCACAAACTAAGCATCGCATGTGTCTTTTGGCTCTGGAGTGCGAATTTTACAAAGTTACTAGCTGCGCCCCGCGGTTTCACCCGCGTAAGTCTTGATCACTTAGGGGTATAAAAAAGGTCGACGGCGCGTTGTGTTCCACGCGCGCCTCAAAGAGACATCAGCACCAATTGACGGGGTCCGAAAGGGCCAATGCCTGCCAGGGTTACGAGCCTGTCCGAAAGGGATATCGTGACTCTGGCACACAGGCATCTGAAGGAACACGGTGGGTTTTAGTCAGTAAAAGTCTGACACTCTCTCTCGCTCCGCCCAGAGCGGGAGAAGTTATTTGATGATTTCCCACCAAAAAAAAAAAAAAAAAAAAAGGGGTATAAAAAATAGATAGTAGCCGATTCTCAGACCTACTGAATATGCATATAAAATTTCATAAAAATCGGTCAAGCCGTTTTGGAGGAGTATGGTAACTAACATTGTGACACGAGAATTATATATAGAAGATAAAGATTACATTACAATTAGAGGATGTTAGAAATTTTTATTTTTATTAACAAAGGTTAGAGTAAAAATTAAATTTAAAAAAATATATAATAATCGTGCGATTCTAAACACAAAAAAAAAAACAAAATGATTAACGTTGGACTTGTGCTGTGGTGTGTGTGTGCGCATGTATGCCTGCGCGCTTGTATTTGCGTGTGTGTATAGGTGTCTATATCAAGGCTTCCGTGTCGTTGTATGATAATTTTAAAAGAGCTAAGTTAGGGTTTTCTTACAGGTCGTAATTGAACAGTCCTTTAACTCGCAGTGTTTGCTAACTTTATTGTAAGTGTTGGGATGAGAAAAATTGTTTTTTTATTTAAATTAATTTCGGAAGTCGGTGGCCATAAACGAAAATACAAAACCAAAGACACCGACTTCCGAAATTAAATCTTATATATAAAATTCTCGTGTCACAAAAGTGTTAAGGGTGGCTTTCCCACGGGATCGAGACTTACGCGGGTGTAATATTAAATGTGGGTGTATTACAGGTACACCTCTGCACAACCCTTCGAGGAAACAAGGCGTGATGTTATGTTATATGTGTATGTACTTCCGAAATTAAAGTTATTTTTCACTTTTTTGTGTATTTGTTGGAAGTCGGATGTTTTTTTTTGTAAAAAAAGTTTTTATTAGCTTTGCCGTAGGCGGGTGAAAACAATATTAGCATTGTTATCATGAACCAAATCGGATACGAGTAGAAATGAAATGCTTCGTCTGAAAATAAACAACAAAGCAACGCCAGAACTATAAATATCCTGAATAGACGTAGTTTTAAACGAAAAATATGCTTTTGTCTGTCAGTCGCTGTGAACAAGTGAGTTTTTTATTAAAACTGATGAAACACTGCAAAGTATGGGTGTCCAAAGGTTTCAACTGAAGTCTCTGAGCTAAGGTAGATTTGCCTTTGAAGCCTACGCTTATAAAGAGTGTCTCGAGTCGAGTGTTACTGCTGTGTTGTCATGAAAAAGAACATCGTGTTAATGTTTTACGTTTAGTTTTCGAGGAAATCAAAATAGATCATGTGAAAAAAAACCGAAACAATCAGTTGAAAGATTATGAACGAATGTGTCTGTCATAACAAAACACAACGTTCTCTTTGTTTTTATCGCTCTATGAACTAATAATACATTGGGCACGAAAATATGATGGAAGTCTCTTAAAAAGTAGTAAAATATACACAAAAAGGTTGACAAGATAAATAAAGAAGCTTTTTACATGAAATCTAACCACTTTACATAAAAGTATATGAGTTTATGTAAAAAAGTAAAGTAGCAGCGCCCTAAAAGAGTCTTAAAAGGATACTGCTTTATGTATTCGTAAAACATTGTATATTCCTCACGACAGTCCCTAAAATTGAAGACTGACAAGAAAATTTTGCCTGCTTTGTGCAACAATTCAGCTTGATAACCCAGAATCAAGATCAGAGCGGCAACGCTCTGAAAAGGCACAGAGGCAAACTCAAAACAACTACAAATTAATTGGGCCGGATAGTCAATTGATTTCGCGATATCATCAATGCGATCCGCCCGGAAGTCCAAATGTTAATTTATCAAGAATACGCGGTTTGACATTTATCTACTGTTTGAAGCGATCAGGACATTTGACTGGACTTTTGTAATTTTAACGTAACTGTTCACGACAGTCTCTAAAATTGAAGACTAACAATGTAAGTTCGCCTGCTTTGTGCAACAATTCAGCTTGATAACCCAGAATCAAGATATTGCTGCTCTGAAAAGGCACAGAGGCAAACTCAAAACAACTCCAAATGAATTAGGCTGGATGGTCAATTGATTTCGCGATATCATCAATGCGATCCGCCCGGAAGTCCAAATGTTAGTTTATCAAGAATACGCGGTTTGACATTTATCTAGTGTTCGAAGCGATCAGGACATGGAAATTTCGTAATTTTAACGTATTTAGTTTCTTCTTTCCTTTAATATACCTATTACATAGAAAAAGTGCAAAAGCTGAGTAATAATCACACACTGCTGAGCGAGTCACCACAGATAAGGAACGAACATTGATTTCGATTGGTCCAGGTTACTACACAACGTCTTTGTTACCATAAGTCAGTGTTTGTTGTTCGAGATAGATTGATAGAATAAAGGCTTCTACAGACCAGCGCGACTCGCGACTTGACACAAAGGCATTGCTCGTCGCGAGACACGCGGAGCCTTTGTGTCGCGTCGCGTGTCGCGCCGGTCTGTAGAAGCCTTAATACTTTATTGTACAGTCATGATCATAAATTCATCATTATCCATCGTCAAGATGACGGAAAATATATGTGATGCGACAAGCGGAGCCAAAATATAGGATGCTGTATCGACTTCAAAGAGATGTCTTACCTCTTAAAATGCAATAATATCGGACATGTCTTCCGTTATTAATATCTGCCTACTCAGTTAAATTCAGAAGAATAACTTTTGTCTTGCAGTAGGACAACAATAAGCTGGTATTATAATATTATTTTAAGCAGTGGTGGCCCAGTGGTAACGGCCGCGACTTACGAGTTGTAGGTCATAGGTTCGAACCCAGACAATCGCTTTACTTTGTGTTAATTATTTCATCGCCACTGCTCTCAAAACGGTGAAGGAAAACATCGTGAGGAAACTGGCATGTCCTAGAACCAAAAATTCGAAGACTTGTGACATTTGTCAACCCGCACTGGGCCCACGGTCCCATTTCTTCCCGTGGGTGTCGTAAAAGACGACTAAGGGACTTACTAGAGAATGGGCAGCAGCGTTCTCTATGCATTTTTAAAATCATACTGCGATCGCCAACCCGCCTGCCAAGCGTGGCGATTATGGCAAATCCTCCCCTTATTTGGGGGAGGCCTATGTCCAGCAGTGGACGTGTTTCGGCTGAAATTATGACTGGACCCGCGTGGTGGATTACGGCCCACTCCCTTTTACAGAGAGGAGGCCTGTGCTGTGTCCCTGCAGTGGGAATATTATAGGCTGATGACGTATGAATGCATATTATTTTATTATTACTTACAGTAAACGCATAGGTGATACGTTCCTCCAGATCGCCTCGAAGATAAAGAGACATGGCTTTGGCGAAAGTGGCCATCGTTACGTGAGGCGAGGTCCCGCGGTCCAGGGCCACCATCACACGCTCCATCATGTAGGCATCCGTCATACCTAGCCCGTTGTGCAGCACGTCCCTGAAGTGGTTTCTGTGGAAGATTATAAACTATAAACAACGTTAAAATATATCTCAAGGCGAAAGCGCCGCGATATTAAAATTGGCTTACGTTTTTTTCAACTTGGTCAGTATCAGATTGTATATTGATAACAAAATAATCAAAATGGGGTCATCCGTTCAGGAGCTATGATGCCACAGACAGACACACAGATATACAAAATTATTTTTAGTATATGCGAAACCTGAATATACTCGTTATTTGTTCAGAATAAGGAACTGACTCGATTTCAATAATTTTTACACCATGTCCCTGCAGGCGCGGGGTCGCCGTTAGCATGTTTGTGTACGGACAACCCGGTAACATAACAACCTTATAACTTTGTGATTTTTCAAGATACAGTTTAAAAAATTTGTACATACCTAGATTGTTTACATAAAAATACTAGACACGTGTTTCGGGTTTCGCATTACTAAAAATAATGTTGTATAGATACACACTACAAACTCCCCCCCCACACCCCCCACACCACCCCCCACCCCTATTTTTCGTCGGACGAAAAAGAGGGGTGTAGTTAGTTACTAGTTTCTGCCAGCGAATTCTCCCGCGTGAAATTTGTTGTTCCCCCGACCACCCCGTCGCATGGCATCGCTTCCCCGCGCTATTACTTCGTCTTCTGTAAGCGATCTTTTAGACTTTATTTATTTTTCTCGGGGTCCTAGCGTAACGATAAGTAGCAAGCCTTCCTCAAGAATTGGGCTGTCACATGCAAAAATATTTTTTCAAATCCGACTGGGAGTTCCAGAGATTACCCCGTACATACAAAACATACAACCAACTCTTTATAATATTAGTATCGATTCGCGACCGTAACAAATATGTATTTCATCATCATCATCATCATTCCAGCCGAAAGACGTCCACAGCAGCACAGACATAAGTCTCCCCCAAAAGGGGGGGTTGCCATAATCGCCACGCTTGGCAGGCGGGTTGGCGATCGCAGTATGGCGTTAAAATGCATAGAGAACGCTGCTGCCCATTCTCTAGTAAGTCCCTTAGTCCCATTTTACGACATCCACGGAAAGAAATGGGATGATGCTACCTATTCTTTACGTCCGGCACCACACGGAGCAATATTACGTATATAAACGTATTTACAGAATTATAATCATTAAAATCATCAATACAACACTCCAAGTTCAAATTACCCTATTAAATGATTATTATTTCATGAAATCTTGACTTTTGAAGCAAATTCTAACTTTCCAAACAGATTATCGGCCGCGAATCATAATTATTATTTTGATCAACATACTCGTACAGCCTGACTCTAATCTGCTTATTGCAAAAAGCGTAAGAACATTATGAATTTCGCGGGCTATCCTAAGATATACGTTGTCTAAAAAAAAATTGCGCTAACGCAATTTTTTTTAGACAACGTGTTTGTTTGTTAAATGTCGCACGTTTTTCATTACATGGTTCACACTTGGCCGGACTCGAACTCTATAGTTCCACGGCACGGTAAACCTAATAAATATTGAACAAACAAAAGCCAAAGCCTCTATTAAATAATAAGATTACCTATACGTTTTCTGCTTAAATTAAAACATTACTGAGAAAAAAAAGAAACAAACGTGTATATTTTTAAAGTTGTGGACTATTTATAATTAGTTCTTGCCCGCGGCTTTGCCCTCGCAGAGGTCGGAAATTATCCCACAGGAACATACTACCGGTATAAAAAGTTCCTTATATTCTAACCCAGGTTATGGTCTACTCATACTCGTATGCCAAATTTCGTCCAAATCCGTTTCAGAGTGAAAGCGTAAAAAACAAACTCACTTTCGCATTTATAATATTAGTTAGGATTCTCTTATCATACGTTCTTAAATACATATTTATGAATTTATTGGCAGACACATTTTTGAAGGAACAATATTAAAACTCTATTGAAAACACAGGGAGGCGGTTGGTCAACCGATAAATATACCGCGTTTACCGTGTCTAGCCCTAAAGCCTTTAGTCAAAGGATTAAGGATTTTTGCCATGTTATGGCAATGCTGCACACGTCGGAACGTTATGGGAACGTTAACAATCGACAGCGACGCGAAAGAATATTTTGATGTTAGAGAACATCAAAATACTCTTCCTCTTCTTTCAAATATGAAAATAAAATAAAAAAGCGCCCAAGTGAGAGTCGGACTCGCCCATGAAGGGGTCCGTAGCAGCAAGTAACATAATATTTTTAGTTCTTGTAGTTCATTGTAACTTTGATCGATGTTTTAATACCGCGAATTATAATTATTATTAGGTACTGATTTATTATTAGAAAATAATGGTTCACGGTTTATGTTGATGTTTATGAAATTAAATGTTTATTTTTATTTTTATATTTTGAGTTGATTGAATGAAAGGTAAATTGCGGTTTATGATTTATGACGTACTTAATAAAAAAAAACTACTTAATAGATCTCGTTCAAACCAATTTTCGGTGGAAGTTTACATGGTAATGTACATCATATATATTTTTTTAGTTTTATGTTAAGTTTTGTGCCTCTTGCGCAAACTATTCAGTTCAGAAAAAAATTATATTAGAAACCTTAATATAATTTTTGAAGACCTATCCATAATTAACCCACACTTATAGGTTTTATGAAAAAAAAAAATTGAGTTTCAGTTCTAAGTATAGGGAACCCCCAAAATGTATTGTATTTTTTCTATTTTTGTGTAAAAATCTTAATGCGGTTCACAGAATACATCTACTTACCAAGTTTCAACAGTACAGTTCTTATAGGTTCGGAAAAAAGTGGCTGTGACATACGGACGGACGGACGGACAGACAGACAGACAGACAGACATGACGAATCCATAAGGGTTCGATTTTTTTCTGTAAATGATACTATTTCGTGAAAATATGACTATTTGCAGCCTATATAATTTCGAGAGCTATATTGAAGACTCAAATTATTTTACTTAGTATTTTATCCTAATTGCATTGCTAGTACTTATGTCATTAAAATAACTTAAAACAGCGCCGCAATTTTCAAAAAATGTAAGTTTGACTTTTGCGGGCTTCATAGAAGGAATAATCTTTACTCCTAAGTATTTAAGACAAATAATATAAATTGAAATTAGATACATTTATTAATTTGAATGGACATAAAATAGTAGTTAATAAATAACAAGATCCCAGACAAAATCAATCTCAAATCTCAAGAAATCATTACACAACCACTTGCAAAATTTCCACTGAATTGTGCAACATTGCATTCAAAGTACTAGGCGAACATGAATATCGAAGAGATAAGCTGGTTGCATTTTTCTGTCCCACTCATACAGAGCTACTTTTAGTATATTACTTTCCTGCTTCCACGTTACTGTTATTGGGTGCATTGGAGGATGCGCAGTGAACACTAGTTCAGTCTCTGTCTAGGGCATACGGTAGCCTTTCAGTTTTCAGTGTTTCATGAGGTGCTGTCATCACCAAGGGATTGGCTTGGAATGTTTTTATTAAAATTACAGAAAAACGTATTAAATGCACTGGGCTTTGTTAAACTATGTCATGGTCGTGTTCCTGAAACTACAGTTATGGTATATTCGTATATTTTATGTCTAAAAGTGTAGCAAACAATCTAAAAATACTAGCTAACCTCGAAGATAACCTTAATGCGTATAATGATACAAATAATTGTGAAACATTTAGACTTCAAAATATTAATAACAATCTTCAAAATAAATTGTGTAATTCATTAAGTAAACAATCGAAATTATTATGACGTGATTTGACCTTTTTGATTTCTGACATCGGTATTATTTTTTCTGCGGTGATATAAGAATATTCGATAGCCATTACCACAAAATGCGGTCATAAGAACTCGGTGTCATATTCATTGAATTGCAAATCTTACTGGACATCAATTCCGTTTCTAGACAATGTTTTTATCAAACATATTGAGGTCAGCGTGGCATTGTGATCATTTTTAGGCATTTAGGCGTGTTCGAACTAACCAACTAGCGCCAGAAACTTTGCAGGAACTGAAAACAGCCATCTAGGAAGCATGGGAGAACATTTCTCAGCACGGCATATAATTATATACTACATTAATTTTTGTTTATACTAATCCCGAAAAGGGGTCATTGTACTCATCATTTTGAACAATTTTTTCTATGGGATCAACCTTGAAATCACAAAATTAAAATCAGCTGTTCCATACATTTTGTCGATTTAACTGAACACAGATGTAGGGAACAGCTGATTTTTTTTTCGCGATTTCAAGGTTGTTCCCATAGATTTTTTTTTTCAAAATGATGAGTAAAATGACCCCTTTTCGGGTTGATTGGTCATGTGGAGAGGATGAGTGAAAGGCGACTAACAAAAGGTATTTATAAAGCAGAGGTGAGTGCAAACGCCGGGAGGGGACGCCCTAAAAGGACATATAGTGACCAAATTGCTGATATTCTTCAGAAAGGTCCGGTGCGTAGTACTCGCAACCGGCGTGCGTGTATGACTAGATGTATGAACGTAGGCGAAGCAAAAGGAGTATGTAAGGAGCGTAGGAAGTGGCGTTCTATATCTATCTTTCTGCCTACCCCCATGGGAAGAAGGCGTGAGTTTATGTATGTATGTTAAGTTTTAATTTCCTTCTAATTGTATTCCCAGCTGAAATACTTCAGTCAGTGGACTATTTAAACGAAATTTTTATTGTATAACATTATCTAATAATGATAATAATAAAAGCAGAATGCAGAAATCGCACAATAGGGTTAAAATATATACACAGCAACGAAATTAAATCAAAAGTCATTAATTAAAATGGGTGAGAGTCGGCATTTAACGAACGTCAAAACTATGATAGACGTCCCCCAGAAATCTCATCCTTCTTCGCTTCTTAGTAATGGAAGGAATTACATTTAAGTGACATCAAGTGATGAGTTTTGCAGGAATTGTAGATAATGTCTGTTTATTTTATTTATACTTTTATGGTGCTGATCCACGCGTCATGTTTGTGAATGGGCGCCGCCTGTTGAGACTTGAATTGTTTTATTTTATACTAGCTGCACCCCGACGTTTCACCCGCGTAAGTCTTGATCCCGTGGATAAAAAGTAGCTTATATATTAATCCAGGGTGTCAGCTAACTCGATACAAATTTGAAATTTTATCAAAATTGGCCGTTTTTACGTGAAGGAGTAACAAACACCATCCATCCATACTTACAAACTTTCGCGTTTATTATCATATATTAGTTTAGTATTATAGTGTGGCCATTAGTGCTGTGCACTCCCTGAGGTATGCGCGGCGAGGTGGGAGGCAAAGAAAAAAGTGCATGAGTTGACATGAGATCGATACATGTCGGACAGATCTCACGATATCAGTTTGCATTTCTAAGGCAAGACTTGTGGCGGGAGTCTAGCGTTGCAAAACTTCGGAATTATACGCAATAATTCGGAAATATTCAAAAAGAATACTACGATTGGAAGGAATGCTACCCCAGCAAGAATGCAGAGTAATGGTGCCCGCCCACGACCGATTTTCTCTCTGAATGAATTATGAAACTGAATGTATTAAATCGTATTATTATAATTTATCACTATTAAATCAGTTACGAATGTATGCGTAGGGAGGTTGACCAGACTCGCCGAATATCAGATATTACGCCGTGCTTTGAATCAACACCATCTGGCGGGAAGGTATAGAACTGTAAATGAAGAACTTCCCTCGTTAGTCGCTCGGTGACGCCATCGCTCGCCTGCACGTGGCAATGGCACGTGATCCCCGAGCCTCGCTGACGTTTATTCAATAAATCAACAAAGTATTATTCGATGCCTACGTACCTACTATGCGGGAATATTTGCGCATAAGTAGTTATCTACTTGTGACTAAATGATAAATGATAAATGATAAAATGATAAATGATAAATGATTTTATTTCTGTAAGTAGGTTTGTACAAACACTTTTACACGTCAATCATATTTTAAAAACTAGATGAGGTCGGCGTTTCCTATCTGACTACTCTGAGAAGAAAGGCCGAAACAAACTCAGAGGTCATAGTCTCTTTTAAAGTCCAGACATAATCTTGGTCAGATCATGTGAAGACCATGTAGATTGGTGTCTGAAATGGTCTTTTGAGGAAAGAACCACACAGGTTGAGTGGACCTGACCAGTCAGTGCACGCATTTGTCAGTAATCAGACTAGGTACTTATTATTTTATTTTTGTATGGACCTTGATTATAGAATGTGTCGATTTTGTGCGGATGTTGACTTAGTTTACTTCGTAAAAATATTTAGCTTTACGATGTACACACGGCTACACATGAAGCTATACATTTCCAGTTTACGCTGATCTCGCACTGTACGCAAATCCTATAAAATGCGACATCAGCTTATACTGGAAATATATAGCTTGATGTGTAGCCGTGTGTACCTACCAAATGGACAAAAAAATGGAAATATTACGGACGATGTTTTACCAAAAAGTTTGTAGAGGTAGTGTTCAATCGAAATCAATAGTTCTAAATGTTCT
Organism: Tiliacea aurago; assembly: GCA_948098905.1. Classification (NCBI taxonomy): domain Eukaryota; kingdom Metazoa; phylum Arthropoda; class Insecta; order Lepidoptera; family Noctuidae; genus Tiliacea; species Tiliacea aurago. The sequence goes on along the minus strand of OX402576.1, from coordinate 12,452,459 downwards.
AATAAATCCCTACAGAAATAATTGAAATACTTAACATATTAGTTACCGTTTTATTAGGTACCTCAGTAGTACCTTGGTAATAATAAAATATAACTAATATAACTCATCTTAGTACCTTTACCTTCCTATGTACTTACCTCTCTATGTAGGTACATAGTATTCTCGCAAAATAACGTTTTCGCACCTAAATCGCATACAAAAACTTATTACGTAAGTACATATCTAAGTAGATGAAAAGTAATATTCGGAAGTTTTCAAATCGTATTATACTCAGTTTTATGAATGAAGGCGTAGAAATATGAAGTCATTGGCATTAACGCCATCTAGCGACGAATAGCTGTACGCTCGGCGACGCTACTGCTCGCCTAAACGTATCGGCCCGCAGCCGTTCATTGATGAAATCAACGAAGTATTATTCGATGCCTACGTACCTATACCTACGTACTATGCGGGAATATTTTCTGCGGATGTTAAGTACAAGTTTAGTTTACTTCTAAATGTAATTAAATAATTAGGTAACTTATCTAAGTAGGTAGGGTACTTTTTTACGAGGACGTATTACAAAAAAAAACTTTGTTTGTAGAATAGTGTTTAACCGAAATTAATTGTTCAAATAAGTAGGTACATAATAAAGAAGCACTTTAAATAATATTATAACGATTAGAATTATCTACTTTTTAGTAGGTAGGTAGATGCCTAATATAATATGTATAAGTACTTAAACTATTTTATAAACTCATCTTAGTATCTACATAATATGTTTTTACCTCTCTATCCCGTTCACACCTAAACTGCATACAAAAACTTATTACTTAAGTAGGTACATATCTAATTAAATGAAAAGAAATATTCGGAAGTTTTCAAATCGTTTTATACTCAGTTTTATGAATGAACGTGTAGTAGTAGTAATATGTCACTGGCATTAGGCCCTCTAGCGGGTAAAAGCTGTAGTCGTCGCTACTGCTCGCTTGCACGTATCGGCCCGCTGCCCTTCATTCATAAAATCAACAAAAAAACGGTCAAGAGCGAGTCGGACGCACCGAGCGTTCCGTACATAATGATGTTGATGATTTCTAAAAAAACTGTGCTATTTAGAGACATGGTTTTTTATATTTGAATTGATTGAATGAAAGGTAAATTGCGGTTTACGATTTATGACGTATTAAAAAAAACTACTTACTAGATCTCGTTCAAACCAATTTTCGGTGGAAGTTTACATGGTAATGTACATCATATATTTTTTTAGTTTTATCGTTCTATTATTTTAGAAGTTACAGGGGGGGGGGCACACATTTAACCACTTTGGAAGTGTCTCTCGCGCAAACTGTTCAGTTTAGAAGAAAAATAAATTAGTAACCTCAATATAATTTTTGAAGACCTATCTACAGATACACCACACGTGAGTTTGATGAAAAAAAAAATTGAGTTTCAGTTCTAAGTATGGGAAACCCCCAAAATGTATTGCATTTTTTCTATTTTTGTTTGAAAATCTTAATGCGGTTCACAGAATACATCTATTTACCAAGTTTCAACAATATAGTTCTTATAGTTTCGGAAAACAGTGGCTGTGACATACGAACGGACAGACAGACAGACATGACGAATCCATAAGGGTTCCGTTTTTTGCCAATTGGCTACGGAACCCTAAAAAGTATTATTCGATGCCTAGTACGTACTATGCGGACGGGAATATTTCCGCTTAAGTACCTAGTTATCTACTTGTGACTAGATAGGTACTTATTATTTTATTTTTATATGGTTGAGTTGACTATAAAAAGCGCCGATTTTGTGCGGATGTTTTAAAGAGATACAAGCTTAGTTTATTACGTAAAAATGTTTTTGGTTTACAACGGGAAAATACACGTAATTAGGTAGGTAAGTAAGTAGTAGTAGCTATCTACATTATTACGACGATGTTTTACCATAAAGTTACAATAAGCTTACACGTAAGTACCTACAGGAAACAATTGAAATACTTATTATAATAGTTACCGTTTTATTAGGTACCTCGGTATATAATAATATAAGCTTATTTTAGTAACTACTTATCTATGTATTTACCTCTATATGTAGGTACAGACGAGACGCCAGCAAGTCAAGCTACCCGAAACTGTCAATTTTTCGCAATCAACCTTGAACCTTATACTGTAGAGATAAAGTTGAAAATCTATTAAATAAATCTGACAGATTGTAGTAGCTTGATGTGCTTGGCGTCTGTACATAGTAGGTATTCTCGCAAAATAACTCTTTCACACCTAAACTGCATACAAAAACTTATTACTTGAGTACTTATCTAAGTAGATGAAAGAAATATTCGGAAGTTTTCAAATCGTAGGTATTAGATATAGGTACTTAGGTACTCAGTTTTATGAATGGAATAACTGGCAGTGGCACACCGCCCCGAGACTACTCTATGCGTGACCGAACATGTACTTAGCTAGATATTTTCCTTGTAAAAGCTCGTACAGACTCGCGTGATATCGCGGGCGCGACAGGCAGCGACATAGAAATTGTGCCACATCGCACTCGCGATATCGCACCAGTCTGCACTAGCCTTAATTATTCTTCTCGGCGAATAATTCCGAATATTACTCAATACTTCCGTATATTTCCGCGAATGATACGATGGGAATATTTCGCAATATTTCCCTCCGGCAACGCTAGGCTGGACGATGGTCGGAGGCTATCTATCTGTAATAATAAATACTTACTTAGTTGATTAAAATGTAACCCAATTATACTCATATTTTATTAAAAATATGCAGGTGATAAATAAGAACTAAACTTATAATTCAAAGCAGGACTTGTTTTATTGAACATTTTTTATATTTATACAAATTTATTCTAACGAAAGTTATTCTGACATAGATTTTGTTTCAACTTCATCAAAATGACAGTCTTCATATCACGAGATAACGCACGACCCATCTTTGAATATTTATCCCATGTGCGTCCGCCACGAGCGTTGACGGCGCACTGACAGAGCGCAGCAGCCGATTCTCCCCCCCGTCTCGCCGCGCGCATACCTCAGCGAGTGCACAGCACTAATGGCCACACTATGGTAGGATTGTTTTTTGAAGTGAAACCTTTTTTAGCCGCATTGAACGATTTTTGGTAGATGCAAAACTTATCGGTTTGCATCACCGACATGCTAACCGGGACATGCCGATGTGACGTGTTGCGCCAGACTGGTGACGCGCAGTTTTAAGTTTTCACCTGTATCGGCAGTACCCATCATCACAGCCATTATTTTTTTATACAATGTTTTCACACGAGCAATAAGAATAATGTACCCAGGACTTTGTAATATCTGGATTTAAAAGAGTGTTTTTTTGCCCGTTCTTCTCCATAGAGATCTATTTTTTTGAAGTGGGCAACAATTTTCTATTTTCTGACTAACGGACCAATTCTTTGACAATTCAAAAGTCGTGGTAAATTGTTTAATTGAAATAAATGGTTTGAGTGTGAACTAAAATAAGTTACTAGAGAATGGGTAGCAGCGTTCTGCATTTTAAACCATTCTGCGATCGCCAACCCGCCTGCCAAGCGTGGCGATTATGGCAAGACCACCCCTTTTTGGGGGAGGCCTATGTCCAGCAGTGGACGTCTTTCGGCTGAAATGATGAATTAAAATATATTTAGGTTGCAGTTGTTGTTATAACGTACGGACATGTACATATATCCCGAAGTAATATCCATGCCATTGTTTAACACATCGCCGTGTACGCATCGTTAAATTGTTTATTAATAAGTTAAACTCACAGTTTCAGTAGAAAGTAGGTACCTACCTAAACACACAAGAAGTACTTATGTAATAAACCGGTGCTTGCGTAAATTCTTGTTCTCACAAGAATAATCTCAAACCTCTTTTTTGTTTTTTATAATTTCAGTCGAAAAATTACTTAGGCCTTCTCCAGGCATCAACTCATCGACTGGTCTTATGCTTCTCGCATCCACCGGGTTGCCGTGACCTTCACTTGTTTTTGCTTTATAGATGATTAGAATGATGATAAGCAATAATGTGTCAACCCACAAAACCTCAAATTCGGAGATACTGATGTATTCTGATAATGCATCTCGTATTTTAAATTATGCAAGAGAGTTCCAAGTCACTTAAATCAAACAAGTACCTACGGAAAAAAAATAATCTAAATCATAAATGAAATAGGAAATCACATTTACAACATTTACTGATAAGGAAGAACATCGTAAGCGACATAAATTAAAATTTACAGTAGAGTTATTTTATTCATTTTATATTATTATTTTTTGAAAAAGTGTCTTACAATAAACTAACAAAATTAACAAAATGTCTTACATTAAGTGTCCTACATTATGTCGCTTACGATGTTTTTCCGTAACAGGCTCGATTTGTCAATACGCCATCAAGCTCCGTAACACGGTCGACATTCAAAGTGGCACGTAGTAGGTATATTAAAGTAGTATGACATCTTTAGACGCCATTTTCTCAAAATAAAGTCCGTGTGGCTTGAAATTGTATTGCTTATCAGTGTCTTATTGTAATACCAACTTGTTACTGTCCCAGTGCAGGGAAAAGGCCCTGTTCTCATACACAGAAGGCATAAGCATTGATCACAATGCTTGCTCAAGACAGGTTGGCAATTTCAAACTTATATATTTATCTATAAATCCAGGTTTCCTTCATCGATGTCATTGATGTCAAAGATTAACTTAAAAAGTACATAATATGAATTGAAAAAGTCATATTGGTACTTGCACAGATTTCGGTTTAAAGACATTTATTTCTCCAAGAAAAAATTACAGTTCACTTAAAGAGAAACTTAACTAAATTAGCAATACGAGTAGGTTATAGTTTATATTACGACGTTCAAGGCATCCATGAAACTGAACACCTTAGTTTCAATTATAAAATATAAAGCAAGTATGTAAGACTAAATAAAATACAAAACAGTTAAGTTAAGCTTATGTGTCTAATATAAAAAAACTAAACTTATGTGTCTAATATATAATTCCTTAGGCCGTTTTTAAATGTTGGGATGCTTGAATTGAACCCACAACCTCGTGTATGAGAACCGATGAAGACTTAACCACAGGATCATCACGACATTTAGACGATTAATTAAGATTTAACTAAAACCTTCTTTGAGACAGCTGGAATAGACTGTGGCAGAAAAATCAAAATCAAAGTATTTTATTTCACATAAACCTACATGGGCACTTATGAAACGTCAGAAGCCAGGTGAACGGTTCCAATTGGTCGTTTCCTATGGAGAATACGGCAAAACTCCACGGTTACTCTTTTAAAAATAATTGGCTTTTACAATGTTTTCAAATTACAGTGTTAATAGGTATGGGAGGACACTGCAGGCCTGTCGGCGTCAACAAGTACCAGGTACTTAGCAATATAGAAGATGGTCTACAAATCTACAGTCTATTAGAAAGACAGAAAATACATTTATTTAGCACAGACTAAGGCACACAATATAATATAAGCCTACAACGTTCTCACGTTCATGAAATATAAAATAATTTATATAAAGTAAAAGTAAACACAAAAAATTTAAGTATTATAAAACAGTTAAAACAATAAAAATAAAAATCTATTTAAACCAAATGACATGATTGCCATTAAAATTGCTAGAAAAACGGGTGTTGTGACGGAACTTGCAAGAGGCCCATGTCAAGTAGAGGACTGTGACAGGTCGAGATTAATTGGATAAAAGGAACCCACTGTCAACAAAACGATACACAATTTTCTTACCTTGTTATAAGATCAGTGCCAGGACATCTATCGTCTCTCTTTTGAATTTTGAAAAATATCACCATGATTTCTGAAAGTGATGAGATATTAAATGCTGACAAACTAGAAGAAATCGTTAAATATTATATAATCCAAAATCAACTCTTCTGATAACCTGCGCTTATAGAAGGATAAAAGTCACTAAGGCCGACCTTTCACTATTTTATATTTTCCAAGTAGAAGTGGAACAAGGAACTCCCCAGAATAGCTCATCGAAATATTTTCACAGATGCAAGATGGGTGCTTAGCATAACAGCCTATAATGATTCTCCTGTGGGGACACAGGGCGAGGGATTGGGCAGTAATCCACCACGCGGACCCAGTGCGCGTTGGTTAGATGCGTGCGTGAATGCTATAAAATGCTAAAACGCCACGTAATGCTAAATGTATGCCACTGTAAAAGTAAAAAAAAACACTTAACGGGTTTCTATTTGAAATATGTAATTATACCCTAGATGAGTGTCTTAATGACAATTCTCTATAATTATAATATAATGCTGACATAAATTTTAATACTGTACATTACATTACTTGAAATGAAATTGACTCTGAATAAATTGTAATAAAATTTAATTTGTATGCGTGCGTTAATACAATTAAGTACTGAAATACTTGTAACAAATTTATCGTTGTAATTGAATAGTACTCATTTAATTGGTTTTAATCATAATAATATTTGTATGTCAATATTAACAAAACATAGCGCACTGCCTAATTTTTAAGATCTTTGTATGTAATTACCTATGTTTCACAAACAAATTATTCTTATTATTTATGCTGAGAAGCGTGTAACGCGACGTGCAGTGCTCTCAACCACATAGATTGAAGATCTTGTGCTGGACTCGTCTCCAGCTACGGTCGGCAGATAAGCTATAGCTACATAGTCTGTGAACCCGACCACTGGAATCTTCTGATAAAGTATTAGGTACACCAGTTTCCCATTGTTACTTACGTTCAAGTTCGTCGAAAGAGAAATGAGTATCTTTTTGTATTTCTACCCAAGCGTTACCGTGTTTTTTGCGGAATCGGATTTCTTCCATAGGATCTAAAGTGCTGTCGAGAGAAGCCGACATTTTTGCTGTTCAAATTGAATACAATATTGAGAAAATTTGAATTTATAACCACAATTTTATCGGATTTTGTAAAGTTTGGAATACTAAACAATGTTTTGACGTTGCACACAGATTAAAAAATTTTAGCCGTCAATGGACTACTGTCTCGAAAAGATTTTATTCGAATCTGAAGGTTCTCTTAGACACAAACATGAATAAACAGTTGATTACACTGTGCGAACTTGCGTGTGAGCTGATCGAGTCAGTACTGTAATGCGGCTACTCGCACCGTGTGACCGTATTATACGAGTTACCTGCTGTCGAGTGCAAATTGCTCGGTACCTCGCATTCGAGTTGCAAAAATATAACAAAATTTATTGAAGTCGCCACATGATAATTACGGATACAATATCCGCAAATGGAGACGTCTCGGACCCGCAACTTACAGATAACAGGACTAACGTTTGGCCCTACCCTTAAGTAGGTACTTTCAGTAGCGAAAGCCTTCATTCGACAATATCATGTCTTTGCCTGTCCTATCCTAAGTCACCATATCCAAATAGTGAGGAGGAAATCTAATAGTGTTTTTCTATTCGTTGGAACTCAGCAAAAAATCTGTGGGAAATACGATGAGCAGTGACCTAAATAATTTGTTATTGCAAATACACAAACAGTAGCTTTTGTCTGAATAGGCGTAAATATATTTTTCGCCATCTTCCTCTTTTAAGAGGAGGACTTTTTATTGAATTAGTTTCGTCCAATATTTTCCCGCTTTGTTCCTCCCTTTGAGTAGGATTCTGAAAAATAGAAACTTCTTTATTTTGTAACTCTCAAGTTGCTGTCAAGTATGGAACTGACGTTTAAATTTTCAGGCATTCATTTGATTAATTCTGTTAGGTCAAGGCAACTTAGTTTACAATTTAATGATTTTTAATATGAGCATAAAATAAAACAAAATTCCTTCAGTAATAAGAAAAAAAACTATTGTTTTTTGGTTTGATTGAGATAAACTTCTGTAAAATCCTGATTACTAATGTCTGTAACGGGATAATCTAGTATGTTCTCCAACTCTCGATGGCTGAGATAAAATGAATAGTTACTCATAAAGTATACTGTAGTTACAACGCATGATTCATTACTGTAAACTGGCTAGCTAGAATTCCGTCCTTTTCGTAATAATTTTCCAAACCAAATAAGTACTATGCCATTATTGCCACCAATTTCATTGTAGGTAGGCGTTCAAACATATTTTTATGTTTTAGCAACGTACCTACGCCAAAACATCCAAATATTTATTAATATATTTTTTTGGGTTGATACACTAGTACCTTGGGGTCCAAGTGCTCATTGAGTATTTCGGGACATCGCCAAGCGGTTGGTCGACTCTTCGCGCAACCAGAGGGCTGGCCTATTTTTAGCCCAAAAATCAGTATTGCCATCCAACGTGGCAATGCTGCCAGCCTTTTGGGCACTTTTCCCATTGACAGCGATGCGTACGATTTTTTTCATGCCCAATGAGCACTTCCCCGTTTTTATTTTTTTTATTATATACTTGTACATACTATACATATTTTAGAGTTAGCTTGTGTATTAAGGATCAAATTATTGTAAATAATAAAATATAAAGAGAAAAAAAAATAAAGGAATGTAAAAAAAAAATGTTTATTTAGCTCATAGGTACTAATTAGGACATCCCGGAAAATAGCGATCATGAAAAAACGATGTTTACTCGGAACACCTATAAACCCAATGTCCATAATTCTTGCAATATCAACAACTACCATAAATATGGGAAAAAGTAGTATTTTTAGGAAAAAAATTATTCATGTAGTCATGTGCTTTCACGTACGAAAATATGTTTACGTATTGAGTAGAGTAGTCTCGTTTATTAGGGGCGAAATAGACACGAACAGAGTTCAAATAAGTGCAAAGTAATAACTAGGAGTGTGTGACAAGAAGTAGGTAATAACTTAAACAGTTAATCAAAAAGTTGTCTTCACCGAAACTTCGGACATATCAGAGGCATATTAGGCCTTAACTGGTCTATGTTTAGTATTCAACTAACGCTATCTTATAGGTACGTCCTTTAATTACCTGCTAATGCAGGTACACTACTGTACCTAAGTGACGAAATTCGTCACTTAGGTACAGTAGTGTATACCTAAAACTGTATGTTATTTTTTGTTTTGTGTATATTTTAGTGATTAAGTCATTGAAAAAAAGAAAGAAAAAGATTTTATTTGGGACACGAACAGGAAATACACCAAAGAACATTTATACTATATTCTTAAAGTGACGTATACGCGCTATAAAAAATTCTGTAACAACCTACTAAAAAGATTGAAACGCCAATACAAACATGCAGAATTTCAGAGGCACCGCAAGAACCCAAGGGCTACCTGGAAACTAATTAAATCTATTTCTAACCTTAAAAATAACAAATATTCAGCTAGTGAGCTTTGATCCTTAAGGGCTGACATCTCCCAGTCACTGGATGCAGTAAACCATTTCTTCGCAAATGTGGGGAAAACATTGGCATCGAAAATTACGCCTTGGTTGAGCAACTCTCAAACGGCTCCTGAACCTAATGCGAGTACCAATCCTGGCTCAATGGCCATCTTCAGTACCGACACTATAGAGTTAGAGCAAGTCGTTTTAGGTCTTAAACTAGATAGTGCTGTAGGTTGGGATGTCATAATCTGCTGTACTAATTAAGGCTGCTAGGCATATCCTTGTCCCAATTATGTGCCATGTTTTTAACCTTGCTCTCATGTCAGGGGTCTGCCTTGCTGTTTTCAAAAAGGCCGTTGTGCACCCTATACACAAGAGCGGCGACAGAGGCAGTGTCGATAACTATAGACCTATATCCGTTTTAACTACCTTGTCAAAGATCCTTGAAAAGGTCCTTAACAATAGACTCTTAAACTACCTTAATTCCCAAAATATTCTCGACGCGAATCAAAAAAAATAAAAGAACGACTAAAAACGATTGCAATCTTTCTTGATCTTTCTAAGGCTTTTGACACTGTCTCTGTCCCCTGTTACTCACTAAACTGCAACAAATTGGCATAAGAGGCGTGTCCCTTGATATTTTCAAGAGTTACCTGACAGACCGTTCTCAGACTGTTAGGATAGGTAACTTTACCAGTAACGAAGAGGTACTTAGTTATGGAGTCCCACAGGGTAGTGTCCTCGGACCTAGCCTTTTTTTTATTTATATAAATGACCTCTGTAAATTATCTTTAAAAAACTCAAAAATGATAATGTACGCAGATGACACTGTAATACTTGTTCATGGCAATGAATGGCTTGAAACTCGCTCTTATGCGGAATCTGCCTTACAGGTTGTTATGAAATGGCTAAGTAAAAATCTTCTTACCTTGAACCTGGATAAAACAAAATTTATCACGTTTGCGCCAAGAACATCATCCCAACCGGCCTCACCCTACAGCCTTACTGCACACAATTGCCGTTCGATAGCTGGCACTTCCTGTAGCTGTAATGTGATTATGCGAACTAACAGTTTGAAATATCTTGGTGTTATTATCGACAGGACTATGTCATGGAATGAACAGATTGGGTCACAGGTGACACGGGTCAGGAAATTAATATTTGTGTTTAAGAATTTGAGATCTGCTGCCGACTTTCATACTCTGAAAATGGTTTACTCTGCCTTGGCGCACTCTATCATAACCTACTGTATAGCAGCTTGGGGTGGCTCTGGTAAATGTTTACTGCTTAGACTGGAACGGGCACAAAGGGCAGTTCTTAAGGTTATGGCATACAAACCTATTCGTTTCTCTACCATCGAACTCTATGCTCTCTGTAAAGTGCCTACAGTGAGGCACGCATTTATACTAAGCACGATTCTACGCAAACACTCGGAACTTAATTTTGACCCTAATTACAGTTCAAAAAAACGAAGGGCGGACAGAGTGTGCCAGACTGAGCCGGCCAATGTTGTGTTGGTGAAACATCAGTATCACTTCTTTGGGCCTGTTTTGTACAATAGTGTAAATAAGGTTTTAAATATCTATCCACTTATCTTACGGGGGTGTAGAGCGCTCACGGACAAATGGCTCCAAAGCCTGACGTATGAGGAGTTAGATAATCTGGTGACACATACTTACCTATGATTTAAATATATCCTGACAGTAATATTCCTTTGTTCATAATCTACATAAGTATCCCTAAAATCAGTCACAGACACAAACATAAATATACACATTCCTACATACACACACATACCTACACACACACACACATAAAGGTATCACATTTAGAGAACTAGTTTTATTTAATGTTTTCATAATTCAAATTATTAGAAATTAAATGTAATTAATAATGTTGTAATTAAATAGTCTGTATACCTACTTTTACTTAAGGTTCTTTTATAAAAAAAATATTTTATTTTTTGTTGCTTTATTATTATAAATATTGGAACGCCGACGTCTCCCCTCTCGGAGGTGGGCGCTAATGGCTGCAACACATTTTTCAAAACTAATTTAGCTGTTAACGAACACTAAACATTTTGTAAATCTGTGTTTTTGTTTCAATAAATATTTGTATTTTGTATTTGTATACTAACAAAATAGTTAAAACAAAAAGAAGACCAGCAGTGCTATTCTGTAAAAATCTCACCGTGAAAAATTGCGTGGAGTGAGCTGTCAGTGTCATCTTACTGATGCTAGGGATTGACCAAACCATTACATTTATAATCATAATAATCGAGATTATTATAATATTATTTTATGCTAATTCTGTTGAGCATTATATATTATTTCAAAGCTAGTATTTAAGTGTCTATGTATTACTAATTAGGAGGTTTTTAAATAAAATAGCAAAACAGAAATTCAGTCAGAAACTCAATTTTGTTTTTTTTTTCTATTTTTTCCTAGACTAGTCCCTAAACATTACTATGTTTAGATACTTAAATATTACCTTTGAAATAATATAAAATTATCAACAGAATTAGCATAAAAAATATTAATAAAATCTCGATTGTGATTGTAAATGTTTAATAAAATCTTGATTATGATTGTTAATGTAATACTTGGTCCATCCCTAGCATCAGGTGGCATGACACTGACAGTTCACTCCACGCTCACTTCACTTATGTTTTCACGGTGAGATGGTTACAGAATCGACATGCAGGGAGCCTAAAATGGACGCTTTGGCAGAATCATGCGTGCAATTCATACAGCCCGCAATTCATCTGTTTGACAGCTGCTATTTAACATTAGACTTCACTATAGTAATACTTAATTTGTGGACCATTTTACGAAACTCCATACACAACTGTCAAACAGATGAATTGCGGGATATGAATTGTACGCAGATCATAATATGATTCTGCGAAAGCGTCTATTTTAGGCCCCCTGTGCGTGGCCAAAAATACTCCTCTCAGCATGATGCTGCGATATCAATAAATGGAATAAATTGAAGTGCCATATCAATAAATAAATAATATAAATAGGTAATCCGACAATTTATTTGAGGTCGATCCAGTTCATGTTTGACTTCAAATATCTGTTAGCCGTTATTGTTCTCTTCCTACCCAGTCATATCGTTTTTACAAAATCCATCCATCTTTTCTTTGGTTTGCCTATCTATAATATTAGACCATTCAGATACGTATTTATTTTTAAAATAACTCATACACTTTTGTTTACATCTATATCTATAAAAATCAATGCCACTTTTCGTTGTAATTTTATAACTCAAGAACGGGCTCACCTATAAAAAAAAAAGGTTTAGGCTTTGTTCGGACTATTTAGTAGATGGTTTATGTGAAGTTTTTTTTTTTTCTGGGCAGCTAGGGTAGGTAGGCAGGTAGAGTAGGTATTCTTTTACCCATAGAAAGCCACGTTATTTGTGAGTGTCATAGAGTAAAAATGTTTACCGCCCAACGGAGTGGGCACGGGTCAGCTAGTACTAAATATATTATGTAAGACAAGGCTAAAAGTTTTGTCACAAGATTAACATAAGTAGTCCAAACCTAGCGCTCTAATTTTGTTTGAACGAAGTCGAATAATCAGAAGGTACAGTCACGAGCATACATATATATGTCTGTATCTATTTTAGTAATATTAGGTACACAGCTCAGAAATAATATCCTGATTTGATAAATCAATTCATTTCAGCCGAAAGACGTCCACTGCTGGACATTGGCCTCCCCCAAAGGGGGTTGCCTTAATTTTTTCAAATTCAAATTCATGATTCATCGTCAAAATGACGGCAAATATATGTATTTATGATCATTTGTGGAAGGCACAAGTGGCAGCACAAATATGTGACATCGAAGGTACACCAAAACTATCTGACGAGATAAGAGATGCCAAAATATAAAATACTGCATCGACTTCAAAAGATGTGTCACCTCTTAGAATGCCATAATATTGGACATGACACGTTATAATTATCTGCCTACTCGGTTAAATTTAGAAGAATGTGATACATCGAGATCAAATATATCTGACATCAGCATAAAAATCTGACAGTATAATGTTTTCTTATATATTGCAATCAGTGCTGCTCATATTGCAGAAAAGCAACTTGCCACTAGCAATAATTAATATATTCTCACATGCTTGCAGGATGTATCATGAAATAGCGACAAGTCACAGGAACAACTAGGATGGATAAAATGGCGACAAGTCACAAGAAGAACTTGCAACCCACGGATGCCCCTCTTGCTAATGGAGAAAATGTATAAATCCGTGATAAGGCCTGTCGTACTGTATGGATCGGAATTTGTTTTTTTGGCGGATCCGGTTGATTTTCCAAAAAAAATCTACTATACAAAATAATATTGTCCTAACAAATAGGTACGAACACAACAAAAAAAAACAAATTAGCGAAGCCGTTCTCAAGTGACAAATCTTTCATACATACGGCAATTGATTTTCATGACAGCCAGTGATGGCTGAAATTAACTCAGGAGACAGCCAGTGATGGCTCACGTCAGCAAATGGAAATACCCTGAAAGAACCTGGACCTATTATTATAGTGTGGAATTGTCAAACTTTAATGAGCAATGGAGATGATTAATGTACTCTTCTCTTTTGAAAGAAAGAAAGACAAATATTTTATTCGGGACACGCACAAGAAATACAAATATAGCATTTAAAACTAACCAACTTTTCTGTATTTTCACTGAAAAACTTAGTCCGACACAAAAAAAAAACTTGCTTAATTTATTCAAGAAAAGAGTAGGCATCCTTTACTGAATGCAGGAATTAAACACTTACCTGTAGTGACTATTGCAGTAAACAAGATGCTTCCACTACTCGCATGGACTATACAGACGTCCCACGGATATGCCACATGGAGGGAAAGTACCTTGAATATTGTAGATGGAACATTTTACTGAAAGAATTATTTGAATTTAAAAAACAATTTAAACTGCATTCATAGATATTTAAATAATTACATGGTTGAACCGGAAATCGATCCCGTTACACGAGAAAAATAATCATTCTGTAGCTTTATCACACCGATCGAAAGGCTTCATCATAAGGATTATTTTTTGCATAACATAGTGTCACAGACCATGAATTTTAACATTTTTAATACAAAATTAATCAATTTATCAAATGCTCAAAATTAGTCCTTTCCTGTTGAATACAAAGTCGCACTCTTTTGATTAATTTTGTATTAAAAGTTTTAAAATTCATGGTCTTCCTTTTATTTGTGACACTATGTTATTTTGCAAAAAATAATCCTTATGATAGCCTTTCGATCGGTATGATAAAGCTACAGGATGATTATTTTTGTCGTGTAACGGGTTCGATTTCCGGTTCAACCATGTAATTATTTAAATAACACGATAATGCGCGCCCACATACTGCTCGTTTAGGCAATATGTATATTCAAGACGTCGGTATTACCTGCATGGAGTGGCCAGCTCGCAGCCCAGACTTAAAGCCCATGAAACATGCATGGGAAGAGCTCGGGAGATGCGTGAAACAACGCTCTCCTGCTCCCGTTACCTTACACGAGTTAGGGAATGCGCTAGTGGAAGAATGGGCAAACATAAACCAAAATCGTATTAAAAATTTGGTTTACAGCATGCCACATCGTCTTAATGAAGCGATACGGGGTCGTGGAGGAAATACAAAATATTAAATTAGACAAAAATGATTTTATTTTTAAAATTTACTGCGAAGTGTAGGTATTTTTATTGTCATGTTACAAGCGATTTTTTTTTTGTATTTAATTAAAGTTATCTAAAGGTCAAAACGTGTTACACTTTTTTATACATATTAATCAGCCATCTACAATATACTATAGTTTTGCAAATTAGTCTTATGTATTTAAGAAACTATCATGCCATCTATTACTGACTCGGAATTTTTGCGATCCAGTGTATTTCTCAGAACTTGGTGTAAGGTCCAGAAGTAGTAGGCACCTTACACTTGTACAATAAGTTATAGCTCGCTCACTTGAAGTAGTTAAAGTTAGTTTAGGTGAGTTGACGGAAACCACGGATTTAGTAACACTTGAAAGTTTATTAAGTAGCCCGATTTACAAGTAAAGATTTGGATGCTAATCCGCAGCGCTCGCGCTAGTAGTAATTTGTCAACTAACTTAATAATATGTTTAACGCTAATATAAGTGAATAAAGTAAGTAGGTTGCTACGTATGCAGTTTAATACATTGTACGTGAACCGTACATGCTCCCGAGGGCAGAAGCGAGATGAGCATCCAGTACATAAAGTGGAAATATGTAAAAGAAAAATACAAAAGGCATAATTATAAAAGAAATAAAAGAACATTAAGTACAATTAAGGAAGTAAGCATCAATTAAGTATTCAAGTCTCTATCAAAATATCAGCATTAATTTGACACTTCCTCGAAGTGAAATAGTTTTTTCGGCCTCACGTCGCTGTAGGTATAGTGGCTCCGCTGGTGTCGAGTTAGCCGAGGTTGTCGAATGACGTATTTCGTGCGTTTCGATGTCCACGTGATTGTCTATACCTTCTTTAGGTTGCTGTTGCTTCGTAGTCTTCATGAACCACCGTTTCTTTATAAAGAAGTAGAGAACAAACGAAGCAGATCCTCCCAATGCAAAGAAGTCACAGAGTAGAGGTAAACGTCGTGACTTGAAATCTCCGACTTCTGCGGTAGGTTTTCATTCTCTTTCTGGCGAGTCAGTTGGTTTTCTATATTTTTAATATCTGTTGCGGATGTTTCCAATTCTGTCATATTCAATTGCGCGTTTTGCCAGCTTATGTCGAATAAATTGTTGATGGTTGAGTTAATAATGGGTACTTCAATATCCACTTTCATGTAGAAGTTGCTTCCTAAATGGTTTATGTGAATATAGTCGCGTCTTTCTTTTGAAGTAAGCACTTTGGTTTCAAGGCTATCACCCCGGTACCGTTAATGACCGCCAGCGTAACTTGATCGGTGCATATGACTCGTATCAGCTGTCTGTCGCACAACGTAAACAGCCATAGGTTAGGTTTATGTAATTTGAACCAAGTTTGTTTGCATGTGACGTCATTTATTACACATGATAATGACGTTTGTTGACTGAATACTTTGGCTTCGCAGGGTGCGCTTTTGTCATGTAAGTTGAATACTGGCTGACGTGAAATGCAAGTGTATTCGTCTTCTCCATGTGACGTACATTGGTGCATGTCCTGCTCTTCCATAGTGATGTACGAGTTTTTGACGAAGTTTATGGCGATGAAGTTGGAGTAGGGTTTCACCATTTTTAATTGGCCTTGTCTCAGGAAAGGTATGGGTATCTCCCGATATATTCTGTAGTCCTCATCACTCGATAGAGGAACATGTAGCTCAAATAGCAAGTAGTTGTTGGTAATCCGAGCTTTGACATGGATTAGTTCGTATATGTCGCGGAAATCATTTTCTATGTCTTTTATGGGTAGAGCTAGTCCCTGAGGTAGTTTTCCCGAAATTATGTTTAATTGCTCTGTAACTTGAGATGCCGGGAACAAGTGGGTATCCAAATGGCCTCTGTAAATGTTGGTTATTGCATTCATTAGCATTTCTTGAATTCTATGTAGATCGTTCAAAATTAAAGTTGCTGATACAGCGGCAGAATTCACATCGTTTATAGAGTATAATATTTGCGCTCTGTTCTCAATTTTTGTGATTACGCTGCAAGTCTGGTTCATGTAACTTTGTATTATATTAAATTGTTTGTGCATAAATTCCGTGTTGCTTTTTATTACGTTGTTTTCAGCTTCTATTATTAATGTTTGATTTTTCATCAATTGTAGTAAGTAGTTGTCGTTATTTTGTAGGTTTTCAATGTCTTTCTCATACTTTTGTGCGAAGTCTACATCCAGGACGCCGAATAGTGTTCTAGCTAGTTTTCCAACTCCGTCAAAGTAGCCTCGTTTTTGTCTTGAATGCTGAGTAAGCAGAATGGAGTTGTAGTTTTCCAGGTGATGCAGTTCATGACGTAGGTGGCTAACGACGGATTCACACGGCGTATACTGGTGCACTATTCTTTGGCAGAGTCTATCAATTTGGTTAATGTAGATGTTGATGTTCTTTGTAGCTTGCCAGTACGACGTTAGATTGTAATAGATCAGTAGCGTCCATTCATCGTGTATGAGTTGTAATTTCCCTGCTTCATCAAAGTAGATCGGTTGGTTGTTCATTATGGATGTCAATTGATAGTTGCTTGAGATAGGTGCGGATTGTACAATGCCCATCATTCCTATCATAGTCATAAGAACAAGAGACAGTAGACTTTTCTTGTCGGTTCTTCTCTGACTTGTCTGCGTTTCTCTCGCATTTTTGTTAGGCAATTTCGCGGATTCTTCCATGACTGGTTGTTTTTCTTGTATTGGTAATGGTGAAAGTTTGACAGCAGGTCGTTTTATCATTCCTGTCTTTGTTTTGATAGTTGCCACCCGAACTAAACCGTCTTTGCCAGGGTGAGTTTCCATTACTCGTCCCATAGCCCATTTTCCAGGTGGTAAGTTTGTCTCCTTGATTAGTACTACATCGTTAGTTTTGAGATTTTGTACTTCTTTGTTCCACTTGCATCGAGTTTGTAGAGTGCTTAAGTAATCATTGGACCACGCTTTCCAGAACTGATCTAGCATGTGTTCTGTTAGTTGCCATCGTTTTCTCAAATCCATCTTTCTGTCGTCAGGCTCCGGTTGAGGTAATGACAACGTAGCACTGCCAGTTAGAAAGTGGCCAGGAGTAAGAGTGTTGTAAAATTCTTCTGGATCTTCTGTTAGTGGGCACAGGGGCCTTGAGTTCATGCAAGCTTCGATTTTTGCTAGTAAAGTGGTGAATTCTTCCCAAGTAAGTTTTTGTTCGCCTAAAACTCGCCGCAAGTGATGCTTTAGTGATTTAACGGCTGCCTCGAATATTCCGCCCGCACTAGGCCAGGCAGGGGCGTTAAAGTGCCACTGAACTTCGAGTTTCCCGATCTCGTCGAAGAATTCAGGAGAAAGAAGCTTTTTGAAGTTTATGAAATCCTCTTTCAGCACTTTGGATGCTCCAGTGAAGTTAGTGCCGTTGTCTGAGTACATGTGTGCAGGCGCTCCGCGCCGAGCACACATTCTTTGAAACGCCGCAATAAATGCTTCCGTGCTTAGTTCAGAAACTAATTCATTATGTACAGCTTTAGTAGCCATACAAACAAAAACGGCGATGTAGACTTTTGAGGTCTTCACTCCTCTGCCTTTGTTAAGCTTCACGTTTACGTGACCAGTAAAGTCCACACCAGTGTGAGTCAATGGACGACTTGGTGTTATTCGTTGTTTCGGGAGATCGGCCATAAGTTGAGCGTTTTCAGTAGAGTTGAAACGATGACATTTTACACAGCGGCGTATCTTTCCTTTTACAGCCCGATTTCCAGATACTATCCAGTAGCCTTGCCGTAGGTAGGTGAGAGTGAGTCGCGCTCCGCCATGAAGTATCTTCAGGTGTGCTTGTTCGATAAGCAGATCGGTGTAGCGACTGGAGTTGGGTATAGTTGCTGGATTTTTCATATCAGCAGGTAGATCAGAATGTTGAAGTCTTCCGCCCACCCGAATAATTCCCTGTTTATCCAGCAACGGTTTTAATTTGTAAATATTGCTTTTAGATGAAATAGTTTGGTTTTGTAGTAATTGTTTGTATTCTTGCGCAAACTCGCTTTGTTGGACATATTTCAATATGTATTCTGCTGAGTATTTTAAGTCGTTTGTTGTTAAGTGTGTAGTGCTTGGTCGGCATTTTTGCTTTAGTGATGCAAAATATCGCAATATACGTGCAGCAATTCTTGTTATTCGTGTCAACGAACTGTGGCTATTTAATAGCTTATAAACAAAGTTTTCAATGTTGTAGGTTTGCGCTCTAATGGTTTCAGGTTCGATTCTGCGCGCAACATTTGTAGTGAAATAGTAGTTCACGTTGTGAGGAGTTTCTGACTCTGCGAAGTCTCGTATAAATGTGGGTCCGTCCCACCATAATTTGAATCCCACTAGTTTGTTCGGTAACAAGCCTCTTGAAGCACAGTCAGCAGGATTAAGTTCCGATCGTACGTAACACCATTGTTGAGGTAGAATTACGGCTTTTATTTTTCCCACTCTATTGGCTACGTATCTTTCCCATCTTGAGAGGTCTCCTTGAATCCAAGCTAGGACAACCTTAGACTCATCAGAAGCTAGTTGTTTAAGTGTTCGCATTGCCAGCCAAGGAGCACTCTTTGTTCCGTATGTCAATGTTTGAAGTTGATATTCTTTTAAAATGTCTGTTGGTTGGTTTCTCCAAA
The DNA here is from genome assembly GCA_948098905.1 of Tiliacea aurago. Lineage (NCBI taxonomy): Eukaryota > Metazoa > Arthropoda > Insecta > Lepidoptera > Noctuidae > Tiliacea > Tiliacea aurago. The sequence continues at coordinate 12,432,874 of OX402576.1, read as the reverse complement.
TAATTTGTTGTAGGTGCTGATGTTCTGGATGACACCATATGGAACGGTACATTTTTTCTATGTCCGCTGTGTAGACGTATTTGTAGCACCGCCATTGTAGTACTAATGCCTGGATGTCTTTTTGCAGGTTAGGGCCCTTTTCCATGACATCGTTAAGGCTACAATCACCCGTGGTCTTCTGTGAAGCATTAAAAACTGCTCTCAGTTTAGTTGTACTTGAGTGTTCTCTTAGTACCCCGTGATGCGGCAGGAAAACTTGATTTTCGACGAGTGTCGGGTTTGAAAGCTTCATGTGACCCAAATCGATATATTCGCGAACAAAGTCTTTATACATTGAAGCGAGTTTGGATTTCTCTCGAATTTCTTTTCTAGTTGTAAGAATTGCGAGATTGCTATCGATTTTGATCGTCCTAGTTTTTTTTTCGTGGCCAGAGATCATTGGCATTTTCACAATATATTTTCCGCTGGAATCTCGTTCAGTGGTAGTTTTGTAGTAAGATTCACACCAGTCATCTCTTGGTGTATCTTCATCTTTTTGGAGGATGTCTTCAGTTTCCCAGAATGTCTTTAAGTCACTAAGGTCGATTAGTGCTACATGACAGTTGAGAGTTTCTAGTTTCCCGCATAGTATCCAGCCTAAACGGGTCTGCTGGGCCGTCGGCGCTTGAGTATCTCCTTTTAGGACCCCTTCTAGTATTACTTCAGAGTAAATATCCGCTCCCAGCAGTAAGTCTACGTTCCTTGATAAGTTATAATCAGGATCCGCTAGTGGTAAGCCTCGTAAGTGAGACCAGTCGCTTTTTTCGAAAGTTTTGTTTGGCAAGTTGTTCGTAATTGTTTGCATTATGAGAACGCTAGCGGGGAATGCGAAGTCAGTACAGTGTGATTTACATTCCAGATCTAATCGTGCTTTACAATCTCCCGATATAGTTCCCACGCCGGAGATCGTGGCATTCAACCTTTTTCTAGGAAGTTTCAGCCTTTGCGCCGCATTCTCTGTTATGAGGTTAACTTGTGACCCTTGGTCAAGTAAATCTCGCAGCGTTATAAAGTCTCCCGTTGACCTCTTTACTTGAATTTCGACTGTAGTAAGTAAAATTTCCGTAATGTTCTTCTCTGATACATGGTTCGAACTATGCTGATCAGCTGTTGAAGGTTGATGCTCCCGTTGTTGGGAATGCTGATCCATATTATTGTGGTTCATGTTATACCTCGGTGTCAGTTTTAGCGCTGTGTAATGTAATAATGTGTGATGAGGTTTGTTGCACTCTTTGCAAGTTTTGTTTGACGCGCATTCGGTGTCGCTATGCTTATACAGACAATTTTTGCAAAACTGCAATTTCCTTACTGTGTCATTTCTTTTCCGTGTGTCCATATTGACAAACTTTGGACATTGCATTAGGACATGAAATTCGCTGCATAGAGGACAATGGTTCGTCATTCAATCATACGTCATTCACCTTTACCGAATGACGTATGATATATTTTAGAGAATTCTTTTCTATTGAATTCAGATGATTTTTGCGAATTGTATCTCAATTTGTTGTTGTAAGCCGGTCTTTGTTGACTTGTAGTTTCTTTCTGGTAGCCTCTAGCTGATTCCAGCGCCATGAATTTTGACTCCAGAAAGGCAAAAAATTCACCCAACTCCGGGACCTCCTTTGGGTGTTCTAGCTCTCTTGTGTATTCAGTATAAGATGCTGAGTCCAATTTCTGCCCCATCAAGTACACGATAATCGGATCCCAGCTGTTTAGACAGATGGTTTGCAGACCATTCATACACTCGTTGATTATGTCATGCATTTTCTTCAAGACAGCGCCGTTGGCCTGGTGAATTGTCGGTAAATGCATCAAAGTATTCATTAAGTTCACAAATTGAAGTCTTTTGTTGTCATATCGTTGAGAGAGTATTTCCCAACAAGTCTCTCTTTCTCTCCGCCAATTAGATGTTGAACCAGTCGTTCAGGCTCTCCTTTCAGTTTGGATTTTAAATGCTGCATTTTCTGCGACCTTGAGAAGTTCACATTGTTGTGGATAGTCTCCAGAAACATATCCTTGAACGTAATCCACTGGCTATAGTTTCCAGTGAATTCTGGTAATTGAATTCATGGCGCAGAGTTTTGGTAATGCGTACCAGTCCATATTTTTGAGTTTAGGGACCTTTTCAGTACGTCATATTGTCGTTCTTTGCTGACGAATAGTTCGTTGTATACTTCGTTTGAACCTTTCAGAACAGCTTCTAGTTCCCAGTGACATTTTTCTACGGTTTGCCACTTGCTTTTCAGTTCATTTAGTTGATCTTCTAACTCCCATTTTTCTATTACACAGTCTACATCAACCTTTGACATTGCTCGCTCCAGTGCCTTGATGTGGCACTCTTGGCGATCTAGCAGTTCTTTGGTCTTGGTATCTATTCTCTGAGGATGCGGGATGACAACTTCTCCTTGTTTCCCATCAACACCCAGTAGCCGCTGCAGTATGTCCAGCCTAGTAGTTTCGTAAAGATGCTTTGTTTTTTCGTGAATGTTCTCAGTAAAATATTTAATACCTCTATCCTCCCGTTCCAGAAGTAGATTGTGCCTACTTGTGAAATCTTGCCAGAGATTTTCCAATGACACTAACCTTTGAGTTAAGTATTCCTTTCCTTTCCGAGTAGCACTGTCCTTTTGGTAGTTTGAACAAAGACGCTTGATGGACTCGAAAACTTCATTTTGAAGAGTAATTTCGCTCATCTTGAGTTTCTCGATTAGTTAATCGAAATAAGTTTAGTAGTTGTATATATTGTAGCCTCAGCAGCGGTAGTAGTAGTAGTAGTAGCAGTAGTAGTAGGTAGTAATAGTAGCAGTAGTAGTAGTATTAGCAGTAGTAGTAAGTATATTTGTAGTTAGTTCTGCTAGTTGACGGCTCCTCTAGTTGTCGAAGGCTCGTCCAGCAGTTGAAGTTGGTTCCGGTACTCAATGTGCCTGTACTCGAGCTAGATATGTGCGCCTTCTCAATCCAACTGGGGCGACCCTCTTCCGGGAGACCAGCTGAACCGATTCGCTACCGTAACAAGAGAAACAAACACACTAAGATACACGAAGGCTCGAAGGACCATTAAATGTAAGGTCCAGAAGTAGTAGGCACCTTACACTTGTACAATAAGTTATAGCTCGCTCACTTGAAGTAGTTAAAGTTAGTTTAGGTGAGTTGACGGAAACCACGGATTTAGTAACACTTGAAAGTTTATTAAGTAGCCCGATTTACAAGTAAAGATTTGGATGCTAATCCGCAGCGCTCGCGCTAGTAGTAATTTGTCAACTAACTTAATAATATGTTTAACGCTAATATAAGTGAATAAAGTAAGTAGGTTGCTGCGTATGCAGTTTAATACATTGTACGTGAACCGTACACTTGGTTAATACCAAAACACGTTTAGAAAAATAAACTCGATACAAATGAACGGTAAACTAACCTTTTACTTTGAGTTCCAATCCAAAACATCTGTATTAAATATCAACGTACGTTGATAGATATTTAATTTATAACGAACGTCTTATTCGCATGCAGAACTTGGTTGTTTTTATTTTCGATTACTCAACTTATTTTTTGAGTAAATAGATAATTGCTTCATATTCTGCAATAAATTACAAGCGTTGTGTCATCGCGCTTCTCTTTCTTTTGTATGCAGTCTGACACTGACCTCGCTTTAGCTGTTTTCAGCGTCTTAACGTCTAAACGGATTTGTATTTTTGGACATAAGATAGTTTTAAACCGGTAGTACATTCCCGTGGGATAATTTCTGTTTTCAAAGCGGGCGAAGCCGCGGGCAAACGCAATTTTTTTTCCTATACTCAACTCAAAGCATTTATTTGAAATAAACTAATTACAGGCATTTTCGAATTGTCAAGGGGTCGGTCAGCCAGAAAGACGAAGCTAGTTGCCCATTCCAAAGCGTAGTAGGTTCCTATAGAGAAGAACAGGCAAGAAACTCCGCGAACACTCTTTTAAATTACAATATTGTTACAAAATATTGGCCACATTTTTCATGTTGAAATTATACATGTGAGAACAATTTAGAAAGATTTGCACGTTAGAAGCGTCCGTAATAATAAAAAAAAAAAAATTGCCGTGGCAGCTAAGAAATTACCAGTCCCTACTGACGGCGCCCGTTCACGAAATGACCATGGATCAGCACCGAATAAGAACTATTTTGATCTTAATGATCCAATACACACGCCAACACCAGCGAGACATTTGAGTGAGCATGACATACTCTCAGCCGCCAGGGCACATTCAAGACAATGAAAGACGTACCCAGTAAATGGTAGCTTTATAGTAGGTACATAGCGCTCACACATGTGCTATGCAATTATACAATACTATTCTAACTTCCGCAAGATACTCAAGTGGCTCCCTATTCGATTTCGCAGGAACTCTCGGATATTGTGTCTGCTATTTAACATCCTTCACAACCGTAGAACGCCATCCTATCTGCGGAAACGCTTTTCCTACGCCCGGCCTTCTGATGCGCCTTGCAGGTCGCATCTTAGAAATCTCCTTAAATCACCTCCCCACTCTACCGAATTTTACTCCTACTCCTTCTCTGTGCACGCGGTTCGGTTGTGGAATTCACTTCCGCCTGACATTAGGGACTGCCAAACCGTTGCAGTTTTTAAAAATAGTTCGTCATAGTTGCATATTATGTATTAATTATTTTATACTTATATATATTTCAGTAATATTTATGTTAGAAGTATGTTATATTCTGTTATTGTATGTTTATATTTAAATGAGTGATTAGTATAGTAATAATATTAGTAAGTTTTTATTTTGATTTTATGTAGGTATTTTGATTTCTCTTCTACTCTTACACACGTTGTCTACATCTCTTTGTCTACTTTCCTGTCGCAGGTATGCTGGAAGAGATTTCTTTAGAAATAAGCATCACCTTTGTACGTATTTTTCTGTTCCTTTCTTCTTGTCTGTTTATATGTGTGTACATAAACTGTTAAATAAAATAAATAAAAATTAAAAATAAAATATATTTATTTTTATTATTGCACTTTGACATGTTTTAAGTTGCAATAATCAAATGAAAATGTGTAATTTCAAGCGCGTTTCATTATTGTAAAAACCGTATTCACAGTATTAATGATAAGTATTTAAACATTGTGTGGGACAATATTAGCTGTATCATCACCCTGGTTTACCTAACAATTAGTAGGTATCGTTGGATAGGCCGTTTAAAAATATTGTGGGTCTGTGAAAGCCATTTTTCAATTCTGAGATCTGCGTAATATTAAGCTTTAAAGTGCTATTTTTTGTTAGAGTCAAGTGTCCTCCCCCCCTGCCAGCTAAATGGTTGGTTTTGGATATGTGAAAAAATTCATGGCAGTAGTATGTATAATGAAATTAAAAGGAAAACTAATTAGTACGTATGCATTTTAATAACTGAAATGACTACGTAGAACAACTCGCTCACAATATTGACCGTGCTTTGACGGTAACATCGGTGGCAAGGATAAAACAAATAACGTTGTAATATAAATAGTACTATGGTTATGTTACAAAATTCATAATTATAAATCCTAAACCCTATTACCGTCCACAGCATATAAAGCATTCCTAATGTTTATATCCACTCCACAACTCATTTAATTACATCAAGGAGCGCCGTTCGTCCACACAGGTTTAAATTAACTAAATGCAGTGTTATCGGTGTTATTATTCAAGTGATTGGTAAACCGACAAGCCTCAATTGGTCCTCTAAAGTACTCGAAACAATTACAACTAATTACATTAGAATATTTCCGTAGTACAGTAGAACTTCGCGTTGTTAGCCACAAAAATAAAAAAAACTCCTTTAAATTTTGTTGTAATTTGTATGAACTGTACAGCTATGTACTGTTTTACATAACCGCTAGGGTTTTAACAGATCTGTTATGTAAGACAGCTGAATTATGTTTAGCTGGATTGCCATTTCGTGTTTAATTAAACTGCTACCCATGTTTAGACGTAATGTAAAATGGCTTATCTGCAGTCACAATAAGCATTTGGTGTGGCTTGTAATGCCGAATCGGTCGTAGTGACTAAGTTAGAGCACCCTGACCAATAATTGGTCTAGGTTAGGTTAGAACTGCGATCAACCGCACGCGAGCCGAGCGAGCGAAGCGAGCGGTAGCGCGGGAGCAGCCGGCGAGCGCTACTTCCAAGTTCATCGCAGTTATTTGGCTATTTAATATTTTTAGAACTGACTTCCATCAAACTTTGATATGTTGATACTACCTGCACCCCGCGGTTTCACCCGCATAAGTCTCGATCCCGTGGGAATATCGGGACAAAAAAGTACCTATGTCCTAACTCAGGTCATGGTCTACCCATGTGCCAAATTTCATCCAAATCCCTTTAGTGGTTTTAAAGTAAAAGTGTAACAAACAAAAAAAACTCACTTTCGCATTTATATTATTAGTTAAGATGGTCCTTAAAATCACTGTTTTTAGGGTTCCGTAGTAAACAAGGAACCCTTATAGTTTCGCCATGTCCATCTGTCTGTCTGTCTGTCCGTCCATCCGTCTGTCCCCGGCTTAGCTCTGAGACGCTTAGTCCTAGAAAGTTGTAATTTGGCTTGAGTGTACATATTAATCACGCCAAGGAATTTGTAAAATAAAACCATGAAAAACATTTTTTTTAGGGTACCTCCCTTGCACGTAAAACGGGGATGATATTTTTTCTTTCTCGTCTAATACATGGTGTGGGGTATCGTTGGATAGGCCGTTTAAAAGTATTGTGGGTCTGTGAAAGCCATTTTTCAATTCTGAGATCCGTTTGCGTAATATTAAGCTTTAAAGTGCTATTTTTTGTTAGAGTCAAGTGTCCGCCCCCCCTGCCAGCTAAATGGTTGGTTTTGGATATGTGAAAAAATTCATGGCAGTAGTATGTATAATGAAATTAAAAGGAAAACTATCACAGCTAAGTGGGGTTTACAAGTTAACGAGTAATAGTCGACCAACTTAAATTTGCAGTTGATGAATTGACCGTAACGTATATCGATATATGGGAGAGCACGTTTTTCAACTACAATGTTAAGTTTGTTTTTGTGATAAATTCATCCTAACTACGAAACCCTTCATTGTGCGTGGTCCAACACGCACTTGGCCGGTTTTTACAAGTAAAAACAGTAATAAATAAGTACAAAATTTTGTCGTTCGTGGCTCAGGTATTATATAACAACAATTATTGTTTGTTATAGCTATAATCTGACGTTTATTTTCACGCTGTTTTACATAACCTCTAATCGTTGCCCCGCTGCATTAATAAAGACAAAACGTTTATACAATTCTGCGTGTTCAGTAATTAATTAGTTACTAATTATCCATGTTCAGTAATCATGGAAAATCGCTGAACGTCGTTCAGCTGTTTTACATAACGGAGCTGTTTTGCAAAACGGCTACCGGTCATGTAAAACAGCAGATGCGACAATTCAACTGCGACATACATACGAGTAATCTGACCTATTTGTGATGTTCTTCAGAAAGGTCTGGTGAGTAACCATAACCGGCTTGCGTGTAAGTATGTTCTGTTAAAATCTCATCGTAAAAATTTAGTTTGAAGTAAGCGGTCATTCCACCTGATGACTAGATTGACAGTATTGACAACTCACTTCACCTAAATTTTCACGTTGAGATTTCTACAGAATAGATCGGCTGATGTCTGAACGCAAACGATGCAAAAGAAGTATGTAAAGCAAGTGGTATTTTTTGCAGTTTCTGCCTGTGAGTGCGAAAAAGTGGTGAGTTTAGGTATGACTGTATGTATGATGACTTTTATAAAACTCCAGCTGTATCAAATGCAAGGGGCATTACCCTTGGAATATCCTAGAACTATGTTTTTCAACATTTACTAACTGAGAAAGTAAACATGTCAATATCTTCGTGTCTGTACCTTAATATAATATAGCAATCCAGTTGTTTGGACAATAGTGTGGAGGAGGCGGAATCAATGTCAACCACAATGGCTGATAAGTAATGCCTTCAAAAATTGTAACAATATCTTAAAAATATTCGTTTAAAAATCAAAGGGATAGGGGTAAGTATCTCTTTGAATTAAAAAAAAATATTGTTGATAGAAAAATGAATGGAAATTATTTTAGCTTATTCTATTGACTTGCATAATTTCAGTTTGAGTGTCTAAAGTCTAAGCTTTGAGTGCACTCCTAACATAGAAGCTTCGCTTGGAGGCACGTTTCTCTGACATTAATCCGACTTACAACTTCATGCTTCAGAGTCAAATTCAAATTAAACACTCTAACATCTCTTGTGTTTTTTTTTCTAGATTATCCTGAATCACCTAAATGTGATTACTTCAAGTGAGGTTATGAATTCTATTGCCATTTCGGCCAATAAGAACTTAAGAAGAAGAACTTATGCTGTTTTACTGATTATTCTTGTTCCCGCGACTATTTATATATTTTATCCAACAATTGTTTGTACCATTACAATTTTAAAATAAAATTTTACTAAAATCTAAGCTTATTGTAACAATTTCCTATAGGTTAGCACCGCATGTCCCATGAACGTTAAAACAGATAACTAAAGATCTAGAATTTAAACGTACTACGGTTGTACGAGTATTTATCTTAAACTTGCTCCTGACCTTGCTTGGCACGGGTGCAATCTAATACTGATGTTGACATTTCCAAATATCTTTTTCTATTTTTTTTCTTTTTCTTAATTAGTTTTAATGATAATCTGGCAGTTTGAGTAATTACTCAAACTGCCAGATTAAATAAAAAAAAGAAAAAATAAAAAAAAAGATAAATTTATGCGGGCTAGCCAAGCGTCCTTCTTTGGTATTGTTCATCGCATCGTTGAGCTCCTTAAGTTCTGAGTTGAGCTGCACGATTACTGACACTGCACGGACCGGAGAGGTCCACTCAATATGAGTGGTTCTTTCCTATGAAGACCATTTCAGGCACTAGTCTACATGGCCTTCACATGATCTGACCAAGATTATGTCTGGACTTTAAAAGAGACTGTGACCTCTGGGATTGTTTCGGCCTTTTTGTTTCTCAGAGTAGTCAGATAGGAACCGCCGATCTCATCTCATCATCATCATCATCATTTCAACCGAAAGACGTCCACTGCTGGACACAGGCCTCCCCTAAATGGGGGGCTTGCCATAATCGCCACGCTTGGCAGGCGGGTTGGCGATCGCAGTATGGTGTTAAAATGCATAGAGAACGCTGCTGCCCATTCTCTAGTAAGTCCCTTAGTTGCCTTTTACGACACCCACGGGAAGAAATGGGATGGTGCTATTCTTTACGTCCGGCACCAAACGGACAGATCTCATCTGGTTTTTAAAATATGATTGACGTGTTTGTACAAACCTACTTACAGAAATACTCGTAAAAATTATTTATCATTTATCTAGATTTCTATGTTATATTTAGGTTAATTATGAATGAATAAGGATTTGTTCTAATACGGAGTTCTTACGGAATAAATTTTCTAAATGATGGTGAAAACTACATTAAGATCCATGCTTGACCGCATTTACCCAAACACGATAGAATGTCTTTGCGGTACAGATTGGTGGGAAATTATGTGGTCGCAAGCGCTACTGCTGAGCTTGAGTTGCTGGGTTCGATTCCCACGTCGGGCAAAGTGTTATTTGTAATTTAGAAGAACTGAAAATGCTCACTGCAAAATGTCACCCCAGTACTCATTGCTGTGAACCTAACCTGCAGCTGACTTTTAGGTAATTATGGGGCACGGCCCATTCCTTTAAAACAATTTCTAAATCGCTCCTTACGTCACAACTATGGGAGAGCCGGCGACCTTTACTGTTCTAGGAACCACACGGTGTCTATGTCCTCATAACTAATAAAAAGCCATTACAATTCCAATCGATATTATAGTTTCGTAACATATCGAAAGCATCTTTCGAGCAGTTTATCAATATAAGTGTAAATATAATTTAGTAAATCTAAACATTCTTCTCCTGACCCGAGTCGTCATTCCTCAGCTTAACATTAAACGGATGAAAACTATTGATAAACTAATTTAATGTATGCGAATTTGAAATTGATGTTTTGCAGCAAAAAGCAAAATGCAGTCATCATCAGAAATGCTGAGCATTATCCGCCTTCGAAAACCGGACCTAGGTATTCGTACTCTTCATAGAACTAATATCGTAAATCAAGTCAGACTTGCGGATAAACTGATTTCCGCATCGTCGTAAAGAACGTTATTCAGTACTGAAGCATTACTTAAGACTAGATTCAAGCCATTGGATTGGTTGAATTTAGTCTTAAGTAATGCTAAGTACTGAGTAACGTTCTATAAATACGGTCCTTAGACTTCTTCAATTGTTTCCAAACAGCAAAACAAATGAATTAACATAACCTTGACGAATGATAAACGTTCTGATCCAAAGCAATCGAATAAACTTCCTGAAAAAATGTCGGTCTCAATTAAAGTGCGCATCACAATTTCCAGTACTTTCAGTATCAGCGAAAGCTTCTGATGATCTCGGGCTTTCAGTTCTCTTGTAGCCGCCCAAGAGAGCAGCGGCCGCCCGCCCGAACGCCGCCCACGATCGCGCTGTGAAACTTCGTATTTTTAAACTAACAGTTCAACGAATATTGTATTATTATTTATTTTTACTCCTTTCCACTGGGCACTGTCTTATTAAGTTATTCAAAATAAATTGTGATTGTTATTGGACGCTGTAAGGATTTCTGAACTTCCTTTTGGATTTTTTCGATAAAAACAGGTAATTATAAAAAATCGAGTTATAAATGTTCTATTGGTGAATTGTTTTTAATTACATAAGTCAAGTAAGTAGATACAATATACAACTTGTCCCGGAATTAACGTACACCACCAAACACGCCAATTAGAATATTATGTTATCATCATAAATACATACACTGAATTTTTACTAATAAGTATAAAACATTGGCTATTCATTAAATCAGCTATACTGATTGTAGGAAAAAATTGAGATCATATTAAAAATCTACGCACGCACATAGTCGCACACGTTTATGGGTCTAGAGTAGTAGTTACTTCGTCCATTTTGGTTTGTTTTGACTGCACAGCAAGTGTAACTGTAATTTACGTAGTTTTAATTATTTTTGGGATAAAAAATTACCTATGTAAAAAACCGGTCAAGTGCGAGTAGGACTCGCGTGCGAAGGGTTCCGTATCATTATCTATAAAAAAAAAGCAAAAAAATCACGTTAGCTGTATGGGAGCCCCCCTTAAATATTTGTTTTATTTTAATTCAATTATTTATTTTTAAAGTGAATATATAACTAAATATTCTGTGAATATTTCAAGCGTCTACCTGTTGCCGTTATCAATATAGAGCAAAAAAATCACGTTTGTTGTATGGGAGCCCCCTTAAATATTTATATTATTCTGTTTTTTTTGTATTTGTTGTTATAGCGACAACAGAAGTACATCATCTGTGAAAATGTCAACTGTCTAACTATCACGGTTCATGAGATACAGCCTGGTGACAGACGGACAGACAGACAGACGGCGGAGCATTAGTAATAGGGTACCCGTGTTACCCTTTGGGTACGGAACCCTAAAAATGACAGAAATCGATTCAGCAAACGATTCTAAACAAACTACTTTCATAATATGAATTCAGTTACACATTGTATTATGGATTGCTGAACTGGTGTAGCGAACATTAATTATATACAAAAACAGTCTAGCAATATAATCATAACTAAGGAAAAACATATAGTACAGCAATAAAATACACAAGCTTTAAATAAAACTGAAATATACAACTCTTCAAGTGCAAAAGGGTTAACTAAAGCTAAACATTATTTAAAAATAAAGGAACCCGTCTAATCTATGAAAGGTTAATCTATCATGTCATCAGCAGGCTTACCACGAAACCGTAGAGAAACGTTTTGTCGACGGAAGAGTAGACAAAAATGACGTTTCCGTGTTTTCAATTCTACTGATTTCTATTCTACATTAGAGAAGAAATAGAAAGCGTCATGCTAAGCTGTAGAGTTAGTAACTTAAGTAACTTAATTTTAAAGTAAACTATTTGGAAGATATTCATTAGTTACTTTTAACTTTGCTATACAACATGTCCCAGAATTATCGCACCATTAACCTCTTAAGGGGTTATTGTACTCATCATTATCCACAACTTTTACTATGGGACCAAACCTGAAATCGCGACATTTAGGTATGTTCGGGATACAGCTGATTTTTTTTGCGATTTCAGGTTTGGTCCAATAGTAAGAGTTGTTCATTATTATGAGTACTATGACCCCTTAAGAGGTTGTGAGTTAATTCTGGGACATGTTGTGTAGATAAGATAGACTTATCAAATGAGTTAAGTCTTTTTGTTCCGCACTTAGCAAAATCAGCCTATAATGTTCCCACTGCTGGGACACATGCCTCCTCTCTTCCTACCTCCTCCACGACCTACAGTCGGGGCCGTTACCACTGGGCCACCGCTGCTCTTAGATACAATATCAAGATCTATGTTTAAATGTTATATATACAACATTATTTTTAGTATATGCGAAACCTGAATATAGTTTGTTCAGAATAAGGAACTGAATCGATTTCAATAATTTTTACACCATGTTATATTTAAGTGTGATGGAAAATGTTATCACCATTTAATAACCATTTTTTGGGCACTTTTCCTGTTGACAGCAAAGCGGAAGAATTTTTCGATGTCCTATGATTATTTACCCTCCTTGTTTATATACTTGTACATATTATTATTTTAAGTCTATTAGTTTTTAAATTTTGTAAATATTTTAAGAAAAAAAAAAACACCATTTAATTACGTACAATAAAATCGCCGTACGGTTAGGTACCTACTGCCAAATTATTAACAATGAGCGCAGGAGGAACCTGGAGGCGCGGGGGCTGGCCTTTAGAATGTTTTTGTACGGACAACCCAGTCACATAACAACCTTATAACTTTGTGATTTTTCATGATACAGTTTTGAAGTTTTGTACATAGATTCTTTACTTAAAAATACTAGACACGTTTCGGGTTTCGCATATACTAAAACTAATATTGTATATCTGCCTGTAGGATAAATCAAGCAAAAATAAAATATAGCACAGCAAAAAGCTTGGTTCATCAACTTACGTTATTATTTAAACTTGAACCTTGGTAAAACAGGATAACAAACATAAAAAAGCATATATACGGTCGAATTGAGTAACCTCCTTTTTTAGAAGTTGGTTAAAAAATCCTGTAATGTTTTTATTTCAAACTGATTATCGTACTTTTCTTTTCCGGGTATATTGAAAAGCACAAAAGGCGATTTATTCAGAAAGCCTGACAATAACCTAATTTCCTTAACGTTTATTCTGGCAGTGTCTGAATAATATCTTGGAAGAAAAATAGATTCCTAATGTTTTATTCAATAAAGAAACTTAATAAATTGAGAAACACGGATTTACGTAAAAACTGTTTTAATATACCTACTGGAATCAAAGAGGAACTTAGAAAAATATGAATGAGAGTGAATTTAATCTACTGCCTACTAACCCTTTTTCAAAATTAACGTTGTTAGGGAATTTGCATCAAAGAAATGGTTGCTTGGAATTTCATAAACTGAAACGCTCAAGTATTACTTAAAATCGAACCTGGGAATTGCTCGTTATCCCAAATTCTACATTAAACACACTTATACACACACACATTTACATTTCTACATTTTATTTTTAATTTAAGATTGTCGAAGAATTAATTTTATTAACGTTCGTAAGTTGTTGTGATCAAGGGCCATAATCCAATGCAAGACGACTTATTGGTCAACGGCAAGCCTATTGCAATAATGTCGTTATATCTTATAAATCTATACATAACATAAATTAAAGTCACATTTCGTGTCTGTCTGTATGATCACCTTGTTCTTTTAAACTGAGTAAAGGATTTTGATGCGAATTTCACGATCATTTAAAGAATTTATTCCGGAAGGTTTACACGTGTATCCATATTAAACTTACATAGCTCTATGGTCTAGAGACAGAAAATGTTACAAGATTTCGGAAAAAAAAACATCGCTTTAATTTGTTTACCTTCAAGTTTATTATTTATATGTTTACGTATGCACGTTTTTCTGTGAAAATTAAATTATTTTACTTCCTTTTCTTTTCTTTCAATCATCAGAGATCAAATTATATATCCCGCTTTCTTCAGTTGACAAATTATATTAAGACGGAGATATGTGCCAGTGACCTTGAGTGGTTAGCTTGCGTGTTCTGTACTGAGCTCACGCAACGCGTCGTACGTTCAGCCAGTAATAGGACTCGCCCATCAAGGAGCGCTGTCCCCAATTTGACGCATTATTAATTGTTAATTTATTATACACAAAACAAAACGTATTTTAATAAAACGCGTATACTAAAAGATCCATAGTTAAATTATCTTTAAATTGGTGAAGGTTTCAGAAAAATAAGTTTGTTAGATTTTGCGCCATTCTCAGTTTTTATTCGCATTAGACATAACTTTACAAATTAATCTCACTATGTAATATAAACATAATCTAAAATATTCACATATTAAGTTAAAATGCTCTACTTTAACATATATTTTTTTCAAATCATTACCACTACTCGTTTAGACGTGATCTTCAGTATAAAATCATTAAAAGTCGGTTATCGTCGCCTTAAGTAACATCAAGGTCCAAACTTAAGGCCTTAAGTCTATTTTCTTGCTATCAAATGTGAAAAAAGGATTTAATATCATTTCTTTTTTATTATTATAACTTCCAAAAAAACTAAACTCGTTTGTAAATTTTGGCATTTGCCAATATTTCTGTTTTCAATAGTATTAAGTGATTTTATTCGTAACAAGTGACTATTTATTATATAGCATTAGAAAAATAACGTCATAAATTATCGACAGTTAATGTGTAATATTATTAAAATGACTGCACCTCAGAGTTATTTTTATATGGTAAATAGAGTACATTGCTTTGCCGTGAAATGACGGAGTTTATTACACGTTTATATCGAAATAACGAAAGGGTGATATAACCGTTATTTTTCTACTCCATATAAATATATGGAGTTGGTTCATGGATGGATGGTTGGTTGGTGGAGTTCATATAAATATATGGAGTTTAAGTGTTTTTATCACAACCGTACCACAATTTTGCACTAGAAAACACTTTACATACTTTTGTAATTTACCTAATAATGACAAAGTGTTCTATAGTACTGTACTTGTAACGAATGCAGTGTGTGTAGCTACAGAAGGTATGCTGTTTTTAGGGTTCCGTACCTCAAACGGAAAAACGGAACCCTTAGAGGATCACTTCGTTGTCCGTCTGTCAGTATGTGTTTTTGAAGAACCTGTGGACCCTTGGAGCTCTAAAAAAGTCAAGTTTCTAAATCAACGTAATAAAAAATACGGCTATTGAAGGCTAATACAGACTGATGCGAAATCGCGGGCGCGACAGGCCCTGACAAAAATTGTGCTACCAGTGTCGCGTCGCGCCCGCGTGATCGCACTAGTCTGTGCGAGCCTTTATGTGACATTTTTGATACTCGCAAACAGCAACGGAAGACAGGACGACATACTTCATCACTCTGGAAGAACATAATGACCCTGCAACCGGCAGGGGTCATTATGTTCTTCCTTAAATACGCCGAATGACTGAGCAAGTTATGTAGATAAGAACTAAAGTTTATGGTGACAGAATGGCTACTTCAACAGGATTACTCAAAAACAGAATCACTACTTACATACATCGCTTAATATAAATTATATCAGTACTCTCACAAGCAACTCCTCACCCAATTTCACAACTTACAATAACATACCTTCACAAACACATACACACACACACATCCCTACACCTACACACTCATATACACATACATACACCCACACACACATACACCCCCATGCACGCCTAAAGACTTCTACGACGCGACTCGCGACGCGACACAAAGGCACCGCTCGTCGCGCGACACGCGGGGCCTTTGTGTCGCGTCGCGTGTCGCGCCAGTATGTAGAAGCCTTATACTCTTTTTCCTTTCTTTATTTTAATTATTAACAAAATAAACTAACCTAAATTTTATAATCACTTGGTAGATCGACACAACTCACAAGTTGTATAAATATTATTGCATTCACCTCTTAGCTGAACACTGCCTCTTAAGATACAGGTAGCCCTCGTTTAAGCAGGGCTCACCAATTATATTGTTTACATATTTCTGCAGCATAGATTAAGTATTATTTGCTCTGTACTTACTTTGAGCCACTAGCTGTTATTAATACCTTTTTGTTAACCAAGTTAATTGAGTCTGTAACCTGTTTTGGGAATAAATAAATTTATTATTATTATTAATCCAGTCTGTGTGGCTACGTTATTCGTCGGACATCTTAGAAGAAGAACGCTGTGTTACAAGTAAAAAAGTAGAAGAAAGATGTTATGTTCAACGATAATCTGAGCATGAATCCTATCCTATTAATATTATAAACGCGAAAGTTTATAAGTATGGATGGATGTTTGTTACTCTTTCACGTAAAAACGGCTGGACTAATTTTGATAAAATTTTGTATCGAGGTAGCTGACACCCTGGATTAACATATAGGCTTCTTTTTATCCCTACATTCCCACTGGATCGAGACTTACGGGGGTGAAACCGCGGGGCGCAGCTAGTCTTCATAAACACGAGGCTAGTGGTCTCGGGTCTAGGTAGTAAGTAACCCACCCCTTGTGCATGGTTACCCAATATGCACTACAGTAGTGCGGTTTTTTTAAATGTTTTTGAATATTCCTCAGAATACCTAATAAATAGTCATATTTATTTTCTACTCATGATAATATAGATAAGGACACTACATAATGGTTAAATAACAAACACACGATCACTGCACGTTTCTTTGTAAAAGCGTGTTAAACTTTCAACTTTCTTTAAACTGCTCTCCTGAAAAATTACCAAAACTGCACTAATAACATCTGCCTCCTAGACCATCGATAAAATAAATAAATCTCCATGTTTTCTCAAGTAGTTAATACCGTCGAAGCAGGAGCGGGTCGCTAGTACAGATATAAAACGAAGTTTTTTTTTAATGAACCCTATTTTAATTTTTTTTTTTTCTAACAACACAAACTGTCGCCGTGCAGTGAATAATACCTCGTAAAGAAAAATGATTAGCTTTTCTTTTTATTTATTTGTTGGGTAGAAAACACGGGGTTTTCTGCATATTTTGAAAAAAACGTGCACACCGTGCCACTTCTACTAAATAGTGAGAACCTCGGGATACGTCAAAGACGGCCTTTTTCAGATAGTGTTTATCAGATGTAACATCATAACATCACGCTTGTAATCCTGTAATCCGCGAAGGGTTAGGCAGAGGTGTACATATAGTACACCCACATTTAGTTTTTATCATCTCCTGTAAAATAACGTTATAGCGAAATAGAAATTATAAGGCATGTTACCATGACACAAAACAACTAGATAAATCTGAGCTTGAAAATAAAATCGTCTTTATCATCGTACACTAAGCTCCAAGCAATAAAATTTATACGATTTTTATCGCCCCCAGTAAGCTAGTTTATGCATATTTTCACGAGGCAAACGTTTTGCCGTTCATTATTTTTTATTTCTTTCAATCGACTGTCCTATGTTTTATTATCTACAAAACACTTACATAAATTAACAATTGACGGCATGGTTGGCGCAGTTAGTTATGCGATTGACTGCTGCGCTGCGTGTCGCGGGTTCGATTCCCGCACGGAACAAATATTTGTATGACCTACAAGTAGTTGTTCCGAGTCTGGCTGTTTGTGTATGTGAATTTAAATGTTTGTAAATGCACCCACAATACAGGAGAAGTTCTTAGGGTGGAGAAACGTTATACAAAAAAAAAAATTGCTACTTGTTTCGAATGTTCTCCACAATGACAAAAAATAGTTCAGAAATACGAAGTTAGATTTTATTGGAGTTACTTACTTGAAAAATAAATATATCCACAATTATATTTTAAGTAGTACATTTTAAGAAACATGTGATCAACGTTTATTTATACGGCTGATGTAAAAAAAGTCCGTTCGTTACTCTCAGAATAGATTTCACTAAAACAAGGATCTGATTTACAAATCATTGGCAAAGCTCTGTTATGAACGCGTAAACTCACTATAAACATTTTTCCAGAAGATAAATGGGAAGATTCGCAATATTGATACTTACGGCACCGACACTTGGGATTTATAATCGACAGCTGTGCAATATCAGCATTCCATCGAAAACTGACTCCGAACTGATATAAGAAGAAAACCCATTGCCATTAACCGGACGTTATTCAGCACATCATTTAAATGTTAAGGCGATAGGACTTTTGGCCTCGTACAGGACTTTGTTTTTATTTTCTTTTTGTTTACTTTGTTTTATTTTTGGTTTTGTTCTTTTTTTTTTTTGCTTCAATGATTGTGTTTTATTTAATTTGTTATCTGTGCGAGTCCCAATAAATGTTTTTTCTTTCTTTTCTTTCTTTCTTTATAGTATACGGTTCAGCCAACTTGATGGATTAAAAAGGCACAGAAACTAGCGGTACGGCTATAGACCGGCATTTAATTATTCACACAAATAGTTACTTTTCGAATTGATTACTTTATTCGAATTAAAAAGCCTATAAGAACTGTAATTCCGACGAAACTACTAGAAAAAACTAATTACAGTTGCCCAATTCCCCGGAACCGTTTGAAAGAAGAAATACAATATCTTATTTGGGTTCCGTTTGGTGCCGGACGTAAAGAATAGCACCATCCCATTTCTTCCCATTGGTGTTGTAAAATGCGACTAAGGGACTTACTAGAGAATGGGCAGCAGCGTTCTCTACGCATTTTTAAAACCATACTGCTATAGCCAACCCGCCTGCCAAGCGTGGCGATTATGGCAACCCCCCCCCCTTTTTTGGGGTAGGCCATTGTCCAGCATTGGACGTCTTTCGGCTGAAATAAATGAATGAGGAATGAATTTGGGACACGCACAAAAAATACAAAAAGTAAAAAAAGACAGCCAATTACATATTTGTTCGAAAAAAAATACAAAAAAAAACCAAGATTTGTGCGACGCCAAAAAGGATCGTATCTCAGCTTATTTCTCACTGCTATATTTAAAAAATGAATACCGCAGCGCTGGTAATCTAATAGGGCGGGCCCGTTTGGTAGCCGCATGTCGGCAAATACCACCACGAATGGAATACAATTAATTATGGTAGAAGGGTTGATGTGTGGCTTGTTGGGAATGCGAACAAGTCATCACACCCTTGAGCAATTTCAGATCCCTCTATTCCGGCGCTCTTTTAATTTTCACATACGCCACAAAGGAAAGCAATATATATATTTTTTTAAGCGTTGCCACACACACACACAAACATTTAAACTCACATACACAAACAGCCAGACCCGGAACAACTACTTGTAGGTCATACAAATATTTGTTCCGTGCGGGAATCGAACCCACGACACGCAGAGCAGCAGTCAATCGCTTAACCATTGCGCCAACCGTGCCGTCAAAAATGTAACAAACAGAACAAAATGTGCCTAAACTTTTTCTCTTCATTTTCAAAGTCGCTCGTTGACGACTTTGTTGGTGACTATGTTAGAATACCTTATAGCATAGAACATGGGAGCCATTCAAGTATTACGTAAGCCGAACTTTAGACATTTTTAACCCCGTCCCCCTTTGTCAACAAGGGCAAAGCTCTTACCCCCCCCCCCCTAGGCTTACGTAAACATTGGATTATATTTGTTTTAATCTATTCAGGTTTTTTTTATAGTCATTCATGAGTTTTAAAATAAGGAATTTAATGCACATTTAAGTAATTTCTCTCTATTTCGGTGCTTTCTGCATTACGCTTATTAGCCAAGTGCGGGACGGTTTTCGTAGCTCATTAGGATAAAATGGAATGCCGATCGGCGTTTTCAGCACTGTTTAAAGAAATTGATCATTCTTATGCTAAAACAGAGGTAGAAAACCTTTTTTTCTTCTTTTATAATACCTACTATTATTATTTATTTACAGACTTTATTCTTATAGACATCTTTGTTAACGTTTAAATTAGTATCAAAATGAACTTTTGTGGAAATAATTGAAGCAATTCGTCGACACTATAGAGAACAGACAAGTTTTAACTTGTAAAAATTTTAACTTCGCATAAATTTATCTAATTTATATGAAAATGAGTATGTCGTGGATAACGATATTGTTTTAATAAAAGTTGCTCAATTGATTAATGTAGTAGCGGGGCAAACGCCGTGACGTTATTTTGTAATGGCGGCACGTGGACAAAGTCGTTTTGGAAGGTGGGGATTGTCGAGCAGGGACTTCGCATCGAGACGCGGACCAAGTCACTTCTCCAAAACGAAACTGTTGGTTTGCCTAGTTAAATTATTATCACTTGTTATTATCTATCTAGTTTTTCTGATTAAAAGTGAGGTTATATTTACACTTCGTGTTATAATTCAACGACATCAACGAAATGGACCCTTTACCACTGAATCAAGATGATGACGACCCTATCGCTCCGCTCCGCCGCACAGTGGATCGAAAATCGGCTGTAGAAGACATAGGATCTCGATTTCTTAAATGTTATTTTTTTTGCTGGAAATGACTTCTGCTGATCATTACTGTTCTATAAAATGTCATATGAAGTAATTGTGTGCACAAATGGAAGAGATAATTTTTATAAGAAAAAAATGTATGGAGCTGACATGACAAATGAGGATATCTCTGGAATCGCAAGGTTGGCCGTTATATCCTTGCACACTGTTATAGTACTATTTATTTGTGAATTTTTGACATACTTAATATCGCGGCATCACTTGCGATTTTTTTTTTTTAAATCTTCACAATTAAAAAAAAAAAAGTATATGATACATTTTAATGCTTAAATATGGCTATACCAAGTGTAATTTACAATATTTTTTATGCTTAGACCAAAACATTCTAAGAAATCACAAAGTCGTATTACCTACTTTGTGATTTTCATTTGAAATGACATGGTAATTATGAATTACGTAATACGTAATCTTGTCTAATGCCACATTAGCTAATGTAAAACTTAATACCTATATACCTAGTTAAAAGGATACGTACCAAAATAATTTGGGGTACTCGCTAATTTAGCAATTAGTGCAGGATTAACTTAATGAAAGTAATTAGATAAATGTGATACCATCATTAGTCAATAACAATAAATAGTCAAACATTGGATTCACAACTTCAGTTCATTTAGAGCATTTCTAATACTAACATCTATCCTACCGTGTCTTTTTACTCAGTGATCGTGAATAATGGAAAGCATTATTACAAATTTGGATTTGTTTGTTATTCTGAGCAATCAGGATGCTTCGTCTTTGATCATGAAATATTGTTCAACACACTTGTTATTCGACTGGGCTCTAGCCTTTCAGATGAAGACAGTGTTACCGTGAAAGAATTTTGTCGAAGATTTACACGGGCAGTTCAAAAGAGATGGTTACGATCCCACAGGAAAAGTGAAGTTTTTAGACGTGATTACAGTAATTGGCTTGAGGCAAATATTGACTGGCCAAACTGCGTGCAAACCAATTTGCTCGTTCAAGAATCAACAAGTGAAAATATTTCTACTGAACCTGTACCTGAACCTGTACCATCAACTTAAACAATGAAATCAACTTCAACGATGACAAAAACATCTCGAATGCCGTTTGAAGATCTAAGTAACAAGCAGAAGAAGAGACGATCTGATGAACATATAGGCGATGACCCTAATGAAGTATATTATTCAGCTGCAGCACTTTGAAAGGAGATGGTCGTGAGGATATTGCATCTGTTATTGAACATATGCTCCAAAATCGAGAAGCAGCAGCAAAAATCAAGGAAATGTTGAACAAACCAGCTCCTTCAACAATATTTTCACCAGAAAAAGCACTGGGTTTGCTACTTTCATTAAAACTATCGAAATGGCAATATATCACATTAAGGGAAACGACTATTCGAGAAGGTTCAAAGGAGATATATCCGTCTTACTATAAAGTGCAAAAAGCTAAGCTACAGTGCTACCCTCCGAAGACATTTGTGACTGTAACGGATTCGCCTGCTAAGATTGCACTACAAGCCTTACTAGATTTAACAGTGAGCAGAATTTTTGAAACTATTCGTAGTCCTGATACGATACAAGATAAACAATTGATATTAATATCAAAGTGGGGATTTGACGGTGCATCTAACCAAAGTAGATATAAGCAAAACATAGAGAGTGGTCAAGATGATTCCAGCATATTTATGACCTCTTTGGTTCCATTAAAGTTGACAGCTGACGGGGATACCGTATGGGTGAATCCAAAACCCTGCTCACCTAGGTATTGCCGTCCAGTCCAGTTTAGTTTTGTGAAAGAAACCAAAGACGTTGTCATAAATGAAAAAACTGCAATGGATAACGAAATTGAAGCTCTCGTTCCCTCAAAATGTCAAGGACATGAAATTAGTCACAAATTAATGATGACGATGATTGACGGCAAAATTTGTACATATCTGTCTGAAGCTAAGTCAAATGCGGCCTGCTACCTGTGTTTGGCTAAGCCTACATAAATGAATAAGTTAGATGTCATTGCGTCAAAAACCATTTCTTCTGGTGTGTATGAGTTCAGATTATCATCACTTCATGCCCGCATTAATGTGATGGAATGTCTTCTACACATAGCGTATCGTCTCGACTTCAAAAAGTGGTCTGCAAGAGGAGAAGGTCATCAAGAGTTATTGCATTCACGAAAAAAACTCATTCAAGATCGATTCAAAGATGATCTCAACCTTTTGATTGACATCGTTAAGCAAGGATCAGGCACAACTAACGACGGGAACAGAACAAGGCGGTTTTTTGAATTTCCTGATAAAACTGCAGCGATCACTGGATTAGATGAAGACCTAATACGCAGATTTGCTGTGATTCTGCAAGCTGTCACATCTGGAGAGATTGTAGACGTGCCGAAATTTAAAGAATACGCTAGAAGAACCGCTGAAAAATACGTGGAACTGTACGATTGGTACTACATGTCATCAACCGTTCACAAATTGTTGATTCACGGAGGGGACATAATTGCAGAAAATGCTATTGTACCAATTGGAAGTCTTTCGGAAGAAGCTTCAGAGGCCCGAAACAAAGACTTTAGGAGGTTCAGAGAACACCATTCGAGGAAAAAGAGTAGACAAGCATCAAACGAGGATATCCTCAATATGCTTATTGTCTCTTCTGATCCTCTAATTTCTTCCACAAGACCAAAATTAAATGCCCACAAGAGGCAGACATACTTTAAGGAAACAGTAGAACTACTGAAACTTCAGGATCAGGAAGCTCCGACAGAGTTCTTAGAAGTTATATCTATTGTAGAGCCTGATTCTAAAGTGGATTCTGATGGTGACGAAGTATAAAATAAGTTAACTTTTATTGTTTATGTTAGGTTAGGTTAAGTTAATATTTTTTTTTAATAATTTGCTTTTATTTTTAATCATACTATAGTTTACCATTTATTGTTATTGACTAATGATCACGTTTATCTAATTACCCTCATTATGGTACGTATCCATTTAACAGGTATATAGGTATTAAGTTTTGTTAATCATTAGCTAATGTGGACTTGAGGCATTAGACAAGATTACATATTATGTAATTCATAATTACCATGTCATTTCAAATAAGTAGGTAATAAGACTTTGTGATTTCTTAGAATGTTTTGGTCTAAGCATAAAAAATATTGTAAGTTACACTTGGTATAGCCATATTTAAGCATTAAAATGTACATCATAAACATTTTTAATTTTTTAATTATGACGATCTTTTTTAAAAAAATCGCAAGTGATGCCGCAATATTAAGTATGTCAAAAATTCACAAATAAATAGTACTATAACAATGTGCAAGAATATAACGGCCAACCTTGCGATTCCAGAGATATCCTCATTTTTCATGTCAGCTCCATACATTTTTTTCTTATAAAAATTATAACTCTTCCATTTGTGCACACAATTTCTTAATATGACATTTTATAGAACAGTAATGATCAGCAGAAGTAATTTCCAGCAAAAAAAATAACATTTAAGAAATCGAGATCCTATGTCTTCTACAGCCGATTTTCGATCCACCGTGCGCCGTCGCTGACGTCGTCAAGTAGATTAATTCATACATATTTATTTATTTGTTTCCAAACACATAAAAATTTGTTGACTAGTGTTGTCAAAGTATAACTAATTTAGTGATGGACACTAAATTAGTTATCTAATATACTGTAATTAATAACTGTAATCATAATCCCCCTTATTACAAAACAAGGTTTATCTTCAGACCCAGGTTTAAAACATGGAGCCAATACTGAATTTCGAACTTTATTCCGACTATGGTAAAGTTCCTAAACACAAAACTGACAACTTAGTACCGAACTAAGTTTTCAGTTTTGTAAAAAGAACGGTATTTCAATCACTGTTACGTTCTTATTACAAAAACTGGCTCCATGGTTTAAGCCATGTCAAATATAAATCTTGTTTTGTAATAAGGCGGAATGTGTTTAGAAATACTAAATATATTTAGGAAATATTGCAAAAAAAACATAATTGGTATTTATTTAGAATCAAAGGTTGTTAAATCCTGGATATCGCCGTTCCGTTAGCCGTCTTCCGCACCTAGGATGGAATTCGCAAGTTTTCAAAAAGTTAAAATTTCGGAAAAGGCAAACAGTACCTTGTTGTATTTAAAAAAAATGTGCATTATATTATGCAAGTATAATTTTTTGAGACTTGTTTTTGCCAAGATAAAAAACGCCGATGGGCGTATTTCACACCTGATTATTAAATCAAAAAACGCCGAAAGGCATCCACCGCAGTGAATGGGTTGCCGTAAAATACCGCGTGAGAGTGAGTTAACAAAATCAATTATTTTGGGGAATCCGTCCGTCCCCCCATCTCATCAAAAATAAAGAGCTAAGCAAAGACCCCCCAACCACCTACGGCGCTTACGCAATACTTGAATGGCCCCGTAAGGTGCCTTAGGTACCTTTCAGGTATAAACTGCAAAAAAAAACAAATATAGCTGACAATTTTTCAACAGGTTTTCTCCGTTTATGAACTTTATGCACCTTTTAAACAAATATAAAAATATATGTCAGAAAGGAGAGTAGCCTTTAAAAACAATTATCTCGATTCTAGACAAAGGTATCGCCCACGACTTACAATACAATACTAAAGTTCTTTGTCATTCACTTCATGAACAAGTCTGTCTCCTAAGATACAGGCCATCCCTAGTTTAGGAGACAGGATTTAAATTTTTGTTTATAAAGACAATTATTTTATTTTATTTTTTTCCACTTGTGTCCATTGTTAGTTGTTTAAGTCTTAGCATGTAACTAGTATACAACCCGTGTCTATGTATATTTTGAATCAATAAACTTATTATAATTATAATTAATTAATAGAATCCATCAAATTTGTGGCTGTCTTTCTAACCAAAAGTGACATAATATTGGTTAACGATCTGACCTACGCCACCCAATTTTATACTCGGAAAATAAAGAAACGAATAAAGGATTGAATGAAGCTTTAACCATGAACGTGATCGAAAGCTAATTCAGAAAATAATGTGTTTAGTTAACAAAATTAATGTTGGAAACATGATTGTAACTGCTCAAATTCAAAAATAATGACTCTCAATTCGGTGTGGATGTGTATCATTAAGGTGTTTGAGTGCATTTGTTATTTTTAGGAATACTGTGATGTGTATTTTTTCATCTCAGAGTAGTCAGATAGGAAACGCCGACCTCATCTAGTTTAAAAAAAATATGATTGACGTGTAAAAGTTCTGGTACATTACTTACAGAATTAAAAATAATTTATCATTTATACCGTTTTATAGATCAACACATCATTATTGAAGGGCTCGTGGCTAAAATATAACAGCCGCACGGATCGATCGTAGGTTAAGCTACGGTTGCCGCTGTCGGTTTGTGGATGGGTGACCATCCATTCCCATCATAGTTGGGAAAAGGCTAGGCAGATTGATTGACATCACAATGGTTTAGATCACACAGCAAATACTAATTCCGTAAGCAAATTAGTATTCAAATTACTTAGTATTTAGTACGAGTATAACATCGCCAACGTACCTTTTTGTTTTCAAAGTTAATTTTATACAATAGCACAAGGCTAAATTCCATTATTTGAAGTAAAACGTTGACAGTTGTGTTCAAACGTCAGTCCAAAACTGTCAGTTTTTCAGGTTTTTCATCGTGTAGTACATCTAGAGGAGACGCGCCAACTCGATTTTTCAAGCGACTTCCAAAAAGGAGGAGGTTCTCAATTCGGCGGTAAGACGTTTTTTTTTTTGCATGTTTGTTACCCGATTACTCCGTCAATTATGGACCGATTTTTTATTTTGTTTGAAAGGGTATATTACCAAGGTGGTCCCATTGCCACCAAATCAGAATCTGATGAGGGGATCCCATGGAAATCGAGGGAAACCCTCAAATTTTATAGGCAAACCTATTGCGATTTGAATTTGTATATTTTATAGTAACTCGTGCATTTGCACTTGGAAAGCACCATTTGGTGAAGTGGAACTGATGATGGAGACCACAAATGGCCACCGGAACAGTATAATAATCAGTACCTATTTAACGAGTTGCGATTAAGCAATTTATGCTCGTTACTATGCATGTGGTGAGTGGCAGTTCTCCTGGTTCTTACCAGGAGAACTCCTCAACAATCTATGTCCCAGTTCTGCGAAACAGTAATGCTCGCGAAGGAGGAGGCGGAACGCGTGAGGGTGAGGCAGGGTGCCCGCCCTTCCGCCCTTAGTCGCCGCAAGAGACGCCCTGGGCGCCGGGAATCGCAGGCCGATTCCCGGCCACCGTAGGCGCGGGCTTGCGGACGGTGAGCGATGGGTAGCTCGCCGTCCGATAAGGACCAGGCCCGGGTTGATGGCGCGTTGTGTTCCACGCGCGCCTCAAAGAGACGTCAGCACCAATTGACGGGGTCCGAAAGGGCCAATGCTTGCCAGGGTTACGAGCTTGTCCGAAAGGGATATCGTGGCCCTGGCACACAGGCATTTGAAGGAACACGGTGGGTTTTAGTCAGTAAAAGTCTGACACTGTCTCCCGCTCCGCCCAGAGCGGGAGAAGTTATTAGATGATTTCCCACGCAAAAAAAAAAAAAAAGCGCCGGGAAAAGCAATATTTTGTAAAAGGTGATGCGCAGTTAACATTAGGTTATTGTAACTTAGATAAATACAAAACTGACCCACTAAAAAGTAAAAAATAAAAAACTTTTTACAAAAAAATAATAACCGACTACCAAAAATAACACTACAAAGTGAAAAATAACTTTATTTTCGGAAGTCGGTGGCAAAAAACTCAAATACAGATCCAAAGATTGTTATTGTTCCAAACACTCAAGAAACATAAATAAAAGTCATAGAGTGACTTTTCACCAATATCTTTAAAACACAGACCGCCTTATTACAAAACAAGATTTATATTTTGACATGGCTTAAACCATGGAGCCAGTTTTTGTAGCAAGAACGTAACAGTGATTGAAATACCGTTCTTTATACAAAACTGAAAACTTAGTTCGGTACTATTTTGTCAGTTTTGTGTTTAGGAACTTCACCAAAGTCGGAATAAAGTTCGAAATTCAATAATGGCTCCATGTTTTAAACCTGGATCTGAAAATAAACCTTGTTTTGTAATAAGGGGGAGAGCGTTTACGATGTACGGCATTTCATACAAACTTTCAAGCCTTTGTTTTTCGAAATGACTGAACCGATTTTAATGAAACTTCATACGCATAACCAGGATACAAAGGTCTAAAAAGTTAGTAAGTAAGAACATTTTCGAAAAATAGTGTTACAGCCAAATTAGACCGATTTTAAATTGGCCATAGAAACAGAGATTTTCAGTTATCTGTTTTTAAATAAGACAATTCGAAAATTTTCTTATCTAACTGTTTAGACCTTTGTATCTTGCTTATGCGTATGAAGTTTAAGCCTCAGCCGCGGCGGTCAGCGCATCACACACAACACATCTGCGACGATAAGATCGCATGGGACCGCCGGAGCCCTGCAGCTCTGGAGCCGTGACAGAAACCATGCCTGCTGCATGTTGCATGCTTGCTTGCTGCATCCTTGCTTGCATGCAGCAAGTATGCATGTTTTTAGGGTTCCGTAGTAAACAAGGAACCCTTATAGTTTCGCCATGTCCGTCTGTCTGTCTGTCTGTCTGTCCGTCCGTCCGTCTGTCCCCAGCTTAGCTCAGAGACGCTTAGTCCTAGAAAGCTGTAATTTGGCATGGGTATACATATTAATCATGCCAAAAAAATGGTAAAATAAAATTATGAAAAACATTTTTTTAGGGTACCTCCCTTACACGTGAAATGGGGATGATTTTTTTTTCTCGTCTATTCCATAGTGTGGGGTATCGTTGGATAGGGCGTTCAAAAATATTGAGGGTTTGTCAAAACCATTTTTCAATTAAGCGATCCGTTTGCGTAATATTAAGCTTTAAAGTGCTATTTTTTGTTATAGTCAAGTGTCCCCCCCCCCCTGCCAGCTAAATGGTTGGTTTTGGATATGTGAAAAAATTCATGGCAATAGTATATATAACGAAATTAAAAGGAAAACTATCACCCAGCCCGTCCCCAAATTGTTAGTAATTTTGTGATCCCCCAACGACGCCCTGAGCCGAGGTCCGTACCCCACAGGGGGTGCCCTTAGTGCGCTGTCGTTTAGTTTTTAATATATATAATTTGCGCCCTGGCTGGAGGCTTTAAGATTAAAAACCTTAGGGCAGCCACAGGAATATCCGGTTAAGTAGCAACGACCTCTCTAGGTCTGCTACGAGATGCCATACCTAAAAAAAAAAAAAAAAAAGAAAACTATCACAGCTAAGTAGGCTTCACAAGTTAACGAGTAATAGTCGACCAACTTAAATTTGCAGTTGGAGAATTGACCGTAACGTATATCGATGTATGGGAGAGCATGTTTTTCAACTACAATGTTAAGTTTGTTTTTGGGATAAATTCATCCCAACTACGGAACCCTTCATTGTGCGTGGTCCGACATGCACTTGGCCGGTTTTTTTTTACTAGGTGTTTTATCATATTAGACTAAATAGGTTTTATGTGTTTTGAGTGGTATTATGTATGTTATGCTTATAAAAAATTGTTGCTTTAAAATTATAAATCGTTTAATATTAACTGATTATTATATCAAATAAAAGTATAGATTCAGTTGTTATATCTTGTACATAGATTATATAATAGATTTTGTAATTATAGGTATCATCTTAAAATCAGCATGAAGAATGATGATTCTTATTATAAACAGCCTTTACTTGAAAACCTATAGCTTAACGTTCAACAATTTATTAGCAAATTACCTACTCGTGTGCCTTTTAGCTGATTATAATAAAATCTTTAGGTACATTCAGGTGATAGGGGTGTAAAGCCAAACAAATACGAGTAATTAAATTATTTGCTCATGGCAAACAAACAGGTGTGAAAAACAATCATGTTGTGTTGGGAGCCTTATTAGAATAAAAATCGGCCAAGTGCGAGTCGGACTCGCGCACGAAGGGTTCCGTACCATTATCTATAAAAATGGCAAAAAAACACGTTTGTTCTATGGGAGCCCCCCTTAAATATATGTTTTATTTTAATTTAATTATTTATTTTTAAAGTGAATATATAACTAAGTATTCTGTGAATATTGCAAGCGTCTACCTGTTGCCGTTATCAATATAGAACAAAAACGAGCAAAAAAATCACGTTTGTTGTATGGGAGCCCCCTTAAATATTTTATGCTATTGGTTTTTTTTTTTGGAGAAGCGGCAACAGAAATACACCATCTGTGAAAATTTCCACTGTCCAACTATCACGGTTCGTGAGATACAGCCTGGTGATAGACGGACAGACAGACAGACAGACGGCGGGTGATCTCTTGCGTCCGGCCCTAGTTCAGGCCATGGTTTGGAGCGAGAGTGCATTCCGAGGCCGTCACCTCCTTCTGCGATGTAGTAATGCTAGCGAAGGAGGAGGCGGAACGCGTTAGGGAGAGGCCAGGTTCGCGCCTTTGTGCTCCTAGTCGCCGCAGGAGACGGCCCGGGTGTCGGGAGTCGCAAGCCGATTTCCGGCCACCGTAGGCGCGGGCTTGCGGACGGTAATTAATTAATTAAAAATTTGAACCTCTGCTCAGTCGCACTTGGTTATCATTAGACCAACGATGCAGTCAAGAGACGACACAACACACATACCTGGATAGATATAACTACGGGTTCGATTCCCAGGTCGGTCAAAGTGGTATTGGGCTTTTCCATCAGGAATATCTCAGTAGCAACCTGGAGTCTGGATATTTGCCCGGATGTTGGCATTACCCTCGTCTCCTGTTACATGGGACTTAAACATAACTGGCAAAATTGAGTGTAGAGCTAGCCTAACCCTTCGGGGAAAACAGACATAATGTTATGTTATATAATGTTATTCAATCTTGACGTTGTTTTTAGGGTTCCGTACCCAAAGGGTAAAACGGGAACCCTTTTACTAAGGCTCAGCCGTTTGTTCGTCTGTCACCAGGCTGTATCTCATGAACCATGATAGTTAGACAGTTGACATTTTCTCAGATGATGTATCTCTGTTGCCGGTATAACAACTAATACTAAAAAACAGAATAAAGTAAATGTTTATGGGGGCTTCCATACAACAAACGTGATTTTTTTGCTCGTTTTTGCTAGATATTGATAACGGCAACAGGTAGACGCTTGAAATATTCACAGAATTTTAAGTTATATATTCGTTTTAAAAATAAATAATTAAATTAAAATAAACCAAATATTTAAGCGGGGCTCCCATACAACATACGTGATTTTTTTGCCATTTTTATATATAATGGTACGGAACCCTTCGTGGGCGAGTCCGACTCGCACTTGGCCGGTTTTTTATTATTTAAATTAGCCAACGGAATTAAAACATCAAAATGATCTTCAATAAAGTTTCCTGAGAAACGGATTATTTTGACTCCCTGCCGTGCTTCCCCAAAACCAGCAATAAAAATACCATCCTGAAACACCTGGAACTCAAATGAGAATAGTTCTGCCGCTGCCATTTTTTTTTTTTTGGGTGGGGTAATTATCAAATAACTTCTCCCGCTCTGGCCGGAGCGAGGAGGGCGTGTCAGACTATTACTGACTAAAACCCACCCGTGTTCCTTCAAATGCCTGTGTGCCAGGGCCACGATATCCCTTTCAGACAGGCTCGTAACCCTGGCAGGCATTAGCCCTTTCGGACCCCGTCAATTGGTGCTGACATCTCTTTGAGGCGCGCGTGGAACACAACGCGCCGACGACCCGGGCCTGGTCCTTATCGGACGGCGAGCTACCCATCGCTCACCGTCCGCAACCCCGCGCCCACTGTGTCCGGGAATCGGCCTGCGATTCCCGACGCCCGGGGCGTCTCCTGCGGTGACTAAGGGCGTGAGGGCGCGAACCCTGCCTCACCCTCACGCGTTCCGCCTCCTCCTTCGCATGCATTACTGCTTTGCAGGAGGTGACGGCCTCCCGTGCACTCTCGCTCCGAACCATGGCCTGAACCAGGGCCAGATGCGAGAGATCGCCGCCGCTAAGGCCTCCGTGAGGACAGGGCGGTGCTCCGCCCAAGCAGGGCAGACCTCAACCGTATGCTCCACCGTGTCCTCCGGGCGATCCACACAGAGGTGACACCCGGGCGTTTCCTCCCGCTTTATTCTGAATAGGAACCTCCCGAAACAACCGTGTCCGGTGAGGACGTGTGGCAGGTGGAAGGTGAGGAAGCCGTGGCGCCTCTCTAGCCACTCCTCATAGAGGGGACTTATCGCCACAATTGTGGCATGCAAATTCTTTGCCAAATAGTAAATATCCCTGGCGCATGCTTATTTTCATCTCTCCTATTTGGTGAACAGTAACGTGGCCATGTCATTGTCTTCTCAAATTCCAGACAGCATTGTGCGCCACGTGTCTAAAAACTGGGAAATATTCCAACCTTTCACCCAGGATCGGTCAGGAGGAGCTGTTTATGGTTCAAAGCGTGAATACGTCGCTGAAATGTCTTGTACTGGCACCTACGGAACCACCTGTGAACTCATGGCAGCGGGAGAACTATTCCCATTTGAGCGTTCAGGTTCAAAATGTCCAATTCTCAAAATGTCCAAAGGTTTCAAAACGATACGATCGGCTTGATTATGAAGTTTTCCCCTTGGCATTCTTGACTTTAATGCTATAAAAGCAACGTTCAAATTACCTGAATACCAATTAGAACCTCATTTCATTATCTTTTAGCAGATGCCTGCATACTGAAAAATACTGGCCACCTAGAACTGGCATAAAAACTTTAGAACGTTGTCATGCCTGCACTGAAACATACTGGCCACCTAGAAAAAAAACTAAATATAAAAAAAAAATAGAAACTTCCAAAAAATCTTATTTCAATGTAAAATATGCATTAACGCGTTGTCGTAAAATTCAATTGAGATCTTTATCGGCCTCGGAATGCTAATTTCAATGTTAAGTATGCAATAACTCGTCGCCGTAAGATTCAATTTAGATCTTAACTGGATTTGGTACATTTTTCATACAAACATTAAAAACCCTTATTTTCACCCTTACGCGCCGAATTTCGTAAAATCCTTTCTTAGTGAGCACCTAGAAGTCAAAAGGAACAATCAGGCCAACATTCATGTCTCTAACTTTAAAAACATAGGAGTTTCATACAAACCTTGACACCCCTTTTCAACCGCTTAAGGTGCGAATTTATAAAAATTCTTTCTTAGTGCGCGCCTGCACCCCATAGAGAGTGCTTGTGCCAAATTTTAGACCTCACGGCCCAGTAGTTTCCGAGATTTCGTGATGAGTGGTCAGTGAGTGGACTTCTCTTTTATATATACAGGAAAAGTTTTTATCCACTGCGCAAATTTTGACAAATTAAACTTAAACGAATTTTATTAAACATATATTTTTTATTTTGATACGTCTTAGTACAAAAAACAAAAAATATCGTTAACGAAAGATGTTTATTTTAAAAGTGGTTGCATGGCTTCCCGGCGGCGCGCGGCAAAGCGTAACGCGCTAAAGTACCTACCTATCAGCTGTGTGCTCGCTCGATTCGCCGGCGTAGGTATTTACGTGGGTTACAATGTACTGATCGCTAATTTTATCAGGTTCGAACTAGACTTTTTTATGTTTAGACCGTGACCTGAAGTTATTTGCAGAGTAATTCCAAATTTTCCTTCATACTTTAACGGGCTTTGGATGGCTTCTTCGATTTTGATCGCCAGTCGGGGTCTGCCAGACCCTCGTGCATGATTCGGGGTTCTGAACTGTCCGTGATCAAGCAGCCTTTGAGTGGCCGCTAAATAGTCCTTTCATTAGGGACCGCGGGGTTAAGGATTCCATGGGCTCGCATGCGAGGTATGCTCTCCGTCGCATACCTTCTGCGAGCTGCTCGCAAACTTTTATCACTCAGTACATACACTCGCACCATCTCGTAAAACTCGCGGTTACTGAAGTCCGACATCGTGACCGGTAGCACGACACACGTGCGGCGCGGCGCTTGCGCGGGAAAGCGATTAGACGCGACGTCACACGACAGCGCGTGCGATGAGTGAACTGTCGGCCGGCGCGCGCCCGGCGCGCCCTGCCGCCCCCTGCCGCCCCCTGCCGCCCGGGAGCCGTGCAACACCGCCGCTTGCGTCGGCCGCCGCGCTCGCCCATTGATATTATTACGAATAGATTGTGTCCATATTTTGCTGATTTAAAGTAGGATAAAAAATTTAAAAAAAGTATTGAATAAATAATGGAAATGTGTTCTATTACTGATATTGAACCACCAAAAAAAATTTGCGCACTGGTTAATAACTTTTCCTGTATAGATTAATTTTTGGGTGTACTTTATTATGTACCTCTGCCTAACCCGTCGGGGAAAGAAGGCCTGATTTTATTTATTATGTATTCATTTTATTTTGTAACCAGCTGACCCGACAAACGTAGTTCTGTCCACAAACTTAAATAATTCCTACAAAAACACCATTTTCAGTTTTACCCGTAGGTATTTCCCCGTTTTTCGGGCATTTTTTCCAATGTTTGTTTCCCTTAAAACATTTTCGGACTGTACCTAACATTTAAAAAAGAAAATTAACCTAATCGGCCCAGCCGTTCTCAAGGGATGCAGTCATCAACGAACAGCATTTCATTTTTATTTATACATAAGTAGTTAGATTTATTACGTGGAGACACACACTTAAGTAATTTAAGTCAAAATATTTTATTTCACATAAGCCTAGCACCGTGCCGCTCTTTGCATTAAAATTCCCTAGACCAGTCCCCCAGGGGACTACACAACACTCAATGTTCCACTACGATACCTTATGGGATCATATAAAACTCTAATTTCCTTTTGAATCCTTGTTTGAGAACCTTATTATTGAATTAAAACCTATTTACAATGTAGCACTGGCTACTACAAGGATATTGACCAATATCTTTCAATGACTGAAATTGAATCATCTTACGGCTCATACGTGCCCATGTAGCACGTTTGAGCCGTAAAAAGCGTTACCGACTCGTATCACACCAGATTGTCACACCAGTATGACAAACAGGGTTTTTTTCTCGTTTGTCACACCACTGATTTTTCCACACCATTCATTCCTAACTAGTGCTGTCCTAGTTATAGGTATGTGACATTTCCTTGACACATTGGCATTGCGTTGAAAACGTAATTCTCGTAATTTCAAATTACGTTTTTAACGCAATGTGTCAAGGAAATGTCCTCACCATTTAAAAATTTTAATTGGCAGAAAATGTTAAAATGATCTTTATCAGTTTGGTCTGCCCTTCTTTTTTTTTCGATATTAATTTCCTTTTGATTGAATAATACTGTTAATAATTTCTAGTATGGTTACGTAGTTTTTATTTAATTGGGAGTGCCAACTTTCACAAACGTTGTTGGTTCTGTTCCTTTGACCAACTATATTCCAGTCGGCGATATATTGTTCATCATTGTCGGGCCATGTATGCTATGAACTGTTTCTTCTTTTCCCAGCTAAATTCATTAGATAAAGGTACTGCACTAGCAATTATCGTATACATGGTGTGGAAAAATCAGTGGTGTGACAAACGAGAAAAAATCCCTGTTTGTCATACTGGTGTGACTACGTGTCGGTAACGGTAAAAAGCTAGGCACACGGTTCAAATTGGTCATTTCCTATATGGAAGAGCCGGCAAGAAATTCTACGGCTATTTTATTTTTAATAGGTATGTAATTGACTTTTACAATGTTTTCAAAATAGGTGTTTATAGGTATGGGTCAACAAGTACCGGGTACTCAACAAAATAGAAAATGGTCCACAAACCTACAGCCTGCATCGATCTCAGATTCACAAAATATAAAAGAATGACACTAAGGCCCGTTTGCACCAGAAGTTTAGCGCTAAACATAATATTTAGAATCTCCGTCATCTTCAAACGATTGACGGAAACGAAACGATGCCGATGGTTTCAATAAGTTTAGCGCTAAACGAATGTCGTAACTAGTGATCATTTCAACCGTGATTTTTGCTTTAAATTACCAACGTTGGCGTTCTTATTCTGCGAAACTGAAAGACTTCGACAACTTTTACTTATTAAGTGGTGGAGTACAGTTATTAGTATAGTTTATAGCGGTCTCCCTTTTCCCAATTTTTTCTTATTTATTTATATAAAGCATATTTAAGCAACGAAATTAAATAGAAATTTTATCTCTTATATTGCAAGTTAGTTCATAGCGGCCTCAGAATGTTGAAATAGTATGGCATATCTATAAAAATAATCCCGTTAAAAACCATAAAACAATTAAAAACGCTCAGAATTAAATTTAACTTTCTCCATACTACATTAATATTATTACGTAAATTTATACCAGAATAGCCGTTAGTCTATAAAAATTAAATATCATTTAAAAAGTAAACAAATATAATATGTGATTGAAACTTAAAATAAACGTATTTACAACTGCCAAATTGCTACATAATGCGATGATGATGATCATTCATTTTTAAGAGACCTATCACAAAATTACTTTCTTCATCTAAGCAGTTTTGTGAAAGGCATCTTAAAAATTAAAAAAAAGTCACCCTTTTAGAACAAAAAAACAAGGTCAGAGAACTCTTCATTCAAAGTTTTCTTTAAAGTACCTACCATGAAAGTAGAGACTGTACGAGTGTACGTTCAATATCGGTCTTGGTCTTGTTACATAATCTCCATTTACGATACACTTGAGCCGGGTCATATCTTAACACTTAACCTACAGGGATATAAGACGACAAGATGAGTTTTTTTTATCCATGATATTCCCATGACAAAGGGTGTGGGTGAACATTAAATATACCTATACTCCGTTGGTTTAGGTAGTTAAATAAAGGTAAACAACAAAAACCACGTGACGAGATAGCTGTCAAGTAACCGACTAAACGTAATGCCTGTCACTTCAGTTGCCATGCTACGTCACAGTTGTACTTTTCAATTCAGCTAGGTTTTATTTCGTTGACGTTTAAAGAACCTGTACTTTTGGGCTTTACAATAGACAGATTACAAAATATTATAGTATTATTATAAATATAACATAAAAATTGTGCTCAAGCAATTACATCTACGAAGATTATTTTAAGAATAAATGATAAAATTTAACATACAGTATTAAAAGAGGAAACTATCGTAAAAATCAAAAATAAATTTAATTTGGTTATAATTTAAGACGTATTTTTTAAACAAGAAAGAGTCATGTATAAAAACCCTCTTTATTATTTGTTTACCTTTATTTAACTACCTAAACCAGGGATGAGGAAACTACGGCCCGCGAAGCGTCGAAATCCGGCCCGCGACCATCAAACAAAAATCAAGTGATGTTTTCGTATTGTTAGGAATTTCATTCTCATTGGCAATGCGCGGCTCGCATAAAACAGTTCCACATGTCACAAATACTAGCGCTCCTGAACCTTCTACTTTGCAGCTAACTTAAAATTATGTTATAATTGCAATTTCTTTATTATTTCGATAG
Source organism: Tiliacea aurago (assembly GCA_948098905.1). Taxonomy (NCBI): domain Eukaryota; kingdom Metazoa; phylum Arthropoda; class Insecta; order Lepidoptera; family Noctuidae; genus Tiliacea; species Tiliacea aurago. The sequence continues at coordinate 12,395,788 of OX402576.1, read as the reverse complement.
TTATTTTGTAATAAGTATTGCACAGTACCTACATTAGTATTTCAGAAAATACATAGGTATCAAATGAAAATATTTTTATTTCACATAAGCCTACATGGGCACTTATGAAACGTCAGAAGCTAGGTGCATGGTTCCAATTGGTCGTTTCCTATGGAGAAGAGCCGGCAAGAAACTCCACGGTTAGGTACTCTTTTAAAAAAAAATGGCTTTTATAATATTTTCAAATTACAGTGTTAATAAGTATGAGAGGACAGCGTAGGCCCGTCAAAAGTACTAGGTACTTAACGAAATAGAAAATGGTCTACAGATCAACAGTCTATTAAGCCTAAAACGTCCTCACATTAACAAAAAATCAATATAAAATAATAAAAGTTAGAACCTTGTTGAAATTAAAATTGTAGGTATAATAATGTCAAATAAGAAAAACATTATGTTAGTGAAAATTGTAAAAAAAGATAAAATAAACATCGCAACCTGGGACCAGTTAAAGACATTTACATATTTTTGCCGTTCAATAGTCAATCATATCAATATTTTTAATTCAGTAAATAATACCTATAGCCAAAGTTGCAACAACTTGGCCCGCCATATATTTCGTTAGTACAAAAATATTTACTAACGAAATATATGGCGGGCCAAGTTCTCTCTCTACAATATAACATAAAATAAACAACAGTATTTTTGCGAATTCACTCAAATGACATATAAATACATCAATCTTCACGTGAAGATCGTTAATAATCCGAATTGCGCGGGTCAATGGTGTTTTGGCGAGGAGGTTAGGAAAGGAAACTATGATGGAAAAGCTAGCTATTAAATAACCGAGACTGGTCAATTAGGTATGTAAAGTATTTTTCCAGGTATGTTTTTTATATTTTTATTTTAATGATAAGAGTATTTGAAACACATAATTTCATCTTTTTGTTTTTAGAAGCTGTAGTTATTTTTACATATTTTTTTAAAGTATTGTTCGTACTGACGTCACTAGTAGCTGAATAGTTTAGGATCTTTGCCACGTTTAACACATAATTAAAACCAAAATTCAGTAAAGTCAAACTGTCCAATTTGACAATTAATTTGTTTACATTTCATCATTTCATACTTTAGCGATTTCCGTACTTTAGTTTAAAGTTATGGCATATTAATAAAATGAATGGATTCAAAGACTACTTCTGCTAAGTTCTTCATACCGTCAAGTATAAACACCACAACAAATAGCCGACACAAATTGATTGTTAGTAAAAGAAACCTTAAAAAGGAAATGGTGCGAGGAAGTAAATGTTTAGTACAAGTCTGGGCGGCGACTGTTTTATTGTGAAGATCATTTTAACGTAAGTTAAGTTTTCCTGAGGCGATACATCGATGTGATTCGACTTGTACTGTCCGCCGCTGGTGAAAAACTACACTATTTACATAATAACTTATCTGAATAGAATAATATTAAGTGCTTCATGTAAATTTGACGTTGGCATGACACTTGACACATAAAGAACAACTTAATTACAAGAGGCACTGAAAGTTTCCAATTCAGGCTGCTTTGTGATGAGATGTAGAAATAAATAAAAGATCCTTTTGAGGAAATAATTACAGTTGTAAATTATGGAAATAATAAATAAAAAATTTACGAATGTTTTGTTTTTATAACAACCTAGAAATCCTGCTCAGAAGAAAGTGAGCTATGTGTACGTGTACAAAATGCAATGTTACTACCGTTACTAGGAGAATTTAGGATGCAAGAGCGAGTGAAGCGAGCTTGGGACTTGGGGCACCCCGACTCGGACAGGTTAGGTTCAAAGGGGATGGCTGGGTCTAGTGAGCGACCGAAGTCAGTGAACTCAGACCCCGCCATCCCCTTTGTGGTTATTTTTTTAAACCATTGAGCCCCGCCTAGCTGGGCTCCCCGACTACGCCTTTTAAGTGTTTTGAGGTTAGGTTACAATAATTTGTTTTTCTCAAGAACGGTGCGTTACATTTTCATGGGAGTAGTGTTGGGGGAAAGGGGGAACACTCCCGTTCCCTCTCCCTTCTCCCACCTCCCTCCTCCTGCCAAACGAAACAAAATTGTTGCCCGTTTAATATGCCACTGCGGGACATAAGCCGATCCTCGGCTACTCTCATCTACATAGCTATTCCATGCCAACCTGCGAAGATTGTCACTCCACCTAGCTCGGGACATACTGATTAACAGAGTTCCTTATACTTTTAAGAAAAAGCTATGGCATTTTTAACTCAAAAAAAAATCAAAAGAAAATTACCAACATGTAATAGGTAAATATTATTATTCAAAAATAGTTTTATGATTTAAACGAATAAATATTAAAATAATATAATAAAAATAAATGAAAATTATGATTTGTTAACTTCAGGTTACCCAAACCAAAATGTAAAAAAACTGTCACAGGCACTTATAGGCCCACGCCATACGTTTACAGATTTATTTATTTATTTTTAGGTTAACCAACAATTGTTTACAGTAAGATTCACGAAAGATGACCACGGCGCAGAAGGCATATTTAGGTCCCTTTGGAGGTGCGAGGTGAGGCGCGGGCGGAATGCGTCAAGACCGGAGCGACGCCATTGGTGCGCAACCAACCTTAAAATATTATTTTGTCTTAAGTATTTTCTTCATAAGTGTAGCGAGCGCAGACGGCCGCCATTTGTGGTCATCTTTCGTGAATCGTACTGTACACTATATACATTTCTGATTTAATGACTATAGTAACATTTGCAAGTGCAACAATTAATTACAGGTTAACACCACATGCACAGAAAACGGCTTTACATAACATATTATTGAAACTTTATTGAAAAATACAGATTCGCGATGTTGTCTCAAAAACACGAGTGCACCAACCATCATCGGCACTATTAGCATTACCTCTCGAGCCCGCCACTCTCATGCGAAGTACGAACAATAGGTTTCATTAGTCGGGGCTTAAACAGGCGGCTTTAGAGTTAGAGTAGCTTATAGTTTATTTTTAACAGCTTAATCTATACATATAGGTAATAAAATCGTAACCGAGTAAAAACTGTACGTACATCCTTCATCTCATTTTCTACTCGCTAACTACGGAAGTGTATAGACAGTGACAGCTTGAGCATGGAATAAGTACATGCTTTTTAATAGCATGGAATTAGTATACTCATGTAATTTGTAAGTAGCAGTTGAGCGGACATCACTTCGGTGGTGTCGCGGGGAATAGTGATTTCTGTCATTCCCCACGACACCACCGGTGGTGTCGTTTTCAGTGGTGTCGTGGGGAATGAACGGTCAAAATTCCGTTCAAAGTTGAAGCAACAACGCACACAAGCATACTGTATGTAATGTTGCAAGAAAATTACATTTTCCCGAAAAAGTGGGCTAGGTATATAGATTGTAAGTAGATTGCTTTTTTGGTTTTTACGTGGTCTGGGAACGATTCTTATGCCAAAGAAATAGTTGTCTGTATGTATTCCAGCATCACGCAAATACTACTGAGGGCCTACTCCGAACCGTTAATCCGTAGTATCGGCCGAATGATCGGCCGTTATATAACTTCCAAAGTTTCCTTATTTGACTTTGAATCCTTACCCGACTTCAAGTCACATTTTTGACTTTGGCTTACCTCTTTGACAGTCGTTTTTATGGTAAAAAGGAACCCTTATGGTGAGACTAAGTCTGTCTGTCTGTCACACCTGGATAGCTCAGGAACTACTAATGCTATCAACTTGAAATTTAGAATAGTTTTAAATGACTTTTGCCCAACTATTTTGCAAACAAAAAAGAAATTTAAAAAAATATATCTTTTTTGCAAAAGAGATTGAAAGGGGGTCTTAAACATTTTAAGTGGAGCTACTAGGGCATTGGGGTAGAATAGCATATGAAAGACCGCTGTTTGCAGATTCTCAAACATTTTTTAATTTTTTATTAGGTAGCATTCGTTACGACTTTTGATTAAAAAGTAAAAAAAAATACCGTTCCCCCCCCCTTATCTCCGAAGTTTGCATAGATAAAAATCTGAAATTATTCTATGAGATAGAAATTTATGTAAAGATTACAGGAAAAATAAAACGATGTCTCTAAATAGCACAGTTTTTCAGTAATCATCAACATCATATATAGGTACGGAACCCTCGGTGCGTGAGTCCGACTCGCTCATGACCGGTTTTTTTTTTCTTTCGTTGAGTTTGCCATAGGTAGCCGTAGTCAACAAACGGTCGAACATTTGGCCGATACTTCAGATTTATGTTCGGAGTTGACCTCCAGCATAGATTATATTCAAATCGTCGTTCGTCGTTCGCAGAAGTCGTAATACATCACAATATACTAAAATAACAGCCATATTTTATATAAATACCCTGTATACCCACCTAATGGGTCATTGATACACTGACTGATTTATTTATTTCACTTTAACATTAAACGGCCAAAGGCCAATTACATTAGTTAAAGACACAACACATTATATTAGTACAAAAACAAAAGAATTCAGCTAGTCGACAGTCATACGCTCATCTCACAATATCCAGACATGTTGACAAGATCTTCTTCCATCCATGGATGCATTATTACAGATTATTCCTGATAAACAGCTATCACTAAAACGTAAAAAAAAAACACAGTAGATTGTAAACAAACGGGATTTTCATTAACAGTCACCTAACCATAGATATTTATTTTTATTATAACCATAGATGACAGAAGCAACCTAAACTTCATGGTTTTCTGTGTTCCACGAACTATCATGATATAATAGTTTAACAAAATGTAAAAAAAAACTGAAATTATCAATTTTTGGGAATCGAACTTACAACCACAGATTTGCACAGCTGCAGTCGTGAAACAGCTTAGCTATTTGCTTCGTTAAAAGTTGAATAAAATAACCTTTTTAGATAAATGTCATGATTGACTGCTTACTTTCATAAAGTTAAAGATGATGATAATATATTTAAAATATTTCAATAAATATTTTATCCAATCTGTAAACAATAAATTTGTAAATAAATAACGATTATTACATTTTATTATATGCACTACGTACTTGGAACACCACAACAGTATAAAAAAATTGTTTGACTTACAACAAACGGTCAGATTTTATTCTCAAAGCAAATAAAATTATAACGCATATTGGTTCGGAATGCGAAATATGAATATTTTTGTTCATTTTCGGCCAGTCTATCCTTCATAAAAAAGTAAGTGGAGTTTTTTTTCCTACAAATTTCGGAAGTCGGTGGCAAAAAACTAAAAGACAGATCCAAAGTCACTGACTTCCGAAATTCAAGTTATTTTTCACATTGCAGTATTTTTTTTTTGGAAGTCTTGTTTTTCTTTGGAAAAAGTTTTTTATCCCATCTATTCGAAAAGGACGACTTGGTTCGTTTTTAAGTGCACCCAAAGGTGGTGTTTTCTTTATGAAACTTTTAGCGGGCAGTATTGAGAGTGAGTGAGAATCCTCTATAAGTGCGCCGCACAGACAGTGCGCCGCAATTATCTCTGCCGCGCACTTTTTGAATTTGGAACATCTTAGTGTTCAGCGCCAAAGAAATCGAACGCAAATATTGTTTGAATACAGACTGGCTGGTACGACGGCCCAAAGTCGCGCCACCGCCGCGCCGCGCCAGCTGAATAAAAAAAAAAGAAATCAAATTAAAAACGCGCGAACTACAACCCGCGTTTTCGTCGTACTTCTGCTATTCTTTTGGCAGATTCTGGAGCGGACTTAACTGTTCTCAAGGGACATGGAGGATGGAAGTCGAGTGCTGTAGCAGAGAGGTATATAGAAGATTCCATTGAGAACAAGGCGAAAACATGTGAACGCATCGTGGGAAAACATTAAATTGCAACCTTCAGTTAATCCATCCATGCCACTGTCGCCATGTCCATCTACATCCAAACAACGAGATTCACCGTCACATTTTCCTCAAAATGAGCCAGATTCGGACATTATTTTGATTAACACGCAGAATATAAAATCTACAACAATCTCTATTCCTAATAAAACTGTAACAATAAATTTTCATAATTGCCCAAGCAAATAAAATACACGGCAAACCTGAGAACGATAGTGCAATGTGCTGATTTTTAATTTTATATATTTTTCTCAACAACGTAAGTACTTCTCTACCTTGACAAAAAAAAACATTGATTTGTACCCTCTAATATACCAATTTTTTTTTACAAAGTTTTATTTTATCATCACGGTGGCCTGTCCTGAACCCAATTCCGCTCATAAAATACCTTCCCCTGCAAATACATTCGTAATATGGATTTAAAATATAAATCGATTTTGTTATCATTAAATTATAATATATTAGATCAAATAAAACAATTTTTGTTTGTTTATCTTCTTTCTCATGGATTTGACAGGCAGTCAACTTTTGTCTGGAAAAAAGTTATCATTTCAGAGGACAGTAAGTTTTAGGAGAGTAGCCATGTCAACATTGCGTTGAGTGAGAAAAGGTGAGACCCCTCTCACCTTTCCTCACTTCTCACTTTCGGATCAGTCCGGCACAAACTCTCGGCGCAAACGAACTGATCCCAACGTCTTGCGGTTTCCCGCCAAAAAAGTAAGTTTATCATTTCAGTAATATGGGGACAAAAATATTTTCATTTCGGTGGCTGTTATAACTCGTGCTAGATTCGTTTAATTTGTTTCAAATTGTGTATTAAATTCGCCATAAGTACTGTTTTGTTTGAGTAGTGTTCTTATTTTTTTAATAATTTTATTTTGGAGTTAAATGTAGAACTAACCTCTATTTTATCATCTCAGTGTTATCAGTTCAGCGGATTCGGTGGACTGTTATACCAATTACAGTCACCGGAATAAAATGTATCTCCGAAATGATAAAACCATAAAGTTTTAGAGATCCTTGTGTCAAATACAAAGTCATCGTTTTGTAATGTACTTTTACCTAGAGTGTAGATTAGATTATTCGGGTTTGCGTGCTTCGCTTTTGTTGTGTAATATTTGTATTTAAGATATATAATTTATTAATAAACATTACATTAATATCATTCTTTGAGGTTATTGTAACCTCAAAGAATGATATATGTAATACTAACTGTAATATCTGTATATAATGATGATATTAACATAACTGTGTACTGTCCTGTCTCAGTGTTTATCTAAAATTTGTGGAAATCAAACGTAACAAAGTACGGAACCCTGGCTGCCCGGCACGGTTGTTCTTAGCTGTATCATTTCGGTGGATTTATTTCATTCCGGTGCACAGTCTATCATTTCGTTGGTAATTTTTATCATTTCAGTAGACACTTTTCATTTCAGTAGACTCTTAAAAATTCATCCTTAAATATTTATGTAAGTTTTGATGAAATTTGATGTCCACTCACGCACAATGTTATAAAATAGGCTAAAGTTTTATTCGTCACTAAAAATATGTAGATAGCATTGAAATAAAAAAATCCCACTGAAATGACACATAAAAATCTCTCTATTCACCCAATTGCGAAAATGTTTCAAATGTAAATATAAGTTTTTAGTTGTTTTACTATTAGATACGATTCAATTTAGTTGTTACACTATGTTTTATGAAATAATAATAATACCATAAAATATGAGGCGCCTTTTATTTTCTCATAGTGGGTGATGAAAAGTAGAGTCTATACTCGGGCGCAAAATATATTTTTAATTAAAATATATGTAATAGTTATTTATGATATTAGTGCGGTAAGTTGGTTTTTACAAACGAGTAGATGAAGTCGAGGGCTTACCATAGTCACGAGTTTGTAAATACCAATTTCCGCGCGTGTGTCATACAACGTTTTTCAACACATTCGCGAGAAAACAGTACAATTGGTAATAAAATAAGCCATCAAAACATTTTAAGAGAATGATTGAGTATTTCTTCGAGTCTTCCATGATATAAAATTATTGTAAATCATTAAATAGCACTCACGATTTTGGCGGTTCATCCAAGATATCAGGTGCAGTAGATTCCATATTAATATCGGATTCCTCGCTTGAACTCATATTATTATTTTGTAAATAGCAGTCGGAAAGTAGCAACAATCTTTGACATTTCTAATAAGAAAATAGCGCGAATTTGCAAGTGGCGCCACGTACACACTGTGAAAATTATTACTACATCTTTCGTCACATTTTCTCTTTAATAATAAAGTGAGATAAACGTATTGAGCAAAAGCGCTTCCAAGGAGGTTCGATCATTCAGCTTATTTATTCTCGTAATTTGAAACTTCTTGGTGGAATTCTTATATAATGTTTATGGTAATTAACCGTAAAGGATACGCACGGTGCTATACAACGAAGGGGGCGGTAAAACATGTACTTAGGTGAGAGTAGGTACCTATTTTACCGCCCGTCCGTTGTATGGTGCGTAATTTTTAACTTTCGAACGATGTATACAGGCTTCGTAAATGCATTTTTTGAGCAAATGTGTTGAAAAAATATTATTTTGCTCCCATAAGATACAATCTACTATTTTCTTGTTCTGTTGACTCAGACTAAATAATAAATTACTGGGAAAAAATAAAGAAATATTAAAGTACATTCTTTCTTGTACACTGTTGCAATACCCTATGAATAGTACAACTAATAATAATGCTTTTTGTGTACGCTGTGGAGATACGGGTTGGGGATTGATGTCGTTGGAAATAGTTGTTAAAGAATTAAATTTTGATTCTAAGGTGAAAATGCCCCTAAAGTCATTTGGGATAAAGATGCTACTCTAGCTTTTAATAAACTAAAAGAAGTTCTTGTTACAACACATAAATACACAGGTACCTAACTAAAAAAAATAGGAGAGGAGTTCTACCATGGCCCCCAGAATTTTACTTTAGCTGTGTGTTGAACCATTTTGATAATGGATGACTTATTTGCCTTATTTTCTATTCCAACCCAATAAATGTGATTTCGAAACAATTATTAGAACCACAGCGAACGATTAATTTTCTACAACAGAATGTAGAAAGCAAATAATAAAACTCTTACCTATAGGCATTTGTTTATCAGCCTACAGGTTGTTAGGTACGTATAGGTAAAAGTTCCTGATTCCTAATATAACATCACGCCTTGCTTTCCCGAAGGGTTGTGCAGAGGTGTACCAATAGCTCACCCACAATACGCCAGTTATGTTTAAGTCCCTTGTTATTAGGGGCGAGCCTATTGCCATCAATCGGGCACACATACAGACTTCGGGCTGCTACTGAAAGATTCCCGATAGAAAAACTCAATAACACTTTGCCTTTTTTACCTACAGGTAAGTTAAATATAAAATCATGATAAGTTATAACCCCTTTGGAAGATGCTCTTATTTTTGAAAATGGAATGTTTAGTCATTACGACTTTGACATTTGTGAAGTACACAAAAGTGTAAAATGCACAGTGTACAATATTGTGCACTATAGGTACTCTACAAGAACTTCGAAATTTAACATGAGTGGTGAGGCATATTTTCACCTTTACGGATACGAGAACAAGCAAAATCATTGCTTCTGGGTCACTTAGCTAAAATCCGCATAAAATGCATGAAGAGCCATTGCATGCCCCCAAGATCACTGTTAAGTGCGGTGTTTAGCTGCAGACTTGTTTCTATGGGGTTTTCTGAAGTCACGAGTTTTTGCGAACAAGCCACAAAAAATAGATATTATTTTTTTCGACCAAATTATAAGTTCGAATAAACGATATAGCAATAACTAGTTTTTTTTTCTTATTTACAATAAAGTTTTAGCCTTAGGAAATCTGCCATTTACTTATGCCCTACCTTGTATATTGCGCGACTCCTAAGCGTTATAGGTCCTGGGTACACATCGATTCCCAGGTCTGACAAAGTATTGTTGTGTATTATGATCAGGTATTTCTGCGTAACAGTTTAGGTTTGTGCTAATTTGAAACATGCGCTAGCCACTTTTGACATGGGACTTAAACAGAACTGACAAAATATGTGGGTGTACTCCACTCCTCTATTCTTTCGAAGAATTAAGGCTCCCGCAGACAGCGCGATGTGACGGCGTGACGCGACACCAGTAGCGCAATGTCTATGAAAAGTTCATGGGAAGTGTCGCACCCACGATATCGCGCCAGTCTGCACGAGTATTTATAGTCGTGATATTACGTGGGACATACTGAAAGTTTCTAGAATTGCTCACTTACAATAAAAAAAGCAGTTACGGAATTCGAAAATGGAACTCTGGATACATGTTACTTTTTAATTAGCGAGACTGTCATTTGTTTTTTCACTGTGGCGTCCTTTAGAAAATTACTTGTCGCTAACAATGAATTTAACTCGTGAAAATTTTCGCTAATGATTTTTTTACGATTTTCGCTGTGACTTAAGTCAACAAGAGAGTAGCCAAAGACTTCAATTGGCATTTGGTGATGAAGCCCCATGTCGTAGCTCTGTGTATTCATGGTTCAGAGAGTTTAGACGTGGACGTGATCATCTCCATGACGATGTACGTGAAGGTCGACCGGCGACGGTGTTACAGAATCCAATATTGATACCGTACGACAACTGATTGAAACTGACAAAAGAATTACTTGTCAGCAAATTTGTACTGTATCGGGCATTGCAATGAGCCAAGTGCACAACATTTTGCATGTGCATCTGAAGGTTCGGAAGCTTTGCACCGCATGATTTAATGGAAGATCAGAAACGACTGCGTATCGAGTGGTGCCGTAAAGTGATAAAAAAGTTTAATGGAGGACAGTCATTGGCTGTCTATAATATCGTGACAGGTGACGAAACCTGGGTGTACTGCTTTAAACCGGAAAGAAAAAGCCAGTCGGCAGAATAGGTCTTTCCTTTTGAGGATTAGCCGACGGAAGTTAAGAAAAGTCGAAGCATTGGTAAGGAAATGGTTGCTTCTTTTTTTGATAAATCATGACATTACACAACAGTGTCGCTTGAATACAAAAGGACAGTGACCGTAGATTGGTATGTCAGCACTTGCTTCCCCAGAGTCTTAGAAAAAGTTCGCGAAAAGCTTCCTCGAAGCAATGTCCTCCTTCGCCACGATAACGCGTCCTCACAATCCGCTAAGGATACGGAAGTGTATTCAAAGCTTCAAATGTAGAACTGATGACCTATCTGCCATATAGCCCAGACCTCGCACCTTACGACTTCTTTTTGTTTCATAAAATTAAAGACAAACATAGAGGCACACACACAGGCATAGAGGCATAGAGGTGCACGAGCACTAAATCGGCGGTGAATGCTTTTCACGAAGCCAATGAAGAGGACCGAGGAAGACTGGCCCACCTGTTTTTTCCATGGTTCCAGCGAATCTAAAAATCTATAAATTGTGAGGGGATATACTTTGAAAACCAATAAATGTATGATAAGTCTAATATCTGGTCTTATTTATCAGAATCCAGAAACTTTCAGTATGAACTAAGTATGAATGCATGTGTGTTATTCATTTGTTTTTAATCCGCCGCGCGTCCGCTATCGCTCCGGTCATGGCAAGTGGCAACCCTCAGCCAATTGCGCAGTAAAAACTCGTGCCTAAATGTAGACCATAGAGTATAATAATAGATTATGTAGACCGTGGTGTCCTTCATCCCAGTTCGTGTATTATTGTTGACTCAGCACTAAAGTCCGTAACGTATGGCAATGGAAACCATAGAGGATATTGTTTGGAATCGTGTACAAGGTAGGACTAGACTTCTTGGCGGGAAAGTGAAGCGTCATGTTCAGCAGTTTGTTTAATTTTCCAAAATTAGTGTTTAGCCGAATATTAATGTGTAATAATGGTGGATTATTAACCCATTAAGTGTTTGTGAACGTGCATTAGTGTAGGCAAATGAAACAAAACAGTGCAACTTCGCTTCAAGTTCTCTCAAGAAGTCCGCGTGAGGACTCAGTAAAGTGTCACATCTTTACTGAAACTCAAGGGGAGTAGGCGGGGATATCATCATCATGCATTTATAATTCATTTCATCAATATTATACAAGAACTAACTTGACATTGGCTAAATGCACAAACCGTGCGAAGCCAGAAGGAAAGAAAAAAAAAAAAAAAAAAAGGTAGGACTACAGACTTGAAAATGAAGATTAATTAGTATTATCATTTCCATTTTGATAATGTTTGATTTCTCGTGATATTTCATTAATGAAAATGTTTTGATGATCAGGTTTTTGTTGAACGGAAACGCCAGGAATTTCTCGTTTTTTATTTACTAAAACAATCGGCAGGTTTTCAGCAAATAGTAAATACTAGAAAAACACCAATATCCAAGCTGTGTTAGTAACTAGGTTATTAATCTAGAGGAGGTACGTATTCAATTACGTAAATCCAGTTGGTTGATGGATCACGGGCTCCATTATAGCCAAAAAAAGGCTGATTCAATTGAATTTGGCTGCTGTGACAAAAATTATATATTACCTTCGGCTCTTTTTTTGCGGCGGGACCGCAGGACGCCTTGCACAATTATTATATCTTCTACTTTATGACATATTTTCTAAATATATAACATTATCACGCCTATATTCCCCGAAGAGTTAGGCAGAGGTGTACCTATAGTACCTACTCGTACACCCACATTTCGCCAGTTGTGTTTTTGTGTGAGTTTATACAAAATGTTACATAAATAATGCACAAACTCTTAACGTGTCATTGTACTCATCATTATGACCAACTTTTACTATGGGACCAAACACAAAAAATATCAGCTGTTCCCTACATTTTGAAGAGTTATGAGACCATAAATGTAGGGAACAGCTTACTCCCTAAGTCAAGCGTGCGTAATGAAGTTTTACTTAAAAAAAATCTGCTGTTCCTTACATTTATGTTCTCATTTAAACTCGTCTAAATGTAGGAAACAGCAAATTTTTTTTCGCGTTTTCAGCTTTGTACTCATCATTATGACCAACTTTTACTATAGGAATAGTAAAAGTTGGTCATAATGATGAGTACAATGACCCCTTAAGAGGTAGTGCGTTAATTCTGGGACATGTTGTATACAAGGTCAAATTAAGTTAGCTGGCAAAACTCTGCAGACGTGATGGGTGTCGATATCTAAACACGTGAAAATAAAAATGTAAAAGATTTGTTGTTTTTTTTGTGCCACGTTCACTGTTAGTGTTGTTACTGGAAGTATGAGTTGATAAGTTTGTTATTTTTATTTTATCCTGTTTAGTTATCGATACCCATCACGTCTGTGAAGTTTACATGAATTCTTTGAGATAGGACCTATTTGAAAGAAAGAAACAAAATACATTTATATTATTTAGCACAGACTAAAAGGCACACAACACAACATATTATACTACAAGTAAAAGAAAACAAATAAAAAGTATAAAAATTAAAGAAATAATTAAAATAATAATAAATATTTCTATATTTAATGATAGTACGGGAGTTCCAAAATACTTTGGAAATGAAATCGTTTATTCTGTAAATAGGATATTAAAATCACTTTTACACGTCATATAAAAAAATTATCTAGATGTAGCCGACATTTCCTATCTGACTACCCCTGAGAAGAAATGGCGAAACAAACTCAGGGGTCAAAGTCTCTTTTAAAGTCCAGACATAATCTTCGTCAGATCATGTGAGGACCATGTAGATCCGTGGCTGAAATGTTCTTTTGAGGAAAGAGCCACACAAATTTGAGCGGACCTGTCCAATCAGTGTAAGCATTTGTCAGTAATCGTGCAGCTCAACTCAAAACTTAAGGAGCTCAACGACTCGACAAACAATAATAAATAAATAAATAAAGAAAGGACATTTAGGTAGGCCGCATAAAGCGCTCAAAATGCCAGACCATCATTAAAACTTAACTGAGAAAAAGAAAAAAAAAGGAAAAAATTTAAAGAAAAAAAAAATTACCCACATAGTTCTCACTCTCAAATTAAAGCAGTAAATATAATACTTTTCAAAGTAAACATTCATGTAAAATTGTATACAATATTCTGCAATGTCAATATGTATATAAAATCATGCATAATAATTTAAATGTAAAATGTCAAGTTTTCCAGTTTTATCATAAGGCTAGTAGAGCGAGCAGCTCAATCCCAAGCTTTTTTGTCCTCTAAATAATCAGAAATTTTATAGTACCCTTTTTTACAAAGTTTGGTTTTAATACAGATTTTAAATCGTTTAATGGGTAAGTTCCGAATGTCAGTAGGAAGTTTGTTGTAAAAGCGTATACATTGACCCATGAACGAGTTGCCTACTCTGTGAAGGCGAGTGCGATGTACAGCAAGATTGTGTTTATTCCTGGTATTGAAACTATGAGTATCGGACATTTTCTTAAAATTTTATTTATTTTTATGTACATATAATAGATGTTTAAGTATATATTGAGAAGCTATAGTCAGAATATCTATTTATTTGAATATTTCACGAAGTGAATCTCTTGGACCTAGATTGTAAATGGCTCGAACAGCCCTTTTCTGTAAAACAAAGATATTATTAATGTCCGCACAGGCTCCCCAGAGAAGAATCCCATATGACATAAGGCTATGAAAATAACTAAAATAAACAATTCTGGCAGTATCTACATCAGTTATCCGTCTAATTTTTTTAACAGCATAGGCGGCCGAACTAAGCCTTCCTGACAATTTTTCTACGTGTGGGCCCCATTGTAATTTACCGTCAATAGTTATTCCAAGAAAAACTGTCGACTCAACAGGGTCCAACTCTATTCCATTAAGTTGAACATTGGTAGTTAGCTGCCTGACATTTGGCATTGAAAATTTAATGAGTTTAGTCTTTTTCTCATTCAGGAGAAGATTATTTACATTGAACCAATGGACAACTTTAGAGAGTGCATCGTTAACATGTTCAAAATTGACTAGCTGACGTTTGATTTTAAAAATGAGTGAAGTGTCATCTGCGAATAATACAATCTTGTGATTATCCCTTATGTGAAAAGGTAAGTCATTTATATAAATTGGAAACAAGAATGGACCTAGAATTGAACCCTGCGAAACGCCCATAGTGATCGCAGATCCTGCAGATCTCTTGCCATTAACATCAACCCTCTGAATTCTGTTGTTCAGATAAGAAGTCAGAAGGTCGAGAGCACTGTCCCTCAAACCATAGTGGTGCAGTTTTCTTATGAGTGTATCATGATGAACGCAATCGAAGGCCTGAGACAAGTCGCAGAAAATGCCAAGAGCATCCCGCGACTCCTCCCAGGCCTAGAATATGCTTTTCAGTAATTCCACGTCCGCGTCTGTAGTTGAACGACCGTTAGTAAAACCAAACTGTTTCAGATGTAGTAGATTATGTTTATTATAAAAAAATAAGTAAAACCCGACTACTGAAAAATCACGCTCTAAAAAGTATTAAACAAGAAAATATTCTCATCTGAAATTATAATGTAAAAACTATTCAATATTTATCATCTATTAAAAATAAACAACTTACACGTAATATATTTTAATGTATTTAATACATAATTCATAGTGATATTCAGAAGGCAGTATGCCACTTTGCCCTGAAGCATTAACATCAACCCTCTGAATTCTGTTGTTCAGATAAGAAGTCAGAAGGTCGAGAGCACTGTCCCTCAAACCATAGTGGTGCAGTTTTCTTATGAGTGTATCATGATGAACGCAATCGAAGGCCTGAGACAAGTCGCAGAAAATGCCAAGAACATCCCGCGACTCCTCCCAGGCCTAGAATATGCTTTTCAGTAATTCCACGTCCGCGTCTGTAGTTGAACGACCGTTAGTAAAACCAAACTGTTTCAGATGTAGTAGATTATGTTTATTATAAAAAAATAAGTAAAACCCGACTACTGAAAAATCACGCTCTAAAAAGTATTAAACAAGAAAATATTCTCATCTGAAATTATAATGTAAAAACTATTCAATATTTATCATCTATTAAAAATAAACAACTTACACGTAATATATTTTAATGTATTTAATACATAATTCATAGTGATATTCAGAAGGCAGTATGCCACTTTGCCCTGAAGATTATGATCGCTTACTACTGTTAGAATGTGTTGTTTTGGTTGTTAAAATATTAAAAAAATCTAACTCAGTTGCCACCTCCATGACTGCCTTAATATCTACATCATTGATTTTTAGATGGAAGTCACGATTCCGTACTGTCGTTCTTCCCGTTTCTGAATTAATAATATTCCATGTTGTTTTAATTTTGTTTCCAGAAGATTTTATTTTATTTTTAATGTGTATGGCTTTTGCTGAGGAACAGGCTCTTTTAAAAGTTTTAGAATAATTTTTAACAAATTCTTTAAAAGTTTCATCATGGTTATATGTTTTTTCATCATACAATTCATATAACCTCTGCCTACTTTTGTAAATACCTGGTGTTGCCCAATTACTAAATATTACGCGGTCACAAACAGGCAATGTTTTTGAGGTGAACACCTACCTAAATTCACAACTAATGAGATTAAATAGTAAAGTATATGCTTGATCTGGGTCGGTGTGATAAGGCAAACCCGGTAGTTTTTCCATTAAATTATTTTTAAATTGTTCTAAGCGACTTTTGTTTACAGGAATATAACTCACTATTTTTCTTTGAGCTCTGACTATTTTCCGAGGGAAAGTTATTAACTGGCCACAGTGATCAGAGTCCAACTTGTTTATAATTAAATGGCTAGAAGGTCTTAAGTTTGTAAAAATATTGTCAATACAGGTAGCGCTAGTGGCAGTTATTCTAGTCGGCTCAAAGAATGTATTGTACAAATTATATAACTTTAATAAGGTTATAAAATTATTTACTG
This sequence comes from Tiliacea aurago, assembly GCA_948098905.1. Taxonomy (NCBI): domain Eukaryota; kingdom Metazoa; phylum Arthropoda; class Insecta; order Lepidoptera; family Noctuidae; genus Tiliacea; species Tiliacea aurago. The sequence continues at coordinate 12,379,118 of OX402576.1, read as the reverse complement.
TAGCAGATTTTTCCAATATATTAATGTTGAAATCCCCACAGACAACAACTGTTTTATTACTGTTACAAGTCTTTAATAATACTTCTTCCATATATTTCTCAAAAATATCATATGAAGCACATGGGGGCCTGTATGCTAATTACAATGAACTGCTCAAGCTCAATGCAAGCTATTTCAATAACTCGTTATTCTGTGGGATACTCATTAGACTTCACCAATAACTTATGGCACTTATCTCCATCAAGATGGGTGGCGCAATATCATCTTAATTCTAAAATAAACATTTAATTTAGAAGAAGTATGATATCTCCTATAGACGGTGGCATAATGGATTTTATCAAGGATAAAAGTTGCTGATAATGAATCAATTAACTAAATTGAATGTCCTTAATCATCGCGATCGCCGTCGGCGTCAGAGGGACTGCTACCCTCTCAGTCTCCATTCAATAGATCTCAGTCATCTCACAGGGGTGACACAAGTTCTCGTCACCTGTCTATGAAGTAACGAAGCGAAAAAAGAGAGCATCTGCCTGTGTATGAACCATAAATCTATCATCGACAAGGCCACTACGTCAAAATATTTTTTTTTCATAATTATTTGTTTCTACAAAAGTTCCCCCTTCAATTTATATGCCGATAAATATGACGAATTGCGGGATGTTTCGCATTAAATTATGCGTAACATGAGTGGAAGAAAACCTGGCATAATATAAAATTTATATGCCAACAGCTGCTATCTAGCAAACTGTGAAAGAGATGAAAATAGATTAGTTTACTGATGCGATAAAGTAGGTAGTGAGATAACTATAAAGTACAAATTATTTGTGTGTTAACCACTCAACGCGGCGTTTTAGGAGGCGGTGTTGAATTTGTGTCATTGCCAAGATTACAGGAATACGAGTTAAAACATTTACGATAGGGATGCAAGAAGTGCCAAAAAGTATCGATATTTATCGTATCACTATTTAAAAAAATATTAATATCGATTTTGACTTATCCAAAAAAAAACATTAATATATCAGTGAAATTTTCTAAAATGTATAAGTACTTTATGAAATTGTATTGTTTGTTTAAATTGATTTTTATTCATAGAAATACCAAACTGAAAACATCATTTCTTATGTAAAATCTTATTTTATTAAATAAGTTTTTTTTACGGCTCTGAATACTAGAGGTAAATATATCGTATTTGATACATTTTCGGTACTTGATTTTTTTATCGATGTATCGAAATAATAGTGGAGTTTCTTGCCGGCTCTTCTCCATAGGAAACGACCAATTGGAACCGTGCACCTAGCTTGTGACGTTTCATAAGTTCCTATGTAGGTTTATGTGAAACAACATATTTTGATTTTGAATAGCTATAACCCAAAAATATATATATATCGAACAAAAAATATCGATGTATCGATACATCGATATTTTTTCTATAAGCTTAATTAATGACGTCGTGATGTCATGTCGGCTGAATGCGTTATGACGGATTTTAATTTATATGACACGAAAATCAAGTCATTTGCATATATTCATTGTCAACGCTGACAGATACACTCAATCAGATAAATTATTAGAAAATCAAGAATGTCGTCAGTTTTGTTAGTCTTTAGGTATCTGATTTTTATTCAGGATTAGTACCTATACCAACATAAACGATCGCAAAAATGTACTTGAATATGTGTCTACTAGGGTTTGGGTGAACTTAACAAGGGTACGACACGATATTGCGCTAAGAAGACAGATCGTGTTCGAGAAGCATAAATAACGATAAATACAAAAAGTCTCAAGTTAATCTACATATTTATGTGTAGAGGTGCGAATCCATGTGTCACTTGTTGTTAATTTATTTGGAAAAACAAATCAAATGAGTTCGCTGTTGCTTTGTGTTCAGTAGCTTGAAAGTTCAAAGTGATGTATGAATAATTATGACATACCAAGCTTCACCAGAAAACAGATGCCCATTTGTATTTCATTATTACGGTACAAATTACATTATCCCGCTATAATAATTGTTGGTTTCCAGTGCTCAAAAGACTGCGGCCGGAGACAAGGCGGCAAGAAACAAATGAGTGCGTTAGACAAGCTCAATGTTTGTCGTAACTTTCTTGACTAACGGTATAATTATGGCTAGTGATAAACATAATTATTATATTACTATCTATGTAGCGTTACGAAGATCTGTAATAATAATATTTTGCGCGTTAATATAATAATAAAAACTGGTGGCACATAAGTTATCGTCTCCACATGTCGATACTTACCTAAATGCACGTCTGGCGCACTCAGACAGTCATCTCCATTTCCAGTATTGCCACCTTCCACACTAGCTAATATTTTTATCTCGAGCTTTTTCCTGTGTAATAGTTATTTATGATATTAGTGCGGTAAGTTGGTTTTAACAAACGAGTAGACGATTCGTCTCGGGCTTAAGTACCATAGTCACGAGGTTGTAAATACCAATTTCCGCGCGTGTGTCATACAACGTTTTTCAACACATTTGCGAGAAAACCGTACAATAGGTAATAAAATAAGCCATCAAAATATTTTAAGAGAATGGTTAATAATAAAGTGAGATAAACGTATTGAGCAAAAGAGCTTCCAAGGAGGTTCGATCATTCAGCTTATTTATCCTCGTAATTTGAAACTAGTTGGTGGAATTCTTATATAATTTTTATGGTAATTAAAAAAAACCGTAAAGGATACGCACGGCGCTATACAACGAAGGTGGCGGTAAAACATGTACTTAGGTGAGAGTACCTATTTTACCGCCCGTTCTGTTGTATGGTGCGTAATTTTTAACTTTCGAACAATGTTTGTCAGGCTTCGTAAATGCATTTTTTGAGCAAATGTGTTGAAAAATATTTTTCTTTCTTTCTATCTTTCTTTTCTTTTATTATAATTTTTTCTACACATTCAATACATTGGAATTAGGGCAGCAGAATGATGAATAATGATTGGCCCGATAAGAGAGAACGAGAGAACCTTTGTAGGGTCCGAACCTTACTGTAGAGCTTATAAGATGGCTTGACCAACCACCCTCCAGGGGTATTTTTATGATTTAGGTACTAAATAGCTTTTCCTCAAACATGCATGGAAATATTGTCATTATTTTCGAAGAAAGAACACGCGAAGTATCGAATTTACAGTCAAAGAAAATCAAATCCATTGCAGGAGCGTTTTTCGAATTTGGAACATTACAACGCTCCAGCAATGTTGTACGAAACGGCGTGCTGGGGTTATTAAATACTCTTCTACTCCGAAACATGGCAACCAAGGAAGTAATTAGGAAGTTTGTCATTGAATCTGGAATTTATAAATATTAATTTACTTTCCCTGCATTTTTTTGAGAAAAGCACTATATATGCCTCGGCGGAAATGGCATGATCTTTTACTCCGAAACATGGCAACCAAGGAGGTAACTTATCAAAGATTTTATTTAAATTTCGAACTGGTATACAAATAGAAAGCTGTTTATTTAAAAAAAAACAAATGAACACATTGGCGCGTGAAAAATTATCGTTGTTTGTCATTGAATCTGGAATTTATAAATAATTTACTTTGTTTGAATTTCCGCGCATTATTTGAGAAAAGCACTATACTAGCCTTGGCCGCCACCAGGCATTGATGGACTCATATGAGTGCCTCGGCTCCGCCTCGGCCCACATTTTCACGTTCGTCCATCAATGCCCCTGTTGCAGGCCGCTGCAGTAACCCTCTGCGACTGACGTGCCGTAAATTTTACAATGCCACTGACGTGGTAGTGTACTAGACACAACTTTGACTGGTCATAAGTTTATAATTACTTTTTAATTCCTAACGGTGTGATGTTTTTTTGCAAAATTGTAGTATTTATTATTATTTTGATTAAATAAAAGTGTTAAAATAAAAAGCAATTTCCACATATCAGTATTGATTTACATAACACAAATCAGTCCTAATAAAATTATTCCCACACAAAAAACATAAAAATAAATTAACTATATCACTGTTCTTGAGAATGTTTTTTATTTATCAAAGACAATACTTATAGTAATCAGACATGAAAATTTGGGCAATATTCATTGGTTCAATTTAGAGTTATTAGCCCTCAAATTATTAAAAAAAAAAGCTTTAGACAATCACAGCAACATTATCTTGTTACTCTTTCTATTTTAGTTGGACATCTATGACATAACTTCCTTCTACTTGTTGGAAGAGATCAGTTTTTGGAGGTGGAAGGGAGAGGTCTTTACCAAAAACACGACTGAAAGTCATACGCAGTTTTTTAGGCAATATTTCGTTGTATAACCGGGTTTTCAAGTGATCCAGCACTAAATCTCTTCCTAAATTCAGTATAAATGTCCCTCTTCTCATTTTCTCATCACTACCTGAAGACATCTGATAATAATATCACAAAAGCTGATATATCACCTGGGGTTATATATAGTTTGGTTATATATAGGTTATTTAATCTAGTAACTCACTAGCCTATAGCTAGAATTTTGCGAGATGGTCGTTGATTCTGACACTCTTCATCAGAGACTTCATCGGAGTACAAGTGTTGGGCTTCTGGTTGAAACTCCGGATCGTCATCTTCAAAGTCCAGATCGCTGAACTCACTCACTTTCTTGTTCCAATCACTATTCTACAAGCTAGTCATGGCTTTTATAAGTTCCAGCCGAAGCTTTTATGGGCATTAGCTGTTATTTGAGCGAGCCATCTGAAAAACTGTGTATAAAATGTTATGTAGGAAACAATTTTACTGACGGGTTGTCTAGGAAACACTATAAAAATATAACTATTTTACTGAGGTGGCTGTCTATTAAACACATACCTTAACATTGACGTAGTGGTCTGCTAGACACCTTCCCCCATAAAATGGCATATGCACTTGCCTCAACTGCTTGCGGCACACTAATTGACGCATGGCCGCACGTTATTAAAGTACTGAGAACCCGAGATTCGTAATATAAAAAATAGCGAGTCAGGACATATTTTTCGATTTTGCGGTGTCTGTGGTACTACCACGTCAGTCGCAGAGGGGTAATGTAAGTACTATTTTTATGAAATAAACACTACAGTTATTTTACCTCTGACAGGAACCCAACAGCAACTTTGTTGCATCAAGTATAAAGATCATAGTGATTTTTATAGTAATGTAAAATTAGAAGCATGGACTGTAAAGGACTACAATACATACTATTTACATACAGGAGAAGCCAGCTCCGATGGCTGACAGCCCCGTTTTCTTCGAATATCTCGTGTTTCACAAAGATGTCTCATTTCTGTAGCACGTTGCATCCCGAGTACCATGTGAATTCAACTTCAAAGTTCCTACTAACGTACATTATTAAGTATGTAGGGTACAGTTACGAGCATAAATAATAATAAGATTACACTTACGCAAGATCTAAAAGCGATATTCTCCTAAAGTATTAATATAATTATATATTACGGCGATTTTTAGGGTTGCGTACCCAAAGGGTAAAACGGGACCCTATTACTAAGGCTCCGCTGTCCATCTGTCTGTCCGTCTGTCATCAGGCTGTATCTCATGAACCGTGATAGTTAGACAGTTGAAATTTTCACAGATGATGTATTTCTGTTGCCGCTATAACAACAAATTACTCAAAAAACTCAAAACTCAAAGCATTTATTTCAAATAAACCAATTACAGGCACTTTTGAATTGTCAAGGGGGTCGGTCAGTCATCAAAATGAAGCTAGTTGCCCATTCCAAAGCTTAGTAGGTACCTATGGAGAAGAACGGGCAAGAAACTCCACGGACACTCTTTTAAATTAACATATGGTTACAAAATATTGGTTACATCATTCGTGTTGAAATTAAACATGTGAGAACGATGCAAAACGTCAAAGGCGTCCGTAACAAAAATATAAAAAAAAAACAATTCAAAACTTAAATTAAAATAAGCCAAGGCCGCTAAGAGATGACCAGTCCCTACTGATGGCGCCCGTTCACGAACATGACGCATGGATTAGCACCATTCAACTCAACCATTTTGAAGGGAGCTAAATGATCCAACACACCCGCCACCATCAGCGAGACATTACAGTGAGCATGACATACTCTCAGCCGCCATTGCACATTCAAGTCAATGAAAGAAGTACTCAGTAAATGGTAGCTTTATAGTAAGTACATAGTGCTCACACATGTTCTATGCAATTATATAATACTAAGAGATTGAATTTATACAAAGCAAAGATAGTTTTTGAAATCTTCAGCAGCTTCAACAGTATTTTCAAATGTTAATCAATTAGTTGAGGTTGTGGAGCTGGACCAGCATTGAGCCAAGCATTTTTATCAGCGATGTAATCCCCCAAATTATAGTATGCCTGCTTGCATAGTGTGCGTTTTATACAAGATTTGAATTTCGTCTCATTCAGTTGAAGTATGTGGGGAGGAATTATATTATAACATTTTAAACAGTACCCCATGAAAGACGAGTCTACTTTTGCCAGTCTGAAACCTGGTTGAGCTAATAAATCCCTACTTCTAGTACTATAATTATGTCTTTCGCCTCTTTTACTAAAAAGATGTAAATTTTTTCTTCTTCTTTTTTTCTCCACTTACAACAAAAAAACAGAATAAAATAAATATTTAAGTGGGCTCCCATACAACAAACGTTATTTTTTTGCTCGTTTTTGCTCGATATTGATAACGGCAATAGGTAGATGCTTGAAATATTCAAAGAATATTTAGTTATTATATTTAATTAGTTGTTATAATTAAATTAATATTTATTATTTATTTAGTTGTTATAATTAAATAATATATTAAAGGGGGACTCCCCGTTGTTGTTGTTGTTGTTGTTATACAGAAATGATTTTATGCTGTTTTTATAGATAATGCTACGGAACCCTTCGTGCGTGAGTCCGACTCGCACTTGGCCGGTTTTATTTATAGAACTAAGTATTATTGAAGCCATTTATGTACTAGTATGAAATAGGTATTTTCTGAAAGTTGTTTTCTTTTAAATATGCTTTTGGATTTTGCGTAACTGTAAGTTGTATGTGCGCTGTACAAGATAAGATTCAGCATTTTCAAATGTCCCAAGATTCCTGTACAAAATAATCGGGATTTGTTTGAAAAGAATTGATACCCAAGTCGCTAGAGCGCGGTGTCTCAAAATCACCTCCGTTTGTCTTCCCAAGTCCAACGATGTGCGACATGTTTTCACCGCTGTCGGGAACTAACACTATATGAATGAGTGAAATGCACTGACCCCGGCGTGGTTTGACTAGACTTGATTGCTCGAATGAACCCAAAGATTCACACTAGCCCCTGAAGCCTCATGTTTCATGGGACCACAGAGACCATTGCATATCAAAGAGTAGACCGCGGGACGCGATAATGGTAGGGAAGACGTGCCCTTGGGATAGGTGGTTAGAGCCTACCGACTGTGCAGCCTTGAGCAAGCATTGGAATAGTGGAGAGACGGGTGATATTTGTCTATGGGAGGGCTGCCGGGAACTAACACTATACAGCATAATTATATTGTCAAGAAATTGTGTGCTAGACTTTATTTATATTGTGAAATTTATTAGGTTTTGCAAGAATTGACAACGTGTGGATACACGTTGTCAATTCTTGCAACAAATCACGTTATTGTTAAGGGCAGGCACTGAAAACGTTTCAGTACTTACTTATTACAACTTTCAAAGTTTTCGCGTGAGCAAGACCTGCCAACAGTACAGTAAAATATTGCGCAGTATTGTTTCCCCACGGTGCAGCGACAATATTGTGCAATAAAATTAAAACTCACTCAAACTTTTTGTTCAATCATTGCGCAAATCTTCAATACTAACCCCAAATGGTCAAAAACATTGCGCTGTTCGAGTATTGCGCCATATAATTGTATTGTCCATACGCAATAGTATCACTAAGCAAATCATTTTAAGAGTGCTTTTTTATTCGATACAAGCCATGTGACCGATGAGATTTCCCATCGGAAAAAATAAAGAACTTCCATATAAACTTTCATCCAATATGTAACCCCTTTAGGGGATGAATTTTCGCAAATCCCTCCTTAGTGCTCACTTTCGTTGTATAAGGAACTCTTGTGCAAAATTTCATTTCATTCGGAGGTCGTTATTATTAAGAAAATGCCTCCGACTGCATGAGATTGCTTATAGTACCTATTCATTTACAAAAATCTTGGTTCCATCTTTTTTAAAGTTCACTTTTTACGCAGTCGGTTTTTTTTTATTTTACACTTTTTAGTTAGGAATATAAGACGGTAAATTAAGTTATTTACTCACTTATAATCGGGTGATAACGTCGGTTACTCACTCACTCCAAAAGTTCGGGATAGTTTTTTACGCAGTCGAGTTTTTGATTTTTAACTTTTTTTATCTCAGTTTCACGCAATTTTTGTTTTAAACTATAACTGTCCATACTTTTACGATTATTTTTGAATACCTATCTACCATAAAACCAACACCTGGGCAATAAAACTATCATTACGTGTCTACCACGTTCTATTTATTATTAACCCTAGCCATAACTCCTGCCTCTGGGATGAATCACTCACTTGAAGTATCCCACTAATTGAAAGTAAACTATAAAAATGAATATCTATTCCAAGAATTAAAAAAAAACAAAATAATTTTGAAAAATCCACTCTCTGTTCAAGGAGTAAAAGTGCATTATTGAAATATTTATTTATTTTTAAGCCACGTTGGTCTGGTCACCAGCGCTGCTGCTGAGCATGAGGTCCTGAGTTCGATACCCAGGTCGGGCAAACTGTTATTGGGTTTTTCCACCAGGGATTTCTTAGTAGCAGCCCGGAGTCTGGATTTGCGCTCCGTTGATGGCAATAGGATCTCCCCCTATTACATGGGACTCAAACATAACTGGCGAAATGTAGGAGTCAATATAGGTACACGTCTGCCCAACCCTTCAGGGATTGCAGGCGTGATGTTATGTTCATGTAATTTTAAAGCAGTAAATAGGGCCTTACATTTAATTAACTTAGTAGGATGTTTCAGGTGCCGTAAAGTAGAGCAGCAGGTTAGCTTGCGTGTTCTGTACTGAGCTCACGCAACGTGTCGTATGTTCAGCCAGTAATAGGACCCGCCCATCAAGGAGCGATGTCCCGAATTTGATGCATTATTAAGTTATTATACACAAAATAAAAAGTATTTTAATAAAACGCGTATATTAAAAGATCAATAATCAAATTATCTTTAAATTGGTGAAGGTTTCAGAAAAATACGCTTCGCAGGTTTTTCTCCATTCTCAGTTTTTTATCCGCGTTAGACATAACTTTATAAATTAATTTCACTATGTAATATAAATATAATCTAAAATATTCACATATTAAGTAAATGAGAAAATGCTATGCTATCATATATTTTTTTCAAATCATTAACACTATTCGTTTAGACGCGATCTTCAGTATAAAATCATTAAAAGTCGGTTATCGTCCCAATTCGTTTTTAATCGTTACAAATCTGCCTTTGGGCTACCATAGTACTCGTAGCAAAGCGCGTCTTCACAACTCTCTCGTGGTCTCACGGAACTCACAGTTTGTCAACCAGTCTTACCAAGGGGTATCGTGTTACCCAGTAACTAGGTTGTGGAGGTCAGATAGGCCAGTCGCTCCATGTAAAGTACTGGTATTCAACTGCATCCGGTTAGACTTCCATCCGGTTAGACTAGAACATACATGACATATTGATCTGAATATTATATACAAAATTACATGATTATTTACTTTGAAAAGTATTATATTTATTATTTTAATTTATTGTGAAGTGAGCACTATGTGGGTAATTTATTTTTTCTTTAAATAATTTCCTTTTTAGGGCTCCGTAACTCAAGAGGAAAAAACGGAACCCTTATAGGATCACTCCGTTGTCCATCTGTCTGTCTTTCTGTCTGTCAGTCTGTCAAGACCCTTTTTCTCAGGAACGCGTGTAGGTATCAAGTTGAATTAATATCAAATACGTAGGTCCACGGTCCCTTGGAGCTGTAAAAAAATCAAGATTCTAAGTTAACGCAATAAAAAAATACGGTGATTTATGCGACATATTTCAATACTCGCAAATAAATCAAAACCTATAGGGTACTTTCTGTTGACCTAAAATCATGAAATTTGGCAAGAAACAAGGTATCACAGCACAAGTATAGGAATAAGTACTAAAATTGTAAATTTGTAGTTTTATCACATAAAAAAAATGTTTATTGTGATTACAAACTTATATTTGCAGTTGGAGAATTGACTGTGACGTATATCGATGTATGGCAGAACATGTTTTTCAACTATGATGTTAAGTTTGTTTTTAGGATAAATTCATCCTAACTACGGAACCCTTCATTGTGCGTGGTCCGACACGCACTTGGCCGGTTTTTTTTCTTTTTCTCAGTTAGTTTTTACTGACAATCACTTACACTGATTGGACAGGTCCACTCAATTGTGTGGTTATTTCCTTAAAAGACCATTTCAGACACGGTCATCTACATGGTCCTCACATGATCTGACCAAGATAAAAGAGAGGACTTTGACCCCTGAGTTTGTTTCGCCATTTATTCTCAAGGGGAAATTTCGTCTACATGTAGCTTATTTTTATTTGTTTTATTATGACGTGTAAAAGTGATTCCGATATCCTATTTACAGAATAAACAATTTAATTTCACTGGAAGCTGACCCCAACAAATTTGAGAAAAGACTAGGCAAATGATAATGATAATGATTAAAACATTTATGTCGGTAACTTTTATGGTGTACATATTAAAGAATATTCTATTCTATTCTGAGTAGCAAAGCGCTTCACTTCTATCCCTTCGTTATACTGACGAAAGCTTTTTTGTAGCCGAGCGACACCCACCCGTGTACCTTCAGTTGCCTGTGTGCCAGTGCACCGGTATCCCTTTCGGTCAAACCCACAACCCTTTTTTTTTTTTTAGAGTGGGAAATTATCAAATAACTTCTCCCGCTCTGGGTGGTGCTGAGGGCATGTCAGACTTTTACTGACTAAAACCCACCCGTATTCCTTCATTTGCCTGTGTGCCAGGGCCACCCTTTCGGAAAAACTCGAAACCCTGGCAGGCATTGGCCCTAGCGGACCCTGTCAGTTGGTGCTGACAACTCTTTGAGGTGCGCGTGTAATACAACGCGCCGTCGACCCAGGCCTGGTCCTTATCGGACGGTGAGCTACCTATCGCTCACCATCCGCAGGCCCGCGCCTACGGTGGCTGGAAATCGGCTTGTGACTCCCGACGCCCGGAGCGTCTCCTGCGGCGATTAGGGGCGCGAGGGCGCGAACCATGCCTCTCCCTCACGCGTTCCACCTCCTCCTTCGCAAGCATTACTGCTTCGCAGAAGGAGGTGACGGCGTCCCATGCACTCTCGCTCCGAACCATGGCCTGAACCAGAAACCCGCAACCCTGGCAGGGACTACTTGCGATCTGGATGTTCATATGTGTTGTGGTTAATATTTTCGCAATACCGTGTTTAATTCAAAGTTAATTAAGCATTGTTTTGTGCCAAACTAATATGTCTAAAACAAAGCCATTAAAATTAGATATTTTATCTCGGTACTCGAGTCGATTGGAGATAAAGACCTGTTATATGTGTGCGCAGACGCATGGAAGGATCCGTAGTGTGAAAATATAATTAAAATGTAGAAATAAACTAAAATCACGAAAAATACCTACTTACATTTTTCTAACACGCAATTATAACGTTACAGCAGCTTGGACATTAGACATCGTAGAAAGAAAACTTCGCGAGGAAAACCGGGTCTAATCTGAAGCGATAATCCGAAGTATCGGCCGAATTTTCGGCCATTTCTTGACTTCCAAAGTATCCTATTTTGACCTTGAGTCCTTACCCGATTTCAGGTTACCTTTTTGACTTTGACTTATCTCTTTGACTGTCGTATTTTTTTTTCTTTCGCTTTATTTAGCCATAATTAGTTGTAGTCAGGGGGTCTACTCCAATGCGTTTTATAACTTCCATAGTTTCCTTTTTTGACTTTGAATCCTTACCCGACTTAAAGTCACATGTTTGACTTTGGCTTATCTCTTTGACTGTCGTATTTTTTTATTTATTTCGCCGTAGTCAGCCATAGTTAGCCGTCGTCAAGCAACGGCCGAACATTCGGCCAATACTGCGGATGTATGTTCGGAGTAGACCCTCAGGAAACAGCCGAACATTCGCTCGATAATTCGGATTATCGCTTTGGAGTAACTGTCTGTATGGCTGTCCGTAACGTTATAATTGTGTGTTATTTATTTATTTAACAGTTTATGTACACACATATATACAGACAAGACAAAAAGGAACAGAAAAATACGTACAAAGGTGATGCTTATTTCTAAAGAAATCTCTTCCAGCATACCTGCGACAAGGAAAGTAGACGAAGAGATGTATACAACGTGTGTAAGATTAAAAGAGAAAACATAATACATAAAATCAAACTAAAAAACTTACTAATATTATTACTATACTAATCACTAATTTAAAAATAAACACACAATAAGAGAATATACTTACATACTTACTTCTAAAATAAATATTACTAAAATATATATAAGTATAAAATAATAAATACATAATCTGCAACTATGACGAAGTGGAAAGATAGTGTTCTTTGACTGTTCTTTTAAAAACTGCAACGGTTTGGCAGTCCCTAACTTCAGGCGGAAGTGAATTTCACAACCGAACCGCGTGCACAGAGAAGGAGTAGGAGTAAAAGTCGGTAGAGTGCGGAGGTGATTTAAGGGGATTTCTAAGATGCGACCTGCAAGGCGCATCAGAAGGACGAGCGTAGGAAAAGCGTTCCCGCAGATAGGATGGCGTTGTTAGTGTCTATCTTCGGAGTAGACTCCCTGGACTTACAGTTATTGTAAGTCTGAAATCGCCATCCCATCTTCAGCAAGCGATCAATTTCGATCGTGCCTTATTTGTACGAAAAGATATCGTTTTTTGGAACAAAGTAACTAAAGGACGTACCGTAATTCTACAACTCTCCGGCACGCGTAGCATGACCATATCTAGCTCTATTTTTTATTTTTTTTGGGTGGGTAATTATCAAATAACTTCTCCCGCTCTGGGCTGAGCGGGAGGGCGTGTCAGACTTTTACTGACTAAAACCCACCCGTGTTCCTTCCGTTGCCTGTGTGCCGGGGCCGTGATATCCCTTTCGGACAAACTCGCAACCCCGGCAGTCATTGGCCCTAACGGACCCCGTCAGTTGGTGCTGACATCTCTTTGAGGCGCTCGTGAAACACAACGCGCCGTCGACCCGGGCCTGGTCCTTATCGGACGGCGAGCTACCCATCGCTCACCGTCCGTAGGCTCGCGCCTACGGTGGCCGGAAATCGGCTTGTGACTCCCGACGCCCGGGGCGTCTCCTGCGGCGGCTTAGGGCGTGAGGGCGCGAACCCTGCCTTACCCTCACGTGTTCCGCCTCCTCCTACGCGAGCATAACTGCTTCGCAGAAGGTGGTGACGGCCTCCCATGCACTCTCGCTCCGAACCATGGCCTGAACCAGGGCCGGACGCGAGAGATCGCTGCCGCCGATCGCCTCCGTGAGGACACGGCGGTGCTCCGCCCAAGCCGGGCAAACCACCACCGTATGCTCCACCGTGTCCTCCGGGCGATCCACACAGTGGTGACACCCGGGCGTTTCCTCCCGCTTTATCCTGAACAGGAACCTCCCGAAACAACCGTGTCCGGTGAGGACCTGCGTCAGGCGGAAGGTGAGGACGCCGTGGCGCCTCTCTAGTCACTCCTCAAAGAGGAGACTTATCGCCACAATTGTGGCGTGCCCTGCGCTGGGTTGCGACAATCGCACTCTCCATGCCGCCATGAGATCCCGCCGGAGCTCCGTCCGCTGTGCCGCGATTACTTGCGGCAGCGGAGTTTCACCCCGGCCTTTCGCCTCCTCGTGCCACTCCCAGATGTGCGCGAGGACTTTTGCCTCCAGATCCCATGGCGGCAGTCCGGCAAGGAGGCTCGCCGCCTCACGAGAGACCGTGCGGTAACCCCGTACCAGCCTGATGGCCATGACCCTTTGGGACGCGTTCAACCGCTGGGCTGGTCGCAGCCTCAGAGAACGCGCCCACACCGGTGCCCCGTAAAGGGCCATGGACCGCACAATCCCCGCGTAAAGCCTCCGGCAGGAGGCGTTTGAACCCCCTAGATTGGGCAGAAGCCGCTTCAAAGCAGCCCCGGCCCTCTCCAGTCTAGGAGCCAAACGTTGGAAGTGCTCCACGAAGTTCCACCGGCTGTCGAGGACGAGTCCCAAGTACTTCATCGTCGACTCGACACCGATGTGAACTCCTCCCGCCGTTATCTGGGAACCCGACAGTGGCGCGTTCCGAGGACCATAAAAACACATGGCCTCGGACTTGTGCAAGGCCACCTCGAGTCCCAATTGCCGCATCCTATCGACGATTGTCGCAACGCCACGTGCCGCCAGTTCGGTCGCCGCCTCATGCGACTTCCCCTGCGCCAGGACCAGCGTGTCGTCAGCGTAGCAGACTACGCTGACGCCGCTAGGGAGGTAGGCGCGCAGCACCCAGTCGTACCCGATGTCCCATAGATGCGGCCCCAGGACCGATCCCTGTGGGACACCGCACGATATCTCTCGCCGGTTCCACTCTCCTTGGTGACCGGGGTAGATGACGGCCCTGTCCGTCAAATAGGCCTCGACCACTCGACAGAGGTAGGTCGGCATCCGGTGATACCGAAGTGCCTCCCTTATGCAACTCCAGGGCAAGGTGTTGAAGGCATTGGCGATATCAAGAGACACCGCCAAGACAACCCCACCCCGGGCAAAAGCATGGGGGATGCTGTTGCCCGGGGTGGGGTTGTCTTGGCTTGTCGTGAGGTCTCGAACGCGCATGATGGCATCCACTGTAGAGCGCCCCTTGCGAAAACCAAACTGGCTCTCCGCCAAATCCGGCTCCACCCGCACCAGCCGCCCGACAAGGCGGTCTGCAATTACTCTTTCAAAGAGCTTGCCCACCTCGTCGAGCAGCACGATGGGTCGGTAAGCAGACGGAGAGTCCGCCGGGCGCCCTGGCTTCTTAATGAGGACCAGTTTCCCCGTCTTCCAACGAAGTGGGAACTGGCCCCTCTCCAAGCATGCGCTTAGGAGCCCCCTTAGTCGAGGCCCGAGAGCCTCCAAGGCCAGGACCCAGGCTTTTCCAGGCAAGCCGTCGGGTCCTAGGGCGGTATTCTTGGCATTAAGCCTACGTACCGCCACTCTCAGATCTACCTCGGTCACCTCCGGAGCATCGTCGTCGTCGTCGGCAGTGTGGTCCGCATCGGGCACCGCAGGAGACGGCGCCATGGGCGGAGGAGTATGTTCCCCTCGCGAAGTGAACAGAGCGCTCACCACGTCCTCCACGAGCTGGGGCCGGAGACTCTGCGTCAGCGGGGGAGCCCATGGGCGGAGTTTATCCCTCACCCCTTTGTAGGGGCGTCCCCACGGGTCCCTGTTGAGAGTCTCCAGCGACTCCTCGCGAGCCAGTCCTCTGGCCCGCTGGATTTCATCTCGGAGGGCGGTCTTCGCCGCTCTGTACCCCTCGTACAGCTCCGCCTGAATGGCCACCGTATCCGGAGGGCGGATACGGAGCCTGCGGTGCTTGGAGTACCGGTGGCGCGCAGCAACGCACGCCTCGCGTAAAGCGGTCAGCTCACGCGACCACCAGTACACCTGGCGCCGAGCACGTCCGGGCTGGACCCGGGGCATTGCCACGTCACATATTTCAGACATGGCCTCCCGGAACCACTCCGCCTCGTCGTTTATGTCGGCAGGCCTGTCCGGTGATGACACCCAGGCCTGCACGATTGAGGCTTCCAGGAGGAGCTCCCGGTCCAGCTGCTTCAGCGCCCACCGTGGACCACTCGGGGCCTGTCGGACCAGCGCGCTCGAGGTCTGGGCGGAGACGTCAAACCGGATGTACCGGTGATCGGAATAGGTCTCCACCCCCTCCATGACGCGCCAGTCAATGACACGCGGTGACAGAGCGGGGCTGGCAAACGTGATGTCCACCACTGATTCACCCCGCATCCGCACACACGTGGGCACAGAACTCCACCATCCTGCCCCGTGTGTCCGTATACCGGGAACCCCAAGCCACGTTCTTGGCATTGAAGTCCCCGAGGACGATCACAGGGAGGGCATGGTACCCGACGACGACGACTCTCAACTCCCCTAGGGAGTTGTGGAACTCGGCGCTCTCGAACTCTTTCGGTTCGGGGAGAAGTATACTCCTACCACGACAATATCCCCGAACCGTGTGTGTGTTACCCCTAAATTGTTAATTTTTCGCTGGTCTTTTTACATAATTGATTTTCGGATGGTTTTCAACTAGAACAACAATTTCTTTCCTACTATTTTCCAATTTTTTTTAAGTGGTTTTCACTTCCTTAATTGTTTGAGCATTTTTTGAATGAACAAAAATTATGGAACTCGCATCATCGTCACCGAACCCTTCGATACAATTCACAAGTTACTTAGTTTTCACTTCTATCGGCAGTCCCCAAAGACTGCCCCGGTTTTTTATTTTTTATTTGTTTTCTTTTCTGCTCATAGTGCCCCGAAGCATATACTCCAACTCCTACAACTCCGCTCCTAAGACGACCCACTGACCAGATTGTTCAGTGAGAAGAAATTTGGACGATGGAAATATTGAATTGAGTTTTCAAAATCAATAAATATAGATTCTTGTCTAGGTCAAATGTGATGTAGACTATTTAACGCTTGTCGAGATGAAATGTTTCTACCCCAAGTGTCAAACGTAGAGAAAAATTGGTCGTCATGCTCGACATTATAGACTTTTGTCGACTGAAGAATAAAAAAAAATCTCTTCAGTTTTAACATCGCCATGCTTAGGACGGTAGAAATCTTTCTATAATCTGTAATTTTGTTGATTCTTATTATTCTCACAAAACCCGTTTCTACGGTGGTCATGCTACGCGTGGTAGTTCACCATAGAACCCCAAAAACAAAAATTGTATCTTTACACAAATATACTTATCAATAGCGATCAGTGTAAAGGCTGTGAACTTAAGATAAACGATTTAACTTTATCTTTGTTTTCAGATGACGCCGGTGTTGAGAACAAAAAATGTGTATCTACATTGAAAGACATCTGTCATAGGCGAGCAAATATTATAAAGTTTTAACATGGGCGCCGGTCATTAATCAATTATAATCATGCAGAATGCCACTCGCGCTGTAGATTACCGGAGCGATCCCAAATACCAGTGGTTTGCAAACTTACGAAGAAACTGCTACCGAGAGAATATCACCCATAGCACCATTCTAAATGAAAATTATAATGGTAAGTGTCTAAAACTATCAGATCTTCCATCAGTGCCATTTTTTCGAATGTTACACAACATTTCAAACTGTTTTGATCGTCAAAATGACCGATCGTTTATAAAATATCGGTTTAATTTATGCGACTTATCTTGTGCCAGCCGTCTGCGTAAAGTTATGCACAAACACGCGCCAAAAGATTACAAAGATCATGTATTTGGCCGCCATTACTTTATTTATTTTGCAATTTTCTGAGATTCTTTATTGATATACCGGAGTAAACGGAGTTGTTTACATTATTATACTATTTTGTTTACATTGATAACAATAATTAAAGATTGTCCATGTATGACGCGATTTACGTGTGTATCGTGTTCGTGTTACATAACAATGCTTCAACTGTTAGGAAATACTGACAGGTATTATCAATGATGCAAGTCATCATTGAGTATGTTGTCCTGAAAACGTTAAGGAACAGTTAAAGATTTCCTTCATGTGACAATCGATTTTGATATTTTAATATTAACTACCTATATTCGAATCAGAAATGAAGAGATCCTCAGGCGAACCAAGGTAACCGACATAGCCCGAAGAATTGCCAAGCTTAAGTGGCAGTGGGCCGGGCACATTGCTCGCAGAACTGATGGCCGATGGGGCCGAAAGGTTCTGGAGTGGCGACCGCGTACCGGAAGACGTAGCGTTGGAAGGCCTCCCACAAGTTGGACCGATGACCTCGTGAAGGCTGCAGGTAACCGCTGGATGCGGGAATCACAGAACCGGTCGAAGTGGAGGTGCTTGGGAGAGGCCTATGTCCAGCAGTGGACGTCTTTCGGCTGAAATGATGATGAACTACCTATATAACGGCTGCCCTCAGCTACGTGGCTAAATAATAATGGGTCGATCTTTAAGGTTAAACAACGCTTGCCGAGGTCGGTTCGTGGATGGGTTATGGATCTGTTATTATTATTTGTATGTGTTTATATATCTCGGTACCATGGGGCCACGTCCTTTGGAAGGCGTACGAGGGGCCGAAGTAGGCATGGGCGTTATTTTACGTCACTATTTACAATAACTGGCTACGGGGCATGTAGCCGAATAACTAGTTTCGAGTCAAACGATGAACTAGTGATTTTCCTAACCACGTGATTTTGTGAGTTACGAGTTACATTTCAATGCAGTGACCGAATGAAAAGATAGAAACGAAACAAAAGTTACATTGCGACCGAATGTTGTTTCTTTCGCACTTAATAGGTGATTGGTGAAGTAGTGACTGATCTGTGCCTACTGGCTGGCAATACAAGCGAGCCGGTTTTTTTTTTTTATAAATTATGAAGGGAAGTTCATTTGTGTTGTTTATGATGTAACTACATAACAAAAAAAACTTATTCGTAATCATTTAATATTTTCGTTTCGTAAATAACTGTAATACTTCGATAGAAGCATCACGTTGAATCACTGAACAGATCATCAGAATAGGAAAAAATAACTAGTTACTGAAATCACGTGTTTTCATAACAGGTGACGCCTTCGAAGTAACTAGTTACGTTACGTTTCGCGAAAATCAATTTTAAATGAAATGAGGCACCAACCAACGATTATCCCTGTTCGCACCATGCAAGTCCACCCAAGGACAACCCCCGGTTGGCGTAAGACTATTGCAGGATATGGAAACAAAGATATTCGATTATGGATTTGGGTGGCTAAAGTGAACTGGTTATCTAGTACTATGGAAAGACTATGGCCCCTGCCTGACTAACGTTTTATATAAAATACACAGATAAAATGGCAGTGGGTGGCTTGCAAACTCAATAATGGGCCCCCGAAAACGGTCGCTAGCACATGGTGTCGTAGCGACAAGGGGAAACATGTCCTGAGGTGCTTATGAAGAGTGAAGAGGTATTTCACGGCTATCCGGACAATCCCGGAAGTACGGTCTAGATCCCTAGCAGCATCTTACTGGAATATTTCTCTATATATTATATTTATAGTTTTAATAGGTATATAAAGATATACCTATTAAAACTATAAATATAATAATATTTAAATAATATTATTTTATTCCTCAATTCTCACTATTGCACCTACCACTGTTTGTCTCTGCATCGCCCAAAGGTTGACTGGTAGAAAATGCCTATGGCATTAAGTCCGCCTCTGTACATTTCTGTGCTTAAAGTATTATAAATAAATAAATACTTCCTTCCTCCGAGCACGTTTGCTCTTGCGAATCTAGGCAAGCCAATAAAGGCAAGACTGAGTTGGGAGCTCTCTCTTTCTCTTATTATTACTATTTCCTGTAAATACACATACATTATATTTTTATATATTATAATATAAAAACATTTTAAAAATATAAAATTGTAGCCCACCGGTATCGGAAACAGGGTCCAAGCTACCGACGGTCACGGCTCCAGAGAGAGGCACCTCTTCACAATGCGAGACGTTTCCAGAAGTACTGCTTGCAGAATCAGGCCCTTAGTCCAGCTGACCAATGAGAGCCTCCTTAGGTGTTAGTCGAGGCTCTTGGCAATTAAGCCATTGGCTGATACGACTATCAGCACAACGATCGCTGAGTCCACATCCCACATGTCGACCACTTCGCGAGCCAAGTCAAGATACTTAATTTGTTTATCTTTCTCAGCTTTCACGAAGTTCGCGACATGAGGGACCATTTTGTCAATAATCATTGCGCGCCGCTCTATTCGATCCACCACCACTATATATCAGGCGGACTTCTTGGCGGGAAAGTGAAGCGTCATGTTCAGCAGTTTGTTTAATTTTCCAAAACTTGTGTTTAGCCGAATATTAATGTGTAATAATGGTGGATTATTAAACATTGTTTGTGAACGTGCATTAGTGTAGGCAAATGAAACAAAACAGTGCAACTTCGCTTCAAGTTCTCTCAAGAACTCCGCGTGAGGTCTCAGTAAAGTGCCATATCTTTACTGAAACTCAAGGGGTGCTCAGCGGGTGGGGATATCACCATCATGCATTGGATATAATTCATTTCATCAATATTAAACAAGTTTTGTAACTAAATAAAGACTTGGCTAAAAGGTCCCAGCAACCAGGCCATTAAATTTATTACACAATAAATTTTATGGCAATACAGAAAAAAACCAAGCGAGATAAACAAAACCAGAATGCCAAAGAAGGCGTATTCATGGGGTACTCGATGACGTCAAAGGCTTACAGAGTGTACATACCCGAAGACGATGATGTAGTGATAAGCAGGGATATAAAAGTCATAGACAAGATGTACTTCGAAGACCAAAGTCAGAACTATTATGAACTTGTTAACGAAAAAGATTCCTCTCAAATGTCTGAAAAAGAAAACATAATTAAAGACACTATTAAGAAAAATAAAACTGTACAACCAATAGAAATTGAAATATCAGAGAATAAAAATGAAAATACGTTACAAAATTTCAACGAGCAAGAAGTTGAAGTTTCTTTGGTAGAAGAAATAGAGTTATACGATGACGCATCAGAAGTTTTAGAGATACCTGAAAATGGGAGGCCGCAAAGAGAGAGGCGTCCGCCTGCTTGGACCAAAGATTTTATATTGGACCAGAATGAAGAAAGTCACGTATTCTCGGAGATATCCTACATATCTGATGCGAATGAAGATGATGAATACTGGCATGATGCTATTAAAGCTGAGATTAGAGCACATGTTAAGAATGGAACCTGGAAAATAGAAAAGAAGAACAAAGACATGAAAGAAGTGGATTACAAAATAGTTCTAAGAAACAAAATAGGACCTGACAACAGTATCACAAAGAAAGCCAGACTTGTAGCACGGGGTTTCACTCAGCGACCAGGCGTTGATTATAATGAAACATACGCTCCTGTAGCTAAACTGAGTTCGATACGAGCTGTTGTTGGAATAGCCATGGAAGAAGGCTTGAAATTGAACCAGATGGATGTCACAACGGCGTACCTGAATGGTGAACTAGAAGAAAAGATACTAATGAAGTATCCTGACTATTTAGAAGAATATCTGATTGAAATCATGGTTGAAGAAAGTAAAAAAGAAAATTTAACTTTGTACCACAAAACAATGAGTATGCTAAAAGACATAAAAAACAATCCCAAAGGGAAAGTCTGTCATCTCATAAAAGCTCTATATGGACTCAAACAGGCAGGGAGGCAGTGGTACAAGAAACTCGACACAGAGTTAAAGAACATAGGTTTTAAAGCATCGGAAGCTGACCCATGTCTATACTTACTAGAGAAAAGAGGAGTTAAAGTCATAATAATTATCTATGTCGATGATTTATTAATTGCCTATTCGTGTCCTAGAAAGTTGCAAGAAATACAAGACCTGTTAAATACGAAATTTGAGTTAAAGGACTTAGGAACACCTAAACGGCTAATAGGGATAGATGTTACCTATGAGGGAGATGAAATCAAACTGAACCAGGCGAAGTTCATAGAAGATACTCTTAAAAAATTCAAAATGGAAGATTGCAAGGCCACGTCTACACCTATAGAACCAGGTCTAAGACTTGAAAAAGGAAGAAGAGATGAAAGGAACGATCTGCCCTACAAAAATTTGATTGGCACACTCATGTATCTGGCAGTGGCAACTCGACCCGATATAATGTTTGCCATAAGCTATCTCTCCCAATTTAATGACTGTTACGGAGAAGAGCATTTCAAATGTGCAAAAAGAGTACTACGATACTTAAAGGGAACAAAAGGCGTTGGTCTTTTATTCAGAAAAACTCGCCGAGAATTACACGGCATGGCTGACGCAGATTGGGGCGCATGCAAACTCGACCGTAAATCTTTTTCGGGCTGTTGTTTTAAATATGCTGGAACGGTCATAAGCTGGATGTCGAAGAAGCAAAAGAGTGTAGCGCTATCGACTGCCGAAGCGGAATACGTCGCCTTGACTGAAGCTGCAAAAGAAGCCATTCACCTGAAAAGTCTATTCAAAGATCTTGGGGCAAACTATGAAAGCATAGTCATATTAAACGACAACCAAGCCGCCCTCAAATTAAGTCAGAACACAATGGTCACTTCAAAGTCCAAGCACATTGACTTAAAAATGCACTTCATACGAAATTGCATAATGGACGGAGCGATTCAGGTCAAGTATCTGCGAACCGAAGATATGGAGGCAGATATCCTAACCAAAGCCCTAGCCGGCCCGCGGCTGTTGAAATTGCGGATTGACTTAGGAGTTTCCTGAACCTCTGATCACCACGACGATGCCGTGAAGAGGAGTGTGAGTACTGGCAGCCCAGTACCAAATGACACTGCACGTCGTTTGGTTTTCTACGTTCGTAATTACTTTTGTTTTACCTATGATGGATGTGTCAAATAAAAAGCGATATCTTTGATCACACGTATTATATATTTAAATAATTAAAACCCTCACATCTTAGCTATATCTTAAATTTATGCATTGCTGAAGGAGTCTACCCTGATAGACTAAAAACTTCAATCATAAAACCCATTTTTAAGAAAGATGACAGTGAGTACCTAGATAACTATCGACCCATTGCCCTAGTTTCAGTTATTTCTAAAATATTTGAGAAACATGTTCACATAGAACTTAATAATTATTTACAAAAACAACATATTTTAGTTAAAGAACAAAAAGGCTTTAGACCTAATAAAACCATAAACATGGCCATATATGACTTTTTAGACTTTGTTATGGTTAATCTTGACAGAAGAATACCCGTCTGCTCTATCTTTATGGATATGACACAGGCTTTTGATTATGTTGACCATGATATATTAGTTGGTAAACTCAATGCCTACGGAATAAGAGGTAACGTTCTAAAACTAATTGAATCATACCTCAAAGGCCGAAACCAATATACTGAAGTGACTAAAGTGAATGTTCTTACTAAACAAGAAGAAACCTTTCGGTTACATGAAAGAAAAATAAACTACGGAGTACCACAAGGTAGCGTTCTGGGTCCACCGTTATTTATAATTTACATTAATGACCTACCCAAAGCCACTGATAATCCTATATCTCTCTTTGCGGATGATAGCACTGTTACTGTCAAATGTAAAGACATACATACTTATGAAGATGACTTAAATAGCACCTTGAACTCTATTATGAATTGGTTGAATGTAAATAATTTAAAAGCAAACTTAGGAAAAACAAAATTAATGAGCTTCAGACAGCGCCTACCAGCACTAAACAACCTAAACGTAAATTTTAACAACCAACCTATTGAAGAAACAGACACCTCAAAATTTCTTGGCTTGCATATTGATAATAAAATGACTTGGAAACCACATATTGAAATATTGTGCAAGCGAGTGAGTCGATCAGCTTACGCCCTACATGAACTTGCATATAAAATTAATTCCAAAACACTCATAACTGCATATCATGGGCTTGTGGCGTCTATACTCAGATATGGCATAATTTTTTGGGGCAACTCCACTAACAAAGATCTTGTCTTTAAGGCACAGAAACGGTGCGTTAGGGCTATGTTCGGTTTAAAATCTACCGAAAGTTGTGTACCTTTCTTTAAAAAGTACAACATCTTACCATTGCCATCACTGTATATATTTGAAGTAGCTGTCTTCGTGAAACAAAATCCTGAACGTTTTGTGCTTGCATCTGAAGCATACAATCGTACGCAAAGAGATGAAAGTCGTCTTTGTGTTCGTCAAACGAATACTGCCTTAATGTATAAGAGTATTTTTCATATGGCACCTGTCGTTTATAATAAATTGCCTAAGGACCTAAAAAAATGTAATGTTAATTTGTTTAAGCAAAAATTAAAAACAATGCTATGTGAAAAATGTTATTATAGTATCTCAGATTTTTTAACAGATCAATTTTGACATTATGTATTAAATAAATATATTTAATATTATCTGAATAATTGTTTTAAGTAATTCTAATTTGACTTTATGATAAAATTCTATAATAATTAGGTATAGGTCAAGTATAGGTACTATAATATCACCAAAATCTGAATGAAGCATTTTTGATTTTTTTATTTTATATTTTTTTTTTTTTGACATAGACTTTTAGATATTTTATGATTTGTGAATTATTTTTTATTTACTGTTGACATTTTATATTGAATTCACTTTAATTTATTGATATTGACTTGAAATCAATTATTAATAATCTTAACTATTACATTTGTACGCCTTAATAATTGGCAAACATGTCTGAACTTATTTTTTTCTTTGTAATCCTGTAACGCAACAAGGCGTTTCTAGTATCTCGACTCGCGCGCGACACGCGCGAATCAACCGCGAGTCGAGAGTCTGGCGAAGTGCTCGCGGTTTACGCGCGTATTTTGAACTCGCGCGATGCTTGTGGACGCAATGTACTGGCGCCTAGTATATCGCTAACGCGCGAATGAATTCGCACGAAACGTTTCGCGGCGAATTCGCCCTTTCTGGACAAGGTCTAGGGGGGGGGGAGGGTTGCACTCAGACAAAAGATATATTTTTCGGTGTTTTTATTTTTACTTATACGATGTTTGGTCTGTGTGGTGCCGGACGTTAAGAATAGCACTTCCCTATTTCTACCCGTGGGTGTCGTAAAAGGCGACTAAGGAACGTACTAGAGAATGGGCAGCAGCGTTCTCTATGCATTTTAACACCATCGTGCGATCACCAACCTACCTACCAACCGTGGCCATTATGCAAACCCCCCTTTTGCGGGATGCCTACGGCCACAGTGGACGTCTTGCTGAAATGATGATGATGATGATTTAATCATCATCTGCCTGCCTTTTCCCAACTACGTTAGGGTCGGCTTCCAGTCTAATCGGATGCAGCTGAAAACCAGAATTTTACATAGAGTGACTCCCTATTTGACCCCCACAACCCATTTACTGAGTAACACGATATTCCTTGGTAACACTGATTGTCAGAACTTCAGGCTTCTGATTGCATGTAACGACTGTCAAAGATCTACAACTGACAGCCGGGACCAAAGGCTTAATGAAGAGGGAGGGGTCTCGGTATGTAATAGATTATAATAATAATAAGCCTGATATATATATATTTTTTTTAATAATATTTTAATGGCCTGGTTGTTAAGGGGCTGGGGCCTTTTAGCCAAGTCTTTATTTAACCCCCCCCCCTTTCGGGGAGGCTTATGTCCAGCAGTGGACTTCTTTCGGCTGTAATGATGATAATGATGATGATACGATGTTTGTTTGAACAGAAGGTGACGTGTGGTGTCGGCGAACGTTCGACGGGTTCTCCTGCTGGGACGAGACTCCAGCTGCAACCACAGCGTACCAGCCGTGCCCGCAGTTTATCATCGGATTTGACCCAAAGCGATACGCTTACAAGACGTAAGTTCTAACACCCATTTTATAATCTTGGATTTTTTTCCTTCCTCCCGCTTTCTGTAGGAGTGATTTCGTGAAATGGTACGGAAGTGTGTAACAGGAAGTGACAGCTTGAGCATGGAATAAGTAAGTACTTTTTAATAGCACGGAATTAGTTAATACTTTATAATAGCATGGAATTAGTCAGTAATATACCAAGGTGAGATGTCAGATGATACACATCTTAAGCGACTACTGTAAGGTTGGGATCGTTAGGGTTCCGTACCCAAAGGGTAAAACAGGAACCCTATTACTAAGGCTGCGCTGTCCGTCCGTCTGTCACCAGGCTGTATCTCATGAACCGTGATAGTTAGACGGTTGAAATTTTCACAGATGAGATATTTCTGTTGCCGCTATAACAACAAATACAAAAATAAACGATTTTTAGTTTTTTATTGATAATGGTACGGAAGGAACCCTTCGTTCCCGAGTCCGACTCGCTATTGTTCGGTTTTTTTATTTGTAATTATCTAACTAAAGTAACCGTCATAAGAAGCTATAAATACATAAAATTGCAAATTATACAACTATCAACTTTAAACTCAAGATATCTAAGTTGATTTTATGAATGAAGAAATTATCGCTAAACGTCATAAAATAATTTTAGTTGCAATAGAAACTGAACGCATACGCAATTTCAGTTAAAGTTTTAAATCCCAAAGTATGAAATTTATCTCGTCTCATGGCGTTGACTTTAGGTTAAAGCTAAGACTCTCAAATAAATTAATCGTATTGAGCCGTTAGTTACGTACACGCCAAAACAGCATACCCTAGTACCGGCAATCTTCAAAGATAATAATTATCATTTTACTGGCAAAATTTAAGGATATAGGACCGGAACAAAATGCTAATCCTCATGAAGACATCATCTATTTTACACAAACTATCGGACAGGAGGAAACCTCGTAGCTTCCCACAATGTACGCTTGCCCTCAATGACCCACCGTAGGTGTTTATCTGTTCCCCGAGCTATATTGCCTGACCATTGTTACCTTAACTTGCCAATCCTGGGGCAATGTCGGTGTCATTGATTTTCTATGAACTTAAATCGCCTGATTTTATCTCGTAGTATACGTATAGAATATATTTATAAATGCGGTTTGGAAAGTGGCTCTCTTAGTATCTCGATGTAAATAATATGAAAGAAAATAACAACAATTATAAACTACGTGATTTAGTTTCATCTTTTGAGCAGGGTCGGTTAATTATGCGATTGGAAAATAATTGCAAAATTATCCATTTCTAGCAAAGTTACCGAAGGCGAAGCTTTAAGCGTATGATAAATGAAAACCTTGGTTTTCTGTCAAAAAATCTTTAAAAATTTCAATAGGTATTAAAGTGAAACAGTTTGTTTTCCAAAACTCCTTTAAAAAAATATAGGTCTGTAAAAGCTGCTAGCATATCTACGTTTCTAAGCTTCAGTTATAAACCGTTTATTTTATTCACGCTTGCGCCACTATGCTTATAATAATATTATTCATATATACTATTTTATATGTCATGGTTCGATCGTAGAAATAGCCTTATCGTGATCTGCCTGGCCATTTCACGATACGCCGCCATTTCATGATTTGACCATCCGCCATAACGTTCATTGCTCAGCGTTCGACGATATGCTTAGTGATGCTGGGGAATATGGATCCAGATACGCGTAAAAAACATAACCCTGTCTTTGCAGCCACGCATTCCCATAATAATTCCTATTCGACCTATTTCTACTCAAATAATTCCTATTTTAGGGTCCTAAAAGACTAAATAGCCAAGTACATGCGACCAACTTAGATGTAGCGCTCGCCGGCCGCTGACGAGACACCGCTCGCTTCGCTCGCTCGGCTAACGCGTGGTTTTTCACAGTTATAACCTAACCTAACCCATTTGGTTGGGGTGCCACTAGCGGCGTGTAATGCATGCCCAGTGGTCAGATGGGAACATCGATAAATAGGTCACTTTCGTCGATCCGACTTTCGATTAGGCGCATCGTGATTTAACCGGCTAAATCATGAAATGGCGGCGTATCGTGAAATGGCCAGGCAGATCACAATATGGCTATTTCTACGATCGGACCACGATAAATACAATAAACATAGAAATATTTCAATAATTAAGTAATCAAATATTCAATCAATACATCATCGAGCTAGAAAATTTTGCAATGCATTTTTTTACTGTAGAATACATAATTCAATTAATTTCAATCTGCTCATAACTCTGCTCCATAACAACAATAATCCATATTTATCAGGTTTGCGCGAATTCCGTCTGTCACTGCCATGGATCAAACACAATATCAGTTGGGCTCCTATTTGGTGCAACCTTGACCCCACCGCGCTTTTTTGGTTCTTTATTACAGGGTAACCTATTGCGATAGTGTAATTATCTAAACTCTTATTCTAACTTATAATTGTAATTACATTTTGTAAGTTATTACAAACAATGTATTCTTTGTGAACTCAGTCATAGAACAACAGAATAGGTCCGTGTGACTAGCTATGAGAGTGCGAAGTGCACGCGTCAGAGGCGCCTCATTTAAAAGAGCCAGCTGTCGTCGTCGCCACACGAACCACACAAACCGGAACACACACCTATGTGCCCTAAAATGTCCATATTATGTATCTTCCCTATAAGTACTTTGAATATGTACGAGATCCCTCCTGACCATCAGTTCGTTACATATCCAACCGTACCCAAAATAAATAAAATTGGGCACATAAGCGGATAAAATGGGTAGTATACACCATACAAGCGCAAGTACAAGTCTTTACAAATTTGTTTTTTACTCTCTCCAGCATGAGTATATTATCTAGATTTGTGTGGAGCCCAAATGACTGCGTTACATTCTAAATGACTTCTAACTAAACCATTATAAAGAGCGATAACCGCTTTATTGATATTAAAACCACGCAACATACGGAGCAAAAAAACCTAAATTGCGGTAGCTTTACTGCAGCAGCTTGTGTCGTGATCACGAAATGTTAGCCCAGTGTAGGATTGCACCCGTATGTCTCTAAGCGGACTCACCGTCCGCTTACCGGCCCATCGTGCTGCTCGACGAGGTGGGCAAGCTATTTGAAAGAGTAATTGCAGACCGCCTTGTCAGGCGGCTGGTGCGAGTGGGGCTGGATTTGACGGAGACCCAGTTTGAATTCCGCAAGGGGCGCTCTACGGTGGATGCCATCATGCGCGTTCGATGGAGCATACTTTGGCCCAAGGTGGGGTCATCTTGGCGGTGTCTTTTGACATCGCCAATGTCTTCAATATCCTGCCCTGGAGTTGCATCAAGGAGGCACTCCGGTATCACCGACCTACCTCTTTTGCGTGGTCGAGGCCTATGTGACGGACAGGGCCGTTATCTACCCCCGGTCACCACGGAGAGTGAAACCGGCGAGAGATGTCGTGTGGTGTCCCACAGGGATTGGTCCTGGGGCCGCATCTGTGGGACATCGGCTACGACTGGGTGCTGCGCGCCGACCTCCCTATTGGCGTCAGCGTAGTTTCCAACGCTGACGACACGCTGGTCCTGGCGCAGGGGAAGTCGCAAGAGGTAAGGGCCGAACTGGCGACACATGGGGTTGCGACAATCGTGGATAGGATCCGGCAATTGGGACTCAAGCTGGCA
This sequence comes from Tiliacea aurago, assembly GCA_948098905.1. Taxonomy (NCBI): domain Eukaryota; kingdom Metazoa; phylum Arthropoda; class Insecta; order Lepidoptera; family Noctuidae; genus Tiliacea; species Tiliacea aurago. The sequence goes on along the minus strand of OX402576.1, from coordinate 12,349,884 downwards.
TCCTGAAGACCATAGCGGGGATGTACGACTCTCTTTTGTTAGGTGATGTTGTTCAAAGATGCATTTTGAACAACGTTTAAGTTAATAACTTAGTGTGTGCATATTGGAAAGGTACACAGACCCAAAAATTCACTCACTTCAGACCCACCAACAGCTACACCTACAATACCAGCTACATCCACTTTTGACTCGTTTTGGAAAACCCTTTCAAAATTCAAAAACTCTGTACCTGTTTTGAAGCGAGTTCCCCGCGGCACCCGACCTCTTGTGGCACAACACCTAGCAGGTTGCGTTCGTCTTGCCGCCAGGGAGAACTCGCAAAGTGCTTGGGAACAGCTGCTCACCTTCCCTTACAGAATTCTACACGTACAAGAGAATTTGGCAACCAAAAAGACATTGACTGCACAAATTAAAGAAAACTGTAATATTTCGGCTCATAATTTAGATTCAATATTACCGACACAGATATACACCTCTTGAAGAGGTATATCACATCTTGTTGAATCTAAGTTAGAGGAAGGTGACATAAGTGGAGTAGCCAGGAATATTTTTAGTAGCGATGTGGTGGTACCGTGTCCTCCAGAAACACTCGCAGCTCTCGAGAGCAAACACCCTGCCCCAGCGAATGGTCTTTCTTTTCCCGACCCCCCTGATCTGGATAATCACTTCCTCACCATTACAGGTCGAGAGTTGGCCACAGCCGTTTGCTACATCCGGAGCGGTTCCGCTGGCGGCCTCGACGGCCTGAGTCCTCAGCACCTTAAGGACCTTATCAGTTCAGGCGCCGGGGCAGCTGGTGAGTTGCTCTTGAAGGAGCTTACGGCTTTGATTAACTTTATGCTCTCCGGCAAGGTGAACGAGGCCGTCATCGACGTTCTGTACGGGGCCAATCTATGCGCCCTGCGTAAGAGGGATGGCGGCATTCATCCTATTGCCGTGGGAACTACATACCGTCGTATGGCAGCCAAGATTTGCTGTAATTTTATTGGTGAGGTTCTATCGGAAAAATTTCAGCCCCTGCAGCTAGGTTACGGCTCGAAAGGGGGCTGTGAGGCTGCCGTACACGCTTTGTCGACCTACCTAAATTCTGGCAAAGGAGAGGTCATCCTGAAGTTTGACATAAAGAATGCCTTCAATTCTGTTAATAGGGACACCCACAGCCAGGTAAATGGGAGTCGGGTCTGTGGCTTCATACACTACTATCGTCGAACATAGGTACTTTGTTCGACAACACTACTTTCCGCCTCGCTGCTTCCCTCCGACTAGGAGCTCCTTGTTGTTCTCCTCATCGCTGTCACTGTGGCGAAGTTGTCAACAGCCTCGGACGCTATGCGCAGCCTCTTGCAGCCGTAGTGCAGGTCGCTTAGCGCGGCACGCGAATATTAATGACATTATCCGACGAGCTCTTGTCACCGTCAGCGTTCCAGCTGTATTAGAACCTAATGGCTTGGCACGTGACGATGGCAAGAGACCGGACGGCATGTCTTTATTTCTATGGAAGGTGGGTAGGCCTTTAGTGTGGGACGCAACGTGTGTCGATACTCTTGCGCCATCCCATCTTCCTGACTCTGCGTGCTGTGCTGGCGCTGCTGCTGCGTCTGCGGAAAATCTCAAGCGGCGAAAGTATAATATCCTTATCGGTAATTATATTTTCGAGCCGTTTGGGGTTGAAACCCTCGGGCCGTGGGGTCCAAGTGCTCATGATTTGTTCAAAGATATCTCCAAACGCCTGGTTGACACTTCTCGTGACCCAAGGGCTGGCTTTTACCTTGGCCAGAGGTTAAGCATTGCCATACAACGTGGCAATGCTGCCAGTCTCTTGGGTACATTACCAGTCGACAGCGACGCTATATTTTAATGTTTTATAGTTTTAGTTTAGTTAGTATATAATTTTGTTATTTTTATAAATTAATTAGTTATAAGTTGTTATATATGTACATAATATTTAAATTCTAATTAAATAAAAAAAATATTTGAAAAAAAAAATATATAAAAAAAAAAGAATTATTGATAACTTAGGTATACTAACATAGGTATAAGTTATCTTTTTGTTTACTAACCCTTATGAATGTTGCCTATCCGAAATAAAGATTTGTGAAGTAAAACTTCTTTACGCACGCTTGACTTGGGGAGTAAGCTGGTGAATGCATGACGAGAGCGTTACGGAAAGAGGTAAACGGAAGTTGTTTAAATTTTAAACATTGAACATACCGCGTCACCGCCGCGGGCCGTCCCGCTTAAAAGGTATTTTTTTAAATTTCACACTGGCTGTTATACCTACACCAAGACCGCAGCTTTTTGAAGTAAAACTTCTTTTGCTTGCGAACGGTGATTTCTGTTTTACTTCAGTCGTGTGGTCTAAAGCACACTCGTTTTTTTTTTAATTATGTTTTTTTTTTAAATCTTCATATTGGTCAGTCAACCCCTTTCTAGCCATATCACATTTCACACATTCCATCCATCGTTTATCTCGTCTTCAAACTCAAAACATTCCCCACGACATTTTCCTCATTCCTCCACATCATCTATTCCATTTTTATGGATCCGTAGTCAGCAAAGAACCCTTATAGTTTCGTCATGTCCGTCTGTCTGTCTGTCTATCTGTCTGTCCGTCCCCGGCTTAGCTCAGAGACTCCTCGTGCTAGAAAGCTGTAATTTGGTATGGGTATACAAAATATTAATCACGCCGACAAAAACTTGTAAATAAAATCTGTAAAAATATTGTTTTTTGGGTACCTCCGTTACATGCAAAAAAAAAACCAACCCCACTGGTTGGTATTTTTTTTTCTCGTCTATGCCGTGATTTGGGGTATCCTTGGATACGCCGTTCAAAAATATTGAGGGTCTGTGAAGACCATTTTTCGATTCACTACGAACTCATCCCGATTTTGCGTAATATTAAGTTGTAAACTGCCACAAATCCAAAAACAACCACCCAACGGGGGGGCCCGTTGGGTGGTTGTTTTTGGATTTGTGGAAAATTCATGGCAGTAGTATTTATAACGAAATTAAAAGGAAAACTATCAAGGCTTTACAAGTTAATGAGTAATATTCGACCAACTTACGTTTGCACTAGTAGTTAGACAATTTACCGTATCGTATATCGATGTATGGAAGAAAATGTTTTTCAACTGCAATGTTAAGTTTGTTTTTATAAATTCTTCCCAACTACGGAATTCTTTCACCATTGTGGGTGGTCAGACACGCATTTGGTCGGGTTTTCCTTATAGTATATGTCGCAGAATCACTATTGATTATCGTTAATTTAGAACAACGCCATCTATTATCGTTTGTCGGAAACGTCAAGCAGTGTGCTTGGGTGAGGTCGATACAGGCGTGGCAGGTTTGACAGCTGTCAGTTGTCGTTGGACATTGGACATTTGAGTTGAGACTGCACTTTTGATCAGACACGAGCGCGTGAGGTCGTTCTGCTAGCCTGTATCGAACTTACCGCGTTTCTGTACTTTAATCCGTTTCCATCAGCCTGATTATTTGAAATTTTGTTATTTTGTAATCGCGAGTGATTAAATAGACGGTTTTAATCAGTGTATGTGTTGTGATTTCGTACCTACACCATGTCGAACTTGGACTCTGATGACGAGGTACCCCAAATGGGTGAATTACCTTCGTTATATATATTAATAAGACAACCCACTCAAGAAAAAGCACTCGGCAACATGATCTAATAGGGAGATTTTCCAAACATATTGGTTTAACTATTTCATTTACTAATCCAATTCGATTAAATTGTAAAGTTATGCCGAACCACCATGAACAGGCTTACGGGCTTTAAAAGGGGCTAGGTTGATGATACATAGGATAGTTACTGACACTTTATATCACACAACTGCTTTCTCCAAATGCCCTTCACAGACATAACACTTTTATTTATTGATTCATTGGATTATAAAACTTTGTTAATCGTCGAGGGAAACATAAACTTTGGCAATCTAACAACCTACGTTTATTTGTCAATTCGCCCGAAACTTTGTCATTAAACTCCGAAAGTGATTTTAACCATATTTTTATTAAGGTTAACCTAACCGTGAAAATCGCTTACAACACAATTTCAAAACCTTTTTTTGGTATTACAGAATTATTTTAATTTTTAATGTTACACCGAACCATTAATGGAACCGTTAGTAGAACAGCATAAGTGCCGCTCGGTCATGTGCCGTTGAAATCAGTGCTCTGAGTGGAACACCTCCCATAAATGCCCATCTTGGTTTCAACAATTGTTTTATTTCGGGTGTCGGGTGTCAGATATTACCTCAGATGAACAGTTACTAATAGACCGTTTAACTAAAAGACAACTTTCTCTACATATCATTTCATAATCTGGGGGCATGGTAGTGCCCCCGCCAAGACGAGCCAAGCGAAGCGCAAGGGCACTACCTACCTTTTCTTGAAGTGTTTCGTCGTTTTTTTGAACCCTCATAGAGTTGGTTTCCGATGTACCAGATAGTTTATATTCTCAGGATATGATGTCAATAATAGATTAATTAAACATACAAAGTCTTAATTGAATAGCTTTAATACTTTAGATTTTATTGATATATAAAATACACCGATTTCGTCACTGACACACTCACTGATACACTGTTGATCATCAAAATGTTTGGCTACTTCCTGAAGTGCTAGAAAGCTGAAATTTGGTATGTAATCTAAGTTTAGTATATAACCAACAAAAAAAATCATAAACTTCTAACTTTCGCCCCCCATCCCCTAAAATGGGGGGTGGAAGTTTGTACGAGACAATTTGGTATGTAAACAAAGTGCAGTATACAACAAACACTACCGTGCCCCCAGTTAATCTTATAACTCTCGCCCCCCATCCCCTAAAATGGGGGGGGTGGAAGTTTGAATGAGACTTTCACCAATTTTATGAATTAGGACATGAAAGTTTACACGGGACTGTAGGCAGTAACTAAAAAACCTATCCACAAAAAGGAAAAAAAACACACTAAAAAGACTGCCTAGCAACTTAAAGAACTGAAATCCAACATATCATGTAAAATGTTTCCAAGACGACCACATAAGGTTTGCCCTGTGTAAAAGATATCAGATCTCATGTAGAGCCAAGCTTCTACATATCAGTAAAAATTTATGGCTTGGCTGTTTCGTTACTTACTTCAGAAACTAAATATTCGCATCACCTCCACGACGGTAGCGAAACGGCGAAGCCATACATTTTTACTTATATGTAGAATTTGTGAAGTTAGGGTCGGTAGAGTTAGGCCGTGTAGATTCAGAAACTTGGCTCTACATGGGATCTGATATCTTTTTCACAGGGTTAACCTTATGTGGTCGTCTTGGCAACATTTTACATGAAATGTTTTTGGTGGGATTCTCTTGTCCTAAGCATAAACATAATCAGCCCATAATATTCACACTGCTGGGACACAGGCCTCCTCTCTGTGAGAGGAATTGGGCCGTAAACCACCACGCGGGCCCAGTGCGGGTTGATAGATGTCACATGTCTTCTAATTTTTGGTCCTAGGATTTGCCGATGTTTCCTCACGCTGTTTTCCTTCACCGTTTTGAGAGCAGTGGTGATTAAATAATTTATACAAAGTAAGGTGCCTATCTTGGTTCGAACCTACGACCTACAAGTCCCGGTCGTCTCCACTGGACCACCACTGTTTTTGGCCTTATTCCGATTTATTTAACGCCTTCTCTAAATGTGAATATTCATACAAGTGTAGTGGCATCAACATCGCCACATGTGAACTACGCGTCACACTGACGTCACGCAAAATCCTGAATCGCGCAAGCAGAGTTTACCGTGCAACTAGCATATATACAACATCCCGACACCAACCGTCAGGCAGTTGCCCTCCAGACACAACACCCGTCTGGTCGGAGGATCCTCCCTTTTCAATAGAGGATGAGTGAACTTTACACCCTGTTCCTAATACATCTAAACAAGTATCTTCATCCTGTAAAGTACTCACAAAACAGTAAGTGAGAGGTCAGCGGTAACAAACCCAGTATAAGCTGGCCTCTTATGCCATTGAACCTCTGTATTCCAGACCACCTTTAGCTTAAAGTGTCACCACCAACGTGAGGTCGACTGTACTTACAAATCTGTCGTTCTAGACAACTAGAGATAGTAAGTTCTTGTATTTTAAACATAAGTTACAGTAAACGGTGAAGGAAAACATCGAGAGGAAACCGGCATATCCTAGAACCAAAAAATCGACAGACAATGACATCCCCAACCCGCACCGGGCCCGCTCCCTCTTACAAAGGACGCCTGTTTCACAGCAGAGTGAACGTTATAGGCGTTATAGACTGATTCTGCTAGACATAAGTGTGAGGTCAAAACTCTAAAATAAGCCGAAACCCATTGTAACTTTGGAATATGAATAAAAGGAAATTATCCTGCCAATTCTTGGTTGGAAACGCAACCCTACGCAACAAACAAATTATGTCAAATTCCTTTCCGTAGCAAAGCCAGAAAGATAGGGAATGTAGGCCATTCAATAAATCCAACTGTTCAACATTCTTAAAGTTATATCGAAGGCAGATGTTTGGTGGTGTTGTGGAAACTTAATTGTTTTCGTATTTGGTTAAAACAGCCAAATCGTTTGGCGACTGAACCATATTACATAAACCAGTAGGTAGTGCTAACTAAAGATAACTAACTACCTACTGGGGGTGCTCTTTGTGAATGAACTCCTTGGAAGAAGTGAAGTTACTACTACTATTCCAATACCTATCAGTAAGCAGAGTTAAACGTTGTCTATGGGTCCCAGTGTAATTATAGGTACATCAAAATAAAAAAGTAAAAGTTTTATTTCGGAACGACAACAAATTGACATAGGTACCTAATTACAATAGAAATGATGATAGCTACAAAAGTTAAAAACTGTGTCGCAGTTATCAACGGCCGTCTAAACATAAGAAACACATTGTTCCAGAAATCAGCTGTGACATGGGTACAGATATGCTAATGGGTCTGTCTGTCATGTGCTCCTAATTGATGGCAAGATGATCTTCTTCTACATTCTTCATTTAAAATACGGGCCTCTTACTAACACATTAAATCTCTATTTTATGGTCTGACAGCTTGACAAGTTACCGTTAATAACAAAATGGGTTCTTGGCCGGAAAGTGAAGCGTCATGTTTAGCAATTTTGTTTTATTTTTTAGCCGAATATGAATGTGTAATCATGGTGGATACATTCCAACCATTAAGTGTTTCTGAACGTGGATTAGTGTAGGCAAATGCAACAAAACAGTGCAACATCACTTCAAGTTCTCTCCAGAAGTCCGCGTGAGGTCTCAGTAAAGTGCCACATCTTTACTGAAACTCAAAAGGGCGGGTGGGCAGGGATATCATTTACCATGCATTGAATATAATTAATTTTATCATTATTTAAACAAACTTTGTACTTGTTACCTAATTTTATCATATTTGATCATTAATGTTATTTTCTATTGTATTACTTGTCCATCTCCGTACCTTATCAGATATTTGTCATTTGCGTTTGGTTAAAGGGAAACGGAGAAGGCTTTCCGCTATACTTGACACTAAGCACTATTGTTTATGACTTATGACTTTAACAGACGCACAACATTTGGAAGACAGAACCGTAAATACTCATAGTTCGTTTAAATAAAACTAAGCTATAAGGCAAATCGTTATTTCATTATAAATCAACCAAACGTTAAGGATGATACTGTTTCCAAGAAGGTCTCACCACAGAACACTTAATGCATGAGGCTTGTTAACGCACATTACCGGGAGTGGGGTTAGGCATCACTAAGTACCCAAACAAAATGGTAGTCGTTCTAAGAACGCTAGGAGCCGTGTCTCATTAAAACCACACCAGGCTTTTTGTAGGACAATTAATGAATCGACACTATTTAATGAGACACACTATTTGGACGCAAGCCGCTAGTAGCCGCAACGCATCCTCTAAATGGGGCAGAGTAAGGAAACGTGAAGTGACAAAATACCACTTCAGCGTACACCAAGTACGATCGTAATTAATTCTGCTAGAGACTGAGTCTAGGGTACGCTTGTGCATGTGTTATGTAATCTTATAAAAAGGCCCAGACCACCGTTAGGGTCTTCCACATTAGTACGCGTTTAAAACTACGCAATACTTGTCTTCCTCAATAGCAGTTCGACTTCGTGGTACACTATCTTAGGATTGAGTAAGACATTTTTATAGTGATTAGGGAACGTGATCTATTAGAATCGTATTAGTGTCGTCAGAGGTTCTATGCCTCAGGTCTAGCAGAACACGTACAATGAGACCAACATTGTAAAATGTTTGTTCCAGGAGTCCCTGAAGTGGGTACATTGTAAACAGACAAATTAACGTAGCTATACATAATGAATTTAAGCACAAGCATAACGATCTCTTTACCCCTTTACATTATCACGACTATCGCAGATTTAAGCGCTCACCTGCGGGAGTGAAGACGTCAGCGTTACAATATTTATAATACTAAATCATATCTATTATATACTTTTGCATACCCTCTTGTATTTTTAGCTTGTTATCTTAATATTATAATACTTATGTTTACTAACTGTGAATTCCCAATATTAACATCACCTTGTATTCCCCCTTGTGCCCCCCTAGCTTTATAAGTCGGGACAAAGTAGTTTAGTTTATGGCAATTCACTTCTTATAATGGTGGGAGGGTGCCCATGTCTGGTGACGAGCCCTACAGGAACGTGCGGACGGTGGAGCACGTTTCCTTTCCCGGAAGGAAAAGCCGATCTTAACACTAATATTTACATTTATTAGGAAAAACTAAATTTTATCCACCTGAGGTAATTGAGGAACAGTCACACTAACTTTGGTGTATAAATAAAAATTAAAGGTAAACATGCAAAAATAAAAGACATGCCGGCTGTCGCTGAAAACCAGCGCTGGGGCTCTGTCTTGCATAGGGTCGCAGTATAATGCTGAGCGATAGCCGTTTTGCGTGGATGTGACGCGTGTTTCCCCCAACCTTTTCTTATTTTTGTGTTTATGTTCTTTGTTGCGTCATGTTTACCGCAAATAAACGTATTTTCTTTCTTTCTTTCTTTCTTTACATGTACGCTAAAAGGTGTGGTGCAGTGTGGAGTGCTAGTGTGACTGAGGGTGTATGTGAGTGAAGGTGTTTGTGAGTGACAGTGTGTGTGTGAGTGAGGATGTGTGTGAGTGCTTGGACTAGTTAACTTTTAAGTTTCCACATTTTTTTCAGTCGCATCATATAATAGAGTTTTCTGTTAGCTGTACGTGGGATTGCATGGCGTCTGTGACTTCTTACTATCGTAGGTCGCCATTGTTTACCATTTCATAATGCAATGCCATTTTTCGCTTCTATAACAGAAAAACTTGACTAATTCGCTAATTATAAAGCATAAACACTTAATCAACCTATAATATTCCCATTGTTGGGACACAGGCCTCTTCTTTTCGAAAAAAAGAAGGCTATAATCTACCAAGCTGGCCCAGTGCGGGTTGGTAAGTTGTCACATGTCTTCGAATTTTTGGTTCAAACCTTCATGATGCTTTCCTCCTACACCATTTTGAATGAGCTAATTATATCGTGTATAGTTACCGTAAAACGGGGTGAATAGAAATGCAGGGGTGAATCGAGACGCAACTTTAAAATGGATTTTAACGTTGAAATAATATAGTTTGTTGCCAACAAGGACACTTACCCCCTTATTCCAAAACAAGGTTTATCTTCAGACCCAGGTTTAAAATATAGCCATTATTGAACTTCGAACTTTATTCCGACTATGGTAAAGTTCTTAAACACAAAACTGACAACTTGGTACCGAACTAAGTTTTCAGTTTTGTATAAAGAACGGTATTTCAATCACCGTTACGTTCTTATTACAAAAACTGGCTCCATGGTTTAAGCCATGTCAAAATATAAACCTTGTTTTGTAATAAGGCGGTTAATCGTTAATTATAGTACAAGTAACACATTATAGTCCTTTTTGCCAACAAAAGATATTATTTCAACGTTAAAATCCATTCTGAAGTTGCGTCTCGATTCACCCCTGCATTTCTATTCACCCGGTTTTACCCGGTAGTGGGTACAAATATATGAACTTTTTTTACAAAGATAGGTCGTCCCTTACTTATCGTTAAGTATTATTCAACTTTGACTCAAGCTAAGTCAGTTGGAAGTAATATGTTCTTTATAAGACTTTCGGCACCTTTGAATAACTTTTTCTAAAGATATCATAAGTACGACGTCCAGTAACAAATGTAACTACTGAAGTGTAACTAATAAGGCCATTATACACTTTAATGTTACTGTAAGGGTATCTCACTTTGCAGGCAAGTCTTGATTTCCATTTTTATTTATTGAAGTAAAAACTTCTATAGCCCCTTTGAGCGATTTTTTTTAGGGGAAAACCTTATGGGACCGCCTCACCGACCTGCTAACCGCGACTTGCTAATGTGGCGTGTTGCGCCAGATTAGCGACGTGCAGCGGCCGTTGTACATGTATACGCTATAAATAAGGTGTTAAAAACTAACCCGACAAACTTTAAGAAGTGCTTTAAATTAGACTATCGAACTGAATAACTTATTACGGGACCAACAAACTATGAAATCACAAAAAAATGTCTGCTATTCCATACTAAATAATAAAAAAATAATAAAAATGTTTATTTTTCTTCCACACATACCACTTATTAACTATTGCTTAAAATGGGGCATACAAATATTATGATGTAGGACAATGTTCATTTGTGGGAGACTGGTGCCTAAACTAAGCCGTGACTTGTATTTCAGGACACCAGGGACTCCCCCCCAGAGGCAAAAATATCATCAAAAACTTTAATAGAGAAATCCTTACATAGTGAAAGTTACATTACATGTTATAAGGGCAAACTATTTGTTGAAAGAGAATAATAACACAATCTTAAACATATATGAATTGTATGAAGAGTAGTGGAGTTCAAGGTGCATGTGGAGTATGGGTGAGGGTGTGATGTGTTTTGTGTTTGTCTGTGTGTGTGTGTAGTGTTGGGAGGGTGAGTGGGTATGTGAGTGGGTTCATGTTCAACTAGACGAATGGTTCCTATTACGTTTTTATGACGTAATAGGAACCATACGTCTAAAGTACCTATTTTTCTATATGGGACAGCTGATTTTTTATCGCGATTTCAAAGTTGATCCCATTGTAAAAGTTATTAAGTGCAACGGTCTAAAGCACTCATTTAAGTTTTCCGGGTTAATTTTTAAACACCATAAACATAATAAATATGATATTGCCGTGTCTCGGAAAGCACCTTAAGCCGTTGTTCCCGGCTGTCATTCGTAGATCTTAAACAGTTGTTAGGGGTCATCAGAAGCCCAAAAGTCTGAAAACCAGTCTTGCCAAGGGGTATTGTGTTACCCAGTTACTGTGTTGTGGAAGTCAGATAAGCAGCCGCTCCATGTAAAATACTGGTATTCAGATGTATCTGGTTAGACTGGAAGCGGACCCCAATGGCAAAGCAGATGCTAGGCTAGGCAGACGATGATTTTCGAGTGCTCTGGGCATCGGCAGAGGGCTGGTAATGACCTTTTCCAGCCCCCCTAAATGGGTAGAGCTATGGCGGAGTCCGGGGGACGTCCGCCGTAGCCCGAGGTGGTGGTGCGTATTGTTCCACGCGCGCCCCTCTTCTACGTCACGGGGGGAATCAAACACCTCACTCCCCCCACTGAACTGACGGGGCTCACACAGGCGGACCGACCAGTCGGGGGCTGCGTTGGAGAGTAGCCTCCAGTGTAAGTGTGCGAGGGAGCATGGAGTGGTTTTAGTCAGCAGAAGTCTGACCGACCGCTCCGTCCGCCCCAAGGCGTAGGACATCCATGAGGAATTCCAGCCAAGTACCAAAAAAAAGGCTGAAGATGATTACAATATGTTTTTTTGTTACAGATGCACGGAGAACGGCACGTGGTTCATGCTCCCGCATGCGAAAAAGCCGTGGACCAACTACACCACCTGCGTCGATGTAGACGACCTAGACGTAAGTACTAAGAAGAGTTTATTTTATCCTATACGGTCATTAAACTTTAGCTAGCGAAACTCCGTAGACGCGATGACTACCGCCTAACATGATAAAATATAGCTAAACATGATACAAAAGGGCTTTGTTTACGGCCAGTTTTGGTAGGGTTTTTAAGTTTAAAAAAACCGACGAAGTGCGTGTCGCACTACGCACAATGTAAGGTTCCGTAGTTGGGATGAATTTACCCCAAAAAAAACTTAACGTTGTACTTGAAAAAACATGTTCTCCTATACATCGATATATGCCACGTTCAATTTTCTAGCTGCAAATGTAAGTTTGTATCACAAATATATGTTTTTTCATGTGGTAAAACGATATATTAACGATTTACGGACATTTCCGTTTACGTGGGCTGTGAAATCTATATACGTATATATAAAAGAGAAGTCCACTCACTGACCACTCATCACGAAATCTCGGAAACTACTGGGCCGTGAGGTCTAAAATTTGGCACAACCACTCTCTATGGGGTGCAGGCGCGCACTAAGAAAGGATTTTTATAAATTCGCACCTTAAGCGGTTGAAAAGGGGTGACAAAGTTTGTATGAAACTCCTATGTTTTTAAAGTTAGAGACATGAATGTTGGCCTGATTGTTCCTTTCGACTTCAAAGTGCTCACTAAGAAAGGATTTTACGAAATTCGGCGCTTAAGGGTGAAAATAAGGGTTTTTAATGTTTGTATGAAAAATGTACCAAATGCAGTTAAGATCCAAATTGAATCTTACGGCAACGAGTTATTGCATACTTTACATTGAAATTAGAATTCGGAGGCCGATAAAGATCTAAATTGAATTTTACGACAACGCGTTAATGCATATTTTACATTGAAATAAGAATTTTTGGAAGTTTCTTGAGGTTTATATTTAGTTTTTTTTCTAGATGGCCAGTATGTTTCAGTGCAGGCGTGATAACGTTCTAAAGTTTTTATGCCAGTTCCAGGTGGCCAGTATTTTTCAGTATGCAGGCATCTGCTAAAAGATAATGAAATGAGGTTCTAATTGGTATTCAGGTAATTTGAACGTTGCATTTACAGCATTAAAGTCGAGAATGCCAAGGGGAAAACTTCACAATGTTTAACCTTAATCGCGGCTTGCAAGCCGATCGTATCAAAAAAAGAAGTCATGTATCAATCACAGAATACAAACCTAAGCGATACACGTTCAAGCTATAGTTACCGAAATTTCTGTTCTGCGATATTTTGTTATTACGTACTACTAATTTGCTTTGATATATTTTTCATCGTCGTTGTTTGGTTTTCGTTTTGGTTTGTTTCGCTTCCTAATTTTAAATTAGAGGATAATAAATGTGTTTTTACCTATTGCCGGGTTGGAATTTTGTTATTTAAATTTCTTTGCGAATTACTTACTGTGTAGGTATTTCACACTGTGGTATTACTATAATAGTTTTTAGTATTAGTCGTTCTTACGAGAAAAAGTGTCCTTGAATACCTACGTTCGTATTTTAATTTTATTGCTTAGTATCTTTGGTTTAGGCTGGTGTTGTAAGGGTTGGAAAAAGGCGGGAGAACTATTCCCATTTTAAATGGATGTCAGCACCAACTGACGGGGTCCGAAAGGGCCAATGCCTGCCAGGGTTATGAGCCTGTCCGAAAGGGATATCGTGGCCCTGACACACACAGGCATTTCAAGAAACACGGGTGGGTTTTAGTCAGTAAAAGTCTGACACGCATCAAAATGACCTTCATTGAAATTTTCTGAGAATCAGATTATTTTTACTCCCTGTTGTGCGTCCCCAAAACCAGCAATAAATATACCATCTTGAAACACCTGGAACTCAAATGGGAATAGTTCTCCCGCTACCATGAGTTCACAGGTGGTTCCGTAGGTGTCATTACAAGATATTTCAGCGACGTATTCACGCTTTGAACCATAAACAGATCCTCCTGACCGATCCTGGGTGAAATGTTGGAATATTTCCCAGTTTTTAGACACGTGGCGCACAATGCTGTCTCGAATTTGAGAAGACAATGACATGGCCACGTTACTGTTCACCAAATAGGTGAGAGATGAAAATAAGCATGCGCCATCGCCAGGGATATTTACTATTTGGCAAAGAATTTGCATGCCACAATTGTGGCGATAAGTCCCCTCTATGAGGAGTGGCTAGAGAGGCGCCACGGCTTCCTCACCTTCCGCCTGACGGACGTCCTCACCGGACACGGTTGTTTCAGGAGGTTTCTATTCAGAATAAAGCGGGAGGAAACGCCCGGGTGTCACCACTGTGTGGATCGCCCGGAGGACACGGTGGAGAATACGGTTGAGGTCTGCCCTGCTTGGGTGGAGCACCGCCATGTCCTCACGGAGGCGATCGGCGGCGGCGATCTCTCGCATCTGGCCCTGGTTCAGGTTCAGGCGATCAGGTTCGGAGCGAGAGTGCACGGGAGGCCGTCACCTCCTTCTGCAAAGCATTAATGCATGCGAAGGAGGAGGCGGAACGCGTGAGGGTGAGGCAGGCTTCGCGCCCTCACGCCCTTAGTCACCGCAGGAGACGCCCCGGGCGTCGGGAATCGTAGGCTTGCGGACGGTGAGCGATGGGTAGCTCGCCGTCCGATAAGGAGCAGGCCCGGGTCGACGGCGCGTTGTGTTCCACGCGCGCCTCAAAGAGATGTCAGCACCAATTGACGGGGTCCGAAAGGGCTAATGCCTGCCAGGGTTTGCCTGTCCGAAAAGGATATCGTGGCCCTGGCACACAGGCATTTGAAGGAACGTGGGTGGGTTTTAGTCAGTAACAGTCTGACACGCCCTCCCCGCTCCGGCCAGAGCGCGAGAAGTTATTAGATAATTTACCACCCAAAAAAAAAATGGCAGTGGCAGAACTATTCTCATTTGAGTTCCAGGTGTTTCAGGATGGTATTTTTCTTGCTGCTTTTGGGGAAGCACGGCAGGGAGTCAAAATAATCCGATTCTCAGGAAACTTTATTGAAGGTCATTTTGATGTTTTAATTCCGTTAGCTAATTTAAATAATAAAAAACCGGCCAAGTGCGAGTCGGACTCGCCCACGAAGGGTTCCGTACCATTATCTATAAAAATGGCAAAAAAATCACGTATGGTGTATGGGAGCCCCCCTTAAATATTTGGTCTATTTTAATTTAATTATTAATTTTTAAAGTGAATATATAACTTAATATTCTGTGAATATTTCAAGCGTCTACCTGTTGCCGTTATCAATATCTAGCAAAAACGAGCAAAAAAATTACGTTTGTTGTATGGGAGCCCCCTTAAATATTTTTTTTTATTCTGTTTTTATATTAGTTGTTATACCGGCAAAAGAAATACATCATCTGTGAAAATGTCAACTGTCTAACTATCACGGTTCATGAGATACAGCCTGGTGACAGACGGACAAACGGCGGAGCCTTAGTAATAGGATTCCCGTTTTACCCTTTGGGTACGGAACTCTAAAAATATCTTTTGACCCCTCACGCCGGCAAAATTGAAGAATCACCGACCGTCACCGACTCAGCGGTAAATGTGCAGTTGAATTCACAATTCCAGTCCCAATTCACTGCTATTGATTTTGTCGAGAAGTCGCGTGCCTATACGAGTAGTGAGCAAACGGAATGGGAGTCATTTTTTTTTAAGGATATTGCTAAACCGTTGCTTCATCTACTTATATTAATATTTTATAGTTTGTGAGGTTGTAGGGTAATCTCTGGATCTACTGAACCGATTTTGAAAAATCTTTTACCCATTGAAAGCCACGTTATTATTTTGTGAGAGTCATAACATAAGGCCATAATTTAATCCGAAAAATGAAAAGACGGTAAAATGTTTACCGCCCAACGAAGTGGGCACGGGTCAGCTAGTATAAAATAAATATCGGAATCCACTAATAGAACCAAGTGAAGGACAATGTGGAAACCTTCACATTTATGCCGCTATCGTATAATTGGTTGAGCAAATATATTTAACACTCTTTGTTTTTGTACCTCATACTCATTAATCACTTTCAGGGAAGGAAAATAAGCAGGAAGACGTGCTTAATTCTCGTCTGACAGTATGATGAAACAGCCTTTTCGCGTCCGCTGAAAACAGCTTAGCGTTTATCCCTTACTTAGAAAAGATACTTCAACCCCTATTTCATGTTCTCAAAAAAATCCTGTAATGAACTTTCTTAAGGCAAAACCGCCAGGGTAGCCCGCAAAATTCTAATTTTGTTACCTGTTTAGGGATTTTTTTGATGATTTTATTTATTTATTTTAATATGTATGTTCACCCAGTAAAATACAGAGAGTTACGACATAATTTTAATTTTAGTACAAGGGTACTGGCAGACCTGCAAAAGAAGAAATGAAAAAGAAATGTACACAATAGTGTGTGAGAACAAGAAAAGAAAAATATGATTATGCGAAGTAAACTAAAATCTTCAATATATACTATACTATACCATAACTATATATATATAAAATATACACACGTACAAAAACTACATAATATACTTAAAACAATATATAAAGCATATCCTAGGACCATATATTTTTTAGTCCTACAGAAAACCTAAAAACGT
Organism: Tiliacea aurago; assembly: GCA_948098905.1. Taxonomy (NCBI): domain Eukaryota; kingdom Metazoa; phylum Arthropoda; class Insecta; order Lepidoptera; family Noctuidae; genus Tiliacea; species Tiliacea aurago. Next base: position 12,333,324 of record OX402576.1, on the reverse strand, counting down.
TTATAGAACCGCATTTGGGCGCAGTTTATAGGACTATTATTACACCCTATAGTCGTTTTATTACAGTCCGGTAAAGTCCAATTCGCTTTTATAATTATCTTATTAGGTGCTTTTACTGGTGTAATTGATCCAACAGTTGTCACCGTGATGCCATTACTAGAGCATTCTTCATTATTTTGGTAACGGTGCTGGTGTCTTAAGAAAAAAGTTATGTTTTATTATCAAAGTAATCCACATTAATATCTATTACCATAATATAGGTAACTTTTTTCTTTGACTTTTGAGTAAATAATGCCTACTCAACTTGCGAAATTAACTTTATTGATAAAGTGTTCGATGATAATAAACATAATTATTTTCATGCCCCTTCAAAACTACACATATTTATTATTAGTTAATTCGATAATAATTAACAAATACTTGAGCCGCCGTAGGATCTGGATTACGTGCCATAATATTGCATTACCAAAACTTTTATAATACAATTTAGTCAAAGTTAAGACTATTACCAGGACATCTACTTCACCACCATATTTAAGTTTTTAGGTTTTTGGTCGCTTACTCTTGTAATAGCAAATGTAGGACACACATAAGTAGAATCTTACCTATAAAAATCGGAGGGCATGCTAGTTTGGTGCTAACAAACAATCTATTAAAAGTCACGACTAAGACAAATCAATCCAATAATGTACTTGGCCTGTAGTAGCTATATCTAAGACGTGTATAGGAGTGCATACCATAAATAAGAATGAAACAAAACGTTAACAAGAGTAAACAATCCTATTAAATGTGTTTTTATGATTAAAAGCGACTCTTTGCTAATTAGTTTTATAACATGCGCTTATAAGGCTGCAAGTTCTAGTAAGAATCGTATAAAGTAATCCAGTAAACGTTTATAAAACTAGTAATTGGATCGTTATTACTTGTAGCGCAAATCGTCTTATAAGGTGCTGTTGTAGGATCCGTGACAATGGTCAAAGCGTCTATTTGATTCATATAAGACTTTTAGTCTTATAAGTCAATGACTATAGGAGAATTTTGCTACTTGGTTAAGGTTCAAGGTTGATTGGGAAAGTTTTACAGTTTCGGCTAGCTTGACCTGCTGGCTTCTGTACAAATAAATGTTATGCTTAAATGAGTAATACATAATTAGAAAAACGTTATGCTAAACTTAACTTCATTAAGCTCACATAACCCGTTAAATGCAGACCCCGGCAACAAAAAATGTAGGCCAGCTTAGATTTAATTACAGTTATCGTACGTTTATAAAGAAGCAGGTTTAAACGTTATTTTTCCACCTGATAGTTTCTTGTTTATGCCGTTCTGTTTATAATCAGTCCTTTTTTTGTATTGTATTTTGTATTTAATTTAGTACCTAGTGTAAATAGTTAGCTATGTTATAAATAGTATACAGAGTTTGGAAGCTGGGTGCATAGCCTTAAGGGGTTAATAGTTGGCACAATTTAGAGCATTTTGAGCCATACATGTCTTAGACGAAGTACCTATCTAAGTTTTTTAGTTATTTTATCTGCTAAGTTTATTTGCTTTCGGTTGACTATTAACAGTGCCCCAGTAAAATTAAATTAAAAATACATTAGATCCATAATTGTGTTACTAGTTTGGTGTTAGTAACATTAGTGCTTAGGTAAATAGGTTAGTATTGTTAGTTTTCACAAATTAATCATTTATCAGACCTATGACTGTAAATCAAATCAACTCAAAGAACACGTATGTACCCTATGACGTCACCATCGCCCCAGAGGCAAATATTGTGTATGAAGAAACTTTGTATCTCATTATAAGTGAACTGTAGTTCTTATGAGAAATATATATCTTTAAACCTAAATCCAACTTACTTTTTAGGGTTCCGTACCTCAAAAGGAAAAAACAGAACTCTTATTTACCTCACTTCGTTGTTCGCCCGTCCCTCCGACTGTCTGTCTGTCTGTCTGTCTGTGAAGACCCTTTTTCTCAGGATCGCGTGGAGGTATCAAGTTTAAATTAATTTCAAATACGTAGGTCTATGGTTTCCGAGCTCAGAAAAAACAAACTTTTAAGTAAACGCATGAAAAAATACGGCCATTTATGCAACATATTTTGAAACTCGCAAATTAATCAAAAGCTATAGGGTACTTCCCGTTGACCTAGAATCATAATGTTGGGCAAAAAGCAAAGTCTCACAGCACAAGTAAAGGAAAAAGTCTGGAAATCGTTAATTGGTAGTTTTATCACATCATCATCATTTCAGCCGAAAGACATCCAATGTTGGACATAGGCTTCCCCCAAGCATCGTCACTTCGAGGGGTTCTGTGCTTCCCGAATCCAGCGGAATCCTGCGGCCTTCCAGCATTACGTCTTCCGGGTACGTGGTCTCCACTCCGGGAACTTTCGGCCCTATCGGCCATAGGTTGTTCTGTATAAACTATTTTTCTTTCTTTTCTTTCTTTTATACTATTTTAGTTATAGTCGTTCGTCAGGAATAATCTGTAAGAATGCATCAGTCAGTGTATCAGTTTTGTGACATTAGGTAGTATATACAGGAACGCAGGCGTTCATTAATTCACTGAAAACGCAAAACTACGCAAGAAATGGGAAATTGCTACTGAAGGCTGCGGAATCGACCTCAGGACTAACTGCTTCTCACACGGGCAACTGTACGTCACTTGGTTACGCGTCACCAGTCCCGAGTCTCAGTATATTTTGGCTGCTGAGACCATAATTACAAACGTAATATACAGGGAAGTTTTATTATAAAGAGTTAATGCGGGAAATAAAGTGAATTGTGCTATACTGCGATTTTGACCCAGCAATCGATGCCCAAAAAGGCAAGGCTGGCTGTTCACAATGGTGTGCTGGTACCCATGCTTATGTTTATGGAAGTGAATGTTGAGTGTGGCAAAAGAAGCATGAAAGTAGAATCAATGCTGTGGAAATGTGTTCCTTGTGAAGCATGTGTGGCGTGACTATGCTGAAAAATTATGTGATAAGGCAATGGTGCGGTTTAAAAGAAGATGTAGTGACAAAATTTTAAAAGATTATGCATAGATGGTTCGGTCATGTTGAAAGGATTAATGAAAAGCGACTAACAAAAGGTATTTACAAGGCAGATGTGAGTGGAAACGCCGGGTGGGGTCGCCCTAGAAGGACATAATATAGTGACCTAATTGGTGATGTTCTTCAGAAAGGACAGGTGCGCAGTACTCGGAACAGGCGTGCGTAATTGCGTATATTTATGACCAGGATGTATGAACGTAGACTAAGCAAAAGCAGTATGTAAGTAGCGTAGCAGGTGGCGTTCTATAGTTTCTGCCTACCCCCATGTATTTATATTTTATAAAAATAACATAGCATTACGTCTGTATTACTCAAAGGGTTAGGCAGAGGTGTACCTACTTATAGTACACCCACATTTAATTTCGCCAGTTATGTTTAGTTCCCATGGAATAATATTCCCACAACGGGGCGAGCCTATTGCCATTAACCGGGCACAAATTCAGAAGAAATTCCAGACGGAAAATCCAATATCACTGTACCTGACCCGAGAATTGAACCCAGGACCTTATTCTCAACAGTAGCGCTTGCCAATAGACCAACGAGGCAGTTTTGTATAAAAATGTGGTTGTTATTTTTGTATATTGTGGTGTCTTACGACTTCCACGCGAGCAAAGTTACGGGCAGAAGCTAGTACTATAATAAAATCGTAGGGGAGTCAAAATTGTACATTGAATATTTTTGAAAAAAAGTAATTGCTATGAGGTCTGGGATCGATTCTAATGCCGAAAATAAGTTTTTATGTTTATCTGTTTGTCTGAATGTACGAGTATGTTCCAGCAAAACGCAAATTCTACCGGATAGATTCTATTCAAATGCATAGATATTTCCCCTATAAGTCTGGTCAGTCGGTAGGCCATATATTACCACGCTATTTGCTATGGAGGATGAGCAATATTGCAATGTTTGTATTACTCTATAGTTTATAGCAAATTGTTAAAAGACGAACCAAACGGTTAGAATTGCAGATACGAGTAGTTACAGATTTAATCATCACGCTATAACTTTTATGGAGCTGTCAATCATCATGACATATACAACATGTCCCAGAATTAACGCACAACCCCTTAAGGGGTCATTGTGCTCATCATTATGAACAACTTTTACTACGGGACCAAACCTAAAATCGCGAAAAAAAAGCAGCTGTTCCATACATTTTGACGAGTTATGAGAACATAAATGTAGGGAACAGCTGTTTTTTTTTATATAATTTTTTTTATTGCTATTGCAAATGCAGGGGTGCATTGGCTGGGCACGCCACAATTGTGGCGAAAAGTCCCCTCTTTGAGGAGTGGCTGGAGCGGCGCCACGGCGTCCTCACCTTCCGCCTGACGCAGGTCCTCACCGGACACGGTTGTTTCGGGAGGTTCCTGTTCAGGATAAAGCGGGAGGAAACGCCCGGGTGTCACCACTGTGTGGATCGCCCGGAGGACACGGTGGAGCATACGGTGGAGGTCTGCCCGGCTTGGGCGGAGCACCGCCGTGTCCTCACGAAGGCGTTCGGCGGCGGCGATCTCTCGCGTCCAGCCCTGGTTCAGGCCATGGTTCGGAGCGAGAGTGCATGGGAGGCCGTCACCTCCTTCTGCGAAGCAGTAATGCTCGCGAAGGAGGAGGCGGAACGCGTGAGGGTGAGGCAGGGTTCGCGCCCTCACGCTCTTAGCCGCCGCAGGAGACGCCCCGGGCGTCGGGAGTCGCAAGCTGATTTCCGGCCACCGTAGGCGCGGGCCTGCGGACGGTGAGCGATGGGTAGCTCGCCGTCCGATAAGGACCAGGCCCGGGTCGACGGCGCGTTGTGTTTCACGCGCGCCTCAAAGAGATGTCAGCACCAACTGACGGGGTCCGTTAGGGCCAATGCCTGCCAGGGTTGCGAGTTTGTCCGAAAGGGATATCGTGGCCCTGGCACACAGGCAACGGAAGGAACACGGGTGGGTTTTAGTCAGCAAAAGTCTGACACGCCCTCCCGCTCAGCCCAGAGCGGGAGAAGTTATTTGATAATTTCCCACCCAAAAAAAAAAAAGGGGTGCATTGGCTATAGCAATATTTTGTAAATATCGATGAGCAGTTGACATTAGGCAATTCCAACTTAGATAAATTACAAACTGACCCAAAAAAAAATGAAAAATAAAAACTTGTTAGGTACAAAAAAAAACAACCGTATACCAAAAAAACTGAAGTCGGTTGCCAAAAACTAAAATACAGATCCAAAGACACCGGCTCCCGCAAATAAAGTAATTTTTTACTTTGTAGTGTTTATTTTGAAGTTAGTTGTTTTTTTTGTAGAATGTTTTATCAAATAGAAACATAAAGTTGCAAAAATATTTAAACAAAGGGTCTTTGTCTCTCTAGGTCTTTCTAGCAGTCTTTCTTCCCAGAAAAATAGATTTAAGGAAATAGATGATGTTGACTCTTTTATTTATTCTGATAAAAAATGCTTGACCTCGTAATATATTAAAACTGCAAATGCTCTGAATTGGTAATGCGGAAATTCTGATTTTATTCTCTTATTATTTTATGACATTACGCATAATCGCGTTGGAGCTTCTGTCTAATTAATAACAGCTGCATGGGTCGATCCATCAGGTTAAGCTACGCTTGCCGGGGTTGGTCCGTGGATGGGTGACCATCTTTACATACCGAGACTCCTCCGTGCCTCGGAAAGCACGTTAAGGCGTTAGTCCTGGCTGTCATTCGTGGATCATTAACAGTCGTTACGGGTCGTCAGAAGCCCGAGAGTCTGACAACCAGTCTTCCCAAGGGGTATCGTATTACCCAGTTACTGGGTTGTGGAGGTCAGATAGGCAGTCGCTCCATGTGAAGTACTGGTATTCAGCTGCATCCGGTAAGACTGGAAGCTGACCCCAATATAGTTGGGAAAATGCTGGGCAGATTGATTGACGCATAATCGCGTTGCTATAAAGCTGTCATATAACATTGAAATCCACTCGACTTTTTCGATTGCTGAAACAACTACTTTATAGTCAGTTTCAGCAATATAAAAAAAAACAATAAAAAGCCCTACTCTTTTATTCAGCAGCTAACTCTCTCATCGCCAAGATTCCGAATTTAGATTGCGCTTTTATTCGGGGCCACGTGAATAGGCTTACTGAGGTGATAATATCGAATAGAAATGCTTTTCTTATTCTACATAATATGGTAATGATTTGAAGAAACAATAACTGCTAAAATAGTGACGTCATCAAAATTAAAAAAAGAAATACTTACTGAGTCCTAGATAGGTACTTGCGTACAGCGCTGAGTCAATAAAAAAACAATGACAAAATGAGACAATCATACAGGCTGATTTAATAAACGTGCCCGTGTCAACTTTTTTAAGTTTAAAAATTAATATTTGGAATGAGTATCGAATGCACGTTTCAATTAAGTCCGTTCAGAATATACCTTTATGTAAGCAAGAGTAAACGTGAACAAACACGATGAGTTTGTATGTTTGTTTAAAAATATTGTGTGTACACATTCTGGCATTTGTGCGGTGTTTCGGTGGCGTGCATTGACCTATAAACCTATGGACTTGCCATACCTACAAAATTAGCATGACTACCTACAAAAATCGAGTACTTAAAATGGCTGCCTTTTACAGGGTTGTTACTGCGCGTGCGAGAGAGAAAGCAAATAAACGTTGACAGCACACTGTCGAGTTTTGTACCACGAAACTTGGCATTAAACAATGCGACCGGTCACGCATAGACAGATTTTGACGTCACACAAACGGCGTTTGGAATTTTTTCTATGAAGCCTGGCTCCCCATCCTTATCGCGATTTAGATTTTTATTCGAAATAAAGGTCATGTATGAAACATTTAAAAATCGATAGGCTGTTTTAATATAACTCGAAAATATACTTTAGTAAAAGCTCGTAAAATGTCATGTTTTCGAGTTATCAAGCTTCTGAACTATAGATGTAATACAAAAAAACAAGCTTATTATTTTCCGAGTGACTAATAACTTAAAAGTCGACTAAATGTTTGCAACAAATAAAATAACTTGCCAGCGATTAAATATTTTCGCGACTATTATATTATGTAAGGTTCAAATTTAAAGGTGTTATAAAAACTAAAAACTAGCAGCTGCGTTTAGGTAGCAAATAAACTATACCAGTCAAATAAAATATTAGGCGAGGAGCTATAAATAATGACTTGGCGACTAATAATGTTAGTAGGGTGGCAAAGATAACATATTACCAGTCTAGTTAGAGTAGGTTATTATTATTTTTTAATGGTTAGGTTAGGTTAGGTTAAAACTGTGACTTCCTACGAAACGACTAAATTATATAGAAAATCTAAACCTGCCCTAATAATACAATAATAATATATTATTTATGAATGCCCATTTTTTATGTTATTTGCGCCATTAAGTTTCCGCTTAGATATTAATTCTGTTCCCAAAAGAAAAACTTGATGCTAGTTTAAATTAAAACGGAGCTTATTACTGATATATTAATATGCTACCTATTACTTATTACGATACTCCTTATTAGCTGCCAACCCATTATATATGGTACCCACTCTATTTTTTTTTTAAACCTATATTCATTTTACTTAGTTGCCGCATTAAATAAATGCCAAAAAAAATTGTCTTTATTTACATTAAATAGTAACATTGAATCGAAAAAAAAGTCGCGTATCGAGCCGAATGACATCTAAGAATGCCCCTAGTCAGGGGATCGAGAGGGAGCGAGATAGCTACAGTACGTTGCGATATTTCCCTTTCTAGTATGCGGATCGATCGATCGGATGGTCGATCTCGATCAATCAGCTGGCTACTTTGACCTTCACTGTACGCTAGCGTTTATCCTGTTCTCTTTAAAGTGAATCTGTTATTGTTTATTAATTTGTTATTGTTCCCGTACGAATATTAACACACGACGGTGTTATTTTTGTGGAATCAGCACTGTTCCTGGTCCACGAAGACGATTTAGACAGCTAATACGCTCATACCAGCTAACCTTTATGGCGCTACTTGAACAACTTGTTGGCTTATATATTATATTAGAAATGTGACAGTTTAGGACATTTGTCAAAGAACATATTATTGTAATATGATGAAAGCAATCGATTTCCGTAAATTCTATCCTTGGCCGCTATTCAATTTTCTGTTCTCTTTAGTCCTTGACAAACATATAGATATCTCTTTTTTCATATGTAGCTCTTGATGAGTTACAAAGAAACAAAACGCTTTTTGACATGACTGTGTCGATATGATAGATATTTTTATAGTATCGAGTATATATCTTCATAAAGTAGAATATGCCCTCTCCATAGTATTCCTACCTCTATGGTGGCGTGTGACGAGTGATGAGCATCGTCGCGGGGCTGCTGCGTGGCCAACTTGCCATCCGTCATGGCGGTAGCGCGTTGTTTACTGCTGCCGACACCCTGTATACACGCCACTATGATTCATGCGTGCCATGTCTCAGCTTGCTCAGTTATTTTTATAAAATGTTGTACGCCTTTGAGACGTTAATGGTAAAGATGATATTTAACACCAGATTTGTTAGTTTATTTTGCGAGTACCCACTTTATTTTATGGATTCCGTAACAAGAAGGAACCCTTATAGTTTCGCCATGTCCGTCTGTTTCTCTGTCTGTCTGACCCTGGCTTAGCTCAGCGACTCTACTAGTACTAGAAAGCTGTAATTTGGCATGGGTATACATATTAATCACGCCAACAAAGTAGTAAAACAGAATCTTGAAAATATTTTTTTTTTCGGTTACCTGTTACACGTAAAGTGGGGATGATATTTATTTTTCTCGTCTATCTCATGGTATGAGTTATCGTTGGATAGGCAGTTAAAAAATTAAAAAATTAAAATATTTTTATTAACACATCTATCCTTAACAAAAACACAATGTACAGAGTTTTGAGCTTTATATAGATAGAGTTAACGACAATGTCTGTGCTAGTATTAACTGTGTGACAGACACCAGCGCCTTGCTCCTACAACCTTAAGTAACAATCTAAACCGTGACATAATGATTTGCTATAGTGCTATAGTAATAATAATTATAACAATACAGATAGTTCTGGTCCAAATTAAGTTACACTTATTTAAGTATCATTAAAAGAATAAAAATTTAATATAATTAAAAGAAATTAGATTGAACTTCATTTATTTTTATTTTAAGGCATGCAGGAAATATGTGAATGTGTATGTGAGTGTGTGGGTGGGGGTGTGTGTGTGAGTGTGTTTGTGTGGACGTGTGTGCGTGTGAGTAATGTGTGTTTGAGCGCCTATTATTTATGATACTCTGGCGAATCAAACTATTTTTCGATTCAGGGATCCGTTTGCGTAATATTCAGTTTCAACTCAGCCTATCGTAGTCCACTGCTGGACATAGGCCTCTCCCAGGTTGCGCCACAACACCCTGTCCTCCGCCTTCCGCATCCAGTCTGACCCAGCCACCTTACTAAGGTCGTAGGTTCATCTAGCTGGGGGGCGTCCCAGTGTGGGACGCTTGCCGATACGCGGTCTCCACTCCAGGACTCGTCTGCTCCATCGGCCATCGGTCCTTCGAAAAACATGGCTAGCCCACTGCCACTTCAGTTTGCTTACTCTGCAAGCTATGTCGGTAACTCCGGTTCTTTTGCGGACAATTTCATTCATGATTTATCCTTCAAAGAGACTCCAAGCATAGTCCGCCCCATAGCGCGCTGGGCGACCTTGAATTTGTGGACCAGCCCGACTGTCAGTGCCCACGTTTCGGCACCGTATGTCATGACGGGCAAGACGCACTGGTTAAAAACCTTAGTCTTCAGATAGGCGACGACCTGAAGACCTGACGCAATTTTCCAAATGCCGCCCAACCCAACTGGATCCTTCTGTCGGCTTCTTATATTAAGCTTAAAAGTTCTAATTTTTATTAGAGTCAAGTGTCCCCCCGTGCCAGCTAAATGATTGCTTTTGGATATTTATGTGAAAAAATTAATGGCAGTAGTACATAATATAACAAAATTAAAAGGAAAACTATCACAGCTAGGTAGGCTTTACAAGTTAACGAGTAATAGTCGACCAACTTACATTTGCAGTTGGAGAGTTGACCGTGTCGTATATCGATGTATGGGAGAACAGGTTTTACAACTATATCGTTAAGTTGTTATTTTTTTTCTAGCTAGAATGTATATTGCTTGTCTTTATACACTCCTCCTTTTTAAGTACTTATTGCAGTCTTAAATAAAACAACCAGAATAAAGAAACAGTGCCTTTCCTGTTTTTTATTAGTACTGGGATATTTTGTTCACTAATCCGTGGATGGCAAGTAATTCTGTACCCGGAGGACACGTGTGGCTACACGTGTCCTTCTTTCCTAATTAAAAAGAGAGACGCCTTTGTTTTTCAAAATCAAGCCAGTAATTGAGACATACGTCTTCGTAAAGGATCAATACTTACCCTGTCAAATACAAATACTTATAATATTATATTTTTTGAACATCATACTTATGTTTTTTGAAAGGTCGCACGAAAGAACAGTTAAAAATATACAACCTGTTTTTTTTGATATCCCATAACTCTAGGGTTATATTCCGTAGGTAAAAATAATACTAAAACTCCTAGAATAGGTGGTCCAAAAATGCATCGTTTCGGAGATATCATCAATCATAATTAAATTAGGTCAAAAATGTTCACCAGTATGACGAATCTTTACTTTTGCGAGGTTGCCAAACTTCGCAGTAGTGTAGTAAAATAAATAGTAAAATAAAATATGTAGGTATGTTGGTATCGGGGCTTCCCGGCGGCAGCTAGTGAATGGAAAGCTACCTTGTCGACGTTGTCTTATTTCACGTAAGGGTGTTTTACATTAATAATCGTGACATTTCCGAATTATTTTGTATGAAAAATGAAAAAAAAAAATAACGAAGGATTGGAACATAACTCATATGCCAATTGATTCTTTGATATGGCCTCAATCATACCCTAGAGTTATGGGATATCAAAAAAAACACGTTGTATATATATATATATATACAACATTATGTTTAGTATATATTATGCGAAACCTAAATATAGTCTGTTCAGAATAAGGAACTGAATCGATTCCAATATTTTGTACACCATGTTATATTTTGTCCCAAAAATAAATAAGTGTGATGGAAAATGTTATCACCATTTAATTACTTACAATACAATCACCGTACGATTAGGTACCTACTGCCAAATTATTATCAATGAGCGCAAGAGAACCCTGTAAGCGCGGGGGCGCCGTTTGCATGTTTTTGCGCGCACAACCCGGTAACATAACAACCATAAAGCTTTGTAATTTTTCATGATACAGTTTTCACATAGATTCTTTACATAAAAATACTAGACACGTGTTTCGGGTTTCGCATATACTAAAAATAATGTTGTACATATAAACACGTCTGCCCTGCCAAAAAACGAAATAAAAAGTAAAAAACCAGCCAAGTGCGGACCATGCACAATGAATAAAACAAACTTAACATTGTAGTTGAAAAACATGTTCTCCCATACATCGATATACGCTACGGTCAATTTTCCAACTGTAAATGTAAGTTTGCAATCGCAAAAAAGTATTTTATTAATTAACAATTTGCGGACTTTTTCCTTTATTTGTACTGTGAGACCTGCTTCTTGCTAAATTTCATGATTCTAGGTCAACGGGAAGTATATAATAATTATAGGTTTTGATTTATTTGCGAATATCAAAATATGTCGCATAAAGGCCTCACAGGGTCTTACAGACTCACGCGATATCGCAGGCGCGACAGGCACCGACATATAAATTGTGCTACTAGTGTCGCGTCGCGCCCGCTATATCGCACCAGTCTGTACGAGCCTTGAAATGCCGTATTTTTGCATTGCGTTGACATAGAAGCTTTATTTTTTTAGAGCACCAAGGGACCGTAAACCTTCGTATTTGATATTAATTTCAATTTGATACCTTCACGCGTTCCTGAGAAATGGGGTATTGACAGACTGACAGACACACTTGGCCAGTGGTTTCATTATCATTCAACTACACTGCCTGGTCGTAAATATGGCACATCGAATTTTTCGAAAAAGTCTGAAAGAAAATAAAAAAGCTACAAAGAAAGAAAGCTACTCGTAAAGCTTCCTCTGCTTTACTCGCATCTGTGTCTTTCTAAAGCTATAAGTGCCTAATTTACACCCGGATACTGTAATTTACACCCGGATACTGTAATTAAATATACTTTATTGGGACCGTTCACCGCTTCCATAGGAAACCAAAGCTAAAGGCGCAGATACATATGATTTTTGTGACTTTTAAATATAATACGCCTTCATAATTATAATGCAAGTAAGTTATGCAAAGAATTTATGTTAAAATAGAACGCCATGCAAATTAATTCTATTTGTGAATATTTAAGTATGGTAGTAAAATACCTTATGAAACAAATTCAGGAAGTAATGTACCTAAATGTACCCAAATCATAAAAAACGACATTACTTTCAAGCTACTTAAGATATTTTCATGTTTTTTTTTTGTAACTATATATTATTTTAATATATATAATTCTATCTGTGATTTTTTGACAAATATTCAGATTTTCTTTACTAAAAATAAATATTCCCTATGAAACCGAACGGCGCGCGGCAGCACCGCGGTCGTGAGCGCGACGCGCATTTAATTTTGAATGTCCAAGGTCAACGGCGATTACCCGACCCTTAACCAAGCTATTTTTGTTTCAGTTCCGGAACATTGTGAACAACATATACGTCGTTGGATACTCCTTGTCGGTTGCCGCTTTGCTGATCTCAGTCTTCATTTTTCTCTACTTTCGGTAAGATGTCTTCCCTGGTGTTAATCTACCATCGTATTATTTCAATCCAATATGTTGTATTTTCTCTACCAATCATCACAGTCCATTGATATTTCTAATATTATTGGAATACAGATCGAGTGCAATGTGTATGTTACGTAAATAAACATTTTTCGCTCTGATTATATCAAGCTGTTTGACCGAAATGTTTTGAATGAAACAAGCTATTGGTAGCACTGCATTGGTATATATTGTGTCACAACGTGTGAAGCGTCCATGTTTACTGTGACAAATAAAAAAGTAACAAGCAAATAACGTGGTCGAGTTAACCATCTAAATGTGCACGCGGATAATAGAACTGAATTTGTAATGTTGATGTTAAATGGGTTTGCAAAAGCGCTACCTACAATGAAGCGCAAAAATAATTATAATTTTGACGCAGTTGTAACCATCCCACCATTTTGTTTACCCATTGAAAGGGTTTTCGATAGGATTTTTCTAAGCGGTTAAACAAAATCCCATACGATACGGGTTACCCTTATGAACGGCTTAATTATTTTAGGTAACCCGTTGAAAGGGTTTTCGATAAAAACCCATACCGTGTAGGTAACCCTTTTAAACGGCTTAATTTAAGCCATTCAAAATTACCCACACCGTATGGTTTTTTGATTAACTGCTTAGAAAAACCCTATTGAAAGGGTTTTCGATAGGGTTTTTCTAAAATGGTAACCAAAATGGTCCCTGGGTAGAATAGAGATAGAATTAGTCATGCTACGCGTGCTGGGTGGATATCGAAATAACATAATATTATGATTCATGTTTCAAGTAGGTATAGAACCCATTGAATGGGTTATCATGTAACCCTTTCACTGGGTTTCTAGTATAAAACCCTTTCAATGGGTTACATCATGATAAAGGTAACCCATTGAATGGGTTACCCCTTCGAAAGGCTTAACCCTTAACCGGGGTTGTACGGTCTCTGGTTGTAACTGACGTGGTCTTTAATTTTGGAGCGTTTCAGAGAGAAGCTATTAGTATTCATATGTATAACCTACATCAATCCCATTAAGACGATTTCGCCAAATTGCCTACAGTAGGAAGACATAAAAGAGCGAGCAACAAAATAACAAATCGCAAATAACGCGATGTACATCAAAGCTAAGCCATAAACGGGCCAAGCACGGAATAAAGCGGCTGTGTTATGCATATATATTAACAATAAGGAGTATATAAAACTTGTGAGGACCATACTCCCGAGCCTTCGAGTAATCTTCCATGCAAATATCTCGAAGTTCGAAACTGTTGTGCAGAGTACTTACTGTTTCATTTTCATTTACCGAAAGTGTAATGAAATGGTGGAGCTTGAAAAGTCATTAATTAAACATTGACTTAAAAGACTTTCAGATCAGAGATCAGTTGTTTATGCAATTTGGCAGTCTAGAGGAAAAAGTAATCAATCAACTTTGTTTACATAACGGCACTGTGTCGAGCGACGGCAGTTTTGTGGCTAGTAACGGGTTCATTTGTATTGGTCTAAGATCCCAAAGATCCCAAGATCGTTACTTATTTTCGAGTAACAAAATGTGTGGGATAGAGTAGTGTTAGTATGTACTTTGCACGTACGCATACCTGCAGGTTTCATCATGATCATCATTTCAGCCGAAAGACGTCCACTGCTGGACATAGGCTTCTCCCAAGCACCGCCACTTCAACCGGTTCTGTGAATCCCGCATCCAGCGGATACCTGCAGCCTTCACAAGGTCATCGGTCCACCTTGTAGGAGGCCTGCCAACACTACGTCTTCCAGTACGCGGTCGCCACTTCAGAACCTTTCAGCCCCATCGACCATCAGTTCTGCGAGCAATGTGCCCTGCCCACTGCCACTTAAGCTTACTAATTCTTCGGGATATGTCGGTTACCTTGGTTTGCCTGCAGATCTCTTCATTTCTGATTCGATCACTTAGGGAAACTCCAAGCATAGCCCTCTCCATTGCCCTTTGGGTGACTTTTAGCCTTCTGATAACAACATGACCTTCTGATACAATTAACTTGCTGCGCCCCATGGTTTCACCCGCGTAAGTCTCGATCCCGTTGGAATGTTGGTATAAAAAGTAGCCTATATGTTAATCCAGGGTGTCAGCTACCTCCACACAAAATTTTATCAAAATTGAATATCATTTTTACCAAATTTTTTTTATTCCCTTAAAGAGCGCAAAAAGATAATGTCATTTCTATAATCTGAGTCTTAATAACTATCTAAGATACTCAGGAAACTATTTCAAAACTATTTGTAAGCACCCCGACCAATCATAGGGGCCTAACATCCCCCAGCTTCACTAAACTTAAGTTGTTAAGGCGACGATAACCGACTTTTAATGATTTTATACTGAAGATCACGTCTAAACGAGTACTATTAATGATTTGAAATAAATATATGTTAAATTAGAGCATTTTTCCAATAATTTAATATGTGATTATTTTAGATTATATTTATATTACATGGTGAAATTAATTTGTAAAGTTATGTCTAACGCGGATAAAATACTGAGAATGGCGCAAAATGTACCAAGCGTATTTTTCTGAAGTCTTCACCAATTTAATAGTACATTATTGCAAAGGCCGTGAAATAGGCAATTGCAGGTCCAGTATGAGTTTGAAGGCCGAGCCGTAGGCGAGGACTTTACTAATAAAAAGCACTATATTGCGTACGAGACACGCAATTGCCATTTCCGCCGAGGCATATATAGTGCTTTTCTCAAAAGAATGCAGGGAATCGTTATTTATGATATTAGGGCGGTAAGTTGGTCTTTACAAACGAGTAGACGAATGTAAGCCCGAGACGAAGTCGAGGGCTTACCATAGTCACGAGTTTGTAAATATCAATTTCTGCGCGTGTGTCATACAACGTTTTCAACACATTTGCGAGAAAACAATACTATAGGTAATAAAATAAGCCATCAAAACATTTTAAGAGAATGATTGAGTATTTCTTCGAGTCTTCCAAGATATAAAATTATTGTAAATCATTAAATAGCACTCACGATTTTGGCGGCTCATTCAAGATATCACGTGCAGTAGATTCCATATTAATATCGGATTCCTCGCTTGAACAAATGTTATTATTTTGTAAAGTCAGTCGGAAAGTCGCAACAATCTTTGACATTTCCAATAAGAAAATGGCGCGAATTTGCAAATGGCGCCACGTGCACATGATGAAAATTAGTACTACATCTTTCGTCTCATTTTCTCTTTAATAATAAAGTGAGATAAACGTATTGAGCAAAAGCGCTTCCAAGGAGGTTCGATCATTCAGCTTATTTGTTCTCCTAATTTGAAACTCCTTGGTGGAATTCTTATATAATTTTTATGGTAATTAAAAAAAAACCGTAAAGGATACGCACGGCGCTATACAACGAAGAGGGCGGTAAAATATGTACTTAGGTGAGAGTACCTATTTTACCGCCCGTTCCGTTGTATGGTGCGGAGTTTTTAACTTTCGAACAATGTATACAGGCTTCGTAAATGCATTTTTTGAGCGAATGTGTTGAAAAGTAAATTATTTATAAATTCCAGATTCAATGACGAACAACGACAATTTTTCACACGCCAATATGTTCATTTGTTTTTTTTTTCAATATACAGTTTTCTATTTGCAAGCCAGTTCGAAATTTAAATAAAACCTTTAAGTTTAAGTTAACTCCTTGGTTGCCATGTTTCGGAGTAAAAGATCGTTCCATTTTTAAATTACACGATAGATATGAGTTTACTATGCATTACATTTGGCCGCTAAACCACGACACATATGGATTTTCATGTAAAAACTTTTGGTGGCCGCAGCTCGCATGTATTTGGCCAGTACCGGAATTTATCTCGAAGAAGGTTGTCAAAATAATCCTCGAATTTCCAAGCATGTTTGAGAAAGGAGTATTTAGTAACCCCAGCACGCCGTTTCATACAACATTGCTGGAGCGTTGTAATGTTGCAAATTCAAAAAACGCTCCTGCAATGGATTTGATTTTCTTTGACCGTAAATTCGATACTTCGCATGTTCTTTTTTCGAAAATAATGACAATATTTCCATGCATGTTTGAGAAAAGATAATTTAATTATTGATCTTTTAATATACGCGTTTTATTAAAATATCTTTTGTGTTGTGTCTACCTGATACCTGTAAATTGGCCGTTGGCCCAAGCTATCAAAGTACATCTACATTTATACTAACACTACTCTATCCCACTTGTCATCTGTCATATAATCTGTCCCACACATTCTGTTACTCTTTATCCAAAACACTGTTTTTCCATTGCCGATAGATACCAAAAATTGATAGTGATTGATGTGTAGTCTATCATCATGGTTTTCTATCTGTTTGTAGGCTTGTTCAAAACGTGCTTACTTTGTGCAATTTTCATTGTGCCATTTTATGTTTCGTTATAAAACTGAATGTAATTTTGTGTCATATTTATATAATAAAGATCGAAAGTGTTATGGCCACATAAATTGTTTAGGGACAGTTTTATCACAATTTCGTACAGATAACGTTAATTTTAAATAAAGGGAAAAATCATAAATTAGGGGATTTTCCAGTGTTTTCAGTTTATACTTACATATAATCTATAAATATTTTTAAGTTTCATTAACTTAAACACACAAACCAACGCAAGGCTCGCGGGGTTATTACAACAATGTTTTTGTGTAGGTATTTAAGAGGAGGCTCCCTATGTTTATGTTAATTCGCATAAATATTCTGAAACAGTCACACGCACAATCAAAATGAAATTTGATTTAGAGTACCTGTGGGCTAATTGCGTAACACACTGTCAGTAGGAATCGGTTTCATTTTGACAGTTCAACAACGTACATTGCGTTATCAGACAATTTTTTCTAACATACTAAGCAATGGATTAGCAATATACTTCAAAATCATTCCGATTACGATTCAAACTGTGTTACGCAATTAGGGTGCTAAGAATGTTTATGTTTAAAAAAAAACTAGTAAATAAATCAAGATAGCCGTCTATTATTAGCAAGATTTGTTTCACTGTCGGCCGCTATGGCAACTTAATTTCGTAAATACTTATACTCTGTTTGAAATAAGATTAGACATTTAAATAAAACTCTTTTACAGTCCGTTCAATCGATTTTGAATTCTATTTCGTTGGTGGCATGACCAATGATAGCTGTAATAAACAGTCGGTACAGTAACCACGTTTTTTCTTTTAATGCCATCCTTATGCCTACGGAATAGAAGTCAAAATCGGTTGAACAGACTGTAAACAAGTTTATTTAAATGTCTAATCTTATTTCAAATGGAGTATAGTTGTCAACAAAGAAATAACTTTCGTTCTATGCAACCGGTTGCCAAAGAAGACCTTTATGTCTTGTTTGGCAAGTGGTTTCCAATTAAGAGTTCCTCGAAAAGCGTGGGAGTGATAGAGGAATTTTCTAAAAAAATATGTCTAGATTACCTTGTTGTGTGCTTATATTATTATGAGTCTAGCCAAAGGTGAAAACGTGCTTAAGAGCGTTCATCCATTTCTAGAGGCAACGGCGCATTTCTAGAGGTTTTTCGTGATTAATTTAATCAATTTAAATCGAAGTAATATTATTTTCTTCCGTCCTTTGAATATTATTTCTGGAAATATTTCTTTAAAAGCATTAATAGCGGCTAATTCAAAATCCAATGTTTTCTTTTGTGGTTTCCAAGAGGGAATGCGAGACTGGATTAACTGTAATAACATTTTATAAGTATCTATTTTTTTATTCGGAAGGAGAGCGATAAATAAAGGAGTTATAATGTGGTTTTTTTTCATCATAACCATGAATAGTATATAATTGCTTAAAACTTTTCGGGAAAATTCTGAAAGTGCCATCGGCAAAGAAGTGATGAAAGTTGTCAATTTGCGTTTTCGTATCATACAGAATACAATGATCCGTATATAATCGACGTAGTCACAAAGAAGAAAATAATGATACTTTGTGGGTATGCTTACGTCCTGGGCCTGTGTGAAACGCAACTTTTTGGCACCAATTACTTTATTTCTTCCATTGTAAAGAGCCGTTTTTATGCTGCTGAACTTTGGTATTCCAGTGACGAAGTTATAACCATAATTTTTTTGTTTAAATATCATGCCATCATATTGCTTCGACATGGATTCAAAATTGCAACAACTTCTTTTTTTCAAATGATCCATTTCTTATAATACTGTATTTCTCCCAGTGCTCTGTTAACAGTCACATTCATGTGCCCTTTGGTTTACAATCTCGTTACGAACATTTAAAGTAATGTTGCCTTTACATCCTTTCGTCGTAAAGCATTTCCAGAATGAATTCTCATTAACGTGATTTTTTTTTCGATGATAGCGCCGGCCATCATGCAGCATTGCTACTTCACCTCTTCTAGTGCTTATAAATTCAATCCGCAATGAGGTAGACATGATTGGTGAAAATATCACAACCGCCAAGTACACACTCGGAAATTACACAAGTATTCCACTTATTACAAGCGAAAACTTACGTATATTACTCTTAATTTCACTCGAACAGATCCATTGAGCACATCAATTTGATAGATATCAACTCTGGCAACGACTGACAAGAACTACTAACTAGTTTTAAATCTTTAAATCCTTCGAAAAAAGATTTTTAATTGTGTTTAAATTTAATCTGTCTTATTACAAAACAAGATTTATATTTTGACATGGATTAAACCATGGAGCCAGTTTTTGTAATAAGAACGTAACAGTGATTGAAATACCGTTCTTTATACAAAACTGAAAAGTTAGTTCGGTACTAAGATGTCAGTTTTGTGTTAGGAACTTTACGACAGTCGGAGTAAAGTTTGAAATTCAATAATGGCTCCATGTTTTAAACCTGGTTGCAAAACTTCTGCGATAGTGGCAACCAGTTGCCAAACCAGACATAAAGGTCGTCTTTGGCAACCGGTTGCGTAGAACGAAAGTTATTTCTTTGTTGACAACTAATTAGTTACGAAATTCAGTTGCCATAGCGGCCGACAGGAATGAAACTAAACATTTGAAGATAAATAATAATATTTTGTATAAGTTCAAACGTTCAAACATGCAGTCAATCTTACGTCACGAAATGTCAACAGCGTACAGCGGTTTAAAACCAAACGCTTGTGAAGTTTCAATGCATTATGGATTTGATAGGCACCATTCTGGTAATGTTAAGGGGCCGGCGTAGCATACGTAGTTCATACAAAAGTAATAGGTACCAAAATAATTTGTAAATCAAACATAGGTATTCCTGAAAGTAGTGTGTATTTATTTCGATTGGATTACAGAATATCTATGTTCACAAATATATATTTTGAAAGGCCAGATAAAGACGAGATATGAATAACTTAAATTTGTCTAAAAAACTATTTTTTCTCATAGCTTTGTTTAAATCAGTGTCCATTCAAAATATATATTTGGGAACCTAGATATTGTGTAATCCAATCGGAGTAAAGACTCACTACCTTAAGAATATGTTTGATTTACAAATTATTTTGGTATTACGTTTGTATGAACTACGCATCTATCGCCGGCCTCTTAAAGTAAACTAATGTTAACAATTACAAATTAAAGATTAAACTCGACGCACGTTCAGATAGAACGTTTGCGACAGGTACTCGATTGCAGCGGGATTGAAATACGACCATCAAATCGCACGAGTAGGTAAACCTTTCACTGGACAATTTAACGATGTGAACTTTTACGTTCGGTACTGCGTCATAGCGTCACATCTGCTTTATAAAACTCGTACACACGATTGTCCATTGTCGAATAGCACCGGGAAAAACAATGAACACTATGCAGTAAAACGAGTGAGAGAGCAAGAATTTTCAGCTCTACGCTCGAAATAGCCACTTCTGCACTACACAATGACATCTAAACTTGAATGAATCCAATTTTCTTAGTCTTTTTTAGGGTTCCGTACCAAAATGGTAAAAAGGAACCCTTATGGTGAGACAAGTCTGTCTGTCTGTCACACCTGGATACCTCATGAACTACTTATGCTATCAATTTGTATTTAGAATTGTTTTAGATGACGTTTGCCCAACTATTTTGCAAACAAGAAAGAAATTTTAAAAATATTTATTTTTTGCTAAAGGGACTGAAAGGAGGTGTTAAAAATTTTAAGTGGGGGGGCTACTAGGGTTTGAGGGGTATCTTTTGAAAGAACGCTGTTTGCACATTCTCAAACATTTTTTTTTTGTTTTGGCAGCAAGTTTCCGTCTTTTGATGAAAAATGTAAAAAAAATACCGGTCCACCCTCTTATCTCCGAAGTTTGCATAGATAAAAATCTGAAATTATTCTATGTGATAGAAGTGTATGTAAAGATTACAGGAAAAATAAAACGATGTCTCTAAATAGCACAGTTTTTCAGAAATCATCAACATCATATATACGTACGAAATCCTCGATGCGCGAGTCCGTCTCGCTCTTGACCAGTTTTTTGTCGGTAGCATGGCGCCACTTGTTTTTAAAACATTTACACTAGCACTGCAAAACTATTGCAAACACTGAAAACTAAATAATTCCATCCATATATTCCATAAATTAAATATGGATAAAACTCACTCTAAAACGTTCAATTCGTTTAATTATTCACGTCTATTGCTTTTTATACAATGTAAAATGTGGACGCTACATTCTTGACTTTTTAAATTGCAAGCGCTGCAGGTAGGACTGCTAAAAACTCTAATATACCTTCCTATTTAGAGTTCTGTACTAGTAATGTAAAGCAAAGTTGATTTATAACAAAAACTTGAAGAAAACTAGAATATATAGAACAACTAGCTGTTGCCCGCGGTTTCACCCGAATGCAAATCCTATTAGTAACGTAAACATACTAATCATTGAAATACTATCGTGAATTCATGCCAGCCTAGTACTTTCGTTAAGTTACTGCTCCGAAATTGTGCACAACGTGTTGTGAACCCATGTGTTGTCTATTATCTGACATTATGCTGAGCTGAGGCCCTTTTGTCATTATAATAATTGTTTTCTGTTTTTATAGATATAAGGTGTACCTATATTTTTTTTTCTGTAATGCCAATACGCATTTTTCTTTCTTTATTTTCTTTGTTTCTATGCGCTTATTTTCATCCAAATCTGTTCAACCGTTTTAGCGTGCAAGCATAACAAACAAACAAACTCACTTTCGCATTTATATTATTAGTGAGGATGATTTTTTTGTAACGCGTTTGTTAAACCAAAAACTGTAAATCTGATATTCAAATACCGGGTTTATTTAGATAAAATCGCCCAATCTTAACAGCCCAAGATGTCAATATTGTTATAGTCACGTAAGCTCAGCAGCGTTCTCCATGCATTTAACACCATACTGCGATTGCCAACTTGCCTGCCAAGCGTGGCGATTATGGCAACCCCCCCCCCTCCTTTTGGGGGAGGCCTAAATCCAGCAGTGGACATATTTAACCTCAGCTTGCCTAAATTGCGAATCTCATGACAATGATATTGCCAATGCGATTTGTGCGTTCTGCTCTGCGCTACTTTCGGCGTGCGTGGCCCCTTATGCCTTGTTTTCTTCACTTAGGGTCCTCCAATGCACACGGATACGCATCCACATCCACCTCTTCATGTCCTTCGCTTTCAACAACGTCCTCTGGATCATCTGGTACCGAGCCGTGGTCAACAGGGTCAGCGTCGTTCAAGAAAATACGGTAATACTGTGATTTATTCAACTTTTCAGCTTGTACTACACCGATATTTGCCCGAATATTTGAATCATTTCTACATTACAAATTTCCTGATAAAGTTTCCTTTGTGTACCTTATCAAAATTACCGCGAATATACGCACACGGCTACACATCAAGCTGTACATTTCCAGTATAAGCTGATCTCGCATTGTATAGGATTTCCGTACAATGAGAGGTTAGCTTATACTGGAAATGTATATCTTAATGTGTAGCCGTGTGGGTACAAATACGCCAAGTGAAGTGTCAACGTTAGACTCCGAACACAAATAATTATACTCAAACATAAAATTAAATGCCTTCAAAAGAAGTAAGTAGAAGTATGTTCGAATCATTCTTTTAGGCAAAATTTAAGGCATTCCATTTTGCCCCACCAGTGCACAGTGGGGCGGCTCGGTGGGGCAAAGTGGAATGATTCATATTTTCACCCTTCTTTTCGCTCTAGATTACGTCTTATTTTAGAATTGAATAAAAATCAGACGAATTACCTATCCAAACAGAATCCCAATTTATATTTTATGCTTTGGTCGTTTTCATAAACAGCCAAGCACTTTTGTTTATCGAACGACAAAATTCTAATTAAATTCATGAAAGCGTAGCCACAGAACTCTTTTTATTTTGACTTGGCTATTGTTGTAATTTGAATTGATTTCAAGAAAATTTCATAATGCAGGTATGGTGTCAAGTTCTGCACGTGGTCACCAACTACTTCATGCTCACAAGTTACGTGTGGATGTTCTGCGAGGGGCTCCACCTGCACATAGCCCTGGTCGTGGTAAGTATACTACTGCGGTGGACTTAACCAATTTCTGAATTCGTGCAATCTTAATTCTACTACTTATGAAACAAGAATCAAACTCAAAACATTTATTTCAATTAAACCTATTACAGGCACTTTTGAATTGTCAAAGAGTCGGTCAGTTAGTCAGAAAGTTGAAGCTATTTGCTCATTCCAAAACGTAGATCTCTATGGAGAAGAACAGGCAAGAAACTCCAAGGACACTCTTTTAAATCAAGATATTACAAAATCCTGGGTACATTATTCTTGTTGCTTCTATAATTATGTGAGAACAATGTAAAAAAAATAATACTTATATAACAAAATATAAGATTGTAAGATTACAAATAAGCCCTGGCAGTTAAGAGAAGACCAGTCTCAACTGACGGCGCCCGTTCACGAAAATGATGCGTGGATGAGTACCATCCAGCTCAACCATATTTTTTTTTTTTTTAACTTTGTCCCGCACTAGGAATTTCTCCTGTATCGTGGGTGCGTTTACAAACATTTAAACTCACATACACAAATCAATATCATATATATATAACATCATACAAATATTTGTTCCGTGCGGGAATCGAACCCGCGACACGCAGCGCAGCAGTCAATCGCTTAACCACTGCGCCAACCGTGCCGTCGTGTCGTTTTGTAGGGAACCGAATGATCCAATACACGTGCCACCATCAGCGAGATATTTAAGTGAGCATGACATAGTCTCAACTGCCACGCTTTTTTATGTCAACATAATTATATCTTATCATAATAAACGGCTCCATGGTACTCACATTTACAAAATTGAAAAAATGCTTCTAAATTAAACAAAACTATAGCTTGCAATGTATTTTAAAGATTAATACAATTTTACTTGCAACCATAAGCATCAGTATAACCTCAAAAATGTGTTTCACTCCGATGGTTTACATCTCTCAAGAAAAGACATCGCCATATTAGAAATAACCAAGTAGTACTGTGCAGTTGACTACAAGAGAAGCTCATGACTAAATAATAACAGCTGCATGCGTCGACCCGCCAGGTTAAGCTACGCTTGCCGGGGTTGGTCCGTGGATGGCTGTCCATCTTTACATACCGAGACTCCTCTGTGCCTCGGAAAGTACGTTAAGCCGTTGTTCCCGGCTGTCATTCGTGGATCTTTAATACTCAAACTCAAACTCAAACCCCCTTATTCCAAAACAAGGTTTATCTTAAGACCCAGGTTTAAAACATGGAGCCATAATTGAATTTCGAACTTTATTCCGGCTATGGTAAAGTTCCTAAACACAAAACTGACAACTTAGTACCGAACTAAATTTTCAGTTTTGTATAAAGAACGGTATTTCAATCACTGTTACGTTCATATTACAAAAACTGGCTCCATGGTTTAAGCCATGTCAAAATATAAATCTTGTTTTGTAATAAGGCGGAAAGCATTTATTTCAATTAAACCATTGACAGGCACTTTTGAATTGTCAAGAAGTCGGTCAGTTACAAATATGAAGGTAGTTGCCCATTCCAAATAGTAGGTTCCTATGGAGAAGAACGGGCAAGAAACTCCACGGACACTCTTTTAAATTAAAATATTGATACAAAATATTGGTTACATCATTCATATTGAAGTTAAACATGTGAGAACGATGCAATACGTCAAAAGCGTCCGTGATAAAAAGATAACAATTAAAAACTAAAATAATTAAAAATAAGCCGTGGCAGCTAAGAGATGACCAGTCCCAACTGAGAGCGCCCGTTCACGAACATGACGCATGGATCAGCACCATTCAGCTCTACCATTTTGAAGGGAGCTAAATGATTCAACTCACACGCCACCATCAGCGAGACATCTGAGTGAGCATGACATACTCGCAGCCGCCAGGGCACATTTAAGTCAATGAAAGACATCATTACCCGGTAAATGGTAGCTCTATTGTACATAGTACTCACACCTGTGATATGCAATTATATAATACAAAGGAGATTCGAGTTTATACAATGAAAAGATAGTCTTCCAATCTTCATCAGCTCCAACAGTATTTTCAAATGTTAATAAATTAGTTGTGGTTGTGGAGCTGGACCAGCATTGAGCCAAGCATTTCTATCAGCGATGTAATCCCCCAACCTATAATATGCCTATGATAGTCGTTACAGGTCGTCAGAAGTCCGAAAATGTGACAACCAGTCTTACCAAGAGGTATCGTATTACCCAGTTACTGGGTTGTGAAGGTCAGATAGGCAGTCGCTCCATGTAAAATTCTGGTATTCAGCAGTATCCAGTAAGACTGGAAGCCGACCCCAATATAGTTGGGAAAAGGCTAAGCTGATTGATTGATTGACTGTGCATAGACTACAATCCTCCAAGCCAAACGACCAAGCGACTTTGTCATAAGGCACAAAGTCGCTTGGTCCACTCCTATTAGCCCTATTAGTCTTACTGAAATGTTTCGCAAAAAACTTTTAGACGCATGGAAACTGCCGTTTAATATCCTTCAGTAAACATACTGACTGATGCGAACAAAATTTCAAAGTTGCTCCGTGAAATAGTCACGTAGTGTGGAATACTCATGGGGCAACGCAAATACGGGCAATATTAATCCGTTGTGTACGTTTCAGACTGTGGCGGTTCAGACATGTTTTATGTGTTGAAGACGTAATTTCTTTAGATTAAGGTATATTGTACGTACTGCAATATTTTAGGATTAAGTCGTTTGTGACTATACCATTCCTAAATTGCCCTGGGTTATCAATTGTGCCTTTGATTACGTCAACTCGTTAGTTGGCTCGTTCTGTTGCCAAAATATGTGTTATTACGTATTAAGAATGTACATAGGACTGTACTAGTGGCTTGGCATGTTCTACTCAGAATAAAGATAAGCCAACCGCTATGAGTACGAGACCTTATAAAATAACTAAGTATGTCAGTAGTCCCATACCCTTCAATACACTTGAGGCCAGTAAAATTGTCCTCTCTAAGTTATGCCTTGAGGATATTTTTGAAATATTTGCACCAACTAATATAGTTGTCCCCAGAGTTTCGCATAGGTACGGCAAAAATTCTAACTTTGTGAGAAATATCTCACAACAGTGAACATTTATTCATGTTCATATTTCCTATTTTATTGTCATATTTTAGGACTGATACCCGTAACTACGAGTACATAACCTAATTCCTAGCCAGTAGGTATTATTAGATCAGGCATCTAAGTTTGTTCAGTTCTACTACCGTTATTGAGTGAGTACTTATCTAGCAACTAAGTTAAGTAATTATTTCGTCTAGAATATGAAGAAATGAATTAACTAAGTCAGACTATCGAACCGATAATCTACTAGAGTACCTACAGTGGATACCCGCGCGGACGATAATATGACACATTGAGCTTTATAAAAAGCCTGTCACCTTAAATCCTGTCACTCTGATTACTTTTTCTTAAACTGGAAAAAGTTTAAACTCGATGTGCCATTTCCTGCCAGGTACCTACTATGCTTCTGAAACCTAAACTATTCGTCATCGCATGTTATAGATAGGTATAAAACTATCCGCAGTTTATGTTTACCATTATATTTAAGTGTTATGAACGGCTGATGCTAATAGTTGTGCGGCACAGGTGTTCGTGAAGGATGAGGCAGCCATGCGATGGTTCGTGCTTCTTGGCTGGGGTGGCTCGTTGGTCATCATTATGATTTACGCAATCGCCAGATTCTTCACGCCCGGAGCTACGGAGAGGTTTGTGATTTACATATATTTATGATGATTTTTTTAGTTTAAGATGCTGAATGCAGTGTGGTTTAAGAAGGTATACTGGCATTCTATAGCTAGCGTTATATTGGAAGTTATGTTTGGTGAATGCTGCGTAGCGTCCCTTTAAGAACTCACATTTATTATATAAGTGAAAACAATGGTAACTCCATCTTCATAGCCAGTTTTCGCTCTTTCACAGTATGGCCCTAGCTTTTATTTTTGGAAGAGGGCATTTTCAACATCCCGAGAACTAAGGACAGGCCGCTTTAAAATTAAAAAAACGGGCCGCCAAGTGCATGTCGGACCACGCACAATGAAGGGTTCCGTAGTTGGGATAAATTTATCCCAAAAACAAACTTAACATTGTAGTTGAAAAACATGCTCTCCCATACATCGATTCAAATCTCCAACTACAAATTTAAGTTGGTCGACTATTACTCGTTAACTTGTGAAGCCTACTTAGCTGTGGTAGTTTTCCTTTTAATTTCATTATATATACTATTGCCATGAATTTTTGGGGACACTTGACTCTAACCAAAAATAGCACTTTAAAGCTTAATATTACGCAAACGGATCCCTTAATTGAAAAATGGTTCTTACAAACCCACAATATTGTTGAACGGCCTACCCAACGATACCCCACACCATGGTATAGACGAGAAAAAAAATATCATCCCCATTTCACGTGTAAGGGAGGTACCCTAAAAAAAATAGTTTTTCATGGTTTTATTTGACGACTTTTAATATGTATACCCATGCCAAATTACAGCTTTCTAGTACTAAGTGTCGCTGAGCTAAGCCGGGGACAGACGGACGGACGGACAGACAGACAGACTGACGGACATGGCGAAACTATAAGGGTTCCTTGTTTACTACGGAACCCTAAAAATGGGCATACGTCATGTAGTTTGACAATATTTTCTCTTTTGTAATTTATTCTGAGACACCCATAATGTTTTTTAAGAGATGCGGTAAATAGAACAAAGGAAAAAAAAAACTAGTCTGCCACCAGAAATGATAACAAGGTGCAACAAACCAAGTAATTAAAAAAAGAATTGTGTCTCTATAACAGTAGCCTTTGTATTTATGGATTACCATATGAACAGAACAGACGAATATAAAAACGAACATCCGGTATAACGGTAATGGCGGCTGTAACAACCGTGGAATTGTTTCGTTCATAAACTGAAAATGGAAAATGCAATATCCTGCACTTTTACGGACATCTAGCAAAAATGTATGGTCACTAAAGTATGGTAAGCTATGGGAACATGTTTGAAACTGAATTGATATATTTACTATATCTACCGGAAGTGGAGGTATGGTCAATTGCTTCTTAGCTTATCGATGGCAAAAAGTTCAAACATGTTTTGTCCAAAATTCAGCTGCGCGGCCCACTGACGCAGTCATAAGATCATCAAGTGCATAGGTGACAAGGTATGTGGCGCAGGATGAAACGTCGGCAATTGTCTGTGGGGACATGCCGCATACGCATTTGAGATCTGAGCCGTCTTTAAATCCTTATCTGTTGAGATTGTCTTTGCTTCGACCGACTTCGGTTAAAAGTCTATATAAAAAGATTTCCAAGTCGGTCAATGTTAATTGTGATTAAGAACTCTTTTGACATCTCTCAACCAAGGTTTTTTTACTGCCAACAAAACAACCCTAAAATATGGCAGCACATTTTTTGCCTCCACCTACGATCTGTTAAAAGCACCACCAACTGCTCAGTTGGTCTCGTAGTCGCATGCGACTGCTGGGGAGCCCCACGCCCTGGGTTTGGTTTCCAGCCGCAAAGTGTTATTGGGTTTTCCACTAAGAACTTCTTAGTGAAGTTTGGGAGTTGGTGGTGTGACACCCCCATGCCTTAGAAATCGCGTAAAGCCGTTGGTTCTGTGAATCCTTACCCGACTTAAAGTCACATTTTTGACTTTGGCTTATCTCTTTGACTTTGGCTTATCTCTTTGACTATGGTTTTTTTTATTTCGCCGTAGTTAGCCGTAGTCAAGCAACTTTCGGCCGATACCTCTGATTTATGTTTGGAGTACCCCCTGCACCTGATCTTTTCCGGCAGCCTAATTGCGTAACACATTTTCGGCAAACGATTAAGACTAGTGTCTGCTTCACCGCGATCGCAGTTTGCTCTATTTTACGACTATCAAATTGCGTAACTCCATTATCCTCTCAAACAAACAGCACTATCTTTCAGACGCGAAAGATATGCCAGGGAAAATTGGGCATACGTCTATTTTTACAAGCAAGCAAGCTATTTTTATTTTTATTTGCAATGTTTGTACTCGTATGTTATTAGTTTGTTTGTTTAGGCCGAATCTTGCAAACTAAATTAAAAATACTTCTTCGTATCCTACGGAGTTGGACTTTTACATGTTGGTTCAGTTTAAAAAAACAATGCATTTACGAGTATATGATTAGCATGACCTGACCCTGGATGACTCCAGATGAAGGAAATCTAAAACTGATTTTTTTATACGCATTTAATTACGGTAGTCCGTTCTAAAGTCCATCATGACCTGGCTACTGCACCCAGGATTAGCTCCAGATGAGGGGATTGCTTCGTTGGTCTAGTGGTCGCAAGTGCTACTGCTGAGAATTGGTCCTCGGTTCGATTCCCAGGTAGTTCAAAGTGTTATTTTGCAAGCAATTAGGAGTTTCTCAGAAGGAGCCCGGAGTCTGGATTTGTGCGGGTGTGACAATAGGCTCGCCCCCTATTACGTGGGACTTAAACATAACTGGCGAAATGTGGGTGTGCTATAGGCATGCCTCTGCCTAACCCTTCGGGGATTACGTGCGTGATGTTATGTGAGGGAACTCCTCAACAATCAACAGTACAGACACGCAATTTTATACACGCATTTAATTATGATAGTCCGTTCTAAAGTCTATCATGATCTGGTGCTGCACTCAAGACTGGCTCCAGACGAGGGACTCCTCAGCGGTCAACAGTACAGGCACAAAACTTTCAAGTACACCAGGTAGCCCCGTCGTATTTGGATTCATTGGATATGTGTTGACAAGTGCTATTACACAAGATGGTGTTCAGGGTCTGATGATGAAACTGGAAGGTGGCCATAGGAACTCCTCAACTAAACAAGATAGCCCTGTTGTGTTTGCGGTAGGTTTGTCTTGCCAAGTACTTTAGCCCAAGGTTTAGCTTAGGCCCCATGATGGATCCGGAAGGTCACCATAGGAACTTCTCAACTAGACAAGATCGTCCCGTAGTGCTTCGGCCATTTGAATTTGTTTTGCCAAACTGGTACGCTAGCCCAAGGTGTAGTCTAGGATCTGATGATAGAGCCAGATGGTGGCTATAAGGACTTCTCGACTAAAAAGATAGCCCCTTTGTTTTCTCGCTATTTTGATATGTCTTGATAAGTAGCTGCGTTAGCCCAAGGTGTAGTCCAGGACCTGATGATGGACGTGGAAGCACGCCATAGGAACTCTCCATAGAAACAAGATAGCCCCGTGGTGTTTTGACTCAAGCTCAAGCTTTTAAGAACATATTAAATTTCTAAGTTTACGTTTTAGTTCAATAAAAGCATGATTTATAAAAGATTTTACTTATATTTTATTCGAATTGAGTAACCAAAATAAAAAAAATTGTCTGTTTGTCGGTTGGTCTGTTTATCTGTTTGTCTGAATGTATGTTCTAACATCACGCAAATACTACCAGATAGATTATGTTCAAATTTTGCATAGATGTTCATAAGTCTGGTCAGTCCTCAGTCAGATAATTGCTATGGGGGCTGAGCAAAATTGTAAATAGACCAGCCAAAAGGTTACAATATTGGAGATAGTTACAGATTTAACCTCTTAAATGATTATCATGACGCTAAAACTCGTCAATCATGACATATACCAGGAGGATTTTTGAGTTGGGGCAGTAACACCTTAACCATTGTCGCTACAAAAGAATGGTCTTAGGAGACTGGCCTTAACTTTTTAAACATTTGGATCTGCATTCACAGATTTTGAAAAAAAAAATACAGTGAGCAAGATAATGGACAATTTTCATGAGTGAGGGAAAATATTGTGCACATGCTTGTGAAATATAATATCTCCTGCGTACTTGGCTAATCTCCATTTAGACTGGGCGAAATTCGGTCGGGAGGATATCATTAACATACATACATAAACTCACGCCTTCTTCCCATGGGGGTAGGCAGAAACTATAGAACGCCACCTGCTACGCTCCTTACATACTCCTTTTGCTTCGCATATGTTCATACATCTGGTCATAAACGCACGCCGGTTGCGAGTACTACACACCTGACCTTTCTGAAGAACATCACCAATTTTATTAAAGGCTACCACAATATACATTATCAATTTGACTTTCAGTTGCATCTTTAAGTGGTTAAAAAATCCGTACTGTGTAGAGACCGATCACGTCTTGAATCAAACCGTCAAAACTAAACGAGCACGCGTCCGGTGAGGTTGAACGGACGCAGGTTCGCCTGTTGCGTTTCGACTCTCCATGTATGGGGAGGCTTTACGAATGTCCCTTGGGATATATAGTTAATACTGCGACCACTGTTTGATAATTTACGATACACACTTACGATGTCATTCATTACCTTTCATGTTGATAGTTTGCAACAACATTAATTGCTTAATCACGTTGTTGAGCAGACGCACTTTGAACATATTATGGAGCAATGGATTAGCAATTTCCTTCCAAAAGTTTCAGATTGTTATTGAAATTTTATCCGCAATTGTATTGCTGGCCGAGTTCATATAACTTAAATCCTCTGGCATATAAAATTTGCGAAGATTTCTTAGAACCCAATGTGTTCTCAGGAGTCTTTCACATTTCTAAACTCTGTATCAAACTAATTTAAGTGTTCATTTTAGGTGCTGGATGGACCAAAGTGATACATTCTGGATAATCATCGTTCCTGTCATGCTTTCTTTAATGGCTTCATTCGGTGAGTATTATTTGAAAAATTAAGCAAGTAAATAGTGTCCGTATGGATTAAGGAGCCATGTCTCATATTTAAACGAGGGTACTACCAATATTTTCATCTTAAAAAAAAATCCGTCTTATTACAAAACAAGGTTTATCTTCAGACCCAGGTTTAAGCCATTATTGAAATTCGAACTTTATTTAATCTATGGTAAAGTTCCTAATACAAAACTGACAACTTAGTACCGAACTAAGTATTCAGTTTTGTATAAAGACCGGTATTTCAATCACAGTTACGTTATTATTACAAAAACTGGCGCCATGGTTTAAGCCATGTCAAAATATATATCTTGTTTTGTAATAAGACGGAATTATGTTTAAGTTATTAAATCTTTCTAAAATAAAACATTAAAAAATTAAAAAACAAGTATTATCAAACTACATTATTTTCTAAGAAAATATTGTGTATAATCTAAATCCCAAATAATGAAAAAATATTCTCTTTTGAACTTGTTGAACTACAAATTCATAATACTTGCCATATATTTACTGTGTCCGTATGGATTGAGGAGCCATGTCTCATATTTAAACGAGGGTACTACCAATATTTAGTAGTAAACTAGCTGATTTTGTAGGCCCGATCCTGGAATTTGTAGTAAAACCGTTAAAAAGTTATAGGACGTTTAAGGTGGCTCCTCAATCCAGACATCTGGATTGAGGAGCCACCTTAGAACTCGAAAACTAGCAAACAGATCTTTTTGAAAATTTGGTAGGATTTAGTAGTATTTATGCGTAATCTGTACAAAAAAAAATGGGTTTTGTACAGCTGAATTTGAGGTGGCTACAATGCTTTGATTTTTCTTAAAAATCCATAATTTTCACCACGCTGTTTCTCGGAAACTTGTCAACCGATTAAAACGTGTTTTTAGTATAATTTAGTAGTAAATGAGTTCTAATTTGTAGTATAAAAATAAAATGGAAGAATTTCGGTGATACAACACATTTTATGTGGCTCCTCAATCCTGACGGTCTAGAAAAAATATATGTTCGTAGCTACTAAAGCAGTTGATCAAATTGGATAAAAATAGCACCAATATTTAGTAGAAATTTCTACTAAATATTGGCATCATCAAACATCCTACATACTCAGTATTTGAAAAGATATTAATAATTTAAACATTCCTTTACAATTTTGTGAATTGGGTGACCATAAATAATTCAAACTATGATCATTAACAGAGTTTTATTTACACGTGAATGATTCTAAACCAATCAGTACAATAATGAACACAATAATAAATACAAACAAACAAAGAAAAAAAAACTAAAAGTGTATTGTCCTAAATTGTCTTTTATCTATCGATTTCAACTTCCTTCCTGGCAAGTCTAATTGTGTACACGGCTCGCCTAATCTGTACGAGTTTTGTATAGATGGTTCTTGTCACTGGTACGTGCAACAAACAAGAGAGATGTGATACAGAATGCCCAGTAAACTTGACGCAATGAAAGAACATACAACATAAACTGGCGCAGCATATAATGAGACACAAAATACCAGCTAAGTGCACAATGAAGAGTTCCGCAGTTGGGATGAATTTATCCCAAGAAAATACTAAACATTGTAGTTGAAAATATGTTCTCCCTTACAACTTTGAACCATAAGTAATTATATGAAAATATTTTGGTTGTTTGGTACTATTGCGAATTTTGGTTTCATAATCGTCTTAGCAAAAAAACTGACTATCCATATGGAAATGACATTCCATAATGGAGTTTTTATCATTTATGTCTAACCGATTTTTTTCCTCATTTCATAATCATAATCAGCCTATAATGTTCCCACTGCTGGGACACAGGCCTCCTCTCTTCGAGAGGGAGTGGATCGTA
This sequence comes from Tiliacea aurago, assembly GCA_948098905.1. Taxonomy (NCBI): domain Eukaryota; kingdom Metazoa; phylum Arthropoda; class Insecta; order Lepidoptera; family Noctuidae; genus Tiliacea; species Tiliacea aurago. The sequence goes on along the minus strand of OX402576.1, from coordinate 12,299,473 downwards.
ATCCACCACGCGAGCCCAGTGCTCGTTGGTGGACGTAACATGTCTTCGAATTTTTGGTTCTAGGACATGGTTTCCTCACGATGTTTTCCTTCACCGTTTTGAGAGCAGTGGTGATGAAATTATTTACACAAAGTAAAGCGCCTGTCTGAGTTCGAACCCACGACCTACAACTCGTAAGTTGGGGCCGTTACCACTGGGCCACCACTGTTCTCACTTTCCTCATCGAATGTTTGTCTATTACATTCTTTACATTACCATAGCAATAATGTTGTGAAAAATAACAGCGAAACAATAATAAATTTAGAATCATAAAATAATTCTGAATTTAATTTCATTAGTTAAATTGATTTTTGTTGTACATATATATCTTATATATTATCTATTCTATATAAATAAAAAGAAAAGTCCTGACTAACACACAGGGTACTTTTATTCCCGGTAGTACGTTCCCGTGAGATATTTCGACACTCACGCGGGCGAAGCCACGGGCAAAAGCTAGTTATCTCATTTAATCTAAAACAACAATTAGGTTACATGTAGGTACTCGTACTCGTAGAATGTCATAAGCAAATAAAATTATGTATTCATAGTTTGAATTTTTTATGGTCACCCTATACACAAAATAATTGTCAAGGAATGTTTAAATTATTAATATATTTTCAAATACTGAGTATGTAGGATGTTTGATGATGCCAATATTTAGTAGAAATTTCTACTAAATATTGGTGCTACGAGGGCGGCACTGAAAATTTCGGGAATCAAGGAAGTGACACAACATTACTATTTAAAAATGTATTTATTGCTTTTCGAAGTATTCTCCGCGAAATTTGACACATTTTTCCATACGATGGAACCAATCATTGAAGCAACCATTCCATTCGGAAGTTGGGGTCTCCAAAATGGCCGTTTTGTAGGCGTCCACAGCTTCTTCAGGTGATGAAAATCTCTGTCCACGCAATTTATTCTTTATTTTAGGGAAAGTATAGAAATCATTAGGGCTTAGGTCGGGGCTGTACGGCGGATGGTCTAATAATTCTATGTTTTCTTGCTCTAAAAACTCTTTTGTTCTGTGCGCGGTGTGAGAACTCGCATTGTCGTGATGGAGGATGATGCGGCGGTTGCAGTTCTCTTTACGGAGTTCAGAAACGACCTGTGGCAAACAAATGCTAGCATACCATTCTGCATTAACCGTTCTTTGTCCCTCAAGAGGAATAGTCGTAACATGGCCGGTTTTGGAGACAAACGTGGCCACCATTTTTTTTGAAACACTCCGTGAACGAATAATTTTTGTTGGATTTAACTCATTTTCGAACACCCAAACTCGTGACTGGTTTTTTGTTTCGGGTTCGTACGCGTATATCCAGGATTCGTCACCTGATACAATGTTGTATACAGCATTTGAGGTTCCTGCGTGGAATCTTTCGAGAGTTCTGACGCACCAAGTAACGCGAGCCGCTTTTTGCTCTTCACAGAGCGAATGCGGTATCCATCGGGAAAACAACTTTTTTACACCTAATTGTTCATGCAAGATTATTTGTATTTGACTCATGCCAATGTCTAAAGTTGCCTGAATTTCGCGGTATGTCACATGTCGATCTTCCTCAATCAGCTTACGCACAGCATCAACGTTTTCTTGGGTGACTGCAGTTTTTGGACGACCTTGACGGGGATCTTCACTGAGCTTGACACGTCCACGTTGAAATTCAGCAAACCAGCGATAAATTGTGGTTTTGGATGGGGCTTCATCACCAAATGCAGAAATCATCCGGTCAACACACTGTTTTTGTGTTAAACCACTTCGAAAGTCATAATAAATCATCGCTCTTGAATTTTCTCGAGTCAATTCCATTTTCTCAACGACTAAACAAGTTTGACAAAACCTTGTGACAAGACCGAGAATCTTTTTTTAAATAAATAAATGGTATTCGATTTTTAAAACCAAGGAGTTTTCAATTAAAAAGATTTTAATATGACAGGAACAGTGGAAATATTCCATTCCCGATACTTTTAGTGCAGCCCTCGTATTTTTATCCAATTTGATCAACTGCTTTAGTAGCTACGAACATATATTTTTTCTAGACCGTCAGGATTGAGGAGCCACATAAAATGTGTTGTATCACCGAAATTCTTCCATTTTATTTTTATACTACAAATTAGAACTCATTTACTACTAAATTATACTAAAAACACGTTTTAATCGGTTGACAAGTTTCCGAGAAACAGCGTGGTGAAAATTATGGATTTTTAAGAAAAATCAAAGCATTGTAGCCACCTCAAATTCAGCTGTACAAAACCCATTTTTTTTTGTACAGATTACGCATAAATACTACTAAATCCTACCAAATTTTCAAAAAGATCTGTTTGCTAGTTTTCGAGTTCTAAGGTGGCTCCTCAATCCAGATGTCTGGATTGAGGAGCCACCTTAAACGTCCTATAACTTTTTAACGGTTTTACTACAAATTCCAGGATCGGGCCTACAAAATCAGCTAGTTTACTACTAAATATTGGTAGTACCCTCGTTTAAATATGAGACATGGCTCCTCAATCCATACGGACACAGTAAATATATGGCAAGTATTATGAATTTGTAGTTCAACAAGTTCAAAAGAGAATATTTTTTCATTATTTGGGATTTAGATTATACACAATATTTTCTTAGAAAATAATGTAGTTTGATAATACTTGTTTTTTAATTTTTTAATGTTTTATTTTAGAAAGATTTAATAACTTAAACATAATTCCGTCTTATTACAAAACAAGATATATATTTTGACATGGCTTAAACCATGGCGCCAGTTTTTGTAATAATAACGTAACTGTGATTGAAATACCGGTCTTTATACAAAACTGAATACTTAGTTCGGTACTAAGTTGTCAGTTTTGTATTAGGAACTTTACCATAGATTAAATAAAGTTCGAATTTCAATAATGGCTTAAACCTGGGTCTGAAGATAAACCTTGTTTTGTAATAAGACGGATTTTGTTTTAAGATGTCTTGTTTTCCTGCTAAGCTAAAGTCAAGCGTTTTTTCAAGAGTGCATCATATTACATAATCGTCAAAATTAGCTGTAGTACAATGTCACTGTTTCAGTAATTTTACCCTAACTGGCAAGGAAGGAAGGCATTTTCCTGTTTCGACCGTCTTGCAACCAACTTTTTGTATGTATATCGGGGAAAACCACAAGACAGAGTTATTTATTGAATCACATCCCTAGCAAATTGGGCAATCCGTTTATCTTTCCACATTTTATTGGACACATCCAGTAAATCGATAAAAGTTTTTGCAGTTGTTGTATATTATTATTTATTTAACACTTTAAGCACACAAAATGTACAGAGGCGGACTTAATGCCATAGGCATTTTCTACCAGTCAACCTTTGGGTGATGCAGAGACAAGCAGTGGTAGGTGCAATAACGAAAATTGTGGATTAAATATTTATTTAAATTTATGGATATACATACATATACCTATTAAAAACTTTAAATATAATATATATACCTAATTATAAATAAATATAAGACCTTATAATATGCCGTCAGAAAAGTAAGACAATACACTGACGTGGATACAGCCCGTTTAGTCTATTTTAGTTATTTTCATAGCGTTATGTCCTACTGTATTCTGCTGTGGTGTAAAGCCGCTGACATCCAAAATATAATAGTACTTCAAAAACGAGCTGTTCGAGCAATTTACCAGCTGGGTGCCAGAGTTTCTCTTAGAGATTTTTTTAAAGATATTGGTATTCTCACGGTGGCATCACAATTCATCTTCGCCAACATCTTATATGTTAGGCAAAATTTACACTTATACACTAAAAACAGTGATCTCCACAATATTAATACCAGAAATAAGGACAAATTACGTGCTCCATTTCACCGGCTTCATAAGGTTCATAACTCATTTGTTGGACTTGGTATAACTTTTTATATCAAGCTACCCTCTTCCTTGCTAGATTTGCCTTTTAATGCGTTTAAAGTTAAAGTTAAATCCAATCTTTGTTCAAAGGCATACTATTCTATCAACGACTACTTAAACGATAAGAACAGTTGGTCGCTGTGATTAACTCAAGACAATGTTCATGTTCTTTCTCCAGATAGATTCCCTACTGACAGGTTATATGAGTTCCTATAGTTGTTTATTTTATTTGACTGTCTAAGTCAATTTATTTTAATTTATTAGTGACAAAATCTACTCATTACAATGTTCTTTTATGAGTTGTATTGCAATAAGTGGTTAGCTAGCGACCTTAACAAATTGATCACTTTATTCTTGCCTGAGCAACCGGCAGCAAGTTCGTCATGCTCCCTTAGATGTCACTGCTTGCGGTAGCGTCGGGGGTCGGATTGCCTCCTTCCCTCAAATATGGCGAGGGGGGTGATAGCAGATATTTGCGTTATGCTCGTTAACGGGTGCTGCTTGTGGTGACTGGTCGTCTTGCTGACCATGGTTTTGTTATTGTTATTACTAATTAACTGTTTTTATTTTACTTCGATGGTGCTAGTTTATCATTTGTGACTTCGAGTTATAGCTGTAGCTTTATTTAAGCGGGCACGCCCATTATGCCTGGAGGCTTTTATTTAGATACGTTTTGTTTACGTTATTTCTGTTTGAGTATAGTTTTCGACGATTATTATATATATATATATATATTTGTATAATGGTGTGTGCTAGCTAACATAAGGCAAATGATTTAATTTAACGTTTTGTGTTGCGTAATGCAAATTATTTTATATTGTATTGTATAGCTTCAAGTTTTTTATGCGAACAGACAGCTGTGTTGCTGGAGAGTTTGTTGCGCCACTTCTTCTTCCCAGCTAAAGCACTAGGAAGTGGTGAAGGGTGGGCGTTTTTGGGGGACTGTCTCATGTAATTTTTGACGTTCGAAAAGTGCTGATTCTCAGCCTAGTTTGAATAAATGACTTTTGATTTGATTTGATTTGACACATAAATACACGAATATACCAACAAACCAAACAATCAATGGGAAAACAATACCGTTGTGATGATACTGCCAGCTTCTTACGAATGTGCTCGCGAACTTTAACTTTAAAGGATAATCGGTTGGTTGCCATCCTGATTTCTTGGGGGAGCGCATTCCACAGAGAGATAGACTGAACGAACGAAACGAACGAATAAGTATTTATACAATTTATTACACAACCAACTCTTGACACTAGGTGCCAAAATTACTAAATAAACAAATAAAAAACAAAAGGACTAACTAAGTATTTGATTCCAGCTATTGTAAAACCAACCCAAAACACTCGCTTGCATGGTCGCGTTTCACAACATGTCTAATTGTTACTCTGAACCTACTTTTGAAAGCCAGTATTATGTAAAGTCAGTAGTATAAACGCCTATTAATAGGCATAAGTATTGTGTGCCTACGCAGTCTGCTGTCTAGTCAAAAATAGCAGCAATATTTGAACCCTGAATAAAACCTGTTTAGAACTATTTTTACTGCGTTTAAGAGAAGTCAGTATCAATATTGTTGTAGAATAGAATAGAATAGAATAGAATACGCTTTATTATGTACACCATAAAAGTTACAGATATAAATGTATAAATTTTACATAGGGTGACACAATGGGCGGTCTTATCGCTAAAAGCGATCTTTTACAGACAACCTTTGGATGGATTAAAGGGAGCAGGAGAGACGATACTGCAAGTAGTCTGTGGTGTACCATTAACATAAACAATAAATACATACATACACAAAGCATACACTTATCTAATAAATATATACAATAATACACATGAAACAAGTGCAGGGAACTGTATTATGTAATGATGATGTTTAAGGAGGAGGAAGTGTTTTTTTACCTGAATCTTAAAAGTGGACAAAGATTGAGCACGCCTTACCGACACGGGCAATGCATTCCATAACCGCACTTCTTGAACTATGTAGAATATTGACACTGACAGCTCTTTTAGAAGTGCTGATCGCGCTCAGTTTCATTGGCGAAATCAGGACCTATGGGGGGGGGATTCGCTAAGGTAGCCCGCGAAATAAAAATTTTCTTAAGATTTTTTGCAATTTGCAGGTCTGTATCATGTTATGTTGATTAAAATATGATTCTCGGCCGTAACAAATATGGCTTTACAGATTTATAATCGATAGAATCAGCTCTTTACTTACTTTTGAACACTAACGCTGAAAAACAGAACTTTTAGTCACTTTTAACTGTTTTTGCATACAAATACTGTATTTTATAGTATTAATTCTCATAATGTAAAGAACCGGCCAAGTGCGAGACTGACTCGCGCACGAAGGGTTCCGTACCGTTATCTATAAAAACGACAAAAATCACGTTTGTTGTATAGGAGCCCCCCAATGTATGTTTTATTTTAATTTAATTATTTAAAGTGAATATAATATAACTAATGATTCTGTCAATATTACAAGTGTCTACCTGTGTGTAACACCGAATATCACGTCCCCGTAAGTTTACAAATACGAAACACTTAACAACGAATGCACGCTACCACGAAAAACTTGACGCCGTAGCAATGCGATGTCGAATAACTAAATCTCTAATTCACCTATTCGAAACACTTAATAAAGAATGCACGCTACCACTAAAAACTGAACACCGTAGCCATGTGATCTCGAATAACTAAACCTCTAAAAGTCATCGTAAAGTCTGTATTCATATAACAATCAACCAAATCAAACATTTGAAAAAAAAATGTCAAATTATGTGTCAATCAACCAAATAATTATATTTTTCCTTAGAGGGAAACAATATTAGCTGTATTACATTTCGTACCTGTCCAACAGTTTTTTATCAAATTTATACGGTGCACGGATTAATTGGAGTGTACGATACCGCGCAAAAGGTGGTACCATTGGTGTTTGGTCTCCTGTCCAACAAAAATGAGAGAATTTACTGCTTATATTTTGAGCTTCTCAAGTCGCGAGCATCTCAATCCGGAACCAATTTGCAACCTGGCGTAGTAATTACTGACTTCAAGAAGGCGTCAATAAATGCGGTGAAACAAGTGTTTCCTGAAACTAAACACAATTATTGTTACTTCCATCTGGCTCAAAATATTTAGAAGTATATCCAGTCTACTGGTCTCTCCAAACAATACTCAGAATCGACTAATAAAAAAGTAACTAAAGAATTCCTTCTCACCCTAGATTATGATGAAACAGAAGCATTGATGAAACCCCTTTGCAAATAAATAATTATTAGTATCCGACGAACGCTTACACACCCACAGACACCCCAAATCACCTTCCCTCTCTTCACACACACGACACACATCACACACTCATACACACATTACACACTCATACACACATTACACACTCATACACGTTTCCCATTACACCACATCACACGCGCTTACTCACACACTATTGCTACTGTTACACGTTTTGGCTTCCCTAATTTTGTTAAAAAATCTAAGCGGACGAATGGATGGCCCCTATAACACAGGATCTTTTGCTCACAAAATGCGTCATTTGGCCGCGTTAGCCTTTATAAAGCCAGACGAGATACCTGGAGCCTTTGAAATACTAAAAGAAAAAGTATTACCCAAGGATGCAGTGAAAGTCACTGATTGGTATTCCAAATAATACGTCAGTGGTACTTATAAGAAAAGGACTACTCAAAACCTCGAAACATTAAAGACAAACTTGCAAAAAGTGCCTCCATTATTGCCGCCTAACACCTGGTCGGTAAATCGCTCGATAGGGACCACTGTTCCAATTACACAAAATGAGGTGGAATCATGGCACCACCGCTGGAACACCCTATTGGGCAGAAAGAAATGGAATTTATATATGACTATTGAAGAATTAAACAAGGAACAAAACATACAGAATTAATAGTTGAAAAATTTAATTCAGTCTCAAGAAACCAAAAGAGCAAAGAAAATAGGACAGAAAAAATTAAAAAACATAAAAAAGAGGAAACAATGGACTTAACCACATTTTTAGATGGTCTGCATACTGCTATTTTAAACGTTAACTGATTTTTATTTTTGTTTTTTTTTAATGTTCGATTTGGTTGATTGTATTGTCATGGAAAAACGATTGATTTGGTTAATTGACACATAATATGACATTTTTTTTCAAATGTTTGATTTGGTTGGTTGTTATAGGAATAAAGACTTTTTACGATGACTTTTAGAGGTTTAGTTATTCGAGATCACATGGCTACGGTGTTCAGTTTTTAGTGGTAGCGTGCATTTTTTGTTAAGTGTTTCGAATTGGTGAATTAGAGATTTAGTTATTCGAGATCGCATTGCTACATTGGACAGACAGACAGACGGCGGAGCCTTAGTAATGGGGTTCCCGTTTTAACCTTTGGGTACGGAACCCTAAAAATCTTATAATATTTGTGACTCGGACATATTTCACTATAAATTGTCAACTCTCTGAAGTTACTAGGCAAATTTTATATTTCGCAATTTTGAATTATTATTGAGCCTAGGCTTCAACCCTTAACTCTTTCGTGCGGTGCACAAATCGTTAAATAAGCCCTTGTGTAACTTTAAACTCTTTCGAGCGGTGCAGAACTCGTTAATAATCCCTTGTCATCGTTCCCTCCCAGAATTATCTCCTCCTGTACCCGATCCTCCCAAGACGCCACAGCCCCGTCCTCGTTCCTGTCCTGATCCCAGCTGCTGATCCTGTTTCCTGTTCCTGTTTCTGGCAGCTGAAGACTGGAATTCCTTTTTTTTTAATATTTTCATATATATATTTTTTTTTTGAGCTATGATTGGCCCTCCGGCCGTGGTATTTTGCTATTGAAAGCCACAATACTCACGATAACACAAGGAAGTAACATGTATGGAAATGTATGAAGACGCTTTTAAATTTTCGTGCACGATAACGTTATATCGGTTATAACCTGCATCGTTGCGTGCTGCATGTCCGTTCCCGGGTTCCACGTGGATACGGCATATTCGAGCATATTCATATACTATGGCAAAATAAATTGGCATGGTAGTCTAATAGAGATTAGTAATATTGCATTATGTAGCTGTTTGTTGTTCCTATTTAATAAAATAATGTACACTTATTCCCATCAGTTTACTTCCCTGCCGATGCCATGGCGAGATATCGTCACGTTAGAAATGATAAAAGCTCACAATCTCAGAATCAAATTCGTACTTACCCTTTATTGCTTGCTTGAATTCACAATAGGTACACATGCCTCAATAAAAATGCCTTGGAACAAACTCATTTACTCTTAGAAACATCCCGTAAGCCATTACGTTGCCTTAAAATGGCCCCGTTTTTCTTAATATCAATTAATGTGCACCAATTTATGCGGGGAGCCTTGACTTCCGGAGGAGTGTGTATTTTTGTATGTAAAAGCATATCTTAGACCAGCGACTTCGTGCGGGTCACAGACTACAATATAATATAGGTCCGGGGGGTCCGGGTAAAATTTGTTGGCGATTTTGCCATACTCGAATTGTACTGCGATTTCATTTACCTATGTATTAAAAATTATGACCGCTGTTTTCTTAGCACAAACAATTATTTTTATTTTCACATTTATATTCTGATGCAGATATGTATTTCATAGGTATATCTACTAATGCAATACGTAAAGCAAAGCATTTTATGTAACTTGCTTGACCATGATTTTTATTACAGTCATGAAGTTCAAGCCAGAAAAAGAAAACTACGCCATGATTATTATTTATCATCACTAACTTAGAATAAGGAAAATCACTAAACTAGTCAATTAAGTTTTCAATTATGACGACTTTTTTTCCAGACTTCGATAGGCCATAATTATGGTTGATTTGATAAAACTTTGTAAATTATTTCGTCGGTATCTATCACGGTGACATAAATTATGTAGACGCTTAATAATTCCGTCAAAAATGTCCTCGCCCATTGTTCTCCTGTTCTCTTGGTCCCCATCGCATCGCATCACCTGTCCGCTCTATTAGTTCGTTTTCTGTTAGCGTTATTTCTGTTTTTTTTTGCGTCCTAGCGTGCTGTTAAGTAGCCTAGAATTGGGCTATCAAATGCAAAAAGATTTTGTTAATCCGACTGGGCCTGAGATTACCCCCTACCTCTCTAAAATATTAGTAATAGATGTCTTTCATGCTTACATTTGTCATGCATTTCTACTTCAGATATTGAAAGGAAGCTTACAGACAAAATTAGAACTAATAAAAAAATCTGTGCTTGTTTATTTGCCCCAGGACTCTCGCTTAATTATTACAAAACAATACAGTCAAAAATAAAACAGCCAAGAATAATTAAAAAAAACAAATTAAATTAACTACCATGAAAATCTTTATTACGAGGCCTCAGTGTACCTAACTATGAGGTACTTGTGAATAAAGTAGTAGGTAGGTAGGTAGGTAGGTACTTGTACATATTATAAAGTACAATCACTTTTCTTGTCTGTCTGTGTGATCGCGTTGTTCTTTTAAACTCCGCAATGGATTTTGATGCGGTTTTCACCTACATTTTGAGAATTTATTTCTAAAGGTTTATTTGTATAATACCTGGGCATTAATATGTGGGCCTCCAAGCAAAAAGGGTCTAGTTCTCGAGATATGCGCAGTTTTGTAAAGTTGGGTGAACATGCATTTCGCGATATTAATTGATTATTAATTAATGCTCAATTATCTACGAGTTCATATAGTATGGCTATAAGACTTTTTATGATGATTCTAAGTACCAGAAATATTAAGAGACAATTTTAGTAAAAAACCAGTGCTCTTTGAATTAATTTGATGCTCAAATCAGCTTTTTCAGAGATTTAAAAGTCTGATAAAAAATATGTGCCAGATTTTGTTTTTTTTTTTAACCTTATTATTATTATTGGACCGCACGACCCCCACGTAGGGCCTCCGGCAGGAGGCGTTTGGACCAACTACAGATTGGGCAGGAGCCGCTTCAAGGCAGCCCCGGCTCGCTCTGTCAGTCTCAGTCTGGGAGCTAAATGTCGGAAATGCTTCACGAAGTTCCACCGGTTGTCGAGGACAAGTCCCAGGTACTTCATCGTCGAATCGACGCCGATGGGAACCCCTCCTGCCATTATTTGGGAACCCGACAGTGGCGCGTTCCGAGCACCATGAAAACACATGGCCTCGGACTTGTGCAAGGCCACCTCGAGCTCCAATTGCCGGATGTTCTCGACGATTGTGACAACCCCATGTGTCGCCAATACCAGCGAGTCGTCAACTTAGCAAACTATGCTGACGCTCCTAGGGAGGGAGGTCGGAATGCAGCACCCAGTCGTACCCGATATCCCACAAATGCGGCCCCAGGACTGATCCCTGTGGGACACCGCACGACATCTCTCGCTGGTTCCACTCTCCCTGGTAACCGGAGTAGATGACAGCCTTGTCCGTAAAATAGGCCTCGACCACGTGACAGAGGTAGGTGATACCGGAGTGCCTCCCTAATGGAAATCCAGAGCAGGGTATTGAAGGCATTGGCGATGTCAAGACGACCCCACCCCGGGCCACAGCATACCATTGTGAATGCTCGAACGCGCATGATGGCATCCACCGTAGAGCGCCCCTTGCGGAAACCTAACTGACTCTCCGCCAAATCCGGCCCCACCCGCACCAGCCACCTTACAAGGCAGTCTGCAATGACTCTTTCAAAGAGTTAGCCCACCTCGTTGAGCAACACGATGGGCCGGTAAGCGGACGGACAGTCCGCGGGGCGCCCCGGCTTCATAATGAAGACCAGTTTGCCCGTGTTCCAACGAAGTGACGTCCATCGTCGGCGTCCGCCTGCTTACGCAGCCAACTATACTTTTTGTAGGCGACGCGACCTGGCCGCCATGACGTCCCGATGAGGTATGTTGTTTATATGTATGTCCGTTCTTAGTCATCTAAACTCATCGACCTGCCTGATAACCAATTACAAATGTCGGTCACATAATTATCTCAAGTTAACATCCTTGCACAGTGGGAATACAATCTTAAGGCGACGATAACCGACTTTTGATGATTTCATACTGAAGATCACGTCTAAACGAGTAGTGTTAATGATTTGAAAAAAATATATGTTAAATTAGAGTATTTTCTCAATAAGTTAATATGTGAATATTTTAGATTATGTTTATATTACATAGTGAAATTAATTTGTAAAGTTATGTCGTAACGCGGATAAAAGACTGAGAATGGCGCAAAATCTACCAAGCGTATTTTTCTAAAACCTTCACCAATTTAAAGATAATTTAATTATTGATCTTTTAGTATACTCGTTTTATTAAAACACCTTTTGGTTTGTGTATATTAAATTAATAATGCGTCAAATTGGGGGACAGCGCTCCTTGATGGGCGAGTCCTATTACTGGCTGAACGTACAACGCGTTGCGTGAGCTCAGTACAGAACACGCAAGCTAACCACTCAAGGTCACTGGCACATATCTCCGTCTTAAGCCGAGCCTATCGGGAAATAAGTGCCCGGCAACAGTTACCAGAAGATCGTGGAGGAATCTAGTTTAAATGGTTTTAACATTATCTAATCACATTTTTGTGTGCATGTAAAAAACAATCGCCGCTTGGAATTGTCTATGGTTTAGTGATGCGGTAGTAAGAATTATAAGTTCGGTACCAACGGGCTTAACGGACTTTCCGAGGCACTGCCCCTTGTATATGCTTTCCACAAATTAACACATTATATTGCCGTCATCTTGACGACAGATATTAATGGATGAATCAGATATTATTGCCGAGGTACGTATCCATAGTAATATATGTATGCTCGGGACTGTACAACTTAATTGCTCCTTATAATAATTATGCATCTTAAATAATTTAAATTATTATTTTATGACAACCAAAACTGTATTAGTAATTAATTTATTGCCTAAATAAAAATGCTAACGTTCCCTTATGTTGAGGCGATAACAAATGCTAAAAATATAACATCGCAGTGATCGCTTGACTTGTTGTCGTGACGTCAAATTTGACTAACATTGCCCAAAAATTACGAATTTTAGTTACACATGGTACCTCTCTCTTTTACAGGGAATTTGCTGAATAAAAATAGAAGGCCTTCGGATTTCCGAACACGTTACGGACCCGATATTAACAATCAAGGAACAGGGAAACAGGGACAAGTTACACTCAACTGTCCTTTTCGACCTTTTACCTGTTCACCGACTATGAAAGTAATAAGTGTTTACTTTTCGCCATGAATACTTTTTAAGAACAGTTCTATTGTTATTAAAGAGTCATAATTGAATAAAAACGCCTGTATTTCTCACGTAGGCAAATGTGTATTATTTTAATAATGTAGACCTATTTTGTGTTATTGTTTTGATTACTCGAGTTATTTATCTTTTTGTATGCACTTGCACGTGTTTCTGTGACAAATGAACATATTTTTCTTTATTTCTTTCTATTAACCTTTCGTCAGTTATAGTAAGTAAAAACAGATTGTCAAGAGTGCCAAGGCATGTATCACATTATATGCTTTTGTCACGGTTTGCGAAGATATTAATAATAGATTCATTCTATATTTGTTTCCATAGCACTAGAAGCGGAGTGTGTTCATCAAAATAAAAAAATGCACGTTGCTGCCAAGACATATTATGTCACGGGTGCTATTTAATTTAGTAGTTATGCAAGTTTCGACACTATTCAAGACGCGTTATATTATCAGTGCAAATAATTTTTGTGGAAATTATATCTGCACCCAATTTTGTAACACACTTCAATGTCAATCCAAGAGTTTTGAAGGACATTCTTATTTCATTGCTTCATAGGGCTTCTTGGCTGTACTGACAAAATGAAGGGCGTTGAGATCAATTGCCATTTCATGTGTGTGTTACACAACTACTTCACTCAGTGACGTCTCTTACCGCTGACAACAGGTAAACCGCTGCCACTGTCAGACTGCATACAAAAGAAAGACAAGCGCGATGACACAACGCTTGTAATTTATTGCAAAATAAGAAGCTATTATTTATTTAATGAGTTGTAATATAAAAATGAGTTGAGTAATCGAAAATAAAAAACAACCAAGTTCTGCATACAAATAAGACGTTCTTGTTATTAATTTACAAATTATTTTGGTATTACGTTTGTATGGACTACGCATGGTATACAAATTACTTCGCCTGCCCCTTAAGTATTAGTTGATAGGGCCCGCATGTGGGATTGTGGGCTGCTGGAGATTTCTGTAAACCATGCCATATGGCCCGTATTAGTTGATAGGGAATGATTGCGGTATACGGAGAACCTGCACCGTTTGACAGTTGCTTTGAAGGCTCTTTTTCATTGGTCATTTGCACTGGGTGTGAGTTTCGGTACGCTTTTTACCGATCGATGAATTTCATTGGTCGCTATGCCCGCTACGGGGATTCTCCGCAGATGGTGTACGACCGCGTTATAGACTTATGAGTTATGACTTTCATTTATTATAATCCCGCCTGCGAAGTGTTCCTGCATGCTGTATCGACCGAGTTATCGCCTAATGAAAATGAGCCATAAGATGAATTTTCCAAAAACGCATTATATCCTCTAAATAAATGTTTCGGACATTTTGACTCGGTAAAACTGGCACGTCGCGCGTCGCTCCGTGGAAAAGGAAAATGGGGTCCTTAACAACACAGATGGAATTTTCCTTAAGTAAAAGCAACACAAGATTTGCAGACAACCCGAAGCCATTATTAGGTTTAGATAATTGCAATCTTTATCTAAATTAGGGACAGGTAATTTATTGCTTACATGCAATTAACATTCTTTAAGAGAGGCCTAATGCTTTCTCGGTCGATTTAGCTACACCACAAAAGACTCTTGGAAGGTCTAATTGTAAATACTTAAATGCCCAAAACAAGAACAAATTAACATTGGAGTAGGTATTATCAAATAGGTATGTACTTCTATTTCATGTACAGTAACCTAGCTTTAGGGAAAGATTCCCAGATCGCACTTCGACTTTTTCCTAAGTTAGCGTTTCGTATAAATGTGAACATTATTCTCATGCACGTAATGTTCCTATTCTTATAAGTGAACATCAGCTAGCGTTTCGAATTCGAATGAAATTCACTTTCGTATGAGAGGCCTACTTTACTTGGCAAACTACCCTTGGTCCATGCTTTAACTCGCATCCCAGAACTCCTCCTACTTCGTTCATATTATACCCGTATTAAAGTATTATACAAATTAATTACGCGTTATCCTAGATATTGTCTATCTGTATTTAAATCCGTTGGGTTGCTATGCCTGATTGAGCTACTTACAAAATTAAATTAGTGCTGTTACTGGGATAATCTACAATTTTCCTCATTATCAAAAATAATAGATGTAAGGCGGGATTTAAAAAAACTAAAATACGGATCCAATGATGCCGACTTCCGAAATTAAAGTTATTTTTCACTTTGTAGTGTTTTATTGGAAGTCAGTATTTTTTTTTTTTGTAAAAATACTTTTTATGGAAAGGGCTTGATGTCATTAAAGTAACTTAGTAGGTAATGTTGTGCACTGTTTTGGAAACTTGACTAACACAACTTTGCCTGGGTCTAGGGTTGTCACTTGTCGGATTTTATTAATGATATATTTTTCATTTGATTGAATTCAGTCAACATAATGATTGTGGCGTGATTTTGTTTTGTGCTGTATTTAAGTCCCATTTTTCATATAACTGTAATAGAATTATTAAAACTTAGGTACCTACCTAAGTTTTAATAATTCTATTACAGTTATATGAAAAATGGGAGACAGTAAAAAGCGAAGCAGGAGAAAACCGGGAGCTCGTAATTATGCTGATTACTCAGTGGAAATTTTTGAAGTAGCTCCAGATGTTGTGCGAAACAAAGTAATTACATCATGTTTCATACCGCTAAAGGGATAGTATTTAGTTTTAAAATACATAAATTACACTACACAAACACTATACAAACAATACTCAAACATACCTACTGAAAAATAATACTTAAATATTTTCTGGTGAAGCCATGTTATAAAAGTATGATTTCCAAAAACACATTTCATTTGTGATTTTTACTAGTAAGTCTGTTTAATTTTAGAAAAAAGTAAATAAAAGTATTTTTAAAATTATCTGTATTTTTAGGTCTACCCTAGCGTCAACGATATTTTTGTATGGAAAGTTTGTGGTACCTGCTAGTAATTTGCCTATTAGCTGTGTATTATGTTCATGGAAATCAAACAAAACACACGGAAAAAAACTGAAAAATCCGGCCAAGTGCGAATTGGACTCGCGCACGAAGGGTTCCGTACCATTATCTATAAAAATGGCAAAAAAAAAACAACGTTTGTTGTATGGTAGCCCCCATTAAATATTTGTTTTATTTTAAATTAATTATTTATTTTTAAAGTGAATATATAACTAAATATTATGTGAATATTTCAAGCATCTACCTGTTGCCATTATCAATAAGTATAGAGCAAAAACGAGCAAAAAATCACGTTTGTTGTATGGGAGCCCCCCTTAAATATTTATTTTATTCTGTTTTTTAGTATTTGTTGTTATAGCGGCAACAGAAATCTCACATCATTTGTGAAAATTTCAACTGTCTAACTATCACGGTTCATGAGATACAGCCTGGTGACAGACGGACAGACAGACAGACAGACGGCGGAGCCTTAGAAATTGGGTTCCCGTTTTACCCTTTGGGTACGGAACCCTAAAAAGCAACGTTCTATTTATTGAGATATCCTTCTAAAGTCGAAATATTAATTCACTGGAGCAATCTCACGTGTGCTAGCTGTCATTTTGTGTAATAAACTGGTCATATTTATTGTAATGCTGACCGTTCAGTTTAATCCATATGAGTGTAAAATAAATTTATAATAAAAGTGTAAAAATCTAGAATACAATAAATATGACCATCGACACAAAGTGACAGCTAGCACGTGTCAGATTAGGTACTCCAGTGAATAAATAATTTTATTTGACTTTAAGCAAAGTTCTGTCTCTTACTTACGACATTGGGTGTTTGACATTCAAAAAACAGGAAGATTTTAAAAGATTTATGTTCTACCTGGGAAGAAATAAGGTCTGTTTTCCATTTAGGTCTGTTTTTCGTTTTGTATTTAAGTCGTAATAATAAATAGCTTCAGAGATACGAACAAAAACGTTAAAATCCAGGCAAAGTTGCAGCATTTTACGGTACCTTAGATAAAAGTTTTCGGACACCTAAAAAACCGGCATTTAAAAATTATATCACCTCCAACGAACATATCTACGTGCATCTACAGAAAAGTCGTGGGGTAAAACTCTGTTCAAATTCCGCCTCCGCATCATCCGCCACATCGATCCAATTTGCCGATAAACAAATTAAAAGTTAGAAAGAGTCACGTGACTACCTAAAATTAGGCGGACTGTTGATGTAAATAAAAAACCTCGGATAATCAAGACTAGGTAATAACTATTAAACCAAATTAAGAATTGTTAATAATGAGCACATAGTAACAGCTATCGAACAATATAAAGAGCGAATAACAAAACTAACCTAACTGAGAACTTATGAAAAACTTTTGCCCACAACTTCGTTCGCACAAAGTTTTTCGTTTAAACATAAAACATATGGCACTCAGCAATAATGTAGCTTTCTATCAGTGAAAGGATTTTCGGAATCGGATCAGTACCTATGTTCCGAAGATTACCCCTAGTCCCTGCATACAAACTCACAAATCTTACCTCTTTTTAATATTAGTATCATTGATGTATTAAATAGGAAGATATGGTACGCGCTTCTCGGTATGGACCGCATAAATTTGGACATTACTCCCGGTTTGCGGGGAATACCTGAATCGTAGTTTGTTTGCGAGTTGTTGGTACGTAACTGTGACAATTATTGCGATCTCGTTCCCGCTATAGCCCGCGTAATATGTACATCAATGATTAGTATAGATTCATTCTTCGTTTTCAAATCGTAGCCTGTGACTTTTTGCAGGCCAGTCAGATAAATATTTTCCAACACAGCCAGGGGACATGGCTTTACTTAGTAAAAATAATTGTGTTCGTGCAGTCCAAGCCGCACTCGACTGACGTGGTGGATTACGGCCTACTCCCTGTCACAGAGAGGAGGCCTATGTCCCAGCAGTGGGATGTTCTTACTGCTGAGACACGAGCCTCTTCTCATTTAGGTTTTGCTTGCAGTATTTCTGGTGAACGTGGTGCGAGTACTGCTGACTAAGCTGCACCCAGCAGCAACCCAACGCACTTCTGTGGCGACAAAGAAGGCCGCGCGAGCCGCTCTCATATTGGTAAGATTGTGTTTTAGGCACCTACCTCGCCGCCGTGACGAGGAAGCGACTTGCTATCAACAGTTTTTGTGCTTAAGGCGACGATAACCGATTTTTAATGATTTTATACTGAAAATCACGTCTAAACGAGTAGTTTTAATGATTTGAAAAAAAAATATGTTAAATAAGAGCAATTTTTCAATAACTTAATATGTGAATATTTTAGAATTTAGATTATGTTTATATTACATAGTGAAATTAATTTGTAAAGTTATATCTAACGCGGATAAAAAACTGAGAACGGCGCAAAATCTACCAAGCGTATTTTTCTGAAACCTTCACTAATTTAAAGATAATTTAATTATTGATCTTTTAATATACGCGTTTTATTAAAATTCCTTTTGTTTTGTGTATAATAAATTAATAATGCGTCAAATTGGGGACAGCGCTCCTTGATGGGCGAGTCCAGCTATTACTGGCTGAAAGTACGACGCGTTGCGTGAGCTCAGTACAGAACACGCAAGCTAACCACTCAAGGTCACTGGCATATATCTGAGTCTTAAAAAAAGTACAAAACATTGTAGGTGGGGTAAGGAAAAGAGATACATAAAGTCAAAGACAAATTATTTATTTCAAATGGGTACATAAAAGGAACTTTTAAATGTCAAAATTTACAAAAAAAATATATTGATTCTAGTCGCCCCTTCCAAAAGGTAACTTCGTTTGGAGAATAATGGGCAACAAACTCCACCGTTACTCTTTAAAATGTTTTACAATATTTTGTATAGGTACATTAATTATATAGTTATAATTATATGAAAACAATGCACCTAGAATAAAATTACTACACCACATTAGGTAAAAAGAATTGAAAATTAAGCAAAATGATAGATACATGGTGCTCACATAATTACAAACATTGTAAAAATAAATCTTTTCATAAAAAAATCATAAATTAATAGGTCTGTGTGTGTGTGTGTGGGTAATTACAGAATGTAAAATAAATGTCACAAAAATAATAATTTATACAATTTTATATATTAAAATAGCAACCAGGCGAGTACTTGTTTATCGCAGCTACAAGAGCTGCCAAAGAGACTTGCTCAGCGACGCTCGCTTGGCGGGCAGAACAGTTGCTGAGAGACTCACTTTTTTTATGTTTGTTCACCGATTACTCCGTCAATCGTGGAGCGATTTTGAAAATTAGCAATATTTTGTAAAAGGTGATAAGCAGTAGACATTAGGCTATTGTAATTTGACGCACAAACTGACGCACTAAAAAATAAACAATAAATAAAAAAATAACCGACTTCCAAAAAAACACTACAGGGAGAAAAATAAGTTGAATTTCGGAAGTCGGTGACAAAAAACTAAAATACAGATCCAAAGACACCGACTTCCGAAATTAAAGTTATTTTTCTCTTTGTAGTGATTTTTTGGAAGTCGGTTATATTTTTAACGATACTTCTTACAAACAAACCCCTGCAAATCTGCTTTATTGTTATAGCGCAGCAGATAAACGGAAAACACTCTTTGTTACGCTCAATTATAGACGTTATGCTTTTCTTTGTTTTTCTCACTGAACATAATTTAAAAAGGCATAAAACCCTTTATGCCTTGAAAGATGAGAAAATATTGTTTATCGGCCTTAAATAGAGTGGATTGTTTAAAAAGAAAACAATAGCAAGACTGTATCCACAGCCGATCGAAGGGTAATTAAACGTGCTATATATATATATATATATATATATATGACTACGAAACAGACGAGAATAAGTTGCTAAGGGAAAAAACGCGTAGAAAAGACGTTGGTAACAAAATCACCCCTGCTTTTGGAATAACTTAATTATTCCTCATAGTCCTCATTATCAGGCAGTTAAAATATTTAACAAATTACCGATTGAGTTAAAAAGCATACTGTATACAGGCTCATTCAAGGCACTACTCAAGGCATTCGCATTCCTGTTGGAAAAATGTCTCTACTCATTAAATGATTTGTAGATTTGTCTTTAGTGCTCTTAACTTGAAATGTCATTGTTTGTCTATGGTGATTATATTGTGTTTATGAATTTACCTACTGATTATTTTTTATTTTTTTTACTTGCTTTTGAATAATTGACATTGGTTTTATAATTTATGTCTTTTATTTATTGATTACTGTTTTGTTTAATTTGCTTTTAATTGATTGAATTATTATGGTTTTATAATTTATGTTGGAATGGTATTTTACAATTTCTAAAATATTTTCTCATTTAAATTGAGTTGCATGTTTGGTTTGTTTGAACTTTTATATTTTTTTATATTGCATTCCATAATGTTAGTAAAACAGGAGGCTTAAAATTAAAGACACAATTATGGACCCTATCGGGCACAGCATAGTAGGAGAGAGGAGGATGAGCGCTTATTGGTATTTATATTATTAAGGTACATAATCAAGTAATTGTATTTTTATTTTATCACCACTTTTTTCTTCTTCTTATATTGAATTTATTCATGCATAGTATTTAGTAATTATTTTGGTTCAAGTTGTAAGTAGTACCCGCTTGAGTAAGTAGGCCTTTTTTAGGGTTCCGTAGTAAACAAGGAACCCTTTTAGTTACACCATGTCCGTCTGTCTGTCTGTCCGTCCGTCCGTCTGTCCTGGGCTTAGCTCGGAGACGCTTAGTCCTAGAAAGCTGTAATTTGGCATGGGTGTACATATTAATCACGCCGAGAAAATCGTAAAATAAAACCATGAAAAACATATTTTTTAGGGTGCACGTAAAACGGGGGTGATATTTTTCTTTCTTATCTAATACATGGTGTGGGGTATCGTTGGATAGGCCGTTTAAAAATATTGTGGGTCTGTGAAAACCATTTTTCAATTCTGAGATCCGTTTGCGTAATATTAAGCTTTAAAGTGCTATAATTATAAACATTTACATTTAAAGCTACACCTAAAATACGTATATATAAAAAAATATTGTTGAAAAATTGAAATAAATAAAGAAACAGGTTTAAAAAAAGTAAAGACAATAATAATAATATCCCAATAATTTATATTTACGCGACGTGCGTGTGATCCCTTGGACGATTTATTAAAGATATCTTATGTTACGTTTCTACTACCTTACGTTTCTACTACATTTTCTCTACAAGGCATAGATATCCTAATATGTAGAGATACCCGGCATTCTAAAGAAATTTCCAAAAAACGCATTACTAGTACATGATTTCTAAATGACAGCTTTGATCGACCTTTTTAGAGTTCCGTACCAAAATGGTAAAAACGAACCCTTATTTATGGTGAGACTAAGTGTGTCTGCCTGTCACAACTGAATATCTCAAGAACTACTAATGCTATCAACTTGAAATTTAGAAGTTTTAGATCACGTTTGCTCAACTATATTGCAAACAAGAAAGAAATTAAAAAAATATATATCTTTTTTGCAAAAGGGACTGAAAGGGGGTCTTAAAAATTTGAAATGGGGCTAAGAGGGCATGTGGGGTATCATATGAAAGAGCGCTGTTTGCACATATTCAAAAAATCTTGTTATTTTTTAGGCAGCATAGTTTCCGCCTTTTGATGAAAAATGTAAAAAAAATACCGTTTCTTTATCCCTTATACCTTAGTCCCTTATCTCCGAAGTTTGCCATAAATAAAAATCTGAAATTATTCTATGTGATAGAAGTTTATGTAAAGATTACAGGAAAAATAAAACGATGTCGACGTCTCTAAATAGCACAGTTTTTCAGAAATCATCAACATTATTTATACGTACGGAACCCTCGGTGCGCGACTCCGACTCCCTATTGACCGGTTTTTTTTTTTAATTAATATTACAGTGATAATACGGCAACAGTGAATTTCCTCCAGCAGAGAACGATTCAGTAGTCATTGGTGAGTCGGTAACTAGATTATTTAGTAGGTTATTCTTATGTTGACACATAATTATGTCATTTTAGTCTAGCAAATAAAAAATCAGAGTGTCCATGAAGTTTCGTGCCCAGGCCATAGATACCTACTACGCTTTGGAATGGGCAGCTTCATATTTCTGACTGACTGACTCGACCAAGTGCCTGTAAATGGTTTAATTGAAATAAATCCAAGCCCTCTTATTACAAAACAAGGTTTATCTTCAGACCCAGGTTTAAAACATGGAGCCATTATTGAATTTCGAACTTTATTCCGACTATGGTAAAGTTCCTAAACACAAAACTGACAACTTAGTACCGAACTAAGTTTTCAGTTTTGTGTAAAGAACGGTATTTCAATCACAGTTACGTTCATAATACAAAAAGTGGCTCCATGGTTTAAGCCATGTCAAAATATAAATCTTGTTTTGTAATAAGGGGGAAATGAGTTTGAAGTATGAAGAATTGTTAAACTATTCTAATACCATGTGCTATCTAATACGCACAGATCCATGTAGGTCCTGGAGAATGAATCGTCCCGTGGGTGTCGTAGGAGGCTACTAAGGGAGCTCAAGACCCAGTACATACCATAAAGCACTTTGGGTCACCCGCGTGATGGGGGGTAAACCATCAACAATCACATTCTCAAGAAGGTTCGTCAGGCTGGCGGCCCACTATAAAATTGTGCGAAAACCTTAAGCAACATGATGAATAATAAAACCGGCCAAGTGCATGTCGGACCACGCACAATGAAAGGTTCCGTAGTTGGGATGAATTTATCCCAAAACCAAACTTAACATCGTAGTTGAAAAACATGTTCTCCCGTAAATCGATACGTCACGGTCAATTCTCCAACTGCAAATGTAAGCTGGTCGAGTATTCTTGTAAAGCTTGTTGTGTCTTAGAAGCTGTGATAGTTTTTCTTTAAACTTCGTTATAATTATATACTACTGCTATTAATGTTTTCACATATCCTAAAATAACCATTTAGCTAGCAGGGACACTTGACTGTAACAAAAATTAGCACTTTAAAGGTTAATATTACGCAAACCGATCCCTGAATCGAAAAATGGCTGTCACAGACCCGCAATATTTTTAAATGGCCTATCCAACGATAACCCATAATATGGGATAGACGAGAAAAATCAAATCATCCCCACTTTGCGCGCAAGAGAAGCTAGCAATTTTTTTTTTCTAGGTTTTTTTACCACTTTGTCGGCGTAATGCTTATTATGTATACAGGTGTAACCATGCCAAATTGCAGCTTTCTAAAGTAACCGTCATGAGAAGCTATAAATACATAAAATTGCAAATTATACAACTATCAACTTTAAACTCAAGATATCTAAGTTGATTTATGAATGAAGAAATTATCGCTAAACGTCATAAAATAATTTTAGTTGCAATGGAAACTGAACCATACGCAATTTCAGTTAAAGTTTTAAATCCCAAAGTATGAAATTTATCTCGTCTCATGGCGTTGACTTTAGTACTAAGAGTCTCGAATATCTGAGCTAAGCCGGGAACAGACAGACGGACATCGTGAAACAATAAGGGTTCCTTGTTGATTACGGAACCCTAAAAAAAATATAGGTACCACATAGATAGGTAGTAGGTAATAAGCTAAACAAGTTTGTCAAATATTTTTCATAAATATCAATGAAAGGACAAGGGAAAATGGTAAAGCTATGTGTCGGGTTCTTGCTTTTTAAGGTTCCATACCCGAAAGTAGCCAAACGGAACCCTATTACTAAGCCTCCGCTGTCCGTCCATCCGTCAAATTAAACAAAGTCAAAAATTTAAGGGGACTGAAGTAAAAACAAATAATCCTCCGCTGTTCGTCTGTCTGTCAGCGGACTGTATCTCATGAACCGTAATAGAAAATTGAAATTTTCACAGATTGTGTATTTCTATTGTCGCTTTATCAATAAGTAATAAAAATAAAATAAAGTTATAAATAAGGGTTTTTTTTTGTTAAATATTGTACTGAACTTTGTGTGTGCGAGTCCGACTCGCAAGTGGCCGGTTTTTATATTCTTTTTATTCTCTAGTGTTGTTTTAAGATAGTACAAGACGAACAGAGTTTTCTTTCGCGAGTGTGAGAGAGAGATTAGACTAGTACTACGAGTATGTACCCATTTATAATTCATGAAGTACCTCCGTTTCGCTCAGTCTTCTTATTTCTGAGAGGGCAAATATTCGTTTAACTTTTTTCATTTTGTAAGTTGTGTGTACAATTTTTATTCTGCAATATTATATTATGAGCAACTGTTAAGTCGTGCGTATTTGCTATTGTATCTTTCCCCAGATCTTTATAATAAAGCGACGAAATATTTTACAGCTTTCAGCGATCGTTTTTTAACTTATTCTAAAGTATTTACACCAAGGACCGTATAACCCCGGTTAAGAGTTAAGCCTTTCGCAGGGGTAACCCATTCAATGGGTTACCTTTATCATGATGTAACCCATTGAAAGGGTTTTATACTATAAACCCAGTGAAAGGGTTACATGATAACCCATTGAATGGGTTTTATACTTAAAACCCAGTGAAAGGGTTACATGATAACCCATTCAATGGGTTCTATACCTACTTGAAATCCGGTAACATGAAAAAAACATAATAATAAATTATGTTATTTCGATATCCACCCAGCACGCGTAGCATGACCAATTCTATCTCTATTCTACCCAAGGATCATTTTGGTTACCGTTTTAAAAAAACCCTATCGAAAACCATTTCAATGGGTAACCAAAATGGTTCCTGATTTACACAAAGTTTCTAAAGCGATATTTACATGCTTGCGAGTTATGAATTCGTGATTTTACTTTAAAACTTCATTCCAGATAAGAATATCTAGGTTCCAAACGGGAACATAGTACCATTACGGGTTCAATTGCAACTCGTTAGTTGTAAGGTCTTACTCAGAGTTCATGTTTGTTTTGAGAGTTTTGGACGTTCCATTACATAATCTTCTGAACTGTAGCAACCTATTCTCTGAGGTTTTGATGTAATATCGACGACAACCCGCCACTAACCAGTTCATCTCCAAGTCATTATATTTGATGATTCCCTAACGGACACAACCGGTTTCTGAAAGGCTTATTAACAGCATGTCATAATCAAACTCATGTCAAGTAATTTGATTGGCTAATGTTATTTCAGTGAGCTTTCAGAAACAAGAAGGTCGGATCGCTTACCCTACGTGAATTAAACAAGTTGTGACATTGATGTATTAAAAATAGGAAGATAGGCCACTCTCTAACATCACGTAAATATTAAATGGACCCGATTTCGTGCGTCATGTACCTCGACAACCGAAATAGATAGACATATTACGCGGGCTATAGCGGGAACGAGATAGCAATAACTGTCACTGTTACGTACCCATAACAACTCGCAAACAATACACGATTTGGGTATTCCCCGCAAACCGGGAGTAATGTAGGTCGATTGTGTCCTTTCCCCTAATTTATGCGGTCCACATCGAGGAGAGCGTACCGTATCTTCCTATTTAATACATCAATGAGTTGTGATACTAATTGTGAAGAACATGTCGTGTATAAAAACATACATCATACATGTATTGATTTTGTTTCAGGACAAGTATTATTGGCTATTTCGTTCACCTTTTAGACATTTTTGACAAGTTGTCTTCTAATTTTGTATATTATTTATGTCACCGTAAGATTGTGAGAACCGTTAGTTTATAATCTATCAGTATTGTGTATATGTCGAAAAATGGGCTAGGTTAGGTTAGAACTGTGACCAATCGCGCGCGAGCTGAGCGAGCAAAGGGAGCGGTGACGTGTCAGCGGCCGGCGAAAGATGCGAGCGGTGACATGTCAGCAGCCGGCAAGCGCTACTTCCAAGTAGCTTGCAGCTAGACAGGTTATTCAGCATTAGTGCAAGGTGCGTTACGTCACAAGCAAGTTTGATACTAGTTCACAATTTTTCGGTTTCCCATGGATAAATTATAAACTATCGAAAAATAATGCGTTAAATTGTTAATGGTTTGTTGCAGTTCGCAATTGTTCGACAGTTTATAATCTAACGGAAATAATACATTATAAACTAACGCAGTTCACAATTATACGGTGACATATACTACCTACTAGTATTTATAAAAAGTTTGTTTACTTTTCGATGATTATAATTTTTCACTCCTTTGTACACAGATACCCCTATTCGGACTGCATTTCGTGTTGCTTCCATTTCGACCTCTGCCTGATTCACCTTGGGAGAAGACTTATCAGATTGTGTCGGCACTTATCACTAGCCTACAGGTGAAATAATTATACCACTGAGGGCCTTTTTCTTATCATGCGGATTTGTGTGCGGCCGCATCCTATTGGTTTATACAGTCAAATTTTCTCATTCGATTTTGAACTTAAACAACAACATTTTAAGGTTTAAAATCATTTGGAAAATTTTTATCTGATGTCCTGGCGACCAAGTACTTTTCGTTTTACTGCGTAACAGGAAAAAGGCCCTTAGATCTTTAACTCTTTTTACATTAAAATTTGAGGAACGACGGAATCGGAACCATTGTTGTCTTATACAACGCTATTTTCCCGAAAAGGGGTAATTGCACTCATCATTTTGAAAAAAAATCTATGGGACCAACCTTGAAATCGCGAAAACAAAATCTACTGTTCCCTACATTTGTGTTCGCTTAAAGGCTTCTACATACTGGCGCGACACGCGACGCGACACAAAGGCCCCGCGTGTCGCGCGACGAGCGGTGCCTTTGTGTCGCGCGATTATTATTTCGCGATTTCAAGGTTGGTCCCATAGAAAAATTTGCTCAAAATGATGAGTGACCCCTTTTCCGGTTAAGTATAAACAAATACTAATGTTGTAGAAACGATTTCAGTAGTTTCTAAGGCAATCGAATAATGTTTTAAATGGTTTTCTCGTTATTTTTCAGTGTTTTCATTGTATAGGTATTTATGATGTATTTGCAAGGATTTTTATAATATAAAAATCGTTTAGATTTTGTTTTATGCCTACTGTAATCGAATGAGAGCAGTGCAGCAGTGGTGGCCAGACAGGCTCTTAACTTTATGTAAATTATTTAATCACTACTGCTCTCAAAATGGTGAAGGAAAACATTGTGAGGAAACCGGCATGTCCTAGAACTTAAAATTCGAAGACATGTGACATGTACCAGCCCGCATTGTGCCCGCGTGGTGGATTACGGCTCACTCTCTTCAAAGAGAGGTGGCCTGTGTCCCACCAGTGGGAAAATTATAGGCTGATTACGCTATGTATGCTTATGCTATTGAAAATAATAACAAACAAACAACCAAACGAATATCTAAGTGATAGACTTATACCGCCTTATTACAAAACAAGATTTATATTTTGACATGGCTTAAACCATGCAGCCAGTTTTTGTAATACGAACGTAACAGTGATTGAAATACCGTTTTTTATACAAAACTGAAAACTTCGTTCGGTACTAAGTTGTCAGTTTTGTGTTTAGGAATTAACATAGTCGGAATAAAGTTCGAAATTCAATAACGGCTCCATGTTTTAAACCTGGGTCTGAAGATAAACCTTGTCTTGTAATAAGGGGGATAAAGTCATAACTTAAATACTCAAGACAATATTTTTTTTTTACGCCTCTCAATAGATGTCTGTTTATATTTTATATTAAAGCTTATCTCAGAAAATACCTACATCATTATTATAATATAGATAGTAGTTTTGCTAAATAATGTTATGTTATGGACCAAGTAATAAATAGGGGCATTTTTCATATTACCCGCGCATTATGAATAATGACAGGCAACTTAGGGCGAAATAATTAATTATAATTTGTACTTCCTTATTTATCACATTGCTTCGTCATTATAAAGATTGCCTTGTGGTATTTGGGCAATCTATCAGATTGCCCAAATATACACAGGTATTTTGCTGAATTTACCAACAATAGAGGGGATCTGGCGCTCGTCGGCCGCTGCTCTGCTCTGTTAATGGTCACTGTTCTAACCTAACCTAACCCAAATCTTTATTTTTTGTGAATTGTGAAAGCACACGTAAAAGGCACTTTTGAAGGTCAAAATTTATTATGTCGTCGGGCATATTTTAAACTGCCCGGGCGTTTTTTATAATGTCCTAATAATCACTTGGTCCATGACATATACAATATTAGTTTTAGCATATGCGAAACCCGAGACGTGTCTAGTATTTTTATGTAAAGAATCTACATACTTACAAAATTTCAAAACTGTATCATGAATAATCACAAATTTATAAGGTTGTTATGTTACCGGATTGTCCGTACAAAAACATGCTAACGGCGCCCCCGCGCCTCCAGGGTCGTCTTGCGCTCATTGATAATAATTTGGCAGTAGGTACCTAACCGTACGGCGATTGTATTGTAAGTAATTAAATGGTGATAACATTTTCCATCACACTTAAATATTTTAGGGACAAAATATAACATGGTGTAAAAAATATTAAAATCGATTCAGATCCTTATTCTGAACAAACTATATTCAGGTTTCGCATATACTAAAAATAATGTTGTATAATTAACAAAAATGCTTCCTCTCTCCTAACTCATTTATTTTGCTGTGCCCGATAGGGTACATAATTATGATCAAATTATAAGTTTACCTCCTAAGACCTACATGTGAAATGCAATAAAAGTATTGAGTAAGGTGACACGTTCAGTTTCAGGATAGTTAAATATTGTCTGTTTGTGTGCAGGGTCTGTGCGTCGCGATACTATTCTGCTTCACCAACCATGACGTCGTAATCGCTACTAAGACATACTTATCACGATTACGGAACAATAACGAGAGCATTCCTATGACTGGTAACACTTACCCATTAGCTGGGTCGGTTTTTTTTACTTATTTCATTAGATTTAAGATAACTATAACTATGATTAAGACCTCAAGCGGTGCTCGAACTCAGCGTCGTGTGAAACAGTAGGTGGTAACGCTTATGCTGAAAACAAATAATCGGACGCGGCTGACGGACGCGGCTGACAGTTGCAACTGATAAGTGTGCAGTCTTTTGAGACGTGGCTTGCAGACGCGTCCCAACGCCCATTCCACAAAGAACTGTAGACGAAGAAACATGTCAAATAGTGAAAGTGAGGACGATTTTCTCGAATTAGCGGCGGCTGTTTATGTTGTCCACCCAGAAAGAAAATAAAAAGAAGCGTTTGGGTCCATGAGATAAATAGAGAAAGAATAGAGTCTGGGGAATTCCACACTTTGTATCCACATTTACCCCGTGCATACGGTCCGCGGACGTTTTCGACTGACGAAAACATTCAGCGGGCCAGATTTCTGTCGGACGTCCAAACGCTCAAGGTCAACCCAAGGTTACGTCCACGACTTACATCTGATAGTTTGCACAGCTCAGTGTACATTCATTAACTACGAGTAGAAGATACCTGTAAGCTGTCAGCCGCGTCCGTCAGCCGCGTCCGATAATTTGTTTTCAGCTTTATTCTGTAAAGAATTCCCATCAAAATTCACTTAATCAAGTTGCACACCTAAAATCACCAATTAGATTACTTTGCACATAATAACAGCCAGCCATCTGTAGCTTGACTAATAACAATTAACGCTGAGGTCGTTCGTTCAGATATTATTCGCAATTAGTAGCTAACTTTGAGCTGATTAAGCTGGCCCAGTAAGCTCGCGCAAGAACGAATCTCGTCCACTCACGATGTTATTATTAAATTGTACTTATGTACCGATAATAAACCGGCAGTCAACTGTTTCTTCAGAAAAGATTAGACATGTAAATCTATATCAATGATTGAGCATTTAGATCGCAAACAGTTAACTGCTAATTGTGATCTTATCTGGCACATCATTTAGTATACGTTTTAAATACAGATAATATTAATATATCTAATTACTCAAGAACATAAACTTGAAATTCAAAGGAATATGTTGAGTAAGTATATTTAATTTGTACGCACTCATGAGACTGAGATACATTCCAAACACAGCCTAGTAGTCAAAATTAGCAACCGTGCCATTAAAAGCATTTCATCTAAGTAACTTCAGAGAACCGAAAATAATACAATATTATGTATTTATTTCAGGCGTATGTTGTATGGCGCCCATCATTCAATAAGCATATCAAGGAAAATATATCCCTTTATGTATAGCAATAACGCACATTTCAAATTTTTCAGGTGTAACCGGGGCTGAAAGCTTAGTGAACACAAGAGACCACGTTGTATGACCTTAACTATAATTTTTGGGTCATAATATAATATTTAATTATAAGTGATATGTAATTATAATTATGCATATAACTTACAAAGTGTAAAACAATGTAATAAAAGATTACGAACTCATTCCACTTTCAATGTTATATAATATTTATTATCCTTTTTTTTAACACGTTGTTATAAATCTACCAATTCTATTTGGAATGAATCGTATATCATTCCCTCAACGAGGTGATTTAATACAATATTTAACAACTTATATTCTTAAATTATATATTTAATAACATACATAACATCACGCCTGTAATCCCTGAAGGGTAGGCAGATGTGTAGGTACTCTATAGTACACCCACGTTTTGCCAGTTATGTTTAAGTCCCACCCTATTGCCATCAACCCGGCACAAATCCAGACTCCGGGCTGCTACTGAGAAATTCCTGGTGGAAAACTTAATAACACTTTGCCCGACCTGGGAATCGAACCCCGGACCTCGTGCTCGTCAGTAGCGCTTGCAAACAATAGACCAACGAGGCAGTCTATTATTTATTATATTTAACACATAAATATTATATGATACAAGTCACAAGCGAAATAAATAATAAATATCGTATTTTACTTAATCACTAATTAAAGTTTATAAGCAATGTATATGTACATCCCATGAGTCGCAAAAATAGGGTGTCACGATTTTTCTTACAAGGTAGGAATCAGTTGAAAATCATAACTTAATCTAAAACTGCGAAAGGACGCGGATTTGTTTATAAAAGGAATGATAATATTGTTTACTTGAAATGGTTATAGCTGACGATCCAAAACACATCGTTAATATCACAAAGAAATGTACAGGAATGGAAAGACTGACTGGTTCAAGGAGATGCATTGTTAGCGTTTAAAAAGCAAACTATACTTAGCCAAAAAAAAATATATAGAAATAGTTACCTACAGTAGGTAGGTAGGTACGGATTACACCACTACTCGTAAAACAAATATATCTATCATTCCGTAATCTAGCCACCCAAGACATCGTTCATGACCTGCATTATTTTTCTTAATTGTTTCAAGAATCTCATTCCTAAAAAAAAATATTACGTGAACAAAGTATCATCCATCTCTTTGAACCAATCACCCATAAAATAAAAATCCAAAATCGGCAACGTATAATCAGATCCTGGCTCACCTTTTATCATCTCTTAGTACCTACTTACTCGCTTGGTCTTTCCTATAATAAGTTTCTAACTATTGCTCAATGGCATCGCTCGTTTGGACCACAGCCTAGCGAAATTCTTCTTTGTTAAATGTAAGAGAACGTTTTCACTTTCACTTCAAGCATTGACGTGAATAGCGTTCATGCTTCATTCAGAAAATCATTGCGCGTGATGTAATTGCTCAACCCTATCGTTTTAATCATTAACGATAGGTACTATGTCAACAAAATCAATATTATTTGTTCTAGAAAGATAAAGAAATTATTTAAATTCCATTAACATCTTGGCAAATTTCAGCTATACTCGTTTAATTACTT
Organism: Tiliacea aurago; assembly: GCA_948098905.1. NCBI lineage: Eukaryota > Metazoa > Arthropoda > Insecta > Lepidoptera > Noctuidae > Tiliacea > Tiliacea aurago. The sequence continues at coordinate 12,267,685 of OX402576.1, read as the reverse complement.
AGTACACATTTTGTGGCTGTCTGTCATTTATTAAAGTGATCCGTCTGAGCATATCCTAAACCAAAGAGAATTAATAACATCTACTGATGATTAACTCAGTTATCTTAATCCAATGAAACTGCGAACAAATTACTCAGCATATTTCAATGCCCCTGTCTAAAATAATACCCATTTCGACGAGAATCGCAAATGTGATGAAGATAGCGTAAAGTACTAAGAGTATGGCACCAAGGCTTCTTCGGAGAGTGAATTTGCCGAGGAACAAGGTGAACCATAAGCAGACAACGGCCACGAGTAGTGAGCCCACCACGAAGTCAATGCCGGCAGAGTTGATGCGTACAGCCGTCTCATCCGCACCCTGCCCGACCAGCGTCAACGTCCTGATCAGCCATGGTAATCCCAACGCAAACAATATTGCCAAAGAATTTGCTCCCAAAGCATTTGAAACTCCAATACCACCTTCGCCTGTAACAAAAAACGTGGGATAAATAAACCAATCCATATCAGTTTAATCAGTGTAACGCATAGACATAACAAGAATTCAGAGATTCAGGCAGAGATAAAAGAAAAAATATTAATCTAAAATACTTAATTTAAATCCAGTTATCAATAATAGTAGCTATGCAAGTAATTCGCATTGCTTCACTTGACGCAACATTTTATATACTTAACCATTGATGTATTAAATAGGAAGATAGGCCACTCTCTAACATCACGTAAATATCAAATGGACCCGAGGTCGTGCGTCATGTGCGACAACCGAAATAGAGACATATTACGCGGGCTATAGCGGGAACGAGATAGCAATAATTGTGACTGTTACGTACACATAACAACTCGGAAACAAACCACGATTCGGGTATTCCCCGCAAACCGAGAGTAATGTAGGTTGATTGTGTTCTTTCCCCTAATTTATGCGGTCCACGTCGAGGAGCGCGTACCATATCTTCCTATTTAATTCATCAATGTACTTAGCTAAATTAAACACAGTACAGGTGAAATAATTCTAAGCAGTGACCGCTAGGACTCTTTAAGAAAGTTTGCTACTATTCGCTACAAAGAGACATTGAGTATATCCCTAAAAATAAGAGCCCCCTAAATATTTGTAACAATTTTTACTTTAATTATTCAAGGTGAACAACTTACTAACGAATTAATGAGGATTTCTTCATAGATTTTTGTTTTTCCTAGCATTTGAAACTTTTCGTTATGTGATGTGATTAGATGAATAACATTACTAATTTATACGTATACTAGCTGACCCGGCGAACTTCATACCGCCTTATGCCGACAGCAGCGCCACCTATCGGGTCCAATTATATTTTGAAACCATCCAGGAACCCACCGAAATATAAATAAAAAAATTCAACGAAATCGGTCCAGCCCGGGAGGACTTAGGTGACAAACACGTACAGAAGAATTATATATATTACTAGCTGCTGCCCGCGGCTTCGCCCGCGTGACTTTTTCTAAACATATAAACATTCCTCTTGAATCACTCTACCTATTAAAACAAACCGCATAAAAATCCGTTGCGTATTTTTAAAGATCTAAGCATACATAGGGACAGACAGGAAGCGGGAAGCAACTTTATTTTATACTACGTAGTGAAGATATTATTCTTTCAATGTCTTCCTACAGTCGAATCTTATCTTAATGACAATGAACTTCTTCTTCAAGACATGCCGTCTAATATTAGTAAACACGTTCACGGACACTGAACGCACATAGGCCCGTCATAACAATAAAAGTTATATTGTGTATCGTTCAGTGTCCTTGAAAGCGTTAATTACCTACTAATGAGATCGAAATCGTGAACACATAATCTACATAATCTTCAGCTTCCGATACTGATAGCGTATTTTATTATTTTAAGATAAAAATATAAGTAGGTATATGTACTTCCACACGAACACATTTCGACCACCTGACAAGCGTCCGGGAACAAGGTCACAAGTAATTAATTACAACAACGCAAAGCTAGGGGCAATAACCAAAAATTCGAAGACATCTGCCATCCGCCAACCCGCACTGGGCCCGCTTGGTGGATTACTGCCCACTCCCTCTCACAGAGGAGGCCTGTGTCCCAGCAGTGGGAACATGATAGGCTGATTATGCAAAGCTAGGGTAACGCAAGTATTAAAAGTGCCAATTGAATAAACAAGAAAATAATATGTAAACCTGAGTTTTGTTGGCATGAATAAATCTGGGAATTTATTGAAAAAAACTATAATCTAACTGCCACTGAACCAAATGTGAAGCGCACACACAACAAAACTATATGATTGACAATTGCAAAATTCGCATAGCTACCAAAACTTTCGCAGAAATGCATGATAAGTACATAAAATTTCTTAAATTAGATTTCTCCTTGATCAAATTCCACAGTACGTACCTCGCCTTGACATGATATAAATGGAGCAGGCCTCGGGTAGACATCCACCGAATGCCAAAAACGTCATGCCCATAACTGATTCCGGAATGAAGAATGTGTGTCCTGAAGAAAAAGATTAATTCAATAAACTAACAGAATATTCATACTCGTAGTATATTATCAAGATATCCTGACAATGCTTTAATATCAGATTTTGAGGAAAATAAACCTTTTAGGAATTCATTTAAGGCCAAGTTAATCATAATTATCATAATTTGATCAATCATCGGTCATAATCAATTTGTAATTATATTGCAGATTATACTTGCTGGGTATCAAAGTTAATGTATTTAGCCTTTAGGTATTTTTTGTATTTTTCTACAACAGCACACTATTTGTTCAATAGTCTAGTAGTGTAAAGCCTTTAGTCTATTTTAATTATTGCGACGTTTATGATTGATCTCGTGATCAAAAGCAATTGAACTTGAACTCTTTTTTCATATTATATTTTTTTATTCAAATAATTATTTAACAAATGTAATTCAACGAAGTATTGTTTTGTTTGATGAAGTGAGATATTGAGTAGACTATCAGTAAGTCCCTTCAATTGCGGCCACAAGGTCATTTCCAGCCTCTTGTAACCCAAATATACGAGTATGTCTAGTCTCTAATAAAATCCGGGCGTATTTCATTCTGAGCGCATTAAATCCCGTCAAGACCGAATTTATCCGAACCAGAACAATCTTGCTTAGAAAGGATACTCGTATACAGCTAGCTACTGTCTTGGAAATTCCTTAATACTGATTATATATAATATCATTCGTAGATAGAAAGAATCAGGGTTATTATCCTTGACCTGACGAAAGATTATACTCTTGACCTCAATCTGGCACTATTGCAAGTACAAGTCATTAAAATGGGAGTAATGATAATGGTTTACCATTGTCTTAAAACATAGTATCCTAAATTATTAGAATTGTCAAAATAAAGTCTTATGTTGTAATGAGAAAGTTAATTGAGAATAACTTACCAATAACAGTCATACTCCAGGACACACAGTAGGAGTTGGCACCGATCCAGACAATGCACATGAAGAAAGCCAGCGGGTACCACCTTCTGAACCTAATCGGTGACGGAATGGTCAGCGTCAGCAACAGTTTCAAGGGCCAAATATACAACCACCAGCATCTATACAGCATTGAGTTTTCTTTGGGATACCGGAATACACTCTTCTTTGGTTTAACAATCACGTCTTCTTCAGCTGAAAAATGTATTAGGTACATATTATATTTAAAAACTATTTTGAGCTTGTTGGCTACTTGATCGACGGATATTAAATACATCTTACCTTTATCTACAACGGTCACTTTCTCAGGATTCACAACATTCACTACGTCAGTAAAGCCTTTGTTATCCACACCTTCTTCGACTGACTTTCCATTCTCAGTAGGAGTTACTACCGCAACTAAAAGTAAGCAAAGGTACCTTCAATGTTTCAAATGTGAATTGTACTAACATACAATATATTGATATATGATTAGTACCATACCTTCTAAATTGTCCTTTTTGAAATACCTTGCAACTAATCTGTCATAGATAGCGAACATTCTCATACTGTTGAACATGATAATGAAGTAGAGGACATACAGGACTCCCAACACAACTGCCTCATACCAGTCAATTTGTCCGTCCCATACGAAACCCACCAGCACACCCACGTTAACCATATATATGACCACGTCTCTTGTGACCGGTCTTGCTTCTAATGGTATTGGCTAAAATATACAACGTTTATAGAATCTACACCATTCATTACCAATAATGATAGTAGGTACAATTATGTATTTTAAAGAATAGGTAGGTACCCTGATAGCAGCAAGACCTCCCACGGCAGCAACACCAAGCGCATTGAATATGGCAGAGCCGACGATTGTGCCGATACCCATGTCAGATTCAGTTAAAAAGGTTGATATAACGTTGACAAAGAACTCGGGACAAGAGGTGGCGACTGACATGAATGTAGCGGCGGCGACATTCTGAAACAATATCGAAAAGTTCAAGTAGTAGTGGGTGGGTTAAGTAGTAGCAGTAGTGTTGTAGTGTAGTGGATAGCTCATAAACAAACAGTTCTCTTATCTTTGCATGCATAGGAACTAAGTATACCCCGCAAAACGCTAACAGAAAAATAATATTTAATTTTGGTCTTTATTACCTGAGGAATGTTCAAGTCTTCGCAAATAATTTCCACACACGGGATAAAATAATCATTACACACGATAGCCAACAATGTGAATGAGTAAACACCAAACAGAGCATAGAGAACGAAAGCCCCTTGCCTCAGCTGCTCGTCTGAAATTACAAAACACGATTTATATTCCATGTTCACACGAAAACAAAAATTCGTTGGCAGTACAATAACTTTTCAAAGGAATTTAAATTAAACGATTGATCTTGAAAAGGGTACCGTGTTCTACAAAGAAAATTACATATTAAAACGTGAAAACGGCGCAAACTATTTGACAACCGCGGAGAAAGAATTCTAGTTAAAGATTGACTTACCGGTGAAGATGCTATCAGGAAAACTGTCGATCGAGTCCCCGGCCGCGCAAGTGGTCTCCCGCGCGATGCCGTCCTCCGTGAACTCCAGCCTCGTCCTCAGCCACGGAGTCCAGTGCCAGGTCACGTGCTCATCATCCAGCTTCCTCATTAGCTCCTCGTTCATAAACACGATTTTACCATTTCTACTTATTGGGTGTACTGAATTGCGGAGCGCAGTCTCATCTATAAATAAACAAATAAAGCACAAATATACTTATCAATATTTATGACTATCAAACACTGTGTAATGTCCCGCGGGAAATCGATTACCAAAACAGTCACTTTTATGATAGTGATAATATCGATGTGATGTGCGGTCACATAAGCCGAGGCACGATAAAGTACGCTAAAGCACACGCTACCGAACTTTATAAACGGAAAATTGAGCATTAAATTATACTTGTCAGCGAGCACTACAATTTAACTAGATTAGTGTCTAACAAACCATTTGAAATATCTCGTAAACGTCTTTCTTTGAGAAGTTAAACTCGAAATGAAATGATTACAGCGCAACTTTGTTACTAACAATACAACGTCTTGTTAGCAACGAGTTTAATTCATAGCTTACTTGCACTACAGTCTCGGCAAACTGACAAATTGCTCGGGATATTTTATTTTTATTTTTATCAAGCCTTTTAATTTCCCAAAAAAAATTATAAATTACATTAAACATTCATTACATTCATTCGTTTCTAATAATTCATTAATAATAATTTAACATGCAAATTTAACAATAATGAAATAAACACAAATTGATTCTTAAATAAATAAATTGATTGGATAAAATAAAATAAATAATATATTTTCATTTAATTCCTATATTGGGTGCCCATTTAAGGGCGAAGGCCTCCTTCATCTTTCGCCATTCATTCATTCATTCGCCATCGGGATAATAGTCCACCTAATAATAATGCTTATTGTATGCATTTCCTTACCTATATCTGACCTACACGTGTATACACATTTCAGCAAAATACTGCGTGTTTTTTTCGTAATATTATTTTAACAATTCAACTTACTGAAGTCCTCAATAGCCTGAGTACAACAGGTGGCCACGAGTAACGTCCACAGGACAATCCATGGGTTGGCGCGTGTCATGATGTCTACTCTTCGTGCGACCGTGCCAAAATGAAGGAACTGGAAGAAATGGAGCACTTAATATCAAACGATATCCACACTTGTCTACAACTTGATTCGAAAAACAAGTGTACAAGCTAATAGCCTACTGGAAACGGACCACATATTGATAGTATAAGAAACACCGAGCTTAGCAATAATTTGTACGTTTTCTATATCTACAGGTATAAACGCACTTGATTCATATCGAATTTGATTGATTACATCAATTAAGATAAGATCGTGTAACGTAATTATTGCCAAACTACATTAATGTGATAGGCTGCTAATCCCAATCGTTAAGAAAGACGAAACGTTTCTAAGAAAGTATAATAACTCAGCCACTATACTATAAATCACGTAAGTCTTTTGTTTGTTGATAGATTTCCTAAGTTAGAATAACATGTTTTCAAAGAAAACCGATCTGATTGTTTATCATCAAAAATTTTAATCTAATAAATTAGTTTATGACACATATTTTTAACTAATCACATTGCGACTGTTGCAATTATATTTTCAAAATGGGTTTTTAGCCAATTCCAGGGAAAAAATAATCTATTTCGAGATAGCGGCTACTTGAAATTGAAAATAGTAATGTGCTACTTTGTTTCAGACTGATAGCCACAGACAATCCATGATAATAACACAACAATTTTAGATGTAAACTGCTAACCAGCAGTTGATAGCCTATTTATTACTCCATTTTTATCTCAGGTGTTAATAGAGAAATTGCTGCACAATGATTTGTTAAAACAGTGATAAAATAAACTACTTAACACAAAATACTTGGCGAATGTGTACTCACTTCAGATCGACTCACACAAGGCGGCAGCGGCAGACAGGTGTTTCAATAAAACAGTATTACTCATTAAATAGCGACGTTACTGACATTACTAGAGCGATACCTGCCACTGCAAGTACCAAGGATCTCACGACACTGAAAGATAGATATCAATGCCAGAGGTTTTTAAGTAGATAATCTTATTTGATAAGAGACTCCTTTGTAGCGATTAGTAGAATTCAATTATTACATTACACGTGAATGATACGCACATTGTTTGTGTACAGGAATGCAATCTCTCACCGGTGGGTTTCTCATGATTTTCCTCAATGGCGTGGCGGAGGTGCGCGTTGTGCCACCAGCGCGACCGCATGTTCGTATCGCAGACGCTTTCTATGAAAACGCTGAATGTGATGGTGGAATCCACTCCAGTCACTCAATGATTGTTGTGATTAGTCAGAATATATAATCAAACGAGGTCGATAACTTGCGTTTGTAGCTATTGCAGTCAAATGCAAGGTAGTTCTGCGTGAATATTAACACGTGGAATTGCACCCATACATTTATTTTAACTAAAGCATATAAACAATGCCACAGAATTAGACACTAACTTTAGTTACATTTAGTAAATTATCTTTAAGTAGGTATTATATATTTGAATTAAGAAACAATAGAAAACAGGAATTAGGTACCTATCGCACTAGGTACTTACAATTTTGTTCACTAACATTTCACTCATGCACATAAAAACACTCATCATTAACTGCACTAAAACCTGAAATAGTTCTAATAAAAGGCATCACAAAATTCTTACCCTGCTGTTAAGTAGTTGGGTTGAAAAATATTTAATCATTAACAAACAATAACGTGGACATATGTCCACGTTATTGTTAACACTACTATGAGTTGCTACTCCATAAATATTTATGGAGTAGCAACTCATAGTAGTGTTTATGTAGTATAGTCATTTGAATCTGAAAGACTTTTTCATTCCAGTCAGTACAAAGTCTTTCCTGTAAGCGAGCCAGATTTCTAGTCTTCACATTCTGTAACACAGAAAATTGCAATGTTCCTAGGATAATACGTTTTACGCTTATTAGTTTCACTAACTAACTTCCACATTATAATGACCTCATTAACTACACATGCTCTGTATTTGCCAATCAAGTTAATCGCTAAAATCTTGTAAGGAGTGCCATACAACAAGGCAATGCCGCCAGTCCCTTGGGTCTACATTACCAGTAACCAGAGGTGCGGAAGAATTTATCGACGCCATATTTTAGTTTGTTCATAGTTTTAGTACAAATACAAAATAAAAAAAAAATACAAATAATATTTATTGGCATAAAAGATATTTTACAACAAATAATAGAATTCTCTGACTAGTGGTTGTGGCTAAGTCATAACAGCGCACGGGTCGATCGATAAGGTTAAGCTACGCTTGCCACGGTTGGTCCGTGGATGGGTGACCATCTTTACATACCAAGACCTCTCCGTGCCTCGGAAAGTACGTTAAGCCGTTGGTCCCGGCAGTCATTCGTGGATCTTTAACAGTAGATACGTGTCGTCCGATGCCCAAAAGTCTGGCAACCCGTCATGAATAGTTTTTCTTAAGTTAGGATATTTAATTGTTATTTTAATAAATTAATTATTTATAAGTTGTTATTTATTTATATTTAATTTCAATTCTGATTATACGATTTATAGAAGGAGTAAGAGAATTCGTAAATCAATGAAAGGTTTTCAATAACAGACGAAAGAACTTAACAAAGGTTACTGAACTACTTATATTAAGTGCCATAAATTGTATTAGACCATTATAATTTGTCATAATATTCATATCTTTACTTCATAATCTGCAAGTAGATAATCCTTACGATTACCTAATGCTGAATTAAAAGTCAATGTGTTACTGAGAATATTATTCAATACTTACTAGCTGCGCCCCGCGGTTTAACCCGCATATGTCTCGATCCCGTGGGAATATCGGGGTAAAAAGTTTCCTATGTCCAGCTCATGGGTAAATTTCATCTAAATAAGCCGTTTTTGCGTGATTGAGTACCAAACCGCCACGGCTTGTTTTAACTAAGGTTTTTTAATTGTTTTTTATTACGGACGCTTTTAACGTGCACGTCTTTCTACATTGTTCTCACATATATAATTTCAACATCTAAGATGTAACCAATACTATGTAACACTATTTTGATTTAAAAGAGTGTCCGTGGAGTTTCTTGCCCGTTCTTCTCCATAGGAACCTACTACGCTTTGGAATGGGCAACTAGCTTGATCTCTCTGACTGACCGACCATTGACAATTCAAAAGTGCCTGTAATAGGTTTATTTGAAATAAATGCTTTGAATTTGAGTTTGAAACATCTAAACTTTCACATTTAGTAGGACAGTAGGATCTAGCAAACGGTTCTTGTATTCTTAATATAATCTATGTAATAAGAGATTTTGATTTGATCAGACACTAAATCACAATAACCTTCTTTTTCTCTTGAATACTCGTTTATTACGGTCATTGAATACCAACGAGTATCATGTGCAGAGTTAGCAAATACGTTACGCGATTGTACGTAAGTTCAATGATCGTTTTAAGCCGAAAATTAAAATCTTCGGCAAAAGGAAGCGAGTGAGTATTTATTTATACATACTTTATTGTACACCACAATTTTTTTGTCTCTAGTTACGCTGTCCCGCTGCTGGGCAAAGGCCTCCCTCCACTCCTTCCATCCTTTGCGAGCCCGCGCGTCCTCCTTCCAGTTTTGCCGGAACCTATCCAATTCGTCCCGCCATTTCCTACGTGGTCTGCCGCGACCCGGTTGCACTGTTTCAGGGCACCAATTCTGTGCCATTTGGGCCCACAGTTGGTCCGGCATGGGGCAGACATGTCCTGCCCAGTCCCATTTAAGTTGGGCAGCCTTTTGAGCGACGGTAGCTAACTTTGTTTTGGAGCGCAGTATTGTGTTTCGAACACGATCAGTTAATTTAACGCCTAGTATACTGCGCTCCATTGCTCGTTGGCAGACCCACCACTAAATACATGAAAAAATTAACTTCAAAACAAAATGGGCGTGCTTATCGCTCTCTGCGATCTCCTCCAGGCAAACATGGAATGGACAGAGACTGCGTGGACATAAAATAGGTTTGTCATTGGTGCAAAATAATAAGTAGTTATGCAATATGTCCCGGAATTAACGTACACCACCAAATACCCCAATTAGAATATTATGTTATAATCATAATACATACAATGATGTTTACTATTATGTATACGAGTATGAAACATTGTTTATCAAATTAGTTATACGTACTGATTGTGGAAGAAAATTGTGGTCACATTACAAATCTACGCACGCACACAGTCGCACACGTATAAGGATGTAGTAGGTAGAGATTAACTACGAAAATATGGCACGCCCCTCCACAATTCAAAACGTTTGAAAGTATTTGTGAAAGTATTTACAAAGTGCCACCAAGAATCATAACGAATGTGTGCGTAATAAGACGGCCGTCAAACAAAAACAAATAACGGATGTACTACATATAGTATTATGTTAAGTCTGTTAGCGTTTATCTTATATATTATTATTTTAAGTCGGTTAGTTTTTATATGATGTAAATATTTTATTACTGAGTTATTGAATAAATTAATCTAAAGATTTTCATAAATGTAAAAAAAATATATACACCTAATTATATATATAAATCTATGCACAAATAAATATACATAAATATATTAAAATAATTAAGACAATGGGAAAACATTACCGTTGTGATGATACTGCCAGGTTCTTGCGAATGTGCTCGCGAACTTTAACTTTAAAGGATAATCGGTTGGTTGCCATATATCCTGATTTCCTGGGGAATCGCATTCCACAGAGAGGAAGAGTGAATGAAGTCTGAGCGGTGAGTGGGACATTGATGAAGACGATTGTGAGATGAACGTACATTTTTATTATGGTTGGTGCAAATGTACTGAAAGTGCGGGGCTAGATTAACTAGGGGAAGAGGGAGAGTCAAGAAATGAAAACAAGGTGATGTTATCGTAGTTTATCTCTACTTCGTCCATTTTGGTTTCTTTTGACAGCGGAAGTGCGACTGTAATTTACATAGTTTTAATTATGTTTGGGATAAAAAAATTACGTATATTAAAAATAACAAAAATCTATTCTGAACAAACTACTTGCATAGTGTGCAATTCAGTTACACATTGTATAGATGTATCTACACAATGTGTAAATGAATTGCACACTCTCACATCTACAACATCTACTATGATGACTAGATATATACATACCTACTATAATAGATTTATACATATATACAACATTATTTTCGTTCATTCCCCACGACACCACTGAAAACGACACCACCGGTGGTGTCGTGGGGAATGACAGAAATCACTATTCCCCGCGACACCACCGAAGTGATGTCCGCTCAACTGCTTTTGATGTATAACATAATTTGACGAATACGAAGTTAGTATATTATGCGAAACCTGAATATAGTTTGTTCAGAATAAGGAACTGAATCGATTTCAATAATTTTTACACCGTGTTTTAATTTGTCCCAAATATATTTAGGTCAATTAGAAAATGTTATCACCATTTAATTACTTACAATACAATCGCCGTACGGTTAGGTACCTACTGCCAAATTATTATCAATGAGCACAAGACGACCCTGGAGGCGCGGGCGCCGCGCGCCGTTAGCATGTTTTTGTACGGACAACCCGGTAACATCTTATAACTTCGTGATTTTTCATGATACCTACAGTTTTCAAGTTTTGTACATATTATTATGTATATGTCCGATCGTAGAAATGGCCATATCTTTATCTAACTGGCTATTTCACGATACGCCGCCATTTCATGATTTGGCCGGTTATATCTAGATGCGCCTAATCGAAAGTCGAGCGGATCGACGAAAGCAACCTATTTATCGATGTTCCCAGCTGACCACTGGGAATATCACAAAGTAGTTGCATTTCACGCCGCTAGTGGCACCCCGACCAAATGGGTTAGGTTAGGTTATAAATGTGACAATCCACGAGCGCGCTAGCCGAGCGAGCGAAACGAGCGGTATCTCGTCAGCGGCCGACAAGCGCTACATCCAAGTTGGTTGTAGTTATTTCGCTATTTAGTGTTTTTAGGACCCTAACATAGGAATTATTCGAATAGGAATTATTACCCGACTGCGCGGCAGCAAATACAAGGGTTATGTTTTTTACGCGTATCTGGGTTGATATGCCCAAGCATTGCATCGGGGCAAATCGTCGAACGCTGAGTGTTGAACGTTATGGCGGATGTTAGATGGTCAAATCATGAAATGCGTATCGTGAAATGGCCAGACAGATGGCATGACCATTTCTACAATATTTTTAACACGACATATAGGTTATGGAATGAAAATAAATGACAACTACTGATTATTATGTACTACGAGTATTTATATAATTATAGGTAGAAATACCAGTTATCAATTCACTTTCATTTTCATAATAGTAAGTACCTAAAACAAATCAAAGCAATGCACGGGGGGAAACCGTGCAATCTGTAAGGAAAATACAACACTCGTCCTATTTTTATCTTGCTTACGACGTACTCAAAACCTTAGCAAAATACCCTTCTTTCTATGCAAACATAATATATATTAAAGTCGCTTTTCCTAAGAACAACACAACGGATCTTGAGGCGGTTTTCACCATCATTATTCCGAATGGTTTATATGTATACAGGGTGATAAAGAAACTGCGTGCCATAGCTTAGGGGTAGGTTCAGTATCGATAAAGGAACCTAGGAAAAAAAATGCAAGATCTACCTAATTTAGTACCTACTAACTTAAAATAGCAATCGATTAGAATTAAATTTATTTTATTTGACGGTCATAAGCCCGTTAAAGTACGAAGAGACTTTTTTTTTGTTTATATATTTTTATTTTATATTTTTATTTTTCCTGGGTTCCTTTATCCATACTGAACCTACCCCTAAGCTATGGCACGCAATTTCTTTAACATCCTGTATATACATTAATATTAAACTTAGATAAGGCACAGAAATCTTGTCTGACGAACGTGTATGATGTTTTGAAAAGTCGGACATGTCACTACATCAGTACATTGCACCCGTGCAAAGCATGGGTGGGTCCAGTTGGAGAAGTTGCAACGTAACTAACTTATACAGCACTACTAACTTTTGCCCGCGGCCTCGGCATTATCCTACAGGAGCGGTCTACCTGTGTACTAAATTTCATCGAAATCCGTGAAAAGGAATAGACGAACACGGTTACTTTCGCATAATGTGGATTACTAGCTTTTCCCCGCGACTTTGCCGGCGTGAAGGACGGAAATTATCCCACGGAAATGTAATTTAAATTTAATGCCCAATTTAAACAATACATTTTATTAGTTATGGATTAATTCTATGCCGGTCAAAATATCTTCGGAAAAACAATAAATGATAAATGATTTATTTTCTGTAAGTAGGTTTGTACAAACACGTTTACACGTCAAACATATTAAAAAAAAACTAGATGAGTTCGGCGTTTCGTAACTGACTACTCTGAGAAGAAAGGCCGAAACAAACTCAGAGGTCACAGTCTCTTTTAAAGTCCAGACATAATCTTGGTCAAACCATTTGAGGACCATGTAGATTGGTGTCTGAAATGGTCTTTTGAGGAAAGAACCACACAGATTTGAGTAGATCTGTCCAGTCAGTGCACGCATTTGTCAGTTATCGTGCAGCTCAACTCAAAACTCAACGATTCGACGAACAATACCAAAGAAAGGACATTTGGGTAGGCCGCATAAAGTACTCAAACTACCAGACCATCATTAAAACTAAGAGAAAAATAAAACAAAAACAATGACCCACATAGTCCTCACATTCATAATAATGAAAATAATATAATACTTTACGAAGTAAATATTCATGTCATTGTTAATGTAAAATGATCTATAAAAAACAAAAAGAAAAATATAAGTAGTATAAAGTGGCACAAAAAAAATATATATATAAATCAAATCAAGATTCACTGTAAATTTATTGGAGCAGCTCAAGCCTTTTTGTCCTCAATATTGTCTTTAACAGTATAAAAGGCTTTCTGGCACAGTTTCCGCTTTATAAAACATTTGAATTTATTAAGGCTTAATTCTTGAATATGGCTAGGAAGTTTATTATAGAAACGTATACACTGGCATCTAAATGAGCCACCTATTTTTTTAAGCCTGGTTGTAGGAACAACAAATGTGTGCTTGTTCCTAGTGTTTACATTATGGATATCACTGTATTTTTTAAACATATTAATATTTTTATGTGCATACAAAAGATTTTCATAAATGTACTGAGAAGCTACAGTCATTATATTGATATCTTTAAATTTGTCTCTGAGGGGAGTGTCTGGGACTTAATTTATAAATTGAACGACAATGATTCTTTTATCAAATTCTGAAAGATAAGAATGGTTGTTGTGGGTCATTCTTACGAGTAGAAGATAGACATAATACGAGTATTCTATCGCGGACTTTTTTGTTGATCTTTTTAATATGTACAATCCTGTAGTTTTATGTATCTCTTACGGTTTACGGTAAAGCTCCCAGTCGATATGATTTTTTCCGACATCTTCAACAATAATCGTCATATTTCAATATGACGATTATTGTAAAAACCTTAACGCATTTTAGCCATTGGTGGAAACCGTTTAAAAAACCGATCAGTAGCTGTTGAGTTTATTGCGTTCAGACAGACAGACAGACGCAGCTGTGGAGTTTCTTTTATAATATGTAATGATATCACGGCGGTATTCACCAAAGGACTATGAAGGGGTGTATGTATAGTAACTATACCTACAGTTATTTACATATTAGTGTATATAGTGATATTAAAAGTTTATTATGAACACAGCCTGTGTTTCCATTTAGTCACGATGACATTCACTATTAAGTCACTGTCACAAATTTTTACGCCAAGTTATAGTCTGTAAAGTGGAATTTATTACTAGTAATGGTATATTTGGGATAAAATATAGTAGAACTTCATGCACATTTTCGTTTAAAATCGTTTCGATGAATTTTTAAGGTGCTAATTATCTATAAAGTTAAATATATAAGTCGGGCTGACCTAAAACGTGACGAAAATATTTTAATACGTGATTTAAAGCTAGAAATATATTGCAGATGGGGTAAACAAAATTAATTTCAGTATAATAAATAATTATTTTCTCTAAAATTTAAAAAAATTGTATTAGATAGCTCATATTGTGATAAAATATTACGTTTGTGATCGTTACTAAATGGACAGTTCTCGTGATGGATCATGTTTGAAACTACGATTTTTCAAAGCTATAGTTTATTTACATAAATATTATATAGTTTTCTGCAACTGATAAATACTGCATCGAATCGAAAAGAACCCTTATTTATTTATTTTGATTGTCCTTTTTGTCCCACTTAGTAACGGTACAATTTTTCACGGAACAGCCCATTTACAACCTCGTCTAACCCAAATGATTCACCAAGAATAGAGGAAATCTGGCATTAATGGTCACTGTTCTAACCCTTTTTTTTTTTTTTGACGCTGGGAAAAATGCATTACGCATACCCACCCATCGGGGGATGGGAGGGACTCCCCGGAAAAACCGGTATACCCACTAAACGACCCAGCGGCGCTCCTACCTCGTCTGCAAGGAGGAGGACTGGGAATCCGGCAGAGCCATAACATCCAGTCCCCCGCTGACGCCTTGCAAGCGGGCCCGACACGCGCCCCCCCGTCGGGGAGGGGCCCAGGAATGACCGCGAGCGCTCTGTCATTCCCGCCCGACGTGGATGGTGAACTGTGCAATGCAGGAGAAAGCGCCCCCGCACCCGTCTCCCGCTGTTCACCACCAGGGGGCATAAGACGACGATCGTACAATCGCCTTCTCATGCCCCGTCTTCACCTGCGGAGCGGCGCTGCGAGGGGTCGTCCTCCCGCGCGCATTCCGCGTCCTCCTTCTGCGACATTACGTCCTCGCAGAAGGAGGCGACCGCTGTCCAGGCCCCCTCGCTTTCCAGCATCGAGTTGACGACGCTGGGAAGCGAGAGGTCCTGCCCGACCGCTGCGCTCAGACCGCGGCGCAGCTCGGACCAGGCTGGGCACACCTCAAGGGTGTGCTGAGCCGTGTCCTCCGCCGCGCCACAGTCCTGGCACGACGGGGTCTCCTCCCTTTAGATCCGGTGCAGGTGCGATCCGAAACACCCATGGCCGGACAACACCTGCACCAGACGAAAAGAGAGGAAACCGTGGGACCACTCGAGCCAATCCTTCAGGACTGGCGCGAGCGCGTCCAGAGTTCGGCGGCCGAAAACGGCAGTGGCGAGGTCCTCCGTCCAGTGATGGACGATTGCGTCCCTCGCCTCTTGCCGCACGGCCTCCCGCTCTTCTGCGGCAGGGGGCTCCCCGAGCGCCTTACGCCGCGCCGTCCATTCGTACACTCTGGTCAGCACCCACGCCTCGAGCTCCCAAGGAGGGGTGCCGGCCAGAGCGCACGCCGCCGAGAAGCCCACCGACCGGTAGGCCCTCGCCACCCGCAGTGCAATGGCCCTTTGGGGCCTACGGATGGTAGTGGCGTTCTCCCTCCTGTGGAGGGAGTCCGCCCAAATCGGGCCACTGTTCTAACCTAAGCTAACCCAAATAACCTAACTCTCTGTATTTCTAGTCGCTCACTTAGTCATTTAATCGCACGGCTAGAATTTTAATATCTGAAATGGATTAATCGTTAAAGTTAAGTTATTAAAACAGTATCTCATCACGAGTCGCAAGTTTTTTTTTATTCGTTCGTTTTATAACTCGCCTTTATTATCTATCTCAATGATACAAATGAAACATTAATTAAACATTAAATTATTCACTTTATTAAAATGTTGACATGATTAGGTACAAATATTAAGACAGGAAGTAGGATTACGAACTAAACACTTACTTTTACTTGCATTTGTTTTTGTGAGACACAAAAATTTAATTTAAACACACATTTATTTTTTAAACTTACCACATCTTAAAGTGACCTAATCTATATAAAATGCTGAGAGATTCCTACTCACTCTAAAGGGTTAGAAAACAAATGGTTCCATTATAAGTACAGACGCCAGCATATCATTCTACTACAATCTGTCAAATTTCTTCAATAGATTTTCAACTTTATCGCTACAGTATATGGTTCAAGGTTGATTGGGAAAATTTGACAGTTTCGGATAGCTAGACCTGCTGGCGTCTACACATACATAGTTTAGTTTTCTGTTTATTCTATCCATGTTACGATATTCCCCTTTTATATTTTCTTATGATTGTACACCCTCCTAGAGGTATGTTGTACAAATACCAACTTTATTTCCTCCTCCAGCAACAACAGACACTATTCTATTGATGCTAAAGGGTGCAAAACGAAGGCGTCATTTGTACTCTCAGTCCGTCATTGGGATCATTTCTTGTACTGATGGTCTAGTACAAAAAACCGGCCAAGTACGTATCGGGCCACGCACAATAAAGGGTTCCGTAGTTAGGATGAATTCATCCCAAAAACAAACTTAACATTGTAGTTGAAAAACATGCTCTCCCATACATCTATATACGTTACGGTCAATTCTTCAACTGAAAATTTAAGTTGGTCGACGATTACTCGTTAACTTGTAAACCCTAGTTAGCTGCGATAGTTTTCCTTTTAATTTCGTTATATATACTACTGCCATGAATTTTTACACATATCCAAAACCAACCATTTAGCTGGCAGCCCCCCCCCCCCCCATTCCTGTTAAATGGACACTTGACTCTAACAATAAATAGCACTTTAAAGCTTAATATTACGCAAACGAATCTCAGAATTGAAAAATGTTTTTCACAGACCCACAATATTTTTGAACGGCCTATCCAACGATACCCCACACATGTATTAGACGAGAACAAAAAAATATCATCCCCATTTTACGTGCAAGGGAGGTACCCTAAAATAAAAAGTTTTTTTATGGTTTTATTTTACGATTTTCTCGGCGTGATTAATATGTACACCCGTGGCAAATTACAGCTTTCTAGGACTAAGCGCCTCTGAGCTAAGCCGGGGAAAAGGCGGACGGACGGACAGACAGACAGACAAAGAGACGGACATGGCGAAACTATAAGGGTTCCTTGTTTACTACGGAACCCTAAAAATTATCTCAATGACGGACGAAGAGTACAAGTGACGGCTTCCTGGGAACGTTCTGTCAAAGTTCCAACTTTTATTAAACATAAAAATAAACTTATTTTAAATATAATAACATTTATAAAACTTATAATTTATAATACCCCCACAACTCCTGTACCATTGAATGCAGGGAATAAGCACAATATTATGTATTTTTTGCAAATAGCGCGCTGCTTTATACACACGACAAACAAAAGTCAAATCAAATCAAATCAATATATTTTATATAAACCTACATGGGCACTTATGAAACGTCAGATGCTAGATGAACGGTTCCAATTGTCGTTTTCTATGGAGAAGAACCGGCAAGACACTCCACAGTTACTCTTTTAAAAGTAATGGGCTTTTACAATGTTTTCAAGTTACAATGTTAATAGGTATGGGAGGACAGGGTAAGCCCGTCAACAAGTAAGTACTTAACAAAAATAGAAAATGGTTTACAAAGCTGCAGTCTATTAACGGCCGAACCCAATAACCTATATATCACCAGTACCGAACCACCAGAAAAATATATCTATCGATGGTTTTAACGTCCCAATAATCTATGAGACATTATGGAATCTTACCGGCCCACGCTATCTACTGATGGGAGGGTGTATCGCCTACAACAGATATCTATTTGTATGAAAATGCCAAAGTATGCGTCCCAATATACGATTTGTTGGACAGGACAGTACTACAGATCGCAAATTTGGTTATTCCCCGAATTGCAGGGATAAACGTAAAGTAGCCAAGCTAAAATGAACTCTTTAGTACATGCTATAATGATCATAGATGTTTTTTTTTATTTAAAGTAATAAAAAATAATTAAATTCAAATATCTCGAAAACGGTGCGCCTTAGGCAAAAAATAACGTAAATTGAACCCCTCTTAGTGCCACCCCCGTGCAAGCACCATGCCAACATGAATTTAAGTTAAAAAAAATCAAACATTAATTGAGGGATGCGCTAAGGTAGCCCGCGAAATTCAAATTTTATTACGTTTTTTGCAATTTGCAGGTCAGTAACAGGTTGTATTTTGATTCGCGGCCATAACAAATATGGCTCTACAGAATTATATCTTAATCCAGAAGAAGAAGAATTATATCTTAATTTAGAAGTAAGAAACAAAGAATTTTTAATATAAGACTAATTATAATTACACATGTTGTTTTTTAAAGTGATGTTGGTTGTAACGAAACGCACGCGAGGGCGAAGTAGAGAAACCTACTTATTGTTTTCGTTAGATAGATAGCCTTTATCAATGATTGTGAGACGCCATCCGAGGATAGATATAATTATACTGTCTATCATCAATAGCGATCTGTCTTTCACTGAAAATAGGTTATTGGGTTCGGCCGTTAGTACACCATGTTTCGGGTATATTCGATACATGAAAATCACATAGAGCGTCTAATATCTGCGATGTTCAAAATAATCAATTTTATATTTTTCCAGAGTCTTCGGATTAATTGGATTGATAATGGCATTGTCCACCCACCTCTTCTTGGTATTATATTCGTTCACATATATTTTGTTCTGTTGCTTGCCAGCGGCGTTGGTACACGCGTCGTAAGCCACTCGGATCGTAAAGAACAGTATCAGGTCGAAACCGGATATTAAGGTGAACCCGAGCATGAGACTCAGGAGACCGCCGAACGCAGCTGGAAACACAATGAAGTGAGGAAAATCGCAATAACAATAGTTATTCTTATACAACATGTCCCAGAATTAACGCACAACCTATTAGGGGGTCATTGTACTCATCATTATGAACAACTTTTACTATGGGACCAAACCTGAAATCGCGAAAAAAAAAGCTGCTGTTCCCTACGCATATGTTCGAATAACTCGTCAAAATGTAGGGAACAGCTGATTTTTAACCGACTTAAAAAAAGGAGGAGATTCTCAATTCGGATGTTTGTTTTTTTTATGTTTGTTCGCGCATAACTCCGTCGCTTGGAAACCGATTTGATAAATTCTTTTTTTATTGAAAAGGATATACTTTCCAAATGGTCCCATGAAAGTTTATCGAAATCGGACAAGCGGTTTTTGAAAAAAAAAAAAATCTAAAAATGTATCTACATTGTCTATATTAACGATCTTTTCGTTTACTCTGCATTGCGTTTTTTGTTCGCGCATAACTCCCGTCATTTACGAACCGATTTGTAAAATTCTTTTTCGGCACTAAAAGGTGAAAAATAAAAAACTTTTTACAAGAAAAAATAACCGACTTCCAAAAAAACACTACAAAGTGAAAAATTACTTTAATTTCTGAAGTCGGTGGCATAAAACTAAAATACAGATCCAAAGCAACGACTTCCGAAATTAAAGTTATTTTATTTAGGTTAGGTACACCTCTGGCCTACCCTTCGGGGAAACAAGGCGTAATGTTATAATTATGTATTCTTATATTTGATGATTATATATATTTTGTGATATAATTGATTGAAAGATTTGTATGTCTCGTGTTTAAGATAAGATAAGATCATTTATTTGTCCAAAACATGAGTATACACACACACGGCATGCAAGATGTTACAATAAAATTATATTACAGTCATGCAGCGTACAAATATAAATAGGTAGGTTATTAAATTAACATCAAATAATTATAAATTTATCTATTATTCAAAAAACTAACAATCCAAATTATAATAAATAAAAAAATTCAATGTAAGTACTATCTACAGAACAGTGTCATCAACTCGTCATAGATAGTAAAATTAGTAAATTAAATTAAATGTCAAAATAATTAGGAATTCACAAATTAGATTAATTTATCATTAAGAAATTCTTCAATGCTCTAGTAGGCTTTCTCTAACAGACGGCTTTTTACTTCTTAATTTCATCAGTGGTGTATTCTGTAAAGTTCATGTAACCCAAGTGACAGCGAATTCATTTGTTTTACTCTATTATTGTACCACGGCAGGGCAATTCTCATACAATGAAGGTACGAGCATTGATCACCAGGGTTGCTCAAGATGGGTTAGCGATTTGAGACTTAAAAAGTTTTACTCACGATGATTTTCCTTCAGCGATGTGGGGATGTCGGTTGTTCACTCGATGTATTTTTTTTATTATATTGTCAAAATTTTTAAGGCATTATAATTATAAAGATATAAGAAACAGTAACAACGATAAAAAAAAAGTATCTGTACATTGATATATTAGAAGGAGGAAGATACGTTACGTGCTAACATCGCAATCAGTAATCCTGGGGCTCTGTGCAGTCTGTCTCGCAACTCACGCGTATCGTGTCTCTCACGCATGTTTGTAATATCTATCTCGCGCGTGCCACTACTGGCATCACCTAGTTTGATGGGACCACATCACTTAGTTAAATCCCGTTCTACCGCTTTTATTACATCAATGCTTCTATACACAAAAAAAATGTGTGTTTGTAATGTCCTATAAGGTACTTCCACCAAAAAAACTTAAACTGTTCCGGCTAATCTCCGAAACGGCTGAACCGATTTTGACGGGACTTTCACTGGCAGATAGCTGGTGTTATAAGGTGTAATTTTATTTCAGAAAAAGCCACGCGGTCGAAGCCGCGGGCAACGGCTAATTCATACTAAAAAGTACCGTCTAATTTAGAAATTATCCAACACGATTTGACTTTGATAATAAAATTAATCTAACTTACCTAATAATGACGGAGAATCATGTAGTAAAATAAATCCGAACACTCACCCAGAATATTTTGCCAGTTCAAATAAACATCACGTCTAAATCTAGTGGATACCAAGTCGTTGAAGAAAACATTCAATAGAGATCGATTTTTTATATTGACATCATCACTGGAAAGAAACAAGAACTCTAAGATTATGATCATACAACATCGGAAACATAATATAATATATATACATTGTCTGTATCAAAGTCTAGATGAGATTTTAAAAATAACCAATAAGATGAGCGACTGATGTGATCTTTCAGATGTTGATGGGGCTATTGAGAGCACGTCTTACCACGAAAGGTTTATTTAAAGGGGACTGGAATTAAGACAACTCATACTAGTCATATACACAATATACTATACTAAAACATTATAAAGATGTATTGGTGTGTTCGTAAGTAGGGGGTAATCTTCGGAACTTCTGATCAGTTTCCGAAAATTAGCCTAGCATTGCCTAGTATTGTCGCAGCCATCTGGTTAAATTGGCCAGCTAATTGGACGCCTAGGCCGTTCATTAAGCGCCCTATTAGAGTTCATCACTTCTACCCAGGTGCAATTGTCAGGGCGAGTAAGTCAAGTTGTGAGAAGGGCCGTGGTTTTTGTGCAATACCATATTCACACCTAAAGTCGCAAACCTGAGCAAATCATTCTAAGCTTCAGTTGATCGGAGTCGGCATAGTTAAGAGGCCGGATGGATGCATAGTTCATACAAACTAAAATAATTCGTAATCAAACATATTCTTCAGGTAGTGTGTCTTTATTCCGATTGGAATACAGAATATCTAGGTTCCCAAATATATATTTTGAATGGACACTGATTTAAACAAGAGTTATGATAAAAATAACTTTTCTAATTTTAATTCCTCAATATCTCGTCTTTATATCATTGTCCTTTCAAAATATATATTTGGGAACATAGATATTCTGTAATCCAATCGAAATAAATACACACTACCTTCAGAATATGTTTGATTTACAAATTATTTTGGTATTACGTTTGTATGAACTAAGCATGCTACGCCGGGCCCCTTAAGAACCAGACTCTATATTATTCCCACTCCTGTGGCACAGGCCTCCTCACTGTGAGAGGAATGGGGCGTAATCCACCGCGAGCCTATTGCGGGTTGGTGTATTTGACTTGGTTTTAGGACATGCCGTATTCCTCATGACGTTTTTCTTGACCGTTTAAGGCGAAAGCGTCAGGGTAGCCCGCGAAATTCAAATTTTCTCATATTTTTTGCAATTTTCACGTCAGTATTAGGCTGTATGATGATCTAAATATGAATCGCGGCCGTATCAAATATTTATTTATGGAATTATGATCATAAAAATCATCAATACAACTCTCTAAAGTTCATACTACCCTATTGAATGACTATTTCATGAAATCATGACATTTGAGGCTAATTCTAACTTATGGTTGTATTTTATGATTATAATTCTGTGAAGCCATATTTTGTTACTGTCGCAAATCATATTTTAATCAACATACAACCTAACACTAACATAAAAATTGCAAAAAACGTAAGAAAATTTCAATTTCGGGGGCTACCTTAGCACATCGCAAATTTCGGGGGCTACCTTAGCACATCGCCAATTTTGGGGGCTACCTTAGCACATCGCCCATAAGAGCAGTCTTAATCCTAACTAATATTATAAATCTGAAAGTGACTTTGTTAGATAACCCGCGCCGACCACGCGCACGCCCCGCACACGCGTTGGGCCCGCCTTTCACCTGCGTTCGCCACGCGCAACATGCACGCACGCCACGCGTCCGCCTCGCACCCGCTTATACTACTTATTATTTAATCAAAAAACGCCCTTGCTCACACTCAATACGGCACTAGCCGAAGCGCGGGCACTAGGCGTGTACAGCGCGTGTGCGGCGCGTATGCGGGGTGAGCGCGGGGCGGGCGCAAAGCAGGCTCGAGGCGGGCGCGGGGTGGGCGCGTGGCGTTTGCGGGTCGACTTTGATAAATGCAATTTGAGATCTATTGATGTGTCATAAGACTCAAATTATATAAAACAAATTTAAAAGCGAGCGGGGTAGGCGCGTGCGCGCTTTTACGCTAAAACGGCTGAACGGATTTAGATGAAATTTGGCACATGGGTAGACCATGACCTGGGTAAGGACGTAAGCCAGTTTTCATCCTGGATCGCAGACAAAGTCGTGAGCAACAACTAGTACACAATAAACTTACAAGAATGGAAGTCCGTTAACAAAGATGTTGTCTGCCAGGTTACCTAAGGCGACTTCCAAAGGATAGTCATAATGTTCACACTCCGGAAAACATGTGAGAGAGTTACTTTTCTCTTCAGTAATATTTCGGGTGTATTCTAGATCTGTAACAAATTCAATAGGAATGCGTTATTACAACCCTCAATCTTGGTTTGAATAATAAATACAATTATGCTTACTGAAAATAGTGTCTAAGCAATCCATGTCTTTGAAATTACAAGTCCGGTAAGATTCTGTAAAATAATAATAATGGCATGTATTTTATTGAACCTAAAATAATTCCCATTTTGATATTCAAAAATGTTTTATGGATACTGTAATATAGTAAATGTGCCTTCTTTTGTGAGCATCAAATAGTTTCCAGTTTCTTGTAAAAATATTAAACAGCCAAGTCCCTGCGACCAACTTGGATGTAGCGCGTGGTTGGTCACAGTTCGAACCTAACCCGTCGGTCGGGGTTCTTAGTTACAGCAACCAACTTCCAAAAGGGCCAGAAAGATAAAAACAGGCACATTTATAAAAAAAAAATCGTACATCATCAGGAACCCCCAAAAAGTTTAAAGAGGCACATTTATTTTAAAAAGCGTACATGATTAGAAGGTCAATAAGTTTTTAGAGGATGAATTAAATATTTCCCAATAATAATTTGCACAATATCAATGAAAAATCTGAAGATAACAATAAAAACAAGCTCCTCTACCTCTAATACTAAAATGATTTGAATGTAAATGAAAACAATAGAACATCTAGCCAGAAAAAAAATGCCTGTAAGTATTTATGATAAAACAACCTTTTGTATTGAATAAAAAATCTTTAGAAACCGAATCTTAAATATTTCTGTTTTCCTTTTATCGACACACGCAGTCATTATGTTACCTAATATATGTATAACTGTATGATTTATTGGTATATCTCAATTATCTTAGGTGAACTGATTGTCAAATGAAAACTCAAACCGCCATATTACAAAACAAGATTTATATTTTGACATGGCTTAAACCATGGAGCCAGTTTCTGTAATAAGAACATAACAGTGATTGAAATACCGTTCTTTATACAAAACTGAAAACTTATCGCGCTCAGATTATTTGGTGAAATTCGGCCTAAGTGTCTTTTAGTTGGAGTATGTGGGGAGGTATTTTATTGTAACATTTTAAACAGTACCCCATGAAGGATGAATCTACTTTAGCCAGTTTGAAACCTGGTTGAACTAATCGGTCCCTATTTCTAGTCCCATAATTGTGTCTTTCACCTCTTGTACTGAACAGATTTAGATTTTTCCTTCCGGACATGAAGTTTTCATAGATATATTGACATACTATGTCATTCATGATGTTAATTTCTTTAAACAGTTCCCTTATTTGAGAATCGCGCCTGCGTAGGCCTTATATTGCTCTGGTGGCTCTTTTCTGCAGAAAAAAAATAGACTCGATAACTGCAGCCCGTCCCCATAGTAAAATACCGTAAGACATGATACTATGAAAGTAACTGAAATAGACTAGACTCGTGGTATCTACATTAGTGAATTGACGGATTTTTTTCACAGCATACGCTGCTGAAGTTAGCCGTCTTGCAAGAGATGTTAAATAAGAACCCCATTGCAGCTTTGAGTCGAGCGTAATCCCAAGGAAAACAGTTTTATCGACGAATTCAAGTTTCTCCCTATTCAATACTATGTCACAATCACTACTTTTGACATTCGGTAAAGCAAATTTTATACATTTCGTTTTTTTTTTTTCCCACTTAATACTAAATTATTAGCAGCGAACCTTTTAGGCCTGCAGTAGGGCGTTATTTACGTCGTCAAGATTTGATGCACGTCTATTTATCATAAAGATTAAGGACACTTCCTTAATCTTTATGATAAATAGTCAGCAAATTGTGCCAATTGTGGTGGTTTTTTAATATTTTGTGTTGTATTCTTTATGAAAATAAATTCTTTAAACCGCTGTAATGTGGCATGGTTATACAAAGTAATCACGCTTACAAAGTTGTGAAATAAACGTAGCCTGTACAAGATTCCATACATTTACTAGCAACATCCTTTATTTTAATTTTATTTATTTAACTCGACTAAATGTGCCATAGTTAGTAGGGCCGAGTATACAACAAGATTTTAAACTCTAAAGGTAAATAACCTAATTATGAACTACTCTGACTTTTAATTCTCGTACTGAACCAGAACTAAATTGAAAATGCGTGTAGTTTACGTCCCTGAAGAAACAAAACACTCCAGTTGGGTCACGCTGCCTACCTACTCTGTTCAAATGTATGTTGTGAACTTATGACCTCTTTCATTTTTGGACAGAATATACCTCGTAATGTTTTTCTCTGAAAAGTTTTACTCAAAAGTAATAAATAATAAAATGTTCTATTGACATTAAATATGGTGTTACATTTTAATTTGAAGCCCTGACTCTTGAGCTAGGTGGTACTTATGTTACAGGAGTCAGTGTCCGTGTCTTCGCCCGTTTTTGAAACAATAACAATATATGCAATAAAATTAAAATATCGTATAATTTAGTGCATGCATGCTCTTGAGTGGTTTGTGTGCTCGTGTTTGTTTTTGTTGTGTATTTTATTGTTCGGGGGTTCCACACACGTTCTGCTCGGTAGTTGGACTTTGGGTTATATCTGAGTTTGGTTGCCGACATTACTAATTAACTAGTTACTTACTTATTTTTTTAAGTAAGTTTTCTGTCCGTGGGTAATCCAGTGTTTGAAGCCATGTATTTAGTTTAATCTTAGTTTAATTTTTTGTTAGTGGGTTGATGTTGAGAATTTGGTTTACTTTACTTGTTACCAACCATCTAAACATCTACCAACCCTTACTGAAGAGTGACAAAAAGTATTGGTTCCAAGGGGGTAAAATAATTAATATTGTTTTATCATTTAGTTAAAGTCTGAATGTTAATGAAAATCGCATCAAAATCAGTTTCGTAGTTTAGAAGAAAACGCAGTCACACGATTTTGCCTAATCAATAAATATAATGTGGGTACTTAAGAGCGTTTACGACTTACGGCATTTCAAACAAACTTTCAAGCCCTTGTTTTCGAAATGACTGAACCGTTTTAATGAAACTTCATAAGCATAAGCAGGATACAAAGGTCTAAAAAGTAAATTAAGAACATTTTCGAAATGTCTTATTTAAACTGTTTCTATGGAAAATTTAAAATCGGTCTAATGCTGTAACACTATTTTTCGAAAATGTTCATAACTAACTTTTTAGACCTTTGTATTCTGCTTATGCGTATGAAGTTTCATTAAAATCGGTTCTGTCATTTCGAAAAACCAGGGCTTGAAAGTTTGTATGAAATGCCGTAAGTCGTAAACGCTCTTAAATTAAACTTTCTATTTATAGATTTATTCTTTTAATGCAGGTAATATGCAAATCACAACACAACAGACACATACATGTATGTTACATTTAATTAACTAATTGATTTTGTATGAGGGTTTTAGGGTTCCGTACCCGAAAGGTGCCAAACGGAACCCTATTACCAAACCTCCGCTGTCCGTCCGTCAGTCTGTCAGCGAGCTGTCAGATCTCATAAACCGTAATAGTTAGACAGTTGAAATTTTTACATATTGTGTATTTCTATTACCGCTATAACAACAAATAATAAAAAAAATCTAAATGAAAATAATTTAAAATTCTGACTGGTGCGTAAAATAACTATGTATTATATGTATATCTTGTGTTGTAAAGAACCCTATTTTAGATAACTTTGTAAATTAGAATACATGTTTTGACTAACCCCTGTTTACGTCCTTGCAGTACTAACATGACATGACATGTAACTACTACAAAGTATCTAAAGTCCATTTCACGAAAGAAGTCCCGCGGAAATAAGTGGAACTAATTATTATTATACGCTAAGTTAGCAACATTCCTAAAATAACCCATGCCTGCAGCGCCACGTCTGCGGGACTTCTTTCGTGAA
Source organism: Tiliacea aurago (assembly GCA_948098905.1). Taxonomy (NCBI): domain Eukaryota; kingdom Metazoa; phylum Arthropoda; class Insecta; order Lepidoptera; family Noctuidae; genus Tiliacea; species Tiliacea aurago. Next base: position 12,239,753 of record OX402576.1, on the reverse strand, counting down.
ATGGACTTTACAAAGTTCGACGGCCCGCCACTCTGCGCTGCCGTGTCAATGTGACGCTGGCAGAATAATCGACACTGGCTCAATTGCCAAGAAAAAAAAAAGTTAAAAATTAAAGGAACATACAAGAAACGTGTTTTGCTTGGTGTTAATACGGTACGGACGGAACCCATCGTGTGCGAGTGTATTTTTGTTTCTTTGCTAATACTATAGGTACTATAAAACAGCATTTTTCTTTCGTTATTTCTCTAAAAATCTACTTAGAAAAAGAATGCTTTGGTCTTTAATTTTGCAAATTACATTCCAGATACGAAAATATCAGCGCCATATAGTAGTTGTAGGCAAAAAAACAAGACATTTACATATATAAATAAATAAATAAATAAATAATCTTTTATTTCGGACCAAAGAATCCATATAGTGTTAGTAACATACAAAAGCTTACTATCTAGTGTTAGTACCTATCACCCTCCTCACAAACTGCTTCATTATCTGAGAGCTGAAGCTCTCTCCTACAGTCCTCAGGGTGCTGTTGTGACTGCCCCGCACCCTCCTCAGAAGTGAAGCTGTTTTTTTGCGTAGAACGGCATGGAATCCGTCCGTACGAGCTTGCGCAAACATTCCCGAGGCACTACAGTAGCGAGGCAGTCCCAACAACATCCTGAAAGCATTATTGTATTGGACGCGCAGGACATCCAGCGATCTTTTGGTATATCCGACCCATAGATTGCCCGTGTACAGACTCTGGCAATAAGCCTTGAAAAGTGTAATTTTTACTAGATCCGTACACCGAGCAAATCTACGGGCCAGCATATTGCTCCGGACCCCTAGAGCCGTAGATATTGAGAGGGAGCGTAGGCTCCCTCTCAATATCTACATCGTCTTTAAGGTCGTCGGCAAGAACATGGCCCAGGTATTTAAAAGTAGTCACCCTATTGATGACTGAACCGTTCATGACCAACTCGGGTCCGTCCTCACGGCACTTGCCGCCGACCCTAAAGACCATGTATTCACATTTCTTAATATTATATATTAAGCCATGTGCGGCAGCGTAGGCTTCACAAGTTTTAATAAGCTCTCTGATTGCCCCCTAAATAGGACAGATTACCTTCTCTAGGAAACGACAGAGGAATACAATTACAAACTTTCTTCAACCAATACACTTTTTGATACGCCATGCAGTTATGGAAGGAGTATTGAAGAAATTTTCCAACTTTGACCTGAAATGAGTAAACAGTATTAAAATGTGAAACAAAAAAAGAGACTTTAAATAGGATCTTGCCCAACAGGTTGACCGCATTTATATCAGGGACCATTTTGGTCCATTTTGGCCATTGAAAGGGTTTTCGATAGGGTTTTTCTAAGCGGTTAAACAAAAACCCATACGATATGGGTAACCCTTTTGAACGGCTTAATTTAAGCCATTCAAAATTACCCACACCGTATGGGTTTTTGATTAACTGCTCAGAAAAATGGTAAACAAAATGGTCCCTGGGTAGAATAGAGATAGAATTGGTCATGCTACGCGTGTAATGTTATGATTTTTTCATGTTACTGGGTTTCAAGTAGGTATAGAACCCATTCAATGGGTTATCATGTAACCCTTTCAATGGGTTTCTAGTATAAAGCCCTTTCAATGGGTTACATCATGAAAAAGGTAACCCATTGAATGGGTTACCCCTTCGAAAGGCTTAACCCTTAACCGGGGTTGTACGGTCCCTGATTTAAATCGCAACAGCTGACCTATTGCCTGACCTCTAGGCACGAGAACAGTCATCACGTCACACTCGTGTTCGGGTCGGCATGATTCGGCACAGCGAAGCACAAGTCAAATTTATGTATTTTCGGGGAAATGCTTGAATATGCTAGTTGTCGGATTTTGAAAAACCAATTACTAATATTCCTCGTGGTTTATTTACAAAAAATATGAATATTTCAGCGAAATATTAACAAAATAACGAAATATTAACAGAACCAAATATAAAATAACGAAATATTAAATAATGAAATAATAGCAGCACTACATTTTCATTTTTAAAACGTAATTTAATTTTGTTTGTCAAAACAATTCTATCATAAAGCTCAAGTGCTTCTATCAAATCTGCGAGTTTTTAACAATGTTGCTCGTAAACAAACTTTATTTATTGCTTCTGTCGGACCTAATATTCGGTATACTTATACTAACAACGTTTTTAAATATTTACAGTATAATATTCAAAGCAGACAAAATTTGCATTTCCTAATTAGAAAAGTGCTTACACAAAATATGACTAAATAATCCTAATTCAGTTGATGAATAATGAATACCGCCACATTATGCGAGAGGGACACTCTAACAATCAGTGTTGTTACTTTCAAGACCATTCGTACATCTGTTGGTATTACAAAATAATCTTTGTCTGAAGTATAAAGTGTGTTTCTATTTACAATTTGAAACTGCCGTCTGAAAATCGTGACGTGAGGGCGCTGAGATTCGCGTTCAATGTCACGTGACCAATGGCTTTATTTTTACGAAAATATTCATATAAAATAATTTACAAAATTAAGTTGATTTTTGATATTTTTAATTCACAACCATTCTACGATACAAAATCCATATGGTATTTTTCTTACTGTCAACTAGCCTTTTATGTGAGCCGACCCGCGCATGATTCAGCGAGAGTAGATCCTTGAACGAAGTTGCCGATTGGCACGAGCCGAATGAAAGCCGAATATTTGTGTAGTAATTGCTACGAGTCGGCTTTGTTGTTTAACAAATACTGCCGAATCGAATGTGCCGACCTGAACCAATGTGCAGCACCCCTTAGGCATTATGCTTCGGCTTTTTGTTTCAGTTGAGCTCGCCTTTCTACTAGGTTAAATGCTCTAAGCTTTCTACATAGGTATCTCTCGTACAATAATAATTAATATATTAAAATATTATTATTTAATATATTATAATTATATTATTATTATTTAATAAGTATATTATTATTATTTATTTTTGTTATTAAACATTATTAATTATTTATTAATATATTATTATTATTCATTTATAATAATTAATTTTCTGTTAGATTTCTTGTTAGGTATTAATTTTGTGTACAAAGATAATATATAAAATAATAATAAAAAATGGTGTGGCTTGTCGACCGATAAGTTTCACAAGCGAGTGCAGTGCAGCGCGCGGTCGTTCACCTCGCATCGGTTCTAACCACGCCGGGTGAGCAGTACCATTATCCATTCAAAAAGAATCGCTGATTAATGGCATAATATTCCGATAGCCACTGATACAAAACACTTCACAATGACGCCACTTCGTAAAAGAAATAAGAAACTGCGTCAGTAATTAATTACAATTAGCATTGATGCCTAAGTTTTTATTTCATTTAATGATTATATGGGAGATAGGTAAATCGTCAAGGCCCCGTATCTGTTGTATGTGCGTCAATAACGAAGTGCGTTACTTACAGATAAATTAATCGTGGTAATCTTATTTTTTTTAATAGATCAATCGAAAGAAAAATGAGATTAAACATATATAACCCTGATGTCCTGACAACATATATAACACTGATATGGTGGACACCTGATTTTTATAATTGGGCGTGTTGTTTGTACGTTTGCACACTCTATTCACCTTCAGCTGAACCGATGTAACCAAAGCTATGAAACCCAGGTAAGAGATTAGTGTCGTTTGCCAATAAGAAGTATGAAACCCAATATTTCGTTCCAGAAGGCAAATAGTGGACTCTGGCCACACAGCTACTAGAGATGACAGAAGAACTGGGCTGGTCACATCCAGCGCAAATCTCATCACAAATAACTTAGGGGCTACTTAAATTACAGGAAACGGCTGTGAGCACGGTAAACCCACAAAGAGAAGGTAGTACGAGCTAGACTACTCCTTATTTAAGGAGTGACCTAAAATCGCAGTGGACGAAAAGCGGAAAGAGGTAAGGAGACCCTTACCCTGAATGGGCTTCGAATAATACTTTTATTTTTTCTATTATATTTTAGCTTTTTCAGCCTATAATGTTCCCACTGCTGGGACACAGGCCTCCTCTCTGTGAGAGGAAGCGGGCCGTAATCCACCACGCGGGCCCAGTGCGGGTCACATGTCACTGAATTTTTGGTTTGAGGACATGCCCGTTTCCTCCTGACACGATGACGTTTTCCTTTACCGTTTTTGAGAGCAGTAGTGATGAAATAATTTACACAAAGTCCTTACTTTGTGTAAATTATTTCATCACTACTGCTGTGTGCCTGCTTGAGTTCGAACCCACGACCTGCAAATCGTAAGTCGAGGCCGTTGCCACTGGGCCCCCCCAGCTCTACTGGCCACCAACGCACGAATTTTTCATTAGGTATATTATAATGGAAATCCATTAAATATTACAAGAACACTTACCTCATCACTATAATAGCATTGCCTTTGTTCTGGACTAAAAGACCTAATTCCGGCAGTAGTGTACGTTCGTTCAGGAGACAACGATATCAGCAGTTCAGTGGAAGGGTTTATCATCCGAACCGGGGAGTCCAGATCAGGGATGTTGTACGCGTTGTCTATAATCACCTGTTTGTAAAAAACTCAATTATAATCAGGAATTAGTAGTGCTCCAGCTCGTCAGGGGGTTGTGTGTGGCAAATGTAATTTTGTATGGGGCAAGTGAGGAATTTCGTTTTATATAATATTGTCTGCATAT